>QLOH01000242.1:0-1407061 GCA_026901365.1 Sesbania bispinosa
GTCTTGTCATCCGCAACATCCCTCCAGATCTCCAGCTTGGTGGAGGCATCAGTCATGGAGGTGTCCCCCATCTGTGACTCCACCTCCCTCAGGCGCTCCTTATAATTTGTCTGTTGAGGTAAATGTAAAATTAGTTATTAGTTATATATTCAATTGCATAAATACGAAATTATATAAAAAAACACTTATAAACAAACACTTACATAAGTGGCCTGAGCCCGGTCATCTACCTAGCCACCACCCTTTTTGGCGTGGGGTGGTAGCAAAGAACTCGTCCAGCTCGACCTCTCGTCCAAGCTGTCATCGCTACACAGGAAAATTACACAAATTAATTAATTTAACAAAAAATAGAAATATAATACAAAAGAGTGTTTGTTTATACATAACATATCCAACGTCACCTCATGGTGGGCCTTGCGACCCATGGTGTGGACTACCCCCCGTGTTGAGAAGCTCAGTTGCTCTTGTTACGAGCGGACTTCCCCTTGAATTCCGCAGAGTCTCAATAGGCCAAAATACCCTCCCAGGCCTCCTCACCACACCACGTGGGTCTCTTCCCAGCCTTCTGAGCCTTATTCATCATATCTCGAAGGTGTCAAGCAACCCTATGCTCGTACACCTTCTTGATTTGGGCCTCATCAGAAGGGTCCCAAGTAACTCGACTCTGCTAAATAAAATTATGGTAAGTCTTGCCAAATTGACATATCTTAAGAAAAAATTTAAAGTGGATAGGGTTTTCAATTACCGTGAACTCCTCCAACCGCCTGTCCCTGACATCCTTTGGGGTGACCTCCCAAAGGTAGTGAGGACCCCGGAACTGCGAACGGATCGCATGACCAATAGCTGCGATAGGTGGGGCATTAGGCACCCACCTGTAAAATAAAATATTCAATATTAACAGTTAAAACAATTAAAGATTCAATATTAATATCAATTCTAAAGAAGAAAAAAATTAAACAAACTCACCCCTTGCCAAATGGTCGGATAATAACCGACCTCGAGCGTTTGCCTCATGAGGTCTGCTTGACCCGACACCCTGGAACCGAACTGGCTCCTCATCAGACTCTTGGTCAGCATCCCTATCCAGGTCATCCTGAGCGTCGTCAGCGTCTATCTCGGGCACAACGTCCTCCTGCACTGGAGGCATCTGAACTAATCATGGTGTCGGGATGAACCTAATACCATCGAACTGCGCCGGAGCAGATGATGGAGGGGAGGAAGAAGAAGAAGTTTGCATGGCGCCCGCCGGTGCTGAAGTAGATGGATGCTCCGGCATCTGATCAGCGTGTGAGTGAGAGAGGTTGGCCCTCTCCTGCATCGCGTGAGCTTCCTGTTGTCGTAGATCACATTAATAAATTAATAAAACAAATAAACCTAAATACAAATAAATTAATTAGAATTATTAATTACAAATAAACTATTAATTACAAATAAATCTAATTACAAAAAAATAATAAAAAAACTAACTACACATAAAGTATTAATTACAAATAAATCTAATTCCTATATCACATTAATAAATTAATAAAAACAAATAAACTTAAATACAAATAAATTAATTAAAACTATTAATTACAAATAAACCTAATTACAAAAAATAAATTAATAAAAAAACTAACTACACATAAACTATTAATTACAAAATAAATTGATTAAAGCTTTAAAAAAACTTACTTGTTGCGACTCCGAAAAGGAATATCTCTGGAACGAGCTCTAACGTCGCCTACAGACAACTATTTTGAAAACTGATCGGTTTAAAAACGATCCTATGAAGGAGATGAACATTTTAATCTGTCAATTTTTCAAAATAAACGAGGTGAAGAGACAGAAAATAGGGGGTGGCTGTATGAGAGGAAAGGGGAGTTTGGAGGAAAAGGAATTTGGAAATGGAGGAAGAGGGGAGGGGAGGGGTTTTAACGCGTGCAGGTTTTTAACATAGCGACGCTACGATTGTCGCTACATTTCTAAAAACATGCGCGCGCAAATTAAAAATTCATTTTTAATGTAGTGACGGCCTGCCATCCCTAAAGTCATCGCTACATTTAATTTTTATTTATTTTCATAAAAAAAATAATAAATTATAATTATAGCGACGACCCAACCGTTGCTACTGTCACTTTCTAGCGACAGTTAGGCCATCTTTAAGAATTAATAGCACTGAACAATGCATTTAATGCTGTAGCAACGACATAGCGACGGCCAGGCCGTCGCTAGTAGCGACACCACAGGGCCATCGCAGAGAAGTCGTCGCTAAAAACTAAATTTCTTGTAGTGTTAGTCCCCAAGCCTATTGCTAGATAAATACACAAAGGGGGCAAGCAAATGACAAATTAAGGAACCATTGATCAATAAAAATCCATCTTACTCAACTATGCCTAACCAAGTTTATGAACCTATTGTCTCAATCTCCATTTTCTTTTTCATCCCAAAACATTTGGCGACTCCATTGGGGAGGCATTGTTGCACAAATGGATGAGCACCATGGTTCAGTTCAAGCTACTTACTTTGCAAATAGCTCCACTCGCTCACCAAAGACAACTTCATCAGACTTTACGAGATTGAGGTTGCGACGAAGCATTTTAGGAAGCTGAACATGATAGTAATAAATGCAGTCATGGAGGCTTACATTCGACCTCAATTTCATTGAAATAATAGAGTTTACAAGGCAAGTTGCCATGGGTATTTGTTTAAAACCAATTTTGATGATAACAAACTGAGTACATGTGTTATGAATTTAACATTTTATGCACTTTGAATATTTCAGATGATGGTATTAGAAATTTTCAAACAGGTGGATCTGTCTGAAGCATCCTACCATATGAAGTTATTCTGCTATCTGGAGAGCTTAACCTCTTGAAGTAAAACCTATCTGAGGAGGCAACGCTTTAGACTCTGTGAAAATCATGATTTGCCTCGCGCAAAGTACTTTTGCTGAAGATAGGAAGACAAAACACAATATTTTAAGGAGCTTCCAAAAGAGAAGCACTAAAATGGAAACCCGCTCTCTGCAACACTATCAAAGTTCAGAATAGCGCTACTTTCCTCATACCCATTTGTCAGTGTGTCTCTCAACGGCTTCAACGCATTAAATGCTATCTCTAAACGGATATTTCTGGAGAGAGAGAAGGCTCATGAAACCTATAAATACTTAGAGCTCATTCAAGATTAGAAAGGGAGGACGAACAGTGCCTTCACCGGTTCAATCACCGTCCAATTTTTAAAACATTGATATATTTCCACTTATCACTTTTTCTTTTACGTGTCACCTTTATTTTTATGGACCAAGTATAAGAAATTTAAAAAAGAATAAATGAAATAGATCGATGGAGTTTAAATAAGACCATTTTAATCAAGATATAATAAATTTATAGTTTTATTAAAAAAATTAATCTATGTGATTAATTTTAATTATTAAAAATTTTGAAATGGAGGGAATATCTACATATATACATATATTTTTTAAAAAATTAAAAATTTGAGTAAATCACTAATTTCGTCCCCAACATATTTCACTAACTTCAAGTTTGTCCCTAACATTACATTAATTCATTAATAATCCTTAAACTATGTAAAAAATCATCAATTTAGTCCTTGTACTTTACATTAATTAAACAATTTAGTAAATTGAAAATATCTTTTACACTATTTAATGAATACTATAATATTGAGGATGAATTTGAATTTGATAAAATACATTGGGGATGAAATTGGTGGTTTACTCTTAATTTATATATATATATATAGAGAGAGAGAGGATCACATGTTACACGGGGTTTATACTGAAAACAACATATACTCTTACTTCTATCAACAAGGAGAGGACAGAGTATTATTTCAATCACATCACCCCGTAAGGATTACAGTGAGTGTGTTCTATTTTGTGTAAATGGAAGAGAAATTGTAATTCTTTAAATTGATTGAACAATACACAATGATGAGAGATAAACAAAGATGAGAATATATATATATATATATATATATATATATATATATATATATATGAGGAGGGTTATAATTACACCGATGTAAGTTACACCAAGTGTTACACCGTTGAATATTTTTTAAACGGACCATTGTATTAAATAATCCACCGTTAGATTGAAAGTTAATATAATATAGATCATACATATAAAATTTTACATTAATCCGAAATTATTTGATATGTATTTGAGATGTCTCAAGATTAACGTTATACATACATTTGAAATATATGAAAAATCCAACCATTTGATTATCTAAGTTATTAGTGTCAAAATTTTACGAAATTTGACACATATAATCATGATGATGAATAAACATAATTCAACGGTTGGATTACTAAAAAACATATTCGATTTGTAGTTATTAACGGTGTAATACTTGGTGTAACTTACACCGGTGTAATTATAACCCTCCTCTATATATATATATATATATAGGTTTTGGTTAAGGTTTAAAATTTGTGTACCGGTACACAAGTTGGGTGACCTGATATAGCAGGTCACCTTAATTTTTTACAATTTGTAAATAAGTTTTTTAACTATTATAATTATAAAATAGATTACTCTTTTGTATTATAATTTTCTATATTTTAATTAACATTCAATGTGTCCTATTATACACAGATTACTTTAATTTGATGCCATTTTTTAATCTCTCCTTAAAATAATTTTTTACAAAATTTTTCATATTTTTTTAATTGATTTTTCATAGGAAAAAGTTTATAATAATTAAAATTTAAGAACAAAAACCACCAAATGACCAAAAAAAATCCAACCTTTCATTTGGGACATTCCAAAGTGGGTGAGACACTGTGTACCAAATTTTGGTGATTTCTTAATTTATAATGTATTTATTGTGAATTATTTGGTGAAAAATAGAGAAAAATCACAAAATATAGCTGGTAGTTCCCAAAAATTTCAGAAAAATCATTTCACGGTCCATTTGGGATGGTGGTCAAGTGTTAATAATGCCTTGGCCAATGGAGGTCATTTGGTGAGTAGATGGTTGTAGTATACAAACCAAAACCCTAAGTACACTTTGCATGGATAGTGGGGGGCTTGCACGGTTGGCGGATGAATTTTAACGTGAAATTTCGCATGCATGACTTGGGTGTCACCTTGGTTCCCGTGGTGAATTTTCGTGTTTTTTTTATATTTTTGGTAATTACTATGAATTAATTACAATTAAAAGAAGATAATTAAATTAAAAATATTGGGTAATGGGAAACAAATCTGGAAAAATATTGTTGGTGTCGCATTGGGCATGTTGAAGTATGTGGTGGAAGGTTGGGGTGAAACGAAGTGTTTTGTTAGTTGACACTGGTGAGTAGATGGTTGTAGTATACAAACCAAAACCCTAAGTACACTTTCCATGGATAGTGGGGGGCTTGCATGGTTGACGGATGAATTTTGACGTGAAATTTCACATGCATGACTTGCGTGTCACCTTGGTTCACGTGGTGAATTTTCGTGTTTTTTTATATTTGTGGTAATTACTGTGAATTAATTACATTTAAAAGAAGATAATTAAATTAAAAATATTGGGTAATGGGAAAAAATCTGGAAAAATATTGTTGGTGTCGCATTGAACATGTTGAAGTATGTGGTGGAAGGTTGGGGTGAAACGAAGTGTTTGGTTAGTTGACACTTGTGAGTAGATGGTGGTAGTATACAAACCAAAACCCTAAGTACACTTTCCATGGATAGTGGGGGGGGGCTTGCATGGTTGACGGGTGAATTTTGATGTGAAATTTCGCATGCATGACTTGGGTGTTACCTTGGCTCCTGTGGTGAATTTTCGTGTTTTTTTGTATATTTGTGGTAATTACTGTGAATTAATTACATTTAAAAGAAGATAATTAAATTAAAAATATTGGGTAATGAGAAAAAAACTGGAAAAATATTGTTGGTGTCCCATTGAGCATGTTGAAGTATGTGGTAGAAGGTTGTGGTGAAACGAAGTGTTTGGTTGGTTGACACTGGTGAGTAGATGGTGGTAGTATACAAACCAAAACCCTAAGTACATTTTCCATGGATAGTGGTGGGGATTGCATGGTTGACGGATGAATTTTGACGTGAAATTTCGCATGCATGACTTGGGTGTCACCTTGGTTCACGTGGTGAATTTTCGTGTTTTTTTATATCTGTGGTAATTACTGTGAATTAATTACATTTAAAAGAGGATAATTAAATTAAAAATATTCGGTAATGAGAAAAAAAATCTGGAAAAATATTGTTGGTGTCCCATTGAGCATGTTGAAGTATGTGGTGGAAAGTTGGGGTGAAACGAAGTGTTTGGTTAGTTGACACTGGTCAGTAGATGGTGGTAGTATACAAACCAAAACCCTAAGTACACTTTCCATGGATAGTGGGGGGGCTTGCATGGTTGACGGATGAATTTTGACGTGAAATTTCGCATGCATGACTTGGGTGTCACCTTGGTTCACGTGGTGAATTTTCGTGTTTTTTATATTTGTGGTAATTACTATGAATTAATTACATTTAAAAGAAGATAATTAAATTAAAAATATTGGGTAATGAGAAAAAATTATGGAAAAAATATTGTTGGTGTCCCATTGAGCATGTTGAAGTATGTGGTGGAAGGTTGAGGTGAAACGAAGTGTTTGGTTAGTTGACACTGGTGAGTAGATGATTGTAGTATACAAACCAAAACCCTAAGTACACTTTCCATGGATAGTGGGGGGCTTGCATGGTTGACGGATGAATTTTGACGTGAAATTTCGCATGCATGACTTGGGTGTTACCTTGGCTCCCGTGGTGAGAGGGATATATGGAAGAGAGAGAAATATGAGAGAAATAGAGGAGATAGAAATATCAGAGAAACATAGGAGAGAGGGAGGAGAGAGAAATAGAGTAGAGAGGAGAGAGGAGAGAGAAACAAAGGAGAGAGAGGAGAGGGGGAGGGAGGAGAGAGAAACATGAGAGAAATAGATGAGAGGGGAGAGAGAAACAGAGGAGAGAGAAAGGGAGGAGAGATGAGAGAGACAAAGGAGAGAGGAGAGAGAAACAAGAGAGAAACATAAGAGATAGAGAGAGGGGAGAGAGAGAGAAATATGAGAGAGTAGAGGAGAGGAGATAGAATCTTAATAAATGAAAAATAGGGAGAGGAGAGAGAAACATAGGATAAGAAACAAGAGAGAGATAGGTGAGAGAGAGAAATAGAGGAGAGAGAACAAAGGAGAAAGGAGAAAGAGATATGAGAGAAATAGAGGAGAGAGACAGGGAGAAGAGGGGAGAGAATCTTAATAAATGAAAAATAGAGATAGGATAGGAGAGAGAAATAGATGATAGAGAAATAGAGAGAGAATAGAGGAGAGAGAAACAACTGAGAGAGGAGAAAGAGATAGGAGAGAAATAGAGGAGAGAGAAACAAATGGGAGAAGAGGAGAAAGAAATAGGAGAGACAATCAGGGGAGAGAGAGAAGAAAGAAACAAAGGAGAGAAGAGAGAGAGATGAGAGAGAAACATACCAATTACTATAACAAATAATAGGAGGACCACAATGTAAAATTTTAAAAGTTCTATTTTTACCCAAACCCATTTTGCAATTTTCACAATCCAACACAATGACCTACTACCTTTTGAATAAAAGTTAATCTAGACCATTCAATTAAAAAATAATATATCCTATGGCTATAATAACTTGTGTATGGTACACAAGTTTAAAAAACTTGTGTACCATAACCTTACCATATATATATATATATATATATATATATATATATATATATATTATAAGAGTTTAAAACTCCATATCATTTTTCTATAAGGAATAATAAAAATTAAAATATACTATGAAATTCAATAATTTAAAAATGATTACAAGATTGCTAATATATTTCTGATTTTGTTAGGGATAAAAGTATGAATTTAATGTATATATGTTGATAGTGAAAAAATTATACATTGTCATTTAATGATGTGTTTTCACATCATTTATTGAGTTTAATAACACATCATATGTTTACTCATTAAATGACGTGACAACACATCATTGAATAACAGTGTAAACCTTTTTTACACTGTCAGTGTATATTAATTAAACTCTAAAAGTATATATTTAAAACAGAAAATTATTATTAAGATATAGTGAATGTCCATCGTATTTAGTCTGATTTATTATGACTTTATCTATTTCCTTTAATAGAAGGAATGATCTTAAGAAGATATTGTATAATTGTAGATTACTTAGTTTCCTTATATTGTAGGTAACTTAGTTTCCTCTATTAACTTTCATGCACTTGTATAAATACATCCTTATGTAAATGGAATAAGATACGACTACTTTTGGTTTCTTCTTCTCTTCTCTTTCTCTATACTCTAAACTTTTTTATATATACTTAGCATTATTTCATAATACGTTATCAGCATGAAGCTCTAAACATTATTATATCAGAAGTTCTATATGTTTTTGGCGGAAATTAAAGGTATTACTATTATTACAAGAAATCCTTCGTTCCTGTAGAAAATGTATGTTTAGTTTTTGTGACACCCTTCTACCCCAAATACTAATACAATCATCAAATTGAATTATAAGGACAATTATAGTCAACACCGAGGTAAAAAGGTTCACAAATCCTCTTTTAAACAATTACTTAATCCAAATCCAATGTTATTTCCATAAAAGAGTAAAATCAATGTTTTCAAAAACTAAATTATCAACAGAATAAAAACATAACTTGGCCATATAAGACCTTTAGAAATAATCTTTCTAAATCTCTACATATCAAAATAAAAGAAATAAAGCTCCTAGACACTAAGCCCCGATGTCACACATATCAGAGCAAGACCCTGTCCCTTCAAAATTCAGCACATTGAGTGCCCTCTTCATCACCTAAGAAAACCACAGAAAGAGTATAGTGAGGAATGGAATACAACATATACATGCCATACAGAAGGCTACCCTTGTTCCCACCCATCACCTTACATATCATCATTCATCTCAATTCATATGCTATACATTCACACACCAGGTTCATACAAATATAAATTCACACCTTCATACAATCAGAATTAATGCGTATGTTCACACCATGCACCTGTACAACATCTATCCTAAGAGTCATGATTTGGAACTCCACACAATGGGCGCACCTCATCAATTCCCTTAGTTGTTACCAATGATGGCCCTACCGGTAAACACTAGCCGATAGGTTGCATCCCTTCTTGGGCCCGTGCAAAGACATTCGCCCCTCGCACCGTTCCCCATTCACACCTTATGGGCCGGTGAGTCGCATAATAAAACACCACATCTTGGGTCATGTATCGAATGTCCCCCATCGTGGTCTCCACCCTTTCTTAGGACATGCATCTCATGTATCACACCTCATATGCTCATGCCCAATGCATCAACGTCATTTTATACATTTCTCATACAACATCATCTGCTCAATTCATTCCACATCACATCTTGAATAAAATGCACATAGGACATCAATATAATATAATCACATAACAATACTTCATAACACAATTAGTACACTTTATACATCCAATTTAATCTCATCAATTCCATAAAACTATTCATATATTAGATAAACATCCACCATATAAGTAAGCGATCATCACATTACATAAAGACAACACTCAAATATCAAGTTTGGACTTGGTAATCGATTACCAGAAACCTGTAATTGATTACCAGAAGCAATTACCCCATTTTTGGGCCTGGTAATCGATTACAGGAAATCTGTAATCGATTACTAGAAGACTGGTAGCCTGGTAATCGATTACAATCTGGTAATCGATTACAACATGCCTGTAATCGATTACCAGTGGCTCAGTTTCATGTTTTTGCCCAGAAACACCTGGTAATCGATTACAGACCCTGTAATCGATTACCAGCAACCCGATACGCGAGTGTACCTACATTTTGCCCCTTTTAACCCTCTTCTTTAATCCCTACTCAAATCTTTAAGTTCCTAACTTGTTTAGACTCGTTTTTACCGATTAAAATCAGTGAATTCATCAATTGTTTCAACAGATTACGATAAAATTAACAATCGATCAATTATGAACTCCCACCCTCAAATCCTAATTTAACCCCTTTTCGACAATCTCGCTCTCCACTCTCAAGTTCAGCAAGAACATGACAATAGGCATTATACACACGAATTTCAACATAATACAGACGATTCATCGTTCATATTTCAAAATTTAGGGATCCTAGAGGGACTTATGTTGCCCTCACTACCCAAGCACTCCAACATACACATATAGTTGCACCCCTTCCCCCCCGTTCCTTAGGAATGACGATCAAGAACGATTGACATAATTCCCTTGATGATCTACTCTGCGGAACCTTCTCCTTGTGGAGTTGGCTTCTCTCCTCCCTAGGGTTTGGTTATTTGACGTTTGAAAAAAGGATAGGGTGAAATAGATAACCCCTCCCTATTTAAATATCTAACTGGGTTGGGCCTACTCTGACCCATCCACCCCCCTTCTTAATTAAATAATATTATTCATAATAAAAGATAATAATAATACTATTATTTCTTCATTTTATTTTATTTTAGAAATATTAGGATGTTACAATTCCACCCTCATAAAAGAAAATTCGTCCTCGAATTTACCTGAGATGAATAACTCTGGAAAAGACTCCTTCATCTTCTCCTCAAGCTCCTAAGTAGCGCTCTCTGGTGTAGCTCCTCCCCATATTACCTTAACTAAAGGAATTTCCTTACCTCGAAGTTGTTTCACCATCCGATCCTCAACTCTCACCGATATGGTTTCCACTGTCAAGTTTTCCTTAATCTCAAGATGACCTGACTCAATCACATGTGAAGGATCGTGAACGTACTTCCGGAGTTGAGAAACATGGAAGACATTATGAAGATTTGACAAATGTGGAGGTAAAGCAATTTGATAGGCAACATTGCCGACTCTTTCAAGAATTTGATAGGGACCAATGATACGAGGTGTAAGCTTTTTAGACTTTAATGCCCTACCAACCCTAGTCCACGGAGTGACTTTCAAGAACACATGATCCCCTTGTTTGAATTCTAAGTCCTTTCTCCTCTTATCAGCATAACTATTTTTCCTACTCTGAGCTGTCCTCATCCTCTCCTGAATTAACTTAACTTTATCAGTGGTCTGTTGTACTACATCCGGTCCTAAAACGAGGCTTTCTCCCGGCTTATACCAACACAAAGGTGTCCTACACCTTCTACCACACAACGCCTTATAAGGTGGCATGCCTATGCTAGAATGAAAACTATTGTTATATGTAAACTCTATCAAACGTAGGAAACTATCCCAACTACCCCCTTGGTCTAATACACAAGCTCTAAGCAAGTCCTCTAAGGATTGTATGGTTCTCTTGGTTTGACCATCGGTTTGCGGATGATAAGCTGAACTAAGTCTAAGTTAGGTTCCCAAAGCCTGCTGAAAACTCTCCCAAGATCTAGATGTAAACTTGGGGTCTCTATCTGAAACTATGCTAGATGGTATTCCATGCAACCTTACAATCTCACTAATGTAGATCGTAGCAAGTTTTTCTAAAGAGTACTTAATGTTAATAGGGAGAAAATAGGCACTCTTAGTCAACCTATCTACAATAACCCAAATAGAATCATGTCCTCTTACAGTCCTAGGCAAAGCAACCACAAAATCCATAGAAATGTTATCCCACTTCCACTCAGGTATACTTAAAGGTTGATGCAGTCCTGAAGGTTTTTGGTGTTCTACCTTAGCCTTTTGACAAACCAAACAAGCACTCACAAAGTCCTCTATATCTCTCTTCATCCTAGGCCACCAAAACATCTTTTTCAAATCTTGATACATCTTAGTTGAACTGAGATGGAAACTAAGCTTACTCTTATGCCCCTCTTCAAGTATTAAACGCTTAATAGTAGGTTCACTAGGTACACAAACTCGGTCTCCAAATCTCACTACTCCATCTACACCTAAGACAATTCTCCACCACTACCTTTTTCTATAGCCTCACGCCTAATCACCAAAAATGGGTCCTCTAATTGAGCATCTCTAATGTCCTTCAACAAGTCATTACTTACTCGAACCATTCCTAGTTTCACACTATCAGGAGTTACCTCACAAACTAAGCTTAAATCTCTAAACTGGGTCAAGAGATCCATTTCCCTAATCATCAAAGAACTAATATGAAGAGATTTTATACTTAGGGCATCTGTTACTACATTAGCCTTACCAGGGTGATAATTCAATTCAAAATCATAATCCTTTAGAAATTCCAGCCACCTCCTTTGTCTCATGTTCAACTCTTTTTATCAAACAAATACCTAAGGCTCTTATGGTCACTAAAAACCTCAAATTTAGAACCATACAAGTAATGTCTCCACATCTTTAACACAAACACAACAACTGCTAACTCAAGATCATGGGTAGGGTAGTTTCTCTCATGGATCTTCAATTGCCTAGAAGCATAAGCTACTACTTTACCCTCTTGCATTAACACCCCACCTAGACCCATCTTAGAAGCATCACAATACACTACAAAAGGTTTACTAAGATCAGGCAAGACTAAAACCGGTGCACTAGTCAACTTTTCCTTAAGGGTTTGGAAACTAAGCTCACACTTACTGTTCCATACAAAAGCAACCTCTTTTCTAGTCAACTTGGTTAAGGGCAAGGCTATCTTAGAAAATCCTTCTATAAATCTCCTATAATACCTAGCCAACCCAAGAAAAATTCTAATCTCACTCACTGATTTAGGAGTCTCCCACTTAAGCACAACCTCAACCTTAGAAGGATCAACACCTATACCCCCCTTAGAGATCACATGACCTAGAAGCTCACTTCTTCTAACCAGAAATCACACTTGGATAACTTAGCATACAACTGTTTATCCCTAAGAACCTGCAATACTACCTTTAAGTGTCCCTCATGCTCCTCCTTAGTTTTGGAGTAAATTACTATGTCATCTATAAAGACAACTACAAATTTATCCAAGTAGGGATGAAAAATTCTGTTCATGTAATCCATAAAAATAGCAGGAGCATTAGTCATACAAAAAGGCATACAAGATACTCATAATGTCCATATCTAGTCCTAAAGGCAATCTTAGGTATGTCCTCTTCTCTAACTCTAGTCTGGTGATAACCCGACCTAAGGTCAATCTTGTTAAACACACAAGCCCCCACTAACTGGTCCATTAGATCATCTACCTAGGCCAAGGGTACCTATTCTTAATAGTTACCTTGTTCAACTATCGGTAATCTATGCACAACCTCATACTACCATCCTTCTTCTTCACTAGCAAGACAGGTGCTCCCCAAGGTGATACACTAGGCCTCACAAACTTCTTCTCTAGCAAATCTTCTAACTATTTCTTAAGCTCGGTTAACTCCATGGGTGACATCCTATAAGGTGCAACTAAAATAGGTCCCGTCCCCGGTATTAGATCTATGAAAAATTCTATCTCTCTCTCAGGTGGTAGACTAGACATATTTTCAGAAAACACATCAGGATAATCACACACTACGGGTAACTCATTGATAATAGCACTACTATCAGAACTCAAAGAAGCTAGCAACATGTATACCTGGGTATCTTCTCTTAGAGACACCTTCACCTGGTTGGCAGTCAAATAGTCCTCACTCTTCTTCTCAACAGGTTGACCAAAGACAAATGCTTTATCAACACAATTCAGTAGGACATGGTTGGAAGATAACCAGTCCATAAAAAATAATAAAAATATAATGAAAACAAATGTCTATTGTGTGAAGTCTATAAATCTGTTTAAGTAATTAAACATGATTATAAGACTTAACATCCGTTAGTTTTAATGATTAACAAATAAGATTATATAAAGAACAAATAAAATTATATAAAGAACCAATTAGATTATATAAACAGGTTCTACTGAGAAAGGTATTGGTTTGGTTAATTATGATTCAGGATGAAATACTCTTTAGAAGAAGAAGATTTTGTGAACAGAATCAGAATCAGAAGATCAGAATCAGAAGAACAAGAGTGCAGAATCTGAAGAAGATTAATCCTTAACAGAGTTGAAGCAACTGAAGAATAGAAGTGAAGACTTGAAGACTGACTGAAGAAGTGAAGACTTGAAAACTATCTGAAGAATCGAAGATTAGAAGACTATCTGAAGAAGTGAAGATTAGAAGACTATCTGAAGAACTGAAGGCAAAAGATATGAAGAAGTACAGATTCAAATATACGTCTGTCTGAAGAACACAATGAACTGAAGAAACGAAGAAGAAGAGATACAAGAAGAAGAAGATACAAAGAAGAATGAAGCTACAATTCTATTATCATAAGGAAGAAGGCGTCTGAAGTTTCAACCAGTATGAAGAATTGAGTTGTCTGAAGGACGCAACCCGTCTGAAAGACTTGAGCTGTCTGAAGTCATCAACCTGTCTTAAGTGTTGAAGACGTCTGAAGAGCCAAGCCCGTCTGAAGACTCGAACCCGTCTGAAGACTCGAACCCGTCTGAAGACTGGAACCTGTCTGAAGACTGGAACCCGTCTGAAGGTTGGAAGCTGTCTGAAGCTTTAGTAATGACGTGGCATCTTTGCTGAAACCTTGTGTGAAGACTTTTCTAAGTCTCTGATGCTCGTACGTTTGAAACACATTTGTGGCAACAATCACAGAGACCTTTCCTGGTGCATTTAAAGTTCATACACCACTGAGGAAATCTCTGCAAACGCAGCAGTTCGCAGCAACAACAGTAGCAGCTTTACTGCAGCACCAACGTTGTACTATGTCAGAACTTTCAAGAAGCGTGTCTCACAACGGATTAAAAGAAGACTATTTGCTGTCTCTAAACGATAGTATTTCAACGAGACATTTCTTCATTTGTGCAATTTGGAACAAAGCAGAAGAAAAGCTCAGAAGACTAAGCAGAAGCAACAAGGAAGATGTTTTGAATAAAATATATTCAATTCAACATCTTTATCTAAATATCAAAAGAGGAATCTGCAAACAACGACTATTGATCAAGACATCTCATTCAAAGAAGTAATGGTGTCAGGAGCAAATGAAAAAGGAGTATATGCAGAATAAGCAAAAAGGGCAAATTCAACGGATACATACTCTCAAGAAAAATCAGAGGAAATCTGAAGAAATCAGATGCAAGCTGGATAAAGCAGATACAAGCGATGCAAGCAGATGCAAGATAATGCAAGCTGGATAAAGCAGATAAGCAGATACAAGCAGATGCAAGCAGATGCAAGATAATGCAAGCTGGAGCAAGCAGATGCAAGCTGGATAAAACAGATGCAAGAAGCAGAAGAATTCAAGAGAGAGAATACACATAATCATCACATCTCTCAAACAGAGCTCATCAACAGAAGTGTCAGAACGGGAGTGTTCTGAACACTCAATATGCTTAAGGAGAAGCAACCGTTTTGAGAAGCTATTACACAAACGGCTATATGAGCCACATCATCAGAAGCTCAACGGTATTATGAATCATCTTCAACGGCTATATTCAAACAGAACATATAAATAGCCTCAAGATTGAATTTGAAGATGGGGGCATGCTGAGCATATTAACCATACTGCCGACCTGCAGCTGCTGTTTGCAACCAAGTTGGTCTGAATGATCAACCAAGGTGGATCAATCGGGATTGTTTTTCAAGAAGGTTCTTGAAATCAATCAGGATGAAAATTGTTAACTAGGCCTGAGTGTCTTACAGTTAACAAGAGTTGACTCGAGCTAAAATACATCATGAAAATGTCAACAACGATTGATCAGAGAGTGAATTCTCAATCGGGCTACTGATCAGCTGGTCAGTTAGTTAGATTGTACAGGTTGGTCTGTTGATCAAGTGAGTTGGTTGTCGGGAAGGCAATCATGCTGTACAAATGAACTATCAAACCCGGGCATGGTTTGAAGCTTTGAAGATACCTTGGTATTCCAATGATACGGGTGAGAATGTAGCCCATGGAAACCAATGGTTGGAGAATAAGGCTGAGCTTAATTTCACATTCTTAGTTAGCCTACTCTCAGAGGATGTATTCCTCATAGAAAAGACAGGGATTGTTCTTAAATTCAACACTTGTATCACTGTCTATCCTTGTATTTAGTTTGTAATGACTGTATCCTGAGTATGTACTCAGTAATCTCTATGTACAAGAAAGAATCTGAGTTGAGAGGTTCTTAGCGAACATCTAGCTTAGATTGAGTAGTATACTCAACACTTAGTTAAGTGTCTGAGAGCCTGGAGAGGCTTGGTGGAAGAAAGAATACTCGTGGTAGAGCCTGGAGAGGCTGGATAGAAAAGAATACTTGTTGTGTTGGCCTGGAGAGGTTAACATGTATATTTGTGGTTTCAGATGTGTGACATATATGTGGCTGCAAGGGTCTGGGGGATTCAGAGTGGCACATATGTGTTGTTGTTATTAAAAGCTAGTGGTGGTTTGCCACTAGGACTGGATGTAGCTCACAGGGTTTGGTGGTGAACCAGGATAAATTCTGTGTCTAAGTCTTTCTTTCCCTTAATCTCTTTTACTTACAGTTTTCATATTACGTTGGGGATTGAAAAGTACTTTTCATAATAATCTTAACACAACGATTTCAATAAAACAAGTTTTCATACAAACATAACGTTAAAACGTCTCTAGTGTAGATTGAAGTATTTAGAAGAATATATTCAGAGGGATGTCTGAAATACCTGTCTGAAGTGAGCCCAACAGGAACTCAGTTCAGACGCATGATATAGATGGTCTCTGAACATCTAAAGTATTTCAGAAACAGTTCTGAAGGTACTCTTAGTAATATTCTTCAGAAGACACTAAGAGAAGTTTGTTTAAAATCAAAACAATCTAAGTGTAAGAGAAAGTTTTTAATCTAAATCTTTCATATATTCCGCATGTTCTTAAAATAACTCTGATCTTAAGATTGGTTTTGTACAATGATTACTTAGCGTGATTGTTTATTTTAAAGATTTCCAAAACTATCTTAAAATGTCTAAAACACTATTCAACCCCCCTTCTAGTGTTGCCTGTGGTTCGAACAATTGGTATCAGAGCTCACCTTCGGGTTGAGCATCTAACAAATGCAGAAGGAGTAGATCCTCAGAAGATGGAAATCTCACCAGGCTGAAGCAACTCTGAAGAATGACAATGAGAATAGGAAAATCATTTTCCAATACTCATTATTCATAAGGCTAAAGCATAGGACGCAACAGAAAAGGAAAGTGAATCTATCTCTAGATCACAAACTGGTAACACCTTTCCTATCTATATTTAAGTTATAATTTTAATATAGCTATTAATCTGTTGCATGATTTGTTTTATTGAAATTGTGAAAAATATGATTACATGATATAATTGTTTCATGCTTTCTAAATTGTGTTAAAATAAATCACTGCATGCTATGTTTTACTATGTTTACTGTGTGAAATGTATGATTCATTTTATGTATGCTTTACTTATTTAAATATATATGTTGAAGAGTCACACATGCTTAGTATAGTAATAACTGTGTTTTTAAATTAAGTAAATGAAGAGTCGTGTGTGTTAGTCATAACTGTTTTTGAAAATATGAAACGGCACGATGTGAATCATTGAATCATCAACCGGTTTCTCTCAATGGACACGATGCACATCTCTCCACAACTGCTTAGTGGATGGAACCGCTTCTTTCATAAAATGAAGCGACACTTGATTGCCTATTTAAAGGATTGGAAGATCATCAGAAGAACCTCACAGTTTATTCCTTCCAATTCATCTTAATCTATCTCAAATGGCATCAAGATCAGCAATCTCATGTGCTCAAAGTCTACGCAAGTTTGATGAAAGAATTATTCCCACAATGGGAGTAAATTTAAGCGACTTTGACGAAGAAGGACTAAAAATCTCTGAGTATTTCAAGGATGCTGACTGGATTGCCTTTCTTGAGGAGGCATCATTCCCCTGGCATGAGCAGAGTGTTCTAGATTTCTGGAACAACTCAGAAGTGTTTCTTGAAGAGACAAGTGGTATAAACACTTCAGTAATGGGAATGCCTATCAGAGTGGACTTCAAGGATCTGAAGGAAATCATTGGGGTTGAAGCAACCAGAAAACAATTCTCTTCAGATTGGGAAATCAATGATAGAGAGAAAGAGATGCATGATCAAATGTTATTTGGTCGCAGAACTCTTGAACCACCAGTTTGCTCAAACTTACTGGAAATTCCCAGAATTCTGCTGGCAATCATTAACTGTTGTATTCTACCCAAAAGGAAGGATACAATCATCATCTCTGATATGGAAAGATTCTTTGACCAGGAGCCATCACCCTTGTTCACTATAAAGGAATATGAACATTCTAAGGGGATACCAGCAGAGGTAAAAGAAGAACACAATTCTCCGTCATCAACTCAGAATCATATGGAGTCATCTGATTCTCTAAGAAATCATGGAGATTTAAGAGAAATTTTCAGAAGATGTAATATAAGGAAGTTGAATGAACGCATCGGACGGCTGGAAGAAACACTCAGATTCTATCAACGTGAACTGCAGATGCTGAAAGCACAAAAGGAGAAAGTCAGTGCCAATAAGAACAAACCTGTTGAAGATCAATGATACACTTGTGTTCTGATTTTTTTTCTGTATCTATGTCTTTCTGTTTTGAGTCCATTTCACTTTCTATCTCTGTTTATGTGTTTCACTTAATATTAACATTCTATGTGTTCTATTTGTTTATATGTGTTTCCTTTTATGCACATTTAAGTCTATCAATAACATAACTCTATCCTTAATTGATTAACAAATTATATTTCTAAAAGATAAATTTAATTAACCTAATAAGATAATTTTTAAATTTGATAAAATGTTATCTGTAATTTTAAAATACTCAATCTAAATAATTAGACAAATTACAATCAGGTGCTACTGAAAGGTACTTCTAGTTTGAATGTTTCAGGAAACCGGTTTTAAGAAGACCATCTAAGAAACATCATCTAAAAGGATGGGTAGTGTGATAACATCTCCATTGTCTGAACCTGTTCAGGAAGTTCAAAATGAACTCTCTGAAAGCGTGGGTTATCAATATTAAAGATGATTAACACTCTATGCACCAAACCTAACTCAATCTCTGAGTGGATTATACTAACTCAGTAATATCTCTATTCATCTAACCCGTTTAGAAGGCTCCTTATGGACTGTCTGAAATTGTGGGTCTGAAATGTTAAGGGATAGTTACTCAAGTCATTAAAATCCAACTCAATTGTAAAGGATGGTTTAAGATGATTGTTCAAAGATTCTCTGGAGCAAAAGACAAAAGCAGATGTGCAGACATCAAAAGGCATCAAGATGAAAGAAAAGTCTTTCAAGCAAGAAGTAATGTCAGAAGGGACTTCTTTATTCAATGAACAATAACCAAATTCATGGTAACATCACTTCATCTTAAAACTTTTATAGCTTTGAATACCTGTCTCCATAAAAAAACTTTTAAAAGCCTTTAAGAAACCTTTAAATAAGTACAAACTTAAAAGACTTATAAAAAGTTTTCAGATACATGCCTTTACAATTTTTTTTTCTCTCTCTCAAAATATTTTCGAAAAGTTTTTCAAACATAAATTTATAAAACCTTCTCTCTCTCTGTATTTAAACATATTTTGTCTTTTAAAATCTATGTTTTCAAAAATGTGTTTGGCACTTAATTTTTTTTTCTTCAAAAATTTTAAAAGCTTTTCAGATAGTAAAATAATCATAATATCCTTTGCTCTGATACCATATAAGTCTGTTTTTAAAAGTTTTCCTTTTGAATGTTTTCTCACACTTTCTCTTCTATTTTTTTCTTCTGAAAACGTATTTTCAAATATGTTTTATGTTTCTTTTTAATTGTCTTTCAAAAACGTTTTCCAAAACTTACTTTAACCATGCTAATGACTCAGTTTCCTATGGTGCTTCATCTATGACCAAACACTGATGTACGTTTCGATACCCTCAAGGTCTGAAACTGTCATCATTAAAAGCTACCCTGAGCCCACATACATCGCGTGAACAACAATCCAATGGATTCGTTCTCCTTACTTCTCTGTTTTACCCCTGCTTTAAAGTCCTATAAATTCACAAGAGCTCTTCACACAAACTCACATCTTCAAAGCTCTTCCATAGCTTTGTCTAAGGTTCTGAGTTAGTGGCTCTCAATAGGATGATAAAGAAGCAAAGGAAAATAGCAGAAAGTATCTTGGAACATGTTGAGGCAAAGATCAAGTCATCTTGGATGATGTATGGAATGAAGAGTAAGGGAAAGGGTTCATCTGAAAACCCGTTTCTCTATACTTGGACCATGGTGATCTTATTGCATCACAGGTGGACTGGAAGACCACTGGGAGATCCCAGAATAGTCAATCTTATGAAGAGAACTACTGACATAGTGGTTCTTGAAATTAAGGTGCTGACTGTTGGTCCAAATATAGTCTTAAACGATGCACCTCCACTGTCTCAGATGTCACAAGGAGAATGCGTTCAGCAAAGCACGACTGGGATGAAGTCTGGGGCTCTGAGGCAACTCCTGAAGCTCTTGCAGCGAAAGGAGTGGGGATAGCTTTGAAAGAGATGAGGTCTATAAGGCTATGCCTCAGCCTTCGAAGGAATCTCCGGAGGAAGCAATGGATGGATGCATTCTATTTTTGGAATGTAACCTTTTTTCCTTTTTGTGAAAACCTGCTTTTGTAAATATCAAATGTTTTGTTTAAGTTTCTCTTTTGAGCTTTCTTTTCAAACTTGTATCTGAGTAACTGTAAAGATCTAATAAAAATCTTCTTTGTTTAGTTTCTTTTATGCTTCATAACCTCTTGATAATTGCTTAACAAAATTTTAACCATAACAAGTAATCTAAAACTTCTCTCTGTTTAATGGAAGATAAGTAGGGGGAACTCTTAAAGATTGTAGAAAACTAATCAACTTAGGGGAGAAACCTCAGTATTAAGAAGTAGATCTTTAAGCGAAACATCAAAACGATACATTATTTAACATTTGGTATAGGATTACATTAACTTATAATATAAACCTTTTTAATTAATGACAAAAGGGGGAGAAATATAAACTAACAAAATACTAAAAAGAATGTAACAAAAAGGGAAATATTGGGAGATTATAGGAAGAAGAAATAAATAGCAAAGAAATATAAATTACAGTAAGGAAGGATAACAAACTAAGAGTTCTAATAATAAGTAAGAATAACAATAAGTCATAACAATAGGTATCTGAAATCTTAACAAGAAAATTTTAACAATCGTCTATCTAAAATTTCTGAAGTATTATATAACAATAGGTATCTGAAGGGTTCTAATAACAATAGGTGTCTGAAATCTTAACAAGAAAAATAACAATAGGTATCTGAAATTTTAACAAGAAAAATTTTAACAATCGGTTATCTAAAATATCTGAAATATTAACAATAAACTTGTAACAGTTGGTTAATAAAAGATTTAAAATTGAATTGATTAATTAAAGACTTAATCGTTTCAGAGGATATCTAAAAGAATCAATGCCTGTCTCAGGGGGAGTAATATAGATAGGGGGAGTAATAAAATCTATTATCTTATTTTATTATCTCTCATTTCTTTTTATACCATTTTGTCAGTAATATATAATTTATTTGTCATGATTAAAAAGGGGGAGATTGTGAAGTCTATAAATCTGTTTAAGTAATTAAACATGATTATAGACTTAACATCCGTTAGTTTTAATGATTAACAAATAAGATTATATAAAGAACAAATAAAATTATATAAAGAACCAATTAGATTATGTAAACAGGTCTACTGAGAAAGGTATTGGTTTGTTAATTATGTTTCAGGATGAAATACTCTTTAGAAGAAGAAGATTTTGTGAACAGAATCAGAATCAGAAGATCAGAATCAGAAGAACAAGAGTGCAGAATCTGAAGAAGATTAATCCTTAACAGAGTTGAAGCAACTGAAGAATAGAAGTGAAGACTTGAAGACTGACTGAAGAAGTGAAGACTTGAAAACTATCTGAAGAATCAAGATTAGAAGACTATCTGAAGAAGTGAAGATTAGAAGACTATCTGAAGAACTGAAGGCAAAAGATATGAAGAAGTACAGATTCAAATATACGTCTGTCTGAAGAACAACAATGAACTGAAGAAACAAAGAAGAAGAGATACAAGAAGAAGAAGATACAAAGAAGAATGAAGCTACAATTCTATTATCATAAGGAAGAAGGCGTCTGAAGTTTCAACCAGTATGAAGAATTGAAGTTGTCTGAAGGACGCAACCCGTCTGAAAGACTTGAGCTGTCTGAAGTCATCAACCTGTCTTAAGTGTTGAAGACGTCTGAAGAGCCAAGCCCGTCTGAAGACTCGAACCCGTCTAAAGACTCGAACCCGTCTGATGACTGGAACCTGTCTGAAGACTGGAACCCGTCTGAAGGTTGGAAGCTGTCTGAAGCTTTAGTAATGACGTGGCATCTTTGCTGAAACCTTGCGTGAAGAGACTTTTCTAAGTCTCTGATGCTCGTACGTTTTGAAACACATTTGTGGCAACAATCACAGAGACCTTCCTGGTGGCATTTAAAGTTCATACACCACTGAGGAAATCTCTGCAACGCAGCATTCGCAACAACATCAGTAGCAGCTTTACTGCAGCACCAACGTTGTACTATGTCAGAACTTTCAAGAAGCGTGTCTCACAACGGATTAAAAGAAGACTATTTGCTGTCTCTAAACGATAGTATTTCAACGAGACATTTCTTCATTTGTGCAATCTGGAACAAAGCAGAAGAAAAGCTCAGGAGACTAAGCAGAAGCAACAAGGAAGATGTTTGAATAAAATATATTCAATTCAACATCTTTATCTAAATATCAAAAGAGGAATCTGCAAACAACGACTATTGATCAAGACATCTCATTCAAAGAAGTAATGGTGTCAGGAGCAAATGAAAAAGGAGTATATGCAGAATAAGCAAAAAGGGCAAATTCAACGGATACATACTCTCAAGAAAATCAGAGGAAATCTGAAGAAAGCAGATGCAAGCTAGATAAAGCAGATAAAGCAGATACAAGCAGATGCAAGCAGATGCAAGATAATGCAAGCTGGATAAAGCAGATAAAGCAGATACAAGCAGATGCAAGCAGATGCAAGATAATGCAAGCTGGAGCAAGCAGATGCAAGCTGGATAAAACAGATGCAGAAAGCAGAAGAATTCAAGAGAGAGAATACACATAATCATCACATCTCTCAAACAGAGCTCATCAACAGAAGTGTCAGAACGGGAGTGTTCTGAACACTCAATATGCTTAAGGAGAAGCAACCGTTTGAGAAGCTATTACACAATGGCTATATGAGCCACATCATCAGAAGCTCAACGGTATTATGAATCATCTTCAACGGCTATATTCAAACAGAACATATAAATAGCCTCAAGATTGAATTTGAAGATGGGGGCATGCTGAGCATATTAAGCATACTGCCGACCTGCAACTGCTGTTACAACCAAGTTGGTCTGAATGATCAACCAAGTTGGATCAATCGAGATTGTTTTTCAAGAAGGTTCTTGAAATCAATCAGGATGAAAATTGTTAACTAGGCTGAGTGTCTTACAGTTAAGAAGAGTTGACTCGAGCTAAAATACATCATGAAAATGTCAACAACGATTGATCAGAGAGTGAATTCTCAATCGAGCTACTGATCAGCTGGTCAGTTAGTTAGATTGTACAGTTGGTCTGTTGATCAAGTGAGTTGGTTGTCGGGAAGGCAATCATGCTGTACAAATGACTATCAAATCGGGCACGGTTTGAAGCTTTGAGATACCTTGGTATTCCAATGATACGGGTGTGAATGTAGCCCATGGAAACCAATGGTTGGAGAATAAGGCTGAGCTTAATTTCACATTCTTAGTTAGCCTACTCTCAGAGGATGTATTCCTCATAGAAAAAGACAGGGATTGTACTTAAATTCAAACACTTGTATCACTGTCTATCCTTGTATTTAGTTTGTAATGACTGTATCCTGAGTATGTACTCAGTAATCTCTATGTACAAGAAGAATCTGAGTTGAGAGGTTCTAGCGAACATCTAGCTTAGATTGAGTAGTAATACTCAACACTTAGTTAAGTGTCTGAGAGCCTGGAGAGGCTTGGTGGAAGAAAGAATACTCGTGGTAGAGCCTGGAGAGGCTTGATAGAAAAGAATACTTGTTGTGTTGGCCTGAAGAGGTTAACATGTATATCTGTGGTTTCAGATAGTGTGACATATATGTGGCTGCAAGGGTCTGGGGGATTCGGAGTGGCACATATGTGTTGTTGTTATTAAAAGCTAGTGGTGGTTTGCCACTAGGACTGGATGTAGCTCACAGGGTTTGTGGGTGAACCAGGATAAATTATGTGTCTAAGTCTTCTTTCCCTTAATCTCTTTTACTTACAGTTTTCATATTTACGTTGGGGATTGAAAAGTACTTTTCATAATAATCTTAACACAATGATTTCAATAAAACAATTTTTCATACAAACATAACGTTAAAACGTCTCTAGTGTAGATTGAAGTATTATAGAAGAATATATTCAGAGGGATGTCTGAATACCTGTCTGAAGTGAGCCCAACAGGAACTCAGTTCAGACGCATGATATAGATGGTCTCTGAACATCTAAAGTATTTCAGAAACAGTTCTGAAGGTACTCTTAGTAATATTCTTCAGAAGACACTAAGAGAAGTTTGTTTAAAATCAAAACAATCTTAAGTGTAAGAGAAAGTTTTTAATCTAAATCTTTCATATATTCCGCATGTTCTTAAAATAACTCTGATCTTAAGATTGGTTTTGTACAATGATTACTTAGCGTGATTGTTTATTTTAAAGATTTCCAAAACTGTCTTAAAATGTATAAAAACACTATTCAACCCCCCCTTCTAGTGTTGCCTGTGGTTCTAACATATTGTTGTATGATTCAATAGGACATCGTTTCTACCTCCTCCAGACATCACTTTTCTGATTCACAGAAAATTAGAATAACCAAAACAAAATAGTTAGATCAAAACAATTAATCTCACTCAATCAACAACACAAGTTAGCACAACGAAAACATAGCAAACACACAACTCAAGGCCGATGAATCGACCTGCTCTGATACCACTAAATGTGACACCCTTCTACCCCAAATACTAATACAATCATCAAATTGAATTATAAGGACAATTATAGTCAACCACCGAGGTAAAAAGGTTCACAAATCCTCTTTTAAACAATTACTTAATCCAAATCCAATGTTATTTCCATAAAAGAGTAAAATCAATGTTTTCAAAAACTAAATTATCAACAGAATAAAAACATAACTTGGCCATGTAAGCCCTTTAGAAATAATCTTTCTAAATCTCTACATATCAAAATAAAAGAAATAAAGCTCCTAGACACTAAGCCCCAATGTCACACATATCAGAGCAAGACCCTGTCCCTTCAAAATTCAGCACATTGAGTGCCCCTCTTCATCACCTAAGAAAACCATAGAAAGAGTACGGTGAGGAATGGAATACAGACATATACATGCAATACAGAAGGCTACCCCTGTTCCCACCCATCACCTTACATATCATCATTCATCTCAATTCATATGCTATACATTTCACACACCAAGTTCATACAAATATAAATTCACACCTTCATACAATCAGAATTAATGTGTATGTTCACACCATGCACCTGTAGAACATTTATCCTAAGTGTCATGATTTGGAACTCCGCACAATGGGTGTACCTCATCAATTCCCTTAGTCGTTACCAATGATGACCCTACCTGTAAACACCAGCCGATAGGCTGGCACCCCCTCTGGGCCCGTGCAAAGACATTCGCCCCTCCCACCGTTACCATTCACACCTTATGGGCCGGTGAGTCGCATAATAAAACACCCCATCTTGGGTCATGCATCGAATGTCCCCCATCGTGGTCTCCACCCTTTCTTAGGGCATGCATCTCATGTATGACACCTCATATGCTCATGCTTAATGCATCAACGTCATTTTATACATTTCTCATACAACATCATCTGCTCAATTCATTCCACATCACATCTTGAATAAAATGCACATAGAACATCAATATAAGATAATCACATAACAATACTCATATCACAGTTAATGCACTTTATTCATCCAATTTAATCTCATCAATTCCACAAAACTATTCATATATTAGATAAACATCCATCATATAAGTAAGCGATCATGACATTACATAAAGACAACACTCAAATATCATGTTCGGACCTGGTAATCGATTACCAGAAGCCTGTAATTGATTACCAGAAGCAATTACCCCATTTTTTAGCCTGGTAATCAATTATAGGGAGTCTGTACTCGATTACCAGAAGACTGGTAGCCTGGTAATCGATTACAACATGCCTGTAATCGATTACCAGGGGCTCAGTTTCATGTTTTTGCCTAGAAACACCTGGTAATCGATTACGGTCCCCTGTAATCGATTACCAGCAACCCGATACGCGACTGTACCCTGCGTTTTTGCCCCTTTTTAACCCTCTTCTTCAATCCCTACTCAAATCTTTAAGTTCCTAACTTGTTTAGACTCGTTTTTACCGATTAAAATCAGTGAATTCATCAATTATTTCAAGAGATTACTATAAAATTAACAATCGATCAATTATGAACTCTCATCCCCAAATCCTAATTTAACCCCTTTTCTACAATCTCGCTCTCCACTCTCAAGTTCAGCAAGAACATTACAATAGGCATTTTACACTCGAATTTCAACATAATACAAACGATTCATCGTTCATATTTCAAAATTTAGGGATCCTAGAGGGACTTATTGTTGCCCTCACTACCCAAGAACTCCAGTATACACATATAGTTGCACCCCTTCCCCCCCGTACCTTAGGAATGACGATCAAGAACGAATGACAGAATTCCCTTGATGATCTACTCTGCGGAACCTTCTCCTTGTGGAGTTGCTTCTCTCCTCCCTAGGGTTTGGTTATCTGGAGTTTGAAAAAAGGATAAGGTGAATAATAACCCCTCCCTATTTAAATATCTAACTGGGCTGGGCCTACTCTGACCCACCCATCCCCTTTTTAATTAAATAATATTATTCATAATAAAAGATAATAATAATACTATTATTTCTTCATTTTATTTTATTTTATTTTAGAAATATTAGGATGTTACAGTTTTCTCGGCATTCATTATTTTAAATTGAAATATATGTTTGGGGACGAAATTATATCTCGACCCTCAATCAAACATATAGATTTTTATAATATTTTTACATATGAAATTATGTTTCATCCTGCAAATCGAGCATATAAAGAAAGATGAAATAGAAAATTTATTCATGTGATTTTTCTCTTTTAATTTATTAAAAAAATATTTAAGATGTGTTGAGTTTTTTGTTATTAATGTTTCTTTTACCATGAGAAAAAAAATTTCTCAGTTGTTATATTATTATATATATATATGATATATTTTATATTCTATTGCTTTCAATCAATAATAATTAGTATAATTATTATTATTGATAAAAGAATTAAAAGAAAAAAGATATTTGATAGGTAGAAAATACATGTTTATTATGATAATTTTCAAATATCATTGTTTTAATTGACATTTATTACAAATATCTTTTGTCAATGATAATTTTTTAATAATAATGATAATCATTGTTTTCATTGTTTTCAAATTTTTCTTTTCATAATTTTCAATGATAATTATCATCATTATTACTTAATAATGTTTGATTTTTTTTTTTGTCAAAAATCATTATTATTTTTTTGTTATTTGGAGGGGTCAGAAGACCCAAACACAAGAAAACAAACCAAGACACTAGACGGGGTAAAGCAATACCCCTACAATCATAAAAAAGGATAGAAACTAAAGAGCTAGGACAAGTAGAAAATCTATGATAGCCTAAAGGGAATAAGAGAGCTTCTTTGACATCTCTCACCAATCCAAAACAATGATGAGCTTCCCCACAACTACTATATTAACTAACTCCAAAGTCGTCTTAGAGTCAAGTTCAACAATTAATCTCCTCATTCCTAGATCTTTAGCAAGATGAAGAACATGAAGAAGAGCCCAAAGTTCAGCCTTAACCATTGAGCAAACACCAATATTAGAAGAAAAATCAGCAATGAATTTTCCTTCCTCATTTCTGAGTAAACCACCACCTGCAACATTACCAAAGAGGCCATGAACTGAACCATCCACATTGAGTTTAATGAAATCAACATGAGGAGGCTTCTAGGAGATGTGGAGTTCCTGTCTATTACGACCATATTGTGAATTTGTTGGATTACCAAAGTCCTTTGAAACCATTGCAGTATAGGACAAAGCTTTGAGCAAGAGAGTGGATGATAACTCAGAATGTTGTTTAAAAACTAGGTTGTTTCTATCATTCCAGCACATCCACAAGAATATAGGGAAAAATAGCTTCCAATCAATAGGCATATGCATGGGACCTTATTCCAGCATCAGAAAGATTCAGATCCAGCCATCTTTCAAGACCAAGGCTGAAAAAAGTAGCCCAAAATTCTTCATGAATAAGAGAATTCCAAACCTCCATAACAGCTGGGCAGTCTCTTAATGTATGCATCACAGTTTCAGGTGCATCTTGGCATCTAGGACAAAGAGAATTTTGAGACATTCCTCTGTGACATCTTTCATCATTTGTTAGCAATTTTCCATGGAAGCACTTCCAAAGAAAACATTGAATCTGAGGAGGACTAGGCCAATTCCAGATTGCTTTACAGAGAGGGGAATCTGTTTCTTCAGGTTGGGATTCATTCAGAATATCATATACAGATTTCATGGTAAATTGACCATTGGCAGAAGCAGCCCAGGCAGGTTCATCATCCTGTAGGTTGGCTCTGGGGGCAGGGATTGCATTTAATTTGAGTAGAATTTCATTAGGCAAGAATTGTTGTAGCACTTGTGTATTCCACACATCCTCATTACATAGGATGCAGCTGTGTGATTATGCTGCCAATCAGGAAGATTATTATTTATATAAGAGATGAGAGGAAGGCAACCAGGAATCAAGTTATCAGTCCGGAACTTAGCCTCATTCCCATTCCCAAGATTCCACACAATACCATATTGAACATGACTCCAAGCATTTACAATTCCTTTCAACAAGCTAGATTCACTATATGCCTTCTTAATAGTATGTATCTTTTGTGATCCGCACTTGTACTTGGCTTTAAGGACTTGAACGCACAGTAAATTTCGATGATTGATCAAATTCCAACCAAGCTTGACCATATAAGCTTCATTTACAAGTTTGAGAGGTTTAAATCCTAAACCACCATTCTTCTTTGGTTGACAGATCTTCTTCCAAGAAATTAAATGGACTTTCCTTCTTTCAGCCGAGGAACCGAAAATGAAATTTCTACACACCCTTTCTATTTCCTCACACACCTCATTAGGAATAACAACTCCTTACATGAGGTATTGAGGAATAGACATCACAATAGTTTGAGCTAAAGAAATTCTTCCAGCCATAGAAAGGGAATTTGCTTTCCAGCCATTGAGTTTTCTTCTAACTTTATCAATAATGTTGGAATATGACATCCTAGAAGCTCTTCCATGGATTATGGGAAAACCCAAATAAGTACCCAAATCCTGTGTATGTTCAATAGACAACAAATAAGAGACCTCATTGATAATATTAGGTGTTGTATTCTTAGAAAAGAAAACTTTAGACTTCTCCCTATTGACCATTTGACCAGAACCTGCACAAAACATCTTAAGAACAGAATTAATAATAGAAGCTTGATCCAAATTAACTTCTGCAATCAGAATAACATCATCAGCAAAAAGAAGGTTGAGCTTAAACTTCAGATTTTTGTTAGTTTATCTTACTACCCCTTTTGTCATCAATTAAAAGGGTGGTCAGAGCATGTTGAAGTGATTATAAAGCAACAGAGAAAGACAACATTCAGGGTAAAGGAGTTGCTAAAAGAGAGCGCATTATTTAAATATTCAGCAAAAACCAGTTAAGTTCAGCAGGTAAGCATATGACATCAAGTTCAGTTTTCAGATAATGCAAGAATGTGCAGATTATCTCTAATGAACTTAAACCTATCTTCAGCAAGGGGTTTTGTGAATATATCAGCCCATTGATGCTCTGTGTCAATGAACTTTATATCAAAAACACCTTTCTGAACATGGTCTCTAATGAGATGATGTTTGATTTCTATATGCTTAGCTCTAGAATGCTGAATGAGATTTTTAGAAAAATTTATGGCACTTGTATTTGTAAGGTCCAATAATCCTCCCAACATGGTTTTAATAATGAAAAACTATCAAAATTCACTTAGCATAATTCTGATTTGTAAAGAACTAATCATTTCACTTGAGATTATGTCAAGAAGATACATGTAACATTCTGCAGAAGATGTAAGAGAGGTGCATAAGGAAGAGACTTGTTTATCTGTCATATTAACCTTGGAAAGATACCTCAAATTATTTAAGAATAATAAATCAGTGGATGAAAGCAAAAAAGCTATTGAGACAGTCAAAGGAAATCCTCTGCAATTTAACAAGATTTCCAGAAGATACAATCAGCACCTCCACAGAAGGAATCATGATAAAGTCACTTTAGAAGGAAGATTCATTTTTTAAAGAAAGGAAAAGAAGTATTTGAAAAGGAGTCATGACTTCCTAAGGTTTCCAAGGATTAAACTCAATAAAATAAAGAACAAGAAACTTGTGAGGAAGAAGACAATTCTGCAGAAGGAATCTAATGACAGACTTTCTGCAGAAGATACAGAACTCATCACAACTTGCTAAATTCATTTCTAAGGCTGAAGCTAAGTTAAATACACTTGAAACAATCCATGCTCATCCATCAAATGTTCTTAGTAAGCCTACAGAAGAAAAGGCCATAGAATGTACTTAAATTGTATTCTGCAGAAGATTCTTCTCCAGAAGATGAAACCAGTCAAAGAAGTCAATTGTACCTACATGTGGCAGCAGCTGTGTGAAAGAGACAGCTCATGGAACGACAGCTGGATATATAAGCAGCCTCCCCAACGACTAGCTGCTCATCATTCCTATAAAAAGAGGTGTTCTCTTCACATTTGAACATTCACCTCTCTCCAGAAGATATAAAAAGACTAAGATCATTATCTTCATCTTCTGGAATACTTTCTCTCTCCTATGATTCATCAGTTTTTGCTTCTGTAAGTTATTGACGGGGAGCTAGCTCATTACTCATCTTCTGTTGTGCTATATATGCATTTACTTTGAGCCTTGTACTTATCTTATTCTTCCATTTCATCTTGTAAGGTCATGAGGAGGCTAGAGATTGATTGTGCCTCTTGTGACAGTAAGGGATGAGTATTTACTGAGAGGTTTGTCAAGTTAGGTTGATCTGAGGTGATCACAGGTTCTGCAGAAGGTACTCTGCAGTATTCTGTTTTGACTGAATCTTCTGCAGAAGGTTCTACAGTGAGAATAAGCCTGGAACTTGTGTGAGTAGAGTTGTGATAAGCCTGAAGAGGCTGGAGAAAGAGTAATAGTGGTAAGGTGTACCCAAGAAAGTTGTATTTTGGTTATTGAGTGAGAAAATTCTACTTGGAGTAGTGATTGGACGTAGCCTCAGGTTGGAAGAGGTGAACCAGTATAAAATCTCTGTGTGCAATCTTCTCTTCCCTAATCTTCTTTATTATTGCATGTGCATAAAACTATTTTAATAACTATTTAATACCTAAGTAAGTGCTACTTACCAAAACTCCCAAGAAGGAGTTCTATCTTCTGCATATTATGTTACACTTAACTTCAATCTTCTGGTGGTTTATCTTTGAATACTAAGCCAAGTAAATCTTGAGCAGATAAAGTATTAAAAGGAAATTCCAGAAAAATTTTAATCAATCACAATTCAACCCCCTTCTTGTGATTGAATCTTCAACTTCAGTTGGTACCAGAGCTTGCCTTTAGGGTTGAACTCACTTAACAGTGAGAGAGGAAAAGATCAAGGGAAATGGCCAACCATGGAGCTGCAATGTTCATTCCAGAAGGATCATCCACAAACAGACCATCGGCCTTTGATGGAAAAGACTATTACTATTGGAAAGAAAAAATGAAATTGTTTCTAGAATCCCAAGACATTGACCTTTGGGATATTGTAGAAAAAGGAAAGTTTGTTCTAGTAGTCAGAAGGACAAGAATTCCAGTTCAACCTAAAGAAGGAGAATCAGAAGTTCAAATAGAATATCCTCAACCTAAATCCAGAGAAGAATGGACCTCAGAAGATAAACAAAAGTATCTTCTGAACTCCAAAGCTAAATACTTCCTTCTCTGTGCTCTTAGCAGAGGAGAATATGACAAAGTTGTTGGGTGCTCTACAGCAAAAGAAATATGGGACACCCTCAAAATTGAACATGAAGGTACTGATCAGGTAAAAGAGTCAAAAATTAATATTTTGACTCATCAATATGAAATGTTCAACATGATTGAGCATGAAACCATTGATGAAATGTTTAGTAGATTCACTATTATCATCAATGATCTAAAATCTCTTGGCAAAAGCTATACCAATCAAGAGCAAGTCAGAAAAATTCTAAGAAGTCTTCCAAAAATTTGGAGACCAAAAGTGACAGCAATACAGGAAGCCAAAGATCTTGCTGTCTTAAAACTAGATGAACTCCTTGGATCACTAAAGGTTCATGAGCAAGAACTTATGGATGAGCTGCCAAGAAAAGGAAAGTCAATTGCACTAAAAGCTAGAACCTCCAGAAGGAATAGCATAGAACTAGTAGAAGAAAACAGCTCTGATGAAGAAAGGTCATCTGACGATGATGATGAACTAGCCTTCATCTCTAGAAGGATCCAGAAAATGATCAGAAGGAAAGGAAAGGGTAGAAAATTATTCAACTTCAAGAAGGATGGGCAAAATTTTGATGGAGCAAAAAATAAGATCATCTGCTATGAGTGTAACAAGCCTGGACACATCAAAGCTGAATGTCCTGAATTAAAGAAGGAAGCAAAACCATTCCAGAAGAAGAAAGCTATGATAGCTACATAGGATGATTCAGATAGCCCCTCAGAAGAAGATTCTGGAGAAGAAGCAACAAACCTATGCCTCATGGATGGAAGTGACAATGAAGACAATGAGGTAATCACTTATAATCCCACTGCATACAGAGAACTAGAAGATGCATTTGAAAACCTATTATCTAACTCACACACACTAGCTTAAAAATGTACACCTCTTAAAGAACAGCTTCTTAAAACTAAAGAAGAAAATGAGAAACTTAAGGAAGATAATAATAGATTAATCAAAACTAATCAATGTCTTCAACAATCTCATCTTAAATTGTCAGAGCAGATAAAACAAATTAAAGATAACTCTGCGAATGATACCAAGTCTGCATTACTGCAGAAGGAAAACTATCTTCTACAGAAGAAAATTGATGAATTACAAACAGATTTAAGTAAGTTTGTTAGTAGCACACATAACTTAAATAAATTAATTAGAAATAGCAAAGAAATCTCTGATAAAAGAGGATTAGGATACAATCAAGTTCAATCCCCAAAAATCCTCAAAACTGTTTTTATCCCTGCCAAAAGGCAACCTCCCAAATGTTCTTGGTGTAACAGAATTGGACACATTCACCACAACTGTTACAGAAGAAAAAGGAGCTTCAGAAGGAAGGTATCTAACCACTCAGGACCCAAGAAGATCTGGGTACCTAAATCTTTATTATCTTCTGATGTAGGAACAAGTAAGATTCTTCAAGAAGAAAGAGCAATGGTTCTTGGACAGTGGTTGCTCAAGACATATGACTGGAGACAAAAACAAATTCATCCAACTACACAAAATGGAAGGTGGAACAATAACCTTTGGAGACAACAACAAGGCACATATCAAAGGTATTGGAAAGATAGGTATGAACAATTCTACCCAAATTAATAATGTGTATTATGTGAAAGGGTTAAAACATAACATTCTTAGCATAAGTCAATTGCGTGACAGTGGCTATGAAGTTATGTTTCAACCTACATTCTGTGAAATTAGAGAGTCATCTACTAAGAAGGTATTATTCTCAGGGATTAGAAGCAAGAATCTATATAACATCTGTCTTGAAGAATTATCTGATCATACTTGCTTTGCCTCTTTTGAAAATAACAAATGGACCTGGCATAGAAAAGTTGGTCACTTAAACATGAAAAACATTTCAAAGCTATCTAAGTTAGATTTAGTTAGAGGTCTACCAAAGATAAAATTTGATAAAGATAAAGTATGTGATGCATGTGTTAAAGGTAAACACACTAAATCTAGCTTCTATCCAAAAAATGTAATCACCACCAAAAGAGTCTTGGAACTACTACATATTGACCTATTTGGTCCTACCAAAACACCTAGTTTGTGTGGTAAAAAGTATGGCCTTGTTATAGTAGATAACTACTCTAGATTCATATGGGTTTTATTTCTCACCACTAAGGATGAATCTTTTGATGCTTTCAAGATCTTGTCCAAGAAGATACAAAATGAGAGTGGCCAATTGATTGCTTCTGTAAGAAGTGATCATGTAGGGGAATTTGAATTTTTTTTTTCAAAAAATTCTTTGATGAAAATGGAATCTCACATAATTTCTCTTATCCTAGAACTCCACAACAAAATGGAGTTGTAGAAAGAAAAAAATAGAACCCTCCAAGAAATGGCCAGAACCATGTTAAGTGATAGTGGAATTAAAAAATATTTTTGGGCTGAGGCTGTATCCACTTCATGTTATATGCTTAACAGGGTTTCCATCAGAAGCATTCTAAATAAAACTCCATATGAAATATGGAAAGGTAGAAAACCCAACATTGCATATTTTCATATTTTTTTGTTGTGATTGTTACATGTTAAACAACAAAGAGAATCTTGAGAAGTTTGATGCCAAATCTGAAAAAGGTATTTTCCTTGGCTATTCTATCACTTCAAAAGCTTATAGAGTTTATAATATCAAAAATCAAACCATAGAAGAAAGTATGCATGTTATTTTCAATGATGCTAACCCTCCTTCTCAAGAAAATGACAAAAAGGAATCAAATGATGAGTCTGAACAACTGCAAAAGATAGCTTCTGACAGTAAAAATCCTCCAGAAGATACCACAGATCAAGAAAATCCTGCAGAAGATCCTGTAGAGGATGCTTGTGTTCAGAAAGAGGATCTTCCTAGGAGTTGGAAGTTGATCACTGATCATCCTCATGAACAAATCTTAGGAAATACTGCAAAATGAGTGAAAACAAGAGCCCAATTGAGAAATGAAAATGGCTCAGCCTTCTTATCCCAAATTGAGCCAAAGAATGTTAATTAAGCTCTTGAAGATGAATCATGGATCAAAGCCATGAAAGAGGAGCTTGAACAATTTGAGAAGAATGAAGTCTGGACTCTTGTTCCTCCTCCAGAAGATCACTCCATAATTGGAACTAAGTGGGTTTACAGAAATAAAATGGATGAAGAAGGTAATGTGGTCAGAAACAAAGCAAGCTTAGTAGCCCAAGGCTATAACCAACAAGAAGGTATTGATTTTGATGAAACTTTTGCACCTGTAACTAGATTAGAGGCAATTAGAATTCTACTTGCATTTGCTGCATATAAAAACTTTAAACTATATCAAATGGATGTGAAAAGTGCTTTTCTAAATGGTTACATTAATGAGGAAGTGTATGTACAGCAACCTCCAGGTTTTGAAAATCAAAAGTATTCAAATCATGTTTTCAAATTAACCAAAGCTTTATATGGTTTGAAACAAGCACCAAGGGCTTGGTATGAAAGATTAAGCAATTTCCTTCTCAAAAATAAGTTTATTAGAGGTAAAATTGATTCTACTTTGTTTAGAAAAACGTTTAGAAAAGATCTACTAATTGTACAGATTTATGTTGATGATATCATTTTTGGATCAACTAACTTGAAGATGTGTGAAGAATTTTCAAAATTAATGAAAGGAAAATTTGAAATGAGTCTCATGGGAGAACTCAAATTTTTCCTTGGTCTACAAATCAAACAAGAAAAAACTGGTATTTTCATTAATCAAGAAAAATATACAAAGGATCTTCTCAGAAGATACAAGATGGAAGGGTCAAAACCCATGGGAACACCAATACATCCTTCTATAGCTTTAAGTTTAGAAGAAAATGGAAAAACTGTTTCTGAAAAGGAATATAGGGGAATGATAGGATCATTACTATATTTGACTGCTAGTAGACCTGATATTTTATTCTCAGTAAGACTTTGTGCTAGATTTCAATCTTCTCTAAGAGAATCTCATGTAGCAGCTGTAAAAAGAATATTCAGATATCTTGTTGGAACTACTAATCTTGGTCTTTGGTACAAGAAAGATGCAAAATTTGAGCTTACAGGATACTGTGATGCTGATTATGTTGGAGATAGGTTGGATAGAAAAAGTACAAGTGGTGGATGCCAATTCCTTGGAGATTCATTAATATCTTGGTCTTGTAAGAAACAACCTACCATAGCTTTATCTACTACAGAAGCTCAATATGTTTCTGCTGCAAGTTGTTGCTCTCAAATGCTATGGATAAAGCATCAGATGAAGGATTATTGTCTAAGGTACTCTAAAATTCCCATCTTCTGTGACAATACTAGTGCTATTAACTTGTCCAAGAATCCAATACAACACTCTAGATCCAAGCATATTGATATAAAACATCATTTCATAAGGGATCATGTCCAGAAGAATGATATTGAGTTGAAATTCATAGAAACTAAATTTAAAATTGCTGACATTTTCAAAAAACATCTTGTAGAAGATAGGTTTGTGTTTCTTAGAGAAAAATTAATATGATAACCCTAAATCCATAAATTATTAAAATGATTCTTATGAAATCTGGGTTGTAATATATCTTCTGCAAACCTTTCTGTGAAAGAAATACATTTAACTGTGTATGTGGAAGATGTTACATCCTCTGGATCCCTAACATAGATCATTATCTTCTGCAAACCTTTCTATAATAGAAATACATTTAACTATGTGTGCAGAATATGTTTCATCTTCTGGAACCCTAGCAAAAAATTGCTATCTTCTGGAAAGATTGCATTTTCTGCAGAACTAAAAATCTGTCAGAAAAGCAACTGCCTTTGACCAACTGTTATGGCTTGTAGTTGTTCAAGGTCCTAGGATTAGTCATTATCCTTCATAGTCTTCAATGACAATCATTTTATTAAAAAATGATTTTTGTTGCAAAAGTCAATCCTAGGTAGCAAGCTCATCCTCCAACTAGGGATGCAAAATGGATTAAGAGAAAAGTGGGCTTTTGTTCTTAGCAAAAAGGAGAAGTCAATTATTGCACCAAAACAACAATTATTTGCTGACCGTTGAAGCCTACCTGCAAATCCTAAAAAACTGCGTGCTTTCCCTCTCCTTCCTTCTCTTCGATTCTCTCTCTTCGATTCTCTCTCTTCCTCAAACGTTCAACGGCTAGTAGCTAAGTGTATTTAGACACTTGCTTTCATGATGAAGAATCACACAACCACATTTCTTCTCTTCTTCACATTCTTACCCTTGTATTTGCAAAGCTCTGTTTTTCTATTCTCTCAACCAAAAATCCACAATGAGAATCAAAACTGTTGCAAACAAGAAGAATGCCTCATCTCCTAGAGCATCTGAGAGTCAAGAAGCCATAGAAAATGAAATTATTCCATATTCTGAAGTCTTAGAAGTTCAACCCATCTCTGCAGAACCACCCCCTGTTCAGCCAATCCATCCTTCTGCTACACCTTCATCTTCTACAACACCATCATCCTCAAATGCTCAAACTTCCACTATACCAGTTGTTTATGTCAGAAGATCGAAGAGAATCAGGGCTGGACCTGGTTTCCATACTTCTGGAAATGATCTAAATGACCCCAGTAGAACCGACTCTCTACTCTCAACCTTAAATACAAAACCTCAATCTCCTAAGAATGAAGAGCAGAAATCTGAAGAAGAAACTAGTGAGAGTAAGAGTGTAGAAGCAACTGAGAGTGATCCTTCTGAAGGATACAAACGAAGACCTCTTCCAAGACAAGGAGATGCTTAAGATCTTCTATGACAAATGGGATTAGAAGAACATTGTCCATGGAAGTGTTTTTCTGTTAAGGGAAATCAGAAAAGGTGGATGGGATGTTGGACACTTTGTCCAGAAGCAAGGCTAGGGAGATTATCTTCTTCTCAGAGAACCTGTCTACCCAAGGCTTGTTAAGGCCTTCTATGCTTCTGCAAGTCAATACAGGAGTGATGGCAACTCCTTAGTTGTTGAAATTAAGGGCTCAACAATTGTTCTGACTCCAGAAACAATAGAAGAAGCTATAGGGATTCCTTCTGTAGAAAACAAGTTGTATGATGACAATTGGTATGCTTCTCCAGGCATTACCAAGGAAGAAGTAACTCAAAAGATCCTCTATAAACCTGATTCCCCTCTCTTATCCAGCAAACTCATTCCAATCTGCAGATTATTTCACAAAATCTGTTGCTATTCACTCCTTCCAAGGGCTGGAACTTTAAAAAGAGTATCTGACCAAGACCTTCTGGTAATGTACCATCTTCTGTGTGGTAAGCCATTGTCTCTTTCCTACCTAATCTTGAGGAGCATGATATACTCTGCCAACCCTCAAAGAGCATATGCAAGCCTACCTTATGGTATGCTCTTAACCAAAATTTTTACACTCCATCACATTCCCCTTGAAGAAGAAGAAGAAAGTACTGACACTTGTACCTTCTTTGGGAAGCTGAATGTCAAGAAAATGAAAGTGGGAAAACCTGAACCTTCTCAACTCTATTCTAGTAGAAGTGGAGAAGAAGAAGGAGCTTCTAATGTCCCTAGAGCTCCTAGAACAAAGAAGAAGGAAAAGCTTCAGACCTTCTCCAGAAAAAGGAAAGGCTTATCAAAGGATGCTTCTGGGGAAACCTCTAGCAAAGTACAGAAGGTTAATCCTTCTTTTGAAGATAAAGAGGTTTCGGCAAGTCCTTCTCCACCAGTTTCATTCCCTTATGAAACAAGTGATGACCAAACCATTGAGGATGTAGGTGATGAAGCTGTCTCACAGCTGCAACCATCTTCTGATGTAGCTCATAGCACAAAGAAGGAATGTATGGATACAGAATCAACTCTGAGGAGACCAACAGTGCTTTTGCAGAAGGATTGGCTGCTGATACTTTAACTATGCTTGCTAAAAGCTACTCAGAACCACCACCCTATGACTCATCTATACCTATTCTTCAAACCCACTCTCCCACCAGAACTGAGCCTCCTTCAGATGCATCAGCTATCCCAGAAGGAAAGGAGGACTTAGAGATCTCTGCAGAAGGAGAAGGAGTGCAGAAGGAAGGAGTGCAGTCAGTTCCTTCTGATGGAACCTTTGGAATAGATATGGTAAATCAGTTCTTTGCTTCTCCAATTCTTGATTCTGGTGTTTCTGTTGCTGCTCCTATTAGGGACAATATTCCAGTCATCTCCTCTCACCTTTATCCATGAACACTTTTCTTCAGCAGCTGAGTTCAGAGAAGGTTCCCACACCTCCTTCTGAACCTGCAGAGAAGCATGATCAGGCTGAAAAAACTTCTGCTGCTGCTTCTGATCAACCATCTTCTTCAAATTCTGTTGAAAAACATGTCCAGAAGCTCAAAGCTGATATGAAGAAGTTGTTCTCCAATGTCAATACACTTCAAAACACTGTGAATGAGATGGTAGAAAGATTCACTCAACATCAATTCTGGTTTAATACCTTTGTGCTTCCTGTCATTGCACCACAGGCTCCTCCTATGCCTTTTGCTCAATTCCAGCCTCCTCGGAACATTCTCCAGCCTACCACTTCATCATCATCTGATCATTCCTCTCCTTCCAAATAGAGGATGATGATTCTGCTTCTCCTTGGCACATTCACTTAATGTCTTTTTGATTGACGACAAAGGGGGAGAAGTAGTATAGGCAGTCTGGCTAGGATTTAGCAAGGATCTAATTTTTCTTATGTTCTTTTTGCAAATGTATGGCAAGATGTATGAAAAAGTTGTGTGAATCTATTGTATGCCAATACATGTTTATGTGATTCTGCAGTAAAATTAATTTTGCAATATAACTTCTTATGTTAATCTATCTTCTGCAGCAAATTGAAATTATTATGAAATTAAGAAATTGAATTATAAATCCCTCATAAAGTCATTGCAAAGATTCAGGGGGAGTTTCTTATCCTTAAAAATCAGAATTATTCAAGTAAATTTTGAAAGATTGTCATCATAAAAAAGAGGGAGATTGTAAGGTCCAAGAATTCTCCCAACATGGTTTTAATAATGAAAAACTATCAAAATTCACTTAGCATATTTCTGATTTGTAAAGAACTAATCATTTCACTTGAGATTATGTCAAGAAGATACAGGTAACATTCTATAGAAGATGTAAGAGAGGTGCAGAAGGAAGAGACTTGTTTATCTGTCATATTAACCTTGGAAAGATACTTCAAATTATTTAAGAATAATAAATCAGTGGATGAAAGCAAAAAAGTTGTTGAGACAGTCAAAGGAAATCCTCTGCAATTTCACAAGATTTCCAGAAGATACAATCAGCACCTCCGCGGAAGGAATCATGACAAAGTCACTTTAGAAGGAAGATTCATTTTTTAAAGAAAGGAAAAGAAGTATTTGAAAAGGAGTAATGACTTCCTAAGGTTTCCAAGGATTGAACTCAATAAAATAAAGAACAAGAAACTTGTGAGGAAGAAGACAATTCTGCAGAAGGAATCTAATGACAGACTTTCTGCAGAAGATACAGAACTCATCACAACTTGCTAAATTCATTTCTAAGGCTGCAAATAAGTTAAATACACTTGAAACAATCCATGCTCATCCATCAAATGTTCTTAGTAAGCCTACAGAATAAAAGGCCACAAAAGGTACTTAAATTGTATTCTGTAGAAGGTTGTTCTCAGAAGTCAATTGTACCTGCATGTGGCAGCAGTGGTGTGAAAGAGACAACTCATGGAATGACATCGGGATATACAAGCAGCCTCCCCAATGACTAGCTGCTCATCATTCCTATAAAAGGAGGTGTTCTCTTCACATTTGAACACACAGCTCTCTCCAAAAGATATAAAAAGACTAAGATCATTATCTCCATCTTCTGGAATACTTTCTCTCTCCTATGATTCATCAGTTTCTGCTTCTGCAAGTTATTGACGGGGAGCTGGCTCATTACTCATCTTCTGATGTGCTATATATGCATTTACTTTAAGCCTTGTACTTATCTTATTCTTCCATTTCATCTTGTAAGGTCACAAGGAGGCTAGAGATTGATTGTGCCTCTTGTGACAGTAAGGGGTGAGTATTTACTGAGAGGTTTGTCAAGTTAGGTTGATCTGAGGTGATCACAGGTTCTGCAGAAGTTACTCTGCAGTATTCTGTTTTGACTGAATCTTCTGCAGAAGGTTCTACAGTGAGAACAAGTCTGGAACTTGTGTGAGTAGAGTTGTGATAAGCCTGAAGAGGCTGGAGAAAGAGTACTAGTGGTAAGGTGTACCCAAGAAAGTTGTATTTTGGTTATTGAGTGAGAAAATCCTACTTGGAGTAGGGACTGGACGTAGCCTCAGGTTGGAAGAGGTGAACCAGTATAAAATCTCTGTGTGCAATCTTCTCTTCCCTAATCTTTTTTATTATTGCATGTGCATAAAACTATTTTAATAACTATTTAATACCTAAGTAAGTGCTACTTACCAAAACTCCCAAGAAGGAGTTCCATCTTCTGCATATTTTGTTATACTTAACTTCAATCTTTTGATGGTTTATCTTTTAATACTAAGCCAAGTAAATCTTGAGCAAATAAAGTATTAAAAGGAAATTGCAGAAAAATTTTAATCAATCACAATTCAACCCCCTTCTTGTGATTGAATCTTCAACTTCAGTATTATCACAAAATACAGGAATAGATTCAACAGGAATGTTGAAATCTTCAAGTTGATATTTTACCCATAGCAGCTGTTAATAACAGCATGCAACAGCAATGTACTCAGCTTCAACAGTTGAGAGAGCTATTGTGCTTTGCATTTTGCTAGCCTAGCTTATCATATTCTCTCCAATGAAGTGACATCCTCCACTTGTTGATTTTCTTTCAACTCTATCTCCAGAAAAATCAGCATCATAGTAACGTAGTAATCTGTAGTCCTTACTCTTCTTATAGCATAGACCAAGATTAGTAGTATCATTGAGATATCTAAAAGTTCTTTTAACAACCTTGTAATGAGTTATTCTTGGATATGATTGAAATCTTGCACACAAGCAAACACTGAACATAATATTAGGCCTACCTACTGTAAGATACAACAAGGATCCAACCATGCCTCTATACATGGTTGGGTCAACACATTCTTCTCCTTCATCTTTACTTAAGATTGTTGAAGGGTGCATAGGAGTTGACATAGGTTTGCAATCATGCATGTTAAACTTCTTAAGCATTTCTTTTGTATATTTCTCCTGATGGATCCATATACAATCAGAATCTTGCTTAATTTGAAGTACTAAGAAAAATTTGAGTTCACCCATTAAACTCATTTCGAATTCAGATTGCATAAGCCTTGAAAACTCAGTGCACATAGAGGAATTTGTTGATCCAAAAATAATGTCATCAACATATATTTGGACTAGAATCAGGTCTTTGTTAGACATTTTTCTGAAAAGAGTTGTGTCAACTTTTCCTCTTTCAAAACCATTTTTGAGTAGAAAGTTGCTCAATCTGTCATACCAAGCTCTAGGAGCTTGTTTCAGACCATACAGAGCCTTTTTAAGTTTAAAAACATGCTCAGGAAAAGTCAAATTTTCAAAACCAGGGGGTTGTCTAACAAATACCTCTTCCTCAATGAATCCATTTAGGAAGTCACTCTTTACATCCATTTGATATAGTTTGATGCCATTATTGGCTGCATAGGAAAGTAAAATCCTAATGGCTTCAAGCCTTGCTACTGGAGCAAAAGTTTCAGTAAAGTCAATACCTTCTTGTTGATTGTAGCCCCGTGCAACCAATCTGGCCTTGTTTCTGACTACTTGACCATCTTCAGAGAATTTGTTTCTAAACACCCATTTGGTTCCTATAATAGTTTCCCATGAGGTTTAGGAACTAGAGTCCAGACATCACTCCTGGAAAATTGATTAAGCTCTTCTTGCATGGCTAGGATCCACCCTTCATCATGCAGAGCTACCTCAATATTATTTGGCTCATTTTCAGAGAGGAAGGCAAGATTATTGACTTCTCTGAGTCTTGATCTTGTTCTTACTCCTTCTGAAGTATCACCAATGATTCACTCTTGAGGATGATGAGTTCTGTATCTCCACTCATGCCTACGAGGGAATACATGCTCATTCTGAGACTCAACATTGACTTTGTGAAGAGAATCAATTTCAGCAGGTTGATTGGAAGTTTGTTCAGAAGGCCTAGGTACTTCAGAGGGTCCTTTAGCAGGTGCTTCATTCTTGACCTCTGGAGTCTCTGAAGTAGGATTCAGCTCCATACCTACAAAATCCTCTTCTAGATCTGATAGTTCCCTACTAGTCTCTTTAGCATCATTAAATCTAACATGGAGGGATTCTTCAACTGTCAAGGTTCTAGAGTTGTAAACTCTGTAAGCCTTGGATGTTTCTGAATAACCAATGAAGAATCCTTTATCAGATTTAGAATCAAATTTACGCAGATCATCTTTGGTGTTAAGTATGAAACACTCATCCAAAGATGTGAAAATACGAAATGTCGGGTTTTCTTCCTCTCCAAAATTCATAGGGAGTTCTTTTGAGAATTGGTCTTACCAAAATTCTGTTCTGAATGTAGCAAGCTGTGTGAACAGCCTCTGCCCAGAAGGATCTTGGTAGGTTGCTTGAAATGAGCATGGTTCTACCCATCTCCTGCAAGCTTCTGTTCTTTCTCTCAACAACCCCATTTTGTTGAGGTGTTATAGCCACAGAGAAGTTGTGTGAGATCCCATTCTCATCACAGAATATGTTGAAGCTTGAGTTTTCAAACTCACCACCATGGTCACTTCTGATTATAGAAATGCAAAAGCCTTTTTCATTTTGCACCTTCGTGCAAAATTTTGTGAAATTCTCAAAAGTCTCATCCTTGCTTTTGAGGAATATCACCCATGTGAATCTTGAGTAGTCATCAATAATGACTAAGCCATACTTCTTACCAACCAAGCTTTCAGTTCTTGTAGGACCAAACAAATTAATGTGAAGTAGTTTTAAAGGTCTTGAGGTAGACACAACATTTTTACTTTTGAAAAAGCTTCTTGTTTATTTACCTTTAAGACAGTTTTCACATAAAATATCAGATTTGAAAGAAAGCTTGGGTAATCCTTTTACAAGGTTATGTTTTGTAAGCTTTGAGATTAATCTCAAGCTAGCATGCCCAAGTTTCTGATGCCAAATCTGTTTTTCATCTTTAACTGAAAGTAAACAAGTCACATTTTGATAAGCATGTCCCTCAAGATCTATTTTATACACATTGTGTCTCTTGGCAGTAAAAATGACTTGGTCAGAGGCATCCTTGACTACACAACCTTCTGAAGGGAATCAAGCATGTGGTCAGGATGCAACGGAATAAATGGATTCCCTCCCTTGTTATGATCGTTAATGCGAAAACACGAATCAAGGCATAAAAGGCATAAAACATAATGACATACCTTATTAGGATTACGAACGAGGCAATAGCAGCCACGTCTCTAAAGGTGTCCACGCCAACAGTCGAACTAGGAAACCCTCCTCAACTCTGCTAGTAGTGTTTAGAGAGTAAGAGCGACTACTCATGTGTCTAGGGTAATGCATCTCATGCTCTATTTATAAAGTGGTGGCTAGGGTTTTACCCCTCACTCACTTATCCCTAACACATATGGGTCTGGCCTATTAGGTTATAATTCTAATTAAATTAAAATTATTATTATTTTCCTAGCGACTTGATGTATGCGTGTGACCCAATAGGCTTTTAATATTTGGTTATGATATTAAAATTAAACCCTTTTTATATTTAATATCATAAATAGTGAGCGGTATCTAGCAATACATCACTACTACCCAAATATTGAGATTGTCAACAACTTTGACTAATCCTATTTTATGATAATGTATATGATCTATCCCTTTGTCCAAATATCTAATTGAACACAAGGGCATGGAATGTGTCAACCTTGTATAGTTCAATCTATGTTTTCTTGATCCCCAAGTAGACTATACAGAAAATAAACATCTCATGTTTATCCTCCTGAGCATGGCCATGCATTTTGCATTCTCACTTTATTAAGAGGCCTACAGATATAACTCTTGTTACATAGGAGGGACAAATCCCATTTAGAGCACTCACATTCCTCCACATAATTTATTATATGTCCAAATACCAACTTTATGATCACCTTGTTACATGCAATGTTTGATGATATTTAAAACACATAATTCCTTATGTAGGAATCGTAGTGATTTCAGGTCAAAGGACTTCATATATCATTTAACAATTTAAGAAACGTTCATGACACTTATGTAACAATCCATGCAACGTTCTTAAAGTGGGTCTGTCCAGTACACCATTACTCTTAATGTGTACCTATGTGAGTGCATGATATCTCATATCCATGATCCGTGAGATGTTATCATCAATAAACTCACATACTAGTCTAAATGCATATTTGTCCTAAGATGATACTTGACCAGGGACTATTTTAAGAATAGTTCTTCGTAAGATCTCACGATCAAGTCATCTACTTGATTTCTTATGAAGTTTAAGCTTACTATTCTAAGGACAATAATTATATTCTAAAAGAATTAATAAATGAATTTCCTTTATAAAATAATAATATGATACAAGTGATGGATGTTCAAAATAAAGCATATAGGTCTTTAGTGCATACACTAACACCTTCCTTAGTGAAGGATACAACATATCCACTGTCACATAGTTGAATTATGCTCAGTAGGTTGTGTTGAAGACCTTCAACAAGGAGAACATTCTGAATAATAGAGAGAGGGGATATACCTACTGAACCAATGCCAGTGATTCTACCTTTCTGATTTCCTCCAAAGGTCACCACCCCTCCATCCTTAGGTCTAAGGTTTTGGAACAAAGACCTTTCTCCTGTCATGTGTCGCGAGCAGCCATTGTCCAGGTACCATTTGTGGTGTCTCCTTTGTCTTATTAAACACATCTGAAATATGAATAATAAGAGACTTAGGTACCCACAGCTTCTTGGGTCCTTTCTTGTTAGCAGCAAGTCTGTCCTTTCTATTGTGTTTGCACTGAGACACACTGTGTCCAGGCTTTCCACAGTGAGAGCATCCCTTACCTTTCTTAGCTTTTTCAGCAGGTTTAGAATTTGAATCATGTGATGATTCACTGTCTGAATATCCTAGACCTTCTTTGTTTTTGGAGTTCTTTTGAACACCCAACATTCTGTTGAGGTTCTTGGTTCCATTAACAAAGTTGGCAAGATCTCTAGTAAGTTCAGCAACTTGTTTTCTAAGATTCTCATTTTCCTTGATTAAACTTTCTGAACTATTAGGATCAATACTCAGGAGTTTTTCTTTGAGTATAAGTTTTTCTTTCTCAAGAGCTTCACTTTTGTTTGAAACATCTGTATAAGCTCTAGACAAATCCTTATACTCTTGGAAAAGTTCCTTAGAGCTTTCAAGCAAATCATCATACATGTCTTGAAGATTTTGAGGAATTACCTCAGATTCAGAAGTGTCTGATGAAGGGAGACTTGCCATTAAACATAGGTTGGCCTCTTCAGCAGATTCATCCTCCTCTTCTGAAGTTGAATCATCTAAGTCCTCCCAAGTTTCCATCAAACCCTTTTTCTTCTTGAAGAACTTCTTCTTCTTGTAAGAAGGTTTCTCCAGCTTTGGACAATCAGCCTTCATATAATCAACCTTCATATGCCCTGGCTGTTTGCATTCATAACAGATTATTTTGTCAGTAGAGAAAGGTTCTTTACCTGACTTACCCATTTTAGTTCAGAGGAGGAGCCTTTTTTGAACTTCCCTTTGCTCTTAAGCATCCTCTTGATCTTTCTGCTCAGAAGAGCTAGATCATCATCATCATCAGAGCTCCCTTCTGATTCTTCAGAACCTTCTGAAGATTCCTCAGCTTTCATGGCCATCTGTGGTCCAGCCTTCAGCAGTTTGGACTTGGCATTCAGGGCAAGTGACTTATTTTTAGGAGCATCTTCGCAAGTTCCAACTCATGGACTTTGAGGGATCCCAAAAGTTCCTCCATTCTCAAGGTGTTGAGGTCCTTTGCCTCTTGAATGGCAGTAACTTTGGGCCTCCAAATCTTTGGTAAACTCCTAAGAATCTTGTGATTATTATCACCAGAGTCATAGGATCTGCCAAGAGATTTGAGTCCATTAGTTATGGTCTGAAATCTTCCAAACATCTGATCAATAGATTCAAATTCATGCATCTTGAACATCTCATATTGATGAACAAGCATGCTGATTTTGGATTGTTTTACATTGTCAGTCCCTTCATGGGCTGAAGCTAATGTATCCCAAATTTCTTTGGCAGAAGTACATCCATGCACCTTCTCATATTCTGATTTACTCAAGGAGCAAACCAGATAGAGTTTTGCTTTGGCGTTAAGTTGCACATGCGCCTTCTGGTTACCAGTCCATTCTGCTTTAGGAATGGGCACACCATTTTTTGTGGGAATATAATCACCATCTGTGACTACATCCCAGAGATCTATGTTACTGCTCTCAATGAACAGCTTCATACGGTCACTCCAACAATGGTAGTTTGTACCATTGAAACCTTGGGCCTTGAGACTGAGGCTCCTTCTGCAATGTAGTGGGGATTGCTTGTTGAGGTTTCCATCTGGATCTTCTTCCCTCAGCACTTGTTAGATACTCAACTCGAGGTTGAGCTCTGATACCAACTGTAAAACCACAGGAAACACTAGAAGGGAGGTTGAATAGTGTTTTATAATTTCAAACAGATTTTATGAAAACCTTTCCACAAGCAAAGTGTTTAACAAACGTTTTGGCCAACTTGCTGAAACTGGACTTTTCAAGGACTTACTGAAGTGCTTCAGCATGTCCTAAAGACAGTGTTATAAACTTGTTTTATAAAGCGTTTAAGATTGTTTTAAAGTTCAAGCTTATAAAACAGATTATTCAGAACCCTCATGTTAGCTCAAATAACAAAATATAATGAGATAAGGGTAGAGAAGACTTAGCCAAGAATTTATCCTAGTTCACTCACATCCACCGTGAGCTACGTCCAGTCCCAATGCCAAACCAGCAAAGGATTTTCCACTAACTGAGCACAGTTACAAGTATTCTTTTACCACAACCTCTTCAGGCTAAAACCCAAGTATTATTTTATAGACAAGCCTCTCCAGGCTCAAACCCAAGTATTGTTTAAGCACCAAGCCTCTTCAGGCTCAACCACAAACAGTGTATAAAAAGAAAATGCTTAAGCTTTTAAACTACACAAGTTTAAATCCTAAACTGGGTAAGATGTACAAGTAACTGAGTAAGACTCGGGATAAGAAATTGTTGTACAAATGAAATAATTGAATATATGAATATGAGAGAGTTTTTAGCAGCGTTTCAGCAAGTTTTTTTGTTCTCTGTTTCTTTTCTACATGGGACATCATATATATAGGAGAAGAGAAAAGAGACAAGTAGACTTCTCTTAAATCCCGTTGAGAGGGAGCTTTTTTTCCCGTTGTGACACATAGCCTTGGTATCTTGCAGTAGCAGGTACAACAGGTAGTAGGTGTCAGCAGCACAGACTCCATTTGTCTGGGCACAATGTACTTCACAGCAGACATTGCCTTTTTGGTGACAAGAATTTTGAAATATGCCAAAAAGCAAATGTTCTGACTTTCCATAAGAATAGGAGGCACAAGCAACTGAGAAAGGCTATAGTTGACTTGAGTCTTCAAAGGGAATTAGCAGAGAAGCATTTTTTCCAAAAAGGTACAAGTCTCAGTACGACGTTTCTCTTCTTCAGAAGGTTCTCCGGCTTCAGTAGGTCTTGATCACTCAGCAGGTTCCTCTACTTTAGCAGGTTGCACCACATCAGAGGGTTGTTGTATCAGACATCTTCTGAAACACAGAAACTACCTTTAGCATAAAACTGTTGAAGTAAATCAGAGAGTCACAAGAAGGGGGGTTGAATTGTGACCCTTGAAAACTTTTGGTCCAACCTGCAAGTACTTTAAACAACTTACTGATCTTTGCTCAAGGAATGCCTTGGCTATCAGAAGTTCCTTCTAGAAGATAGTGGTTGGTGTATAATGCCAACTAAGTAGATTAAACTATCTTCTTAAAGGCAAGCCAAATCATAAGGACTGATATCATCAAAATTTATTCTTCCATATAATGTATTTAATGTAGTTACAACTCAGAATAAGGTTAAGAAGAATAATATAATGTTTATGCAATTATGCAAAAGCAAAACAATGAATCTGTCACTTTAAACCAATCTTCTGGAGGGTCAAATGATTTTGTATTTTAATAAAACTTTCCAAAATAGTTATTTAACCAATAACTAATAAGATTATGTGAGAAAAACTGTTCAGAAGAATAGTATAAAGTTCCTGCAGTTATGCAGAAGCAAAACATTGAATCTGTCACTTTAAACCAATCTTCTGAAGGGTCAAATGAACTTGAAACTTGATGAAACTTTCCAGATCAGATATTTGAATAGTAAACAACCAGAATATAAAGTTAAATCTTATTAAAATCAAGTTTGTAAAGATCTGGTAGTTTGAGCCCCAAGTTCAATGTTGAACAATGGACAGATTTGAAGAAATGTGCTTCTGAAGCACCAAACAGTTTCATAATTTAATGAAACTTTCCAGATCAGTATTTTAACTAATATGGATGTGATTTATGTGAAAATATTAGTTCAAAAATAAGTTATCAAAATATGGTTTATAGCTTGCTAAATATTCAAAATATGAACAATAACTAGCAATGCAATAGATGCATGTGCAAAAAATTAAAGAGAGAAAGGGTAAGAGACATTGCACAGATGATTTTTATACTGGTTCACCTCTCAACCTTGAGGCTACGTCCAGTCCCTACTCCCTGTAGGATTTTCCACTATATCAACCTTGATACAATGACTTCTTGGGTGCTCCTCACCACTAGTATTCTTGTGCAGCCTCTTCAGGCTCCTTACAAGTATTATTCTGTAGCCTCTTCAGGCTCTAACACCAGTATTCTTTGCTCAGCCTCTGCAGGCTCTACACACTCTCAAACCAACACTAACTCTCTCTAGTTAGCTTTGGAGATTTCAACAAGAGATGGGTTTTTTACATATGGCTCACAAAACACTCATGGAGTGGATTAATCTTTACAAAATTAGCCTAAACACACTCTCTAAGAATTATGCGCAGCAGCTCTGCATATTGGAGTGGTTGAAGGAGAACCTCACTCTAGAAAGGGATTTCTACATTATGACTCTTTGGATTTCTTCCCTTTGTTCTCCTTGATTTTGCCCAGCTGAATGAGGCTGTATTTATAGAGTTATGGTGGTTAAACTAGCCGTTGGAAATCTGTATAAGAGCCCAGTTGTGCTTTAGGACAAGTCATTTTCACTTTGCAGCAAGGTTACAGCTTGGTACAACTGTCAGGTTGACTGGTCTCATCTTCTGTACAGTATCATCTGCAGAAATTCAACTTGGTTCTTTCTGCAGATTTTTCTTCTGTAATAAACCTGGGCTTATTCAAAAACTTGATACAGATTATTTTAACTGTAATTAACTTAGCTGCAGCCTCATAAATGAATTTAGCAAGTTATGATGGATTCTGTATCTTCTGCAGAAAGTCTATCATTAAGTTTCTTCTGCAGAATTGTTTTTTTCCTTCTGCAGCAAACTACATCTTCTGGAAGTGTGCAAAAATTCTGTTTCTTCTGCAGAAGCAAACTGCATCTTCTGGAAGTGTGCAAAAATTTTGTTTCTTCTTCAAATATGCTTGTAAAGCTTCAAATCTTTTGTCCTTGCTTTATTTGCATTGTGAGAGAAGTAATTATGCTTATGGAAGCTCCTTTTAGTGTTCTTCAACTTGAAATATTCAAGGATAATATCTTGAGGAGTGTGGGAACTTGTTCAATGCTTCTAGAGATACTTTGATCTTGTTTGCAACCTCGAATAAGTATTTGATGCTTCTGCAGAAACTGTAAGTTTTGCTTCTAAGGACAAAACTGTGTTTCTAGTGACATTGATATTCTCCAATTGCTTTGTTTGCATCAGCAACACTTGGAATGACTATGCTTGAATTGCTTAAGTGATCTTTCACATTCAGAAGGTGTCAGGTTTCATGAAAGGCTCCTTCTCATGCTTCCAGTGGTCTTGAATGATCCTTCCAAAGCTTCAACTTTGCTTCTGAAGCTTCATACAACTTAGTTTAATATTCCTGGGATCTTAGATGAACTGTTTTGACCTTCTTGAAGCTAAGAAGCTATTTCTTGAACTTGTTTCATCACTTTTGACATGAAAGCTCTATGTAACATGCTTCTGGACACATGTTCTGATGTTAAATGATGTTTTTGATCTTTACACCTTCCTTCTGTAACTTTTCCTGTATTCTTTCAAGCATTCTCAAGTGAAAGCATTAGTACCAAAGTATTCAGAACACTTAGAATATTATTGTGAAAGTTTGTTGTCATTAAAACCTTTGCTCAAAGGGTCTTGGACCTTACAATCTCTAGAGGTGTCAAAATGGGCTACCCGGCCCGGCCCGCATCGGGTAGCGGGCTTGTGCGGGCAGGGCTAAAATACCCGACAAAAATTCGGTCTTGTGAACTTAGTGCCCTAGCCCGGCCCTATGCGGGTAGCGGGCTTGTGCGGGCCGGCCCGGTTAAAAAAAAACTAACTTATTCAAAACTGTTGCTCATTAAAAATTGTAAACAATTATACTTTTACAATACTAAAAAAAATTACAATTTAGTTATAAAAATTATTTAAATAAAATTACTTTTATTTAACCTACAGGAAATTGTTACTATAAAATTACTTTTATTTAAAGATTATATTTATATAGATAATAAAAACATTTTGACACCTCTAGTCTCAATCTTATAGAGCTATACTGAATCACTTGAGCAGGATCCAAAATTTTTCTCTACTTACAAACCACGTTCAAGTAACATCATTCAGAGATGCTTACCAAACTGTAATGCTGGCCATAAATCTGCTAGCAATGCTTAGTATTGATCTCTTTTCCATAATCTGACATGAATTGTATTATACCAATCCCATGAACGAAAAATGTGTTTAATCAATAAATATAATACTCTTCCGTATAAATTGTTTCTTTCTTTTAAAAATATAGTAAACTTTAGCTTTTCCAGTTTGTCAATTATTGAAGAGTACTCATTTATTCCACAATGTAATCCTTTAGTTTGTTTTTTAAGTTGCAAGTTGTGGTTGGAAAAAATAGATACAGTGAGAAAAACACATTTTAATGATAGCTATATTGTGTACGCAGCAAGAAAAAATTGTAAAGATTGGGAGAATGGCAAATTCTCATTCTTTCTCCCCCCCCCCCTCAAACTTCGTGAGTTCGTATACTCTGGACAGCAAGGCATTTTTAAAAAAACGGGCTGCCCGTTAGCCCGATCGGGCAGCCCGGCCCGAACCCGCTTAAAAGCGGGCTTATTCATTTTCAGGCTAAAAAGCCCTGCAAAAATTCGGGCCTCTCATTTGAGTGCCCAAGCCCTCCATATTGCGGGCTCAGGAGGGCCGACCCATTTTGACACCTCTAAAAATCTCCCCCTTTTTGATGATGACAAACTTTCATGAACAAATTCTAAGTTTTCTTAATGAGGGAAATAATAATCAAGTGATTTAACAATAAAGAATTAAATCTCCCCCTAAATTTATGTCATTTATAACATTCAAATAACAAAAATGAGATATAACAATGAAGAATTATTTCTCCCCCTGAATTTGTGCCATTCAGATAGAAATTTGTTATGACTGAATCTTTATATTCTTCTCCCCCTTTGTCATCCATCAAAATGGGCATGAAAATGATAGGAGGGAATGAGTTCTCATCATTGTCTATCCTAGGCTACTTAGAATGTGAGGGATGATCTAAATAAGATCAAATGGCAGCTATCTATATGTCTTAAGATGGTTGGAAGTAAGCTAAAGGCATTAGTAGAACATGAGAAGCACTTGCTAGTAACACAAATGTGTTAAACCAGAATTGATACTACACAATTCTTACTTCCTTTTTTTTGCATATTACACAATCTTAAGCTAAATTTTCTCATTAGTAAGATGTTGAGGATAAGATCCCTTTATCCAAACTAAGTTGAATCATCAAGAATAGGGGCTTGGACCTTATCATAAGATAATGGGATATAAGAATAGAAGAGGTATGGAATTAGTTTACCATATTAGTTCCAAAGTTTGCCTATGGAGGCTCTATCTTTTTCAATGTAACCTCTTTCTTTTTCTTCTTTCACTTTATCACCCCATGAGAAGCACTTGCTACAGATTCTTCCATGCAAAGAAGAAATGATCTTATTCCTTTTTCTCACACAGATTTCAAACTAGAAACTTACTGCAGAACCTTTTGCAGAAGATCTAGTGACCCAGAATACTGCAAGTACCTTCTGCAGATTCTGTTGAACCAAATCTCAGCAGATATTTTGTGAAACATGTCATATTGAAGACATGTGCATATTCATGAATATACCCATGGATGATTAACATTGAGTATCCCTTGATATCCTTCATAAGATTTTGATCATTACTCCTAAACTTAGAAGTTGTAGCAAAAATGCTTCACTAATCTTGGATACATAGGCTTCTATATTTTAAAGAATTTGAGCCATCCTAGTCTTTCTAGGAAGACATATACACCCAAATCTTCTCTTATGAGTGGTTTAAGAGTTCTAGTGGAAGAGATTTTGTTACCGGAACAAGGACAACTCTAATTGGTAAACTTTGATGAACATGAGTAGCTACAAATTTTATGCCATTCCTTCCTATAGCTTTGATCCTCGTGAAAATAATAGGAATGATATAAGGAATTGGCAAAAACAATTAATGTTCTGAAAGAGAATTGAATATATGAAGGAAACAGCCTATCTTTCACTTTGGGTTATAGCTACTATTTATAGTGAGAAAAAATGAAGGCAAAAACTCCCTCTTAGGCATTGAGGAATGTGAGAATATCAAACACCAATAGAAAGAATTCTATCTCTTTTTACTCTCTCTTCAAAAGCATGATTTTTGTTTCTAGATGGGAAATTCATCTTCTAAGTGTTCTAGATTAGGTAAAGAAGGCTCATGTTGAACTTAGAACACAACAATTATGCATTTGATCTTTAATGAATCTTTATCTTTCTTCTAGAAGATGTTTAGAAAAGATATCAGCAAGTTAAGACTTTGTCTCAACATATTTTAGTTCAATGTCATGCTTATGACCATGATCTCTAATAAAATAATACTTGATGTCAATATGTTTTGATCTAAAGTGATGCATGGTATTGATAGATAGGTTCATAGAACTTTAATCATCACATAAGATTGGGATTTCAGTGTACCTCAGAGAGTAGTCCTCCATTTAATGCTTAAACCCAACCTTTGTGAATATCTTATCGTTGATGTATATTTTGCTTCTACAATGGATAAGGCAATAGTATTTTGCTTTCCATGATAAGAGAGATTAACCAAGAAGTTGGCATTCACCGTTTGTGCCTTTTCTCTCAATCCTAACTCCAGCAAAATCAACATCATAGAATCCTACAAGATCAAAGCTTGTTCCTTTCTTGTACCAAAAGCCAAGATTAGTAGCTCAAACAAGGAAAATATTCATTTTATAGATATGACATGAAATTCTTTTAGGAGAAGATAGAAACCTTTCACATAATTCAATTGAAAATGCAATAGCTTGCCTACTTGTTTTTTAAGAATAATAAGGAAGCAATCATACCTTTGTATTCCTTTTTAGAAACAAACTCACCACATTTGTCTTTATCAAGCAAGGTGGATGGATCCATTAGAGTTTTCATTGGCTTGGTTCTATCCATTTTGAATCTTATAAGAAGATCCTTTGTAGACTTTTCTTGAAGAGTGGAGATTTCATCAATTTTCCTTCTTCATCCATCTTGTTTCTGAACATTCATTTTGTCCCAATGATGGAATGATCTTTTGGAGAAGGAACAAGTGTCCATACTTTATTTTTCTCAAATTGTTCTAGCTCTTCTTTCATTGCTTCTACTCATGAATCATCTTCTAGAGCTTCATTCACATTCTTGGGTTCAATTTAAGATAAGAAGGCTGCACTATTTTCATTTCCTCTTAGTTGGGATCTGGTTTTTACTCCTTTTGTAGTATTCCCAAGGATTTGTTCATGGGGATGAGCTATAATTAGTTTCCAGCTCTTTGGAAGATCCTCTCATTGTGTACAGACATCTTCTGCAGAATCTTCTGTGAAATTTTTCTGTTCTGTTGTATCTTCTGGAGAATTTTTATTCTCATAAGGTATCTTCTGGAGCTTATCAGATTCATCATCTGATTTACTATTGTATTTTCCTTGAGAAGAAAGGTTAGAATCATTGAAAATAACATGCATGCTTTCTTCTATGGTTTGATTAATATGGTATACCCTATAGGCTTTTGAAGTGGAAGAATATGCAAGATAGCCTTATTTGAATCAAACTTACCATTCACATCCAAATGCATAAAAGAATAAAATGTTTAGTTTTCTTCATTTCCACAATTTATAAATGCTTCTAATAGTGACTATATTCAAAGTATAGCATGAGATGCTTACAACTTTAGCCCAAAAAGATTTTGAACACTAGAGTCATTTAAAATGGTTCTAGTCATTTCTTTAAAATCCAATCTCTATAGAACTTTTGAACAAAGAGATGATCACAATAAAAAGAATCATACAATCATTCTAAGGCCACAAAAATCATCTCATTTGGATTTGTACATCCAAAGATATTCTAATTCCAAGTTAGTGCATTAGATCAGAAAAGTATCATTGACTTGTATACTTCAAACTGCATCTGTGAATCATTTTCAATTCACACAAAAATGAGATTTCACCATAATATACTAGATATCTCAATCTTTCTAACAAGACAAAGATTGTGCAATTTGGATTTTCCTATCTCAAGATATGATTCATTTAAGTTGACTAATTTATCACAAAGAGCAGAATAGGACAATTCTGTTTTTTATGCATTGATACAAATCCATGCAACCAGAAATTTGGATACTTAATGGGATTAAACTATTATGTATTATCTTTCAAATCCAACTGGTGTCACATGAAAAAGATTTTCCTAGCACCAGTTATGAACATCCAAAGATAGTAGGATCAAACATGATCATATAACAGAACAGACTACTTTAATGACTTACTGGGAATTATTTAGATGTTATAAAATTCTGAAACTTTCCAGTCTAAAAATAATATAAATCAGTTTTCCAATGAAATTAGTTTCATTCAAATATCACTTTTGTAGCTCAAGTTATGATCTGATGAAGTGGATTGCTTTCTATCAGAATTTATAACAAAACAGTTGTATTCACGAATTTAGTGGGACTTTTGTGGTTAAGATAAAATCGTCAAACTTTCCAGTTTAATAATATCATAAGTAAGCTTTCAAACAAAATTGGTTTCACTGAAAAAGCATTCCTATAGCTCAAGTTATGATCTATTGAAGTGTACTAGTTTATATCAGAACTTTATGACAGAACAGCTGTAGTCAAAATTTTACTGGGACTTTTGTGATTAAGATAAAATTCTCAAATTTTCCAGTTTGATACTACCATCAATTATCTTTCAAACAAAATTGGTTTCACCTAAAACAGACTTCTGTAGGTCAAGTTATGCTCATTTAAAGGTAGCTATATCAGAATTTTAAACTAGTAGTACTATAGCACATTACTTTTGATCTTCTAATCATTTTCTTTTTATGCTCAAGACTAATTAAGTGATTGGAATAGAATGTCCATATAAATGTCAGTCAATGATAATATTCAATCACCAAATATGCAAGACCTTAGCATAAACCTATTAGGAATGTGCTTAAAATTCATTGACTTTAAGAATATGCATTAAGGATAGAAATATTTGATACCTTGTTCTTGGTCAATTGAACTGTACTTTTACTTACCCATTGATTCATTCTAAAATTCATGAACCTTGGAGATTTCACACTTAATCATTTGAGAAGCATTGGCTAGAGTCATGTTCCTTCTTTGTATGGAACATTTTCATTTAAGCCTTGGAAGGTATTTTCCTTTGGCCAATGGTTCTATCTTCTTGAGAATTTTTCTGCATAACAAAATTGCTAAGGAGACATTTTGATACCCATTTCATCTTGGGTCCTTGAGTGTTAGTGGTTGAATTCTTAAAAGATTTAACAACTCATACCATTGTATCTCTCATATAAATAGTTCTTCTAAAATTGCTCAAGCAAGAGAGATGACCATGATGTAGATAATGAGACTGGATGATGGTTTGATCCTTTAACCATCATTCTAAAAAACATGGACTTGGTATTGTGATAAGATTCTTAATTCTGTTTGCCACAACCTTTACTTAGTTTTTCATGTAAAATAGCATTCTTTCCATTATTGACAAACATGGATTAAGAGCAAGTAGATACTTCAGTTTTGGCAAATGTTGAAAATAAGTTTTCAACTTCATTTTCAAGATTAACATGATTTTTTAAGACAGTTGAGGTTTCACAATTTGCAAGTATATCTTCTTCAAGAAACTCATATTCAGCCATCAAAGTTTCAATTTGAAGTTCAAAAAAGAATCTCCTTTTTAAGAATTCCATATTCATATTTTCAAAGTTTATCAAACCATCATTCAATCCATCATAAGCAAAATCTTTCTCATCATAAGGAGGATAATGTTCAAGTTTAGTAGTACATACCTTAAGGTCCATTTGAGCCACATGTAGAGTTGCATCAATTTCTAGCATCATTGGCTCCTTCTTGAAGTTGTTCATTTCTTGAATATTCTGCATCAACACTTTGAGAGTATGCTTTTTGGTTGGCCATTACTTCTTCCTGAATCTTTTCTGCTCAACCCATAAAGGTTGAGCTCTGATACCAATTGAAGTAAATCAGAGAGTCACAAGAAGGGGGGTTGAATTGTGACCCTTGAAAACTTTTGGTCCAACCTGCAAGTACTTTGAACAACTTACTGATCTTTGCTCAAGGAATGCCTTGGCTATCAGAAGTTCCTTCTAGAAGATAGTGGTTGGTGTATAATGCCAACTAAGTAGATTAAACTATCTTCTTAAAGGCAAGCCAAATCATAAGGACTGATATCATCAAAATTTATTCTTCCATATAATGTATTTAATGTAGTTACAACTCAGAATAAGGTTAAGAAGAATAATATAATGTTTATGCAATTATGCAGAAGCAAAACAATGAATCTGTCACTTTAAACCAATCTTCTGGAGGGTCAAATGATTTTGTATTTTAATAAAACTTTCCAGAATAGTTATTTAACCAATAACTAATAAGATTAAGTGAGAAAAACTATTCAGAAGAATAGTATAAAGTTCCTGCAGTTATGCAGAAGCAAAACATTGAATCTATCACTTTAAACCAATCTTCTGAAGGGTCAAATGAACTTGAAACTTGGTGAAACTTTCCAGATCCGATATTTGAATAGTAAACAACCAGAATATAAAGTTAAATCTTATTAAAATCAACTTTGTAAAGATCTGGTAGTTTGAGCCCCAAGTTCAATGTTGAACAATGGACAGATTTGAAGAAATGTGCTTCTGAAGCACCAAACAGTTTCATAATTTAATGAAACTTTCCAGATCAGTATTTTAACTAATATGGATGTGATTTATGTGAAAATATTAGTTCAAAAATAAGTTTATCAAAATATGGTTTATAGCTTGCTAAATATTCAAAATATGAACAATAACTAGCAATGGAATAGATGTATGTGCAGAAAATTAAAGAGAGAAAGGGTACGAGACATTGCACAGATGATTTTTATACTAGTTCACCTCTCAACCTTGAGGCTACGTCCAGTCCCTACTCCCTGTAGGATTTTCCACTATATCAACCTTGATACAATGACTTCTTGGGTGCTCCTCACCACTAATATTCTTCTGCAGCCTCTTCAGGCTCCTTACAAGTATTATTCTGTAGCCTCTTCAGGCTCTAACACCAGTATTCTTTGCTCAGCCTCTGTAGGCTCTACACACTCTCAAACCAACACTAACTCTCCCTAGTTAGCTTTGGAGATTTCAACAAGAGATGGGTTTTTTACATATGGCTCACAAAACACTCATGGAGTGGATTAATCTTTACAAAATTGAGCCTAAACACACTCTCTAAGAATTATGCGCTGCAGCTCTGCATATTGGAGTGGTTGAAGGAGAACCTCACTCTAGAAAGGGATTTCTACATTAGGACTCTTTGGATTTCTTCCCTTTGTTCTCCTTGATTTTTTCCAGCTGAATGGGGCTGTATTTATAGAGTTATGGTGGTCAAACTAGCCGTTGGAAATCTATATAAGAGCCCAGTTGTGCTTTAGGACAAGTCATTTTCACTTTGCAGCAAGGTTACAGCTTGGTACAACTGTCAGGTTGACTGGTCTCATCTTCTGGACAGTATCTTCTGCAGAAATTCAACTTGGTTCTTTCTGCAGATTTTTCTTCTGTAATCAACCTGGGCTTATTCAAAAACTTGATACAAATTATTTTAACTGTAATTAACTTAGTTGCAGCCTCATAAATGAATTTAGCAAGTTATGATGGATTCTGTATCTTCTGCAGAAAGTCTGTCATTGGGTTTCTTCTGCAGAATTATTTTCTTCCTTCTGCAGCAAACTGCATGTTCTGGAAGTGTGCAGAAATTCTGTTTCTTCTGTAGAAATTTTGTTTCTTCTGCAAAATCAAACTGCATCTTCTGGAAGTGTGCAGAAAATATGTTTCTTCTGCAGAAGCAAACTGCATCTTCTGGAAGTGTGCAGAAATTTTGTTTCTTTTTCAAATATGCTTGTAAAGCTTCAAATCTTTTGTCCTTGCTTTATTTGCATTGTGAGAGAAGTAATTATGCTTATGGAAGCTCCTTTTAGTGTTCTTCAACTTGAAATATTCAAGGATAATATCTTGAGGAGTGTGGGAACTTGTTCAATGCTTCTAGAGATACTTTGATCTTGTTTGCAACCTCAAATAAGTATTTGATGCTTCTGCAGAAACTGTAAGTTTTGCTTCTAAGGACAAAATTGTGTTTCTAGTGACATTGATCTTCTCCAATTGCTTTGTTTGCATCAGCAACACTTGGAATGACTATGCTTGAATTGCTTAAGTGATCTTTCACATTCAGAAGGTGTCAGGTTTCATGAAAGGCTCATTCTCATGCTTCTAGTGGTCTTGAATGATCCTTCCAAAGCTTCAACTTTGCTTCTGAAGCTTCATACAACTTAGTTTAATATTCCTGGGATCTTAGATGAACTGTTTTGACCTTCTTGAAGCTAAGAAGCTATTTCTTGAACTTGTTTCATCACTTTTGACATGAAAGCTCTATGTAACATGCTTCTTGACACATGTTCTGATGTTAAATGATGTTTTTGATCTTTACACCTTCCTTCTGTAACTTTTCCTATATTTTTTCAAGCATTCTTAAGTGAAAGCATTAGTACCAAAGTATTCAGAACACTTAGAATATTGTTGTGAAAGTTTGTTGTCATTAAAACCTTTGCTCAAAGGGTCTTGGACCTTACAACTGTTCTTTCTCAAAAGGAATATTAACCAAATTTGTTATTTATTAAAACTCAAGGTTATGAGACTTAAACATTATTAACCATTTAATAATATTTTGAAACTCAAACTCCCTAACCTTTTAATTTCTACCATCCCCTTTACATTCTGCCATTTACTTTCTGTCCTCCCCATTCTTTTAATTTCTGCCATCCCCTTTACATTCTGCCATTTACTTTCTGTCCTCCCCATCCTTTTAATTTATGTCATCCCCTTTACATTTCTGCCATTCACTTTCTGTCATCCCCATCCTTTTAATTTCAATTTCCCCCTTTACTTTCTTGTCATTTATTTTTGTGCAATTTTCTTCTTTATTTTTACCATTTTTGCGCATTTTTGGGCATTGTTTTGTTCATATTTCTACTACTATTTTGTTTGTCTGTTTGGCATTCTGATTGCAAATCTGAATTGACTGCTATCTCTACCTTGGACTTTCCCTGTTTGATTGTGAAATACGCTCACCATTTGGCTACTTTTTTGGTTCATAAACTTGGAAGAAAATCAATAAATTCCAATTGTTGATTTTCCTTCAAAATTTAATTCTCATCTTAAAATAAAACCAAGCGCGTTTCTGACACCGTTTTGTGTTTGTATGATAAAAAAGGAAGTGCTAAGCAATTTTTTTGGAATTTTTTGAAATCGGGTTGTCATACCGCTTTATTTTACAGTTTTTAGAATTCAACCTATCTGTTTTGTTTTTTGGGATCGTTTTGGACCAGTTGTAATTCAAAAATCTTGAAAAAAAATATTTTAGGTTTCTTTCTATTTTTTGTAATTTTGTACAAATTTCTGTAATTTTCTGTTGGGGCAAAAGAAAGAAAAAGGAAAGAAGCAAAAAAGAATTAAAAAAAATTATATTGCCAAAAATACAAAAAGAGGTGCAAAAAGCAAAAAGGGTGCAAAAGTCAACAACAAGAGAAAATGTCAAAAAGACGCCCAAAAAGTCAAAAATTCAAAAAAAAAGAGAAAAACAAAGAGAAAAACAACAAAAAGAAAGCCAACAATACAGTTGACCTTTTACTGTAATTTTTCATTTCATTTTCTTGTATACAATATTTTGAGTTGTAATAGTTGTTTTTCCAAAAACGACTATATGGCAAACTCTTTTTCAAAAACTTACCAGAAACAATTCTCTTTGCAATTTCTTTTGTCTTGTCTTGTTCGAATTCCATTCTTGTGTATAAGCTTTCTTGAGTGCTTACTTTTCTTGTTTGTCAATATAAATTCCTTGTTTTGTCTTAGGCAATTCCTAGTCTTTAAGTAGCTATTTCCTTTTGCTCGTGTGCTTCTATTTGGGAAGGGTTAAGATTAAGTCTCATTGTTGGTCTTTACAAGATCAATCCAACCTTACTTGATTAGAAGAGGAAAGAAATTTTTCATTATAGAAAAAGCCCAAAAAGAGTAGCATACATGAGTGTAACATTCCATTGAGTGCAAACACTAAATTGAGTGGAAAGGTCCATAAAAACTTTTAAGAGTAAAATCAATCTAGGAGAATGGAAGGAAGTGTTAGGAATATGCACAAGAAACTTATATATTTATGAACATCCATCACTTGTATCATGCTACTTTATAAAGGCAAACTTATTCTTTTAGAATATAATTATTGTCCTTAGAATAGTAAGCTTAAACTTCATAAGAAATCAAGTAGATGACTTGATCGTGAGATCTTATGAAGAACTATTCTTAAATAGTCCCTAGTCAAGTATCATCTTAGGAAAAGAAGATGCATTTAGACCAGTATGTGAGTTCATTGATGATCACATCTCACAGATCATGGATATGAGATATCATGTGCTCACATAGGTACACATTAAGAGTAATGGTGTACTGGACAAACCCACCTTAAGAATGTTGCATGGATTGTTACATAAGTGTCATGAACGTTTCTTAAATTGATAAATGTTATATAAAGTCCTTTAACCTGAAATCACTACGATTCCTACATAAGGAATTATATGTTTTAAATATCATCAAACGTTGCTTGTAACAAGGTGATCATAGTTGGTATTTGGACATATAATAAATTATGTGGAGCAATGTGAGTGCCCTAGAAGGGATTTGTCGCTCCTATGTAACAGGAGTTATATTTGTAGGCCTCTTGATAAAGTGAGACTGCAAAATGCATGGCCATGCTCAGGAGGATAAAACGTGAGATGTTTAGTTTCTGTACAGTCTACTTGGGGATCAAGAAAACACAAATTGAACTATACAAGGTTGACACAATCCATGACCTTGTGTTCAATTAGATATTTGGACAAAGGGACGGATCATATAAATTATCATAAAATAGGATTCGTCAAAGTTGTTGATATTCTCAATATTTGGATAGTGATGTATTGGTAGATGCCGCTCACTATTTATGATATTAAATATAAAAGGGTTTTATTTTAATATCATAACCAAATATTAAAAGCCTATTGGGTCACACGCATACAACAAGCCACTAGGAAAGGATAATAATTCTAATTTAATTAGAATTATAACCTAATGGGCCAGGCCCATATGTGTTAGCGATAAGTGAGTGAAGGTTAAAACCCTAGCCACCACTATATAAATAGAGTATGAGATGCATTCCCCCACACACATGAAAAATTAGAGTAGTCGCTATTACTCTCTAAAACACTTCTAGCAAAGTTGAAGAGGGTTTCCTAGTTTGGTTGTTGGCGTGGATACCAATAGAGACGTGGTTGCTCTTTCCTCGTTTGTAATCCTAATAAGGTACGACCTTTTTGTTTTATATCTTTTATGCCTTGATTCATGTTTTCGCATAACGATCGTAACAAGGGAGGGAATCCATTTATTTCCGCTGCACCCTGACCACATGTTTGATTCCCCTTCAATTGGTATCAGAGCGTTGGTTTGTGATAAACACGTTTTAGGCTTTTAATCGTTTAAATTTAGTGAAATTCTGGTTGTTACTGTTTAAATTGCAGAACGTTTTTTAACGTTGTTTCTACGCTTCAACTGCGCTGGGCGCAGGTGAAGCGCAGCATACTGGAATTTTGAATTTCGAATCTGCGCTTTACTCACGCTGAGCACAAGTGAAGCGGAAGTGAAGCGGAAGTGAAGCGCAGGTGAAGTGCCATTTACAGAATCTAAAACTGGAACCTGCTCTTAACCCTCGTTGGGCGCAGGTGAAGCGCAGGTGCGCGTTTTCAATTTGTTTTGTTTCCTTTATTGATTGTTTTATGTGTGATATATATATTAATATGTTTTGATGATAAATGGTCCCGTGGAACATGAAAAATTCATGTCTTGGGTGTCAAAGGGTTCAATTGTTGAAACCTTGTCTCGACTCAAATGTTGGTTGCGATAAACATACCACTTATCAATTTGCTGACAAGAACGTATTCGAGTGATACGAGGGACTTACCTGTTTACAGGTTCGTGAAGTATTCGTTTGATGCGAGACACTTATTGATGATTGGTTAAGTGTTTATCAAATCCAATTTTTTTGTTTCGGGGCGCTGCCCTGATCCCCGCAAGGGGGTCCCGTGCTACACTGCGTCGTTTGATATTTCGTATGCGCGTAATCAAACCTCACTTAATATATACATCTTATTATATCACTCGTTTTATAATCAATGGATGTTGAGTTTACATGATAATTGGTTATGGCCTTAGTTGTTTTAAATTTAAATATGACCTGCGTGTCGTGCCTCACCTCTTGACATTCCTCTTGTAATTCTCTTCTCATCTCTATCCCCTCATATGTTAAACGAGGTTTCTTCTTGTTATATAATGTAACTGTGAGGACATGGATCATGGATTCAGTGGGAGATTTGGAGAGCTCAAGATTATATACAAGATTATATAGTTGATGTAATTTTGTATTTGTTTTTAGGAGGCCATAACCATATCATGTATTTGTATGAGGTGCATGCTTGTATGTTAAATGGTTTAACAACGAATAAAATTAAAGCGATCAAATCCCTCAATGCTTGTGTTCCTTCCAATGAATGACACTCGTCAAGAATAGAATCGATTAAGTGTGGGTTTGCCAAAGCAAAGTACATTTATCTATTCTAGTGAGACATGATAGGATAAAAGTAATATCCGATTGTTAATCGTTGGTCTTTGATTGGGTACATTCAATAGGATTGAAAAACCTAAAGGCACTAATATTAAGTCATGTTTTGCCTTCCAATGTACGACACTCGTCGAAGATAGAATCGATTAAATGTGGGTGTGTCAAACCAGGGTGCATTTATCTATTCTAGTTGAGACGCGATGGGATAAAAGTAATATCCAACTGTCACCCATTGGGTTTTGACTTAACTAGGTATATTCAATAGGATTAAAAAACCTAGAGGCATTAAGTTAGGCATTAATTCATAAGATGAATTAGAATAAGAGTTATTCACCTAACTATCCAAGAGTTGTATGAGATGCAATTGGAAAGCATGTTCCTACCTAAATAACCTTTTCTTAAGTGATCAGCCAAAGCTGACTTAAAATAAGGTGAAATATGGATCTTAGCCCACTAGAAAATCTAGTGATGGGATTTTCTGATTCTTTATATTAAGGGTACTTGTTTTGAATCAAAATAGTGGGAGGCATATTTATTTAAAGACCTTATCAAATATGTTTTATGATACTTACGTGCATTATTTTGAACACAACAAATAATTGTTTTTACTGCGATCTGTCCTTGAGAAGGACAAACTGTATGGAAATAACTTTCCAGACTGGTATAGAGACCTAAGGATTGTCCTTAGGCATGAGAAAAGGTTGTATGTCTTGGAAGGTCCTATTCCTGAAACACCCGCTGCAAATACTTTGAAAGCTGACAAGGATGCTTTTAGAAAGCATCTGGATGTTGCTCTCGATGTAGGTTGCTTTATGCTTGCTACCGTAACTGCTGAAAACAGTGTAAGAACATGGATGCGTACGATATGATCGTACACTTAAAGGAGACTTTGTCGAGGACAAGCTAGGCTTGAAAGATTTGAAGTCTCAAAGACATTTTATCAATGTAGACTGGCAAAGGGAAGACCTGTTGGTGCTCATGTACTCAAAAATAATTGGGTACATTGAAAACCTAGAAAGGCTTGGATTCCCAATAGGCCAAGAGTTGGCCACTCATCTTGTCCTGTAATCGTTGCTGGACAGCTATAGTCAATTCGTCATGAACTACAACATGAATGAATTTGACAAACCACTGCCAGAATTGCTAAGCATGTTAAGAACAGCTGAGCAAAACATTAATAAAGGTAAAGGGATGGCCATATTGATGGTCCAACCTGAAAGGGCAAGGGCAAGAAGAAGTTCAAGAAGCCCTATTTCAAACCAAAGGACAAAGGCAAGGATAAGCCTAGTATCTCTGATTTGAAGCCTATGGCGGGATAGCTAAGGAAGGAAAATGTTTCCACTGTGGCCAATCAGGACATTGGAAACTGTGTAAAGTAACTGGAGGAGATCAAGACGAAGGGAAGTGAGACTTCCGCTTCAGGTATCTATGTTATAGAAGTCAATTTACCTACTTCTGCATTTTGGGTATTGGATACCAGATGTGGATCTCACATTTGTGTGAATGTGTAGGATCTAAAAGGAGCAATTTATTAGCTAAAGGAGAAGTTGACCTACGTGTGGGAAATGGAGCAAGAGTTGCTGTCTTAGCCGTAGGATCCTATTTTTTAACTTTGCCAACTGGACTAGTTATTGAACTAAATGATTGTTATTTTGTGCCTGCCATATTAATTTCGTTTCTTGAGTGGTTTTTCATTCATAATAAAGAACAATAGTTGTTCAATTTATTTGAATGATATGGTTGTGCAAAGTTAAATAATATGTTCTTGACATGGAAGTGCCTATCTATAACATAAGTTCTAAGAGGGTCAAAAAAAATGATTTGAACCCGGCTTAGCTTTGGCATTGTTGCTTAGGCCACATAAATGAGAAATGCATATCCAAACTCCACAAGATGGTTATTTGGACTCATTTGATTTTGAATCAATTGAGACATGTGAATCTTGTTTATTGGGGAAGATTACCAAAACCCATTCATCAGAAAAGGTGAAAAAGGGTCGGTGATCTTCTTGGTCTCATACATAGTGATGTATGTGGGCCCATGGGCACAATGGCTAGAGGAGGTTTTCAATACTTCATCACTTTTACTGATGATTTCAGTAGATATTGATTTGTGTATCTGATGAAACACAAATCTGAGTCCTTTGAAGAGTTCAAGGAATTTAAGAATGAAGTACAAAACCAACTTGGCAAGACTATTAAAACACTTTGATGAGATCGAGGTGGAGAATACTTAAGACAACAATTTGATGACTATCTAAGAAAGTGTGGGATAACATCCAAACTCACTCCTCCCGGAACACCTCAATGGAATGAAGTTTCAGAAAGGAGAAATTGAACTCTATTAGATATGGTTCGATCTATGATGAGTCATACTGATCTCCCCGACTCCTTTTGGGGTCATGGTTTGTTAACAACAGCCTTCACACTAAACCATGTTCCATCTAAGGCTGTCATAAAGACACCATATGAGATATGGACTGGGAAACGACCTAGTATGTCTTTTATGAAGATTTTGGGTTGTGAAGCTTATGAGAAATGCCAAGTTTCAGATAAGCTAGGACCCAAGTCAGATAAGTACTTAGTTGTGGATACCCAAAGGAAACTAAGGGTTACTACTTCTATAATCCTAGCAAAAGCAAAATGTTTGTCGCTAGGACTGCTGTATTCTTAGAGAAGGAATCTGTCTCTAAGAAAATGAGTGGGAGGAAAGTAGAACTTGAAGAAATTCAAGTACCACAGAGTAGCAATGAGCTGGTAATGGAACAAGAGTAGATACCACAAAGTGTTGTGGAGCCACCTGCTCAAGTAGCGCAAGACTTGCGTAGGTCAGATAGGGTACGTCACCAAACTAAGAGATATGGTTTCCTTGTGTCTCAGAAAGGGGATGTATTGCTAATGGATCAAGATGACCCAGTGACTTACCAAGAAACTCTTTTGAGTCCAGAATCTGAGAAATGGCTTGATGCCATGAGATCTGAAATGGATTCCATGTACACTAACAAGGTATGGACCTTGGTTGAGTCACCTGAAGGGATAAAACCCATAGGGTGCAAGTGGGTTTTCAAAAGGAAAACTGACATGGATGGTAATGTAAGTACCTTTGAAGCACGGTTGGTGGCTAAGGGTTTCACGCAAATTCATAGTATAGACTATGATGAAACCTTTTCCCCAGTTGCCATGCTTAAATCTGTTCCGATCTTGCTTGCTATTGCAACTTACCATGATTATGAAATCTGGCAAGTGGATGTCAAGACAGCCTTCCTATATGGAAGCCTTCTTGAAGATATGTATGTGATACAACTTGAAGGTTTTGTTATATCTAAAGGTATGTAAGTTGCAACGATCCATTTATGGATTAAAGAAAGCTTCTAGAAGCTGGAATCTTTGTTTTGATGAAGCTGTAAAGCAATTTGGTTTCATTAAAAGTGAAGATGAACCTTGTGTCTACAAAATGGTTAGTGATAACATAGCGGTTTTTTTGGTTTTGTATGTAGATGACATACTCCTCATAGGAAATGACAATCCTACCCTTCAGTCTGTAAAGACTTGGTTAGGAAATTATTTTTCTATGAAAGATTTGGGCGAAGTAACCTATGTGCTAGGTATAAGGATCTATAGAGATAGATCTCAAGGATTACTTGGCCTAAGTCAAAGTACATACATAGATAATGTGTTAAAATGGTTTAACATGCAAGACTCTAAGAAGGGAATTTTGCCTATGTCACATGGTATAAGCCTATCTAAGGCTCAATCTCCTTCTAGTAAAAAAGAGAGAGGTCACATGAGTGAGATTCCTTATGCATCTGCTATAGGGTCTATCGTGTTTGCCATGTTATGTACTCGACCAGAAATATCATATGCTTGCAAATATCGGTCTAATCCTGGTGAAGGTCACTAGACATCCTTAAGTACTTGAGAAGAACTAAGGATTCATTCTTGATATATGGAGGTGAGGAAAAGCTACTTGTAAAGGGTTACACTGATGCTGGCTTCCAAACCGACAAAGATGATTTAAGATCGCAATCAGATTATGTGTTTTGTTTGAATGGTGGCGCTATGAGCTGGAAAGGTTCCAAGCAGGAAACAATCACTGATTCTACCACACTAACAAAAGCCCTTGTGCAGCAGAAGCATGAAGGGCACACTAGATCATTAGGCATAATAGTTATGTCTGAATGTCTCTAGTGCAAGTGGGAGATTGTTAGGAATATGCACAAGAGACTTATATATTTATCAACATCCATCACTTGTATCATGATACTTTATAAAGGCTAACTTATTCTTTTAGAATATAATTATTGTCCTTAGAATAGTTAGCTTAAACTTCATAAGAAATCAAGTAGATGACTTGATCGTGAGATCTTATGAAGAACTATTCTTAAATAGTCCCTAGTCAAGTATCATCTTAAACAGAGATGCATTTAGACTAGTATGTGAGTTCATTGATGATCACATCTCACAGATCATGGATATGAGAAATCATATGCTCACATAGGTACATATTAAGAGTAATGGTGTACTGGACAGACCCACCTTAAGAACGTTGCATGGATTGTTACATAAGTGTCATGAACGTTTCTTAAATTGATAAATATTATATGAAGTCCTTTGACCTGAAATCACTATGATTCCTACATAAGGAATTATATGTTTTAAATATCATCAAACGTTGCCTGTAACAAGGTGATCATAAAGTTGGTATTTAGACATATAATAAATTATGTGGAGGAATGTGAGTGCCCTAGATGGGATTTGTCCCTCTTATGTAACAGGAGTTATATCTGTAGGCCTCTTGATAAAGTGAGACTGCAAAATGCATGGCCATGCTCAGGAGGATAAAACATGAGATGTTTATTTTCTGTACAGTCTACTTGGGGATCAAGAAAACACAAATTGAACTATACAAGGTTGACACAATCCATGACCTTGTGTTCAATTAGATATTTGGACAAAGGGACAGATCATATAAATTATCATAAAATAGGATTCGTCAAAGTTGTTGATATTCTCAATATTTAGATAGTGATGTATTGCTAGATGTCGCTCACTATTTATGATATTAAATATAAAAGGGTTTTATTTTAATATCATAACCAAATATTAAAAGCCTATTGGGTCACACGCATACAACAAGCCACTAGGAAAGGATAATAATTCTAATTTAATTAGAATTATAACCTAATGGGCCAGGCCCATATGTGTTAGGGATAAGTGAGTGAAGGGTAAAACCATAGACACCACTCTATAAATAGAGCATGCATGCATTCCCCCATACACATGAAAAATAAAAGTAGTCGCCCTTACTCTCTAAAACACTTCTAGCAAAGTTGAAGAGGGTTTCCTAGTTTGGCTGTTGGCGTGGATACCAATAGAGATGTGGCTGCTCTTGCCTCATTTGTAATCCTAATAAGGTACGACCTTTTTGTTTTATACCTTTTATGCCTTGATTCGTGTTTTCGCATAACGATCGTAACAAGGGAGGGAATCCATTTATTTCCGCTGCACCCTGACCACATGCTTGATTCCCCTTCAGGAAGGAGGTAAGGGGAAAGAGCAACCATGTTGTTTAGAAGAGCCTTAGAAACACCCTTGGGTAAAGAAGAGAGCCAAAGAGAGAACTTATTCCACACTAGGTGTCACATTGAAGATAAGGTATGTTTAGTAATCATATATGGAGGAAGTAGTAACAACTTAGCAAGCCTTAGGCTAGTTAACAAGCTAAATTTACCTACTACCCCACATCCAGAACCCTATACACTTCAATGGGTGGGTTATGATGAAGAAATTATGGTGGATAAGCAAGTGAGAATAAGGTTTAACATTGGGGACTACAAAGATGAAATGACCTTTGATGTTATACCCTTAGAAGCCTCACACATCCTATTAGGAAGACCTTGGCAATATGAGAGAAGGGTAAAATATGATGGGTTTGCCAATACCTATAGGTTCTGCCACCAAGGGATAAAATTCACACTCATGCCTATGACCTCAAAGGAAGTTAGAGAAGACTAAGTCTAGCTTAAGGAATTAATAGAAAAGGAAAAGGAAGAAAAACCTAAACAAGTAGAGAAGGAACTAGAAAAAGAGGTTAAAAAGATTCTAATGGTAAAAGAAAATAAGATAAAAAAGTATTGTCCAAAGAGGAGCCTTGGTTCCTACTCCTTGGTAAGGAAACCAATAAAGAAGAAGAGGAAGAGAAGGATCCACTGGGAGATCTTGACCTTCCTCACAACATAAAAGAATTGTTGGAAGAATTTGGGGACATTTTCCCAAAAGAAATTCCAAGTGGGTTACCACCTCTAAGAGGAATAGAGCATCAAATAGACTTGGTACCCGGTGTTGTTTTACCAAATAGGCCAGCTTATAGGACTAATCCAATTGAAACCCAAGAAATACAAAGGCAGGTAGGAGAATTAATTAGTAAGGGTTGGGTTAAAGATTCTCTTAGTCCTTGTGTTGTTCCTGTTCTCATAGTACCATAGAAAGATGGTACTTGGAGAATGTGTACTGACTGTCGTGATGTTAACAACATAATAGTCAAATACCATCATCCCATTCCTCGTTTGGATGATTTACTTGATGAATTACATGGAGCCTGCATCTTTTCAAAAATATATTTAAAAAGTGGCTACCATCAAATTCAAATCAAGGAAGGGGATGAATGGAAAACGACATTCAAAAGAAAGTATGGACTATATGAATGGCTAGTCATGCCTTTTGGCTTGACTAATGCACCAAGTACATTTATGAGATTAATGAATCATGTACTTCGAGCTTTCTTAGGCAAGTTTGTGATGGTTTATTTTGATGATATACTTGTCTATAGTAAAAGTTGTGAAGAACACCTCAATCACCTTAGAAATGTACTTGAGGCTCTAAGAAAGGAACACTTATTTGCCAATCTTGGAAAATGTGTTTTCTATAAAGAAAGTGTCACCTTCTTAGGCTATGTCATTAGTTCACAAGGGGTACAAGTAGATGAAGAGAAAATCAAAGCCATTAAAGAATGGCCTACCCCAAAATTCGTGGGGGATGTAAGGAGTTTTCATGGTTTGGCAGGCTTCTATAGGAGGTTTGTCAAAGACTTTAGCACAATAGTTGTTCCCCTCAATGAAGTGGTTAAGAAAAATGTGGGTTTTAAATGGGAGAAGGCACAAGAGGATTCTTTCCAAAAACTTAAAGAAAAACTCATGCAAGCTCCCATTTTAGGACTTCCAGATTTTTCACAATCCTTCGAGATTGAATGTGATGCATCTAATGTAGGTATAGAAGCTGTTTTAATGCAAAATGGGTATCATATCGCCTACTTTAGTGAAAAGCTCAAAGGTGCAATATTGAATTGCCCCACCTATGACAAAGAATTTTATGCTTTGGTGAGGGCACTTCAAACATGGCAACACTACCTCCTACCTAAAGAATTTGTGATACATAGTGATCATGAATCCTTAAGGTATATCAAAGGGCAAGGGAAACTTAATAAAAGACATGCAAAATGGGTTGAATTTCTTGAACAATTTCCCTATGTCATTAAGTATAAGAAAGGCAAAGCCAACATAGTGGCGGATGCACTTTCAAGGAGGTATGGCTTATTAGCTACTTTAGATGCTAAGCTTCTTAGATTTGAAAACCTAAAGGGTTTATATGTGCATGATTCCTTCTTTGCTGAAAAATATAAGGCTTGTGAAACAATAGCCAAAGATGGATTCTATAGGCATGAGGGGTTTCTCTTTAAAGGAGATAAATTGTGCATCCCTCATTGCTCCATTAGAGAGCTGTTGGTCAAAGAAGCCCATGAGAGAGGGCTTATGGGGCACTTTGGTGTACCTAACACCCTAGGGATATTACAAGAACACTTATTAGCCACACATGAGCACACACGTTAAGGCACACTGTGATAGATGCTTAAAATGTAAAAGTGCCAAGTCAAAGGTAAATCCCTATGGCCTCTACACTCCTCTCCCTATTCCTGAGGGACCTTGGTTAGATCTAACTATGAATTTTATTGTAGGATTACCTAGGACCCAACGAGGGAAGGATTCAATCTTTGTGGTAATGGATCGATTTTCAAAGATGTCACATTTCGTACCCTGCCAAAAGGTAAATGATGCTCAAGAGATTGCTAATCTTTTCTTTAGAGAAGTAGTTCGTTTGCATGGTATACCTAGAAGCATAGTGTCTGATAGAGATACTAAGTTCCTTAGTCATTTCTGGCGCACACTATGGCACAAGTTGGGCACAAAACTACTTTTTTCTACGACATGTCATCCACAAACTGATGGACAAACTAAGGTTGTTAATAGGACAATAGGCACCTTATTGAGAGTAATGGTTCACAAGAGTCTGAAATCATGGGATTTATATTTGCCTCATATAGAGTTTGCATATAATAGGACTAAACATTCTACTACTTTGCATACTCCATTTGAGATTGTGTATTGTTTTAATCCACTTACTCCTCTTGATATCTTGCCTATTCCTAACCTTTCTTTTGTGGAGCATAGGGATGGTAAAGTTGAGGCTGGGTTTATTAAGAAACTCCATGCTCAAGTAAAAGCAAATGTTGACCGCGGGTTAGCCTCCCAAACAAAGACAGCCAACAAAGGTCACAAGCGGATGGTATTCGAACCCGGAGATTGGGTTTGGGTACACTTCCGCAAGGAGAGATTCCCCGCTTGGGTGACAATGCATACAAGATAGACCTCCCTGGTGAGTATGGTGTAAGTGCTACTTTCAATGTTTCTGACTTAACTCTATTTGATGTAGGTGATGACTATCCAGATTTGAGGACAAATCCTTCGCAAGGGGGAGGGGATGATAGCATAGCACAGGATTCACCTACCGATACACTCAGAGACCTTTGTGGCCCCATGACTAGAGGGAGAGCTAAGAAACTCAAGAACGACATGGGAAAGTTGGTGACCTACATTTTTAGGGACATCACCCTACAGAAGGACACCACTACCCTACAAAAGGACACCCTTGACCCTGGAATAGGACACATAGTCCTATGTACCACCCTAGACTAGGATGGGCGCTAAATAGGTCGGTTTATTGGCTTAGGAGTTAGCTTAGCTACTTAGCCTTGGGATCATGGTTCAAATCCCACTAGGAGAGATTTTTCATTCATCTTTTATTTTCTCCTTTTTCCCCTCCATTTGGTCGCCCCCTTCTTCCTATAAATAGGAGGCTTCTCTCTTGTATTTTCACAACTTTGAAGAAATAGTAAAGGCATTATGTGACACCCTTCTACCCCAAATAACAATACAATTATCAAGTTAAATTATCAGGAAAATTACAGTCAGCGCCGAGGTAAAAAGGTTCACAAATCCTTTTTTTAAACAAGTACTTAATCAAAATCCAATGTTGTCTCAATAACAGAGTAAAATCAAGGTTTTCAAGAAACTAAATTATTAACATAGTAAAGACATAATTTGGCCATGTAAGACCCTTAGAAATAATTTTCCAAATCCTTGAATAACAACTAAAAGAAAATAAACTCCTAATTACTAAGCCCTGATGTCACACATATCAGAGCGAGACCCTGTCCCTTCAAAATTTAGCACATTGAGTGCCCTCTTCATCACCTAAGAAAACCACAGAAAGAGTATGGTGAGGAATGGAATACAGACATATACATGTAATACAGAAGGCTACCCTCGTTCCCACTTATCACCATACACAACATCATTTATCTTAATTCATACACTATACATTTCGCACATTAGGTTCATCAAATATAAATTCACACTTCTCAAACAATCACTATTAATGTGTATGCTCACACCATGCAAATGTACAACATCTCTCCTAAGAGTCATGACTTGGAACTCCGCACAATGGGCGCACCTCATCAATTCCCTTAGTTGTTACCAATGATGGTTCTACCGTTAAACACCCTCAAGCCGGTAGGTTGCACCCCCTCTTGTGCCCGTGCAAAGACACTCTCCCCTTCCCATCGTTACCCATTCACCTCTTATGGGCTGGTGAGTCGCATAGTAAAATACCCCCTCTTGGAGTCATGCATCGAATGTCCCCCATCATGGTCACCACCCTTTCCTAGGGCATGCATCTCATGTATCACACACCTCATATGCTCATGCTCAATGCATCAACACCATTTCATACATTTCTCATACAACATCCTTTACTCTAATCATGCCACATCACATCTTGAATAAAATACACATTGAACATCAATATAACATAATCACATAACAATACTTCATGCAATAGTCAATACACATTGTGCATCCAATTCAATCAATCCATTCTCCAAAACGGTTCATATTTCAAGTAAACACCATCATATGAGTAGGGGATCATAATATCACATAAACATAGCATACTAATCTCATTATTGGCCTAGCAATCGATTATCAGAAGGCTGTAATCGATTACCAGAAGCGATTACTCAATTTTGGGGCTTATATCCTGGTAATCGATTACAACATGCCTGTAATCGATTACCAGGGGCTTAGTTCCACGGTTTTGTCCAAAAACACCTGGTAATCGATTACAGATCACTGTAATTGATTACCAGCAACCCGAGAGCGACTGCACCTGCGTTTTTACCCCTTTTTAACCCTCTTCTTCAATCCTTACTCAAATCTTTAAGTTCCTAACTTGTTTAGACTCATTTTTACCGATTAAAATCAGTGAATTCATCAATTATTTCAACAGATTTGACCCCCCTTCGACAATCACGCTTTCTACTCTCAATTTCAGCAAGGACAAGACAGTAGACATATGATTCACCGTTCATATTGCAAAATTTAGAGATCCTAGAGGGACTTATGGTTGCCCTCACTACCCAAGCACTCCGGCATACACATATAGTCGCGCCCCTTCCTCCCGTACCTTAGAGATGATGATCAAAGATGAAAGACAGGATTTTTCCGACGATCTACACTTCTGCACCTCCTCCTTATAGAGTCGCTTCTCTCCCTCTTAGAGTTTGGTTATCTCACGTATGAAAGAAGGCTAGGGTGAGATAGATGACCCCCCTATTTAAATATCTAACTGGGTTGGGCCTACACCGACCCACCTGTCTCCCTTTTTAATTAAATAATACTTTTTCTGAAACATAATAATAAATGTAATATTATTATTATTACTATATATTATCATGATGTAGCCATATGCAGTTTCCTTAATTTAATTATCTCTAATTCATATTGTTATTCTTTCCTTATTTATAGAATCCTTATCCATCTACATTCAAATTTAAATTCAAATCTTATAGTTAAACATTATCCTAAAACTGATATTACTTCCCTATCTGTACTTCTTGTGATGTCATCATTTCTATTTTGAAATATGATCTTAAATTAAAATGCTAAAACACATCTCTTTCCTGAGGTTATCCCAATCGATTCTGATATTATTATATTAATATTAATAATATAAGAAGTACTATATTTATAACAATTAAGGTTAATTGAAACCTCAATAATATGATTTATCTTCTAATAATTTTATTATTATATTCAGTATAATCAAATTTGATTAAGATCTTAATAATCTGACGTCTCTCCTAATATTTATAATATTATATTATTATTATAAAACTTCTATTTTTTTACAACTAACGTCATCGGAATATAATTATACGTATTTTAGTTATAATTCTAGATTTCTAAATTTTGGGATGTTACGCATTATGCCCAAATTCCCCCTCAAGTGTCAGTAGAGAAGGCTTGGTGGTTTTGCTCAAACCAACCAGAGATTTATTTGATTCTCCCGAATCAGTGGTGTCTAGCACTAGGACTTATCTGCTGTGGGGGTTGCCTGCTTTAGTGGCGTCCAAACCATCTCTTTCTCTTCCACTTTTTATTTCATTTTCTCTCATTTTCTTTCATTTTCTTGCACCTAAGTAGTTGTTGCCCAGCCGTTATTTTGGGTTTAATTTGACTTCTAACTGGTTGCTTTTGCTCAATTCTAGATATGTACACTTCCTGCTATCACAATTCTGAAAGGAAGAAAAGGGGTATGTCCGCCTCTTATTCCTGTCCCAGATGTGGAAATTCTTCAGAAACAGTCATGCACACTTTGAGAAACTGTGAGGTTGTGGCTGAACTTTTGGATTCCCTTATTGATCAGAATAACTGGGCTTCATTTTTCAGTTTGGGTTTGGATAATTGGCTAAGAAAAAACTCGTTGGATGTGTCTGTTTTTGTGGCTGGAACTCCTTGGAACTTTATATTTCCTGTTGCTGTTTGGATGATTTGGGAGGATAGAAATGATCTAATATTTAACAGTAAATCTGACCTACCCAGTAACCTATTCTTCAAAATTATCAGTCATGCTAGAAGAATTATTTCCTCTATAGTTGTTCCCTGCTCAATATCTTAACGGATATTCAAAAATGAAGTTACAATCAGCTAGGCTCAGCCTCCTCAACGTTTCCTCAAGCTAAACATTGATGACTCTGATTTAGATCATTCCTTCCTGGCCAGCTGCGGTGGTTTAATTAGAAATGAGGATGGTGATTTTATAGGAGGCTTCAAGTGTAATATTGGGATTTGTTCAACTGTCAAGGCTGAATTATGGGACCTCTTTCGTGGAATTAAGCTGGCTACAGAAAAGAAGATAAAATATCTCATCATCAACATTGACTCTAAAGTTGCTTGCCAACTAATCTCTAATTGTTTCAAAAGGTCTCATCATTGTTTTGATATTATCAGAAGTATTAGGAAGATCTTAAAAGAGAACCCTTCTTTTTTCTTAAGTCATGTATTTAGGGAGGCTAATAGGGCAGCTGACCACTTAGCTAATTTGGTTCATGATATTCCTATTGGTATCACCTATTTAGACTCTCCTACTAGGTCTTTGATTCCCTTTCTTATTAAGGATGTAAGGGGTGTCAGTTTCCCTAGGATAACCTCTGCTGGTTAGCCTTTTTGTTTCGTTCTGGCCCCTCCTTTTACAAAAAAAATTGTTACCGCTACACTCCACAAAGAACTAGAATCCACACACACTTTTTTCACTGCAGCAACATAAACGCTTTCTCCCTTTTACCAAGAACGCGTCTTCAGTGTGTGGCTGCCTCGTGAGTATAGCCCAATATTGCATCATGTCATTAGTGCATCATGTCAGCCATCATGTTTAATATCACTGATTATTAGATTTAAGTTGTTATCACATGTCACCCTTATCTTGCTATGCTCACTGATTGTATGTCGTGTATGTATGCACTGCTTTGCTCACAGAGGCATTAGTCTCACCCCGTCGTGGGTTTACATTTTAGATTCCCAGGCAGGTCGTGAGGATATGGCACGGCTGTAGCTTAGGAGTTTTGTGGGCTTGAAGCCCCTTATTTTATTGCAAATTCTTGGAATAATTGTAATTAAGTATACATGTATGTAGTTTCTTATGCTTCTGTCGAATAGGGCTTTCGTAATTGTCGTAATTATGAATTATGGACTGTAATGTATGCACATGTTTTGTTTAAGTAAACGTTGGATTAGTTAAACATGCCTGTCATGGTTTTAAATTGCGGTTGCGGTCGCGGATGCGGTCGTGGTTGCGGCCGCTGCGATTGCGGGCATTGCGGCTGTCGCAACGTGCATTGCGGCCGTTGCGGTGTGAAATTATTTTATTCTTGCACCAAATGTGATATTTTACGAATCATGTTTATAATCTTACATCTCTTATTCCCTCTCCTAAATTGCATTTTTCATTTACCATCACTATACTATCATCTTTAAATCTCTCTAACCCTTCAAATTTTCTTCTAAATCTACTAAATAAATAAAGAAAAAGAATAAAAAAATAATTTTTATCATAATTGCGGCCCGATGCGGCCGTTACAGCCGTTGCGTTGCGGTGTTACGTTGCAGATTTTACTGTGAATTTTAATCACACCGCAATTGCGGTCCGATGAGGTTGCGGACACTACCGCAACGGCAATATTGCGGCCACAACAGGTGTTGCGGTCCGCAATTTAAAACAATGATGCCTGTAGTTAGTTTTGATATCGATAATGACGAACAAATAATACCCTTAATTTGGGACTTATGCTTCCAACGAGCATACTTTCCTAATTCTGGGGATTAGGACGTTACAATTGACATGTAGGAACATTAGCTAGGACAGAGAGTATGCCAAATTAGCTCCAGGCACACGCCATTTAGGGGGAGGACCATTTGCTAACAAAAAAATTTTGGGAGGAAGATTTGATTTAAAAATTATTTAGAGGGACCAAAAGTGAAATTTGCTAATTTTATAGGGACCAAAAACATATTAACCCTTATATTAATATTATTTGGGTACGATCATGCACTTTGTAGTCTCACTCAATCAAGGGGCCCAAGATATAACTCCTATTATTTGGGAGGGACAAATCCCATCTAGCCACTCCCTTCCCTCCATATGATTTGTGGCATACTCGATAACCACCTTTATAGTCACCGGGTTAGGCATGACGTTTGATGGCACCAAAGCATACGACTCCTCATGTTGGGAACCGTAGTGACATCAGGTCAAAAGACCACATACACCATTGTTATATGAGAATCGCTAAGGACATACATAATAATCCATGTAGCATTCTCATTGTGGGTCAATCTAGTACACCATTAAAACCCTTTAATGTGCACCCATGTAAAAGATTTGATATCACATATCCATGACTAGTGAGACATAGTCATCAATCTACTCACATACTAGTCTCGACGTATTATTGTTGTTCTTTTTCACAATAATACTTGACTATGGATGATTTGATAACGATGTTCTAAAGTTACTTATAGAATCTCACTATCAAGTCAAACTTGATATCCTACAGTCACGAACAAGTCATTCTAAGGACTTTATTATATTAATTAATTAGTATAATAAATAATGCATTTTATAATTAATATGACATATATTGTATGCTAAAAAGGAGTCAATATACCATTAGCTTATAGGGCATGCACCAACATTTTCTTCTTGTAATATTACCAAGTTGAAATTACCAAAATAAATCTACTAAACTATTGTTTGTATTTATTTATTAAAAAGTTCTAATTATGTTTAACTATAGGAATCATCAAAACTAATTAATAAAGTTATATAAAAGTTTGGATTGATTCAAGTTTGAAAATAAAAGTAATAATTAATAAGGTGATATACAATTATATATTAGTAAATATATTTTGAATATTTGTAAGTATGTTATCTATTATTGAGCAGTTGGATCGGTTAATTTCACACTTTATAAAAAGTTATCAGTTGGTGTGAATGTACAAATTTGACACCTAGTGTCAATCAATCATATATTGATATGTATGTATGTATGTATGTATGTGTGTGTGTATATGTATATGAGTCAAGATTCATTGACACCAGCTGTCAAACTTTAATGTTGTGTTTGGTGGAGGTGAAGTGGGGGAGGGAGGAGGGAAGTGGGAAGATGTAACACCCGCGTTTTACCGTTTTTGTCGTTTTGAGTGTTTTATTGGATTTTGAATGATTAAAAATTATTTTTTTTATCATCAAAAATTATATTTTTGGAATTAGAATTGAATTTCCTATTTTTAGGAATTTTCTGGGAATTTTTAGGATTTTTCTGCTAAAAATGACCTTTTTGCCCCTCCCGTACCTTGACCCAGGCCCGAATACTCTTGATCCGGGCCAGAAAAAAAGTGCACAAACCTCTCTCTTCCTTCTAGAAGCTGCGCATGTGCAGCATTAAAGAGTGACAAGACCCTACTTTTCATCCCACCAATGGCTAAAAAGGTGAAGTGATTACATATAAAAGGCCTTTTTCTCCATTCTTTACTCATTCTTACTTGTAAACTTGGAGAAAACCTCACTTTTCTCTCATCTTCTTCTCCTCCTTGGCCGCGGCACCACCACCATTTTCTCCCCAAAATTTCCAATCTCTCCATAAACACCACCAAGCTTAGGTTCCATTTTTGAGCCTAAGCTTAAAAACACTAGTTTTCTAGCCTTTAGATCCTTGTTGGAGACTTGAAGGAGTGATCTTTGGGGCTGTTCTTGGAGCAAGTTTCTGCACTTTTCCTCTTGGATATTTGAGGTAAGGGGGGGAGAACTTGAACTCTAGTAGGATTTGTAACTAGAGTCAAGGATTTGCCCTTGAATCCTTGTCTTTTCTCTTGTTTTTCCTTGAAAAAAAATCATCTTTTTGAGCTTTTCTTTGAGCAAATGTTTTGGATTCTTTGAGCTGGGTTGTTTACATGTTCTTATGTTTATTATGATGCTTGAAATATGTTTGGATTGTGGTTGATGATGCATGCAAATTGTGAAACTTGTTGGAAAGAAATTTTTCCCGTTTTTACATAGAGAAGCGACCATAAAATGGCGACTGCGAATTCGTTCACCGTTGGATCGGGCTGAAATTTTAGTGGCTGGTTTATAACACTTGAATCTTCGTTTTGAACGGTCGGATCGTTGATATGATGTCTAAGCTGGGAGATATTCGATCTGCACAGTGACTGTTTATTTGGAATTTTATTGAAAAAGAAAAACTTGCTTGTTAATGTGTTTGTGTGGCTGCATGTTTCTAAAATTTTAGTTGATGTTGGAAATGTGTTTAGATGATGATTTGATGAACATGCATGGGATTGGATGGAATTACAAAATTGTCTTGATGGTTGATGCTTGAGAAAGTGCTATTTTTAGCTTAAAAATGAAGTTGAACTTGAATGTGTGCATTGGTGATTTTGGCATGATTTGGTGTGATCTTTGTGGTTTTGAAATGATTCTATGGTGGCTGGAAATTCTGGAAAAGTTTGAAGTTGTGGATGAACATTCAAGGTTGTTCTTGATGTTCATGAGTGTTCTTGATGAAACTCATCAAGAATGTCCTTTTTGATCCTAAAAAGATCAAAAGGATGTTTAAAACATGTTTTTGGGCTAAATTGGCTCAAAAGGACTAAAAGATAAAATTGTAACAAAAAGGGCTAAAATGCAAATAAGTTATGTTTTTAAAATAAATAATTAAATTCGGATTTTTAAATTAATAAAAATAAAAGTCTATTTAAAAGTCATATTTTTAATTTACTAAGAGTAAAAATGGACTCTCATGGGTCCAATAACCTTTAGGATTTTTATTTAAATCCAAAGTATTTAAAAAGAAAGTAAAAACTCAATTTAAAAGATAATTAAAAATAATTAATCTAAGTGGTTAAGATTGAGCTTAGAATTAATTAGTGAACTTAATTAATTTAATTACCTAAGTTGATTAACCTAATTTATCTAAGTTAATCAAAGATTAATTAAGTCTAAATATAATTAATCGTAATATAAGCATTAATTAAGTAATTAATCGCTAATGATGGTTAAGAACTAATTAATTATAATTAACCTTAATCAAATGTAATTAATAATCCTAATCCAAGATTAAGGAGGAGATTAAGGGATAATTAGAAATTAATTAGGACATTAAGTAAGGATTAAGACTTAATTAAAGAAAGTAAAAGCTTACTTGTAATCCGATTAATAAAGATTGGTTATGATTAAGGACTAAACCTAATCTTAATTGGTCATACAAAGAGAACTAGGATGAGAAAAGTCTTTCATAAAACACATCCATAAGTCTTAGTAAGTTATAGGACTTAAGTGAAATTGGTTATCAATAACACTATTACAAACCATCTTAAAAGATTATAACCAACACTTTCTCTTTGCATAAGACTTGAGGAGCTTGGTAAGAAAGTGTGATTTGGTTTCTCTTGTGAAGAAAAGACTTGGACCAAGGCGTGCCACGGGGAAGTGGTGACGTGGAATGACTCATTAGGCTTTGCCTGTGAGGGTGGAATGTTGTAGGCATTGTTATGTGACATGCATCATAAGGCATAAGTGATGATATTGAGGTTAAAAACCTTGGGACCTATATGACAATAACACTATAGTACGGTGTGAAACTGGTTGGGACGGGTGCACTGGGTTTTGCAAAGAACACCAGCCGGGTCCTGAAAGAGGGACGTCAGCCCTGAGGATAAGTCAGGTCCCAGAATGGCTCAGGTGACGTAGGCTCGCCCCCTACTGTCGGGCAAACGGGGTACAGGCTTGACTATCATATCGCTCTCAAGTTTTCATGAATCAGTCGAGTTGTCTGGAAGACAGGGAAAATCGTCTTGGCCAGAGATTGAGCAATGCTCCTAAGTACTGTTTATTTGCTAGTACAGACAAACTCCTGAGACATTGTCCATATATGGTTGAGCAGTTGCTGTGTGCTCTGCTGTTGGTGAGGTTTCCCTGGGCCCGCATGCATTAATTATATGCATCATGACAGCATGAATTATATCCTTGTGATTGTGATTTTGATTGTGATTGTGATTATATGAATGTCCCGTGTACGCTCTAGTTATTGCATCCTACATGCTGTGAGTTCATGCGATGTTCTCACCCTTCCTTTCTATCTCTTCTTTCTATGCTCTTCTCGTCACGTTGATAGTCGGTATCGAGGACTTCTGTCATGACGTCTATGCAAGTACGGCTAAGGTGGATGCCGAGAGACGCCTGGAGGGTGACGAATGTTCCGCGCAGATGTGAGTTCACGGGGAAAGTCCGTGTCGTTATCACGCACCCCGGACTTCCGCTTGTACCTGAGATGGACTTCATCGTACCAGTGACTCTCGAGTTTCCGACGCCACCTAACTTGGTGAGGCATACTGCATTCCGTCTTTCACGTCGTCGTCCAGCTTCCTCTTCATCATCGCAGTCATCCCGGGTAGCTGACTTGGTTAGACTAGACTCTCCCAGATACTCCCCTTCCCCCGAGGTGCCAACTCCTCAATATATGTGTCCTGATGCGCGTGGTCGTTCTCTCCCGAGCGAGCCAAATCTTATCATGATCAATGACACCACGGACGAGGAGGAAGAACCGGAGGAGGATCCGAAGGAGGACTCTAAAGGGAAGGAACCAGAAGAAGATTCTTCTAGTGACGTTCCCTCAAAGGATTTTAGGATGATCACCATTCCAGATGCTGGGCGGAAGAGTTGTAGGGTTGTCTCCACTGAGCCGGAGGTTGATGAGTAGTTTAGTATCATTTTGAGTCTAGTAGTACAGCTCTGGTTTAGGAATCTCTTTTCTGTATATTTTGGTTTAAGGTTTTATGTATTTAGCCTACTACTAGAATTCATGTTTTGTATAGTTACCTTGTCAGCTCAAGGAGCACTTGATCCTGTGTCATTGTATATATTTATGATGTTCCTTTCTTATAATCAGTCTTGTGGCTGCGTGTATGCTGTGTATGTATGCGGAGTAATAATTGTCTAAATGTTTTCGGAAAACAAACTTCGGACTTAAGAAAAGGACATTTTCATAAATACTTAAAATGGAATTAGAAAGTGATAAGTTGATAATGACTAAGCCCTTTCAAAAAAAAATCCCCGTATTTTCCAAGTTCTAAAATAGTAAGTTCGACGATTACGTTTTGCAATGTGATATTCTTAGTGGTGTAACTAAGGGTGTCGCAAAAGAAATGAAGAAAGTTCTCCTGTTTGGTGGAGAAGGGAGGAGGGAAGTGGGGAGAAATGGTGTGTTTAGTGAGGAGGGAAATGGGTGGAAATGAGGGGAGATGATTACACTATTCATTTCTCTGCAATGTTGTAGTGAAATGGAGAGAAATGAGAAGTGGGCAGTTGATAATCGATTTTTATGTATACATAATTGATTATCATGTTATCCAATGTCATAAATAATCGATTTTCATGTACACATAATCGATTTTTATGTTACTCATTGTCATAAAAAATCAATTTTTAATGTCCCATAATCGATTGCTGAGAAAAAAAATCGATTTTTTTTTTAATAATCGATTTTTCATATTTTTTTCTTTTATTTCACACACATTTCTCTCATACCAAACAACCTATTTCTCTTCATTTCATACCTATTTCTCTCACACCCAACAACTTATTTCTCTTCATTTCTCTCTTTCCTATTTCTCTCCTTCCCACTTCTCTTCTCATCACTTCTCTTCTTTCTATTTCCCTAACTTTTCCTATTTCTTTCCTTCTCACTTCTCTTCTCATCACTTTTCTTCTCTCTATTTCTTTCTATTTCCCTATTTTCACCAAACATAATATAAGAGTTACACCTCTTAATAACTTTTTGTAAAATAAGAATTTGATCAATCCAATCGTTAAATTGAAAGTTCTTATAAAGTAGAGCAAGCTTATAAAATTTCTCAAAAATAAAAAAGTAATTGATATTTCATCAAACTAATTTATTTTAACGTATAATGTGTTTTTAAAATATAAGTAAAAGTCCACTATTAGATAACATACCTACGAGTGTCCAAATTATCCTGAAATTTGATATACATGATCATGAAGGTAATATAATGTGATTCAACGGTTAGATTGGTCAAATTCTCATTTTACAGAAAGTTATTAGGTGTAACTCTTAAAATTTGACACCTGGTGTTAGAGTCCCACATTGCCTAGAGATAAGGCCAAATAAAAGTATATAAGCATTGGACAGTCCTTAATTACCCTATAAGCTAGCTTTTGGAGTTGAGTTAGGCTTGGTCCAAAATCTAATACCCGGGTCAATGGATCCTGACTCTCTCTATATATATATATTTAAAGTTTGACACCTGATATTAACGAATCTACCTGATATTAACGAATCTGATTGTATAATTATATATATGAGTCGGGATCCGTTGACACCAAGTGTCAAACTTTAAGAGTTACACCTCTTAATAACTTTTTGTAAAATGGGAATTTGATCAATCCAATCGTTGAATTGAAAGTTCTTATGAAGTAGATCAAGCTTATACAATTTCATAAAGATAAAAAACTAATTGATACTTCATCAAACTAATTTATTTTGACGTATAATATGTTTTTAAAATATAAGTAAAAGTCCACTATTAGATAACATATCTACGAATGTCCAAATTATCTGAAATTTGATATACATGATCATGAATGTAATATAATATGATTCAACGGTTTGATTGGTCAAATCCTCATTTTATAGAAAGTTATTAAGAGGTGTAACTTTTAAGGTTTAACACATGGTGTCAATTGATCTTGACTCATATATATATATATATATATATATATATATAAATATATGCGTGTTTTCATTAGTAAGTTCTACCGAATCATAATCCCATGACATAATCCAAGTTATACCTTGACTAGCCACGAATGATATAAATCGGTAACCTTGAATAAAAGTAGTCTTGTAATTAAAATATTGATAACTTTCTTTAGCTTCTTGTGGTAATAGTGTAGTAGTGGGTCCAAAATCATAGAACCACTTCATGAACAATTTTGGAAATTTTAGGGAAATCCTCTTCTTGAACCAGAAAAACCAGGAGTGTTGATAAGGACGGAGGTAGAAAGTATTGTACCATGCATCTATGTAGTCATAATAAGTATAATTTTGAGGGGAAAATTTTCTTGAAAAAGACTTGGGTTGATAAAGTTCTTGATTCCAGTCTTGAACAGAAAGAATTTTAAGAATTTTGGCTTTGGAAAATAGTATACCTTGTCCTTTTGGATCTTCATGATGATGAATTTCAATTGAATCGGTATTTATCAATATGAACTCATAAAATTCTCTAACCTTACCAGATCCGTTTGGAATATACTGTTATTGAGGTGGAAAGACCTTTTGGGCTATTTCTCTTGGAGGAAATTTTATCCATTCTTTTTCAATTATCATTATTGGAATGAGTTCCGGCTTTTCTTGATAAGTTTGATCAGAGGATGAAGAGGTTTGGGCTCTTGAAATGTTCCTTGAAATATCATAGGATTTTACTAAGGTATTATGATATTGTAGAGGGGTAAACTTATTATAATGGGGAATTAAAGGACTTTGAGGAATTTCTGTTTTAATTGGAGTATTTTGAAAAACTTGGGCTAAAGTAGTGGGTTTTGCTGGAAAAAGTGATGTAGAGGATATTGGTGTTGATGGTCTTATTGATCCTTGTATTGATAATGGTAAAATCTGTTGAGTCTCAAAATATTATTAAGGAAATTAATAATGTTTAAAGTCTCACAAATCCTAAGTTTTAATGGATACCAAATTTGGTTTAAAGGATTACTTTTTATAAGAACAGTTTCACTTGAAGGAAGTGTGTTTAAATGTTTCAGCAATCTTTCTGAAGAGCTACCCTCTGATATATTCCAACTCTCTGAAGTTGAACCTGTTGATAACGAGGAACTCTCTGAAGAACAAAGACCTGCTGAAGTCCATCCATCCTTCTGAAATTTTGTTGCGTTAAAGAAAGATTTTCTGCTGAAGACCTACATCGTAGCATTTGACTAAAGCCATGAGGCTGTCTGCTCAAGAATTCAATGCATCATTAACGTCTGAAGCAAGTTTGATTCAATTAAGGAATATTACAGAGATCCTTTATGAAGTATTTCAAGTCTTTCACCAAAAAGGAAACTGTTGTAACCTGGTACCTGTTGTGTCAGACCCTGGTACCTGATTCTGCTACACAAAGTTTGAAGCTTTTTGAAGATTGTATCACAACGGTATTAACAACATTAAATGTTATCTAACAATGGTGTTTTCTCCAATCTTCAACGGACTCAAGATGACATCCTATATAAAGCTTCATGGAGTATTTTACAAGTGAGAGAAGACAATTTATTATCAAGATGAAACGCTGCAAAAATCTAGCTGCTACTCTATGATAATCTTTGTACTTAGAAAATTTCATTGTATCATGAGTTTATACTCAGTTATCCTCTGTACAAGATCTTTTCAAGTGTCTGAGAGCCTGGAGAGGCTTGGTGGAACAAAGAATACTTGGGTTTGAGCCTGGAGAGGCTTGTCTGTAAAACAATACTTGGGTTTGAGCCTGGAGAGGCTTGTCTGTAAAATAATACTTGGGTTTTAGCCTGGAGAGGCTGTGGATAAAAGAATACTTGTAACTGTGATTAGTTAGTGTAAATCCTTTGCTGGTTTGGCATTGGGACTGGACGTAGCTCACGGTGGATGTGAGTGAACCAGGATAAATTCTTGGCTAAGTCTTCTCTACCCTTATCTCTTATTAACTGTTATTTTATCCAACAAGAAGGGTTAGGATATTAGTGAATTAAACTGTTTAAACATAAGCTTTCAAAAATACATTTCAAAATAAGTTTAAGAAATCAGTTTTGGTGAACCTGCTGAAAAGATTTTTGGCAAGTATATATTCCAGTTTCAGAAAGTTGCTTCTAGTTTTTGTGAAAACTCTGTTTGTGAAAAGGTTTCCAAGAAAATATGTTTAAACAATTAAAACACTATTCAACCCCCTTCTAGTGTTTCCTGTGGTTTCTACAAAATCCTTCCACTTAATGGAGGACCGTATTGATCTTTTAACATGGCCTTGTTATTCTCATTTTGAACCCTGCAAGAATTCCCTGGTAAGAAAATCAGGTAAAGAATTATTATTTCCTTTAATATGAACAATATCAAAGTCAAAACATGAGAGTAAGGCTTGCCATCTGGCAAATATATGTTTAGAAACTAAATTTTGTACAACCTTTTGTAAAACGCTTGGAGCTGTTTTACAATCAGTTCTTACCAGAAATTTCTTGTTAAAGAGATCATCTTGAAATTTGGTAATGCATAAAACAATTGATAAAATTTCTTTTTTAATAGTAGAATATTTTTGTTGAGTAGGATTCCATATACCCGAATAACATCTAACTATTTGTTCTTGAATGAGTTTTTTGATATTTGCTTAAGAACACCGCCATTACCTGACGCATCGGTTTCGACAATTCAAAATGCTTCAGGGTCTGGAATTCCTAATCAAGGCAATTTTTTTATTATTTGCTTAATTTGAATAATTACTTGAGATATTTCATTATCCCAAGGTGGGGAATTTTTTCTAAGTCTTTTGTATAAAGGTTCACATATTGTTCTAATTTTTGGAACAAAATCTGCTATGTAATTTAAACATCCTAAAAACCTTTGCAATTATTTTTTATCTTTAATTTCATTACGGAATTTTTCTGCAAATTCTAGAGATCTTTGAATTGGAGTTATACTTCCTTGATATATCTCATATCCTAAAAATCTAGTTTTTGTTTGAAATATTTTTGTCTTTTTAACAACTAAACCATTTTCTTTTATTATTTCTATAAATTTATTTAAATGTAAAACATATTGATTTATTCCCCTTGAAAAAATTAATACATCATCTAAATATACTACAGAAAATTCCATATATTGATAAAAAAATATCATTCATAATATTCTGGAATACACTTTGTGCATTCTTTAATCCTTGAGGCATTACGTTCCATTCATAATGTCCAAATGGTACTACAAAAGGTATTTTATATTTATCTTCTTCTGCTATTGAAATTTGATAATATCCAGATTTCATATCAAATTTAGAAAATATTGTTACATTATATAATCTCTTAATTAAATCTGATTTATTGGGGAGAGGATACCTTATCCATTTTAATACGTTTTTAAAAGGTTTGTAATTTATAACTAATCTAGGAGCTCCTCTTTCTTGTTCTGAGGCATTCGTAACATAAAATCCTGAAAAAACTCCAAGGAGATTTTGATGGTCTAATAACCCTTTATCTAAATATTATTGAATTGCTTTCTTACAATATTCTAAATATTGTTGATTCATTTGTATTGGTCTTGCTTTTGTTGGGATATTCTTTTTCATTAAATCCTTCTTCATATGGTAGTGAAACTTCATATATTTTCCGATTCCAAAAAGCTATAGGATTTGTTTCACAAATTTCTTGTTCTATTTTCTTTTCAAACTCTTTTATTAATTTTTGGATGTTAGGAGTTTTTATTTGTTCTTCAATTCGTTTATATTGTATTTCTTTATTTAACATATTTATGTGTTTTTGTTTTCTTTGAATCTAATTTATTTTCTTTATTGAAGCTTCTTGTAACATATTTAATTCTTTTAATCTTGGAGGTTGAATAAATTCAAAACATATTTCTTTTTCTAATGCTTTTGATACTATTCCCTTTTCAGTTACTGTAAAAGGATATAGTAGCGTTAAAAATGGAGTTCCTAATATTAGTTGGGTTGTCATATTTTTTATTAATACAAAAGAGGTTGTATAACATATTTTAGTTTTACATATTTTTACATTTGATCATTTATATTGAATACTCATTTGAGGGCCATTTGCACTACTAACTCCTTATGTGGTTTTTTTATAATATTTTGTAGGGATTAATCCTTCTTAAATACAATTGATATCGGCTCCTGAGTCTATTAAGGAGATCATATTAAATATCTCATTTTGCATTACTAACGTTACTTCACAGTGCCATTTATGAGTTGTAATAATACTTAATAAATTAATAAAAGAAGTTGTATTTGGTTCTTCATTATTAGTCTTATCTTGAAAATTTAATATCTCTTTTCCTTCTAATTCTAGTAGTCTATATTATAGTGATATATCATTTTGTTTTAATATTTCTACTTCTTGTTTGAGATTTCTAATTTCGCTTTGTAAGTCTTTTATAGTTACTTACTCGTTTGAAGTTTTAAATCTATTAAAAATCTCTTTCATATCTACCAGTTTTATGTATTGTCTATTTTTCTCATCTTTTTGTATTAAATCATTTAATTGTTGTAAAAATTCATTTTTTAAAGGAGATTCTTCCATTTTATTTATTATAGAAATCAGTGTAGAAGTTTGATCCTTAGTTAACATGTTTATAGTTTTACAATTTGAACACGCACATAATCCAGGTCCTAAACAATCTTCTTCAGGTTCACTTTGCTCCTCTTCAGAAATTGTATTTTCTAATTGATAAATTACTTCATCATCTTCATCTTCTATTTCTTCACTACTAGAAAATTCTTCTGGTTCAGAATTTATTAATATATTTAAAAGACTTTATTTTAACTTTTGATCTATTTCAAATTCATTTATCTTTTGCTGAACTTTACAATTATTAGCATAATGGCCCATCCTTCCACACTTCCAACAAGTATTTCCCTTTTTCTTAAATTTTGTATATTTAGGTTTTTTATTATTTTTGTTTTGAACATTTTGAGTTATATTTTATTATTATTTTCCTATAAGGTTTCTAATAGTAACTATTTAATTGTTTTTTAGTTTTTCTTTTTTTGTTGAGCGCTAGGCGCTTTAATTGTTTCTACTCCATATTGTTGACAAAACGTTCCAACTTCATTCCTATTGGTTTGTTTTTCTTTACGAATTTTATCTTGCAATTTGAAATCAATACAAACTTGTATCCCAATATCTATTATTATATTATGTATGTCCATAAGTTAAATTTTCATAGGATATTGGATTTTCATATACTCTTTGTAAATTCACCTTAACTTTTTCAGAGAATAATTTAGGGAGTCCAACCATAAATCTTTCTTTCCAAAATCCTGCCGATCCATCTTCTCTAAGTGTTACTTTTGACAAAAATGTATCTTTATACCATCTATAATCATACATCGTAGGGCAATATAAATTAGCTAGTTGACTTGCAGCCCTTTCTTTAAATATATTTGGGTCTCCTATAAAATTTTGAATTATGGTATATATTAAAGTTGCTACTGCGTCTTGTTCTTGGTTTTCAGCTTTTACACTATTTAATACAAAATCTTTTTCTTTAGTAGTACATAAATTATTCCACCAACCTTTTAACTAACCAGTAAAACCTTGAATTATTGCTATTGCTGAATCTCTATCTGAACATCTTTTATATTTGTAAGTGATTGCGGCCATTGACATTTGACACATTAAATCCAATATTCCTTGCTCACTTAATCCATCTAAGTTCCATTCTACAATATCCGACCCAGTATAAGAGTTTTGGACAAATTCTCCCATTTCTTCTATTTGAATATCAAGATATGTAGGTCTTGGATAATAATTTCTTAATTTATGATAACTTCTATTTTAAAATTTTATTTTATTTATTTCTAAATCTGCTTTAGAAATTCTAAAGTATTTATTGATGGCTTTTCTATACTTAATTTTTCTAAATTCTTTTTTATGCTTTCTATATCTAATTCTATATCACTTTTAAATTTTATAGCATCTAATTCTTTTTGAGGTACATTATTTAATTTATATATTGGTTTTATAGGAGATTGTGTTATTATACTTGATTTTGAAGTACTTTGTGTGTTTATATTATTTTTATTTTCTATTCTGATTAATTGTTTTGACATAGTCTCTAAAACTGTATTGGAAAATTTTAATTGTTGATGTAATTTTTTAATATCTTTTTTATCTACCAATTTTTCTTCACTATTTACATCTTTATAAGGAACTGCTTCTATTTCTAAATCATTTACTTGAACTTTTATTCCTTCTAGAGGGGATATTCTAATTCTATTATTTTGTTAGTTAAAGTTTTCCATGGGGTTGTTTTCTTTTCTAAAGGGTTTAATTTTCTTTCTTCTCTAAATGGATATTCTAAATTATTCTTTTCACAATAATTTGAAAACCAGTCAAAGAAATACATATTAATTTCGTTTTCCCTTAAATATTGATATAATACGTTTTTAAATTATTCTGTTTTTTGCTTTTCAAATGTTGAAAAAAAACCAATCTCTTCTATATTTATTATATTGAGCTTTAAAATCTTCCCTAATCCATTCTTTATCAATTTGAAAAGGTTGCTCTTTAGTTAAAGTGTTTAGAATTTGTGAGGTTGTAGGAGAATGTTGAGGAGATTCGATTTTAGTTTCTTGGTATAGAGGTTTTGATATTCTAGGTATGCTATTATCTAATCCTCTTAAATCTAAACATGATCCATCTACTGAATGTCTTGAAGTTTCTGGCTTGTATAGATTTTGTGGTTCTAATACTTTTAAGGAGGAGGAACGATTCATTCTTAATCTAATATTAGGACCTTCTTGTATTATTTCTCTTATTTGCGTATTATATATTTTTTCTTGTTCTAACATTTCTTCAAAAACCCATTCTTATGGTATTCTTTTCATAACTTCTTGATGGCTTAATTTTTTAGGAACTTGAATGGAAGATTTTCTAAGGTTGGCTTCTACTAGTATTGTTTCATTTTTTGGTGATGATCTTAAAGATCTAAAATTATAATTTATTTTTGTTATCTTATAGTAAATTCTATAAATTATATGAAAAGGGTCAGTTCGCTCATTTAATATTTCTTCAGGTGCCTTAATAAATAATTTTATTGCATTAGTTGTATATTCATTTTTTATATCCATTGAAAAATTTGGATAACAATTAAAGAAAACAGGTCCATCATGAAGATTACTTTCCATTACAGCTATTATTGAATCATCAAATCTTCTTAGGCCCAGTTTGTATACACTTCTGCAAAAGAACTTTTAGATAATAAAAATAGAATGAATCAAAGAGGTCAAATGAATTTAACTTCTCCATAAGTTGAAATTAGTTGCTTATGGAGAAATTAAATGAGAGAGCTTTTGGAGTAGGTGGGCTACAAAGACTAATTTCAACTTATGGAGAAGTTAAATACATGTGACCTCTTTGATTTATTCTATTTTTATTCACCTATAAGTACTTCTATAGAAGTTTCATCCAAACTGACCCTTAATCTTATATCTCTTAATAACATTATTATAGGGGTACTAACTCCTAATCTATAATTTGGTTTTGACGCTACTTGTATTAATCCCAAATGAATAAAATTATATCCTTTTGCAATATGTTTATCTAGCATTTCTTGCTCTAAAATAGTAATTTCTCTATTTTGTTTTGTTCCGAGATAACTATATTCTAACATATGAATTTCTTCATTAGGAGAGGAAGACCATGTTGAGTCTCAAAATATTATTAAGAGATTAATAATGTTTAAGTCTCACAAATCCTAAGTTTTAATGAGTAACAAATTTGGTTAAAGTATGTTGATAAAGTACAAATTCTCTCAAGGGTATTTCATGTGTTTCAGCAACTCTATGAAGGAGCAACCCTCTGAAGTGGCATCCTTTTGAAGGATGGGAACCTGCTAAAAGTATTCAACCCTCTGAAAGAGATATGTTATCTGAATCAAGAAGATTTGCTGAAGACTCTCCACGTAGCATTTGACCAAAGTCAGAAGGCTTTCTGCTCAAGACTTTATTGCATCATATACGTCTTCTGCAAGTTTGATTCATTTAAGGAATGTTACAGAGAGCCTTTTGAAGCATTTCAAATCATTTTACCAAAAAGGGAAACTGCTGTAACATAGTACTTGCAACGTGTCAGAACTTTGTCAAAGACAGAACACCTGCAACACACAAAGTCAGAAGCTTTCATAAGATTGTCTCACAACGGTCTTAACAGCATTTAATGCTATTTCTCAACGGTGGGTTTATCAATCTTCAACGGACTCAAGCTGAACTCCTATAAAAAGCTTCATGAAGAATTACAAAGTGAGGGAGAAGAACGTTTTATCAAGCCAATACGCTGCAAAAATCTCACTGCTACTCTCTGATATTTTGTACATAGTAATTTGATTTGTATTCTGAGTTATACTCGGTTATCCTTTGTACAAGATCATTTCTATTTAAGTTTCTCAGGAACATAAACTAACATTCACTGTAAACACTTTCAAGTGTCTGAGAGCCTGGAGAGGCTTGGTGGAAGAAAGAATACTTGTAATTTAGCCGGGAGAGGCTTGTCTGAAAAAAAAATACTTGTTGTAAAGAGCCTGAAGAGGCTTGATTGAAAAAGAATACTTGTAACTGTGATCAGTTAGTGGAAATCCTTTGCTGGTTTGGCATTGGGACTAGACGTAGCTCATGATGGATGTGAGTGAACCAGGATAAATCTCTTGGCTAGGTCTTCTCTATCCTTATCTCTCAATATATGTTATTTAAACTAACTGGAGGGTTCTGATTAATCTGTTTTATAAGCTTGAACTGAAAACAAATTCAAATGCTTTTTAAAAACAGTTTTCAAATCTATTTTCTGGACCTGCTGAAGTCACCTCAGCAAGTACCATTTACGCCCAATTTCAGTAAGTTGCTAAAAACTCTCTGTGAAAAGTACTGCTTGTAAAAGGTTTTCATAAAATCTGTTTGAACATATAAAACACTATTCAACCCCCCCTTCTAGTGTTTCCTGTGGTTTCTACAGACCATAAAAATTGTTGTTTGTATACTTCACATTTCTTTATTATAGGCATTGACCAATTATGAAAAGAATTTTCTATTTTGCTATTTGTAACTCTATTGGGGTGGTTTCTGTTTGAGATGTTGAGGGGATATCTTGAGAGGATCGTCTAACTATTATTTTATTGGATTTTCTTAAACTTAAATCACTTAAGGTTCTTAATAGACCAGCCATTTAAATCTTTTTAATATTTTCTGTGACGGGACCACTTCTATTAAGCAATCTAGCTCACCAATGGGTTTACTACCTTCCTAAGGTTTTATTATTGGGAGCACTAGACTTAGAAGCTGACCAACGCCTAAACACGTTTCCGCGCTAAAGTTATTATTAAAAAGATTTAAATTAATGATCTATTGAAACTAAGTTTTTGAAATTCTAGACACAAAGCCTAAGCCTCTCTCGCGACTTAGGCTCTGATACCAAGAATTGAAGAACAAATAAAAACTCCTAACATCCAAAAATTAATAAAAGAGTTTGAAAAGAAAATAGAACAAGAAATTTGTGAAACAAATCCCATAATTTTTTGGAATCGGAAAAAATATGAAGTTTCACTACCATGTGAAGAAGGATTTAATGAAAAGAATATCCCAACAAAAGCAAGACCAATACAAATGAATCAACAATATTTAGAATATTGTAAGAAAGAAATTCAAGAATATTTAGATAAAGGGTTAATTAGACCATCAAAATCTCCTTGGAATTGTTCAGGATTTTATGTTATGAATTTCTTGCATGTTTAGTAACATTATTATGCACACATTTCACTTGCACGTAGCACTCTTGCATGTTTAGTAGCATCATTATGCACACACGTAGCACTTAGTCTTGACACATTCACACTTACACTAACACGTAGCTTTTTACCATGCATTTTACACACACATAGCACTTGTTAGTGTGTTTGCTTATGTTGAATCAAACATTCCATAACAATCATCTTCATTGTCTTGCAAATAATTGCTAGGACTTGACGAAACTTCATCTTCAATTTCTTGTGGTTGTGTTGAACTTACAACTTTTAATCTTTCTTGCCATTCTTCTTCTGAAGTAGCCGGGGCTAAGGTTGCCATTATCTTTTGCTTTTCTGCTAAAAATAGGGATTCTTTATTTTGATCTCTGGTTCCAGCTTTAAGTTGAGACATTTTGACCAATTCATCAATTTTTTCTTTTTTTATCAGAGTAACGTCAAATTTTGCCCACCATTTAACACGTATTGATCTGGCTAAATAATGAAGATCTATTTCATTAGTAAGCTTTACCGAATCATAATCCCATGACATAATCCAAGTTATACCTTGACTAGCCACAAATGATATAAATCGGTAACCTTAAATAAAAGTACTCTTGTCTTTGTTTATAGATATAGATATAGATAGGTTAATAGGTACAAAACTACTTCCATACGCTGCAATGTACCAATAGTATCCCCATACACGGTTGTATCTTTGTGTTGTGCATATTGCATCGAAAAGCTTCCACGACATAGAGATCTCACAAGCTTACAAATTCAAATTCAATTCTTGTTTCTTATGTTGATAAATTATTAAGGATAAAATATATTTTTCTTTCTTATAGTAAGTGAGTTTTTTTTCATTCTTATTAAATATTTTTCATTTACATTTTTTTAAAATTTTAAAAATATTTTTATTAATAATTAATAATGTGATAAGTTAAATATCTAATATCATACAATAATACCTACTCAATAATATTTTTTTTGACCGAATACTCAATAATATTTTACTTATCATATTATTTGGCTTAAACACATTTTTTATCTCTACTTTTGTAAATGGGTGATTTTGGTCCCCCTAATTTTAATTGCTCAGTTTTGGTCCCTATACTTTTGTAAATGAGTGATTTTGGTCCCTCTAGTTTTAATTACTCAATTTTGGTCCCTCTTCTTTAAAAAATGAACAAATTTAATCCTACCGTTAGCCTCCCATTAGATATTTAGCAGAGTTTAATTTGCTGACATGGATTTAATTTTGTGACGGTAAACTATCACAAGACAAGATTATTATTTAATTTTATCTCTTAATTTTTTAAACGAAAAATCAGAAAATAAAATCAAATTCTGCATAATTTAATACAATGAGAAAACAAAATAAAAAAACAAAATCCCACTATTATAATAAAGCAAATACAAGTCCCAAAACTAAAACAATTGCATGTCTGCTTGAAGCCATAAATCAAACGAACTGATATCTCATTCGGGCATGAAATGAAATTTAAAATGAAATCGAAAGCGAACTAAAATCTGCAAGCTTTAATTTTTCGTTTAAAAATTTAAGAGATAAAATTAAATAATAATTTTTGTCATGTGATAATTTACACATCACAAAATTAAATCTATAACAACAAATCCTGCTAAATATTTAATGGGAGGCTAACGGTAGGATTATATTTGTTCAATTTTTAAAGTAGATGGACCAAAATTGAGCAATTGAAATTAAGGGGACTAAAATCACTCATTTACAAAAATATAGGGAACAAAATTGAGCAATTAAAACTAGGGAGACCAAAATCACCCATTTACAAAAATACATGGACAAAAAATGTATTTAAGCCTTAGAATTTTTTTTTATAATTTTTTAAAAATAAATGAATTTTGATTTTGATACTTATAAAAATAAATGAATTTTGATACTTACAAAAATTCATTTATTTTACTTAGTAGCAGTCAACTTTACACTACAGTGGGTATTTATTAGTTAGTCGATGCCATCAAGTCATTTTCTCGTTTCTCAAATCTCTGTCTGTATATTAATTAATTAATAATAAATAGATTATGCTATAGTTACTTGTTCATACAAACCTCTGTAGCGTGCTTCATCCCAATTTCTTCTCCGTTTTACTTCTGCTTCTGCTAAATCCAATGTCGGCGATTTCTATCAGCACTAACTATGCTTCCACCTTCTCCTATTCTGTCCATGCGCTTCCTCTCTTCTTTGCTCGCCACAACTCCACCAGGCTCAAAACTTCTCGATCTTATTATCTTCCTTTATTTTGCCAATATGAATCCAAGGTAATTGCTTCTTCGCTGTTTGCTTTGGGTGTTACCTATTTATTCATTTTTTTAATTTTAGTATCAGTGCAATATTTTAGGGGAAAATAATTGAGCTTCAAAGTTAAAGAAATTTTTGTAGGTGTGTGTAGTAAGTCTGGAGATTTCAAATTTTGGTGTGAAGATTGTGTTTGTTTACGAATTGCTTGATCTTTTTTCTTTCTTTCTTTGTAACTTTTTAAGATTCACCTTTTCTCGATTATTGTTCACCCATGTTATGTGACCATGAGCTAATATCAGTATATATATCACTCTTGTTTGTCTGTTAAACAACTGTGATAAATGTTAGAGATAAAAATGTTAGTTAGAGATTAGTTAGTTGGTTAGGAAATTAGTTAGGAATTAGTTGATATTTGTAAAAATTAGTTGGTTGATTAAAGCTTGGATGTTTACGGTCAAGGTGAGCTTTTGGCCAATGTGTTTCCGGCATTTCTCATTACGAGCTTTGGTAAAGATTGATATTTGCTTCTGTCAGTGGTGGGTGCTTAAGCGTTGGAATTTTGTTTTGCTTCTTTCTTGAGTGGTTAAGCATTGTGGTTAGCTTATGCTCTTAATTGTTAAGCTTGTAGCTTCCGCTTTATTATGGTGGTTAAGCATTGAAGATTGAATATTTGTAGCTTCTGCAATGTGGTTAAGCTTTTGCTTAAAATTGACATTGTTTTTCAGAGGCCTATAGAGCCCATTTTATGGTATTTGTTGTGCCATTTTCATTGTAATTGTTCTTTTGAATTTGATTGTATTGTGTTGTTCGTCCCAAGCTTGAAGTGCTAGCACTTCCAGCTTGCGGGGGCTGTTAGAGATAAAAATGTTAGTTAGAGATTAGTTGGTTGGTTAGGAAATTAATTAGGAATTAGTTGATAACATTGGCTATATAAGCCTATACTCCTATTGTAAATATACACATTTCCATTCTATTATCAATATAGAATTTCATTCTTTCATCTTTAATCTATTTCCTTTTCTCTCTAAACCATGAATTTCAATAATAAACATGCCTGCACTATTCATATTCATGTCATGTGTGTCTAGAGGGTGCTGGATATCAATGATACATGGTTAATGACATTTCTTTTTATGTTGTTTTGTTTTTTTGCCCGAGTTCTAACCATAAACTTCTGCATGTAGACAGAGAAAAAGCAGATGAGAAGGTTCTCCCCTTTTCTAGAAAGCTCATTACTTTCTGGTAATGGTGCTGTGGCCTCAGATGAGTGGAAAGCAGTTCCTGACATTTGGAGATCTTCTGCTGAGAAGTATGGAGATAAAATAGCCTTAGTAGATCCATATCATGATCCTCCTTCAACTATGACATACAAACAGGTAATTTTTTTCTTCATGTTGTATCTCTTTTTGCCTAAGATGGTTTAGACATGTGAGAAGAAGACCAATACAGGTCTTAGTTAGAATAGTTGATCAGATAGTAGATAGTCAATAATAGAAGTTAGAGGAAGACCAAGGACAACTCTTAGTGAAACCATTGAAAAGGATTTAGATCTAGACGACCAATCTGAATTATTAGTTTTTGACAGAACATAATAACATCATTTGATCCATGTAGCCAATCCCATTTAGTGGGGGAAGGGCTTTGATTGTTTTTGTTGTTTATCTTTTTATGCCGAATAGTTTTATTAGTTGCAGCTCTACATATGGAAGCTCTGATGGCTTCCTATCTCTAATGTGGCGATCATATGTTGTAAATGGCATACAGATATTTTTTTCCTGGGTGTTTGGCTTGGTAAATGGCTTTATCACTGTTAGTGGAATTGGGTATGGTTAGGTAGGGTATGGGTGATCCTAGGTTTGTTTCAAAGTAGACGACATTATGGAGGAAGTTCTTTACACAGAGAGGAAAGGCTAGGATGCAATGTGTTTTCAACCAATTTTATATTTTATTAGGAAAGAACCATTTCCTATGATAAAGGTGTGAAGAATAACCACTGGATTTGATCAATGACCTTTGTGAGGTTTTTTAGTTTTTATTTTAAGAACTATGGTTGAGTTCTATTGGTGGTGGGGCATATCCGCCTGAATGGTCATGGATATGTGACATAGGATGCAAATGGACAGCAATATCTTGGGGGGGGGGTCCTTGACACTGTTTCAAGACTTCATATTCTCAAACCATTAAATAACTTCTTATAGAATGAATGTTCTCATTTTGAATATTTGATCGTTAACTTATATATTGTAATTGTGTTGATGCTATATGCTGCACAATATTAGTTAGTGAGTATGTGATTTTAAAAAGAATATTGTATGTTAATCTGAAGATTTATTGATGGATTGCAAAGCAATTTCAAATTCTTTTAAATTTTTATGAGCATGATTTACATAATGAATGTTTATAGTCCCAATGTTGAGTTATGTGACAAACCTATCCTATGAAATGTCATTTACTTGTGTTGTTTCTCTGTATCTTTCTTATCAAAATTTCAGTTGGAGGACGCAATATTGGACTTTTCTGAGGGCTTGAGAGTTATTGGAATAAGACCCGATGAGAAGCTTGCTCTTTTTGCTGATAATTCATGCCGCTGGCTTGTAGCAGATCAAGGTGTGTAGAACTTTGTGTACTATTTATGATTTTACCTAAATGATCAGGGTTTGTTTTGTATCCACTCTCAGTGTATTGTGTTTGGGAAATTGCTAATGCTAGTTGCAAAAGTTGTATGTAAACAAACATTTCATAAGCAAACAACAATGAAAACATACGATTTTAACTTTTTTAAAACAAAATAATAATAAGTTGTGCAAAATATTAAAAATTACCAAGATATTTGTAAAAAGATTTATGCTTATGTTCTGTAAAAAGTACCACCATTTTTAAGTTACTTTTGTTCATGATTTTGTGTAACTAACATGACTGTTGAGTCTATATAAAAATGGTGACTAGGAGATTGTTGCTTCTGTTGCAGTTAGCCTGCTTATGGAGTTATTATTACCTATGTTGTTCTTTTCGTATTTTATTCTTTTGAAGAAAATGGTAAGTGATAAGCTTTTGCAGTTAGACTTCTTTTTATCTCCACTGCAAAGGTCAACATTCTACCTTTCTTGTGTTTACTAAATTAAAATGAATTTTATCTCATATCTGCCTCTATGCTGAGCTTATTGGCAGATTTACAATGTTTACATGCTCAATTGCTTTGCTTTGTTTTGTATTTTATCAAATAAACAAAAATTGATGGCGAATGTGAATAAGCAGTTGGGAGTACCAATAGCCCTACCCGAGTACCCGATATTATGATGTTGATTATTTTGAGTATCCCTAAGGCAAAAAGCTTGTAAAAATTATCTACAGTACTAGTTATTTTTTTAATCACATCCATGCTATGTTTTAGTCTAGGTATGATGGCAAGTGGAGCAATCAATGTGGTAAGGGGTTCAAGGTCATCAATTGAAGAACTGCTGCAAATATACAACCACTCGGAAAGGTTTAATAAAGATTCCCATTCAAAAAGATTGAATCTAATTATACTTGGGCACTTCACAATGCCTTCCTTCTACCCTTGATTTAAAATATGATTTTTCAGTTTGATGATTACTTTCGTTGATATATATAAATGAATGAAAACGGGTCACTGCATTCTGGACCAATTTTAGACAATTAGAAGGATTTTGTCTTCCCACTCCCCTCCTAAAGCTACTATTATCATTATTGACAATGACTAAGATGGTCATAGTTCTCATCATTTGTTTTATAAAGTTGATGCATACTCAATAATTCCAGTCCATTGACCAAGTATATAGTTTACACCGTACACTGGGCATCTTCATGTTGCCTTCCAGCTTTGATGAGCAAAACTGAAAATTTGAGATGAATCATCTTCATCATGACAAAGTTTTGAGAACTGATGAGAAATGAATCTATATTTGCTTAAACTCTGTTATGGTTGATATTTCTCACTTGTGTGTGTGGTTGTAACTCACACCATTTTAATCCCCTGACTTTCTTATTGTAAAATTTGTAGTTAGTCCACCACCCCTCCGTGTTTGACCATTTTCACATCTAAAAAGTATAAGAGCAGGCAGCTTTAGAAATTTCTATTGAAATCTCAATTAGCTTGATTATCTTAAACTCAACATCATTTTGATTATCTTAAACTCAACATCTAAAAACTTTTGCTTGTAATAATGTTCTGTAAAAAATATTATTAAAATAGATATAAAATTAACATCAGTAGATAATGTAAATTGGTTTATAAAGCAAAATGTCTTGTCTACAAAAACTTGGGATTGAGTTCTTTCTTTACCAGGGTGGTGTGGAGTTTAAGGAAGAATACCCTGTGACCTCTGTGTTAAAATATTTAACATCAATAGTTGAATTGTACTTAAAATAGTAATAATAACAGGTTCTTACAATTGCATTAGAGGTTTTGAGTTTGTTGAATACAGAAGGAATGTTTACGGGAACATGTTCTTTGATTAAGATGGTGTGTTATGATTGGTGACTTTTCTTGCATAATATTAAATGTTTAATCTCTATTGAATATTGATGATTGAATGGAACGTTGCTGACTTCTGCTATTGCTATTTAGTGTTGCACTAGCTGTGGACAATCCTGAAATGTTTAATCGGATTGCAAAACCATTTTATTTGAAGGCTTCCATGAGATTTATTATTCTGCTTTGGGGAGAAAAATCACACCTGATTAGCGAAGGAAACAAGGAGGTTCCAGTCTTTACTTTCATGGAAGTCATACATTTGGGACGAGAAAGTCGCAGGGCATTGTTTGATTCTCATGATGCCGGTATGTCACCTGGATCTTTCTCTACAAATTCAGATTGTATATGTACTTAAGGACTATGTTACCTTTCGTTAATTGAGAATATATATATAGAGGGGGGGAGAGGGAGAAGAAATTTCAGTAAAAATAAAGAAGAAGTACTGCTGGTGGGAGGATACCTCCATGACAGATAAGACTAAATATAAGAAAATCAAAAGGAAAAAGGGGTGGGGGACTAAATATGCAGCAACACTTCCCAATCTTTATGGAAATCTGTGTGATATCCATGACCACAGAAAAGCCAAAAACATAACTCTATCCCAAACCCAATAGAGAGTCATGTTAGTATTCTTATTTTTTAATACAAGTTCTTTCATTATTTCTTTTGCAAAGGAAATAACATATTGGTCATTCTCTTAATCATCATAAGGAGTAGTAATCAGGTTCTTTACTACTTGTCTACAATGTGATTGCAGGGCAGCACTATGTGTATGAAGCAATAAAATCTGATGACATTGCTACACTTGTATACACAAGTGGAACTACTGGAAATCCAAAAGGTGTTGTGCTAACCCATCAGAATCTTTTGCATCAGGTTTGATTGAAAATCTTTTATAAAATTTATTGTGACAATGGTACTTTCAGACAAGCTGTGTTGTTCTTTTAAAGAGTATAGAAAACTATTTTTAAGGTTATGAATTAATGAAGCTGTTACCCAAAAATCAATTGTTAATTGTGGCTTGATTCTTCTTTTAGGTGATTAATTGAAGCTTGATTCTTGGATTTTAACATACCATTAATGCTGTATATCATGTGTTGATGAATTTCTAGATTAAAAACTTAGGGGACATTGTACCTGCTGAAGTTGGGGATAGATTTCTAAGCATGCTGCCTTCTTGGCATGCATATGAAAGAGCTTGTGAGTATTTCATTTTCTCATGTGGTGTTGAACAAGTGTACACAACTGTGAGAAACTTGAAGGTATTATTACTTTTAATCACATGTTTCATGTATGGTATGTCATAAAGGACTACACATTGCCGCATGTATTAATATCCTGTACTTTATTTCATACTAGGATGATTTGAGACGATATCAGCCACACTACTTGATTTCTGTTCCTTTAGTTTATGAAACATTATACAGGTAACTTCTTTTACCAGCAATTGTATGAATATAATGCATTGTATTTAACGCCACTTGTGAATTGCATTTATTATATTTAACGCCACTTGTGAATTGCATTTATTATTTTTTTCTTGATTCCTCTGTAGTGGGATCCAGAAGCAGATATCCACAAGCTCCTTTGTTAGAAAGCTTGTCGCACTTACATTCATAAGAGTCAGCTTAGGGTATATGGAGTATAAGCGGATTTATGAGGTCTGGTCATCAGGTTTTTCTTTGTTATCTCTGAAGCGATGACAATATTCCCAAAATCATTATTCACTGTTTTCCTTCTATTCTATTTGTCCATGCTTTAGGAAAACCTTATTTTATCCAATTTTTTTATTAATAAAAGAGAAGTAAACAATAAGGGCTGTCAAATGAGGTAATCCAAATAACCCAGAAAAATGTGGGTTGGACTCCATTTTGCTGATTGGACATGATTTGGGCTACCACTGATTTACAACAAATTGGATCTATTTGGAATGATGGGTCACACCCTGAAGGAATAGGCCCAACCCTTCCATTGCCTAATCCTATCATATTGTCAAATATTTAAATTTCTTTCCAGTTACACATGCACACCTCATCAAAGGTGCACACTTGAAAATTATTCAAATGGCATTATTTGTTTGTCTTTTTTTTGCTACTATATTAAATAAGTGCATAGATGTAGTAATTCTAGTTCTGGTCAAAGATAATAAATTTTGAATGTTTGCAGGGTAAATCTCTAACAAAGAATCAGAAGTCACCTTCCTATCTCTATTCAATGTTGGACTGGTTATGGGCAAGAATTATTGCGGCAATATTACTTCCAGTTCACATGCTGGCAAAGAAACTGGTCTACAGTAAAATCCATTCAGCTATTGGAATGTCAAAGGTCTTGTATTCTTATCTATGCTTTATGATAAAGTATTTTATGTTATTCTGTCGCTGTCCCTTTTGTGGAGTGCTGTACTGCCGTATTGGCAAAGAAACTGACTGTCTCTTTGCAAAGTTTTGGGGAAAGTATTTCCAGTTTATGAATAGATAAGCACTTAATTGGTTAAATATTGTTAAAGTGTGATTAACAAGTAATTTCTTATTCTTGTAGTTAACCTTTTGAGTAGATAATTATTCCTCAATTATAGTTTTGCCAATAATTCTTGTGCTGTATTTTTACTGAAAGCTTATTCATAATATTTTTCTATCAATTGTTTGCCTCTAACATTTTCCACTATGCCCCTGCTCGTAATTCTTTCTCTGTGTAAATTAACTTTGAAAGTCTGGTAAGACATGGATAGGAAGGATATATTCATCCCATGTAGAATCAACAAGATTTTATGTTAGGGATAGGAAGGGTATACTCCCAAAACTAATTTTCAAAGGGTTTATGGGTGGCAGCAGTACATAAACATTTACCTCAGTATTTAGCTTGTTCAGTAGGGTTACACTCAAGATTTTATTCTTTGTTTGCAGTTTGCACTCCAGTTTAACATAGGGTTCTAACCACAAGGAATTGGAGAAAAAAGGCGGTGTAACTGTAGTGTAAACTTTTTTGCTTGTTTTAGGTGTATAAAAAGAATAGATAGAACAAAAAGTATTTAATTTTGTACTATGAAGTTACTATGGAATTATGGTACATAAAAGTAGTGGCAATACACTGCTTTGGATTTTGGATGATTCAAGCTGAAGGTTTTATGCAGCGATGCTATTCTGACTACCCATATAAAAAAAGGCACCTTTATCAGTCTTTTAGCTACGATCAACTTCTTTTCCACTATTGTGGTCGTTTTAGGCTGCAACAGCAATAGAAGTAAGAAGTGTAGTGTGTGGAAGACGGATGCAGCTGTGGTGCGGTCCCTTTGGTTAGACAAAAATCAAATAATTTTCAAGGGGTGCTTATACTATCTAAGCATGGTCTCCTTTTAAAAGTATATAATTGTGCATTATTTCTAGCTTTGCAGAGGAACAAGAAAACCTTGTGCAGTGTTGGGGTCTAATTGTCCTTTAGTTTAGTTTCCTCTTCTTTCTGGTTGATTATAGTTACATTCTTTCCCTTACCTTTCTTTCTGGACCTTCTCCATATACCTCCTGTATATTAGGGATCTCCCTTCAGTATCCCCCCTATCTTGTGGTAAAAGTTATTCTTCTAAACTACATACCATGTTGTGTCATTACTCATGATTTTGGATGAGTGACCTTTTGGCTCATGATAAGCAAAACCCTCTTGCACTCTGCAGGCTGGAATAAGTGGTGGTGGTAGCTTACCTTCTCATGTTGATAAATTTTTTGAGGTTTGATGATTCTCACGCATGTTACTTTCAAGCAGATTTTTTTTTTTTTTTTTTGCATTCTTCTCACATTGTTTTTTTTCCCTCTAATCAAACAATATGCAGGCTATCGGTGTGAACTTGCAGAATGGATATGGTTTGACAGAAACTTCTCCAGTTATTGCTGCTCGACAACTTAGTTGTAATGTAAGCAGTATATTATATGCTGCATAATATTATGCCTCTGTAACTTAAAACTTGTTACTCTACTTATAACAAATGGCTAAACATGTCAATATTATAATTATTGAGCTCCCTCTATTTTCTCTCTGTTAGAATTAGTCACGTGTTATTTTTAATTAGTAACGGCTAAATAATAATTAGTTGTCAATCCCTAATTAGTTGCTAATTAGGATTAGATTTAGCAATCATGTTCTTATGTATTTATTGCATACATACTATAAATATAGCATGTGTGGTCTGAGTAAGACACAGAAACACACAGAATTTTAAAATTCAACATGGTATCAGAGCGGTACCATCCACCTTGACCTGTTTCATCACTTTTCCGCTGCTGAGTTCCCAGGTATGGAACTTTGTTCATGTTCAAACCCTCTTCAACCGTTGACACCATTGTCTAGTGCCATCAGTCGCTCTCCTCCGCCGTGTAGTCTTTTCCGGCGCGTTTTTCGACATTTCCTGGACGTTTTCCGCTATCTTCAGCTGCTGCCGCCGCCGGAGACGGCAATGACTCCGACCAGCGACCACACCGCCGGAGTCGCCCCTCTGAGACGAGTCCAACGCTGCCAGAACTGCCTCGAACGGCGTTCTGACGCGCCATAGCTTCGCCGGCGCGTTTTTCTGTTGCCAGTCGTCGTTTGCCGCGCGTGGCGGCGCGTCCGGCAACCTTTCTGGCCGATCTCACCGCCACCGAACTCGCCCTTCCGTCCTCTATCCCGATCTGGGCATCGTTCGTCTGGTTCATGTCCGGTACTTGGGTCCTTTCTGTTTTGGATGCATTTTCTCTCCTATTTGCTGTTACCCATGATTTTTCAAAACCTAGAAATGATTCTCGAGGCTTCCCAGAGCAATCTTCCTGGCCCCGTGGCTATCCCAGTGCAATCTACCTGGCCCCACGGCTTCCCAGTGCAATTTACCTAGCTCTACAGCTTTCTAGTGTACTCAATCTGGACCCTTGATTTATTATCTTCACTTTTGTTAACATGGGTATATTTATAACAAGCTTAAAGCTTAGTAAGCTTTAGCTTGAGGGGGAGTGTTAGAATTAGTCACATGTTATTTTTAATTAGTAACGGCTAAATAATAATTAGCTGTCAATCCCTAATTAGTTGCTAATTAGGATTAGATTTAGCAATCATGTTCTTATGTATTTATTGCATACATACTATAAATATAGCATGTGTGGTCTGAGTAAGACACACAGAATTTCAAATTCAACACTCTCCATCTACCTCACTATATGACTGTTTTCTGTTTTTTTCTTCTTAAGTTGAAGGATTGAAAAGAAAAAAAAAGTAAAAAATAAAGAAGTAAAAATTGAAAATAACAATTATTTGGTTTTATTAAGAAAACGAAGTGCAAAATGAGGTGTGAGAATGCCAACATAACCTTTTTTTTCCGTTTGTTTTATTTATTTTTCTTTTCCGAAAGATACCCATTCTATGTAATCTGTTAATAACAGGCAAACTGCAAACCTTTGGTCACAAGTCTCTATCTAGAGCTTGGTATTCGTAATAATAACATAATTTGCATTCTTTAAATTAGTTTGTAATTTGAGTCTGCGAAGAATGGTGCTTTTATCTGAAAATGTTACAATTGCAATCTCTTGAAGGTTATTGGATCTGTTGGGCGTCCAATTAAGCACACAGAATTCAAAGTTATAGATTCTGAAACTGGTGAAGTTCTTCCACCTGGTTCAAAGGGAATTTTGAAAGTCAGGGGCCCACAGTTGATGAAGGGATACTACAAGGTAACATACTTTGTCAAAATACAATCATGTTGTGTCTTGTGTTGACATTGACATGTATGAGTATGTATATTTGTGTGTGTGTGTGAGAGAGAGAGAGAGAGAGAATTCTGTTTATAAAAGGTTGAAGATTGAGGCAAGGGCTTATAAAAGGTTAACTACGAGGTGCTCAGTATGTATTCTTCAGATGAAGAATTCTGTTTTGTCATGAAACACCTTTTCCATGATATACCAGCAACTTGTGTAATTGTCGTAGACTCGTAGTCATTGTAGTCAAGACATGTTGCTTACTTAAGAGGCACGTCATGTGGTCTTATTGATATAAGCTGGATCAAGTTGTGTCAGTTACATAACTTATTTTTTATCAGAATCCTTCAGCTACAAATCAGGTCTTAGATGGGGATGGCTGGCTGAATACTGGTGATATAGGTTGGATTGCTCCCTACCATTCAACTGGGCGGAATCGTAATTCTGGTGGTGTGATTGTTGTGGAGGGCCGTGCTAAAGACACTATTGTGCTTTCAACAGGTAGAATGTTAATCTTTTAATCCTATATAAGTAATGTCTCTCCTCCCATATGATTGTATTTGTTTTATGTGTGCTTTCGATTTTTTAATTCATTATTGGACGTGAATAATGGACGCTGCCGGTAAAAGTAACCTTGGCAATTTGTAACTGAACCTAATGAATGTACACTTTTCCGTCGATATAGTGTCCATCCATTATACAACTCAGAAGGTTCTTATTTTAGTTTTTATATGTGTGTGTGTGTGTATTTATTATGACCCAGGGGTTAAAATTTGGTTTAAATTTGCTTTGATTATATAAAATAGTTTATGAAGTGAAGAGTAAATTCAATTCAAGAGTGGCCCACCAACCACTTTTCAAAACTTACAGCTACTAAAGCATCATTCAGAACAAATATGTTTTAATTTTTTTTAATATTTGTTTTAAGTTACTGTACAAAAAGGTATTTCTATGAAGATATTATTTAGTGATATTGATATACATTATAATAGGCTTTTATGTCAATTATAGCGCATACTTTTGCTTTAGAATATTGAAAGTTTAAGAGTAACACACATTACACTTAACACATTTTGTTTTTGGTATGTCACTTTATGTATTATTTGGATAAAAGCTCTTTATTCAACCACCACCAAAGCATTTCCTACTAAATGAGGTCGGCTACATGAATCAAATGATGCCATAATGTTTTGTTCATGTCTAATGAAATACTATTTAAATCCAAATCCTTCTTAAGGGTTTGACGTATGGTTTTCCTTGGTCTTTTGTTGCCTCTATTGGACCATCCTTCATCTTATCTATCTTCCATATTGGTGTTTTTATGGGTTGTATCTCCACATGCCCAAACCACCTAATGTGAGACTCTACCATATTTTCCACACTAGGTGATACACCCAATTTTCTCTCTAATGCTTTCATTCTTAATCCTATCTTGTCTTGTGTGACAACTCATCCACCATAACATTCTCATTTCAGCAACACTGAGCTTATTTTCTTGTTAACGCTTTATCATCCAGCATTTACTCTTATTATACAATATTGCAAGTCTTGTAGTTGTACAGTAAAATTTTTTCCTTAGGCTTGAGTTTGTGTTATTTACAATGTAAGTCAGATTTTAGCAAATTGTAAGACCTACAACATACCTATTTTATATTATGTATACATGTATGTATTTACTGTTTAAAGTACACTTTGGTAAAGTTCTTTATGAGTTTTCATTTGTTTGATCTTAGTTTTAAACAACCAAAGAACTAATCATCATATCATGTTTGAAAGATTCCAAATAATTAGTAAATTTTTTATTAACAAAATTTTAATAAATAAATTGGGCTAAGTCTAGGGTATACAAGTTTAAAAACCGTTGCATCGTACGCAACTATATTTTAGCTATTAGATATGAGTTTGAAACAATGGATGATGGACCCTAGAAAGATCTAATGGTTAAAACATAGTTGTGTATGGTACATCAACTTTTAAACCGATACACCCTAGAAAAAGCCAATAAATTGAGTAACCCTTTTTTTGTGATTTTCTTTACTGTATGGCTGTGTCTAAACTTTATTAAGATTACTGCTCAAGTATTAAATTATCATCAATTTTTGCAATTATCTAATGGCTTTCTTAGTTGTTTAATGTTTATTGTGAGGCTTTAAGGGCTATTTTCCATTTTTTTTATCCTTATTGCAACTTTGCATTTTACCTCTGCACAAAAATCCTGTTGATCATCGGTTTTCCCCCCTAATGTAAATACTAACCACATGTTTCAATAAGAGAAGGTGAAAATGTTGAACCGGGAGAACTTGAAGAAGCTGCCATGAGGAGTAGTCTCATACAACAAATTGTTGTCATTGGCCAGGTGAATTTAAATCTTGATGTCTTCAAACTTTTATGGTTGGAGGCCTACATATGAACTGTATCTCAGATAAAAGATATTACAAAATGCAAAGATTTTACTTACTTGGTGATAACTGTGACATGTAGGATAAGCGACGTCTAGGAGCTATAATTGTTCCTAACAAAGAAGAAGTCTTAAAGGCAGCGAGGGAATTGTCAATTATAGATTCCAATAGTTCAGATGTCAGTCAGGAAAAAGTGACCAACCTAATATATAAAGAATTAAAGACCTGGTAAGACCTTGTCTCACTTCTACTTGTTGTAATGAATGCCACAGAAATTTTATGCATTATTAGACATTGCAAGGTTATGTTTATGTTTTTGTGTTTACAAGGAAGGAAAGTTTTGACTATAACTGTCAATTAACTTTAGTTGAAGCTTTTGAGATTGGAAGAGAATACATAAATTTGTTTGCTTCTAGTTAAGTTGTTTTAAGAGTGAAAATAAGTACATGCTCAGAGGTGTAATGGGAAACAGATAAAATATTTTGTATCTGAAAAATCTCTCCCTTGGGCACTCTTATTTGAGTGTTCTAGTAAGTTGCACGTGCCTTGAGAAAGAAGGATGGGGACAAAATAGAGACTTCATTATATTATAATGTATGGAAGAGAAGAAAATTACATATGGGTAGTGCTTTCCCTTATCAAATGAGGAATAGATAGCTGAGCATGATTTATTGTGCTGTATGAGCTATGAAAGAGATGTAAGGAGTGTTTGTTTTGGAATTTTATACCAAGGACGAGGATGGTAATGTTTCACTCATATATCCTAGACTTCTATAACTAGATTCCTTAAGAAACTAAAATGGGTTTCTTAATTGAGCAGAAGACACATTGTTCTGTTTTTGTGGAACCGAAAGTAAAAAATGGCAAAGAAATAAAGTTTACCTTTTCCATATCTGGCTTTCACTAAGCGGTTTTCTTTCCCTATACACATTTTAATTTATTTGCTTTTTCCCCTTTTCTTCCTGTTTTAATCATGCAGGACGTCAGAGTTTCCATTTCAAATCGGGCCAATCCTTCTCGTAAATGATCCCTTCACGGTTAGATTGAACATCATAGTAGTGTCTAATCTTTATATTATTTACATAACAGAATTGACATATTTGGTTAATCTTTTACTATAATGACAGATTGATAATGGGTTAATGACACCCACCATGAAAATTCGAAGAGATAGAGTCGTGGCTCAATACATGGACCAAATAGAGAATCTATACAAATAATCTTACCAAATGCCAATGGTATGGCTCAATACAGGGAGTCAGGGACCAAATACAGAATCAATACAAGTAAACTTACCTAATGCCCCAATGGTATGGCACAATAGAATTCTTGACTGTAAATTACATTAAGACAGTAGCAGAGTCCTTAATCCTCGTCCCTTTCTGACATTCCTTTTGTTTTTATATTTTCTTACAGAATCGAAAATACTGTTCTCTTTCATTAAAAGTTAATGTGCCACCAGTATTTTTGTTATTTTATCTTCTTACAGTACCGTTTTCTTCATTTGAAGTTAGTGTCTCAAATTAGTGACTCAGATATTTGTATGCCTTTTTTTTTTGGTCAGATTTCTATGCCTCTTTTTGTCAAAAGATAGTTGTACGCCTGTAAAACTCAAAACCGGTTCGACCAAGGCTGACCTGACTGGACCGGGCCCATTTTATTTTGGAAGTGTTAAAGTTGGTTCAGGAAAACCTTAGACCGGATCAAACTGTTTGTCAAAAATAGCATGGGTGGTCCAAACACATAGATACATTGTTTCATAAAATACATGAATTGGTGTATGAGAAAGAAGTGGAGATTAATTATTATCATACTAAAGATCATATTATAGATATTTTTATAAAGCCGTTAAAAGTTGAATCAATTTACAAGTTAAAGAAGATGTTTGAAATGACAAGTATGCAAGCTTAATTTAAGGGGGGCAATGTCAGAGATGTTAAATCAAGCATTACAAAGAGGACAACTTGCAAATGGGCGATAGAAATTGTAAATGTCGTATTGTTACAAAGAAAACTCAAATACAAAAGAAAAAAGACAAAAAAAAATGAAGCTCCAAAGAGATAAGGGTCACATTGCACAAATTGAAATATTAAGCACCAAAATAGTGAAGATCACCCACAACCTTTGTATTCATTTGTTAAGTGGTTGTTATTTTATTAGAGTTAAGTATGTTTTTTGTCTCTCGAAAATTTCCGGAATTTGGTTTTAGTCCCCCAATTTGAAACCATTGACTTTGGTCCTTATTTTCTAAAATGGGCAGAAAATCGTCCCTGCCGTCAAGCACTGTTAACCTTTTGCTGTTAAGTATGGCCTTCCCGGTCGGCTGAACTTCCAGGTCGGTTGGCCTTCCAGCCTTCCTAAATCCTAAACAGCTGGAAGGCCAGTTGACCGGGAAGGACAAAAGACCGAGAAGGTCAGCCAACCTGGAAGGTATCTTGCTCGGATGGACTTGTATCCTACTCGGATTGTATTCTACTCGGATGGCCGGATAACTTATCCTTTTGCCCTACTCGGATAACTTGTCTTGCTCGGTCTCCGAGATTCTTGAACCGAGTCCAACTATGGTCCTCCGTTTTCTAATCCAGATCGTCACTTAACAGCAAAAGGTTAACGGAGCTTGAAGGCAGGGACCATTTTTCGCCCATTTTAGAAAACAGAGGACCAAAGTCAATGGTTTTACAATTGGGGAACTGAAACCAAATTCCGGAAATTTTATGGGGACCAAAAACGTATTTAACTCATTTTATTATTTATCATCTCATCATTTGGCTATAAAAGATATGTTGCTGTACTTAATACAATTTGTGTGAATGAAATTTGAAACTCTCTTCCTCTCTTTGGATTGCAGTCACCCACTGCTGTATGTGTAATATTTGTGCGTAAGTTTATTTATTTTGTTTATTAGCAAGATATCCCACTGATATCAATAATCTTCAATTAACCCTTGAGCCTAGTATCATATCAAATGAATAGTACTACTACTAGCCATGGATAAGGATGCATGCCCGTAACATAAGCCAGGATCCGAAACATGTAAAGTCCCAACTTTAGCCCTTAACAACATGTCATGCGGTGGTTTGGATATTGAACGGAGAGTGGAGCATAATAGAGTAGAAGGGAATAGAGTGGAATGAAATAAATTTGTTGTTTCATTGTTAGGATATTTTAATGATGGAATGAAAAAAAAAAAAAAGTTGCTCCATCATATTCCATCCAATTTGGATGATAAGAAAAAGTGAAATATTGGATGCAATGGGATGGAATCCATTCCATTCCATAATTTAAACAATCCAAACAATGGAACTAGTGGTCTGAAAGGCATAGGCAACAAGCATCTGACCAGGACACGCTAGCATTCTTCGTAGCAAGGGCCTCGGTTCAACATCAAATTTGTGGAAATTTCAATCAGAGTTCCCAAGTCACCAGAAGTCATTGCACGAGCAATTCCCATCCTTAAAATGGTGATATCTATTGGCATCTCGAACATAAATTTCCCTACTTGTTATAGTGCTGATGAGCTTCAAAACAGCATGACAATCTCCACAAACACGTAGATTTTTCACTATACGTATAATAGTCCCTGGAACAGCCTTAAGAAGCCCATAGGCCAAAGCCAACCTCTCACTATGCCAGAAAAGTTGTCTTTCCTTCTCTTGTTGATCCATGTCATGTAAAACCGAGCTAGTATCAGGTACATAACCCCTTTTTCTCATCTCTGCATCTAACTCCCTCATTAAATCTAGAATCTCATCCTTCATTGGATGAGATGTCTCTCCAGCATAAAAAACATGGCTTTCCTTTCCCAAGTCAATGCAGCTATAACCTGGTTCCTTTTTAACTTCCTTGACCATCATTAACTTCCGAACCTTTGAAACATTCTCCCACATACCAGCCCCAGCATATATATTAGATAACAATATATAGGAGGAAGGAAGTTCTGGTTCTAAATTTAATAGCTGATCAGCAATCCTAACTGCCATCTGGGTGTTACCATGGCCCTTACAAGCACTGAGTAAAGCAGCCCAAGTAGGTTCATCAGGGTTGAATGGCATTGTTCTTATGAGATTCTCTGCTTCATCAAGGTGCCCTGATCGACTAAAAAGATCCAGCAAACAAGTATAGTGCTGCAGAGAGGGCCTAATTCCATAATCTTCAACCATTGACCTGAACAAAGCACGACCCTTACTAACTAGACCAACATGACTGCAGGCATAGATCAACCCAACAAATGTCACCTCATTTGGCTTAACCCCAGCCAAAACCATGTCATCATACAAAGCCAATGCCTCTTCAGCTTGTCCATGCTGGGCAGTGCCAACAATTATTGAAGTCCAAGAAACTACATCTTTTCTACCCATCTTACAAAAAATGTATTTTGCAGCAACAAGATCACTGCATTTGGCGTACATATCTACAAGGGCATTGCTTATAAACACACAAGACTCGTAACCAAGGATTATGACCAAACTATGCACCTGTTTTCCAAGCTCCCAAACAGCTAAATTAGCACAAGCACCAACCACACTAGAAAGAACTAAAGGGTCTGATATATCAATCCCTTCACGCCGCATTTTAACAAACAAGTGGAACGCATCAACTCCATTCCCACTCTGCACCAACCCAGATATCAAAGCAGTCCAAGCAAACAAGTTCTTATAAGGGGATTTACGAAACAGTCGTAAAGCTTCAGACTTTCGTCCACTCCGTGCATACCCAGATATCATAGCAGTCCAAGAAATGGAATTCAATGAAGAAATCGAATCAAAAACAGCACGCCCGTAATCGGGCAACCCGAATTTGGCATACATATCAATCAGCGATGACTTGACAACATCGTCAGCAGAGAAGGGTGAGAGCAAGAAACGAGCATGGACTTGTTTCCCTTGTTTGATATGAAGAGGACCCAAGTTAGCACAAGTCTTGACGAGGGTGGAGAAGACGAAGTGGTCCGGTTGCAAGCCAGAGTGGAGAAAGGATTGTGAGATGGAGAGGGATCGATGAGGGAGGTTGGCGAGGTTACAGGCAGCGATGATGGAAGCCCATGAGATGAGGTCTGGGTTGGGCAATGTATCGAACAGTTGAAGGGCATCGTGGAGGAGACCGCATTTGCCGTATGCATCAAGGAGAGAGTTGGGGAAGGGTTCGTGTTGGTTGAGACCAGCTTTTAGGATTTGAGCATGGAGTTTCTTTGCCAGGAATGGGCTCTGGCGTGCCACGGAGCAGAGTTGAGATTGGAGTGTATATGCATGGTAAGAGAATGACATTCATCGACGATCACCCTTCACCAACTTCGTCCAACTCTGTCACTTGCTTGTTAAAAGGTTGAGTAAACACTCATTTTGGTCCCCGAAAGATAGGCCATCGGTCAAGTTAGTCCCGGAAAGATAAGAAATTGTAAAATCGTCCCTGAATGTTCTTACTGTCGGTCAAGTTCGTCCCTCCGTTAAATCAACTCTGTTAAACTTAACAGAACTGCCTATGTGGCATAAAAGATTGATATTCTTCAGTTTAGTCCCATCCCAGTCAGCAAAAAGATGTCAAAAGACATCATTTTAGTCCCTGCTCCATCTCTGTAAATGAAACCCAAGAGAGACGTTGGGCAAATAATTTTCCCACAAACTCCATCTTCAACCTCTGCACCATATTCGAGCAGCACCCCCAACTCCTCCCAGCAAACCCTAAACTCTGTGTCACCTTCGTTGAAAGAGGATGGGTGGCGATTACAAAAACCCTAAGCCAAAACCGGAGAAGAGAAGCTTCAATGGTGGTTCGAGCATTTCCTCTGCATCAATGGCTAACGCCATTAGGGTGTGTCATTGCGGACGCAAGGCTGCTATCAGGACCTCCAATACACAACGAAATCCGGGGAGGGCATTTTATACATGTCCTCTCCCGAAGGTAATGAAACCTTGGGTTTTTTGCAATATTATTTGCATATTAGGGATTTTGACAGGTTTATTTTCTTCAATTTTGGCTACAGGATGATTACTTAAACTGCAACTACTTTGCCTGGATAGAAGACATGGGTTCTGCAGAATTCGAATCTGACATGGATGCTTGGTTGAAGAATCAGATTAATTTTAAGCTCAGGATGTTAGGGGCTGAAATTAGGAATATTAGGATCATTGTAATTGTTGTAGGGTGTTTGATGGCTGTAATGATTATGATGCAGTTGATTCTTATGTTGCACTAAGTTGTTTTTTTCTCAAACCATTGATGTAGAATGAAGTAGCAGTTGTTTATGTAGTTGGAACATACTACATGTTTATGTAATTTGAATATATTTCTTAATGTAAGATGAAGCTATTCCTATTACTCTGTGTTACTTTGTTTTGTTATTGGTTAAGTAGCTTAAGCTGAAAAAATTATGAAAAAAAGAGTTAACATGTTTGAATGCAGAATTATATAAGTAGTTAATGTTGGCTGAATTGTGAATTTCATAATATGGAATATAACAAAGCATACTGTCAGAGCAGTAACATAAGGCACACTATGTGCTAATTCTCCTAACAATCCAAACTGACATGAAACTGAAATTCCTAACAAAAGGCACACTATGTGCTAATTCTCCTAACAATCCAAACTGACATGAAACTGAAATTCCTAACAAAAGGCACAGTATGTGCTATTTCTCCTATCAATCCATACTGACATGAAACTGAAATTCCTAACAAAAGGCACAGTATGTGCTATTTCTCCTATCAATCCATACTGACATGAAACTGAATGTCCTAACTACGGGCTTGATATTTCTGGCACTGCATTGTTTGTGTTCACTTTGGTTTCCCTGTTGGTGGTGGCCCTCTTGGTCTTGGTCCTGTTGTTGATGGTCCTGGTGGTGTAGGAATGAATTGCATAAACCTTGATCTGGTGCCAAGACTTGCTGCCAACATAGTCTCATTTGATGGTTGCAGCTGGGTTTGGGTTGCAACTGTGTTGTTGTGTCCAGGAGCATGTGGTGCTGAGTTTGTTAAGTTGGTAGGCCTCACAGTGTTCAACTTTTGCCTGAAACCTCCTTGGACTGTAGTTGGAGCTTTGTATGGTGGGTTCCTAAAATTTCTCCCTCTGCTGGGTGGCCTGCTAGCTGTATGCCCAACTGCTTGGGACTGTGGCTGCATAAAAAAGTGGCACTATGATTTATTGACTTTAATTTAGGAAATCAAAATTTGAATGAATGGATAAAGAAATAAGGCTACAATGAACCTTACCATTGAAGGCTGAACAGAGTTGGCACTTGTAGCAACAATTGGTGGCTGAGTAGTAGGAGTTAAGTCACTTAAGTTGCTGTCCACATTGGTAGGTTGACTCTGCACAAAATAATTAGTGGTGTGTCATAGTTGTGAAGTATGCTTTTCTTTTGTCAAAGCAATCATTAAAAAATTAAACTTAATTTTACCATGTTGGGCTGTGAATTTGGTACATCATCACTAGGTACACCTTGGCTTAAAATAACTTCCTCTGGTCCAGCTTGTGGGTCAGTGTTGGCTGCTTGTGGCTCTGCAGGGGCTGGATCTACCCAATTTTTGGGTTTTTGAGGCACTCCAATGTTAGTGCACTTTCTGATGTTATGGTTGCTTTGGCCACATCTTGAGCAAATGATATCTGCATGAGACCTTTTGAGCCTTGTGGAATTTGGAGTCTCTTCAGTGACATCTCTTCTTCTTTATTTTTTTGGCCTACCCACTGATCTTTTTATTGGAGGAGGGACAGGGGCTGCATAATCTGTCTTCTCCCAAAATTGTTGGCTCTGAGTTGGTTTGACAAAGTGCTCATAAGTGGCCCTATATGCTTCCATAGTGAGCCAACCATGACAATACTCCTCAGGCCTCCTGTTCTTACTGGCTATTGCTGAAATTGCATGCATACATGGTATGCCAGTCAACTGCCAAAACCTGCATGTACATGTATACATGCCCAAGTCAACATCCACCCTGCCTAGCCATGATTGAACCTCATATCTTCTCCTCGCACACAAACCCTAGATTTCGTACACCTAAACTGTTTTATCGCGCAAGCAATCTTCCCTAACTCACTCAAGTACGGTTGCTTCACTCGCAAGGTGGTAGGAGAAGGAGGGAATTCGTATTTGACGTTTCACTTTAAATAGGGACTAAAATGATGTCTTTTGACATCTTTTTGCTGACTGGGATGGGACTAAACTGAAGAATATCAATCTTTTATGCCACATAGGCAGTTCTGTTAACTTTAACAGAGTTGATTTAACGGAGGGACGAACTTGACCGACAGTAAGAACATTCAGGGACTAACTTGACCGATGGCCTATCTTTCAGGGACCAAAATGAGTGTTTACTCTTAGAAGGTTTGAGTGGTAATTTTATTTTTTTAAAAAAATGTATTTGTATAAATTATTATTTTTTACATTATTTTACAAAGAAAAGGGAGATAGATGGGGAAAAATGAAAAATTGTGCACTAAAATATCTACGTGATGATGAAAAATAAAAAGAAAATATTATTATAGAAATGTTTAATTTAAATATGTTTTTAGTCCCGTAAAATTATACCTTTTTTTAATCTTTATAATTTATTTTAGCTCTTGGTTCTCGCGAAATCAAACTTCTATAAAATAGTCCTTATCATTAGTATTGGTTAATGTCGGGATGATGTGGTCGTTAGTGACTTGTTAATATGAAACATAGCTTTTACTTTTAATTTCCTCTAGACTGGAAGCCTTAGTCGTCATTGTTGCAACATTGAGCTCCTTCTTATCCCGGATGAAAGCTCCCCTGTATGGATGTGAGACTGCCATGGATAATGTGAGGCCTGTGAGGGAGAAGAAGATATATGGATTGACGTCGTCCTCCTATTCTTCACTCTCGCAATAAAACAATGTGTAGATGCAAGGAGGAAGCGATTCTTCTAAGATCGAAGACAACTATGTGAATCCTGGGAAACTATTTTGGAGGTATAGGAATTGGAATGTAAGAAGGGAAACCCACTATTTTTATCTTTTATGTTTTTTTTATTATCTCCCAATCTCATTGCATTCAATTATGTGCACCTTATTGTAGACATCTAGAACATGTAACTATTTTCGATGATGTGAGAATGAGGATGTTAGTGGTGAAAGTTATGGAAGCCAAGAAGGTGAAGCTCTAGAAGAAGTTAACCGGATGGTGAAGAAGCTACAGTGAAACCACTATCAGCTCCTTTGCACGGTTTCACTCTCCTTACAAGCTCTAATGCTCTTTGCTCCTAGTAGAGAAGATTTACGGCATATAAGTGTTGAATAAAGAAGACACAACCCTACAATAGTGTTTAGACCCATTTTTTATATGAAAATAAAAGAAAATTCAACTTTCTATTTTAACATGTAATAAAATTAGATTTTAAAATTAGTAATTGACAACTATAATGCTACCTAAGCATAACCTGTTCCATGTTAGCAAGTTACTAACGATCACATTATCTAAATGTTAACCAACACTGATGACAAGGACTATTTTGTAGTAGTTTAATTTTACAAGGACCAAAAGTTAAATAAAAATTTTATAGGGATTAACATGAAAAAACATGTATTTTACAAGAACTAAAAACATATTTAAGCCTTATCAAAAAGTATTGAAGGAACAATATAACTTTTTTACATTAATATTATATATATACACACATACATACTTCATTCATTTTTTTGTTTTCTTCCCTATATACCACATATCTTTTTTCTCCTTTTCATCAAACTTATAATTATGAGAATACTCATTATTGTTTACATTAATCACTTCTAGAATTTGTTTAATTTAACAAAATTATTTTATTATTTATTATATTAATGTTTAAAAATAAAAATAAAAAACAAATTAAAGTATTGTTTTATAATTAAAAATAAAAATAATACCAAAATATTTTTTTACAAACTAAAAAAGTTCTTTGAGGAAAATATTTATAGAGTGGTTGTGTTATTCATACTAAAATTCATAAAACATATTTTTTTTCTCTCTATCTCATTTCATTACGTCATTATTCACATTTCATATTTCTCTCATTTTTATTCTTATCTCTCTCCAATATAGAAAATGGTTGTATAACTATTATTTCTCATTTTTAAAGTTACTAACAATGGTAAAGGGCCAAACCAAATCATGATCGCATTGGCATTATTTTTTATATATATGTTACTAAAACTTACTTGACTCTTTCCATTACCAAAGTAAATCATTATCTATGCCATTGATTTTCCTAAGCAAAAAGCTACTTAGGGAGATTTAGAAATGGCAAGAATGTTGTAGAATTTAGCTTCCCACCTTCAAAATCAGTCATCATCATCATCAAGGCCAAGGGAGCTAATGTCTTCTGCTAGGATGATTGTAGAGGTTTTTTACGCCTCATGAGGCAAAAGTGCGCTTGTATCTTGAGATATGACGGTTTCTGGAGTTTCTTATAGAAAAAGGTGTAGAAACCACAGGAAACACTAGAAGGGTGGTTGAATAGTGTTTAAATGTTCAAACAGATTTTTCACAACCTTTTAACAAGCAAAGTATTTCACAAGATTTTTTTGCAAACTTTCTGAAACTGGAGTTATGGTACTTGCTAAAATTAATTCAGTAGGTTCAACAAAATTGATTAAAACTGTTTCTTAAAAGCGTATTTGGTTAAAATAATGTTTCAACTGTATAAATCATTATATTCCGAACCCTCCTTGTTAGATAAATAACAGATATAGAGATATAAGGGTAGAGAAGACTTAGCCAAGAGATTTATCCTGGTTCACTCACATCCACCGTGAGCTACGTCCAGTCCCAATGCCAACTAGCAATGGATTTTTCACTAACTGATCACAGTTACAAGTATTCTTTTTCAAACAAGCCTCTTTAGGCTCAATACACCAAGTATTCTTTTACAATCAAGCCTCTTCAAGCTCTAAAACAAGTATTCTTTAAACAGCAAGCCTCTCCAGGCTCAAACAGAAACAGTGTATGAAAGGGTAATGCTTAAGCTTTCAAACTACACAAGTTTAAAGCCTAAACCGAGTAAGATGTACAGATAATTGAGTATCACTCAAGATTTAAAAGATTTGTGTACAAATGAAGTGAAATGAAATAAATATCAGAGATTTCTTTGAGTAGCACTTTAGCAAGTATTTTCACGTAGTCTCTCACTTTTTCTTCAATGCATGAATCTCATATATATAGAGAGAAGGGATATGTAGACCGGTTAGAGATCCTTAGAGTCCCGTTGTCTAATAGCTTTATTCCCGTTGTGAGACTGAGCAGAGGTAGCTTGTAGCAGTAGGTACAGCAGAGGTAGGTAGCAGCAACGCGGACTCTACTTTTCTGAAAAAGTGTACTTTCTGCATAAAATGTCAGATTTGAAAGAAATCTTGGGCAATCCTTTTACAAGATTGTGCTTTGTAAGCTTTGAGATTAATCTCAAGCTGGCATGCCCAAGTTTCTAATGCCAAACCTGTTTTTCATCTTTAACAAAAAAAAGACAAGTCGCATTTTGATATGCAAGTTCCTCAAGATCTATTTTATACACATTACTGTGTCTCTCTTGGCAGTAAAAATGACTTGGTCAGAAGCATCTTTGACTACACATCCATCCTTAGTGAATGATACAACATATCCATTGTCACATAATTGACTTATGCTCAGTAGGTTGTGTTGAAGACCTTCAACAAGGAGAACATTTTGAATAACAGAGAGAGGGGATATACCTATTGAACCAATACCAGTGATTCTACCATTCTGGTTTCCTCCAAAGGTGACCACCCCTCCATTTAGGTCTAAGGTTTTGGAACAAAGACCTTTCTCCTGTCATGTGTTGCGAGCAGCCACTGTCTAGGTATCATTTGTGGTGCCTCCTTTATCTTATTAAACACATCTGCAACAGGTATAATCAGAGACTTAGGTACCCACATCCTTTTGGGTCCTTTTCTGTTAGTAGTAGGTTTGCCCTTTTTCTTGTGTTTGCACTAAGACACACTGTGCCCAGGTTTCCCACAATGAAAGCATCCCCTACCTTTCTTAGCTTTTTCAGCAGGTTTAAAATTTGAATCATGTGATGATTCACTGTATGAGTATCCTAGACCCCTTTTGTTCTTGGAGTTCTTTTGAACATCCAACATTCTGTTAAGATTCTTAGTTCCATTAACAAAGTTAGCAAGGTCTCTAGTAAGTTCAGCAACTTGCTTCTTAAGATTTTCATTTTCTTTAATTAAGCTTTCTGAACTACTAGCCCCAGAGTTCTTTAAGAGTCTTTCTTAGTAAAAGATTTTCAGTCTCAAGAGCTTCATTTTTTGTTGTAACATCAGTATATGCTCTAGACAAATCTTTATACTCTTGGAAAAACTCTTTAGAACTTTCCAGTAAGTCATCTTACATGTCTTGCAGAGTTTGAGGGATTACCTCAGATTTAGAACTGTATGATGAAGGGAGGCTTTCCATCAAATAGAGGTTGGCTTCTTTAGGAGACTCATCTTCCCTTCTTAGGTTGAGTCATCTAAGTCCTCCCAGGTTGTCATCAAACCCTTTTTCTTCTTAAAGAATTTCTTCTTCTTATAAGAGGGTTTCTTCAGCTTTGGACAGTCAGCCTTCATATGCCCTGGATGTTTTCATTCATAACAAATTATTTTGTCAGTAGAAAAAGATTCTTTACCTGACTTACCCATTTTAGTTTCAGAGGATGATCCTTTTCTGAACTTTCCTTTTCTCTGAAGCATCATCTTGATCTTTCTGCTCAAAAGAGCTAGATCATCATCATCATCATCATCATTAGAGTTGCCCTCTGAATCTTCAGAACCTTTTGAAGACTCCTCAACTTTCATGGCCTTTTGTTGTCCAGACTTCAGCAGTTTGGATTGGCATTCAGGGCAAGTGACCTCCTTTTAGGAGCATCTTGACCAAGTTCCAACTCATGGACCTTAAGGGATCCCAAAAGTTCCTCCATTCTTAAAGTATTGAGGTCTTTTGCCTCTTGAATGGCAGTAACTTTGGGCCTCCAAATATTTGGTAAACTCCTAAGAATCTTGCGATTATTATCACCAAAATCATAGAATCTGCCTAAAGATTTGAGTCCATTAGTTGTGGTCTGAAACCTACCAAACATTTGGTCTATGGTTTCTGACTCATGCATCTTGAACATCTCACACTGATGAACAAGCATGTTGATCTTATATTGTTTGACAATATCAGTCCCTTCATGGGCTGATGCCAAAGTATCCCAGATCTCCTTGGCTGAAGTGCATACATGCACCTTCTCATATTCAGATTTACTCAAAGAGCAAACTAAATAGAGTTTTGCTTTTGCATTAAGTTGTACACATGCCTTCCGTACACCAGTCCATTCTGCTTTGGGAATGGGAACACCATTATTGGTGGGAATATAATCACCATCTGTGACTACATCCCAAAGATCTATGTTGCTGCTCTCAATTAACAACTTCATACGATCTCTCCAGTAATGGTAATCTGTACCATTGAAAGTTGGGGGCTTTGAGACAGAGGCTCCTTCTACAATGTAGTGAGGATTGGCTGTTGAGGTTTCCATCTGGATCTACTTCCCTCAGCACTTGTTAGATGCTCAACCCGAGGTTGAGCTCTGATACCAACTGTAGAAACCACAGGAAACACTAGAAGGGGGTGAATAGTGTTTAAATGTTCAAATAGATTTTTCAGAAACCTTTTAACAAGCAAAGTATTTCACAAGAATTTTGCAAACTTGTTGAAACTGGAGTTATGGTACTTGCTGAAATTAATTTAGCGGGTTCAACAAAATTGATTAAAACTGTTTCTTAAAAGCATATTTGGTTAAAATAATGTTTCAACTATATAAATCATTATATTCCGAACCCTCCTTGTTAGATAAATAACAGATATAGAGATATAAGGGTAGAGAAGACTTAGCCAAGAGATCTATCCTGGTTCACTCACATCCACCGTGAGCTACGTCCAGTCCCAATGCCAACTAGCAATGGATTTTCCACTAACTGATCACAGTTGCAAGTATTCTTTTTCAGACGAGCCTCTTCAGGCTCAATACACCAAGTATTCTTTTACAGTCAAGCCTCTTCAGGCTCTAAAACAAGTATTCTTTAAACAACAAGCCTCTCTAGGCTCAAACAGAAACAATGTATGAAAGGATAATGCTTAATCTTTCAAACTACACAAGTTTAAATCCTAAACTGGGTAAGATGTACAGATAACTGAGTATCACTCAGGATTTAAAAGATTTGTGTACAAATGAAGTGAAATGAAATAAATATCAGGGATTTCTTTGAGCAGCACTTCAGCAAGTATTTTCACGTAGTCTCTCTCTTTTTCTTCAATGCATGAATCTCATATATATATAGAGAAGGGATCTGTAGACCGGTTAGAGATCCTTAGAGTCCCGTTGTCTAATAGCTTTATTCCCGTTGTGAGACTGAGCAGATGTAGCTTGTAGCAGTAGGTACAACAGAGGTAGGTAGCAGCAACGCTGACTCTACTTTTCTGAAAAAGTGTACTTTCTGCAGAGACAATTTCCTTTTTGGAGAACAAGATTTGAAACATGTACAAAAGCTTCTGTCTTGACTTTCCAGAAGGAGGATTGTGTAGATAGTATTGCAGAAAGTTGTACAAGACTTGAGTCTTCAAAGGATTCAAAGAAACTTGATTTTATGTAGAAGTAAGACTTGTCGTTTCTTGATATCAGAGGGTTCAAGAACTTTAGTTGTAACATCCTAAATTTTATTAAGTAAAATAAAATTAAGGATAATTAGCAGAGTAGAAGAAGTAAATAAATAAGTAGATAATATTAATATTAATTAGAATATTTAATGAGTAAGAGTTATTAAATAAATAATAATATTAGGATATTTTATGAGTAAAGGTATTTAATAAATAATAAGAATAATAAATATAACAAGTGGGTAGAGGATGGGCCCAAACCCATTAAGCGTTTAAGTATTCTGATAAGGAAAGGGTACCAATTCACCCTAATCCTTATTTTTCATATCGTGGGAGAGCGAAGAGCCAAGGAGGGGAGAACCTACATCTCAAAGAGGAGATTGCTGAGTGATCGAGAATCAAGAACCAAGAATCGAGATTGTTGCAGTACGATCTCTACTACAAGGTAACGGGGGGAAAAGGGTGTTCCTTATATGTGCCTGTAGGGGTGTTTGGGTAGTGAGGGCAACCATAAGACCCTCTAAAGGCTCTAAATTCGTATGGATTAATGCATAATTAAGAATGAATGATATAATCTATTGATTTATGATTGATTGGATGTATATTGATGATTTATTGGGCGAGATTAAAGATGATATTGAGAATAATGAAAAATGGGTGATTAGGGATTGAGAATTTGGGGGTTTGATGAATTAGTAATATAATCTGTAAAGGATTGTTGTTTTACTGAGTTTTGGATGATAATAATGATTATGAATGATGTTTAGATGAAAAAGATTGATTGGGGATTGATTGGAAGGGTTTGGATGTGTTAGAAATCGTGAAATCTGCGATCTGCGTCGTAGGTAATCGATTACCAGGAGTGGTAATCGATTACCAGGGAGTTCTGGGCACCAGGGAGTGATTTTGGGGTGCTGGTAATCGATTACAAGGGGTCTGTAATCGATTACCAGAGAGTTGAGTTGCTGGTAATCGATTACAACTGTGTGGTAATCGATTACCAGGTTTTGACAACTTTCTCGCCTGAGAAAGAATGGGTCGGTTAAGGGTGCAAACGGGATCGGAACCCTATCATATTACCTATCAAACTGAAGCCCAGGATCTTAACTTTCTAATAGAAGTGGAATCACTTTATTTGGACACCTATAACTCTAGATATTTCCAAATTAGTGAACCAAGGTCATTAAGCTTAAAGCTTGAAGACTCCAAAATTGAGTAACGGCCTCTGGTAATTGATTACGGGTGTGTGGTAATCGATTACCAGGTTATATTGTGTATGAGAATGTTGTTTATATGATGATTGATGATGTTTGATGATGTTATCGATGCTAGTGTATATCACTTATGATAACGATGCTATTGATGCTAGTGTATATCACTTATGATGACGATGTTATTGATGCTAGTGTATATCACTTTATGATGATGATGATGATAGTGTATGTCACTTGATGATTATGATGTTAATGATGTATGATGACGATGTTGATGATGATAGTGTATGTCACTTTATGATGATGATGTTAATGATGACGAGTGTATGTCACTTGATTATAAAGATGATGTTTAATGATGAGTGTATTGATGTATGATGATGATGTCGATGATGATAGTGTATGTCACTTTATGATGATGATGTTACATAAGTTGTGCGGACCCATAGAGGGGGTACTATTTAGGAGAGATGCCTTGAGCATATGTGATGAGACCTGGTTTGTGCGGGCCCAAGAGAGGGGCGTTGGGCAACACTACCGGCCTCTGTGGCGATTAACGGTAGCGTGGTGTGTGAAGTCTACCGGCCTTTGTGGTGATTAACGGTAGCGTTGTGTGTGGAATCTACCGGCCTCTGTGGCGATTAACGGTAGCGTGGTGGGTGAAGCCTACCGGCCTCTGTGGCGACTAACGGTAGCGTTGTGTGTGGAGTCTATCGGCCTCTGTGGCGATTAACGGTAGCGTGGTGTGTGAAGTCTACCGGCCTTTGTGGTGATTAACGGTAGCGTTGTGTGTGGAATCTACCGGCCTCTGTGGCGATTAACGGTAGCGTGGTGGGTGCAGCCTACCGGCCTCTGTGGCGACTAACGGTAGCGTTGTGTGTGGAGTCTACCGGCCTCTGTGGCGATTAACGGTAGCGTGGTGTGTGAAGTCTACCGGCCTTTGTGGTGATTAACGGTAGCGTTGTGTGTGGAATCTACCGGCCTCTGTGGCGATTAACGGTAGCGTGGTGGGTGAAGCCTACCGGCCTCTGTGGCGACTAACGATAGCGTTGTGTGTGGAGTCTACCGGCCTCTGTGGCGATTAACAGTAGCGTGGTGTGTGAAGTCTACTGGCCTTTGTGGTGATTAACGGTAGCGTTGTGTGTGGAATCTACCGGCCTCTGTGGCGATTAACGGTAGCGTGGTGGGTGAAGCCTACCGGCCTCTATGGCGATTAACGGTGGCATGGTGGATGGAGACTACCGGTCTCTGTGGCGATTAACGGTAATGTTGTGTGTGAAGCTTGTCGGCTTCTGTGGTGATTACCCTATGCTGAGTACGATGATAGATGATTGATGTTATGATGATAATAAGTATGATGATAGATGAATGATGTTATGATGATAATGAGTATGAAGATAGATGAATGATGTTATGATTATGTGAGCATGATGATAGATGAATGATGTTATGTTGATAATGAGTATGATGATATATGAATGACACTATGATGATGATGAGCTTGGTGAATGTATGCTGAATATATTTATGTGTTATAATTAGGAATGATGGTATGGAATATACATGTTGATATAGATGAGTAATTATCTGTTGAGCTTTGAATGATTGTTATTCATTGATGGTTGATGTATTGATGACATGATGTAATGATGTTGTGGGTGAGGACAGGGTAACCTCCTATATGTATATATGAGTTAGAGCTCTTTTCCTCACCGTTGCTATTGTTGTTTTCAGGTGATGGTGATGACACATTTGGTGTCGACTATGATTGAAAGGGTATGCTCTGGTAGATGTGACATCAGGGTGTATTTGGGAGTTTTATCATGTTGCTAGATTAGGAGTATGTTTTTGTGAACCATTTTGGATGCCTGGTATGGCAGTAGGGTGTTTAGTTGTTTTTATTTTGTTTGAAGATTCCGCTGCAGTTATGTTTGAGTTTTAATTGGAGTTTAATATCTTTTAATAAAGTTGTTTTCGAACTAATGAGATTTTAGTAAGAACGTTTGTGAACCTTTTTACCCAACGTGGGACACTACCATTTCTTAAACCAATTTATTAAACGTATAAGAGTATGGGGTAGAAGGGTGTCACATCAGTAGGTCTTGATCCTTCAACAAGTTCTTCTTTAGAAGGTTGCTTCATTTCAGAGAGTTGGACCTTCAGAGGGTTGACATGCTTCAGTAGGATCAGATTTATCAATATGTTCAGCTCCCTTTACAGTGTTGCTGAAACACAGAAGAATACCTATAACAGTATCTATCTATTTGAAACAAATTTGTTGCTCATTAAAACTCAGGTTATAGAGACTTAAAATATTATTAATCATTTAATAATATTTTGAGACTCAACAAAAGGTTATGTGTAATATCCTAAATTTAACTATTTTCATGAATAAAGTAAGAGGGGGAATAGGTTTTTATAAAAGGAATTTGGGAAAAATGGGCTAAGAGTGAAAAATGAGTGTTCTGAATTCTGGTGCTCTCGCTCAAGTGTGAAAAATGAATGTTCTGACTTGGCTTCGCTTGAGCGAGCATATTAGTAAAAATCAGGAATTTTAGTTACTGATATGGTCGCTTGAGCGAGAGCCTCTCGCTCAAGCACAATTCAATCCAGAATTTGGAGTTGCTCTCGCTCAAGCGAGGAGGCACTCGCTTGAGCGTGGCCAAGTTAGAGCGAGGTTGGGGGTTTTACTGGGAGAATTTCTCGCTTGAGCGAGAACGCGAATCTTCTGGGGAATATTTCCTCTCGCTTGAGCGAGAGTTTGCAAATCAGCTTTTGATGTTGATTTGGGGTTAGGGCTTCTCATTAATTTATTTCTCCCTTTTCTTAGAGAGAGAACCCTAGAGAGAGATAGAGGAAGAGAGGAGCACAAGGAGCTTGTATTGGAGTCTCACCCCTCTACTAGAGCTTGGAATCATCACTCCCAACCCCTTCATCACCTCCATTCTTGTTGCTCTTGAGGTGAGTATGATCACCCATTCATTTCCATTTTGATTGCCCTATTGTATGCTCCATATTCTTCTCTCCCCTTATTTGTCTTGTTTGTGAATGTTATTGGTGGATTCTTTGGATTTTTCTTGGTTGCTTGAATGGTATGTGTAAATACCCTTAAACCCTAGATCATACTTAGTGTTCCAGGTTGTAAATCTCTATGGAATAGTTATTTCTACATACCATGATATTCATGCTCATTGATGAATATAGTTAGAATACCTTCAAGTATTCATAGGCCAATGGCCATCAAAGAATATGTCACAGAGTCTTTGAACTGTCACAGGGTCTTTGGACCATCACAGGCCTTTGGGTAATCATATATAAGAAGATCGAGGTAACCTTCTTTCACTAACAATAATTCTTTTAAGTGCTAAATAAGTTACATGTGATCAAATTTCTATTCTGATGTCATTAATCACAATTATCATAGCATTAACCATTATTGAACTCACAATTAACCATATGTTCAAAGAATCTGGTTATGTCATCTAATGTGATATTGTTGTATTCTGATGCATTTAACAAATTATACTATTTTATTAACTGCCAATGGACACGCCATTAATTAACCTCATGTATTGAATTCCAATTTTTCAAAGGGAGAGCTTTGCCGCCCTTAGAGATCCTACCAGCTCGAGCAGGATTGACTCTCGTGGAGGATACTTGTGGTCTTGCACAAAAAAATAACCTAATTGTTTAGTGATCATCACTGCCATAATTATAAATTTAAAATTATGTTCATGGAAGGAGCAAGACTGCCTCCCGTAAATGATATAAACGATTCATAAAAAAATTACTTTAAACCTATAAATGAAAAATTGGCTTAACTTTTAAACTTACTCTAATAAATATATAATGAATCAAAATATAAAACAATAATTTTAGTCAAGTAGATGAAAAAAAATAATTATAAATTTCATAATTCTAATTAAAAATATATGAATAGAAAGAGTGAGAGTAGAATGTTAGGAGTATTGCTAATTTCTAAAATAAATAGGAGTATTGTGGTTAGTATAAAGCATTGTTGCCTTGTTGGGCTTCCTTACAACTAATAATAATAATAATAATAATAATAATAATAATAATAATGACGACGACGATGTAGTAACACAAAGACTCAATATATTTATCTATTCTATTTGAAGATTTTTTTCTATTTATATGTTACATTTAGAAATTAAAGAAAGTATTACTTACGTTTTTTACCTTTACAATCTTAATAAGAGATAATAAGTAAAAATATTAATGAATAAAATAAAAAGATAAATGATATATTAAAAAATACAATAAATTTAATATAAATTAACATATTTATTGTATTTTTTAATTTATTTTTTTATGTAATGAGACGGATAAATAAAAATGAAGATAATAATAAAAGTAAAGAATAATGAAAAAATGTACAGAAAATCACTTTCATAAAAGAGAAAAATTAAAAATAAAAAAGTACGATTTTATGGGAAACTGAATCAGTGTAGAAATATCACTATTCTTATCTATAAAATGAGTATTTTCTCGTTATTACAATTTTATATTTTTAATGTAATTAATATTTTTTAATAAAAGCTTTCATTGTAAATATTTTTATTCCTTTTGTATAGTGAAAAGACTTTTTATTAAAAAAAACATAACCATATCAAGGATATTTATTAATCATGTAGTATGATCACATCGTTATTCTCGACATGATAACGATCATCGTGTAAATACATGCCCATCAAAATCTCTGTCGGCCACATCCACTCAAGTCAAGCAAGACATTACTTGGTTCCAATATCAAATCCAAGTATATAAATATTATCAAACTCCCGTGTCCTTTGGTGTTTGCTTGCCTTAAAAAATATCTTGCTTAAAGTTCATTTCAACACGCCTCAATCCCACATGCTCTTTTTTCGATTGGAGAAATAAATATTAGTACTTTCTTATTTCTTATATATTGAACATTCTCGCGCACCTTATCAGAGATCCTTTTATTTCAAATAAACAAACATCATCAAGGAATCTCAGCCTTTACAAGTTTTCAGTGATAAGAGAGATAAGGATTACGTCTGTGTTGGATACTCAAATCACTAATTAATGGATAAAATAATACACATATATACCTGTATATAGTTTGAGTATTTGATATAGGAGTAACACAATAGGAATAGGAAAGTATACAAGTGTGTTTAATTTCTTATTGAAATTAATTAAATTTAAGTTTAGTTTTTTAATATAATTAATTATTTTTTTATAAAAAACGTGAGTTTATCACATTTAAACACTAAATAAAACATGCTCTAAGTGATGCTAAAATTAGTGATCAGGGCCGACCCAACCCTAAAACGGGTAAAGTCCTTGCTTTAGATCCCTAAAAATACCCTTATTTTAGGTCCCTAAAAAATATTTTATTTATTCTTAATATATTTTTTAAAAAATAAAAATAGCTAATAAATATTTAGTAAGTAATATTAAATTATTATTTTTTTTAAAAAAATCTCATTTTATCACGATCGATAAATAATTATTAAAAATAATTCTATTAATTTTTAACATTGATTTGTCTCAACATTTACTTTATTTCTTTTTTTTTGCTTCTCTTCATCTGTGCATTTTTTAATGAATTTATATAAATAAAAATGTCACTTTACTTGATTAGAATCCATTGTGTCAATATGAGTAGATTTTTTTATATATAAATAGATAATTACATTTTTATAAAATAATTATTTTTTTAAAAAAATTATTCTATTTAACAAGCATACATTAATATATTAAAAATTAAAAAAATGTTTCATCATAAATTTTGTTTTAACCCAAAAGAAATGTTGGGACGGCCGTTAGCCACATGCTATATAATACAAATACATACTCTCTTTCTATTATAGTATTCACTATTTAGTTTAATAATATAAAGTAATATTTTTATATAATAAATAATTTTCTTTTAATATTTTTTTATTTTTAGATTTTTTAAATGATTGATGTTGTCTAAACCCTTTTATATTTGGTCTTGTTTTGCTATGTAAATCGTTTTTTATTAAAAAAGAAAAAAACGAGAATAATAAGGAAAAGAGACTCAATATAATTGGGAAATTATATATAGATCTTCTAATTTAATTATCGGTTTAAATAGAAAAAAATAAAAAATCGAAACAATTTTGATGATACCAATTTTTTAGGGTTGAGAATAAGAATGTAAAAAATGAAAAAATTGTATTGAATGAAAAATTTTATTATATCAGAAATATAAAAGTGTAATAAATACTTTCTTGTTTGATAAAAAAATATTTTTTTTGAATTCTTTTTTCTAAGAGTAAATTACTCCAACCTCCCCTCTATTTTACATTTCTAACACAAAACCCCCTCTATTTTAAAAATCTACACAAAACCCTAATTAGCCTAAATTTATTAGGAATATTCCTTTAGATACTTTTTTTTCTCTTTTGTTATTTTTTTCTTTCAAAATCCCAAATTTACCATTTCTAATTAAATATGCATAGTTTCAATTTACAAATCATTTTCCTTCCCATAATTAACAAAGCTTAAACACTTCTCCTTCCTATCAAAAAGCTTGAAAAATTTACGCTCAAGACCTTTACACCAAACCTTGTCAGTGCCATCTCTAAAGATAACGGTATTGCTCATCGTCATTGTCGTCACTGGTTGTCCATTATATGTCATTCACAGAGGCACCGAATCATTCATGGACATTGTTTGATTTTATACCTTTGCAACTCATGTTAGTTCTTTGTTATTTGTTTCCCTTTTAATTTTGGTTTTCTATAGCAATATATAGAAGAATGTAGTGTGTTGTGCAATCAACTAGAATGATATGAGTGGGGCGAAGAAAAACCATGGGAATAGTTACTGTTACATAGGCATGAAAATTAATCTTGGGGATAAAAAGAATCGTTGTGCACTGTCGGTTTACATGTACAGGAAATAGTTTCTTTGTAAGGCATTTTTTTTGTGCAATTCTTGTTAGACAAGTGGCCTCACTAACTTAAGAGGGGGGGGTGAATTAAGTTATTCGATTTTATCCTTTTTATTCGACTATTCAATTATTTTACCTAATTACGCTTAAAAATAATTCTTTTCAAAGATGAATGATGAATGTCTACTCTTAAAACAATGGAATTGCAAATAAAATAAGTAAACAAGAGTTAAGGGAAGAGGAATTGCAAACAAGATTTATACTGGTTCGGCCAATCCACTTGCCTACATCCAGTCCCCAAGTCCACACTTGAGATTTCCACTATCTTGTAAAGTTTCTTTACAAACGATGAATCCTCCAACACCTTGGAACCCTTCCTTGTGTTGAGAATCACCCACATACAAGAGAGGCACCCTCTCTTCACTCAAAGTACAGGAATCAAAGATGAATATAATTGAACTCTCTTTTAGAGTAGATTTTACAAATTGAAAGCCTATAAGAAGTCTTAATGATTTTCAAGTTTTTGGCACAAAGTGATTTTCACAAGAATATTGTTTACATGAGGAAAATCTTGTTAAAATCCGAATCTGAGACATATATTTATAAGGATTAAGATGAAACAGTGTAATCCTTGATCAGAAGTCATGTCTCTTCAAAATTTTCAAATTTAGAACACTGGTAATCGATTACAAGGGTTTGGTAATCGATTACACAGTTCAGTTTTACGAACAGTTGTGCCTGAAATTCAAAATTTGAATTTTCTGCACTTTGGTAATCGATTATGGGTTTTGGTAATCGATTACACAGTTCAAAAAATTTTTGAAATTTAAATTCTGGAAAACCTGGTAATCGATTACACATGTTGGTAATCGATTACCAGTTCAAAAATTTTAATCTTTGAACTGATTTTTACCTTAGAAATATTTTCTTTATAAATTTTTCAGTGCCAAGTAACTTGTAATTGTTAAGAAGTCTTTTGACATTTTATATCTAATAAAATCAAAATTTTAACCTAATAGACCTTTTGACTTGATTTTGATCTTGATCTTTTATTTGACCTTGAAGCTTGAATTTGGATCTTTTCTTTGCCATTGTCTTTCTCTTTCCTTTCATTCTTATTGGCATCATCAAAACCTACAACACAGTCATCTACAATTCTTTGTAAGGCATAAATTCATATATTAACAAGAAACGTCAAAACATGAGACTATGTAAGCTCCTTAAAACTGTACAACTATTCTTTTTCTTAATTTATGCATCCGAAATTTTAATATGAAAATTTTAAAATAATTTTCTTTATTTTACAAATATGGAACTATGATTTTTTTTATTTTAAAATAATTTATTTTTAAAAAATTGTATCAATATTTAATAATTTTTAAATTTTACAGTGATATAGATTTAATTATAATATAATTATAATGTATAAGGAGGTTTGTATAAACTTTAAAAAATAGAGGGATTTTTATGTAATGAGAAAAGTCCATAATTAGTTGGGGCATTTTTGTCAATTTAATATATAAAATAATGGTTGACCATTGACTAATGATTCCAAAAAGTGTATCATAAATAAATGGATTTTAGTGTAATGTACTTATAAAATAGGAGGGGTTTTGTGTAGGTTTTCTAATAGTTGATATCATTAAAATTGAATTGAAAGATTTTACGTATTTATTTTAAGAAAATAATACTTTAAGAAATTGATTTCGGTCATGTTAATCTTAAGATAAGAATGAAATAATAAAAAAATTACACTATTATGTGTCACACTATTTAATAAAAATGAAACTCAATAAATAATGTGATAACACATTATTAAATAATAGTGTAATTATTTTTTTCATTAATGGTGTATATCTATTAGATCCTTTTTTTATTAAAAATATTTATTATATAAAAAATATTAAAGTATAATAAGTACTTTAATTTTTAATAATTTTTTTCTAGTTTTTTTTTACGTTTTAACATCAGCTATAAGAATTGATGTTATCAAAGAAAAATCAGGATAAAAAATAAGAAGAAAAATGAGAGAAAAGGTGAAAAATGTGATAAGTGATATGAGGAAAAATAAAAAAAAATGTGTGAAAGGAGATGTAAAAATTAATAATTACTCCATCTATTCCATATTTTTTTTTTTAAATTTTCATTTATGTTTCAAAACTTTTGTGTTCCTAGAAACTCAAAATTAATTTAATAATTTTTTATAATTATACCCATATTTAATACTCCATTAGTTTCTTTTTATGTGTTATTTTAAAGTCTCAAATTTATTTATAAATAAGTGTCGTTTACAACTTTTCATATACAAATGTAATAACAAATGTTATTTTTTCAATTTCACCCATTCCTTAATCTAATTTTTTTAAAATATTTATTATAAAGCTATATTATAAATGTTTTACAAGTTCAAAGTCTTTGATAAATATATTCTTTATGTTTCCAACAAAAAATTTATGATACAGAGGTAAAACAAGTTTAAAAAAGGAATTCATTTCATTGTAAAAAGAGAGATATTAAATGCATTTATGACATCAAAGAAAAAGGATATATTTGAAAAAAATGGGCTAAAAAGACATAGAGTATGTTCGGTAAAACTAGTTGAAAGCTTAAAGCTAGCTGAAAACTGAAAAGCTCGCTGAAAGCTTAAAGCTAGCTGAAAGCTGAAAAACTATTGAATGTGTTTGGTAAAATTAGTTGAAAATGGTAAAATGACATTTAAGGACAACATTAATTATTAAATATTGATAAGTGGGGGTGGTTCAGAGCTAAACTTGTAATTAATTTTCAGCTAGTAGCTAAAAATTGGAGCTTTTTTTAAAAAGCTACACCAAGTAGCTTTTTAAGAAAAACTTGTACCTACCCAAAAAAACTACCCTCCCAAAACACTGCTGAAATGGTTTCAGCTACTATTTTCAACTTTCAGCTAGCTGAAATGGCAAGCCAAACACACTCATAGTTATTGCATTCCTTAATTCTTGTGCAAAAATAGATAAAAAGAAATAGTGGGAGTATTATGGATATAATAAATAAAATAGGTGGAAATAAATGAAGGAATTTTAATAAAATGATTTTTCTAACATGTGTAAGGTTGATAAATCAAAAGTGAAAAGATATTATTAGAAATTACAAAGATCACAACATTCAAATATCACAACATTCAATTCATTGGTAATATAAAATGTTACATTAATAAAATCTTTTCACTTTTAATTTATTATAATGTATAACATTACACATGTTAGAAAAACAGATTATAAAAATATAACAAAATCATAAATAATTAGAACTATTTTGATCAGTGTGCATAATTTTAGAAAACAAAAGATATTAAAAGGGATGAAGTATAATAATAGTGATTTTTATTAAGTTTAACAATTTTTTTTCAGACATATTCTTACACCCAATATCTACCAAAAAAAAAATATTTTTACACCCAATACATTGTGGCAGGTGGAAAATATGAGCTGTGACGGTGAGAAGATCCCGCCCTTTGTGGCAGGCACGAGATAGATAAGATATGTCCTGAAAATATGAGGCGTAAAGAGTAAAAAGCACTGTAGCAGGTAGAAGATATGTGGTGTTTTAAAAAAAAGTCCTAATTATAGTATTTTTCTAATAAAGAAGGATTTGAATTCGGAGTTATCGTAGAGATAAGATAGTGCAACAAGTTACAAAATATAATTAGAAGACCAAAGGACACGTGTCATGAGATGGACAGCCTAATTAAGGACCTGGGTTATCTTAGTGATACATCCTCCCTGGACATAATTCGATGCGAATATGTACAAAGACAACATTGCTGATTCAATACATGCGGACAGTTACGTGTTGTATATATAACGTTGTTGGTTTCTGAAATCATCGTTTGCATGTGAACTTCTTCTTCATTCCTCATAATCCTAAGACTCTCAGGAAGAGAGAGATGGCTACGGTGGGAAACGGTAATGGATGCTGCAAATCAGGGCCAGGCTATGCTTCTCCACTGGAAGCCATGTCTGGTCCCAGAGAGTCTTTGATTTATGTCACTGCTGTCTACACAGGTACCAAAAAAATTTTCCATTTTTCAGCTTCATCTCATGGAATTTAGCTTTCTTTTTCTTATCTGTTTCTAAATTTGGGGAATGTGAAGAACCACACTTCAGTTCATGATAAACCAACAATTATAGTGGGTAAAAGTAAAATTTCACTGTTAAATGTCCATTTCTTTAATTTTTTGTACTATTAGAGTGGAGGCTTGAAGGACTGAACTTATTTTTTTTTTCTGAAATTAATTAAGTTATTCTACAAATGTTGATTAATTAATTCAGTTTTGGTAATTTCTTATAACATTTTTTTCCTTTTATGAAATAGGCGTTTTAGTTGAAACAAGTGTAATCTGGTGCTTTTTTAAGTATTGATTTGATTCAAAATAATTACAATACAGGAACAGGAAAAGAGAAACCAGACTATTTGGCGACAGTGGATGTGGATCCAAGCTCTCCAACTTACTCAAAAGTAATCCATAGGTTACCTGTTCCTTATTTAGGTGATGAATTGCACCATACTGGCTGGAATTCTTGCAGCTCTTGCCATGGAGATCCGTCAGCACAGCGGAGATTTCTTATCGCACCTGCACTGGTGTAAGAGCCTAAACTCTCACTTTCCCTCAACAAATATTAATATTGGTGACAATTGGTTGATAATTAGCTTCAAGGGAAACAGAGCCCAAACCAGTGTTAGGGGGGAAAAACATGTCTAGTTTTTATCTTCAGTAGAAATGATGTTATAACACTGAAAAACTAGCTGAAAGTTGAAGAGTTAGCTGAAAGCTGAAAATTCTAATTTCACCCCTTCTTTATTTTCCATGCTCTGTCATAGCATTTATTCTGTGCCTTAAGAAAATACTGAAGTTCAAACTATGTTGTTCATTTTCTGAATCTAAGAGCTTTAAAGAAAGATACCCTCTTTATTCTAATTAACTCTTGTTTTTTTGGCTGTCTTTTTATTGCCTTATAAGCTATGAAGTGTGTATTTTATGATATTTCAGATCAGGTCGCATATATGTGATTGACACAAAAACAAATCCAAGGTCACCATCTTTGCACAAAGTGGTTGAGCCTGAGGATATCATAGAGAAGACTGGATTAGCTTATCCACACACTTCTCATTGCCTTGCTTCTGGTGACATAATGGTCTCATGCCTTGGAGATAAAGATGGAAATGCTGCAGGAAATGGATTTCTTCTGCTTGATTCAGAGTTTAATGTGAAAGGAAGGTACTCTTTTATGTATTTTTTGATTGGGAAATGCAAGAATGGTGCTTATTGACATGTCTGAAATACTCAGTCCTTATTCATCACTGCATGTGCTTGCTTTCTGATTCTGTTAGATCTTCTAGTTTCACTTGTTCATTTTGTTAGGTAACTGTCAACAGGTGGAATGGGGCAATCATGTGCTAAAATTAATTTTTCTCTCAGATAAGAAGGGTTTTGTAAAACCGTTTATACAGAATCATAAAATAATTGCTTGCACATTGAACATTGTATGATGTTACATCTTAGGCAACAGTTCAATTTGAAACTGTTTATGTAGTTAGAATTTCAATATCATATTTTCTGATTATATTATCCTGCATCCTTCTCATTGGATAGGTGGGAGAAACCAGGCCACAATCCTTTATTTGGGTATGACTTTTGGTACCAACCACGGCACAATACTATGATTAGCACATCATGGGGTGCTCCTAAAGCTTTTACCAAAGGTTTTAACTTGCAGCATGTCTCTGATGGACTCTATGGGAGGCATCTACATGTATATGACTGGCCTGGGGGCGAACTGAGACAAACATTGGACCTTGGTAACACAGGACTCCTACCCTTGGAGGTAAGTTGTTTAGCATAATTTGTTAGATGTTTAAGATGCAATTTTTTCCTTGTGTTTGAAGCCTGTTTATATATTTGTGTGATTTAAATATGACTCTAACTGATTTCCCCTTCCCTCTCACTTGTACTTGTGAACCATTTTGCAAAAGTTGGCATACTTTATAACTAATTCACCCTTAATGCAGATAAGGTTCCTGCATGATCCTGCTAAAGATACAGGTTTTGTTGGAAGTGCATTGTCAAGTAACATGATACGATTTTTTAAGACCCAAGATGGATCATGGAGCCATGAGGTATATCCAAAGTCCATTCTCTTCTAGATACTTTTAGTACTTCAAGGTATATTTATCATTTATCAATAATACTTATAGACTAAGTTTACTTTGTAGGTTTCCATAGCAGTGAAACCACTGAAAGTGCAAAACTGGATTCTTCCTGAAATGCCTGGGCTTATAACTGATTTTCTGATTTCTCTTGATGATCGGTTTCTGTACTTTGTAAACTGGCTTCATGGAGATATAAGGCAGTATAACATTGAGGACCTTAAAAATCCTAAACTGACTGGCCAAGTATGGGTTGGTGGTCTTATCCAGAAAGGAAGCCCTATAGTAGCTATAACAGAAGATGGTAACACCTGGCAATCTGATGTGCCAGAGATTCAGGTTATTGCTATTTAACTTTTCAACTTAGTAATTCTATTGTCAAACTTATTGCATATCACATGTTTGGATTTAGTTAGTTATTGGGTGAATGCAAACGAATTTGTAAAAACAACATTTAAAATGGAGAAGAGTGAAATGTGACTTTAATTGTAAGTTTCTTAGTAGCCATTGCCTTCAACAAAAAAATTTCGCTTGATATGCTAAAGCAAATTATTTCATAGGCATGGAAAATCATATGGGTGATCAATTTCAGTTTTTAGCACATTTTGATTGACACTGTAGGACTACAGTTGCACTCTAATTTTCCATCCATTTATGAATGTAAGAGTATACTTGGTATATAAATATGAAAGGGTATAGTGACTTCATGTTCACCTTGTCTAGAAGAACAAATTGTTTCTCATTTGTTCCATTTTTCCAACCCCTGTCTCATCATATGGAATTTCACATGAACAAAATATTTATACTTTATGCTATTTATTCAACTCTTGTGCCATGTTAGATGTGTTTTTCCCCCAAAATGTACTATATCTAATGATCTGGTAATGCATTAAATAAACTCATTCATTCATAAGTGACCAAACATTCATTTAGGTGAAGAATAACATCTCATTACTCACTAGCATGTCATTTCCCCTTGAGATAACATATTCATACAACAAAACTTGCATATACAACAACTTATAAAACAAACTTTTTCTCTCTATCTTTCTCCATCACATCCCATATTTCTCTCTCTTTTCTCTCTTTTATTTTTACATCTCTCTGTTGTACAAACAACATTTGTCTTCCCCTTTTATGATGGTACTGTTTCAACTCTAAAAGCAAAGGTTTTGGTTTTGATTTCAAACTTCAGCTTTCTAGGATTAAAGTTAATACTGACTTCAAACGAACAAAGACAAAAATGTAGGAAGCAAAAGAACAAACATATTTGTGATACTCTGATGAATGATTTGACTTCTTTAATATTTCAAGGGTGTCTGATGCTAATTAAAATTATTCTTTTCAGGGAAAAAAATTGAGAGGGGGCCCTCAGATGATTCAATTGAGTTTAGATGGGAAGCGACTTTATGTTACCAACTCACTGTTTAGTACTTGGGACAAACAATTTTATCCAGAGCTTGTTGAGAAAGGAGCCCACATATTGCAGATTGATGTTGATACTGAGAATGGTGGCCTGAAAATTAACCCCAACTTCTTTGTAGACTTTGGAGCTGAGCCTGATGGTCCTTCCCTTGCCCATGAGATGAGATATCCTGGTGGTGACTGCACTTCAGACATATGGATTTAAGTAGACATGTAATAATTTACTTGTAATAAAATATAAGTATCTTTAATGTGGTTGAAATGAGCAAGATACTGTATATGAGCTTGTTCATTTTCAATATCTTGAAGACAGAGTTTTCTACTCTGCATAAAATATATGAAGCTAAGTTAACCTCCAAAACTTCCTAGTCTGTGGGTTATTTTTTTATTTTGAGAAATGCTAGTAATATGCTTCTTTTGACATTTGATTCATTTTTTAAAAAGTTAACACACTTGGCTAGTAAATTAATCACTTTTTAAAAAGTGTGCTGACTTTTAAAAAAATAAACCATTTATAAAGAGTGTATTGCTAGTTTTATCTTTGTGATTACCACCAACTTAATTTTGTACATGTGTGTAAAAAATAAGTTTATGCACGTTTCCAATCCAGATAAAATTGAATTAGAGAAAGGGGGAATGTAAAGAAGATCAAAGGATCTTGAGCTGTATAAATGATAAAATGATTAGTAATAAACTTAATAATAGTATTTATTATATTAGAAATATAAAAGAACAATAAATATTTTCTTTTTAAATAATAATTTTCACTTTTAATATTCTTATTCTCAGTCTTAAATTGATTGTGGGGTAGGAAATATAGGGCAAGGTATACTGTTATAAGGTCAAAAAAATTATAGGTATATTAGTTTCAATTGCTTGGGCACTATTTAAATTAGGATTATGCGATCACGTGATCTATGCATGCCCCGATTTCTACAGCTCATGTGATGAATAACTTGTATTAAAGCCTGTGTTCTATCTTTATATTTAACTAGTTTGTTTAATACAATAACAACTACAATAATGACTATTTTCACAAATACAATAAATTTGATTAACACAACAATGACTACTATTTTGTTTAACTAACTACTTTTACTACCATTATTACATCACATAAGTCCATGTTTTTCCCTAATAATTTGACACAATTGTTCATGATCTCGTAGTTGTTTCTCATTCGTTCCAGATGTATCTTTAAAAGAGAATTTGTATCTCAAATTGTTGTTGTTGGTATTGTATCTACTGTTGTTGGTATTATATCTGTTGTTTTGCCACTTGATCTCTTTTTCCTTCAAAAGTGCAAATTTTCTATAACACCTATTTTACCCTTTTGTGTCTCTTCTATTCCACTTTGGTCAATATGAGCCGAAGATGGGTCATTTGACTTTGCTTTTCCTTTTGTCTGGCTGCTTTTGTCCCAGCTGGGTGAACCATGATCAACCTCATGCATTGGTCTTCGATGTTGTCGTTCATGAAATCTTCAATGAGTTCCCACTCAAGCATTCTACTTAGGTTAACATTGTCCGGGTAAGTAAATGGTGATTGAAACATGGGAAATTAATATGGAATTGGTATTGGCGAGTTTGGATTATTTTCTGGGTTTGGGAAAGGTGAGACATTTTGTGGATTTGAAAAATTCAGATTGAATTGGATGGGATCCATCTCATTAAAACAAATCAAATAGAAAGTTCAGGATTTGGGACGATTTGAGTGGGACCAAAAATTTATGTTGTTTCAATTGAGTGGTGTAAAAATCCTCTTAGATGCTTTGAATATATAAACTCTTGACTAACATCTAGTTTTACTAAAGGCTATTTTGAGTAACGGCTAGTTTGACTAACAGCTACATTGACTAATAGAGCTGGGTAACAGAGCGGTTCACATAAGCAGTTAAATGAGTTTGCCCACTTAAGCCTCCAATCTAAATGAACTAATAATAAACATGGCCGCATAAACCCACGAGTTTACGATCCAACTCGCAGACCAACTAATAAAAGAAAAATATGTTTAGTATGATTGTAAAACAAAACATAATAAAAATGAGTATAAAATATAATAAAATAAGTGTAAAGAAATACATGAGTGTAAAAATAGAAAATAGAAAATAAATTACAGTATAAAATAATATAATAACATGCACAAAATATGCCATAAAAATTTCCAATATTGGTTACATGATGATTGAATAAATAATGCACGAAAAATAAAAACTTTCCTCCTGCATTTTTCTTGATTAGGGTGAATTATATTTACCTAACCTATATATTAAGTTTATAGATAAATATTAATAATTAAATTTTAAAAACTATTCTCTTGGGATGTATAAAAATTATTATAAGAAAAATTATTAAGACTTTTATTGTATTCTTAACTAGTAAATTAATTATTTTCAAGACTTTTCCTATATTCTTAACCTATATAATTTAAATGTTTTACCCGTGATGTTTACTTTTTGTCATTACAAATAAAATAATAATAAGAAACAATTAATTTATGCTAAAATTTAAATGGCCAAAACATATGTATCCATCTAAATTATTATAAGTTGATTACCATTGTTTTCATGTAGAATGATCATTCTCGTGTGCTATATTTTAACTCTTAAAGTATAATGAGTATATATATGTGTGTGTACTTTTATTATCAAGGTATTAATATGATTTCCTTCAAAATTTTCATTCTTACGTGTTATAAGTATTTACCCTTATAATTAAAAATTTAAATATTGAATATACATTTTTTGTAAACTTTTCATTCCCTTGTGATTTATAATTTGTGAATTATATTTACCTCTTCTAATCTAAATTCTAAATTAAAAATTATAAATAAATAAATTAATTTTCAAGATTTACTTCCTTGTGATATATAAATAAATATTATAAGAAAGATTAAAATGAAATTTCTATTGATAAAAACACTATTCAAATTTCAAAAGTCATTCATTTTTGTTAATTAGTTTTATTAATATTTTTACAAAAAAAAACAAAATAAAATTTAAATATTTAGAATAAACTCATTTGTTTTTAAAAAAATCAATTAAAGTGTAACTTAAATGAGATATTTATGAGATTTCTGGTAAAATGTTCATTCCTGTGTGATTTATTTTTATGTTATAATTAAAATAATAATAATAATAAAAATAAATTTTCATATAGATATAATCAACCTAAATTTTAATTATGTAAATATTTTTATCATGTTTGATTTACCATATAATTAAATTATTAGTGTTGGGATCAGGAATTCACGAACGTTGGGCAGGGATAGCTAGGCCCACTAATATAGGCCCATGAAGAAAGTCAACAACTTGATGAAAAGGAAAGGCCATGAGGCAGGGTGCAGGCAACGACAAGAAGGATATCGCGGCAGGGGAACAGAGCGGAGATCAAGGAAAAGATGATAAGTGCCCCTTCACCAAAAAGGAAAGTCTACTCGCGCACGCATAAAGAAAAGTAGTCTAGAACATAAGAAAGGAAAAGGCGCACTGCTAAAGCACGCTGCCCCAGAGCCAGCAAGGCTACTCGACGCTGTAGGGAGAAAACGACGAAAAAGGTTTAGCCTTCTAGCTGATAGGAATTTCCCCTAGGCAGGGAGATATATATTGTAAGAACAAAAGGGAGAGAAATCAGATTGACCATTGGCATCTCCAAGCATAATACTAAGAATACCTTTCTGATAAGTGCCACAGATTAGGATATTTTGTATGCAAAACATGGCACTTAGGGGTAAATTGTATAAATTCTTGTGTTGATTTCCACCAAATTCTAGAACTTTGAAGATAAGCAGTAATATCTTAGTATTGGTTTAATTGAATCCTTTTAATTCAAAATTTTGGTGTTTAATTACAGGAAAAGTTGAAGAGGAATGACCAGGTTCAGAAGAATTGAAGTAAAAAGAAGAAAAGGAGGATTTCAAGAGAAGTAAATTCGCTTGAGCCAATTTTAATTAGCTCAAGCGAATTTTGACCAGAGAGGGTGTTTTTGGGGTGCTAAATTCGCTCAAGCGAATTTAATTAGCTTGAGCGAATTTACTTTTCTTCACCATGCAGGATTCTATTGGCTTGAGCTAAAATTTTTAGCTCAGCGAATTTTCACTTACTCAGCATCACAAAACAGAATTTGAAATGTATTTTCAGTCAGTTCGTCACTTTCTAAATTTAGGAAACTAAGAGTTCAAAAGGAAGAATGAAGGCTGCAGAAGCTAGATCTTTTGTTTTCTCCTTCATCTTTATTGGTTGTTAAAGCTACCATGAGTGGCTAATCTCCTCTTCTGGGATTGAATGTAAATCGACTCGAACTCGGATGTATTCTGGTTATATTTCTATATAGTTCACTTTGTTCTATCGATGTTGTTATTTTCGTTCTGCTTATATTTACCGGATTCTATCTGATCAATAGATTTTCGATGTAGATTTTTAGATCTAACTGGAAAGTATTTCTGAAAATCCGATCTGAACGAAATAATCGATATATTGTTATACTAGGAATAGATTTCCATATATCGAATGCTTTTAATACTTGAACTTAATGATGGATAATCCATTGAATATATGATGAATCAATATTCAAGGGATTAATCTTATGAATTTTATATTTGAGGAATCAATACAAATGATTATTGTGTATGCATCAATATCGGTAGTTACAAATACTATATATTGATATACAACCAGAATACAGACGTGGGAGATAGATGAAATTCAATCCCTATTTCTCTTATTCATATTTCAAATCAGTTTACACTCTTTTCTACTGCTTGATATAATTTTCCTTTACTTACATATATCAATCATGAAACAAATTACTCTCTTATGTATATATTTACTTTCTGAATTTAGCTATAACTTTAAATGACCTTTTCCTCGAGGGATCGACACTCGTACTTCAATTTATTATACTACAGTTGACTAGAGGTACGCTTGCCTAGAAGTTAACACTTTCCTGTTAGCATCTCAAAGACTCAACCCAGAACATTTGGCGACTCCACTGAGGAGGTGCCATGGACAATCGTTCACGAAGAGTGACGCCGAGGAGGCTGTCGTTTAGATTGGAAGATTTCTCCACCTTGGAAATTGGCAAGCTAGATTTGAATGCAACTGTGACAGAAGAAACACACCAGGGTGGCGGAGAGAACCCCTTATCTTTCACGCCAACGATGCATGGTATGCAGACAAGGGGAGAGTTGAACCTGTTGGGAGGCATAAGAACGCCTAACCAGCTCGAAGGCAGCGTGCATGAGCCCGCTCACACTGTGATCCCCACCGCCGTCCTCAGCAGCATTCTGACGAACCAGTAGAATCTGGCTGACTTAGTAGCTGACTTTAAAACGCAAAACAGGGAGAAAGAAAAAGAAACACCAGTTCAAAGGCATAGGGAAGCATCTGTAGCTCAACCAGGTGATGCCTTAGTCACTCAAGCCGAGTTAAGACGTTTGCTGCAAGCAGAGCGTAACGGCCCAGGGGATGTGTTCGACCTAGAGCCGCCTTTAGTGGACGAGGTATTGGCAGCGCCATATCCAATGGGATACCAACCACCATCCTTCCGGAAGTTTGATGGAACAGGGAGTGCAAGGGAACACCTTATGTGCTTCCTGGACGATCTGGGAGTCCATCGGGATAATAAAGGGTTAAGGCTCAAGGAGTTCTCTAAATCCCTGGCTGGGAGAGCGTTCACATGGTATGTAAAGTTACGCCTTTGATCTATTAGAACGTGGGAAGAACTTGTGGCCGAATTTTGCGGGAAATTCCTAGAGGAGGAAGGCGCCATACATATCATGGATTTAGGAAGGGTGAAACAAAAAAGTGGGGAGAGCCTGATAGCATTCGTCAAACGTTACAGGGATCATGCGTTGCAGTGTAAGGAAACTCTCCCTGAAGCAGACCTAGTGTACGGTTGCATCAAGAACATAGAGGATGGGTCGCAAATATTTCTGAGCCTAGGGTGGATAACGACCTTCGCTGAACTGATGCGACAGGGAGCTGACGTGGCAGAGGCCATAAAAAGACAAGGGAAAAGGGCTAAAGAAACTGAAAACGTGTTTGGCGTTTGCGCCTCAGACGAACGAGAAAAAAAGAAGAGCTTTAGAGCGTCCCCGTCGGCAAGAAAGTTTGCTTTTAGTGACGTAGACGAGCTCCCCCCGGTTGCCTATAAGCAGGGCGCAAGCATGCCAACTGACAGAAGACTGGATGAAGGATGGCACGATACAAACAAAGGCGAATAGACCGCCACTTTCGAAGGAACAGTACGAAGACCCTGCGTATTGCGTCCTCCATAGGACGCGAAACCATTCCATGATGGAGTGTTGGACCATCAGGCGCACATTTCAGAAACAATTGAAGGCAGGAAAGGTGCTATTACCTGAGACAGAAGGGGTGGAAGGCGAGCTACATAGGAGGCCTTTACCAAACCATGGCATCAATGCTATTGTTTCCTCTTCTCAGGGAAGGATACACATAGAAGAAGTAGATGATGAAGCAAATGCGGAGGAAGAAACATTGGTGAATGGACTGACAAAGACCAGGGGGTGGAGAATATTGTTTGGACAGCTGGCCTGAGCCGGGACGCCCAACAAGAAGCAGCTAAGGTGCTAGTAAAGATCGCTCAAAACCAGGGAGGGGAGCTGGGCAGAGTGAACGCCCTGCTCACGAGGTTAGCACGGGCACACGCCACAACCATTATATTCAAGGAACCAACGATGGAAGGGCCCGAGTTTTGTCACAACCGCCCTTTGTATGTAGAAGCCACCATATAGGGAGTAAAGGTAATGTGTGCGTTAGTAGATAATGGATCTGGAGTTAACATACTTCCCTCGTATCTGTTTAAAATGCTAAATATGCCCAAGTACCGCCTACGAGTCTCGGATGTAACGCTAAACACATTCCATGGAGAGCCCGTGGAATCTAGAGGATGTGTGAATGCGGTGTTGGAAGTAGGACCCATCAAGACGGTTAACACGTTCCAGGTGGTGGATGGTGACCCTAGCTACCACCTCTTGTTAGGATGCCCTTGGATACATCTGCATCAGTGCATACCTTCTACACTCCACCAATGCATTAAGTCCGATTTCAGAGGGAGAGAAATAGAGATACCAGGCGTCACCGCCCCATTTGAAGCAAAGGAAACGCACCTGATAGACGCGTCACTGTTTAACGAGCTCGCGCCACCAGGAAGCAGTCGTTTACACAGGGAACAACATGTCTCACTAGGGGGAGAAAGAGTAACTCAGGAAAGGCACGACGCGTTTTGTCATTGGACGCCCCCCAAGCGACGCAGAGAAGAGAACAATAGGGGAATCCAAAAGGAGTACATGTCAAATGGAGAGACAAGGTGGAGGATCCTATAGGAATCAGGGGGTTTGATGAGAAACTCCCGGCCAATTCTCATCAGCCCCGAGAAAGTGTTTGTAGTTGAGAAACAGAAAATGCCCGTTGAACAGCTGCTCAAAGACGCTCCTCCGGAGTTTCAAGACACGCCGAAGCAATGAGAAGACGACTTGGAAGAAATAGATGTTAGCAATGAAGAAGGGAAGAAGAGGCCGCTCTATATTAACAGGGCGTTAAGTGATGATGAGAAACGGAGCCTGTACGCCCTGATGTTAAACCAGTTAAGCAAGCAGCAAGAAAATTTTCACCTGAAGTAGAGAAAGAAATAAAAAGGGAGGTGGAAAAGCTATTACATGCTGGCTTCATTAAGCCCATTCAACACCCGTCTTGGCTAGCAAATGTAGTGCCAGTGTGAAAGAAAAACGGGCAAAATACGGTGCTGTGTGGATTTCAGAGATCTGAATAGAGCTTGCCCAAAGGATGATTTCCTACCTCACATAGACGCCTTGGTTGACGCTACGGCCGCGCACAAGCATTTCGCCTTCATGGATGGGTTCAGTGGATACAACCAAATCAAGATGGCAAAGGGTGATGAAGAAAAAATAGCCTTTAGGACCCCAGTAGGCAATTTCTTCTATACAGTCATGCCGTTCGGCTTGAAGAACGCCGGGGCGACGTATCAAAGGGCCATGACGGCGATATTCCATGATCTGATGCATGACATGGTGGAGGACTACGTGGACGACCTTGTGGTCAAATCAAGGCAGAAAGAGGATCATGAAACACACTTGAAACTGGTATTTGAAAGGTGCAGAAAAATCTGCCTGCGCATGAACCCCATGAAGTGCGCATTCGGGGTGAGCTCCGGAAAGTTCTTGGGATTCAGAGTCCATCAGGGAGGCGTGTCGGCGGAAGAGAGCAAAGTAGAAGCTATACAACATATGAAATCGCCCACTAACATCAAGGAAGCGCAATAGTTGGTGGGAAAGTTGGGCTACATAAGGCGTTTTGTGCCTGCAATGGGAGAGTTGGTTGGGCCTTTGAGGAGCTTACTAGGTGGAAAGGGAGTATTCCGTTGGGAGGAGCGGCATCAAAGCGTTTTTGACAAGATAAAACAAGTCATGTCGTCAATGCATGTGATGTCACCACCAACCCCACGTAAACCTCTAAGACTTTATTTGGCAGTGATAGAACAAGCCATCAATGGTCTAATAGCCCAAGAGATAGAGGAACAAGAGCGTCCAATTTGTTATCTGAGCAGGGTACTGAAAGATGTGGAGGCGTGATATCCTAAGCAGGAAAGATATTGTTTAGCTCTTGTCTATGCAGCCCAGAAGTACAGACACTATTTCCAAGCCTACACAGTAGAGGTAATGGTTAAGTCAGAGGGGATCAAATACATGCTACAAAACCCCTCACTTACGGGGCGTATGAGCAGATGGGCGCTAATGCTAAGTGAATATGATATACAATTGTTATACCCCAGTAAGCTCAGAAGTCAATCTGTGGCATATATGATGGCCATTACGCCTTCAGGACAAGAAGAAGAGGTAAAAGAGGAAGTGCGGGGAGAAGTCTTAGAAGTGAACGCCTGCGACCCTCAAGGCCACGAGCGATGGAAATTAAGGTTCGATGGTACCCCTGCCAACCCGAAAGGGGGTGCAGGTGTGGTTCTGTCCAATGATCAAGGGGAAATATTCGCCTTCTCGTACCACCTAGGCTTTCCATGCACAAATAATGAAGCAGAGTATGAGGCGTTGATACTGGGATTACGAATGGCTGAGGATATGAAAGTAAAGAGACTGCAAATCAAAGGAGACTCCAATCTAGTCATAAGGCAACTGAAAGGTGAATATGGAGTTAAGGAACAGTCTCTGGCAGTATATAGAGATGAAGCCTTGCGCCTACTTAACCTGTTCGAAGAAGTAGAGGCCGTGCACGTGCCCAGAGCTGAGAACAAGCACACAGACGCCCTAATTGGAAGCAAAGAGTCAAGACAAGAAGGGGAAGAAGTGGTAGTTTTCAAACGAAAGGGACAGCCCAACACCGCTATCATCCCAACAGTAAAAGGGTACATGGACTGGAGGAAGCCAATCGCAGAACAACCAGCTCAAAAACTCTCTTCAAAGGTGACGAGAGAATATCTGGAGTTGCAAGGCGTGCTATACAGGAAGAGCTCAGAGGGGTTGTTGATGAAGTGTGCTGCCAAAAAAGAAGAACAGGAAAAGGCAGAGAATCTACACTGCGCAATTTGCGGAGATGGAGGACCAAGCCTCTACAGGCGGATGCAACGTGTGGGGATGTATTGGCCTAAGATGAAGGCATACTGTGATGCTATACAAAAAGCTTGTGAAAATTGTGGAGAGAATAGGGAGGTGGTGGAAGTCAATACAATTGAAAGATATTGGGCGCACCCACTTAAGGACTATTTGAGTTCTGGGGAGCTGCCCCCAGAACCAAGAGAAGCGGAGAAACTGAAAAGGAACGCAGAAAGGTATTTCTGCAAAGGCCAAGAATTATTCAAACATAGCCACACAGGTGAAATCCTACGATGCGTAGAAAAGACACAACAAGTGGCAGTTATGGCATAAATACACCAAGGCGTGTGCAGGAGGCACCAAAGGGGAAGAAACTTATGGGCAGAAATACTAAGGCTGGGTTATTACTGGCCAAGCATGAAGGAAGATGCGTTACACTTCGCGAAGAAATGTGTCCAATGTCAGAAACAGGGAGATCTCATACACGCCCCAGCCACCAGCATGCAAGGCGTGACCTCCCCCTACCCATTCCACACGTGGGTTATGGACTTCATTGGCCCCATCTCACCCGCATCTGGAGGAAAGAAATGGATATTGGTAGCAACCGAATACTATACAAGGTGGGTTGAGGCAGTGGAGACCAAAGAGGCCAAGGCAGAAGTGGTGGTTTCATTTATAAAAGAAAGCATTGTGTTCCGCTTTGGGCTACCTAAAAGGATCGTATCGGATAATGGAACTCATTTCGTCAACTCCAAAGTAAGGAAGGTACTTGAGAAATATGCCATTCGACATGACAAGTCATCCCCATACTACCCTCAGTTTAATGGGCAGGCGGAGTCTACCAACAAGAACCTTATACGCATTTTGGCAAGGATGGTAGGAGACGCTCCGCGAGAGTGGGCAGCATACCTGCCTCTTTCTCTGTGGGCCTACAGGACCACAAAGCATGGGAGTACGAAAGCCACACCATTTTCATTGGTATATGGAGCAGAAGCAGTGCTGCTAGTAGAAGTTATGGTGCCCTCCGCAAGAATGATCCTGGGAGAAGGCACGTCTAGAGAAGCGTCAGCTGAAGTAGTTGAAGAGAGGCGGACGGAAGCAGAAAGCGAATTGCTAAACCATCATAGGCGATTAACTCTGGCTTATGAAAGACTGGTAAGGCCAAGGATGTTTCATGAAGGAGAACTAGTGCTCAAAGCTACGGATGTCGTTATGAGGAAACAACATACTTCTAAATGGGCACCTAATTGGGAAGGGCCTTATGTGGTTCAGAAGGCCAATAGCAATGGAAGCTGCATGTTGATGGATCCTGAAGACGAGCGTGTGATTGGACCTATAAACTTCAAGTACGTCAAGAAGTACTATGCATGATTACTGAACGTAATGTGTTTCTTTTGTCATCTAGATCTTGCTTTACATTGCATGATCATTGAACGTAACGTGTTCTTTTTGTCATCTAAGTATTATTTTACCTGACATTAGTCTTGAATGAAATATGTTTTTTGGGCATATAAGTGTCACCTTACATTGCATACACATCCATGCACGCATATATGCATAAAATTCATGCATAACTCATCATCTGCAAACACATGGCCAATACAATTTACAGAGCCCAAGTGATTAACCTAAGAAAAGGTTGACAGCGTTGCTTTTCTTAGGAACACTTAGGGATCTATAACGCTCACCAAATGGCAAGCCTTAGGCGAATAACTTGGGAAGGGATTGATAGCTTTGTCCTTCCCGGGAACGCCTCAAGACTTATAACGCTCACACTGAATCAAAGGAACTGAATAAATAAACTCAAAAGGAGTTTTAGTGGTAATAGACCCCATGGCCCTATGACATAATATCTCTACCATCTGAAGCATTGCAGGGTTCACAACTCCCACAAAGTGCACCAACATACAAAAGGAATTCAAAATTTAAGGATAAAAGCAAAGGCGTCACACCAGAGGTAAGTACTCGCATAAATTGATTGATTTACAAAAGGCATGGTCAGGATAATGTCAATTATACAGAGTGAAAGCGCAATATTATGAAACCATTTAGATATACGATGGACAACAAGGGTAGTACATTTATATTTGGATAGCACAAACACATAGGGAAATACAAATAAAGGCAAAATGATGTCTTTTAATATCTAAAGAAAGTAAGACGGAACAGGTTGAGCAGGGCGCATAAAAAATCTCAAATACTAAATAGGGAAGCCAACCCAGCATGAACATCCTCAATCTCCTTCTGCTTAATCTTCAGGCGTTCAAATTCCGATTCACCGTTGGCAAGATCTAATGTTAAGCGCTCCAGTTGCACCTTTATATCTGAGTTACGCTGCTCTTGTTCGAGAATACCATTAGTGATCTTTTGAAGATCCTCCAAGGCAGCAGAGGGGAGAGGAACGGTATGATGACGAGCCAACTGATCAAGCCAACCACCCTTGAAGCCGAACAAAGCCAAAGCCTCCAAATCACTTGCAATTTTGCCTTTGTGAAGGCACATTAAGTCAACGGCGGTGTGAGCACGTATGAAATGAAGAAGGTCAGCAAGTACAACATAAGCTGGCTTCAAAAAAGCAGAGGGCAAAGCAGGATCAGGGAAGGAGAAGTCAGTATGACGAGAGACAAATTCTCTGATGATGGCCCCGTCAGAGTCGGGCAATAAAGACACCAAAATAGAAGCAGTAGAAGCTGATGCATCCTTCTTTTCTGGAAAAGAAAAACAAAAACAGAAAAAGGGGGGAGGAGACAAGCACAAACAAAAAAGAGATCAGCCGAGCTCAGGTAGGAGACAAATAAAAAATACGATCCCCATCAAATCAAAGGAACATTACCTGCACCTGCATCCAAACAAATTAATGCAGCAACTGGTGAACCACCAGGTGCGCCCTCAGACCTAGTCTCATTCATGGAACCACAAGTTGGGAGAGGCTTTATTTCCTTAGCAGCAACAGGCTCCTCAACAGCACACGCATCCTGGGGAGAGCCAAGTAAGCGTGTTTCTGCAAACGTACACAAAGGAGATTAATACAATACAACTACCAACATAAAAGAAGAAACAAGAGAAAGGATAGAAAGAAGAAAACAAAACACCTGCACAGTTCTCAACATCGTCATTAGGAGCAACACTATGGTCAAAAGCCAGAGAAGTTTCCTTATCACTAGCAGGAACCTTGTTCACGAAGGAACCCTGAGTAGTCTCATGAACGACAGGGAACGAAGGCGAATCTTGGACAACCTCGTCAGGCACTTCATTGGTTGTATGTCCCACTTGCTTAGAACTCTCATCACCCTCATCACGATCTGCAGGCCCCCGGATCACAATGGGATTAGAAAAAGAAGTGGGGGACAAAGACCTCCTACGAGATTTAGCCTTTAAACGCTCAGACTTATGAGTTGGAAGCAAAGGTTGCTTTTTCATCCTTGACGAACAGGTAGAAGGCTTCTTTGTATTAGTGCTAACGCCTGCCGGGTCTGATTGAGTCACTTTTCGATTTTTGCAACTTCCCTTAGAAGGTGGTGCAGGCCCCTCAGAAGATGAGGGAGTCGCGATAGGCCCTTTATTTAGGGAAACAAGTTTCCGCTTCTTGGTCTGCTGAACTCTTGCCTCTGTCCGTTTTTCTTAATTGTTAAAAAAAGGGGGGGAAGAGAGAACAGATAAGAGAGCAGGAGAAGGAAAAGCTTCCATACCTCGTTCTTCAGGCTGCCTCACTCTGGCAGTGACATAGTATGGATCTTTACACATTATCTGAAGGTTTGGAAACACCTGCATGGAGTCCTGCTGTTCATAACGCTTGATGGAGGATTTAAGGCGACGGTAATAAGCTACCCACAAATCAAGTACACGCCCCGCTCTATCAGGAGGAACGAATAATGAGGCGTCAAATGGAAGGAGTGACTCAGGGAGCTTGAACAGAACAACCTTCATAGCTTCAGCAAAGTCAACAAAACCTAACTCAACAGGACGAGGGGGCTAATCCAATCCAAATTGACGACATATGCGATTGGGGCGATACACAAAAGGCCAAAAAGCCTCACCAGCAATAGAGACTGTATCTGTAATAATGAAGTCAGGTAGCACTTGTGGATGAAGTATGAGGCGCCAGATATCAAATACACCCTCAGCACGGTGTAAACGAACATTGCACGAAGAAAACTCACTCTCTTGATAAAGATGATGTAAGGCCTCCACGCCCAGGAAGAAATTGAGTATAAGGACGGTGCACGAAATGGTCCTCCTCATCAATCAAATCCAGCAACGAATGACGGGGGCACCCTAAAGACCATCCCCACACCCGGGGTTCCAAAGGCCTTGTCACGCCTTTAGAAGGGTGATCAGGGATAGTGCGCACGGGAGCGTATTCAGGGAAACGCTCGAAAAGGAAACATTGTAAGAAGATTAGATCCACAAAACAATTAATAGGAAAAAGCCCAAAGGAAGAAAATAACTGATCTTGTATTTGGTCCAACCACCCGTAAAAGCTACCCAAGTACAAAGAAGCTAATGGGAGGTGTACTCCTTCAGCCAGTAGACAAGCCATGATAAAGACACCTGGACTCACTGACTCCCACGGGGGACCCAGAAAGACGTACTTGGATAACCAAAAAGCAATGAAGGCAGAGCGCTTCAATGGTTGAGGCAACGCAGGGCCAGAAATGAACTTGGATTTACTAGAATCAAAATCACCAAAGAAATACCTCACCCATGTGGCGTAGGTATATTTCAGAGATTCATGGGCAACCTTCCTCTGAGTAAGAGGCAATACATTGCTAGTGCCCTTTACCTTTTGAGGACGTGTCTTCACGTTGGGGTTCGAAGGAAGAGGCTCAGCACAAAGCTTGGATAGGAAATCCCGAGAATATTTCGCACCGTCTATGGTGGCAGCTTTAAGCTCTTTCGCCTTATCAATTATGTGGCTATCTACAGGAGCAGCAGAAACGTCATAGTCACCAAAGAGGGGCAACTTAAGCAAAACATGAACGTCCTCCAAGGAAGGTGAAAACTCCCCCCAAGCGGCCAGGAAAGTGTGGGTAGCATGAGACCAGCGCTGAACTACGCAGTTCAAGTCCTCCACACGTTTGTATACGCTTAGTCGAGGGATAACTTGATTGCCTCCACCATGCCAACCTTCTTCATAATCTCAACGAAAGGGAGATCATTGGTGAAGATGTGGTCGACCCATTCGGACCACCCACCGGTGTTGGTCCGCTCATCACGAAGGAACATGAGATCCATGGGAATTCCTGTCGAAGCAGTCGCGAGCGAAGAAGGGAAGGGCCAACAATGTGAGAAGGGGCGTTAGGTACCTCATAAAAAAGCAAAGCTTCCTCACGACGGATACAGGGAATCACTAAGGCGTCCTTGAAAAAATCGTCACCAGACGAAGGCAGAGGTTCGAAAAGCCGAAGAGGAGGTTGAGGATGATTCATCCATTTCCGGCCAGCAGCATCAAGGGGATTGGCTCTGGGAGGAGGAAGATGTGTCCATACGGTGAACGAAATAGAACGAGGGATGAAGTCACATGAAGAATAGGAAGAAGAGGAAGAATCTTCCGGTGGGAGTTCTGAACAAGTGGGGTGAGACTTAGCCATAGACAGTGGTAAAGGAAGATTGGAAGACGAGATAGAGAAAGCACAGGAGCCAAAGGGATGGGGATGACAAGACTAGAAAGAGGAAGAGTGGTGAAATGAAATTTTGAAATTTGAAATCATTCAAATACCATCTTGTCAAGTACTGAAAGGCGTGCACGAGTCACTTCCGCATTGATGACGCAACTAATGCCCAACTATATATATTCAAATGTGAGTTGTATGCCTTGAAAGACTCAGGGAGTCTATCAAAGCATAAGGGGGCTAATGTTGGGATCAGGAATTCACGAACGTTGGGCAAGGATAGCTAGGACCACTAATGTAGGCCCATGAAGAAAGTCAACAACTTGTTGAAAAGGAAAGGCCATGAGGCAGGGTGTAGGCAACGACAAGAAGGATATCGCACCAGGGGAACAAAGCGGAGATCAAGGAAAAGATGATAAGTGCCCCTTCACCAAAAAGGAAAGTCTACTCGCACACGCATAAAGGAAAGTAGTCTAGAACATAAGAAAGGAAAAGGCGCACTGTTAAAGCAGGCTGCCCCAGATCCAGCAAGGCTACTCGACGCTGTAGGGAGAAAACGACGAAAAAGGTTTAGCCTTCTAGCTGATAGGAATTTCCCCTAGGCAGGGAGATATATATTGTAAGAACAAAAGGGAGAGAAATCAGATTGACCATTGGCATCTCCAAGCATAATACTAAGAATACCTTTCCTGTTAGCATCTCAAAGACTCAACCCAGAACAATTAGTAAGTTTTCTTGCAAAACTTGCATATTCGTATGATTTGATTTTATCATATAAATTAATTATTAATTTATTATAAAGACTTTTCATGTATTCTTAAGCTGTAATTTAAATATTTTACTCGTGATGTTTACTTATTGTCATTGCTAATAAAACAACAATAAAAAATAAATAATTTATGTTAAAATTTAAATGGTCAATGAAATAACAATAAGAGACACTTAATTTACATTGAAATTTAAACAATATCATTTTAATAGATAAATTTGCGATGGTCTTGGAATCAATACTTTTCATCTAGAGATGTCAATGGCGCGAGGCGTGGGCGGGTAGTGTAACATTCCCTAAATTAGGGCCTAGAAAATATAATGGAAGCCTGAGGCTGTGAATCCGACCAATAGAGTAGGATGAGAATTTGGGGGTTTGAGTGTGAATTAAGACAAGGATTAGAGAATATGTTAAGAGCATGAGTTTTGAGAGAATTTAGAAGAGAAACCAAGTGTTAAGTCAAACAAAACTGTAGACCGAACTTTGAAGAAATCACACCTTGGGGCGGAGAGAATTATAGGGTATAGAGATGAGGGGAAGAGGTTTAGAGGAAGAGGAACTAAGTTGGAAAGATATGTTGTTAGAAAGAATTAGGAAAAAGGTAGGGGAACTAAGTTAAAAGTGGTTAGAAGTGAGAATCAGGATTTTGTAAAGAGGAACTAAGTCGGAAAGATATGTTATCAAGAGCCCTTCTCGCTTGAGCGAGCATATCATAAAAATGAGGAATTTGTAATCTAGTTTTCTCGCTTGAGCGAGGAAGCTCTCGCTCAAGCGAGAAACATGGGAGCAAGTAGGTGCTCTCTGGGATGCTCTCTGGAGTGTTCTCGCTCAAGCGAGAGGCTTCTCGCTTGAGCGAGAATGCGAATCCATAATCCCCTCAACGTTCTCGCTCAAGCGAGAAGGGCTCGCTTGAGCGAGAATGCGCGTGTTAGTTTTGAAAACACTAAGTTAGGGCTTTTTTTCTCATTCTTTCCTTCCGTTCCTTTTATGTTAAATAGAGAGGGGTTTTCTAGAGAGAGAAAGTATAGTGGAGCTTGGAGGAAGAAGAGGAGAGCCAAGGATCTCACCCCCAATCTTCCCCAACTCATTTTCCCTTTCCACTAGAGTGCTCTTAAGTTGAGTATAACTCACACAGTCACACGTACACTTCCACCCGTTCATGCTTGAATCTCTCCCATCAACCCTATCTCCTCCTTCCTCCTTCTCCTTTAGTTTAGTATGTGTTTGATTATAAATATGAATTTGGAATATAGTATGCTTAGGGTTTCACCCACCCTCTTGTTGTTGTCTTTTACATTCGTGAATCATGTGTGTATATTGATGATTGTGGGGTTTTATCATGGGGTTCATATGTTAGGGTGTTATTATTACTATGATAAGGTTTAGATCTATCATGAGGTATGTGTTATTTGTTATGTGTGAGCATTTGCATTAAGGCCTTTAGCCTCAATTAGTTGGAAAATGAGTTTGACCTTCAGCTACCATAAAAAATGAGTTTGGATTTGGCTCTAGAATTTGGCTCCGGCTTCAATTTTGGCTTCGACTCCATATCACCTTAATTAATCAAGATCGGACTTCGGTCCCCAGAGTAAAACTTAGACTTCGATCCCTAGAGTAATTGGCGGGAGTAGTCCCCAAGAAAGACGTTTCTTGTAGTTTGAGCCCAGGTCTAGCCCTAGAATAAGTGAAAAGACCCCGGCTACTGGGCAGTGCAAATCATGCATAGCATATTTGATTTGAGCTTGACATTTGATATCTTCATTGAGTTGAGTTGAGTTATGGTATTATGATAAGATGTGAACTTCCTGATGCATGTCATATGCTTGTTTCCCCACACTATGTGATTGCATTGTTATGCTCACTAAGGCATTAGTCTCACCCCAGGTTTGTGGGATCATTTTAGATATGCAGGATCGTCTGGCTGAATGCATGGACGAAGAGTTTAAAGCTCTTTGAGTGGATTATTCCACCCCTAGTTGTTTATCCTAAATTTCTTGATGGAAATTATTGTATAAATGTTATACTATGTTGGGTTAGGTTAGAAATCTCTATAGTCAAGGATGATGTATTTCTGAGCCACGGAGTGGCATTTGTATTATGGTATTTGATTATTATTTTGGCTTATGTAATCGTTGGACTTACGTAAGTATTTGATGGTTGTGTATGTAAAGATATTGGTAATGGCGTGAAATAATTTCAGGAATTTGGGAATAGTGTCTGCAACGGGCATTATTCCTGAATTTAAAAATTAGGACGTTACAGGTAGTGCACTACCTGTATCCATACCCAATAAAATTAACAGGTACCCATGCGGATAGCGGGTATCCATTTATGTTTAAGAATTTAAATTTTATAAAAAGAATAAGAGAAAAGTTATATAATATATCATAAATATTATATTATCTATATAAATAATCATTATATAATACGATTAGTCCATTACACGTGTTAATATATTAAAAATATAATCATAAAATAAATTATATCTCATAATAAAATAAATAAAATGTGTCTTAACGAGTATGCGAGTACTCGCGGGGCCGGTAGTATAATATTCGTCCCCACCCATTATATAAATATACTAGTATCCATTGTAGGTATATCCATGGGTATCCATATGTATGAGTTTTTTTGACATCCCTATTCACTACAAGAAATTCACTATTTAGCGACGGTCTTATAGCGACGGCCTTGTAGCGACGACCATCAGCCGCCGTTAAGGTGTCGCTATAGCATTAAATGCACTGTTCGGTGCAATTAATACTTAGTGAAGGCCTAGCCGACGGTAGTGACGGCTTGGCTATGGCTACACTTAAAAAAATTGTTTTGTTTCTAAAAATAGCCTTAGTGACGATATGGTCGTCGGTGCATTAAAAATAAAATTTAAATTTGGTGCACGCTGAGGAATTTTAAACGTTGTGATGGTCGTAGCGACGACCAGGACATTGCTATGTTAAATGCTGATACGTGTAAACCCCTTCCCCCTCCCCTCTTCCTCCATTTTCATCCTCCTCATCCTCCTCCTCCCTCTATTTTCCACCCCTCTGGCCACCACTTTGTTTCTGTCCCTCTCTCTTTCATTCTAAAAAACTCACTAATTAAAAACTTCCCCTCCTTTATAGGTTCGTTTTGAACCAATCAAAATTCAAAATAGTTGCCTGTAGGTGACTTTACAACTCCTTCTCTCTTCATTCCTTCTCCGGCGTCGCAACTAGTAAGTTTTATAATTTTCATTAATTTATTTGTAATTAATAGTTTATTTTTTATTAGTTTATTAATTAATGAGATATAGGTATTAGCTTATTAGTTTTAAACATTGCTTTAGTAGGTATGTTGTTTATTAGTTTTATTAGTTTATTAGTAATTATTAGTTTTATTAGTTTATTAGTTTTATAGTAATTAGTGATTAGTAAATGGTAATAAGTAATTAGTAATTAGTAATTAGTAATTAGTAATTAGTAATTAGTAAATAGTAAATAGTAATTAGAAATAATTAGTAAATAAATAGTATTTATAAAGAGTAATTAATTAATTTAATTTAGTAATTTGTAAATAGTAATTATTTAATTTATATAATTAATAATTAGTAATTTTAATTTATATAATGTCTATAGTTTATAGGAAAAAATTAATGCCTCGTATGTGTGGTAGAGGTGGAGAGAGATCCCACCGAGTAAAGGGAGGTCCATCCCTCCGGGCGAGCTATGTAACATCCCAGAAACTGGAATCTAGGAAACATAAGAGAAGCCTTAGATGGTGAACCCATCCAAGAGAGGGAAGTTAGAAGTAGGATGAGAATTCAGAGGCTACGTGTGGTTTCAGACAAGAAATTAGGGAAGCCATTAGGAACCGTGAGTTTTTAAAGAGTTTAGAAGAGGGACCAAGAGCTAAGCCAATCAGATTATAAGTCGAATCTAGAAGAAATTGCACCCTGTATCGGAGAGAAGTGTAACGGTTCAAGAATGAGGAATGAGGTTAGATAAAGAAGAACTAAGTTAGAAGCAGGTTTTGGAAGAGAGGAATTAGGTTGGAGAAGGAGAGAATTGATTTGGAAATCAAAGAGGGGCAAAAACCAAGGTTGTTGCTTGATTTCGGGTTTTAAGCCTAATGACCTTGGTGCATTATACTGCAAATATCTAGAGTTGTAGGTGTCCAATTGACGTGATTCTACTTGGATTAGAGAGCTAAGATCCGGGGCTTCAATTTTATATGCTATATGATAATATTCTGAGCTCGTTTGCACCCTGAACAGACGCATTCTTGCTCAGGAAAGAAAGTTGTCAAGAAACAGAGGAATTCCAATTTGTTTTCCTGCGCTCCAGCTGCACTGAGCGCAACCTGAGCGCAGAAAACAGAGAGGAATTGAGGAAACCTGCGCTCCAGCTGCGCTGAGCACAGGAACACATCTGGTTCTTTGAAAACACGGGTTTAGGGTCCTCTTCCTCATTTCTTTCCATTCCTTCTTCATTTTAGAGAGAGGAAGAGAGGTTTCTAGAGAGAGGAACTCCTTGGGAGCTTGGAGGAAGAGGATCAAGGCCAAGGATCTCCAACCTTAACCTTCCCCCTACGTCCTTCCTCCTCTATTTCAAGCTTCTTTGAGGTGAGTAAAGCTCACACACTTTCACTTTCATCGGGTGTTGATTCCTCTCATGACCCCTATTCTCCTATTCCCTTTCTCTTTGACTTGTGGATGTTGTTTCATTGTTGGAATTAAATGATTTGCATGGTTGAGTTGATTATAAGATTGTATGTGAACCCTAGGGAAGAATATATGTTGAATTGATGGTTGTTTGGTGATCATGATGATTATGTTTGCCATAACTGATAGATTTGGGGGGTTTTCTGCTAATGTTATATGAATGTAATACCTAGATTATGAAAAGGCAGTGTAGTTGATTAATGTTTTATGTAAGGCTTTACCTATGTATTGAGGGCGTATGCGCCGAGTCATAGTTCAGTTGAGGGCGCATGCGCTGAGTCACAGTTCAATTGAGGGCGTATGCGCCAAGTCATGATTCAGTTGAGGGCATATGCGCCGAGTTCAGATGTGGGCGTATGCGCTGAGTCACAATTCAGTTGAGGGTATATGCGCTAAGTCACAGTTCAGTTGAGGGCATATGCACCAAGTCATGATTCAGTTGAGGGCGTATGCGCCGAGTTCAGATGAAGGTGTATGCGCCATCGTCGTCAGTTGGGTTATGCCGATCATGTGTTTTCATGTTTAAGTTTCTTATCATGATAAGTTACTGAGTGTAGAGCTAAACTTTATATGATATGTCTATTGGTTAAATATGATGTGATGATGCAAAGTGATTAGAATAGTTATGTATGACTTATTGATAGCACTCTGCTAGAAGCTCGGACCTGCAAGACCTACACTGGAGGATATGCACCAACTTCAAGCCTGAGCTTCAAGCAAGGAAGATTTGGAGAAATTAGTGTCCTACAAATAAAGGTTACTACCCTACAAAATAAGGGTCACTACCCTACGGAAGGACACCTTGACCCTGGATAGGACCCTTGTCCTATGGACCCCTTAATTAGGACTCTCTTGTATTTTCTTTTTTTTTTGTAATTTCTTTTAATTCCTCCTAGATGGGCGCTATTTTTAGTGGTTTTATTGGTTGGGAGGTTGCTAGGCTAGTTGGGTAGGAGTCATGGGTTCAACACCCAACTTAGGTGGTTTTTGTGTCATCTTTTTTCCCCTTTTCTTTGGGTGGCCGCCCAAAACTCTATAAATAGGGAGGCTTCCCTCACTTGTGACACATTCATGATTTTAGTAAAGGCATTATGCCCAAATTTCTCCTCCCTTGGTGAGTTGAGTGAGGCTTGGTGGTTGTTGCTCAAACCATACTGAGACTTATCTAATTCTCCTGAATTAGTGGCGTCTGGCATTGGACCTATCTGCGTGGGTGGGTTCCTGCTTCAGTGGCGTCCTCTACATTTCTTCATCTCCACTTTTTCTTTCATTTTCTCTCATTTTCTATCACTTTCTTGCGCATTTATAGTGGCTTCCAGCACCTATAAATCGCAATTTACTTGCTATATTTTGATTCTAATCGGTTGTTTTTGCTCAATTCTAGATCCTACAACTATCCTGCTATCAATTGGTATCAGAGCTTGATGAATTGAGCAATTTTTGGGGGCTGTTGCTGCACTTGGGGCGCTGTTCTTGGGGCTGTTTTGGTGCAGAATTTTGCATCAATTTAGTGTAATTCCATCCCTCTTTTCAATTGTAATTTGGACTTGGACTGTTTCTCGGGCCCGAGGTGCCTTTCTGCTGCTATCAGCTTGTTTGATTTGCTTGCAATTGCTTGAGTTAGAGGGGTTTTTGGGCCGCTAATTCCCACCCCATAGGTGTTTGATAAAATGCCTATCTAATTGCTCATACTTGTTCTTGAGTGATTCTTGCAAATTAATTGATATAATTGCTTGTTTGTTGGTGAAGTGTGGTAAGAGGAGGCATTGTTGTCTTCATTTTTCCAAGGATCGTTCACCTACATTTTCTCCCCTTCACCATTAATTGTCCATCCCCCATATTCATCTCTTTACTTTCCGCTTTTAATTTTCCGCCATTTAATTTCCGCTTCTCCCCATCCTTTTAATTTCTACTCTCCCCTTTACATTCTGCCATTTACATTTCTGCTCTCCCCATCCTTTTACTTTCCGCTTCCCCCTTTACTTTCAGTCCTCCTCATCCTTTTAATTTCCTCTTCCCCTTTACATTTCTGCTCTCCCCATCCTTTTACTTTCTGCCATCCCCTTCTACTTTCTACCATTTACATTTCTGTCTTCCTCATCCTTTTAATTTCAGTTTTCCCCTTTTAATTTCTTGCCATTTATTTTGCACAATTTTTCCTTCTTTTCTTTGCCATTTTATGCGCATATTTTTGGGCTCATGTGTTGTTCAATTTTCTACTCCTGTCTGTCTGTTTGATTGGCATTCTGATTGCAAATTTGAATTGACTGCTATCTCTACCTTGGACTTTGCCTGTTTGATTGTGCAAAACGCTCACCTATAGGCCTTTTTTTTGGTTCATAGTATTGGAAGAAGATCAACAAATTTTAATTGTTGATTTTCCTTCAAATTTTATTTCCAATCATAAAATTGAACCAAGCGCGTTTCTGTGACCGTACTGATTTTGTATAATCAACAAGGAGTGCTAAGCAATTTTTTTGGTCATTTTTTAAATCATGTTGCTATTACGTTTTCACAGTTTTTAGAAATCAGTTTATTCATTATTTTTGCTTTTCTGGTGCATTTGGACCAGTTTACTGTCAGAAAATTCCAAAAATATTACAATAGGTACAGTTTATTTTCTTTTCATTGTGTACAAATTTCTGTAATTTTCTGTTGGGGAAAAAGACAAAAAAAGAAAGAAAAGGCAAGAAAAATAAAAAAAGAACGTACGTGCCAAAAAATACAAAAAAGAGGTGTAAAAAGCAAAAAGGGTGCAAAGTTAACAACAAGGAAGAAAAAGTCAAAAGACACCCAAAAAGAGTCAAAAATTCAAAAAAAATCAGAAAAATAGAAAATTCAAAAACAAAAAGTTGTCCCAACAATACAGTGTCAGTTTTACTGTAATTTTCTTTTTCATTTCCCTATATACCGTATTTGAGTTGTATTTGTTGTTTTTCCTAAAAATGACAATTTTGGCAACTCTTTCAAAAATCACCAAAAACAATTCTCTTTGCAATTTCTTCCTTCTTGTCTTGTTTGCTATTTGTTCTTGTGTATAAGCTTGTTTGAGTGCCAGCTTTTCTTGTTTGTCATATCAATTCCTTGTTTTGTCTTAGGATTTTCCAATCTTCTTTCAGTAGGTATTTTCTTTGTTAGTACACTTCTATTTTGGGTAAGGGTTAAGACTTAGTCTCACGTTGGTCTTTGCAAGATCTAACCAACCTCCAACCGAGTAGAAGAGGCAAGAGAGTCTCATTATAGAAAAAGCCTAAAAAGAGTGACATACACGAGTGGATACATTCTCTTGAGAGTAAACACTTAGTTGAGTGGAAAGGTCCATAAAACTTTAAGTTTAAAATCAATTTAGGAGAATGGAAGGAAGGAGGCAAGGAGAAAGGGCAACCATGTTGTTTAGAAAATCCTTAGAAACACCCTTGGGTGAAGAAGAGAGCCAAAGAGAGAACCTATTCCACACTAGGTGCCAAATTGAAGATAAGGTATGTTTAGTGATCATAGATGGAGGAAGTAGTAGCAACTTAGCTAGCCTTAGGTTAGTTAACAAGCTAAACCTACCTACTACCCCACATCCAGAACCTTATACACTTCAATGGATGAGTGATGAGGAAGAATTTATGGTGGATAGGCAAGTGAGACTAAGGTTTAACATTGGGGACTACAAAGATGTAATGACTTTTGATGTTATACCCTTAGAAGCTTCACACATCCTATTAGAAGACCTTGGCAATATGAGAGAAGGGTAAAATTTGATGGGTTTGCCAATACCTATAGGTTCCGCCACCAAGGAATAAAATTCACACTCATGCCTATGACCTCAAGTGAAGTTAGGGAAGATCAAATCCAACTTAAGAGGTTAATAGAAAAAGAGAAAGAAGAAAACTCTAAACAAATGGATGAAAAGGAAGAAGAAACTAAGAAAATTTTGGAAGAAAATAAAACAAAAAGAGAAAAAGTGTATGTGGGAAGGCAACCTACCTTATCTTGTAAATAATTGAATGCTAACCCTTTTAATGAAAACTTGGATAGGTTGTTGGCAATTAAGCTTAATGGTGCATGCGAGAAGACTCAAGCTATTGAGAGGGAGTTTCCTAAATTAACTTTCTTTATGCGTGATATACCTTCTTCTATGCACAATTATATGCCGCAAAGCATTACATTTCCAAAGGAATTTTACAATTTTGATGATGCCTTGAAACCTATTTCATGCTTAGAAAAGCCAATTCAGTTTGAGAGTACCTTGAAACCTTTTGAAAATGCATGTTTACCCAATCCATTTAGACATATTGACTTGCATGCCTTGCATGATAGATTGGATGTACAAAAACAATTGGTTTGTATACTTGACTTGCATACACATTCTATATTAATCTCTTTATCTCATAAAGGTGTATATGAAGCTCTTGAACTAGTTTTGAAAAGGGATAGAAATATGGGTAAGGATATCACATGTATCAATAATTGTATGACATCTAGATCGCATGTTGATAGGCCTCATAGTATACTTACTCAATGTGATTCTTTTACTGTCTTACCTTACATGAATACATATGATAATATGCGAAAGGTGTCATATTACTTGAGTGAGTGCATTAGAATGGATATGCCTCGTGAACAAACTTGCATGAATACCTCATGGCATGAACATATACACTACCCTTTTGACAATCATACTCAAGATGCATGTGTTATGTTCAATAAAAATGTTGGGATGTTATTGAAAAATATTAAAACATTCATGCCACATAGCTTCACTTGTGCATTTATTTGGGAACATAGTGTAGAATATTTTGATGAATATTGCACATTGAAACACATTTTGTACTTATGTGGAATTTATTTCCTAAGCCTTCTCCATGACCACTTAATCCTCTTACTTGCAAGGGAGGGCTTCAAAAGATTAGTCTTTGATCCAGGATCTAAATTCACAGAGTACATGGACAAGATGGTTCAATCTTCATTAAGGGAGTTTTCTAACCTTTATCTCAAATACCTCTTGTTCATCTCCTATGTTTTTCTTTTGCTAATCTTTATGATCCCCAAGTATTTTTGTTATGAGCCTTCACTTTGCTTGCTTTGGAATAATACTTATAGGTCTTCTTCTTGTTGTCTAGGCTTAAGAAAGATGTTCAGGTTGTGGACCTCTAACTCTATTCTCCAAGGGCTAAGGGAAGTATCTTCTTACTTCCTAAATTTTTTCATCCATCTCCTTCTTCTACCCAGTTCATTATTCTTATGGCTTCTTTCTGAATTTGCAGATTTGAGGTCAAATCCTTTTCAAGGGGGAGGGAAATTGATAGCAGGATAGTTGTAGGATCTAGAATTGAGCAAAAACAACCGATTAGAATCAAAATATAGCAAGTAAATTGCGATTTATAGGTGCTGGGCAGCCACTATAAATGCGCAAGAAAGTGATAGAAAATGAGAGAAAATGAAAGAAAAAGTGGAGAGGAAGAAATGGAGAGGACGCCACTGAAGCAGGAATCCACCCACAGCAGATAAGTCCAATGCCAGACGCCACTAATTCAGGAGAATTAGATAAGTCTCAGTATGGTTTGAGAAAAAACCACCAAGCCTCACTCAACTCACCAAGGGAGGAGAAATTTGGGCATAAGGCCTTTACTAAAATCATGAATATGTCACAAGTGAGGGAAGCCTCCCTATTTATAGAGTTTTGGGCGGCCACCCAAAGAAAAGGGGAAAAAAGATGACTCAAAAACCACCTAAGTTGGGTGTTGAACCCATGACTCCTACCCCAACTAGCCTAGCAACCTCCCAACCAATAAAACCACTAAAATAGCGCCCATCTAGGAGGAATTAAAAGAAATTACAAAAAAATAAAAAGAAAATACAAGAGAGTCCTAATTAAGGGGTCCATAGGACAAGGGTCCTATCCAGGGTCAAGGTGTTCTTCCGTAGGGTAGTGACCCTTATTTTGTAGGGTAGTGACCTTTATTTGTAGGACACTAATTTCTCCAACTCTTCCTTGCTTGAAGCTCAGGCTTGAAGTTGGTGCATATCCTCCAGTGTAGGTCTTGCAGGTCCAAGCTTCTAGCAGAGTGCTATCACTTATTGAATTGTGCTGGGTGTTGTGTTGCATATGCATGTCTTTCCCTACACTGCATGTTGCATGCTTTGCTTACTGGGACCGTAGTCTCACCCCACGTTACGGGGATATATTTTAGTTATGCATGACATTCCAGCTATACGTTCAGAAGGAAAGTGAAGCTCTTGGAGTGAATTCACCCATTCCTAGTGGTCAAGAGAAATTCTTAGTGGTTAATTAAATGTGATTAATAGTTTAATGATGTATTAACGTAGATACTTTAGATTGGCCACAGAGGCTTACTTGTAGTTAAGATTGTATTGTGTTGTTGTAAACTGTACTGGTGGTTTTCCTGGTTTTAAGGTTAAGTTAGAAAAATTGGATATATCCAGTTTACAGGGGAAGACTATGCTGGATTTCCAGCAGGAGTGTTGTAAATTAATTAAACTAAAAATGTAATTTAATTTCATGGATTGTGAATGATGTATGAGTTTTGTGGAAGCTTAAGCAAACGTTGGATTGCATAAGCAATTGTGTGATTTGTGTAATGATACTTGAAATGGCGCGAAATATTTTCAGAAATTCGGAATAGTGTTTCCAACGAACATAAATCTTGAATTGAGAAATTAGGACGTTACAAGCTACATGCACAGGCAGCTCACGCGATGTGGGAGAGGGCCAACCTCTCTCACTCTGATCATCCGCCGGAGCATCCATCTACTTCAGTGGCTCCGACGGCAGCCATCCAGTCTTCTTCTTCTTCCTCCCCTCCACCTTCTGCTCAAGAATTCGATGGAATGAGGTTCATCCCGACACCAGGATTAGGTCAGATGCCTACGGTGGTTGAGGATGTTGTGCCCAAGTTGGACACTAAGTAAGCTCAAGATCAGATGGATCAGGACGCTGACCATGAGTCTGATGCAGAGCCAGTTTGGTTCTAGGGTGCCAGTTCAATCCGACCTCATGAGGTAGATGCTCAAGGTCGGGTTATTATCCGACCATTTGGCAAGGGGTGATTTTTTTTATTTTTTTCTTCTTTAGAATTGATGTTAATATTGAATATTTTATTTTGCAGTTAGGTGCCTAACAACCCACCTATCGTAGCCATTGGTGATGCGATACGTTCTCAATTCCGAGGTCCTTACTACCTGTGGGAGGTCACCCCGAAGGATGTAAGGGACAAGTGGTTGGAAAAGTTCACAATAATTATAAACCCTAAACAATTTAATTTTTTTCCTTAAGTTATGTCAATTTCTCATAACTTACCCTATTTTTTATTTTGCAGAGTCGAGTTATATTACTTGGGACCCTTCTCATGAGACCCAAATCAAAAAGGTGTATGAGCAGAGGGTTGCTCGTTGCCTTCGAGATATGATGAACAAGGCCTAAAAGGCTGGGAGGAGGCCCACGTGGTGTGGTGAGGAGGCCTGAGGGTCTTTTGGCCTACTGGGACTCTGAAGAATTCAAGGGGAAGTCCGCTCGTAACAAGAGCAATCGGACTTCTCAACATGGGGGAGCAGTCCACACCATGGACCACAGGGCCCACCATGAGGTGGCGTTGAATACGGTATGTATAAACAAACACTATTCTATATCATTTTTCTATTTGTTGTTAAATTAATTAATTTGTGTAATTTTTCTGTGTAAAATCGACAACTTGGGCGGGAGGTCGAGCCCGACGAGTTCTTTGTTGCCACCCACATAAAAAGGGTGGTGGCTGGGTAGATGACCGAGCGCGGTCCACCTATGTAAGTGCTTTTTATATAATTTCATATAATTGCAATTGAATATATAACTAACTGTTGGTATTTGAATTTCAAGTAATTCGAGTTTCACAAGGTTTTAAGTCTTCTACAATGTCAGAATGATCAATCTTGTTTTGTTGAAAGATGTTTCTTTTAAAAGATGTTAAAAGATAAACTAAGTTTTAGAGAAGTCAATATTTTCGAGTTCACAGAAAGGAATAGAAGTTCGAAATTCAAAATTATTGATGAACTTGAAAGGTTAAAAGTCTTTGATTAAATTAATTTGATACAAGAAAGAAATTCCATAAACTCGAAAGAAGAGTGCAGTACAAAATAAGAAATTAAAGGACTTCAAATATCCAGAAAGAAAAGGATAGTTCTTTTATTCATAAGCAATATTCGAATTACATAGAGTTCGAATACATTGAAATTACATATTAGAAAAGAAATTATCCTATGTGTTCTAAATATTAGAAAGAAACTATCCTAAACTGCAGGATGTACTTGACTCCTGCCTTCCAGACCTCTTCTTCTTCCTTCTCCACCACAAGCTTTGATTGAGCCACCAGGGTAAAAGTATTTTGTTGACTTGATCGAATAACCCTGGTGCTTGGGGTGTAATTAAAGGTCTGCGTGGGGAAGGAGTAATTAAAAGAGAGTTTTGGGGAATAACCTTCAAAAAGAAAGTTTGAAAAAGCCTATAGCTTTGGCTACTTCGTCAACCTTATCCAAAATGAAATCATTCAATATTGGGTTGAACGCAGTAGCCAAAGGCATAAACTTCTCCATATTTTGAAGGAATTAAAAAAGAAGAAGAGGAAGAATGAAAAGGGATGAAAGAAACATCCAAATGAGGTTCCTATTTATAGGAGCAAAAGGAATGAAGGTTAATAAATGAGCCTTTTAATTCGTCCAATTAGAAGAACCTTCATAATGAGGTTAAGTGGACGGTGGACGGTGGTCTACATGACCTTTGATTCAGCCAAAAAGGAATTGACAGATGGCACATGAATAAGGATGGTCAAGCTTCGAAATCAAGAACTATTCAGTGAGCCAAATACCAACAAAAAAGCTAAGTGTTGAAGAAATTTAGAAGATGCATTCTATTACAACAAGTAAGAAAATCGAAAGGCAAAGAGTTCGAGAAATCGAAAGCAATTTTTGATTATACAAGGGAGATGAATTGAAAACAAGGTGAATGAAGACTTAGAAGAAATTTATGCAAGGAAAGAATCTGTTCGAATAAACAGAAGGTCAAGGAAAGAAGTTAGTGGCAGTTGCTAAAATCTAATTGATGAAGACATATGTCAACATTTTAGTGGAGCATTTGTAAAAAGTTCAAAGAAGAGAGAGCAGTTTCCGGTTAGTAGAAGACGTGGCATTCATGCCGGATGCCAACACAGAGATTAATGATGTGTCACATGTACATTAGTTAGCCGTTAGGATGGAAAACTATAAATAGGTGAACTTTTCCTATAATAGGGGTTGGAAAATCATCTGTACTAATCTCTGAAACACCTGAACGTCCAATCTGTCAGCGACTAAAAAGGTTACAAGGAGTGACAGTATGTGATTCCATCCGCTTTTTCATTAATGCAAATTCTTTCATATTGTTCTTATGTTTTCTTTTCTTTTACTTTGTTCTTCAATTTACATTTAATGCATTTTTTCTTTCTTTCTTTTAAATTTTCTGTTCTCACTTCTTTGAAATTCTGTTACTTCTAATTCTCAAAACTTCAAATTAGAGTTTTACTTGTTGGAATTCTAAATCATTTTGTATCAAACTTTTGAGAAACAAGATCTTTTGAAAATTCTTCAAAGTGAAAACACTATAAACCTACTTTTGAAAAGAGTCCCGTAAGAGGACCAAATTCTAGTCCCCAGATTGTTCTTAGAATCAAAGTGTTTAAAAGTGACTCTTTCGAGATTAACTTTTATCACCACAAACACTAACTAATTATACTTTTACTTCAACAGACAAATTACAAGGACCGCCTGAAGGAGGTGAAGTCACAGATGGGGGACACCTCCATGACTGATGCCTCCACCAAGTTGGACATCTGGAGGGATGTTGCGGGAGGCAATACCTGAGGCCGCTGTTATGGCACTGGGACTTGGAAACCAACATTCCTCCAGGTGTGACCAGCCTCACTCAGGAGTCTCGGGCTCATACCAGTGGGAGTAACGGGTCCGGGTCACGACATTCAACTGAGGAGGCGCTGCGCCAAGAAGTAATTGAAGTAAGGCTAGAGTCTCGTCAGGCTATAACGAAGACTGCACAGTTGGGGGATGAGTTAGGACGACTCCGACAACAAATGCAGCAATTGTTGGAGGCTCAGACTGCAGCTCAGGCTCAGGCTCAGTCGCACTCCCACTACGATGCCGCCCTAGATGAGCAACCATTGGATGAGGATGAGCATCCTACACCACCACAACACCAGCGTCGTCGCCGCCACCGTTGATTTTTTTTATTATGTTTTTTTTATACTTTTATTGTATTATGTTTGAACAAACTATGTATATATATTTTTTATATTTTTTTTCTCCTGTCGATGTGTTGATATAGTATTTAGTATTGTTTTTATAATTTTAAAATTAATAAATAATAGACCCTAAACCCTAAATATTAAAATAAAATAAATAATAATAAATTTAATTTTAAGAAAAAAATTATCTTTAGCAACGACTTTGGCCGTCACTAAGGTCGTTGCTAGATAAAAAAATAAAAAAAAAACAGTAATACGTTAGGGACGACCATGATTTTAGAGACGACTTTAGTGACAGTCTGGTTGTCTCTATGTAGCGACGACTTACTTTGCTCGTCGCTACTGCATTGACGACAAGCTCTATAGCGACGTCCATGTGGCCGTCGCTAAATAGCCTATAGCGACGACTTTTCGCTTGTAGCCGTCGCTAAAAGGTGTTTTTTCTTGTAGTGATTTTTCTCTAACATTGTTTCTTGATATGGATCTTGCTTCGCAAACATATGTATTCATCTGAATTATTATAAGTTGAGTACCATTATTTTCATGTAGAATAGTCATTCCCAATGAAATTTTGTTTCATTTCACTATTATATTTATATTAATATAAAATTTTCAATTTTATAACATGAATAATACATACTATAAATATTCATTTATTTTAATAATTCTAATAAAATCTTATTTCCCCTATTAATTAAATTTTAGATTAATGAGAATTGATTATAATGCTAAGTTATTTCGACAGTAAACAATGTTAAGTTGTTTCAACATCATAATGTTTATACTTTTGACAAATTTATATTAGAAAATAATTTAAAGATACAAAATAAAAGTTTTTTCTATATTACTTTTGAAAAAGACGTAAATTTTATACAAATAAAATTTCAACATTAAATTTTATACCGGTGATAATATTTAGAATGTTATAGTAATAATATTTCAAAATTAAATTCTTGGTCTTTAATAACCCATAATGTATTATATTTGTATTTTTCCAAAATGAAATGAAATCAATTGTAATTCTTTTTTTTATTAACTCTCCTTCTATAAAAATATTATTTCAATTATTCGCATCTCTCCACCAAATTGATTATTTCTTAAAAATATTCTCTTTCATATCTAGTTTTAGAAAGAAATTTAATTTCCTATATAGAGATTCACTTATGACTAATATTTTCCATTTTCATTTATAAAAAAGTGTGATGCACAGTATTTTATATTGCTATTATAGTATTTATTAATATAATGTATATTAAAACGTGAAAAAAATAAACAATAGGTCAGTACAATGTTAAACAAAATACAAAATTAAGTTAAATAAAAATAAATTTAAACATGTAATGTTGACATAAAATCGTCCAAAAAATATATCTATAATAAAATATCCATAGAATTATTTTTTTAAAAAATATAATTATGTAATTACCGAAATTTTCATTGAAAAAATACTGAATGTAATACAATAAAAACTATAACTACACCTTAAACACATGATTTTAAAAGGATAATATTTATGAAAGGTAAAATAAATTATTTTAAAAGTATTTATTTTAAATAAAATAACTACATTCACATTCTTTATTTAAACAAAGTCTCCCATAAAAAATATAAACACTAAATTTTATTACTAAAATTAAAATAACATTTTAAATATATTTTCCGTGATAATTTAAATCTTGTACAATTAAACAATGTAATTTTTGCCAATAAGGGATATCTTATAATTTAATTAATTTTAAAAAAATTACATTTAAAATCTCATTAATTTTACTTCAAAGAAAACATTTAATAAATCACATTATACTAAACATTAAAAAAAATTGTACAGTAAATTAGGTTCAATTTTACATACCCTCACATATTTAGGAAAAAAATATAAAAAAACGGAGATGAAAAGTTGAAGAAGAAAGTACATGAAAGGCGAGACTTGTACAAGAAAGAGTAAACAAAATTATTTTGAACAGGAATTTCAATAAATAGTGTTTAATAATCACATCTTCCTAGGGCTGGTAAAATGATCCATTTAACCACTACCCATCCAGCTCATCCAAACTAAAATCCTATCCAATCCAATTATTTAAAAAAAACTAATGGATAGGATGGATATGGGCCAACTATTATATGGATGGATAGTGATTCATCCATTGTATTTTTAAATCCATTGGATTATATATTAAAAAAGAAAATATCTCCATTAGACCATTATTAAATAAAAATATCAAATTTTGTAAATTTCGAATTCTGAATTCTGATACACGAATATGATAAACACTTCTTTCATCTATAAAAAAACACAAACCCTACTTCCCAAATCTGAACAATATAAACCCTAAATCCCTAATTAAGATTCAAAATTCGGAAGCATTATTCGAATTGCTCAACCATTACACGTTTTCTTCTTTTCTCCCTATGATCGTTTCTGTAAGCTAGGTCGAATTCGCGTTTGGAAATTGATTTTTTTAGCTAAGTTTGCACTTCTGCGTTTTTAGTGTTGAGCATTTCCATTTCCATTTCCATTTTTGCCTCTGTATGTGTCTTTCGCAGTACTTAGCATTTCCATTTTCACCCACAACTCTAGGTCTACTTTTCTACCAAAACTCATTTCAAAACATCCCTATACCCAATTGCATGTGTCTTTTCTGCATAGTTTAACTTTCTCTTTTCTCTTTAATGAGATTTCTTCTTGTTACTGCAGTGTCCTGTGGTTGTACTTCTGTCAATTTTGAAGTATCGTTTTAAAACGAAACTTTTGCAAAAGGTAAGCATCATAACTTATTCTCTATTCTCAATTGATGTTTTTTTTTCTCTCGATAGAAGTAGAATTAGGTGGATTGTGGTGATATGTTTTCTCAAAATTTTTACTTAATTGTATAATTATAACGTTTCCACTTAATTGTTTAGATAGTTTTCTACTGGCGCCTATGATTTTCTTTATTGCAATTTAAAGCTATTTGATTTTGGGTGGCCACTATTATACAACCCTATGAAGAAGGTTGTAACTTACAACCGTGGGCCGTTTTAGTAAATACAGTTGCACGCGGCCCTTTTTCAGCAAAGTTAAATTTTTAAAAATTACTTTTTAGTCCCCTGTATATATATGATAGTTGAAGCATGTTTTTTGGTTGGAACCCTATTCCTGGAGCGGAGCTCTTCGTGCGGCGACGACACTCGACAAAGGAGAAGCAGCTGAAGACTTACATGTAAATGTTAATTAAATTTCTTTTCCAATTAAATAACAACTGTTCTTACTTCCTCATGTTGTGGTGTAATTAATTCAATGCACAATTACATTCCGATTATTAAAACATAACTAAATTAACCAACCAATACCATCCAACTAAGCGTCCATTATATTGTTGAAGTTTTTTAACTATATTCAAATAACTCAAATATTATATACAATGGTATAAACTCTCTTTTTAATCATATGTTTTTCTCAAACACGGTTTTTTAAAATAATTTTTTTTTAACTAAATCAGACTTCTTGATGAGATTATTTTTCTTACTAAAACACACATATCAATTGCTATTTTAAATTAACTTACTTTCTTTAATTTAATGAAATTAAAGTCACAGTAATTATTCTTTATTTAAATGTACCCACACTTTTAAATTTCATCACAACACGTATCTTATTTGGTCATCGTGCTCTCGTCGAAACCTCACGAAACTCTACCATTAACATCCACCACTTAAACGAACATCCCAGTAATTTTCCCACATTTAATCGGCGTATCTAACTATTTTTCATCAATTTATCACTACTTAAACGTAATTAAATCACCATAATTAACCTACGTATCAATAAATCACCAAGAATTGGCATGATGTCCCCCTCACCATCCCCCACCTCCAAATAGGCCACCGGGACAAAATCAAACCGACAAAACAACACCACCCACTCCCCAGGCCAAAAAGAGACTTGGGGTTTTAGGTTACCTCCTCCTAACCAATCCTTCATGCCAAAGGGTGTCGCGCTGTTGCCGAAACCTCACAAAACTCTACCACTAACATCCAACACTCGAACGGACATCCCAGTAATTTTCCCACATTTAATCGGCATATCTAACTATTTTTCATCAATTTATCACTATTTAAACATAATTAATTCACCATAATTAACCTACGTATCAATAAATCACCAAAACTTGGCATGATGTCCCCCTCACCATCCCCCACCACCAACTAGGCCACCGGGACAAAATAAAACTGAAAAAACATCATCACCCACTCCTCAGGCCAAAAAGAGACTTGGGGTTTTAGGTTACCTCCTCCTAACCAATCCTTCATGTCAAAGGGTGTCGCGCTCTCGCCGAAACCTCACGCAACCCTACCACTAACATCCACCACTCAAATGGACATCCCAGTAATTTTCCCACATTTAATCGGCGTATCTAACTATTTTTCATCAATTTATCACTATTTAAACGTAATTAATTCACCATAATTAACCTACGTATCAATAAATCACCAAAACTTGGCATGATGTCCCCCTCACCATCCCCCACCTCCAAATAGGCCGCCGGGACAAAATCAAACCAAAAAAACAACACCACCCACTCCCCAGGCCAAAAAAGAGACTTAGGATTTTAGGTTACCTCCTCCTAACCAATCCTTCATGCCAAAGGGTGTCGCGCTCTCGCCGAAACCTCACGAAACTCTACCACTAACATCCACCACTCAAATGGACATTCCAGTAATTTTCCCACATTTAATCGGCGTATCTAACTATTTTTCATCAATTTATCACTATTTAAACGTAATTAATTCACCATAATTAACCTACGTATCAATAAATCACCAAAACTTGGCATGATGTCCCCCTCACCATCCCCCACCTCCAACTAGGCCACCGGGACAAAATCAAACCGACAAAACAACACCACCCACTCCCCAGGCCAAAAAGAGACTTAGGGTTTTAGGTTACCTCCTCCTAACCAATCCTTCATGCCAAAAGGTGTCACGCTCTCACCGAAACCACACGAAACTCTACCACTAACATCCACCACTCAAACGGACATCCCAGTAATTTTCCCACATTTAATCGGCGTATCTAACTATTTTTCATCAATTTATCACTATTTAAACGTAACTAATTCACCATAATTAACCTACGTATCAATAAATCACCAAATGAAAATAAAAAAAAACATTTTATTGTTCTACATTATAACCTGAAAAATTTTTAAAATAATATAATTCTAATACGACAAAACAAAAAAAAATGCCTTCATTAAAAACCCTAAAAAAAAGCGTCCTTCCCCAACTTGCAAACCACCTACATCCCGCCGCCGACCATGCTAATGGTCCTATTCGAAATACAGATATCATCGATGATATTCAACAATAGGGACGTGAATGTCGTTAAAACAACCACAATCACCTGCCCACATTTAACGAACACAACTACTCCGGCGTCCAACCTTATCATCGGAAACTACAACATCATCACTGTCTTCTGCGAACTCCCACAAAGCATTTTTCAAAATAAATGAATAACTTAAAAGACTTAAAAAAACACAACAACAAAAATGAGAAAACAACCGCCGTTTTACGATTCTAATAGGACCAATGCATCACTTTCTGTAACACACCGAGCACAATCGCAGAACTGGACTCTATCTACAACTCGCAAGAGCACAAACATAAGCTTCGTATCTATTATACTAACATAAATGTTGAAGGACCCAATTCCAAATACATGAACTTCCTAAATTAATAAACATTCGCCGAGCAAACGTGAACCCTGGCCATTCAATTTTTTTAATAATATATCGGACGACTATTATTGAAGTTCATCTTACAGTCGTAAGTTACAACACAAATAGCACGGTCGTATAATAAATTGCGCCTTGATTTTGGTAATTTTAGTTCCACGAACAAGTTCTTTGTGTTTGTGTATGTATATAGGACAAATTTTCTTTTCTTTTTGTGTGTGTATGAAAAAGAAGAGAGGGGAAATTTAAAGCTACTCATGCATGATTCAATCAATTTAAACAAGGGTCTTCCTCATCCTAATTAGTTTCATCTTATCATACATTGCCTTATCTCTTTCTATTGCCTTCCAGAACCTAACCATTGCAGCTCTGTTAGTTCTTATCCCTCTTGGATACTTCTTATCTTTGTGGCTAATGAAATACCACTCATTATGCTCTTCATACCCAATCCCGCATCTTTCTACCATATAATTCATTCTTATTTTCAGGAAGAGTAAAATAATTGACATTTCGGAAGAGTATTGCTTAGTGGTGGGGTAACAACAAAGTATTGCTTTATAGAAGGCAGAGACAAAAGCATTAAGCATTAAACAAATCTAGCAGCTACTATTATTATCCATTGGTTGGAGAAAATTTTGTGAGAGATGAGCCCCTTTTTTTTTTTCTAAAACCCACTTAATTTTTTAAACCGCATAAAAATAGGACCAAGTCATGATTTTGTTTTAAGGTTTAGACAAAAGGTTTTTTTCTCAGTTTTTTATATTCTTTGTCCACATGCATAATCTAATCCAGTTCATGTGTTAAATAGATGATGAATTCCCATCTTTATTTTTTTCTAATGGCAAATAAGGTTCCTCTTACTCAGCAATTACAAAGACTACAATATGACCATTTTTATTTAGGGATATATGCTTTGACAACTAGGAAGAAAGGGATGGATCAAAGAATTAATGTGTATATATCTGTGGAGTTAAAAAAAGATGGAATTAACAAAGTTTCACAATATTAATTAGACAGAGAGGAAAAATAGATACAGGGGGAGAAAGAGGCCTAGAAAGTGAAAACACCTTGGTTGCTTTTGTTAATGAATTTCATTAAATTCATTCTTCAATTTTTATTTTATAACATATTTAAATATTACATTTAGCTTAATTATCTTTCACTTCTAAAGTTATATGATTATGATGGGGTAAAAAATATAGTATAAGGTAATAAAGGAAAATCGATAAAAGTTTATTATTTTCAAATTTGTAAGTCTAGCATAAGCAGACCTAAACAAATAGACATCGAAATATAAATAAGACAATAGGAATCTTCCAAATATTAATCTTTAATTATTTTTCTTGAAGTAATTCCATAAAGTACAAGAGTTTGGTTATTTTGGTTAAACCGCGTGAGATAAAATTAAAAATTAAATTTTATATTTTAGTTTAGTCTTTAATTGTTGTGTGCTTTTGTCATGTAGTATTTTAGTCTTTTAGTGTGAAACCTATTGAATAAAATTTCAATAACCAAACTGCTGTGACATATTATGTTGAGATAAGCATTTGTTTATGTTGTAAAAAAATTGTCATAACCAAACGACTGTTATAAATTATGTGCTTTTGTTCATAAAATTGTTGTGATATACTATATGCTTCTGTACAATCTTTATTGATTCAAGTGCTTATCTTGTTTGTAGGCAATATATTGAGTGAAGAATATAGTATTGAGTATAGGATTGAAGAAAGTTCAGCCCTGAGTTCAAAAGGAGTTAAAACTACTGTGACTTGGGATTTTTTCGAAACGTTTGAGGATAATATGCTTCCAAAAGTCAAGGTAAAAACTTTTGGAAAGTCTATATGGCGAGAGACGGTGGTGGGACTTCAAATATAAGACTTCATGTGAAGAAATGTGCTTAAGAAAGGGAGGTTTCTTCATATCCGCCTCTTGATCAAGAAAAATTCCAGGAGAAGATATTAGAGGCAATCATTAAGAATAATTATCCTTTTTCTTTGGTAGAACATGAATATCATACTCGCATTGTTTCTTAAATCCACTTGCAAAATCTATATCTAGAAACACTGCCAAGTTTGATGTCTTGAAGTTGTATAGGAGAGAAAAAGAAAACCTCAAATCCTTCTTAAGGTCTATTCCTGGAAAAAATTGTCTAACTTCTGATCTTTGGTCATCCATCACCACCAATCAACATATGGTGCAAACTGCACACTATAATACTAAGAATTGGGAGCTAAAAAAGAAATTGTTGGGTTTTTTTGCTTTCCACCACCTCATACTGGGGCTAATTTGGTTGATAAATTATTTAGTTTGTTAAAGGAGTGGGGTCTTGACAAAAAAAGTTTCAGCATCACTTTAGACAACGTGTCTTACAATGACAAGAAAAGGTACTTGCAATGGACGATTAGTACTAGGCCTAGGAGTAGTATTTTCAAGGCGCATTCCAAATTGTGGAGGAAAAGGAGGTGGAGAATAACCACGCAGATGATTAGGAACACTTCTCCAGTTAAGGAAATTAGGTGAAATAGGTTCAGTTCCGAATCCCCTTGTAGTTGTAATAGGAGTAGGTATAGTTACAGGAGAAGCATTGATTGGCTTCAACATGCTACTGGACTAAGGGTAACACCGCTGAACTTGATAAAAAAGGGGGGGACATGTTCCAGAGGAACCACCAAGTAAACCAAACAAGGAGGAGAAGTGGGTGGTTGGTTGGAGAATAAAGATGAATCTGATGAGGATCATATTTCACAAACGTTGGGGTTGGCACAAAAGTAGATTGTTGTTCTGGATCTGCAACTTGAATGTAGTTTGGTGTTTGTTTAGCTGCAGTGACCATTGGCCTTGAACTTGCACTTGCACTTGCACCAACACAAACACATCATCATTAAGACATGGTGGTCTTCCTGTGAATGTTAGTGAAAGTGCAAGTGCATTGCCAATGATCTTTGCAGCTACACTAACACAAAACTACTTTCAAGCTGTAGATCTAGAACCTCAATCTAATTTTGTGCCAACGCCAACGTTTTGTGAGATATGATCCTTATTAGATTCATCTTTTGTTCTCCAATGCCAATGTTCTTTGCAGCTACACAAACAAAAAACTACCTGCTTCTCCGCCTTGTTTGGTTTACTCGATGGTTCCTATGGAACATGTCCCCCTTTTTTAATCAAGTTCAGCCATGGTTACCCTTGGTCCAGGAGCATGTTTAGGCATATCAATGCTCCTTTTGTAACTATACCAACTTCTGTTTGAGCTACAAGGGGATTCAAAACTGAACCTATGTCACCTAATTTCCTTAAATTGAGAAGTGTTCCTAATCGTCTGCGTGGTTATTCTCCTCCTCAATTTGGAATGCGCCTTGGAAATACTACTCTTAGGCTTAGTACTAATTGTCCATTGCATGTACCTTTTTGTGTCATTCTAAGACACTTGTGTAAAGTGAAGGCAAAAATTTTTCTATAAATACCCCACTCCTTTAACAAACTAAATATTTTCTCAGCGAAATTTGCCCAGTGTGATGTAGTGGAAAACGAAAGAAAGCCAATATCTTCTTTTAGTAACTCCCAATCCTTAGTAATATAGTGTGCAAATAGTACCATATATTGATTGGTGGTGATGAATGACCAAAGATTAAAAGTTAGATAGATTTTTCTATGAATAGACATTAAGTAGGATTTGAGGTTTTCTTTTCCTTTCCTATTCAACTTTAGGACATCTGACTTGGTAGTGTTTCTAGATATTGATTTTGCATGTGGATTTAGGAAACAATGTGAGTATGATATTCCCCCATGTTCTACAAAAGACAATACTAAACAAATTGATTTTAGAGAGAGATTTTAGAGAGGGATTTTTATCCCTCTCTATTTGCGAGGAATTTTGTGACACATTCCAAAATTCGTCACTAAAGGTGTACTGTTGAAATTTTGCGACGGATTTAGAGCGGGAAAAATCCAATTCTAAAACTCCGTCATTAAATCCGTCACTAAATTTCTATAAAAAATGTAGAGAGGAAATTTGTGACGGATTTTATCCCTCCCGAAATTATCCGTCACAAAATTCCTCGCTAAACTAACAACTCTTTAGAGACGGAAAATTTCCTTCTCTAATTAGCGAGGGATTTATATTTCCCTCGCTAATTAGCGTTGGATTTAAATTTCCCTCTCTAGTTAGCAAGGGAATTAGAAATCCCTCTCTAAATGGAAATGGATGTTTATTGCTCAAGTAGTTAGGGAATTTTTCCCTTTCTATTAGAGAGGAATTATTTCCCTTGCCAAGTAGAGAGTTAGGAGAGATAACACATGGTGGATTTATATTAGTGAGAAAATTATTAATCCATCTCTATTTAGCGAGAGAAATTTGAATTCTCTCTCTCTAATTAGTGAGGGAATATAAAACCCCTCTCTAATTAGCGAGGGAAATCTAAATCCCTCGCTAATTAGTGAGGGAATAAAAAATCCCTCTCTAAGTAGAGAGTTAATAAGTGATTACAAATTCATCTTTTATTAGTGAGGGTTTTTAACTTCCCTCTTTATTTAGCGTATTTCTTCCCTCTATAATTAGCGAGGAAATTCATTTCCCTCCCAAATTGAAGATGATTTTGTACTCCCTTATTATTTCTCTTTTTAGTGACGGAATTTTCCCTCTCTAACTAGAGAGTTAATAAGGGAGTACAAATTTATATTTAATTAGGGATGGATTTTTTATTCGCTCGCTATTTAGGGATAGATATTCAATTCCCTCTCAAATTAGTGAGGGACTAGTGATTCCCTCTCTAATTAAAGATGAATTTGTAATCCCTTATAATTAGTGAGGGAATTGTTCCCTCTCTAATTAGCAAGGGATTTTAAATTCCATCTCTAATTAGCGAGGGATTTTTTATTACCTCCCTAGTTAAATATGAATTTATATCCCTTATTAACTCTATAGTTAGTGAGAGAAATTTTCCCTCTCTATTTAGTGAGGGATTTGTGATTCCCTTCCTAATTAAAGATAGATTTGTAATCCCTAATAAAATGTTATTTTGTATATTAAACTTTTTATTTTAGGTAATATATCGAGTGAAGATTATCGTATTGATGATAGGATTGAAGAAAGTTCAGCCCTGAGTTCAAAAAAAGTTAAAACTGCTGTGACTTGGGATTTTTTTCGAAAAGTTTGAGGATTATAGGCTTCCAAAAGTCAAGGTAAAAACTGTTGGAAAGTCTACATGGCGAGAGATGGTGGTGGGACTTCAAATATGAGACGTCATGTGAAGAAATGTGCTTCAGAAGGGGAGGTTTCCTCATATCCGCTTTTTGATCAAGAAAAATTCCAAGAGAAGATATCAGAGGTAATCATTTGTGATTCCCTTCCTAATTAAAGATAGATTTATAATCCCTAATAAAATGTTATTTTGTATATTAAACTTTTTATTTTAATTATTACAACATTTGTTATAAATTTTTTTAAAAAATATAATTAAAAATCTCATACCAGTTTTTACTTGATAAATAACTTAAGTGGGTAATTACGTAAATATATAATAATGTGTAAAGGTTAATATATAATATGAATATTTTTGACAATTTTACATAGAAATAAGATTGAAGGTTTAAGTATGACATTTTTATAAAATAGACAACATTGTAAGTAGGTTTTCTAAAAAGTATTAATAAAAAAATTCAAAATAAAACTCTAAAAATTCAAAAAAATAGAAGTTAATTTAGAATGATTTTATTCGGCAAACTTATAGATTACACTAATTGTGTTTTTTTTAATCATATTTTAAGATGAAATAATAGTTTCAATTTAAGAAATAAAAAGTCATTTTTAAGAAATAAAATCCCCTTTCTTTCTCTCACATCCTTTATCTACAAAGATATTTAAAATAAAGCGAAACAGTGAAACAAATAATTAATATGTAATATTCAAGATTTAATAATTCACACTTTCTCATATGAATATTATAAGATTTTTTTTAAAAAAAATTATAGGTTTAATTTTAAGTTTTTTATAGATTATTATTTTAGAATTCAATATTCCTCATTTAATTTATATATCGCTATTGTAAATCTTATCAACGATATTTAAAATATTTCATGATATATTTTTTAATGGCTTATAAGTTCTCTTATATTAATGATATTATTTTGTGAATGATTGATTGAAAACCATAGATTTATATTATACGAGCTCGTGAATTGTACGAGCTAACACACATGTTATTTAATGTTAATCTTTATACTATTCAATTTTATGATTTAGGGAATTATCTATTTAATTTTCTTACATTTTAATATTTGATTAGGTAGAAATAACATATTTATATATTTAATTTATTAATTAATTTATTTTATATATGTTTCTGGTATACATATTTATACAATTTATTTAAATAAAATGAGATTTACAAACAGGACAATCTTTTCTGTTTCCAATTATTTTGTGGATTATTATAAATGAAAAATATTAAGTAATGTAAGAAATATCTAATAAATGAAAAATATTAAGTAATGTAATTATTATAAATTAAAATTTCTATCATAATTATATTAATATAGTAAATAATTTTAAATATTTAATTTTATTTATATTAAACTTTTTATTAGAATGAACATCCCTGATTTGCACGAGCTAACACACTAATTTCTAATATTTTTTAAACTTCAATTGTATGTAAAGATATGATAATTTGAAAATTATATGAAATACCACTAGTTGAATAGTACGTTTTGAATAATTAGCTTTTGTGAACTTAAGGTTTGAATAACTAGTTTTTTTATTTTAAATTTAAATTCAAATAATTAAATTTTAATATATATATATTCAAATTAAATTTCTAATTCATATTAATATTTTATATATTTAAACATAAAAAAATATTAGATTTCACTTCAAATGAATTCATCACAAAATTTAAAATTAAAAAAAAAATAACGTGAATACTAAATTGTAATAAAGTTGTTTAATTAATAAATTTATTAATGTTAAATTTAATTAAAAATTGAATGAAATAAAATTAAAAATTAAAAACTCTATTTTTAATAATAAATATATATTTAAATATTAAGATTATATTAGATTTAAAATAAATAATATAAATTGGATTTGTAAATATTATAATATAATAGTTTGAAATATATATAAATATATATATATATATAGGCTTAAATATGTTTTTAGTCCCTATAAATATAGGTCATTTTGTTTTTAGTCCCTGTAAAAAATTTTTTGGTTTTTCATCCCTATAAAATTTTTCGTTTGGCATTTTGGTCCCTGCCGTTAACTTTAAGCTTATGTGGCTAACGGAGTGTCACATCATCCTGCCACATGTGATTTTTCTTCCAACTTAATTTTGTTTTTAGTCCCTATAAATATGGTCTTTTTGTTTTCAGTTCCTATAATTTTTTTTTTTTTGTTTTTCATCTCAATCTCATCCCCATCCAACATCACAGTGTCCTTTTGCTTCTTCTACTGCATTGTTGCACTTGAAGGTCTTGTGTGAAGTCTATAAATCTGTTTAAGTAATTAAACATGATTATAAGACTTAACATCCGTTAGTTTTAATGATTAACAAATAAGATTATATAAAGAACAAATTAGATTATATAAACAGGTTCTACTGATAAAGGTATTTGTTTGTTAATTATGTTTCAGGATAAAATACTCTTTAGAAGAAGAAGAAGACTTCGTGATCAGAATCAGAAGATCAGAATCAGAAGATCAGAATCAGAAGAACAAGAGTGCAGAATCTGAAGAAGATTAATCCTTAACAGACTTGAAGACCGTCTGAAGAATCGAAGACTTGAAGACTGACTGAAGAAATGAAGACCAAGAATACTATCTGAAGAACTGAAGGCAAAAGATATGAAGAAGTACAGATTCAAATATACGTCTGTCTGAAGAACAACAATGAACTGAAGAAACGAAGAAGAAAAGATACAAGAAGAAGAAGAGATACAAGAAGAAGAAGAAGATACAAAGAAGAACGAAGCTACAATTCTAAGGAAGAAGGCCGCTGAAGTTTCAACCAGTATGAAGAATTGAAGTTGTCTGAAGAACGCAACCTGTCTAAAGCAATGAAGCTGTCCGAAAGACTTGAGCTGTCTGAAGTCATCAACCTGTCTTAAGTAATGAAGCTGTCTGAAGAGCCAAGCCCGTCTGAAGACTCGAACCCGTCTGAAGACTCGAACCCGTCTGAAGGTTGGAAGCTGTCTGAAGCTTTAGTAATGACGTGGCATCTTTGCTGAAACCTTGCGTGAAGACTTTTCTAAGTCTCTGCTGCTCGTACGTTTTGAAACACATTTGTGGCAACAAACACAGAGACCTTTCCCGGTGCATTTGAACTTCATACACCACTGAGGAAATCTCTGCAACGCAGCAGTCGCAGCAACAACAGTAGCAGCTTTACTGCAGCACCAACGTTGTACTATGTCAGAACTCTCAAGAAGCGTGTCTCACAACGGATTAAAAGAAGACTATTTGCTGTCTCTAAAACGATAGCATTTCAACGAGACATTTCTTCATTTGTGCAATCTGGAACAAAGCAGAAGAAAAGCTCAGGAGACTAAGCAGAAGCAACAAGGAAGATGTTTGAATAAAATATATTCAATTCAACATCTTTATCTAAATATCAAAAGAGGAATCTGCAGACAACGACTATTGATCAAGACACCTCATTCAAAGAAGTAATGGTGTCAGGAGCAAGTGAAAAAGGAGTATATGCAGAATAAGCAAAAAGGGAAAATTCAACGGATACATACTCTCAAGAAAATCAGAGGAAATCCAAAGCAAGCAGATGCAAGATAATGCAAGCTGGATAAAGCAGATAAAGCAGATGCAAGCAGATGCAAGATAATGCAAGCTGGAGCAAGCAGATGCAAGCTGGATAAAACATATGCAAGAAAGCAAAAGAATTCAAGAGAGAGAATACACATAATCATCACATCTCTCAAAACAGAGCTCGTCAACAGAAGTGTCAGAACGGGAGTATTCTGAACACTCAATATGCTTAAGGAGAAGCAACCGTTTGAGAAGCTATTACACAACGGCTATATGAGCCACATCATCAAAAGCTCAACGGTATTATGAATTATCTTCAACGGCTATATTCAAGAAGAACATATAAATAGCCTCAAGATTGAAGTTGAAGTTGTTGTTGTTGTTGCAATATACAACCAAGTTGTTGTTGCAGCACACAACCAAGCTGGTTGGATAGAAGATCAATCAGGTTGTTGGAAACAACCATGCAGCTGCTGTACAACCAAGATAGATCAATCGGATTGTTTTTCAAGAAGGGTCTTGAAATCAATCAGGATGAAAATTGTTAACTAGGCTGAGTGTCTTACAGTTAACAAGAGTTGACTCGAGCTAAAATACATCATGAAAATGTCAACTACGATTGATCAGAGAGTGAAATATCAATCAGGCTACTGATCAGCTGGTCAGTTAGTTAGATTGTACAGTTGGTCTGTTGATCAAGTGAGTTGGTTATCGGGAAGGCAATCATGCTGTACAAATGACTATCAAACCAGGTACGGTTTGAAGCTTTGAAGATACCTTGGTATTCCAATGATACGGGTGAGAATGTAGCCCATGGAAACCAATGGTTGGAGAATAAGGCTGGAACTTAATTTCACATCTTAGTTAGCCTACTCTCAGAGGATGTATTCCTCATAGAAAAGACAGGGATTGTACTTAAATTCAAACACTTGTATCACTGTCTATCCTTGTATTTAGTTTGTAATGACTGTATCCTGAGTATGTACTCAGTAATCTCTATGTACAAGAAAAATATGAGTTGAGAGGTTCTAGCGAACATCTAGCTTAGATTGAGTAGAAATACTCAACACTTAGTTAAGTGTCTGAGAGCCTGGAGAGGCTTGGTGGAAGAAAGAATACTTGTGGTAGAGCCTGGAGAGGCTTGATAGAAAAGAATACTTGTTGTGTTGGCCTGGAGAGGTTAACATGGGTATCTGTGGTTTCAGATATTGTGACATATATGTGGCTGCAAGGGTCTGGGGGATTCGGAGTGGCACATATGTGTTGTTGTTATAAAAGGCTAGTGGTGGTTTGCCACTAGGACTGGATGTAGCTCACAGGGTTTGTGGGTGAACCAGGATAAATTCTGTGTCTAAGTTTTCTTTCCCTTAATCTCTTTTATTTACAGTTTTTACATTTACGATGGGGATTGAAAAGTATTTTTCATAACAAGCTTAACTCAAGGATTTCAATAAAACAAGTTTTCATACAAACATAACGTTAAAACGTCTCTAGTGTAGGTTGAAGTATTATAGAAGAATATATTCAGAGGGATGTCTGAAATACCTGTCTGAAGTGAGCCCAACAGGAACTCAGTTCAGACACATGATATAAATGGTCTCTAATCATCTAAAGTATTTCAGAAACAGTTCTGAAGGTACTCTTAGTAATATTCTTCAGAAGACACTAAGAGAAGTTTGTTTAAAATCAAAACAATCTTAAGTGTAAGAAAAAGTTTTTAATCTAAATCTTTCATATATTCCGCATGTTTTTAAAATAACTCTGATATTAAGATTGGTTTTGTACAATGATCACTTAACGTGATTGTTTATTTTAAAGATTTCCAAAATTGTCTTAAAATGTCTAAAACACTATTCAACCCCCCCTTCTAGTGTTGCCTGTGGTTCTAACAATTGGTATCAGAGCTCACCTTCGAGTTGAGCATCTAACAAATGCAGAAGGAGTAGATCCTCAGAAGATGGAAATCTCACCAGGCTGAAGCAACTCTGAAGAATGAAAATGAGAATAGGAAAATCATTTTTCCAATACTCATTATTCATAAGGCTAAAGCACAGGACGCAACAGAAAAGGAAAGTGAATCTATCTCTAGATCACAAACTGGTAACACCTTTCCTATCTATATTTAAGTTATAATTTTAAATATAGTTATTAATCTGATGCATGATTTGTTTTATTGAAATTGTGAAAAATATGATTACATGACATAATTGCTTCATGCTTTCTAAATTGTGTTAAAATAAATCACTGCATGCTATGTGTTTTACTATGTTTACTGTGTGAAATGTATGATTCATTTTATGTATGCTTTACTTATTTAAATATATGTGTTGAAGAGTCACACACGTTTAGTAAAGTAATAACTGCGTTTTTAAATTAAGTAAATGAAGAGTCGTGTGTGTTAGTCATAACTGTTTTTGAAAATATGAAACGACACGATGTGAATCATTGAATCATCAACCGGTTTCTCTCAATGGACACGATGCACATCTCTCCACAACTGCTTAGTGGATGGAACCGCTCCTTTCACAAAATGAAGCGACGCTTGATTGCCTATTTAAAAGATTGGAAGATCATCAAAAGAACCTCACAGTTTATTTCCTTCCAATTCATCTTAATCTATCTCAATGGCATCAAGATCAGCAATCTCATGTGCTCAAAGTCTATGCAAGTATGATGAAAGAATTATTCCCACAAGGGGAGTAAATTTAAGCGACTTTGACAAAGAAGGACTAAGAATCTCTGAGTACTTCAAGGATGCTGGATGGATTTCCTTTCTTGAAGAGGCATCGTTCCCCTAGCATGAGCAGAGTGTTCTAGATTTCTGGAACAACTCAGAAGTGTTTCTTTAAGAGACAAGTGGTATAAACACTTCAGTAATGGGAATGCCTATCAGAGTGGACTTCAAGGTTCTGAAGGAAATCATTGGGGTTGAAGCAACCGGAAAACAATTTTCTTCGGATTGGGAAATCTATGATAAAGAGGAAGAGATGCATGATCAAATTTTATTTGGTCGCAGAATCCTTGAAACTCCAGTATGCTCACAACTACTGGAAATTCCCAGAATTCTGCTGACAATCATTAATTGTTGTATTCTACCCAAGAGGAAGGATACAATCATCATCTCTGATATGGAAAGATTTGTGTTGATTCATCTCCTTCAAAGGAAAAGATTAAATCTTCCCAGAATCATCCTCTATCATATGATGAGAAGAAAATTAGAAGAAGTCGAGAACTTTCCTCACACCACACTGATTATGAAAATCCTGCAGTACAAAGGATTTCCTATCGAAAGATTCTTCGACCAAAAGTTATCCCCTTCCCTCACATTAAAAGAATATGAGCATATCAAGGGAATACCAGCAGAGAAAGAAGAAGTTCAAAATTCTTCGTCGACCCAAAGCAAAATAGAATCTTCTGACTATCTAAGTGTTCATGGAAACTTAAGAGAAATGTTCAGAAGAAGTAAGATAAAGAGGTTGGATGAACGTATTGAACATTTGGAAGAAACACTCAGATTTTACCAAAAGGAGCTACGAATGTTGAAGAGAGAAAAGGAGAAAGTCAATACTAATGAGAACAAAGCTGTTAATGATCAATGATATACTTGTGTGTTTTTGCTTCAAGATCTTTGTGTTTATATCTTTATCAATATATATACAGTATACTTTGTTTCAAGTCCTTCTCTGTTTGATTTCTATGTATTCTATATGTATAGTTGTGTTTAAATGGTTTATATGTGACTTTCTATATTCCCATTCTTAATTGTTTAATATATATTTTAAAAGGTATGTGTAAAATACATGAATCTGATAATCAAATAAGACAAAATTAATTAACTTAATTAAGCTATTTCATTTTAACAAATTATAATCAATCCAAGTTATTTAATTTAACAACATCAGATGCTGCTGAAAGGTATTTCTAGTTTGAATGTTTCAGGAAACAAGTTTTAAGAAGACCATCTAAGAAACATCATCTAAAAGGACATAATGTGATAACATCTCCATTGTCTGAACCTATTCAGGAAGTTCAAAATGAACTCTCTGAAAGTATGGGTCATCAATATTAAAGATAGTTAACACTCTATGTTCAAACCTAACTCAATCTCTGAGTGGATTATACTAACTTAGTAATATCTCTATTCATCTAACCCGTTCAGAAGGCTCCTTATGGACTGTCTGAAATTGTGGGTCTGAAATGTTAAGGGATAGTTACTCAAGTCATTAGAATCCAACTCAATTGTAAAGGGGTAGGTTAAGATGACTGTTCAAAGATTCTCTGGGAGCACAAAAGACAAAAGCATACTGAAGCGTGCAGACATCGAGCAACCTTAGATGAAGAAAAAGTCTTTCAAGCAAGAAGTAATGTCAGAAGGGACTTCTTTACCCAGTGAACAATAACCAAATTCATGGTAACATCACTTCATCTTAAAACTTTTACAGCTTTGAATACCTGTCTCCATAAATACTTTTAAAAGCCTTTAAGAAACCTTTAATAAGTACAAACGTAAAAGACTTATAAAAAGTGATCAGATACTTGCCTTTACAAAATTCTTTTTTCTCTCTCAAAATATTTTCGAAAAGTTTTTCAAACATAAATTTATAAAATCTTCCTCTCTCTCTGTATTTAAACATTTTTTTTGTCTTTTAAAATCTATGTTTTCAAAATGTGTTTGGCATTTTTTTTTGTTTATTATTCCTTTTATTCTTTTTATCTCGGAAATTTGTTTTCAAAAACTTCCTCATGTTTCCTCTTAATGCCTCCTATGACAACCGGGACTACATGTGCTCGGTTCATAATGGACACTACATAGCTTCCAATGAAAGTAGCCTATAAAAGCAATCCTAAGCTTGCTCAGAAAATCATCTCGAACACTCAAACTTCCTGCTTCTCTTCTCTCTATCTTTTCAAAGTTCTCAAAATTCTTATGAGATCATAAGGCAATTCTTCTCATTCAAGGATAGCCTTAAGAACTTAATAGGAAAAATCGTAGAACAAAAACAAAGAATGAAGGAAGCAGCACAGGAACAAAGACTCATTGGTATCAATGTAGTCTTAGAAAAGACTGAACTCCTCTGGATGATGTATGGAATGAGAAGAAGGGTCCAGATTCCTCTTCAAAATCTTCTCTACAACGTTCCAGACATGGAGATCATACTTTCTACCGTTCCATGTGCTAAACGAAGTTTGTAGATGAAGGAGATTGACGAGGGCTACAGAGGAATCTGTTGGGTCTTGGAAGTACCCAGAGGAGCAGCTTTTAAATCTCCCCTCCCCTTTCAAAACTTCTTTTGAAATTTTTGTTTAAAGTAATTTTCCTTTTCTTTTTCTTTCTTTTTCAAAGATTTTTTCTGCTTTAGGCTTTAGGCTTTAGGTTTTAGGATTTCTTTTTCTTAATGTTTTGTTTAAGTTTCTCTTTTGAGCTTTCTTTTCAAAACCTGTATCTGAGCAACTGTAAAGACTTAATAAAAATCTTCTTTGTTTAGTTTCATTTATGCTTCATAACTTCTTGATAATTGCTTAACAAAATCTTAACTGTAACGAGAAATTCTTAAAAAAATTGTAGAAAATTAATCAACTTAGGGGGAGAAACCTCAGTAGTTCTTTAAGCGTAACAAATCTTAACAGGAGAAATATATCTGTCAAAACAATACATTATTTAACATTTGGTATAGGATTACATTAACTTATAATATAAACCTTTTTAATTAATGACAAAAGGGGGAGAAATATAAACTAACAAAATACTAAAAAGAGTGTAACAAAGAGGGAAATATATAGGGAGATAATAGGAAGTAGAAATAAATAGCAAAGAAATATAACATACAGTAAGAGAGAAGATAACAAACTAAGAGTTCTAATAATAAGTAAGAATAACAATAAGTCATAATAATAGGTATCTGAAATTTTAACAAGAACATTTTAACAATAGGTATTTAACAATAGGTATCTGAAATTTCTGAAGTATCATATAACAATAGGTATCTGAAGGGTTCTAATAACAATAGGTGTCTGAAATCTTAACAAGAAAAATAACAATAGGTATCTGAAATCTTCACAAGAAAATGTTTAACAATCGGTTATCTAAAATATCTGAAATATTAATAATAAACTTGTAACAGTTGGTTAATAAAAGATTTAACAATTGGAATTGATTAATTTAAGACTTAATTGTTTCAGAAGATATCTAAAAGAATCAATGCCTGTCTCAGGGGGAGTAATATAGATAGGGGGAGTAATAAAATCTATTATCTTATTTTATTATCTCTCATTTCTTTTTATACCCATTTTGTCAGTAATATATAATTTATTTGTCATCATTAAAAAGGGGGAGATTGTGAAGTCTATAAATCTGTTTAAGTAATTAAACATGATTATAAGACTTAACATCCATTAGTTTTAATGATTAACAAATAAGATTATATAAAGAACAAATTAGATTATATAAACAGGTTCTACTGATAAAGGTATTTGTTTGTTAATTATGTTTCAGGATAAAATACTCTTTAGAAGAAGAAGAAGACTTCGTGATCAGAATCAGAAGATCAGAATCAGAAGAACAAGAGTGCAGAATCTGAAGAAGATTAATCCTTAACAGACTTGAAGACCGTCTGAAGAATCGAAGACTAGAAGACTGACTGAAGAAATGAAGACCAAGAATACTATCTGAAGAACTGAAGGCAAAAGATATGAAGAAGTACAGATTCAAATATACGTCTGTCTGAAGAACAACAATGAACTGAAGAAACGAAGAAGAAAAGATACAAGAAGAAGAAGAGATACAAGAAGAAGAAGAAGATACAAAGAAGAACGAAGCTACAATTCTAAGGAAGAAGGCCGCTGAAGTTTCAACCAGTATGAAGAATTGAAGTTGTCTGAAGAACGCAACCTGTCTAAAGCAACGAAGCTGTCCGAAAGACTTGAGCTGTCTGAAGTCATCAACCTGTCTTAAGTAATGAAGTTGTCTGAAGAGCCAAGCCCGTCTGAAGACTCGAACCCGTCTGAAGACAGGTTGGTGTCTTACAGTTAACAAGAGTTGACTCGAGCTAAAATACATCATGAAAATGTCAACTATGATTGATCAGAGAGTGAATTATCAATCAGGCTACTGATCAACTGGTCAGTTTGTTAGATTGTATAGTTGGTCTGTTGATCAAGTGAGTTGGTTGTCGGGAAGGCAATCATGCTGTACAAATGACTATCAAACCAGGTACGGTTTAAATCTTTGAAGATACCTTGGTATTCCAATGATACGGGTGAGAATGTAGCCCATGGAAACCAATGGTTGGAGAATAAGGCTGGAGCTTAATTTCACATCTTAGTTAGCCTACTCTCAGAGGATGTATTCCTCATAGAAAAGACAAGGATTGTACTTAAATTCAAACACTTGTATCACTGTCTATCCTTGTATTTAGTTTGTAATGACTGTATCCTGAGTATGTACTCAGTAATCTCTATGTACAAGAAAAATATGAGTTGAGAGGTTCTAGCGAACATCTAGCTTAGATTGAGTAGAAATACTCAACACTTAGTTAAGTGTCTGAGAGCCTGGAGAGGCTTGGTGGAAGAAAGAATACTTGTGGTAGAGCCTGGAGAGGCTTGATAGAAAAGAATACTTGTGGTAGAGCCTGGAGAGGCTTGATAGAAAAGAATACTTGTTGTGTTGGCCTGGAGAGGTTAACATGGGTATCTGTGGTTTCAGATATTGTGACATATATGTGGTTGCAAGGGTCTGGGGGATTCGAAGTGGCACATATGTGTTGTTGTTATAAAAAGGCTAGTGGTGGTTTGCCACTAGGACTGGATGTAGCTCACAGGGTTTGTGGGTGAACCAGGATAAATTCTGTGTCTAAGTTTTCTTTCCCTTAATCTCTTTTATTTACAGTCTTTACATTTACGATGAGGATTGAAAAGTATTTTTCATAACAAGCTTAACTCAAGGATTTCAATAAAACAAGTTTTCATACAAACATAACGTTAAAACGTCTCTAGTGTAGGTTGAAGTATTATAGAAGAATATATTCAGAGGGATGTCTGAAATACCTGTTTGAAGTGAGCCCAACAGGAACTTAGTTCAGACACATGATATAGATGGTCTCTAATCATCTAAAGTATTTCAGAAACAGTTCTGAAGGTACTCTTAGTAATATTCTTCAGAAGACACTAAGAGAAGTTTGTTTAAAATCAAAACAATCTTAAGTGTAAAAAAAGTTTTTAATCTAAATCTTTCATATATTTCGCATGTTTTTAAAATAACTCTGATCTTAAGATTGGTTTTGTACAATGATCACTTAACGTGATTGTTTATTTTAAAGATTTCCAAAATTGTCTTAAAATGTCTAAAACACTATTCAACCCCCCTTCTAGTGTTGCCTGTGGTTCTAACATCTTGAACTCCTTACGGTGGGTTTAAGGAAATAAATTCTTTATGTATTCAATTATTTGAAATCTATAATTTTAAATTTGTCCACATTTTCGTGAACTATTCACTAGTGACCAATTCTTTTTTGTTTCCACATGTCAAACTTTTTATCTTAAGTTGATCCCCACGTACCCTAATTAAATTCTTAATATAAATACTTGACAATGGACCAATTTCAATGTACTGTAAAATTAGGTGTAATTGCTTCGTTTTATTTATAATTTTTTTGTACAAATATTAAAGTACAAAACATAAATACTAGACACAGAAAATGAAATATATCTACTCATTTAATTTAAAAAACTAAAATATATAGTAAAATGTTATCATATATTTATTATATATGATATTATAAACTATACTCCACTTAAATTATAATCCAACACTTCATAAAAAAAAATTAACAAATGAATAAATTTTAAAAAAGATGAAACTAATATATTATAATATTCAAAGAAACTAATATATTATAATGTAAATATACGAAGAAACTAATATATTGTGAGGTAAAATTTAAATTAAATTTTTTTCCTCTTGGGTACACAATGTTTATTATCATACGGCTTTGTCATTTCTTCAAATTAAATTCTTTGAGTTTCTGTCCATTGACTGACAAAATTTTCACTTGATTTATAATTACAAACCTTTTTTTGTTACTTAGGACAAATTACATCAAGTTATAGGTCATCAATAGATATAAATTAAATGAGAATTTTGTTAGTCAATAGACAGAAAAAAAAGAACTGCAGAGAAAAAAGGGTCGTTACAAGTTTTTCTCACTTTACACAGTGAATTTAAGTTTATTGAAATTTCAAATAATTGAATACATGAATAATTTATTTCCTTAAACCCACCATGAGGAGTTGAAGAATTTCAAGTGTAACAATGCAGTAGAAGAAGCAAAAAGATACTGTGATAATATTGGATGAGGATGAGATTGAGGTGAAAAACAAAAAAAAAAATTATAGGGACTAAATCCAAAAGGACCATATTTATAGGGACTAAAAACAAAATTGAGTTGGAAGAAAAATCACATGTGGCGGGATGACGTGGCACTCCGTTAGCCATATAAGCTTAAAGTTAACGACAGGGACCAAAATGACAAACAGAAAATTTTATAGGGATGAAAAACCAAAAAAATTTTTTACAGGGACTAAAAACAAATGACCTATATTTATAGGGACTAAAAACATATTTAAGCCTATATATATATATATTTAAGGCTTAAATATGTTTTTGGTCCCACTAAAATACACGTGTTTTCATTTTCATCCCTCTCAAAATTTTTTTTGTCATTTAGTCCCTCTAATATATATATATATATATATATATATATATTTCAAACTATTATATTATAATATTTACAAATCCAATTTATATTATTTATTTTAAATCTAATATAATCTTAATATTTAAATATATATATTTATTATTAAAAATAGAGTTTTAATTTTTAATTTGATTTTATTCAATTTTTAATTAAATTTAACATTAATAAATTTATTAATTAATAGACTTTATTACAATTTAGTATTCACGTTATTTTTTTAATTTAAAATTTTGTGATGAATTCATTTGAATTGAAATATAATATTTTGTTATATTTAAATTTATCAAATCTAGTAAATTAAATTTTAAATAAATTATTTATATTTACATGCAAATAAAAATTTTATTTCAAATTTATTTTGTTAATTTATTGATTTATCTATATATAATATCTAAATTATTAATTGATTTTATCAATCTTATTAAAATTAGAGTAACCCAAACACATCTTGCAGCCCAATATCTTGCAGCCCAATACCCATCAGCCCAATACCCATCATATAAATACAAAAGTTATAGTAACCCTTTTTCATGCTAAAAACCCTACCCGATTCCCTTATGACCCACTCTTTGTTGATCTCTTCTGTCTGATCTTTTCCTCTCCCCCTTTCCTTGTTCCTTTTGTTTTGGTTGAAGCTTTCCTTGGTTCTGAACCTGTGCCTCCTCTCTGCACCGAGATTTCTCTTCTCTCCTTTCTTCCTTCTTCTTCATTGTTTCTAATTCTTCACTGTTTCCTCCCCACCCATAAAAATTTTATTTTTTCCTCCTTTGCTTGCTGTCGTGGAATGCGACATCCCTATCTCTTTCTCGTCTCACTTTCTCTGCATCTGTTCTTCTTTATGGTTATTTTGATTCTCAATCTCTGTTCCTACTTCTTTTGTTTTGAACACAGGTGGTGAGGTGACGATCGAGTGGAGGACTCAGTTGCTTGACGGCGGCCCGAGACATGCAGAGCGGTGGAGCGCCGCAACTGGGGGTGTGGGACGCGACCGATCTGTGACGTGGTTGAGGAAAGCGGCCAGATCTGTTGTGCGGTGGACCGGTGTCTCCCTCTATTCCTTCTCTTCACTATTTTTCCCTCTTTGGTTTTTTTGTTTTATTTCCTGGTTGTTTGCATTCTGGGTTGGGATTTGAAGTCTCCTTCTTCTCTATTTTTTATTGGTGATTCTTCTTTTGTTTTCGCAGGAAGTGGTTGTATTGATGCATAGAGATTGAGTGGGAACTGGGAACCGTCTTTATTTTAAATTTTAGCAATATTTCTATATAATTTTCATTATATTTTTTCTTTATGATTCTTCTTGTTTTTTTTGTGAATTCCTGTACGATTCTACTGTAAATATTACTTATGTTTTCTAGAACTAGAAGACTGAATTTGTTTATATTTCTTCTATATTTGCCAGATATCATATTGATTTTCCTAAGATATTAATTTAGTTTAAATTTTATTATTTATTAATTAATTAAAATTGCATATGGACTAATATATTATCTCTTGTTTGAAGGCAATATATCGAGTGAAGAATATTGTATTGCAGATAGGATTGAAGAAAGTTCAGCCCTGAGTTCAAAAAGAGTTAAAACTGCTATGACTTGGGATTTTTTTGAAAAGTTTGAGGATAATAGGCTTCCAAAAGTCAAGGTAAAAACTATTGGAAAGTCTACATGGCGAGAAATGGTGGTGGGACTTCAAATATGAGACCTCATGTGAAGAAATGTGCTTCAGAAGGGGAGGTTTCCTCATATCCGCATCTTGATCAAGAAAAATTCCAGGAGAAGATATCAGAGGTAATCATTAATAATAAATATCCTTTTTCTTTTGTAGAACGTGAGGGAGTATCATATTCACATTGTTCCTTAAGTCCACATGCAAAATCTATATCTAGAAACACTACTAAGTTTGATGACTTGAAGTTGTATAGGAGAGAAAAAGAAAACCTCAAATCCTAATTAAGGTCTATTCCCAAAATATGTGTCTAACTTCTGATCTTTGGCCATCCATCGCCACCAATAAACATATGGTGCAAACTGCGCACTATAATACTAAGAAATGGGAGTTACAACAGAAAGTGTTCGCTTTCTTTTGTTTCCACCACCTCACACTAGGGTAATTTGGTTGACAAGTTATAGAGTTTGTTAAAGGAGTGGGGTCTTGACAGAAAAAATTTCAACATCACTTTAGATAACGTGTCTTACAATGACAGAAAAAGGTACTTGCAATGGACAATTAGTACTAGACCTAGGAGTAGTATTTCCAAAGCGCATTCCAAATTGAGGAGGAGAAGGAGGCTGAGAATAACCACGCAGATGATTAGGAACGCATCTCGAGTTAAGGAAATTAGGTGAAATAGGTTAAGTTCTGAATCCCCTTGTTGTTGAAATAGGAGTAGGTATAGTTACAGGAGGAGCATTGATTGGACTCAACATGGTACTAGACCAAGGGTATCCCCGCTGAACTTGATAAAAAGGGGGGGACATGTTCTAGAGGAACCACCGAGTAAACCAAACAAGGAGGAGAAGCGGGTGGTTGGTTCGAGAACGAAAGATGAATCTGATGAGGATCATATTTCACAAACGTTGGGGTTGGCACAAAAGTATATTGTTGTTCTGGATCTGTAACTTGAATGTAGTATGGTGTTTGTTTAACTGCAGAGACCCTTGGCCTTGAACTGTTACTTTCACTAACACATACACATCATCATTAATACCTGGTGGTCTTCGTGTGATTGTTGGTGCAAGTGCAAGTGCAGGGCCAATGTTTTTTGCAACTACACAAACACAAAAATACTTTCAAGCTACTGATCTAGAACTCAATCTACTTTTGTGCCAATGCCAATGTTTGCGAGATATGAGCCTCGTCAGATTCAACTTCGGTTCTCCAACCAACCGCCTGCTTCTCTGCCTTGTTTGGTTTAGTCGATGGATCCTCTGGAACATGTCCCACTTTTATATCAAGTTCAAACATGGTTACCCTTGGTCCAGTAGCATGTTTAGGCATATCAATGCTCCTCCTGTAACTATATCAACTCCTGTTTCAACTACAAGGGGATTCAAAATTGAACCTATGTCACCTAATTTACTTACCTCGAGAAGTGTTCCAAATCCTCATCGTGGTTGTTCTCCTCCTCCTTTTCCTCCTCAATTTGGAATGCGCCTTGGAGGTACATGCAATGGGCGATTAGTACTAGGCCTAGGAGTAGTATTTCCAAGGCGCATTCCAAATTGAGGAGGAGAAAGAGGTTGAGAAGAACCATGCGGATGATTAGGAATGCTTCTCGAGTTAAGGAAATAAGGTGAAATAGGTTCAATTGTGAATAGCCTTGTAGCTGAAATAGGAGTAGGTATAGTTACAGGAGGAGCATTTATTGGCCTCAACATGCTACTAGACCAAGGGTAACCACGTTGAACTTGACAAAAAGGGGGACATGATCTAGAGGAACCACCGAGTAAACCAAACAAGGAGGAGAAACGCGTGGTTGGTTGGAGAATGAAAGATTAATATGATGAGGATCATATTTCACAAACGTTGGGGTTGACACAAAAGTAGATTGTTGTTTTAGATCTGCAACTTGAATGTAGTCTGGTGTTTGTTTAGATGCAGTGACCCTTGGCCTTGCTCTGCACTTGCTCTTGCACTAACCCAAACACATCATCATTAATACCTGTTGGTCTACGTGTGATTGTTGGTGCAAGTGCAAATGCAAGGCCAATATTCTTTGCAACTACACAAACACAAAAGTACTTTCAGGCTGCTGATCTAGAACCTTAGTCTACTTTTATGCCAACGCCAAAGTTTGCGAGATATGATCCTCATCAGATTCAACTTCGGTTCTCCAACCAACCACCTGCTTCTCTGCCTTGTTTGGTTTAGTCGATGGATCCTCTGGAACATGTCCCACTTTTATATCAAGTTCAACCATGGTTACCCTTGGTCCAGTAGCATGTTTAGGCATATCAATGCTCCTCCTGTAACAATACCAACTCCTGTTTCAACTACAAGGGGATTGAAAACTGAACCTATGTCACCTAATATACTTAACTCGAGAAGTGTTCCAAATCCTCATCGTGGTTGTTCTCCTCATCCTTTTCCTCCTCAATTTGGAATGCGCCTTGGAAATACTACTCCTAGGCCTAGTACTAATCGTACATTCCATGAACCATTTTTTGTCATTCTAAGACACATTGTGTAAAATGATGGTGAAAATTTTTCAATCAATATCCCACTCATTTAACAAACTCAATATTTTCTCAGCGAAATTAGCCCCAATATGATGTAGTGGAAAACGAATGAAAGCCAACATCTTCTTTTAGTAACTCCAAATTCTTAGTAATATAGTGTGCAAATAGCACCATATATTGATTGGTGGTGATGAATGACCAAATATTAAAAGTTAGATAGATTGTTCCAAAAATAGGCCTTAAGTAGGATTTAAGGTTTCCTTTTCGTCTCCCATGTAACTTCAAGTCATCAGACTTGGTAGTTTTTCTAGATATTGATTTTGCATGTCGATTTAAGAAACAATTGAGTATGATATTTCTCTATGTTCTACAAAAGAAAAAGGATGACTATTCTTAAAGATTACCTCTAATATCTTCTCCCGAAATATTTCTTAAACCACGTGAGATAAAATTGAAAATTGAAAATTAAATTTTACATTGTAGTTTAGTCTTCAATTGTTGTGTGCTTTAGAATTGTAGTATTTTGGTATTTTAGTGTTTATTCCATTGGATAAAATTTCTGTAACCAAACTATTGTGATATATTATGTTGAGATAAGCATTGGCATATCTTGTAATAAATTTATCATAACCAAATTGCTACTATATATTATGTACATTTGTTCAAAAAATTGTTGTGATAAATTATGCGCTTCTGTACAATATTTATTTATTCAAGTGTGTAACCCTTGTTTGTAGGTAATATATCGAGTGAAGAATATCGTATGACGGATAGGATTGAAGAAATTTCAGCCCTGAGTTCAAAAGGAGTTAAAACTGCTGACTTGGGGATTTTTTTTCGAAATTTTTTAGGATAATAGGCTTCTAAAAGTCAAAGTAAAAACCGTTGGAAGGTCTACAACGCGAGAGATGGTGGTGGGACTTCAAATATGAGACATCATGTGAAGAAATATGCTTCGAAGGGGAGGTTTCCTCATATCCTTGACTTGATCAAGAAAAATTCCAGGAGAAGATAACTGAGGTAAGCATTAAGAATAATTATCCTTTTTCTTTTGTACAACGTTAGGGAGTATCAAACTCGCATTGTGTCTTAAATCCACATGCAAAATCTATATCTAGAAACACTGCTAAGTTTGATATCCTGAAGTTGTATAGGAGAGAAAAAGAAAACCTCAAATCCTAGTTAAGGTCCATTCCTGGAAAAAAGTGTCTAACTTCTAATCTTTGGTCATCCATCGCCACCAATCAACATATAGTGCAAACTGTGCACTATAATACTTAGAATTAGGAGTTACAAAAGAAAGTGTTGGCTTTCTTTTGTTTTCCACCACCTCACATTGGGGCTAATTTGGTTTTGAAATTATTGATTTTGTTAAAGGAGTGGGGTCTTGACAGAAAAAATTTCACCATCACTTTAGACAATGTGTGTTATATTGACAAAAGAAGGTACATGCAATGGGCGATTAGTACTAGGCCTAGGAGTAGTATTTCCAATGCGCATTCCAAATTGAGGAGGAGAAAGAGGTTGAGAATAACCACACGGATGATTAGGAACGCTTCTCGAGTTACGGAAATAAGGTGAAATAGGTTCAATTGTGAATAGCCTTGTAGCTGAAATAGGAGTAGGTATAGTTACAGGAGGAGCATTTATTGGCCTCAACATGCTACTAGACCAAGGGTAACCAAGCTGAACTTGACAAAAAGGGGGACATGTTCTAGAGGAACCACCGAGTAAGCCAAACAAGGAGGAGAAACGCGTGGTTGGATAATGAAAGATGAATATGATAAGGATCATATTTCACAAACGTTGGGGTTGACACAAAGGTAGATTGTTGTTTTAGATCTTCAACTTGAATGTAGTCTGGTGTTTGTTTAGATGCAGTGACCCTTGGACTTGCTCTTGCACTTGCACTTGCACTAACCCAAACACATCATCATTAATACCTGTTGGTCTACGTGTGATTGTTGGTGCAAGTGGAAATGCAAGGCCGATTTTATTTGCAACTACACAAACACAAAAGTACTTTCAGGCTGCTGATCTAGAACCTCAGTCTACTTTTATGCCAACGCCAATGTTTGCGAGATATGATCCTTATCAGATTCAACTTCGGTTCTCCAACCAACCACCCGCTTCTCTGCCTTGTTTGGTTTAGTCGATGGATCCTCTGGAACATGACCCACTTTTCTATCAGGTTCAACCATGGTTACCCTTGGTCCAGTAGCATGTTTAGGCATATCAATGCTCCTCCTGTAACTATACCAACTCCTGTTTCAACTACAAGGGGATTGAAAATTGAACCTATGTCACCTAATTTACTTAACTCGAGAAGTGTTCCAAATCCTCATCGTGGTTGTTCTCCTCATTCTTTTCCTCCTCAATTTGGAATGCACCTTGGAAATACTACTCCTAGGCCTAGTACTAATCGTACATTCCATGAACCTTTTTTTGTCATTCTAAGACACATTGTGTAAAATGATGGTGAAAATTTTTCAATCAATATCCCACTCATTTAACAAACTCAATATTTTCTCAGCGAAATTAGCCCCAATATGATGTAGTGGAAAACGAATGAAAGCCAACATCTTCTTTTAGTAACTCCAAATTCTTAGTAATATAGTGTGCAAATAGCACCATATATTGATTGGTGGTGATGAATGACCAAATATTAAAAGTTAGATAGATTGTTCCAAAAATAGGCCTTAAGTAGGATTTAAGGTTTCCTTTTCGTCTCCTATGTAACTTCAAGTCATCAGACTTGGTAGTTTTTCTAGATATTGATTTTGCATGTCGATTTAAGAAACAATTGAGTATGATATTTCTCTATGTTCTTCAAAAGAAAAAGGATGACTATTCTTAAAGATTACCTCTAATATCTTCTCCCGAAATTTTTCTTAAACCACGTGAGATAAAATTGAAAATTGAAAATTAAATTTTACATTGTAGTTTAGTCTTCAATTGTTGTGTGCTTTAGAATTGTAGTATTTTGGTATTTTAGTGTTTATTCCATTGGATAAAATTTCAGTAACCAAACTATTGTGATATATTATGTTGAGATAAGCATTGGCATATCTTGTAATAAATTTATCATAACCAAATTGCTACTATATATTATGTACATTTGTTCAAAAAATTGTTGTGATAAATTATGCGCTTCTGTACAATATTTATTTATTCAAGTGTGTAACCCTTGTTTGTAGGTAATATATCGAGTCAAGAATATCGTATGGCGGATAGGATTGAAGAAATTTCAGCCCTAAGTTCAAAAAGAGTTAAAACTGCTGACTTGGGGATTTTTTTCGAAATTTTTTAGGATAATAGGCTTCTAAAAGTCAAAGTAAAAACCGTTGGAAGGTCTACAACGCGAGAGATGGTGGTGGGACTTCAAATATGAGACATCATGTGAAGAAATATGCTTCGAAGGGGAGGTTTCCTCATATCCTTGACTTGATCAAGAAAAATTCCAGGAGAAGATAACTGAGGTAAGCATTAAGAATAATTATCCTTTTTCTTTTGTACAACGTTAGGGAGTATCAAACTCGCATTGTGTCTTAAATCCACATGCAAAATCTATATCTAGAAACACTGCTAAGTTTGATATCCTGAAGTTGTATAGGAGAGAAAAAGAAAACCTCAAATCCTAGTTATGGTCCATTCCTGGAAAAAAGTGTCTAACTTCTAATCTTTGGTCATCCATCGCCACCAATCAACATATAGTGCAAACTGTGCACTATAATACTTAGAATTAGGAGTTACAAAAGAAAGTGTTGGCTTTCTTTTGTTTTCCACCACCTCACATTGGGGCTAATTTGGTTTAGAAATTATTGATTTTGTTAAAGGAGTGGGGTCTTGACAGAAAAAATTTCACCATCACTTTAGACAATGTGTGTTATATTGACAAAAGAAGGTACATGCAATGGACGATTAGTACTAGGCCTAGGAGTAGTATTTCCAATGCGCATTCCAAATTTAGGAGGAGAAAGTGGTTGAGAATAACCACGCGGATGATTAGGAACGCTTCTCAAGTTACGAAAATAAGGTGAAATAGGTTCAATTGTGAATGGCCTTGTAGCTGAAATAGGAGTAGGTTTAGCTACAGGAGGAGCATTTATTGGCCTCAACATGCTACTAGACCAAGGGTAACCAAGCTGAACTTGACAAAAAGGAGGACATGTTCTAGAGGAACCACCGAGTAAACCATACAAGGAGGAGAAACGCGTGGTTGGAGAATGAAAGATGAATATGATGAGGATCATATTTCACAAACATTGGGGTTGACACAAAAGTAGATTGTTGTTTTAGATCTGCAACTTGAATGTAGTCTGGTGTTTGTTTAGGTGTAGTGACCCTTGGCCTTGCTCTTGCACTTGCACTTGCACTAACCCAAACACATCATCATTAATACCTGTTGGTCTACGTGTGATTGTTGGTGCAAGTGCAAATGCAAGGCCAATTTTATTTGCAACTACACAAACACAAAAGTACTTTCAGGCTGCTGATCTAGAACCTCAGTCTACTTTTATGCCAACGCCAATGTTTGCGAGATATGATCCTCATCAGATTCAATTTCGGTTCTCCAACCAACCACATGCTTCTCTGCCTTGTTTTGTTTAGTCGATGGATCCTCTGGAACATGACCCACTTTTCTATCAGGTTCAACCATGGTTACCCTTGGTCCAGTAGCATGTTTAGGCATATCAATGCTCCTCCTGTAACTATACCAACTCCTGTTTCAACTACAAGGGGATTGAAAATTGAACCTATGTCACCTAATTTACTTAACTCGAGAAGTGTTCCAAATCCTCATCGTGGTTGTTCTCCTCATTCTTTTCCTCCTCAATTTGGAATGCACCTTGGAAATACTACTCCTAGGCCTAGTACTAATCGTACATTCCATGAACCTTTTTTTGTCATTTTAAGACACATTGTGTAAAATGATGGTGAAAATTTTTCAATCAATATCCCACTCATTTAACAAACTCAATATTTTCTCAGCGAAATTAGCCCCAATATGATGTAGTGGAAAACGAATGAAAGCCAACATCTTCTTTTAGTAACTCCAAATTCTTAGTAATATAGTGTGCAAATAGCACCATATATTGATTGGTGGTGATGAATGACCAAATATTAAAAGTTAGATAGATTGTTCCAAAAATAGGCCTTAAGTAGGATTTAAGGTTTCCTTTTCGTCTCCTATGTAACTTCAAGTCATCAGACTTGGTAGTTTTTCTAGATATTGATTTTGCATGTCGATTTAAGAAACAATTGAGTATGATATTTCTCTATGTTCTTCAAAAGAAAAAGGATGACTATTCTTAAAGATTACCTCTAATATCTTCTCCCGAAATTTTTCTTAAACCATGTGAGATAAAATTGAAAATTGAAAATTAAATTTTACATTGTAGTTTAGTCTTCAATTGTTGTGTGCTTTAGAATTGTAGTATTTTGGTATTTTAGTGTTTATTCCATTGGATAAAATTTCAGTAACCAAACTATTGTGATATATTATGTTGAGATAAGCATTGGCATATCTTGTAATAAATTTATCATAACCAAATTGCTACTATATATTATGTACATTTGTTCAAAAAATTGTTGTGATAAATTATGCGCTTCTGTACAATATTTATTTATTCAAGTGTGTAACCCTTGTTTGTAGGTAATATATCGAGTCAAGAATATCGTATGGCGGATAGGATTGAAGAAATTTCAGCCCTGAGTTCAAAAAGAGTTAAAACTGCTGACTTGGGGACTTTTTTCGAAATTTTTTAGGATAATAGGCTTCTAAAAGTCAAAGTAAAAACCGTTGGAAGGTCTACAACGCGAGAGATGGTGGTGGGACTTCAAATATGAGACATCATGTGAAGAAATATGCTTCGAAGGGGAGGTTTCCTCATATCCTTGACTTGATCAAGAAAAATTCCAGGAGAAGATAACTGAGGTAAGCATTAAGAATAATTATCCTTTTTCTTTTGTACAACGTTAGGGAGTATCAAACTCGCATTGTGTCTTAAATCCACATGCAAAATCTATATCTAGAAACACTGCTAAGTTTGATATCCTGAAGTTGTATAGGAGAGAAAAAGAAAACCTCAAATCCTAGTTATGGTCCATTCCTGGAAAAAAGTGTCTAACTTCTAATCTTTGGTCATCCATCGCCACCAATCAACATATGGTGCAAACTGTGCACTATAATACTTAGAATTAGGAGTTACAAAAGAAAGTGTTGGCTTTCTTTTGTTTTCCACCACCTCACATTGGGGCTAATTTGGTTTAGAAATTATTGATTTTGTTAAAGGAGTGGGGTCTTGACAGAAAAAATTTCACCATCACTTTAGACAATGTGTGTTATATTGACAAAAGAAGGTACATGCAATGGACGATTAGTACTAGGCCTAGGAGTAGTATTTCCAATGCGCATTCCAAATTGAGGAGGAGAAAGTGGTTGAGAATAACCACGCGGATGATTAGGAACGCTTCTCAAGTTACGGAAATAAGGTGAAATAGGTTCAATTGTGAATGGCCTTGTAGCTGAAATAGGAGTAGGTTTAGCTACAGGAGGAGCATTTATTGGCCTCAACATGCTACTAGACCAAGGGTAACCAAGCTGAACTTGACAAAAAGGAGGACATGTTCTAGAGGAACCACCGAGTAAACCATACAAGGAGGAGAAACGCGTGGTTGGAGAATGAAAGATGAATATGATGAGGATCATATTTCACAAACATTGGGGTTGACACAAAAGTAGATTGTTGTTTTAGATCTGCAACTTGAATGTAGTCTGGTGTTTGTTTAGGTGTAGTGACCCTTGGCCTTGCTCTTGCACTTGCACTTGCACTAACCCAAACACATCATCATTAATACCTGTTGGTCTACGTGTGATTGTTGGTGCAAGTGCAAATGCAAGGCCAATTTTATTTGCAACTACACAAACACAAAAGTACTTTCAGGCTGCTGATCTAGAACCTCAGTCTACTTTTATGCCAACGCCAATGTTTGCGAGATATGATCCTCATCAGATTCAATTTCGGTTCTCCAACCAACCACATGCTTCTCTGCCTTGTTTTGTTTAGTCGATGGATCCTCTGGAACATGACCCACTTTTCTATCAGGTTCAACCATGGTTACCCTTGGTCCAGTAGCATGTTTAGGCATATCAATGCTCCTCCTGTAACTATACCAACTCCTGTTTCAACTACAAGGGGATTGAAAATTGAACCTATGTCACCTAATTTACTTAACTCGAGAAGTGTTCCAAATCCTCATCGTGGTTGTTCTCCTCATTCTTTTCCTCCTCAATTTGGAATGCACCTTGGAAATACTACTCCTAGGCCTAGTACTAATCGTACATTCCATGAACCTTTTTTTGTCATTCTAAGACACATTGTGTAAAATGATGGTGAAAATTCTTCAATCAATATCCCACTCATTTAACAAACTCAATATTTTCTCAGCGAAATTAGCCCCAATATGATGTAGTGGAAAACGAATGAAAGCCAACATCTTCTTTTAGTAACTCCAAATTCTTAGTAATATAGTTTGCAAATAGCACCATATATTGATTGGTTGTGATGAATGACCAAATATTAAAAGTTAGATAGATTGTTCCAAAAATAGGCCTTAAGTAGGATTTAAGGTTTCCTTTTCGTCTCCTATGTAACTTCAAGTCATCAGACTTGGTAGTTTTTCTAGATATTGATTTTGCATGTCGATTTAAGAAACAATTGAGTATGATATTTCTCTATGTTCTACAAAAGAAAAAGGATGACTATTCTTAAAGATTACCTCTAATATCTTCTCTCGAAATTTTTCTTAAACCGCGTGAGATAAAATTGAAAATTGAAAATTAAATTTTATATTGTAGTTTAGTCTTTAATTGTTGTGTGCTTTAGAATTGTAGTATTTTGGTATTTTAGTGTTTATTCCATTGGATAAAATTTCAGTAACCAAACTATTGTGATATATTATGTTGAGATAAGCATTGGCATATCTTGTAATAAATTTATCATAACCAAATTGCTACTATATATTATGTACATTTGTTCAAAAAATTGTTGTGATAAATTATGCGCTTCTGTACAATATTTATTTATTCAAGTGTGTAACCCTTGTTTGTAGGTAATATATCGAGTGAAGAATATCGTATGGCGGATAGGATTGAAGAAATTTCAGCCCTGAGTTCAAAAGAGTTAAAACTGCTGACTTGGGGACTTTTTTCGAAATTTTTTAGGATAATAGGCTTCTAAAAGTCAAAGTAAAAACCGTTGGAAGGTCTACAACGCGAGAGATGGTGGTGGGACTTCAAATATGAGACATCATGTGAAGAAATATGCTTCGAAGGGGAGGTTTCCTCATATCCTTGACTTGATCAAGAAAAATTCCAGGAGAAGATAACTGAGGTAAGCATTAAGAATAATTATCCTTTTTCTTTTGTACAACGTTAGGGAGTATCAAACTCGCATTGTGTCTTAAATCCACATGCAAAATCTATATCTAGAAACACTGCTAAGTTTGATATCCTGAAGTTGTATAGGAGAGAAAAAGAAAACCTCAAATCCTAGTTAAGGTCCATTCCTGGAAAAAAGTGTCTAACTTCTAATCTTTGGTCATCCATCGCCACCAATCAACATATGGTGCAAACTGTGCTCTATAATACTTAGAATTAGGAGTTACAAAAGAAAGTCTTGGCTTTCTTTTGTTTTCCACCACCTCACATTGGGGCTAATTTGGTTTAGAAATTATTGATTTTGTTAAAGGAGTGGGGTCTTGACAGAAAAAATTTCACCATCACTTTAGACAATGTGTGTTATATTGACAAAAGAAGGTACATGCAATGGGCGATTAGTACTAGGCCTAGGAGTAGTATTTCCAATGCGCATTCCAAATTGAGGAGGAGAAAGAGGTTGAGAATAACCACGCGGATGATTAGGAACGCTTCTCGAGTTACGGAAATAAGGTGAAATAGGTTCAATTGTGAATAGCCTTGTAGCTGAAATAGGAGTAGGTATAGCTACAGGAGGAGCATTTATTGGCCTCAACATGCTACTAGACCAAGGGTAACCAAGCTGAACTTGACAAAAAGGAGGACATGTTCTAGAGGAACCACCGAGTAAACCAAACAAGGAGGAGAAACGCGTGGTTGGAGAATGAAAGATGAATATGATGAGGATCATATTTCACAAACGTTGGGGTTGACACAAAAGTAGATTGTTGTTTTAGATCTGCAACTTGAATGTAGTCTGGTGTTTGTTCAGGTGCAGTGACCCTTGGCCTTGCTCTTGCACTTGCATTTGCACTAACCCAAACACATCATCATTAATACCTGTTGGTCTACGTGTGATTGTTGGTGCAAGTGCAAATGCAAGGCCAATTTTATTTGCAACTACACAAACACAAAAGTACTTTCAGGCTACTGATCTAGAACCCCAGTCTACTTTTATGGCAACGCCAATGTTTGCGAGATATGATCCTCATCAGATACAACTTCGGTTCTCCAACCAACCACCCGCTTCTCTGCCTTGTTTCGTTAGTTGATGGATCCTCTGGAACATGACCCACTTTTATATCAAGTTCAACCATGGTTACCCTTGGTCCAGTAGCATGTTTAGGCATATGAATGCTCCTCCTGTAACTATACCAACTCCTGTTTCAACTACAAGGGGATTGAAAACTGAACCTATGTCACCTAATTTACTTAACTCTAGAAGTGTTCCAAATCCTCATCGTGGTTGTTCTCCTCATCCTTTTCCTCCTCAATTTGGAATGCGCCTTGGAAATACTACTCCTAGGCCTAGTACTAATCATACATTCCATGAACCTTTTTTTGTCATTCTAAGACACATTGTGTAAAATCGTGGTGAAAATTTTTCAATCAATATCCCATTCATTTAACAAACTCAATATTTTCTCAGCGAAATTAGCCCCAATATGATGTAGTGGAAAACGAATGAAAGCCAACATCTTCTTTTAGTAACTCCAAATTCTTAGTAATATAGTGTGCAAATAGCACCATATATTGATTGGTGGTGATGAATGACCAAATATTAAAAGTTAGATAGATTGTTCCCAAAATAGGCCTTAAGTAGGATTTAAGGTTTCCTTTTCGTCTCCTATGTAACTTCAAGTCATCAGACTTGGTAGTTTTTCTAGATATTGATTTTGCATGTCGATTTAAGAAACAATTGAGTATGATATTTCTCTATGTTCTACAAAAGAAAAAGGATGACTATTCTTAAAGATTACCTCTAATATCTTCTCTCGAAATTTTTCTTAAACCGCGTGAGATAAAATTGAAAATTGAAAATTAAATTTTATATTGTAGTTTAGTCTTTAATTGTTGTGTGCTTTAGAATTGTAGTATTTTGGTATTTTAGTGTTTATTCCATTGGATAAAATTTCAGTAACCAAACTATTGTGATATATTATGTTGAGATAAGCATTGACATATCTTGTAATAAATTTATCATAACCAAATTGCTACTATATATTATGTACATTTGTTCAAAAAATTGTTGTGATAAATTATGCGCTTCTGTACAATATTTATTTATTCAAGTGTGTAACCCTTGTTTGTAGGTAATATATCGAGTGAAGAATATCGTATGGCGGATAGGATTGAAGAAATTTCAGCCCTGAGTTCAAAAAGAGTTAAAACTGCTGGCTTGGGGACTTTTTTCGAAATTTTTTAGGATAATAGGCTTCTAAAAGTCAAAGTAAAAACCGTTGGAAGGTCTACAACGCGAGAGATGGTGGTGGGACTTCAAATATGAGACATCATGTGAAGAAATATGCTTCGAAGGGGAGGTTTCCTCATATCCTTCACTTGATCAAGAAAAATTCCAGGAGAAGATAACTGAGGTAATTATTAAGAATAATTATCCTTTTTCTTTTGTACAACGTTAGGGAGTATCTAACTCGCATTGTGTCTTAAATCCACATGCAAAATCTATATCTAAAAACACTGCTAAGTTTGATATCCTGAAGTTGTATAGGAGAGAAAAACAAAACCTCAAATCCTAGTTAAGGTCCATTCCTGGAAAAAAGTGTCTAACTTCTAATCTTTGGTCATCCATCGCCACCAATCAACATATGGTGTAAACTGTGCACTATAATACTTAGAATTAGGAGTTACAAAAGAAAGTGTTGGCTTTCTTTTGTTTTCCACCACCTCACGTTGGTGCTAATTTGGTTTAGAAATTATTGATTTTGTTAAAGGAGTGGGGTCTTGACAGAAAAAATTTCACCATCACTTTAGACAATGTGTGTTATATTGACAAAAGAAGGTACATGCAATGGGCGATTAGTACTAGGCCTAGGAGTAGTATTTCCAATGCGCATTCCAAATTAAGGAGGAGAAAGAGGTTGAGAATAACCACACGGATGATTAGGAACGCTTCTCGAGTTTCGGAAATAAGGTGAAATAGGTTCAATTGTGAATAACCTTGTAGCTGAAATAGGAGTAGGTATAGTTACAGGAGGAGCATTTATTGGCCTCAACATGCTACTAGACCAAGGGTAACCAAGCTGAACTTGACAAAAAGGGGGACATCTTCTAGAGGAACCACCGAGTAAACCAAACAAGGAGGAGAAACGCGTGGTTGGAGAATGAAAGATGAATATGATGAGGATCATATTTCACAAACGTTGGGGTTGACACAAAAGTAGATTGTTGTTTTAGATCTGCAACTTGAATGTAGTCTGGTGTTTGTTTAGGTGCAGTGACCCTTGGCCTTGCTCTTGCACTTGCACTTGCACTAACCCAAACACATCATCATTAATACCTGTTGGTCTACGTGTGATTGTTGGTGCAAGTGCAAATGCAAGGCCAATTTTATTTGCAACTACACAAACACAAAAGTACTTTCAGGCTGGTGATCTAGAACCTCAGTCTACTTTTATGGCAACGCCAATGTTTGCGAGATATGATCCTCATCAGATACAACTTCGGTTCTCCAACCAACCACCTGCTTCTCTGCCTTGTTTGGTTTAGTCGATGGATCCTCTGGAACATGACCCACTTTGATATCAAGTTCAACCATGGTTACCCTTGGTCCAGTAGCATGTTTAGGCATATCAATGCTCCTCCTGCAACTATACCAACTCCTGTTTCAACTACAAGGGGATTGAAAACTGAACCTATGTCACCTAATTTACTTAACTCGAGAAGTGTTCCAAATCCTCATCGTGGTTGTTCTCCTCATCCTTTTCCTCCTCAATTTGGAATGCGCCTTGGAAATACTACTCCTAGGCCTAGTACTAATCGTACATTCCATGAACCTTTTTTGTCATTCTAAGACACATTGTGTAAAATGATGGTGAAAATTTTTCAATCAATATCCCACTCATTTAACAAACTCAATATTTTCTCAGCGAAATTAGCCCCAATATGATGTAGTGGAAAACGAATGAAAGCCAACATCTTCTTTTAGTAACTCCAAATTCTTAGTAATATAGTGTGCAAATAGCACCATATATTGATTGGTGGTGATGAATGACCAAATATTAAAAGTTAGATAGATTGTTCCAAAAATAGGCCTTAAGTAGGATTTAAGGTTTCCTTTTCGTCTCCTATGTAACTTCAAGTCATCAGACTTGGTAGTTTTTCTAGATATTGATTTTGCATGTCGATTTAAGAAACAATTGAGTATGATATTTCTCTATGTTCTACAAAAGAAAAAGGATGACTATTCTTAAAGATTACCTCTAATATCTTCTCCCGAAATTTTTCTTAAACCGCGTGATATAAAATTGAAAATTAAATTTTATATTTTAGTTTAGTCTTCAAGTGTTGTGTGCTTTAGTATTGTAGTATTTTAGTCTTTTAGTGTTTATTCCATTGGATAAAATTTCAGTAAGCAAACTATTGTGACATACTATGTTGAGATAAGCATTGGCATATCTTGTAATAAATTTATCATAACCAAACTGCTGCTATATATTATGTACTTTTGTTCCAAAAATTGTTGTGATATATTATGCGCTTCTATACAATCTTTATTTATTCAAGTGTGTATCCTTTGTTTGTAGGTAATATATCGAGTGAAGAATATCGTATGGCAGATAGGATTGAAGAAAGTTCAGCCCTGAGTTCAAAAAGAGTTAAAACTGCTGACTTGGGGATTTTTTTTTTCGAAATTTTTTAGGATAATAGGCTTCTAAAAGTCAAAGTAAAAACCGTTGGAAGGTCTACAGGGCGAGAGATGGTGGTGGGACTTCAAATATGAGACATCATGTGAAGAAATATGCTTCGAAGGGGAGGTTTCCTCATATCCTTCTCTTCATCAAGAAAAATTCCAAGAGAAGATAATTGAGGTAATCATTAAGAATAATTATCCTTTTTCTTTTGTAGAACGTTAGTGATTATCAAACTCGCATTGTTTCTTAAATCCACATGCACAATCTATATCTAGAAACACTGCTAAGATTGATGTCTTGAAGTTGTATAGGAGAGAAAAAGAAAACCTCAAATCCCAGTTAAGGTCCATTCCTGGAAAAAAGCGTCTAACTTCTAATCTTTGGTCATCCATCGCCACCAATCGACATATGGTGCAAACAACGCACTATAATACTAAGAATTAGGAGTTACAAAAGAAAGTGTTGGCTTTCTTTTGTTTTCCACCACCTCGCATTGGGGCTAATTTGGTTTAGAAATTATTGAGTTTGTTAAAGGAGTGGGGTCTTGACATAAAAAATTTCACCATCACTTTGGACAATGTGTCTTATAATGACAAAAGAAGGTACATGCAATGGACGATTAGTACTAGGCCTTGGAGTAGTATTTCCAAGGCGCATTCCAAATTTAGGAGGATAAGGAGGTTGAGAATAACCACGCGGATGATTAGGAACGCTTCTCGAGTTAAGGAAATAAGGTGAAATAGGTTCAGTTGTGAATCGCCTTGTAGTTGAAATAGGAGTAGGTATAGTTACAGGAGGAGCATTTATTGGCCTCAACATGCTACTAGTCCAATGGTAAAAACACCGAACTTGATAAAAAGGGGGACATGTTCTATAGGAACCACCGGGTAAACTAAACAAGGAGGAGAAGCAGGTGGTTGGTTGGAGAATGAAAGATGAATATTATGAGGATCATATTTCACAAACGTTGGGGTTGATACAAAAGTAGATTGTTGTTCTAGATCTGCAACTTGAATGTAGTTTGGTGTTTGTTTAGCTGCAGAGATCCTTGGCCTTGAACTTGAACTTCCACTTGCCCTAACCTAAACACATCATCATTAATACACGTTGGTCTACGTGTGATTGTTGGTGCAAACGCAAGTGCAAGGCCAATGTTCTTTGCCACTAGACAAACACAAAGTACTTTCAAGCTGCTGATCTAGAACCTCAATCTACTTTTGTGCCAACGCAAATTTTTACGACATATGATCCTTATCAGATTCAACTTCGGTTCTCCAACCAACCACCTGCTTCTCTACTTTGTTTGGTTTAGTCAATGGATCCTCTAGAACATGTCCTACTTTTAATCAAGTTCAACCATGGTTACCCTTGGTCCAGTAGCATGTCTAGGCATATCAATGCTCCTCCTGTAACTATACCAATTCCTGTTTCAACTACAAGGGGATTCAAAACTGAACCTATGTCACCTAATTTACTTAACTCGAGAAGTGTTCCAAATCGTCATCGTGGTTGTTCCCCTCCTCCTTTTCCTCCTCAATTTGGAATGCGCCCTGGAAATACTACACCTAGGCCTAGTACTAATCGTACATTCCATGAACCTATTTTTGTCATTCTAAGACACATTATGTAAAATGATGGTGAAAAATTTTCAATTAATATCCCACTCCTTTAACAAACTCAATATTTTCTCAGCGAAATTAGCCCCAATATGATGTAGTGGAAAACGAAAGAAAGCCAACATCTTCTTTTAGTAACTCCAAATTCTTAGTAATATAGTGTGCAAATAGCACCATATATTGATTGGTGGTGATGAATGACCAAATATTAAAATTTAGAAAGATTGTTCCAGAAATACGCCTTAAGTAGGATTTGAGGTTTCCTTTTCGTCTCCTATATAACTTCAAGACATCAGACTTGGTAGTTTTTCTAGATATTGAACTTGCATGTCGATTTAAGAAACAAGTGAGTATGATATTCCTCTATGTTCTACAGAAGAAAAAGGATGACTATTCTTAATGATTACCTCTAATATCTTCTCCCGAAAGTTTTCTTAAATCGCGGGAGATAAAATTGAAAATTGAAAATTAAATTTTATATTTTAGTTTTCTTTAATTGTTGTGTGCTTTAGTATTGTAGTATTTTAGTCTTTTAGTGTTTATTCCATTGGATAAAATTTCAGTAACCAAACTATTGTGACATACTATGTTGAGATAAGCATTGGCATATCTTGTAATAAATTTATCATAACCAAACTGCTGCAATATATTATGTACTTTTTTTCAAAAAATTGTTGTGATATTGTTTGTGGTGAAAAATTCAAATTCAAAAAGAATGAATTTAATCACTTTGATTCTACGAGCAATCTGGGGATTAGAATCAAATCCTCTTACGGGACTCTTTTAAAAAAGTAGGTTTATGTGTTTAAATGATCAAAAGAATGAATTTTCTGGAAACCTGGATTAAATGGTTCAGAATTTCACCAATTAATTTTCTAAACGTTTAGAAATCCAGAAACAATAAGTTCTAAAAAGATTTGATTCAGAATTTCATCAAAGAACTTAATTTCCATAAAATTGCTTGATTCAGAATTCTATCAAGTTTAAAACATGAGTTTTCAGAAACTGATTTTGAGAAACTTCAGTAAAAGTTTTGAGTAAGAAATTGTACAAGAAATGAATTGCAGAATGTAAACAAAAGAAAAGAAAAATTGAATTGTATGAACAATTGCATTAAGATAAATTTGGATGGGTTCATCACATACTGTTTTTCTCCTTGTAACCTGTTTGTCGCTGTGAGTTCGGACGTTAAGGTGTTTCAGAGAATTTGAGTGAGTGATTTTTCCAACCCTTATTACATCAAGAGTTTACCTATTTATAGATTCCTAATTCTAACGGCTAACTAATGTCTATGTGACACGTCATCTAGTCCTATGTGTTGGCAACATGTATGCTTGCCACGTTTTCTGCTCACCAGAAAACTGATTACAATTTTCAAAATAAACCACTAACTGATTGACACCTGTCTTTGTCTTTATAACTTCCATTAACTGCTCTTCTAGTGTCTTCTGTTTTCTCGAAATCTTGCTCTCTGATTTCTCGAAATCTCTTTTCTGCTTTCTCGAATTCTACCTTCTGATTTCTCGAAATCTTCTTTATCTTGACTCTGTACCTTTCAAGCTTTTCGAATTCAAAGATGTTGATTCGAATTTTGAATTTCTCTTTCTTTTATGCTATGTGGCATATTTCCATTAGTCATTCCAAAGGTTGTGAAGACCACCGGCTACCGTCCTTTCATTTCACATGTGCTTTTTCTTATTGGACGTTACAGTGGCACATTAACGGCTCTTAGCTCTTGTAACTCCTATAAATAGGAGTTCATTTCATACTTCATTCATTCAAATTTCTTCATTCTTCTCTTTTTCTCTTCTTCTTCATCTTTTCGAAATCTCTCTATAGAATTTCTTCAAAGAATATGAAGAAGTTAATTTCTTTGGCTGTTACGTTCAATCTAATCTCGAATGACTTCATTTTCGATAAGATTGACGTAATAGCCTAAGTTATTGGCTTTTTTGATCTTTCTCCTTGAAAGTTTTATATTGGATTGAACGTAATAGCCAAATTATTCATTTTTTATTTTCCATACTGACTTCGATCTTCCTCCTCAGGTTCAAGGAGCTTCTAGGTTTTATCAGACCTGTGCTGGATGAAAGAAGAAGAAAAGACATGGAAGACTAGAATGAAGTATTTAGTATACCTTAGGATAGTTTCTTTTCTGATATTTTAGGTGTTTAGGACAGTTTCCTATCTAAGTGTATTCCCAATGTATTCGAACAACATGTAATTCGAATTTTGGACTTGAATAAAAGAATTGTCCTTTACCTGATTTGGAATACCTTTCATCTACATCTCTTTACATTTTCGAATTCACAATATATCTTTTCTTCCGAATTTCCAAAGTTTCTATATTAACTCTGCTTCCAGTATTTTCTAAGTTAATAAGATTTTCAATCAGAATTCGAAATAAGATCATATTGTTCTTCTTCTGAAAATTCGAAATGGCATTGTTTGTCATCATTTGAGGGATTCGAAATAATTGAAAATCAAATCCCAACAGATGCCCCCCCAAAAATAGTCTCTTTCAAATAATAATTTTTTTTTCTAGAAAGAGATATTTTTGGAACAAACCTTGGTATTCCTCATAACAGTTATTTAAAATTTAAATGGAAATTTAAATATCAGTTTCAGATAAACTTTTATTTTCCAATTAAATTAAACTTGCAGTTGCTTTTCACAGTTAACTGACTTTCCACTTTTTTGGGGTTACTGGCTCACGTCCCAAAACTGTGTAATCATATCTTTTCTCTCTCATATAAATACCAAGTGAAACACTTCATCTTCACTTTTCATCATCTTCAACCTTGAAAAAGAAAAAACCTCTGTTCTCTCTCTTCACGGTGTTTTTCCTTCTTCTCCAAGGTAAGATCTTTACTCACTTTAATCCATTTTTTCTTAAGTTTAAGCTTGAATTTCACCGTTTTAAATGTCTTTAAAGTTTCTAACTTTATCTTTTTAACGCATTTTCAGCTTCTTTTACACTGTGCATTGTGATTCTTTTCTTTCTCTCAAGAACTTTAAGAAAAGAAAAATTTCATTAATGGCTGCTGAAGGTCAAACTATTGTTCCTCTTGCAATCTGCAAAGGTGACCTCCTTGCTAGGGACGATCAAGTTTACGTCCCTGATCCTGAAAACGCTGAAGAAAAACTTGCTATCTGGAAATCCCAGGTACTCATTCCTTATTCCATTAGAAAGAAAAACTATGCTTTCTTAGGACCATATACACCTTCTTCTTCATTGAGTCAGTATGAGGAATTTTTTCCAAGTTTTCCTGAAGAAAAAATTCGAATTTTTAGATCTTGCATTCGATACAATCATGTTGAAAATCTGAATGATGTCTTTCGAGCATCTCCTCCTGCTCGAAAGGACTCTTATATCATGTGGCTGAATAGGGTTGAAAATACCATGGGGAATGATTGGAAGCAACTTGGTTTTTTCGATCTTATTCAGTTGAGTAAGTTTGATCTTAGTCATGATCCTTCTCTCATTCTTTCCTCTTTGCTTTTCTGGGAAAGATCTACCAATTCTTTTCATCTGCCTTATGGCATGATTACACCTACTCTTTTCGATATTGCTGCAATCACTGGCCTTCGACCTGAAGGCCAAATAATTTTTCCATTCATGAAAGTTCCTAAACCTCATGTCAGTCCAAATTTCGAAAAATTAACTTACTCGAATTTTATCCAATATAATGCAAAATCTGGCAAAGTTCATGAGGAAGAACATGTTGCTTTTCTTTTATATTGGTTATCTGCCTTTGTTTTTTGTTCAAGGTCGAACCAAATTCCAAAGTCTTATCTTCCTATGGCTCAGATGTTGGCTAAAGGTATTCGAATTGACCTTAATAGATGTCTTTTGGCTCATGTGTATTGTATGCTTTCTGAAGCTATACATGCACTTAAACTAAAAAGTCCAATTCGAAACCTTTGTGGCCCTTATTGGTTCTCCAACTTTGGCTGAATGCCATTTTTCAAAATAAACTTGAGAGTTCTGAGCCTCTTCAATCTGATCTTTCTTCCTCCATTGAAGGGTTTAGGTTGTCTTATTTTACTCCTTCTTCGAAAAAAGAACGTGTTGAAAACTTCAAATCCTATATTTCTTCCTTCCTCGAAATCAAACAACATTCTCCAAACCTTGCACCTTTTGCATCTCGAACTCGAGGACCAAGTTGGTTTACTCGAAAGTTCCCATGTGAAAATCCAGAAGAAGAAAACAGAGAGTTTAGAACTTTGGAAACAATTTTTGTCTTCAGACCTTTTATATTGTGGCTTCCAACCAAAAGATTTTAAAGTCTTTCATTACCAACCACAACTGGTGGCTTGTCAATTTGGGTTGAGCCAATTTCGTCCTACACCCTTCTACACCACCAAAGACCAAATTTTAATTGAAGATTTAGTGGATGGTGAAGAGGGTTTCGAGAAGTTGCAACTCAAAAAGGCTAAGAAGCCTCTTTCCCTTGTGCCAGTCTCCTTCGAACTTCTTATTATTGCACTCTTGGTTTTAAAGAATGGTGGTCTCGATACTTTTCTAGTATTCAAGTAGATGCAGCTACTTGTTTTCCAGGACTAACCAAAGATCCTGCGCAGAAACTCATCAAGAAGACAAAAGGTTCGCACATCAAAGAAATTGAAGCTTTCGAGAAATATTTTCATGTGTTCTATGTTCCTAATAAAATAAATAGAACTATTTCTGAAGCAGCCTCTTCTTTAAAAGAAAAGATTTCTTCGAACAAACAGATTTTTAAAATTGCAAATCCTAAAGGTCTCACTGATTTTGAAAAATATTGTCCAAAGTTTCCCTCTTTACCAACAGCAAAATTTGGTTTAGCAAAGAGTTTATATGGTCCAGAATGGACTAAGCCTGCGAGTCTTGATTTTCTTTTTAATAGCCTAAAATCTCTTTCAAAAAGAGTTACTTTAACTAAGTATACTTTGGACAATTATCCTTTTATACCCCATGTGAGTATAGAACATGTGAGAATACTTTCTAAGGATTTTATAGCTCAAGGTAACTATGACTTATTCATTGATTTTCTCTCTTATTTCCATTTATATTTCTAACTTTCTTCCTTTTTATTCAAGCTCAAGAGTGTAAACTCTCAAAGAAACTGAGGAAGACTGGGAAAGTGATGAGGAAGAAGTCCTCGAGAAAAAATCCAAGAAAAGGAAAACTCCATCTTCTTCTCAAAAACCTCCCGTAAGTTCTTTTTCTCGAAATCTAAATTTATCTCATTTCAAGATTTCACATTACAGATTATTCTTTTCTTTTTATTTTATGCTAGGATACTGCTTCGAAGTCTAGAAAAAAAGACTATTTCTGGTAAGGCCGAAAAGAATGACGAGCCTTCTGAGAAGAGTCAATCTGCTTCAGTAGGAAAGAAAGAAAAAGCAGAAACTCCAAAACTTACTTCGAAGAAACCGGTAGCACAAGGTGAAAAGAAGAAGAAGAGAAAAGTTGAAACTTCTGAAGAAGAATCTCTCTCAGAGGTAATCTTTCGAATTTACTTTATCCATTTCAAATTCTTATTCTCCTCATGAAAAACTGATAATTCATTTTTCTTTTAACAGGAAAGTACCCCAGAAAAACAAATTACTCCTTTGAGAGAGGAAACTTCGAAGAAAGAAAAGAAGAAAACCCCAAAATCGAAAGTCTTAACAGTGATTCCACCAGGAAAAACCATTGGAGCAGTAAGTTCTTCATTCTTTTATCTTTCGAATCTAATTTTAAAAACTTTTTCTTCTTTTTCTTTTGATTTTGAAAATTATTTTCTTTATACAAATGTCAGAGAGTTGGCCAAAGGTTTAAGACTAAGGCATATAAGGAACAAATCCCAAGTGGGATTGTTGAGCAAGTAAACCTTTCAACTCTCTTTTTGGAAAGAAAAAAAAATCTTTGCATGGTTATCTTCTTTCTTCTGCTTATCTAACTTAGAATATTTTCTAATTTCAGATAATCCTCTCTTCTAGTTCTCAAGCTGAAAGTGGCGGTATTGAAGATCAAACTATTGAAAGCCCACTTCAAGTTACTTCTTCGAAAAAATCTCAAACAAAAAATAATCAATTAGAGAATATCGAAGAAAGTAATGAAGAACAAGAAGAAGAAGAAGAAATAAAAGGAGAGGAAGAAGAAGTTCAATTTCCTTCTGGTCCTATGAATGAAGATCTTCAAGAAGAAGAAAACAAGAAAGATGATCCCACTATTTCTCAAAGTCTAAATTCTGAAAAGACAAAGGATTCTGCCTCGAAGGAGATACAAATCACCCGAACTGCATCAGAGACTCCTGAAAAGGCCCCTGGGTTTTCGAGGGATTCATCCAGATCTACACCAATATATAATGCGAAAAGCTTGGATGATTGCCTCAATGACTTGGATGAGAATCCTTTTCTGATTCTGGATGTAATTTCAGGGGAAGTCTCTTTGTCATCTGTCCATTCTGAAGCTACCATTCAAAATCCTTTAAGCGAAGAAGATTCAGTGGATCAAGTCCTTCAGAATTTTAAGAAACTGGTCTTCGAGAAGCAGATGATGAAAGAGATTCCAAGGGATCGTCTTTACAGAGAAGAAATTGAGAGTTTTCTTATTTACTTCGACAAAAAAGAATCTCAACTTTCTGAGCCTCAAAAGACCTGGGTGAAGAATTTTGCTGAGCTTTATCAGAATAGCATCAAGACTGTTAACCAAATTGAGCAAACCAAGTCAAAGTTGGTTATTCAGAAAAGTGAAGAAGCTGAACTGGTTGACAAGATGCGACACAGCAAACTTATAGTGAATAAACATGAGCAGTCTATTAAGCAAAATTCTTCAAGAATTGAAGAATTAGAAAAGGAAAGATTGAGGCTCGCAAATTTAGTAAAAGAATATCAAGAAAGACTTGAGGAAACTGAGAAGGCTAAAAGTGAAGTCGAATTTATTCTTTCGAAGCAAAGGTCTACTCGAATGGAGGTCATCAATTCTGTTAAAGGTATTTCAAGAGATGCCGTTCGAGTTTTAAAAGATATTGAAAATCTGGAGAAAGAAGACATAAGTCTTAAGACTTATTATGAAGACCTTCGACACGACTTCGCAAAATTGAAGAATGAAGCTCCCTTTTAGCTTCCTCTGGTTTCTTTTTGTTTTGACCTTTTTTATTTTTTTTTATATTTCGAGCATAGGGCTCGAACTCTGGTTGTTATTCAAACTTTATTTTCTTTTATGCACAATTCTTATTTCCTGCAAGTTTGGTTTATATTCTTTTAAGTATTTTCCATTTATTGATAGTATGCGCATATCCCCAACTAATTCTCGAATTGAGTATGCATTACTGGAAAACACTTTTTCAATTTCAAAAGGTCCTTCCCAATTGGGTGACCATTTACCAAACTTCTTTGACTTTTTATCAATTGGCAAAATCAACTTCCAAACATAATCACCAACTTGGAATTCTTTTTTCTTAACTTTTCTATTATAACAACGAGTTATTTGCTCTTTTTGTCTAATTATATTTTCAAGAGCAGTCAATCTTTCTTCATCAAGTTGATTTAATTCATCGAACATCAAATTCCAATAATCTTGAGAAGGTAACTCATATTGTTTTTGAACTCTTAATGATTGTAAGTTCACCTCAACTGGTAACACAGCATCATGACCATATACCAATCTATAAGGAGTAGTTTGAGTTGCTTCTCTTGGAGAATTTCTATAAGCCCAAAGAATTTGATTCAAAGTCTCATGCCAATTTCGAGGACGTTGTCCAATATGTCTTTTAATCAAAGCAATAATAGTTTTATTAACTGCTTCAACTTGACCATTTGCTTGTGCAAAATAAGGTGTAGAAGAAAGTAATCTTATTCCTTTTGATTCAGCAAACCTAACCATTTTCCTCCCTGTGAACATTGTTCCTTGATCTGTAGTAATGGTTTCCGGTAAGCCAAATCGAAATATAATATTTTCTTCAATAAAACGAATGATATCTTCCTGAGTAACTTCTCTTAAAGGAATTGCTTCTACCCATTTGGTAAAATAATCAACTCCCACCAAATAAACTTATGGTTTTTTGAAGAAGCTAGATGTATCATTCCAATTAAATCTAAAGCCCATCCTCTGAAAGGCCAAGGCTTTATGATTGAATGTAATTCACTTGCAGGAACTTGTTGTACATTTCCATGCTTTTGACATTCCTCACAAGATTTTGCAAAATTGTGACAATCTTTGGACATTGAAGGCCAAAAGAATAATTTTCTTTTCAAAATCTATTCCATTTTTCTTCCTGCCTGATGAGCACCACAAGCTCCTCATGGACTTCTACTAAAGCTAAATAAGCTTCAGTTTCTCCCAAACATCGAAGTAAATTTCCATCAACGGATTTCTTATAAAGTTCTTCACCTAAAATACAATAATTTAGAATTTTGTATTTCAAATGCTTTCTATTTATGAGGGAAGGAATTTGGATAAGAGTCACAATTTCGCTTCTCCAATCATTCTGATCTAAGAGATTTACATTATGAATATCGCAACCTTCCATTAGAAATCTTCTTCGAATATCACTAATCTTCCTAAGAGTTCCAATGGAAATTCTATATCCAGAAGCTATTTGAGCTAACTCATTGGCTTCGAAATTTTGACCTCTTGGAATATGTTCAATCTTACCTCATCAAACATTTCCAAAAGCTTATTGGCTCGAACTAAATACTTAGACAATTTCGGATCTAAACATTTATACTCTTTAGTTACTTGTTTGATAACTAATTGAGAGTCTCCTCGAATATGGACATTTCTCGAATTCAGAGAAACTAATATTTCGAGACCAGCAATAAGAGCTTCATACTCTACTGCATTATTCGAACAATGATGTTTTATTTCAAACATCATTCGAGTTGGAAATCCCTTGGGTGAGATTAATAAAATTCCAATTCCTGATCCATTCTTATGTTTGGACCCATCAAAATATAATTTCCAAGGTTCTAAACCAACATAAACTGATTCTTCAATTGGAATTGGTGGGTGTTCAACTAAGAAATCAGCAACTACTTGTCCTTTCATAGCTTTTAAAGGAACAAATTTTAAGGAAAACTCAGTTAAAGACAACGCCCATTTTCCAACTCTACTATGCAATATAGGTTTTAACAACATGTTCTTTATTACATCAAAGTGTGAGATTACAAATACATCATGTGGTTTCACATAGTACTTAAGTTTAGTACAAGAGAAATACAAAAACAAACACAACTTTTCAATAGCACAATATCTAGTTTCTGCAATCATTAAGGACTCTACTCAAATAGTAAATAGCTCTTTCGACACCATTCTCGTCCTCTTCAGCCAACATACTTCCTATTGTGGCTTCTGAAGCAGAAATATACAACTTTAGGGGTTTTCCTGGCAAGGGAGGAGTCATAATCGGAGGAGTTGTTAAATACTTCTTGATTTCCTCAAAGATTTGTTGGTGTTCATCTTCCCATTTGAAATTTTCTTCTTTCTTCAATTTCAGCAAAGGGGAAAACACTCTTGTCTTTCCTGATAAATTCGAAATGAACCTTCGAAGAAAATTAACTTTTCCTAGAAAAGACTGTAATTGTTTCTTGGTTGTTGGTGGAGATGCTTCTAGAATAGCTTTAGCCTTATTCTTGTCAATCTCAACACCTTTCTTATGGACAAGAAATCCTAAGAAATTTCCTGCAGATACACCAAAAGCACATTTAATAGGATTCATTTTCAAACCATGCTTTCTCATTTTTTCGAAAGCTTGTCTTAAATGATTCAAATGCAAGTCTTTTGATTCAGACTTAACTACAACATCGTCAATATACACTTGCATGAATTTTCCTATTAAATCATGGAAAATCGAATTTCATGGCTCTTTGATAAGTTGCACCAGCATTTTTTAAGCCAAAGGGCATCATTACCCATTCACAAGTACCTATTGCACCAGGACATCGAAAAGCTGTTTTCGAAATATCCTCTTCGGCAATAAAAATTTGATTATATCCTGAATACCCATCTAACATACTTAATAATTCATTTCCTGCTGCCGAATCAATTAACATATCAGCAACTGGCATTGGGTATTCATCTTTAGGAGTTGCATTATTAAGATCTCGAAAATCAATACATACTCTTAAAGATCCATTTTTCTTAATAACAGGTACTATGTTAGAAATCCAATCAACATACCTGGCAGTTCGAATGAACTTAGCCTTTAGAAGACGCTCAATTTCTTCTTTGATTTTCGCAACAATTTCTGGAGCGAATCTTCTTGGAGCCTGTTTCACTGGTCTTTTCTCTGGAAACGTTGGAAGCTTATGCTCTACCAGTTCTCGACTCAAACCAGGCATTTCATGGTAATCCCAAGCAAAACAATCTTTATACTCTTTTAAAGAGTCAATGATTTTTTCTTTAAACTCACCTTCGAGATTCTGACTAATAAAGGTGGGTCTCCTTTCATTTGCATCACCCAAGTTTATTTCTTCTAAAGGGTCTTGAGCTTCCATCTTCTTGATACCTTGAGACAAAAATCCTTCGAAACCCAAGGGAGAGTCATCATATATGCAATCTAATTTTTTGAACTCAGACTCTTGAATTTCCTGAACATAAGTTTCAACTCTTTTCATCATTTGCTCAAAACACTTCTTTTTAGAATCTTTGTTTTTCTCAACACAAGTTTTAACCTTTTGAGAAAAATCACTTTTTGTTTCGAGTGAATTTTCCTCTTCTATTATTTCCTCTATGATTATCCTTCCTTCTTGCCACTCGGCCATAGGGGTCGTTTCTTCTTCATTTTGTTTATTTTCATTGAATTCGGCTTCGAAAGCCGCTTCAACCCCTTTTTCGGCCATATAGGCCGAAATTCGAGCCCAGAAGCTCGAATCTATTCCGGATCTGACCATTCAGCTATTTCTGCGGCCTCACAGGGGCCAACATCACATTGTATCATAAATCCATAGTTTGGATTTATCCTCAAGGAATATGGTACCTTGGTAGGCATCAATGAATATTTATCAACAACTTCATAAGGTCTAGTTTTCATAACTTTTTCTCAGTGCTCCTAACATCCACTGCATCTTCCTCCACCTTGAAATAATTTTTATCACCATCCACATAAATGGGAATTCCTTCTTTGGTCCACATGCAGAGTTTCGGATGCATTGATGAAGGAACAGCACCCACACCATGAATCCATTCTCTTCCAAGTAGCAAATTATAATTTGCTTTCGAATCCACCACCACAAACATGGTAGGTCTCATAATTGTTCCAACGGTTAATTCTAAACATAGAACACCTTCAGACTTGGAAGTTCTACCACTGAAATCGGTAATCACCATTTGGTGTGGCAATAAGTCAAACTTAGTTTTCATCAACTTCTTCATCATAAATTTCGGCATTAAGTTCACTGTCGCTCCTGAATCCACAAGAACTTTACCAATATTCACATCTTCGATGGGTTTGGATTGCTGCTTATTTCCTTCAGTATCAATGTTCCTTTTTGCTTGATTTTTGAAAGCTGTCTTCCTCATCCTCTGTGCCCTTCTCCATTGAGTCTTAGTCATTTGTTGCCTATTCCCAAAGTAAGGTTTCTGATACTGACTTTGGAAATGATTGTGCTGCTTCACAAAACCTGGTCGAATCCATTGATTCGGAGGTACAGATGATGGAGGAACAAAAGTCCTTGGCTTCGAATTTTCCTGGAACCTTTGAGTCATAGGTTGCTTTCCCTTATCAAACCTACTCCTACTTACAGGAGTATTTCCCCCAGAAATGGATTCGGATCTCGAAATCCACCCTCCATATGAAGGATGAGGCTTCTTCTGCCTTTTCTCTGCCTGCTTCTGATGGGAAGTAACCTGTTGATAATGTACTTTCATGTCTGAATTTCGGAAAACCTTTGTTGCAGACTTGTCAAACACAGCATGACATCTTGGGCAAAGATCTATTGAGGCATCTTCTGCCTTCTTTCTGTTCAGAAATTCCAAAAGAGACTCTCCTCCTTTTGGATAAACATCATGTATTTCTTGGTCTCCGTCTAAGGCCATTTCCACAGCCTGACCCACAGAATTCGAGTCTTCAACTTCAACCATGTTAATACCAACTGTCTCAGCATAATTAGCATTCACCTGAAGAGGATCTGAATCAATCTTCATCGCCATTGGTGCTTTTTCCTCAAATTTCAATCTCCCTTGTTTAATCTCTTCTTGGATAATATCCCTGAAACGAACACAACTATTAGTCCAATGACCATAAGTATGATGATATTTACAGTATTTCCTACCTCTTCTCTGTTCTTGAGAAGGGATTTTATGATCATCACTTAGAGTTATTTGTTTGTCTTTTACTAAAATATCAAAGATTTGATCTGCTTTCGAAATATCGAAACCATAGTTTTTTCTAGGAAATCTATCTTTGTTATCATTACTAGTATTTCCACTAGGTTTCAAAGATTGACAAACATAAGGTGGTCCAGGCTTAAGTTCTGCTACATGAACATCATTATCCTCCATATCATATTCGAAATCACTATCATCAGATACTTCCAAATATGCTACTTTGTCTTTTCGAAAAAGTTTATCAGGTTTTCGAAATCTCTCTTTTTCTTTTTTCAAGTGTTCAATTTGCCTAACTTTATCAGCCAATTGGGCCATATCTCTAAGTTGTTGATTAATCAATTTCTTTCGAATTGAGTAATCTAGTCCTCCTGCAGCCATTTGGACTAACTCATATTCAGGAATTTGAGTAAAGCATCTAGCTTTCATTTGCCTGAATCTATTCAAATAGTCATCAATGGATTCGTTCGAAGACCTTTTAATATTCACTAAGTCCATTAGAGTAACTTTGGTTTCCCCACGAAAGAATTGTTCATGAAAACTTCTTTCCAATTGATTCCATGAATGAATCGAATTTGGGGGAAGTGTTGTAAACCAAGTGAAAGCATTCTTGGTTAAAGAACTAGGAAAATACTTCATTTTAAGTTCTTCATTATTTGCCAAATCACCTGCTTCAATTTGATATCGAGCAATGTGTTCGACAGTGGATTCACCTACTTCTCCAACAAACTTAGTAAATTTGGGAATTTTCCATCCCCTTGGTAATTCAGTTTGCAAAATCATTTGGGTAAAAGGAGAAACTACATAAGGATGATTTGTAAATCCTACATTGAATCCATGTCTATTCAAGACTTGTTCCACTATTCCAACAACATTTTGTTGCCCCCCTAAGTTATTTGCTCTCAACCTTTCGAGAATTTCATCAGCATTCTGATTTCTATTCAGAATAACTCTAGGAGCATTGTTTTCTCTATTTTCAACAGGATTCACAGGATTTGGTATTTGATTATTCTGGTCTCCCATATTTACAGGAGGATTCATATTAGCCACTTGTCCTTACTATAGGATCTGTGGGTGCTCCAAACACATCCGCAATCCTTTCCATTTGCCTAGCCAACAAGTTATAATTTGCATTTGTTGTTTGTACTAGGGGATCAAACACTGTGGCCATTTGAGTTGTCAACATGTTCACCATTTCATGGTTACTTTCATCCATTTGTTGCCTTAGAGTTTGCAACGTTGAATTTGTAATAGATGTAGAAGAATTTCCTAGAAAAGGATTAAACATGGGTCCTCGAACAACTGAAGGACCCGTTGTTGATATAACTTGTGGGGCTGTTCCAGAATTTGGAACAAACCCAAATGGTAAACCATATTGTGGTTGTCCATTTTGAGGCATAGACATAAAACTGGGCATAGGGATTGTAGAACCAATTTGACTTACTACAGGGTCTGTCACAGCAGTAGTGGTTGTAGTAACATTCGTTGATGGTTCCCTTGTAACACCATTATTTCCATTAGCCCCATTATCATTGTTATTTACAGACTCAACCTTTGGGGGAGACGAATTTTCAGAATTCGTAACATTGATGTTATCCCTATTGTTATTCCCACTTGCATTTTGTCTCGAATTGTTAGCCATTTGAACAGAAATTGTCCTTCCACTTCTCAAACGCATACAAGAACAAGAACAAATCTATTCAGAAAATCGTAACACACTACTTTTTGGCAATTTGTCCCACCGGGCGTGCCAATTTGTTTGTGGTGAAAAATTCAAATTCAAAAAGAATGAATTTAATCACTTTGATTCTACGAGCAATCTGGGGATTAGAATCAAATCCTCTTACAGGACTCTTTTAAAAAAGTAGGTTTATGTGTTTAAATGATCAAAAGAATGAATTTTCTAGAAACTTGGATTAAATGGTTCAGAATTTCACCAATTAATTTTCTAAACGTTTAGAAATCCAGAAACAATAAGTTCTAAAAAGATTTGATTCCGAATTTCATCAAAGAACTTAATTTCCATAAAATTGCTTGATTCAGAATTCTATCAAGTTTAAAACATGAGTTTTCAGAAACTGATTTTGAGAAACTTCAGTAAACGTTTTGAGTAAGAAATTGTACAAGAAATGAATTGCAGAATGTAAATTGTAGAATGTAAACAAAAGAAAAGAAAAATTGAATTGTAAGAACAATTGCATTAAGATAAATTTGGATGGGTTCATCACATACTGTTTTTCTCCTTGTAACCTGTTTGTCGCTGTGAGTTCGGACGTTAAGGTGTTTCAGAGAATTTGAGTGAGTGATTTTTCCAACCCTTATTACATTAAGAGTTTACCTATTTATAGATTCCTAATTCTAACGGCTAACTAATGTCTATGTGACACGTCATCTAGTCCTATGTGTTGGCAACATGTATGCTTGCCACGTTTTCTGCTCACCAGAAAACTGATTACAATTTTCAAAATAAACCACTAACTGATTGACACCTGTCTTTGTCTTTGTAACTTCCATTAACTGCTCTTCTAGTGTCTTCTATTTTCTCGAAATCTTGCTCTCTGATTTCTCGAAATCTTGCTCTCTGATTTCTCGAAATCTCTTTTCTGCTTTCTCGAATTCTGCCTTCTGATTTCTCGAAATCTTCTTTATCTTGACTCTGTACCTTTCAAGCTTTTCGAATTCAAAGATGTTGATTCGAATTTTGAATTTCTCTTTCTTTTATGTTATGTGGCATATTTCCATTAGTCATTTCAAAGGTTGTGAAGACCACCGGCCACCGTCCTTTCATTTCACATGTGTTTTTTCTTATTGGACGTTACAGTGGCACATTAACGGCTCTTAGCTCTTGTAACTCCTATAAATAGGAGTTCATTTCATACTTCATTCATTCAAATTTCTTCATTCTTCTCTTTTTCTCTTCTTCTTCATCTTTTCGAAATCTCTTTATAGAATTTCTTCAAAGAATATGAAGAAGTTAATTTCTTTGGCTGTTACGTTCAATCTAATCTGGAATGACTTCATTTTCGATAAGATTGACGTAATAGCCAAAGTTATTGGCTTTTTTTATCTTTCTCCTTGAAAGTTTTATATTGGATTGAACGTAATAGCCAAAATTATTCATTTTTTTATTTTCCATACTGACTTCGATCTTCCTCCTCAGGTTCAAGGAGCTTCTAGGTTTTATCAGACCTGTGCTGGATGAAAGAAGAAGAAAAGACATGGAAGACTAGAATGAAGTATTTAGTATACCTTAGGATAGTTTCTTTTCTGATATTTTAGGTGTTTAGGACAGTTTCCTATCTAAGTGTATTCCCAATGTATTCGAACAACATGTAATTCGAATTTTGGACTTGAATAAAAGAATTGTCCTTTACCTGATTTGGAATACCTTTCATCTACATCTCTTTACATTTTCGAATTCACAATATATCTTTTCTTCCGAATTTCCAAAGTTTCTATATTAACTCTGCTTCCAGTATTTTCTAAGTTAATAAGATTTTCAATCAGAATTCGAAATAAGATCATATTGTTCTTCTTCTGAAAATTCGAAATGGCATTGTTTGTCATCATTTGAGGGATTCGAAATAATTGAAAATCAAATCCCAACAGATATATTATGCGCTTTTGTACAATCTTTATTTATTCAAGTTTGTATCCCTTGTTTGAAGGTAATATATCGAGTGAAGAATATAATATGGCAGATAGGATGGAAGAAAGTTCAGCCCTGAGTTCAAAAAGAGTTAAAACTGCTGACTTGGGGATTTTTTTTCGATTTTTTTAGGATAATAGGCTTCTAAAAGTCAAAGTAAAAACCGTTTGAAGGTCTACAAGGCGAGAGATGGTGGTGGGACTTCAAATATGAGACATCATGTGAAGAAATATGCTTCGAAGGGGAGGTTTCCTCATATCCTTCTCTTGGTCAAGAAAATTCCAAGAGAAGATAACTGAGGTAATCATTAAGAATAATTATCCTTTTTATTTTGTAGAACGTTAGGGAGTATGAAACTCGCATTATTTCTTAAATCCACATGAAAAATCTTTATCTAGAAGCACTGCTAAGTTTGATGTCCTGAAGTTGTATAGGAGAGAAAAAGAAAACCTCAAATCCCAGTTAAGGTCCATTCCTGGAAAAAAGTTTCTAACTTCTAATCTTTGGTCATCCATCGCCACCAATCAACATATGGTGCAAACTGCACACTATAATACTAAGAATTAGGATTTACAAAAGAAAGTGTTTGCTTTCTTTCGTTTTCCACCACCTCACATTGGGGCTATTTTGGTTTAGAAATTAGTGAGTTTGTTAAAGGAGTGGGGTCTTGATATAAAAAATTTCACCATCACTTTGGACAGTGTGTCTTATAATGACAAAAGAAGGTACATGCAATGGACGATTAGTACTAGGCCTAGGAGTAGTATTTCCAAGGCGCATTCCAAATTGAGGAGGAGAAGGAGGTTGAGAATAACCACGCAGATGATTAGGAACGCTTCTCGGGTTAAGGAAATAAGGTGAAATAGGTTCAGTTGTGAATCGCCTTGTAGTTGAAATAGGAGTAGGTATAGTTACAGGAGGAGCACTTATTGGCCTCAACATGCTACTAGACCAAGGGTAACCACGCTGAACTTGATAAAAAAGGGGGGACATGTTCTAGAGGAACCACCGGGTAAAGTAAACAAGGAGGAGAAGCGGGTGGTTGGTTGGAGAACGAACGATGAATATGATGAGGATCATATTTCACAAACGTTGGGGTTGATACAAAAGTAGATTGTTGTTCTAGATCTGAAACTTGAATGTAGTTTGGTGTTTGTTTAGCTGCAGAGACCCTTGGTCTTGCTTTTGCACTTGCACTTGCACTTGCCCTAACCCAAACACATCATCATTAATACATGTTGGTCTACGTGTGATTGTTGGTGCAAGTGCAAGTGCAAGGCCAATGTTCTTTGCAACTACACAAACACAAAAATACTTTCAAGCTGCTGATCTAGAACGTCAATCTACTTTTGTGCCAACGCCAACGCTTGCGAGATATGGTCCTCATCAGATTCAACTTCGGTTCTCCAACCAACCACCTGCTTCTCTGCCTTGTTTGGTTTAGTCGATGGATCCTGTGGAACATGCCCCACTTTTATATCAAGTTCAACCATGGTTACCCTTGGTCCAGTATCATGTCTAGGCATATCAATGCTCCTCTTGTAACTATACCAACTCTTGTTTCAACTACAAGGGGATTCAAAATTGAACCTATGTCACCTAATTTACTTAACTCGAGAAGTGTTCCAAATCGTTATCGTGGTTGTTCTCCTCCTCCTTTTCCTCCTCAATTTGGAATGCGCCTTGGAAATACTACTTATAGGCCTAGTACTAATCGTACATTCCATGAACCTTTTTTTGTCATTCTAAGACACATTGTGTAAAATGATGGTGACAATTTTTCAATCAATATCCCACTCCTTTAACAAACTCAATATTTTCTCAGCGAAATTAGCCCCAATATGATGTATTGGAAAACGAAAGAAAGCCAACATCTTCTTTTAGTAACTCCAAATTCTTAGTAATATAGTGTGCAAATAGCACCATATATTGATTGGTGGTGATGAATGACCAAATATTAAAAGATAGATAGATTGTTCCAGAAATAGGCCTCAAGTAGGATTTGAGGTTTCCTTTTCGTCTCCTATATAACTTCAAGACATCAGACATTGTAGTTTTTCTAGATATTGATTTTGCATGTCGATTTAAGAAACAAGTAAGTATGATATTCCTCTATGTTCTTGTTGGGATTTGATTTTTAGCTGTTTCGAATTCCCCAGGTGACAAAGGTTTGATGCTGTTTTGAATTTACAGAAAAGGTCAAAATACCTTATTTCGAATTTTTATAATGAGTCTATTAACTTCGAGAATTCTTGATTGAAGTTAACACAAAAATACATTAGAAATTCGAAAGGAAGATAAATGTAAATTCGAGAAATAGTACATTACAGGTATTCCAAAAGGCAAGTGATAGTTCTTTTATTCATGAGTTCAATTTGAATTACATAAGTTCGAATACATTGGAAATACAAATTAGAAAAGAAACTATCCTAAATGCTCAATACATTAGAAAGGAAACTATCCTAAATTAGAATGAGTACTTGACCCATGCCTAACATGCCTCTTTATCCCCATCCTCCCCCACAAGCTTTAATAGAGCTAACACAAAGAAGAATTCTTTCTCCAATCTGTTGAACTATCTTCGACTTGGGGAAGAAATCAAGGTCAGCATGGGAAAACAATAATAGATTCATTTATCATATAAATGAACCTATATTTGGCTATTACGTACAACCCAAAAGAAAACCTTCAAAAAGAAAGGTTGAAAAAGCCAATAGCTTTGGCTATTTCGTCAATCCCATAAAAAATGAAATCATTCCAGATTGGATTGCACGTAATAGCCAAAGGGACTAACTTCTTCATATTCTTGGAAGAGTTTCTTTGGAGAATTAAGAAAAGAGAAGAAGAGAGAATTGTGAAGAGAAAGTCCAAATAACACTCTTATTTACAGGAGTAAAAGGAGTTAAGTATCATTAATGGGACCATTTTTATGCCCAATAAGAAGGATTCTCATAATGAAGGTGAATGGACGGTGGCCGGTGGTCTTCATGACCTTTGAATTGGCCAAGTGGAGTTTAACATGTGACAACGGGAAGAGTGAAGTCAAATCTCGAAATGAGAAAAGATTTATCAAGTTCAGGTATCAAGAAAAGACTAAGTGTCAAAGTTGAAGATGTTCTCGAATCCATGAAGTCAAAATTCCAGAAAGAAGATTTTGAGAAATCAGAAAGCAAGAATTCGAGAAGCAGGAACAGAGAATTCGAAAACAAGATATCTGAAGACTTAGAAGATTTCTGAAGAAAGAAATGGAAGTTCGAAAAGTCAGAAGACAAAAGAAGACAGTTATTGAAGATCAGAAGCAGTTTTCTGGTTAGCAGAAGACGTGGCAAGCATGCACGCTGCCAACACATAGGGCTAGATGATGTGTCAAATGTACATTAGTTAGCCGTTAGAATTAGGAATCTATAAATAGGTAAATTGTTAATGTAATAAGGGTTGGCAAATCACTCATACTCAAATTCTCTGAAACACCTTATACGTTCGAACTCACTGCGACAAACAGGTTACAAGGAGAAGAAAGTATGTGATAAACCCATCCATTTCTTTTAATGCAATTGTTCTTACATATCAATTTCTTTTTCTTTGTTTACATTCTGCAATTTTCATTTTTCAATTTACTTTCTGCATTTTACGTTTAGTACATTTTTCTTTCTTTTGAACTTTTACTCTTACTTTCTTTGAAAGTTTGATTCTTCTTTGATTTCTGAAAATCCAATTTGGAACTTTGATGAAATTCTGAATCAAGTACTTCTAAATTTTGTTGAAATATAAGTTCTTTGATAAAATTCTGAATCAAATAACTTGAAAACTGTCATTTCTGGATTTTTGCAATACTGAAATTGACTTGGTAAAATTCTGTACCAAATTGATACTATTTTATCCAGAAAATTGAACTTTTGAAAATCTTTTCATAAGTCAGAAACACCATAAATCTACTTTTTTAAAACGAGTCCCGTAAGAGGATCTGATTCTAATCCCCAGATTGTTCTTAGAATCAAAGTGATAAAGTTAATTTTTGAATTTGCATTTTATCACCACAAACAAATTGCACGCCCGGTGGGACAAATTTCCAAAAAGTAGTGTGTGTTATGATTTTCTGAAAAAAAATGATCTTGCATGCGTTTGAGAAGTGGTAGAACAATATCTGTTCAATTGGCTAATAATGCAAGGCAAATAGGAAGTGGAAACAATAATAGGGAAATAACGATCAATACTACAAACTCTGGTAGCCCACCACCCCAAGGAAATGAATCTGTGAATAATAATGAGAATATTGGGGGAAATGGAAATAGTAGTGTTAATAGAGATCAGACAACAACTACTACCTTGCCAGAAAATCCTGTAGTAAGTCAAATAGGTTCTACTATCCCTATACCCAATTTTGTTTCTATGTCTCAAAATGGACAACTAGTGTATGGGTTTCCATATGGATTTGTTCCAAATTCTGGGACGGCTCCACCAACAATGTCAATAGTTGGTCCTACAGTAAATCGTGGACCCATTTTTAATCCCTTTGTGGGAAGTTCTTCTTCATCCATTACAAATTCTACATTGCAATCTTTAAGGCAACAGATGGATGAAAGTAATCATGAGATGGTAAATATGTTGACACAACAAATGGCCACAGTATTTGATCCATTGGTACAAACAACAAATACTAATTATAATTTGTTGGCTAGTCAAATGGAGAGGATTGCAGATGTGTTTGGAGCACTCGCAGATCCTATAGTAAGACAAGTGGCTAATATGAATCCTCCAGTAAACCAAGGGGATCAAAATAATCAAATACCAAATCCTGTTAATCCAGTCGAAAATAGGGAAGAGAATGCTCCCAGAGTTATCTTGAATAGAAACCAGAATGCTGATGAAATTCTCGAAAGGATAAGAGCAAATAACTTAGGGGCAACAAAATGTTGTTGGAATTGTTGAACAAGTCCTGAATAGACATGGATTTAATGTAGGATTTGCGAATCGTCCTTATGTAGTATCTCCTTTTACCCAGATGGTATTGCAAACTGAATTGCCAAGGGGATGGAAAGTTCCCAAATTTACTAAGTTTTCTGGAGAAGTAGGGGAATCTACCGTCGAACACATTGCTAGATATCAAATCGAAGCAGGTGATTTGGCAAATAATGAAGAATTGAAAATGAAATATTTTCCTAGTTCTTTAACCACAAATGCTTTCACTTGGTTTACAACTCTTCCCCCGAATTCAATTCATTCATGGAATCAATTAGAAAGAGGTTTTCATGAACAGTTCTTTAGAGGGGAAACAAAGGTTACTCTTATGGATTTAGTTAACATTAAGAGATCTTCGAATGAGTCAATAGATGACTATTTGAATAGATTTAGACAAATGAAAGCAAGATGCTTTACTCAGATTCCTGAATATGAGTTAGTCCAAATGGCTGCAGGAGGGTTAGATTATTCAATTCGAAAGAAATTGATTAATCAACAACTTAGAGATATGGCCCAATTGGATGATAAAGTTAGGCAAATTGAACATCTGAAGAAAGAAAAAGAAAGGTTCAGAAAACCTGAGAAAATCTTTCAAAAAGATAAGATAGAATATTTAGAAGTTTCTGATGATAGTGATTTCGAATATGATATAGAGGATAACGATGTTCATATGGCAGAACTTAAGCCAGGACCTCCTTATGTTTGTCAATCTTTGAAACCAAATGGAAATACTAATAATGATATAAAAGATAGATTTCCTAAGAAAAATTATGGTTTCGATATTTCGAAAGCTGATCAAATTTTCGATATATTAGTGAAAGACAAACAAATAACTCTAAGTGATGACCATAAAATTCCTTCTCAAGAACAGAGAAGAGGTCGAAAGTATTGTAAGTATCATCATACTTATGGACATTGGACTAACAGTTGTGTTCGTTTCAGGGATATTATCCAAGAAGCCATTAAACAAGGGAGGTTGAAATTTGAAGAAAAAACTCCAATGGCAATGAAGATCGATTTTGATCCACTTCAAGTGAATGCGAAGTACGCAGAGCCTATGAGCATCAATATGGTTGAGGTGGAAGATTCGAACTCCATTCAACAAGCCACTGAGATGGCTGTTGATGATAATCAGGAATATCAAGACATTTTTCCAAAAGGAGGAGAGTCATTGCTTGAGTTCCTGAATAGGAAGAAAGTTGAGGATGCTTCAATAGATTTATGTCCAAGGTGTCATGCAGTGCTTGACAGATCTGCTGCAAAGGCATTTCGTGACTCTGGAATGAAGAAGCATTATTAGGAATTGGCTGCAAAAAGCTAAAAGATTGATAATAAGCCGAGAGAAAGTGAAACCTGCTTATGGAGGTTGGATTTCGAATACCAGTTCAGTTTCGGGAGAAAGAATGCCTCCAAAAGAGAAGGTTTTGAATAAAGGTAAGCAACCTATGCATCAAAACTTCCAAGTTTCTGGAAAACCTCGAACTTTTGTACCACCTTCAACTGTTCCTCCAAATAAGTGGATTCGTCCTGGGTATCCTAAACCTCAGTATAACTATCAAGGATTCCAACAAAGGCCTTATTATGGAAATAGGCCACCAATGACGAAGACTCAATGGAGGAGGGTGCAAAGGATGAGGAAGGCTGCTTTTGAGGAACAGGGACAACGTAACATGATAGCTGCAAAAGAGAATACACAATCCAAGCCTGTTCAAGCAAAAAATGCTCAAGTGATTCAAGTTTAGGCAAATGCGAATCATCCTTCATATGCACAGGTAGTAAAGAAGAAACCTTCTTTCCAAGTTATTGGAGGTTTCGAGGAGAATGAAGATGATTTATTGACTGAGAATTTCGAAACAGGCTTCGCAGATGGTCTTGATGACATTTGCGCAGTAGTTTCTGTTCTTCCTGCTGAATATGTTGAAGAACTTGAAAAAGACTTGGAAGAGGAAGATTATGAAGAAGATGATATAGGTGAGGATCCCATTTGCTATACTTACATTGGCAAACAGATTTTCCAGAATACTTCTGCAGTATTCGAAAAACCCACTGAGGATATGCAACTTCACATAAAGCCTTTGTTTATTAGGGCTTTAGTGGGAGATGTGAGTATTGGAAAGGTACTTGTGGATTCTGGAGCGGCAGTAAATCTGATGCCGAAATTCATGATGAAAAAATTGATGAAGACTAAGTATGATTTAATGCCTCATCAGATGATTATCACAGACTTTAGTGGGAAGACTTCAAAATCGGAAGAAGTATTATGTTTGGAGTTAACAGTGGGAACAATCATGAGACCTACTATGTTTGTTGTAGTTGATTCGAAAGCAAACTATAACTTATTACTTGGAAGGGAATGGATCCATGGTGTAGGTGTTGTTCCATCTTCAATGCATCAGAGGCTTTGTATGTGGACTAAAGAAGGTGTACCCATTTATGTTGATGGGGACAAGAATTATTTCAAGGTTGAAGAAGATGCTATAGATGTGAGGAGTACTGAAAAGAAGGTCATGAAGATTAGACCCTATGAAGTAAATGACAAGTATATGTTGACCCCTACCAAAGTTCCATATTCCTTGAGAATAAATCCAAATTTTGGATTTATGTTACAGTGTGATGTCAGCCCTTTCGAGGCCGCAGAAATTTCTGAATGGTCAGATCCAGAATAGATGCGAGCTTTTGGGCTCGAATTTCGGCCTATATGGCCGAAAAGAGGATAGAAACGGCTTTCGAAGCCGAATCTAACCAAGATGACCAGAATAAAGAAGTAACGGCCCCTAAGGCCGAATGGCAAGAAGGAAGAATAGTCATTGAGGAAATAATAGAAGAAGAAGCCTCATCAGAAATAAGAAGTGGAGTTTCTGAAAAAGTTTCTAAAGAAAGTAGAGATTTTGAAAAGAAGTATCTTGAGGAAATGATCAGAAAGGATGAGACATACGTTCAAGAGACACAAGGGTTTGAGTTCGAAAGAATAGATTGTATTTATGATGACTCCCCTTTGGGTTGCGAAGGAATTTTGTCTCAAGGCATTAAGAAAATGAAAGCTTAGGATCCTTTAGAGGAAATAAACTTGGGAACTGATAATGAGAAAAGATTGACTTGTTGAAGGAATATAAAGATTGTTTTGCTTGGGATTATCATGAAATGCCTGGTTTGAGCCGAGAACTGGTGGAGCATAGACTTCCAACTTTTCCAGAAAAGCGACCAGTGAAATAGGCTCCAAGAAGATTTGCTCCAGAAGTAGTTTCAAAAATCAAAGAAGAGATTGAGCGTCTTCTAAAGGCTAAGTTCATTCGAACTTCCAGGTATGTTAATTGGATTTCTAATATTGTACCTGTTATTAAGAAAAATGGATCTTTAAGGGTATGTATTGATTTTCGAGATCTTAATAATGCAACCCCTAAAGATGAATACCCAATGTCGGTTGCTGATATGTTAATAGATACGGCAGCAGGAAATGAACTTTTAAGCATGTTAGATGGGTATTCTGGTTACAATCAAATTTTTATTGCTGAAGAGGATATTTCGAAAACAGCTTTTCGATGTCCCGGTGCAATAGGCACTTATGAATGGGTAATGATGCCCTTTGGCTTAAAAAATGCTGGTGCAACTTATCAAAGAGCCATGAATTCGATTTTTCATGATTTAATAGGAAACTTTATGCAAGTCTATATAGATGATGTTGTGGTTAAGTTTGAATCAAAGGACTTACATTTAGATCATTTAAGACAAGCTTTCGAGAAAATGAGAAAGCATGGATTGAAAATGAATCCTATTAAATGTGCTTTTGGTGTATCTGCAAGAAATTTCTTAGGATTTCTTGTGCACAAAAAAGGTGTTGAGATTGACAAGAACAAAGCTAAAGCAATTCTTGAAGCATCTCCACCTACTACAAAGAAACAATTGCAATCTTTTTTGGTAGAAGTGAATTTCCTTCGAAGGTTCATTTTGAACTTATCAGGAAAAACAAGAGTGTTTTCTCCATTGCTGAAATTAAAGAAAGAAGAAAACTTCAAATGGGAAAATGAACATCAACAAGTCTTTGAAGAAATTAAAAAGTATTTTACAACTCCTCCAATTATGACTCCTCCTTTGCCAGGAAAACCTTTGAAGTTATACATTTCTGCTTCAGAAGCCACAATAGGAAGTATGTTGGCTCAAGAGGACGAAAATGGCGTTGAAAGAGCTGTTTATTATTTAAGTAGAGTCCTTAATGATGCAAAAACTAGATATTGTGCTATAGAAAAACTGTGTTTATGTTTGTAGTTTTGTTGTACTAAACTTAAATATTATGTCAAACCTCATGATGTATTTGTGATTTCTCACTTTGATGTAATAAAGCACATGTTGTTGAAACCTATATTGCACAATAGAGTTGGAAAATGGGCATTAGCATTGACTGAGTTTTCGTTAAAATTTGTCCCATTGAAATCAATGAAAGGACAAGTAGTGGCAGATTTCTTAGTTGATCATCCCCCAATTCCAATTGAAGAATCAATATATGTAGGCTTGGAGCCTTGGAAATTATATTTTGATGGATCCAAACATAAGAATGGATCAGGGATCGGAATCCTATTAATTTCACCCACAGGATTTCCAACTCGAATGATGTTTGAAATAAAACATCATTGTTCGAATAATGCAATAGAGTATGAAGCTCTTATTGCTGGTTTCGAAATTTTGGTTTCTCTAAATTCGAGAAATGTTCACATTAGAGGAGATTCTCAATTAGTTATCAAACAGGTAACTAAGGAATATAAATGTTTAGATCCAAAATTGGCTAGGTATTTGGTTCAAGCCAATAAACTTCTAGAAATATTTGATGAAGTAAAAATTGAACACATTCCAAGAGGTCAAAATTTCGAAGCCAATGAATTGGCTCAAATAGCCTCAGGATACAGAATTTCCACTGGAACTCTTAGGAAAATTAGTGATATTCAGAGGAGGCTTCCAATGAAGGAATTTGACTTCCATATTATAAATCTTCTAGATCAGAACGATTGGAGAGGAGAAATTGTGAATCTTATACAAAATCCTTCCCTGGTAAATAACAGACACTTGAAATATAAGACTCTGAATTATTGTATTTTAGGTGAAGAGCTTTATAAAAAGGCTATTGATGGGAATTTGCTTCGATGTTTGGGAGAAACTGAAGCTTACTTAGCTTTTGTTGAAGTTCACGAAGGAGTTTGTGGTGCTCACCAAGCAGGAAAGAAAATGGAATGGATTTTGAAAAGAAAATTATTCTTTTGGCCTTTAATGGCCAAGGATTGTCACAATTTTGCTAAGTCTTGTGAAGAATGTCAAAAGCATGGGAATGTACAACAAGTTCCAGCAAGCGAATTGCATTCAATAATAAAGCCTTGGCCTTTCAAAGGATGGGCTTTAGATTTAATTGGAATGATACATCCAGCTTCTTCGAGAAATCATAAGTTTATTTTAGTTGGAGTTGATTACTTTACCAAGTGGATAGAAGCAATTCCTTTAAGAGAAGTTTCTCAAGATGATATCATTCGTTTTATTGAAGAAAATATCATATTTCGATTTGGTTTACCTGAAACCATTACCACAGATCAAGGAACAGTGTTTACTGGGAGAAAAATGGTTAGGTTTGCTGAATCAAAAGGGATAAAATTACTTTCTTCTACACCTTATTATGCACAAGCCAATGGTCAAGTTGAAGCAGTTAATAAAACAATTATTGCTATAATTAAAAGACATATTGGGCAACGTCCCAGAAATTGGCATGAAACCCTGAATCAAATTCTTTGGGTTTATAGAAATTCACCAAGAGAAGCTACTCGGACTACCCCTTATAAGTTGGTATATGGTCATGATGCTATATTGCCAGTTGAAGTAAACTTACAATCAATAAGAGTTTAAAGGAAGTTTGAGTTGCCTTCTCAAGATTACTAGAATTTGATGTTTGATGAGTTGAATGAACTTGATGAAGAAAGATTGGTTGCTCTTGAAAACATAATTAGGAAGAAAGAGCAAATTACTCGTTGTTATAATAGAAGGGTTAAGAAAAGAGAGTTCCAAATTGGTGATTATGTTTGGAAGTTAATTTTACCAATTGATAAAAAGTCTAAGAGGTTTGGTAAATGGTCACCTAATTGGGAGGGACCCTTCGAAATTGAGAAAATATTTTCCAATAATGCGTATTCAATTCGAGAATTAGTTGGTGACTTGCGTATAATGTCAATAAATGGAAAATATTTAAAGGAGTATAAACCAAACTTGCAGGAAATCAAGATTATGCATAAAGGAAAATAAATTGTTCAAGAGACAATATAAATTCGAGCCCATGCTCGAAAAAAAAGAAGTTATAGAAGAAATATGAAAGAACAAAGCAAAAATTAAAAAGGAGCCTCACTCTTTAATTTGGAAAAGTTGTGCATAAGGTCTTCATAGTAAATCTTCAGGCTGCTGTTATTTCTTTCTAGATTGTCAATGTCTTTGGAAACTCTAACAGCATCCTTCGAAATACCTCGAACAGAATTTAGAATGTCCATTCGAGAAGACTTTTGCCTTGACAACGTAGTTTCGAGCTCACTTTTTGCCAAATTAGTTCTTTCAGCTTCTTCTTGATACTTTTTGATGAGGCTTTCAAGCCTCAAGTTCTATTTTTCCAGTTCTTCAATTTTCAAAGTGTTTTGATTGATAGATTGCTCATACTTGGTCACCTTGATCTTGCTATCTTGCATTTTATCCACCAATTCAGCTTTCTCATTTTTCTGCATGACCAATTTCGAAGTGGTCTGTTCGATTTGGTCAAGAGTCCCGACAGTACTATGATATAGCTCTAAAAAGCTTCTGATCCACTGCTGTTGAGACCCAGAAAAATCAGCATGTTTCTTTTCAAAGAAAGTTAAATAACTTTCAATTTCTTCTCTATAGAGAGGATCCTTCGGAATTTCTTTCATCATAGATTTCTCGAAGACTAATTTCTTGAAATACTGAAGAGCTTTATCAATGGAATCCTCTTCACTTAGTGGATTCTGAACTGTTGCTTCAGAGTGGGCTGATGACAATGAGACTTTTCCTGAAAGCACTTCCAAAATCAAGAAAGGATTTTCATCCAAACTTTTGAGGCAATCATATAAGTCCATGGCACTATATATAGGGGTAGACTTATTTGAATCCCTCGAAAAGCCTGGAGCCTTTTCGGGAGTACCTGACTCAGTTTGAGTAGTTTGAATCTCTTTTGAAGGAGATTCCTTAGTTCTTTCAGAATCAGGTTCAGGAGAAGCTGTGGGATCATCTTTCTCTTTTTCCATCTGAGAATCTTCATTGGTTGGATTGGAAGGGGATTTAACTTCTTCTTCTTCTCCTTTTTCTTCTTGTTCCTCATTACTCTCTTTGATATTGTCTAAAGATTTACCCTTTGCCAAAGACTTTTTCGAAGAGGTAGCTTGAAGTGGGCTTTCTATTGTTTTTTCTTCATTGGCACCACCTTCAGCTTGAGAACTTGAAGAAATGTTTATCTGAAAATAGAAAATAACCTGAATTAGATAAACAAGAATAAAAGGGAAGAAGTTGATTTTTTTTTTTTGAAAAGAGAGTGAAAGGTTTACTTGTTCCACAACCCCACTTGGGATTTGTTTCTTATAGGCCTTAACCTTAAACCCTTGGCCAACTCTCTAATGTTTTACATGAAGGAAAACAGATTTCAAAATCAGAAAAAGAAAAGAAAAGTTTCAAAGATGAGTTTAAAAGATAAGAGAAAATTGAAACTTACAGCTCCAATGGTCTTTCCTGGTGGAATTACAGAGAGAATTTTCTATTTAGGAGCCTTTTTTTCTTTCTTTGTATATTTTCCTCTCAAAGGAACAATTTGTTTTTCAGGAGTAGCTTCCTGTTAAAAGGAAAGAGAACAATTAGAATTCTCGAAGATTTCGAAATTTTTTTTTTTTTAATATACCTTTGAGAGAGATTTTTCATCAGATTTGTCAGACTTATTCTTTTCTTGACCTTTTATTGCCTTCTTCTTGGAAGAATTTGAATCACCTGCTTTATCTTTCTTACCCACTGAAGCAGATTGGCTCTTGTCAGAAGGTTCGTTATTCTTTTCGACCTTGCTGGACGTAGCCTTTTTCCTGAATTTAGAAGCAGTAGTCTGAAGCAAGATAAGAGAAAAGAGATGTTAATTTTCGAAGTCGAAGTATAGAATAAATCTAGATTCGAAATGAAACTTACAGAAGGTTTTTGAGAAGAGGACAGAGCCTTTCTTTTCTTGGATTTCTTTTCAGTATTTTCTTCTTCTTCTTCACTTTCCCAATCTTCTTCCGCATCCTTTGAGAGATTGCACTCTTGAGCGGTATCTAGCAACACATCACTATCCAAATATTGAGATTATCAATAACTTTGATAAATCCTATTTTATTATAATAATTTATATGCTTTGTCCCTTTGTCCAAATATCTAATTGAACACAAGGGCATGGATTGTGTCAACCTTGTATAGTTCAATTTATATTTTCTTGATCGCCAAGTAGACTGTACAGAAAATAAATATCTCATATTTATCCTTTGAGCATGGCCATGCATTTTGCAGTCTCACTTTATCAAGAGGCCTAAAGATATAACTCATGTTACATAGGAGGGACAAATTCCATCTAGGGCACTCACATTCCACCACATAATTTATTATATGTCCAAAAACCAACTTTATGATTACCCTGTTACAGGTAACGTTTGATGATAATTAAAACATATAATTCCTTATGTAGGAATCGTAGTGATTTCAGGTCGAAGGACTTCATATAACATTTATTAATTTAAGAAACGTTCATGACACTTATGTAACAATCCATGCAACGTTCTTAAGGTGGGTCTGTCCAGTACACCATTACTCTTAATGTGTACCTATGTGAGCACATGATATCTCATATCCATGATCTGTGAGATGTGATCATCAATGAACTCACATACTAGTCTAAATGCATCTTTGTCCTAAGATGATAATTGACTAGGGACTATTTAAGAATAGTTCTTCATAAGATCTCACGATCAAGCCATCTACTTGATTTCTTATGAAGTTTAAGCTTACTATTCTACGGACAATGATTATATTCTAAAATAATAAGTTTGCCTTTATAAAATAACATGATACAAGTGATGGATGTTCATAAATATATAAGTCTCTAGTGCATATTCCTAACAGTAACTATACCAACTCCTGTTTCAACTACAAGGGGATTCAAAACTAAACCTATGTCACCTAATTTACTTAACTCGAAAGTGTTCCTAATCGTCTGCGTGGTTGTTCTCCTCCTCAATTTGGAATGCACCTTGGAAATACTACTCCTAGGCCTAGTACTAATCGTACATTCCATGAACCTTTTTTTGTCATTCTAAGATACATTGTATAAAATGATGGTGAAAATTTTTCAATCAATATCCCACTTCTTTAACAAACTCAATATTTTCTCAGCAAAATTAGCCCCAATATGATGTAGTGGAAAACGAAAGAAAGCCAACATCTTCTTTTAGTAACTCCAAATTCTTAGTAATATAGTGTGCAAATAGCACCATATATTGATTGATGGTGATGAATGAAAAAACATTAAAAGATAGATAGATTGTTCAATAAATAGGCCTCAAGTAGGATTTGAGGTTTCCTTTTCATCTCCTATATAACTTCAAGACATTCAAGGCGCATTCCAAATTGAGGAGGAGAAGGAGGTTGAGAATAACCACGCAGATGATTAGCAACGCTTCTCGAGTTAAAGAAATAAGGTGAAATAGGTTCAGGTGTGAATCTCCTTGTAGCTGAAATAGTAGTAGGTATAGTTACAGGAGGAGAATTTATTTGCCTCAACAAGCTACTAGACCAAGGGTAACCACGCTGAACTTGATAAAAAAGGGGGACATGTTCTTGAGGAACCACCGAGTAAACCAAACAAAAAGGAGGAGCGGGTGGTTGGTTAGAGAACGAAAGATGAATATGATGAGGATTATATTTTACAAACGTTGGGGTTGACACAAAAGTAGATTGTTGTTCTAGATCTGCAACTTGAATGTAGTTTGGTGTTTGTATAGCTGCGGAGACCCTTGGCCTTGCTCTTGCTCTTGCACTTGCACTTGCACTTGCACTAACCCAAACACATCATCATTAATACCTGTTGGTCTACGTGTGATTGTTGGTGCAAGTGCAAGTGCAAGGCCAATGTTCTTTTCAACTACACAAACACAAAAGTACTTTCAAGCTGCTGATCTAGAACCTCAATCTACTTTTGTGCCAACGCCAACGTTTGCGAGATTGATCCTTATCAGATTCAACTTTGGTTCTCCAACCAACCACCTGCTTCTCTGCCTTATTTGGTTTAGTCGATGGATCCTATGGAACATGTCCCACTTTTATATCAAGTTCAACCATGGTTACCCTTGGTCCAGTAGCATGTTTAGGCATATCAATGCTCCTCCTGTAACTATACCAACTCCTGTTTCAACTACAAGGGGACTCAAAACTGAACCTATGTCACCTAATTTACTTAACTCGAGATGTGTTCCTAATCGTCTGTGTGGTTGTTCTCCTCCTCAATTTGGAATGCGCCTTGGAAATACTACTCCTAGGCCTAGTACTAATCGTACATTCCATGAACCATTTTTTGTCATTCTAAGACACATTGTATAAAATGATGGTGAAAATTTTTCAATCAATATCCCACTTCTTTAACAAACTCAATATTTTCTCAGCAAAATTAGCCCCAATATGATGTAGTGGAAAACGAAAGAAAGCCAACATCTTCTTTTAGTAACTCCAAATTCTTAGTAATATAGTGTGCAAATAGCACCATATATTGATTGATGGTGATGAATGACCAAATATTAAAAGATAGATAGATTGTTCCAAAAATATGCCTCAAGCAGGATTTGAGGTTTCCTTTTCGTCTCCTATATAACTTCAAGACATCAGACTTGGTAGTTTTTCTAGATATTGATTTAAGAAACAAGTGAGTATGATATTTCTCTATGTTCTACAAAACAAAAAGGATAACTATTCTTAATAATGATTACCTCTAATATCTTCTCCCGAACATTTTCTTAAACCACGTGAGATAAAATTGAAAATTGAAAACTAAATTTTATATTTTAGTTTAGTCTTTAATTAATGTGTGCTTTAGTATTGTTGTATTTTAGTCTTTTAGTGTTCATTCCAATGAATAAAATTTCAGTAACCAAAATATTGTGACATATTATGTTGAGATAAACATTGGCATATGTTGTAATAAATTTATCATCACCAAACTGTTGCTATATATTATGTACTTTTGTTCAAAAAATTATTGTGATATAATATGCGCTTCTGTACAATCTTTATTGATTAAAGTGTGTATCCCTTGTTTGTAGGTAATATATCGAGTGAAGATTATCGTATGGCGAATAGGATTGAAGAAAGTTCAGCCCTGAGTTCAAAAAAAGTTAAAACTACTAACTTGGGGATTTTTTTCGAAATTTTTTAGGATAATAGGCTTCTAAAAGTCAAAGTAAAAACCGTTGGAAGGTCTACAGGGCGAGAGATGGTGGTGGGTCTTCAAATATGAGACATGATGTGAAGAAATATGCTTCGAAGGGGAGGTTTCCTCATATCCTTCTCTTGATCAAGAAAAATTCCAAGAGAAGATAATTGAGGTAATCATTAAGAATAATTATCCTTTTTCTTTTGTAGAACGTTAGGGAGTATCAAACTCGCATTGTTTCTTAAATCCACATGCAAAATCTATATCCAGAAACACTGCTAAGTTTGATGTCCCGAAGTTGTATAGGAGAGAAAAAGAAAACCTCAAATCCTAGTTAAGGTCCATTCCTAGAAAAAAGTGTCTAACTTCTAATCTTTGGTCATCCATCGCCACCAATCAACATATGGTGAAAATTGCGCACTATAATTACTAAGAGTTAGGAGTTACGAAAGAAAGTGTTGGCTTTCTTTTGTTTTCCACCACCTCACATTGGGGCTAATTTGGTTTAGAAATTATTGAGTTTGTTAAAGGAGTGGGGTCTTGACAGAAAAAATTTCACCATCACTTTAGACAGTGTGTCTTATAATGACAAAAGAAGGTACATGCAATGGACGATTAGTACTAGGCCTTGGAGAAGTATTTCCAAGGCGCATTCCAAATCAAGGAGGAGAAGAAGATTGAGAATAACAACGCGGATGATTAGCAACGCTTCTCGAGTTAAAGAAATAAGGTGAAATAGGCTCAGTTATGAATCGCCTTGTAGTTGAAATAGGAGTAGGTATAGTTACAGGAGGAGAATTTATTGGCCTCAACATGCTACTAGACCAAGGGTAACCACGCTGAACTTGATAAAAAGGGGGACATGTTCTAGAGGAACCACCGAGTAAACCAAACAAGGAGGAGAAGTGGGTGGTTGGTTGGAGAACGAAAGATGAATATGATGAGGATCATATTTCACAAACGTTGGGGTTGGCACAAAAGTAGATTATTGTTCTAGATCTACAACTTGAATGTAGTTTGGTGTTTGTTTAGCTGCAGAGACCCTTGGTTCAGTAGCATGTTTAGGCATATCAATGCTCCTCCTGTAACTATACCAACTCCTGTTTCAACTACAAGGGGATTCAAAACTGAACCTATGTCACCTAATTTAATTAACTCGAGAAGTGTTCATAATCATCTATGTGGTTGTTCTCCTCCTCCTTCTCCTCCTCAATTTGAAATGTGCCTTGGAAATACTACTCCTAGGCCTAATACTAATCGTACATTCCATGAACCTTTTTGTGGCATTCTAAGACTCATTTTTTGAAATGGTGGTGAAAATTTTTCAATCAATACCTCACTCCTTTAACAAACTCAATATTTTCTCAACGAAATTAACCCCAACATGATGTAGTGGAAAACGAACGAAAGCTAACATCTTCTTTTAGTAACTCCTAATTCATAGTAATATAGTGTGCAAATAGCACCATATATTGATTAGTCGTGGTGAATGACCAAAGATTAAAAGTTAGATAGATTGTTCCAGGAATAGACCTTAAGTAGGATTCGAGGTTTTCTTCAAGACATCAGACATGGTAGTGTTTCTAGGTATTGATTTTGCATGTTGATTTAAGAATCAATGTGAGTATGATATTCCCCCATGTTCTACAAAAGAAAAAGGATGACTATTCTTAATGATTACCACTAATATCTTCTTCCGGAATTTTTATTAAACCACGTGAGATAAAATAGAAAATTAAATTTTATATTTTAGTTCAATCTTTAATTGTTGTGAGCTTTTGTATTGTAATATTTTAGTCTTTTAGTGTTAATTCCATTGGATAAAATTTCAGTAGCCAAACTATTGTGACATATTATGTTGAGATAAGCATAGGCATATCTTGTAATAAAACTATCATAACCAGACTATTGCTATATATTATGTGATTTTGTTCAAAAAATTGTTGTGATGAATTATGCGCTTCTGTACAATCTTTATTTATTCAAGTGTGTATCTCTTGTTTGTAGGCATAATATCGAGTGAATAAGATTGAGGAAAGTTCAGCTCTGAGTTCAAAAAGAGTTAAAACATCTGACTTAGCAGATTTTTCGAAATGTTTTAGGATAATAGGCTTACAAAAGTTAAAGTAAAAACCGTTGGAAGGTCTACCGGGCGAGAGATGGTGGTGGGACTTCAAATATGAGACGTCAAGTGAAGAAATGTACTTCGAAGGGTAGGTTTCCTCATATCTGCCTCTTGATCAAGAATAATTTCAAGAGAAGATAACAGAGGTAATCATTAAGAATAATTATCCTATTTCTTTTGTAGAACGTGAGGGAGTATCATACTCGCATTGTTTCTTAAATCCACATGCAAAATATATATCTAGAAACACTGTTAAGTTTGATGTCCTAAAGTTGTATAGGAGATAAAAAGAAAACCTCAAATCGTAGTTAAGGTCTATTCTTGGAAAAAAGTGTCTAACTTCTAATCTTTGTTCATCTATCGTCCCCAATCAACATATGGTACAAACCGCGCACTATAATTCTAAGAATTAGGAGTTACAAAAGAAAGTGTTGGCTTTCTTTTGTTTTCCACCACCTCACACTAGGGCTAACTTGGTTGAGAAATTATTGAGTTTGTTGAAGGACTGGGGTCTTGACAGAAAAAATTTCACCATCACTTTAGACAGTGTGTCTTACAATGACAAAAAAGGTTCTTGCAATGGACAATTAGTACTAGGCCTAGGAGTAGTATTTCCAAGGCACATTCAAATTGAGGAGGAGAATGAGGTGGAGAATAACCACACGGATGATTAGGAACACTTCTCATGTTAAGGAAATAAGATGAAATAGGTTCAGTTATGAATCACCTTGTAGTTGAAATAGGAGTAGGTATAGTTACAGGAGGAGCATTTATTGGCCTCAACATGCTACTAGACCAAGGGTAACCCCGCTGAACTTGATAAAAGGGGGGACATATTCCAGAGGAACCACCGAGTAAAAAAACAAAGAGGAGAAACGGGTGGTTGGTTGTAGAACGAAAGATGAATCTGATGAGGATCATATTTCATAAACGCTGGGGTTGGCACAATAGTAGATTGTTGTTCTAGACCTGCAACTTGAATGTAGTTTGGTGTTTGTTTAGCTGCAGAGACCCTTGGCCTTGCACTTGCACTTGCACTTGCACTAACATAAACATGGTTACCCTTGGTCCAGTAGCATGTTTAGGCCTATCAATGCTCCTCCTGTAACTATACAAACTCATGTTTCACCTACTAGGGGATTCAAAACTGAACTATGTCACCTAATTTACTTAACTCGAGAAGTGTTCATAATCGTCTTCGTGGTTGTTCTACTCTTCATTCTCCTCTATTTGGAATGTGCCTTGGAAATTTTAATCCTAGGCCTAATACTAATCGTACATTCCATGAACCTTTTTGTGTCATTCTAAGACATGTAGTGTGAAATGATGGTGAAAATTTTTCAATCAATACCCCACTCCTTTAACAAACTCAATATTTTCTCAGCGAATATAGCCCCAATATGATGTAGTGGAAAACGAAAGAAAGCCAATATCTTCTATTAGTAACTCCAAATTCTTAGTAATATAGTGTGCAAACAGCACCATTCTTAGAAACGCCACAAATCAACATATGGTGCAAACTGCGCACTATATTACTTAGAATTGGGAGTTACAAAAGAAAGTGTTGGCTTTCTTCTGTTTTCCACCACCTCACACTAGGGCTAATTTGGTTGAGAAATTATTGAATTTGTTAAAGGAGTGGGCTATTAACAGAAAAAATTTGACCATCGCTTTAGACAACGAGTCTTTCAATGAGAAAAAAAGGTGCTTTCAATGGACGATTAGAACTAGGCCTAGGAGTAGTATTTCCACGGCGCATTCCAAATTGACGAAGAGAGGAGGTGGAGAATAATGACGCGGATGATTAGGAACGCTTCTCGAGTTAAAGAAATTAGGTGAAATAGGTTCAGTTTTGAATCCATTTGTAGTTGAAATAGGAGTTGGTATAGTTACAGGAGGAGGATTGATTAGCCTCAACATGCTACTGGACAAAGGGTAACCCCACTGAACTTGACAAAAAATTGGGACACGTTCCAGAGCAACCACCGAGTAAACAAAACAAGGAGGAGAAGCGGGTGGTTGGTTCGAGAACGAAAGATGAATCTGATGAGGATCATATTTCACAAACGTTGGGGTTCTGACGAGAATCCAAGGAGGTGGATTCGTTTTACGAATCTATCTAGGTTGGAATGCTCACAATTAAGAAATTTGGAAAATGGTTTAAACAAGAAAATGGAAAAAGGTAAGAAGATGGAATGGAAATTGAAAGACGTCACACTTCCAAGGATGGAACATAAGCCTAAGAGTTATACACACAAAGGGATGAAGGACCTTTGATAAAACTCGATTCTTGAATTAACAAGAAAATTAGAGAAACACTCTCCAATATGAAATAAAATTTCTGATTCAAACTTGTCTTGTAAAATTCTACATGCATGATGCGCCCCTTTTAAAGGTGCCTACAATCCTTGCATGGCTTTTCACATTCAGCCACTTAATTCTCTTAAGAATTCTATTAAAATTTAGAAACATAAATACCAACAATTAAACTAATCAGCCTATAACTACCCATGTAGCCCCATTTAATCCTACTAATAGAAAATAAACTTAGGAAATAAAACTAAAACAATTCAGCCTACAATCTTCCACATGTGGCCGCACATTTAACATGGATTTTGTAACAACCAACAAAAGAATAATAGGCCTTGATTCAGCCATGAAGTGGCCGCTCCAATTGCTAGACATAACAGCCCCAAAATTAAGTGTTGGTGGCTCCATCAATTTGTAACCCCCCATGTTGAATGCTAGCCGCCTCTCTTCAAGTGTTGTAACAGCTCTTGAATGCTAAATTATTTTGTAACCTCCCTTGTCTCTTGAACCATAATTTAGCCTTCATAATCCTTTAATTGGCCGCCCCATGTGATGAATTTGATTCAGCCATTTATTTAAAATAAGAAATGAATGAAAACTTCATTAAAAACCATGTCACCATCTTTTTTTAAATTTTACCCGGTTGGATTCACATCATACCCTCCTTCTTCGAAAAGATTCGTCCCGAATCTTAAAGTTTTATTTGCTTAATTTAAATCACTAACTACTGCAGAAACTCAAGCTTCCTCCTGGATCAAACTCAACTTTTAAAAATTCAAATTTGGTTTTTCCTTCCTGATGCATCAAAGAAATCTTCCTTTTTGATTTCCAAACCCAAACATCATGATCGTGGGCAATTCTTCTTGTCAAACAAACCTGTAGAGTTTCTTTGTTAAAAAAATGTAATTCAGTTTCAAAATCAAAAGACTCCATGTGTTTGTCTTCAATATCCTCATGAGTTTGGCTTTCAATAGTGGGTTGAACGTATAATAGAGCACTAGGAACAATATCAACAAGCTTCCTCTTCAAACATGGGAGTTGGTGTATTTCATTCACATGCCCATCCTCTTGTTCCTGTAAATTAACATCACAAACAGTAGAAGAAAAATCATTAACAAATAAAATTTCCTCGCTCTTTTTCTCTAGTTCTTTTTCTATTTCTTCTTGGCGTTTTTCTTCTCTTTCTTTTTCTTTTTTTTCTCTCATTTTCTCTTCACTCTCTCTTGCTTCTTTTTCTCTCCTTTCTTTTTCTATTTTCTCCTTCAACTTACATTGATACTCACTGGCTCGGCTTGGTGTCAGAAATTTCAACTTAATCTTACGTCCCTCATGCCTCAAAGAAAGCGAGCGTTCATCAAGATTGAGTGTTTTATAACTAAGCCATGACCATCCTAAAAGAAGATGACAAGAGTCAATGGGAGCGATATCACATAATACTTCTTTCTCACACTGCCCCACAGTGAATGTGATCCACGCTTGATTCGGATGAAAACTCGTTGGTAGATGGAGTTTCTCTACCAATCTTTGACTCACAACATTGTTGTCACTTCCGTAATCACATGCAACTAAATATGGGTGGCCTTCTGTAACATCCCAAAAACTTAGAAATCTAAAATTATAACAAAAATAATAATCATAATAAAATTAAAATACTTATAATTGTATTTCGATAATATTGGTGATGAAAAGAGAATCTTTATAATAATAATAACAATAACTATTAATAAAATAATATTATAATATTAATGATATAATAATGGCACGATAATATGAATACTAGAAGAGAGATATAGAATTTGATATTAGAAGATATAATAATTGTTATTAATATAACAAGATAATAATAAAATTATTAGAAGATAAACTATATTATTAATGTTTCAATTAACCTTAATTGTTATAAATGTAGTAGTTATTATATTACTAATATTAATATAATAATATCGGAACCGATTGGGATATCCTCAGGAAAGAGATATGCTTTAGCATTTTAATTTAAAGATCATATTTCAAAATAGGAATGATAACATCACAAGAAATAGAGATAAGAGAGTAATATTAAATTTAGGATAATGTTTAAATATAAGATTCGATTCGAATTTGAATGTAGATGGATAAGGAAAAGCTTAAGAGGCAAAAACTAAGGTTGTTGCTTGATGTTGGTTCTAAGCCTAATGACCTTGGTGCACTAAATTGCAAATATCTAGAGTTGTAGATGTCCTATTGAGAGGATTCCACTCTCATTAGAAAGCTTATTTCCGGGGCTTCAGTTTGATAGGTCATATGATAGGGTTTGGATGAAAACTGCACCGTAACAAGAAGGGGAAATTTCACTCTGGTTTCCTCGCTCGAGTTGAGCTCGAGCGCAGCCTGAGCGCAGAAAAACAGAGAGCAATTCGAGGAAATTCAGCTCGAGTTGAGCTCGAGCGCAGCCTGAGCGAGAACTCGCGCTTGAGCTGCGCTCAAGCCTCGCGCAGGTCCGATTTCTGCACTTTAAAACACGTTCGTGGACGGTTTCAGTCAGTTCTTTTTTCCGTTTTTTCGTATTTTCAGAGAGAGAGAGAGAGGTTCTAGTGAGAGAAAGTCCCAGCAAAGGCCAAGAACAATTTCTACTCATCAAGAACGAGTCTTGCATCAATCTTTCCCCCATCAAGGCTCTCCGTTCTTCGTTCTTTCTCCGTTTTCTCGACTCACAGGTGGGTGGACTTTCACTTGTTTGTTCTGGATGATTTCCATTGCATGTTCCCTATTCTTTTTCCCCTTTCCTTCTATGAATTAGTGATATATGTATAGTATGAACATAAGAATTGTGAATATACTGACTATTGTATGTATTGAATTGCCAAAACCTTAGGGTAGATGATTGGATGATTCTGTATGATGTTTTATGAACCTTGAATATTTTATTATGAAATCATGGGCCTTTGGCCATCACAGTCATGAATTATGAATTAAGATATTACAGGGCTTATAGCCATCACAGAGCCTCCGGGCTATCACAGGGTCATTGACCGTCACAGGCCTTCGGGCAATCATGTTTAAGAAAGACGAGGTGATCTCATCTAACCCTCGGCCAAGGGGAAGATGGGGGATCCTCAATTATTAAAAATAATCAAGTAATGTGTCATTCATGTTCAAATAAGACTTAATCTCAGGTTTCCCTGGACGACAGTCCTTGGATTCTCAGGCCGAGCGCTCATCACAGTCATGTTACAGTGTAAAGACCCCGGGTGTCGGGTAACAACACCTCACAGTCATGCATTGCATCATAAACATTATTTCAATGATGATATATTATGTGTAATTCAGTTATTCATGATGCTCTAGATAGATATGTGTAATTGTGATGATTCTTGATTGTTTTCCCCACACCGCACACACTTGTTACGCTCACTGGGACGTAGTCTCATCCCACGATATGGGAATTATATTTCAGTTGTGCAGGATGAGTTTCAGGATCAAGATGAGAAGTAGAGGATACATGAAGTACCATAGATTAGACCTTTATTTCTTATTATCGTTATTGATTTGCTTAGGACTACCGTAGTCTTTTGTTTCGTTGTTTCCTAGGAAATTACTATGTTAATTTTGATGCATTGTATTGGAGCCTTGACGGCAACTTTGTTGGATTTTCTATGTTTTAACTATGTAAAGTGGAGCTTTGGTAATGGTTGGATTACACAAGCGATTATATTTTATTTTGATACACGAAATTGACGAATTAATTTTATGAATTTGGAAATAGTGCTCCCAACAGGCATTATTTCTGAATTTAGAAATTAGGACGTTACACCTTCGATTAAACACCTTGTCACTTCCGTAATCACTGTTTGGTTAGCTGCCGGGACCATTGGCCTTGCACTTGTATTTGCACCAACACAAACACATCATCATTAATACCTGGTGGTCTTCCTATTAATGTTGGTGCAAGTGCAAGGGCAAGGCCAAAGTTCTTTGCAGCTACACAAACACAAAACTACTTTCAAGCTGCAGATCTAGAATCTCAATCTACTTTTGTGCCACCAACAACTTTGTGAGATATGATCCTCATCAGATTCATCTTCTGTTCTCCAACCAACCAACTTCTTCTCCGCCTTGTTTGGTTTACTCGATGGTTCCTCTGAAACTTGTCCCACCCCTTTTTAATCAAGATCCTCCATGGTTACCCTTGGTCCAGTAGCATGTTTAGGCATATCAATGTTCCTCCTGTAACTATACCAACTTCTGTTTCAACTATAAAGGAATTCAAAGCTGAACCTATGTCACCTAATTTCCTTAACTCGTGAAGGGTTCATAATCGTCCGTGTGGTTGTTCACCTCCTCCTTTTCCTCCTGAATTTGGAATGCGCCTTGGAAATACTACCCCTAGGCCAAGTACTAATCGTCCATTGCATGCACCTTTTTCTGTCATTCTAAGACATGATGTGTAAAGTGATGGTGAAAAGTTTTCTATCAATACGCCACTCCTTTAACAAACTCAATATTTTCTCCGCAAAATTAACCCCAATATGATGTAGTGGAAAACGAACGAAAGCCAACACATTCTTTTAGTAACTCCCAATTCGTAGTAATATAGTGTGCAAATAGCACCATATATTGATTGGTGGTGATGAATGACCAAAGATTAATATTTAGATAGATTTTTTCAGAAATAGACCTTAAGTAGGATTTGAGGTTTTCTTTTCCTCTCCTATACAACTTCAAGACATCAGACCTGGTAGTGTTTCTAGATATTGATTTTGCATGTGGATTTAAGACACAATGTGATTATGATATTCCCCCATGTTCTACAAAAGAAAAAATTATGGCTATTCTTAATGATTACCTCTAACATCTTCTCCCGAAATTTTTCTTAAACCGTGTGAGATAAAATTGAGAATTAAATTTTATATTTTAATTTTAGTCTTTAATTGTTGTGTGCTTTAGTCCTTGTAGTACTTTAGTCTTTTAGTGTTAATTCCATTGGATAAAATTTCAATAACCAAACTACTATGACATATTATGCTGAGATAAGCATTGACATATGTTGTAATAAAATTATCATAACCAAACTGTTGTTTTGAGGATAATAGGCTTCTAAAAGTCTAGGTAAAAACTGTTGGAAAGTCTACAATGCGAGAGATGGTGGTGGGACTTCAAATATGAGACGTCATGTGAAGAAATATGCTTCAGAAGGGGGGTTTCCTCATATCAGCCTCTTGTTCAAGAAAAATTCCAGGAGAAGATATCAGAGGTAATCATTAAGAACAAATATACTTTTTTCATTTGTAGAACATTTGGGAGTATCATACTCGCATTGTTTCTTAAAGTCATATGCAAAATCTATATCTAGAAACACTTCTATGTTTGATGTCTTCAAGTTGTATAGGAGAGAAAAAGAAAACCTCAAATCCTACTTAATGTCTATTCTTGGAAAAATTTGTCTAACTACTGATCTTTGGTCATCCATTGCCACCAACCAACCAACATATGGTGCAAACTGCGCACTATATTACTTAGAATTGGGAGTTACAAAAGAAAGTGTTGGCTTTCTTCTGTTTTCCACCACCTCACACTAGGGCTAATTTGGTTGAGAAATTATTGAGTTTGTTAAAGGAGTGGGCTATTAACAGAAAAAATTTGACCATCGCTTTAGACAACGTGTCTTTCAATGAGGAAAAAAGGTGCTTTCAATGGACGATTAGTACTAGGCCTAGCAGTAGTATTTCCACGGCGCATTCCAAATTGAGGAGGAGAAGGAGGTGGAGAATAGTGACGCGGATGATTAGGAACGCTTCTCGAGTTAAGGAAATTAGGTGAAATAGGTTCGGTTCCGAATCCATTTGTAGTTGAAATAGGAGTAGGTATAGCTACAGGAGGAGCATTGATTAGCCTCAACATGCTACTGGACCAAGGGTAACCCCGCTGAACTTGATAAAAAATTGGGACAAGTTCCAGAGGAACCACCGAGTAAACCAAACAAGGAGGAGATGTGATTGGTTGGTTGGAGAACGAAAGATGAATCTTATGAGGATCATATTTCACAAACGTTGGGGTTGCCACAAATGAAGATTGTTTCTATGGATCTGCAACTTGAATGTAGTTCGGTGTTTGTTTAGCTGCAAGGACCATTGACCTTGCACTTGTATTTGCACCAACAAAAACACATCGTCATTAATACGTGGTGGTCTTCCTGTTAATGTTGGTGCAAGTGCAAGTGTAAGTGCAAGTCCAATGTTCTTTGCAGCTACACAAACACAAAACTACTTTCAAGCTGCAGACCTAGAACCTCAATCTACTTTTGTTCCAATGCCAACGTTTGTGAGATATGATCCTCATTAGATTCATCTTCTGTTCTCCAACCAACCAACTTCTTCTTCGCCTTGTTTGGTTTACTCGATGGTTCCTCTGGAACTTGTCCCCCCTTTTTTATCATGTTCATCCATGGTTACCCTTGGTCCAGTAGCATGTTTAGGCATATCAATGCTCCTCCTGTAAGTATACCAACTCCTATTTCAACTACAAAGGGATTCAGAGCTGAACCTATGTCACCTTATTTCCTTAACTCGTGAAGGGTTCATAATCGTCTGCGTGGTTGTTCACCTCCTCCTTCTCCTCCTGAATTTGGAATGCGCCTTGGAAATACTACTCCTAGGCCAAGTACTAATCGTCCATTGCATGCACCTTTTTGTGTCATTCTAAGATATGTTGTGTAAAGTGATGCTGAAAAGTTTTCTATCAATACCCCACTCCTTTAACAAACTAAATATTTTCTCAGCAAAATTAACCCCAATATGATGTAGTGGAAAATGAAAGAAAGCCAACCCATTCTTTTAGTAACTCCATGTTTCTAGTAATATAGTGTGCAAATAGCACCATATATTGATTGGTGGTGATTAATGACCAAAGATTAATATTTAGATGGACTTTTTCAGGAATAGACCTTAGGTAGGATTTGAGGTTTTCTTTTCCTCTCCTATAAAACTTCAAGACATCAGACTTGGTAGTGTTTCTAGATATTGATTTTGCATGTGGATTTAAGACACAATGTGAGTATGATATTCCCCCATGATCTACAAAAGAAAAAATGATGGCAATTCTTAATGATTACCTCTAGGGTAAAATAACATTTTAGTCCCTATAAAATACGTGAGTTTTGATTTTCGTCCCTGTAAAATTTTTCTTTTTTATTTGATCCTTATAAAATATTTAAGCTATTTTTTTAGTCCCTATTGTTGATTCCACTATCAATTACGAATGTCTCGAACGTCCATCACAATTAGTAATCATATGTATTGTACCTTGGCACATTATACAACAGTGTTAGCCTCTTTAAACACATTCAAAGACTATTTATGATATATATGAAGGAAGAAATGTACAAAGAATTTATGTTCAAATTGACCATGAAATTTGACTTTTTAAATGAGTTTAAGGAAGGTAACACTCTTATATAATGTGTTAGGGTACTTTTGAAGTATTGTTGGCTATTATGGGTGTTCGACACATCCACAATTAACAGTAGAACCAACATCAGGGACTGAAAAAATATCATAAATATTTTATAAGGATGAAATAAAAAAGAAAAATTTTCCAGGGACGAAAATCAAAACTCGGATATTTTATAGGGACTAAAATGTTATTTTACCCTATTATGCTGAGATAAGCATTGACATATGTTGTAAAAAAATTATCATAACCAAACTGTTGTTTTATATTATGTGCTTTTGTTCATAAAATTGTTGTGATCTATTATACGCTTCTGTAAAATCTTTTTTTATTCAAGTGCATATCTCATGTTTATAGGCAATATATCGAGTGAAGATTATCGTGTGGAGGTTAGGATTGAATTAAGTTCAGCCCTGATTTCAAAAGGAGTTAAAACTGCTGTGACTTGGGATTTTTTTTTTGTTTGAAATGTTTGAGGATAATAGGCTTCTAAAAGTCTAGTTTAAAACTGTTGGAAAGTCTACATGGCGAGAGATGGTGGTGGGACTTCAAATATTAGACGTCATGTGAAGAATATGTTTCAGAAGGGGAGGTTTCCTCATATCCGCCTCTTGATCAAGAAAAATTCGAGGAGAAGATATCGGAGGTAATCATTAAGAATAAATATACTTTTTCTTTTGTAGAACATTTAGGAGTGTCATACTCGCATTGTTTCTTAAAGCCACATGCAAAATCTATATCTAGAAACACTGCTAAGTTTGATGTCTTCAAGTTGTATAGGAGAGAAAAAGAAAACCTCAAATCCTACTTAAGGTCTATTCTTGGAAAAAATTGTCTAACTACTGATCTTTGGTCATCCATTGCCACCAACCAACCAACATATGGTGCAAACTGCGCACTATATTACTAAGAATTGGGAGTTACAAAAGATAGTGTTGGCTTTCTTCTATTTTCCACCACCTCACACTAGGGCTAATTTGGTTGAGAAATTATTGAGTTTGTTAAAGGAGTGGGGTATTAACAGAAAAAATTTAACCATCGCTTTAGACAACGTGTCTTTCAATGAGAAAAAAGGTGCTTTCAATGGACGATTAGTACTAGGCCTAAGAGTAGTATTTCCACGGCGCATTCCAAATTGAGGAGGAGAATAATGACGCAGACGATTATGAACACTTCTCGAGTTAAGTAAATGAGGTGACATAGGTTCAGTTTTGAATCTATTTGTAGTTGAAATAGGAGTAGGTATAGCTACAGGAGGAGAATTGATTAGCCTCAACATGCTACTGGACCTATGGTAACCCCGCTGAACTTGATAAAAAATTGGGACATGTTCCAGAGGAACCACCGAGTAAACCAAACAAGGAGGAGATGTGATTGGTTGGCTGGAGAATGAAAGATGAATCTTATGAGGATCATATTTCACAAACGTTGGGGTTGGCACAAATGTAGATTGTTTCTATGGATCTGCAACTTGAATGTAGTTCGATGTTTGTTTAGCTGCAGGGACCATTGACCTTGCACTTGTATTTGCACCAACACAAACACATCGTCATTAATACGCGGTGGTCTTCTTGTTAATGTTGGTGCAAGTGCAAGTGCAAGTGCAAGTCCAATGTTCTTTGCAGCTACACAAACACAAAAATACTTTCAAGCTGCAGATCTAGAACTTCAATCTACATTTGTTCCAACGCCAACGTTTGTGAGATATGATCCTCATCAGGTTCATCTTCTGTTCTCGAACCAATCAACTTCTTCTCTGCCTTGTTTGGTTTACTCGATGGTTGCTCTGGAACTTGTCCCCCCTTTTTTATCATGTTCATCCATGGTTATCCTTGGTCCAGTAGCATGTTTAGGCATATCAATGCTCCTCCTGTAAGTATACCAACTCCTGTTTCAACTACAAAGGGATTCAGAGCTGAACCTATGTCACCCTATTTCCTTAACTCGTGAAGGGTTCATAATCGTCTGAGTGGTTGTTCACCTCCTCCTTCTCCTCCTGAAATTGGAATGCGCCTTGGAAATACTACTCCTAGGCCAAGTAATAATCGTCCATTGCATGCACCTTTTTGTGTCATTCTAAGACATGTTGTGTAAAGTGATGGTGAAAAGTTTTCTATCAATACCCCACTCCCTTAACAAACTCAATATTTTCTCAGCAAAATTAACCCCAATATGATGTAGTGGAAAACGAAAGAAAGCCAACATATTCTTTTAGTAACTCCCCGTTCGTAGTAATATAGTGTGCAAATAGCACCATATATTGATTGGTGGTGATGAATGACCAAAGATTAATATTTAGATAGATTTTTTCAGGAATAGACCTTAAGTAGGATTTGAGGTTTTCTTTTCCTCTCATATACAACTTCAAGACATCAGACTTGGTAGTGTTTCTATATATTGATTTTGCATGTGGATTTAAGACACAATGTTAGTATGATATTTCCCCATGTTCTAGAAAAGAAAAAATGATGGCTATTCTTAATGATTACGTCTAATATCTTCTCCCAGAATTTTTCTTAAACCGCGTGAGATAAAATTGAAAATTAGATTTTATATTTTATTTTAGTCTTTAATTGTTGTGTGCTTTAGTCTTGTAGTACTTTAGTCTTTTAGTGTTGATTCCATTGGATAAAATTTCAATAACCATACTACTGTGACATATTATGCTGAGATAAGCATTGACAAATGTTGTAAAAAAATCATCATAACCAAACTGTTGTTTTATATTATGTGCTTTTGTTCATAAAATTGTTGTGATATATTATACGCTTCTGTAAAATCTTTATTTATTCAAGTGCATATCTCTTGTTTGTAGGCAATATATCGAGTGAAGATTATCGTGTGGAGGATAGGATTGAAGAAAGTTCAGCCCTGAGTTCAAAAGGAGTTAAAATTGCTATGACTTGGTATTTTTTTTTTTTTGAAATGTTTGAGGATAATAGGCTTCTAAAATTCTAGGTAAAAACTGTTGGAAAGTCTACATCACGAGAGGTGGTGGTGGGACTTCAAATATTAGACGTCATGTGAAGAAATATGCTTTAGAAGTGGAGGTTTCCTCATATCCGCCTCTTGATCAAGAAAAATTCCAGGAGAAGATATTGGAGGTAATCATTAAGAATAAATATCCTTTTTCTTTTTAGAACATTTGGGAGTATCATACTCGCATTGTTTCTTAAATCCACATGCAAAATCTATATCTAGAAACACTGCTAAGTTTGGTGTCTTCAAGTTGTATAGGAGAGAAAAAGAAAACCTCAAGTCCTACTTAAGGTCTATTCTTGGAAAAATTTGTCTAACTACTGATCTTTGGTCATCCATTGCCACCAACCGACCAACATATGGTGCAAACTGCGCACTATATTACTAAGATTTGGGAGTTACAAAAGAAAGTGTTGGCTTTCTATTGTTTTCCACCACCTCACACTAGGGCTAATTTGGTTGAGAAATTATTGAGTTTGTTAAAGGAGTGGGGTATTCACAGAAAAAATTTGACCATCACTTTAGACAACGTGTCTTTCAATGAGAAAAAAGGTGCTTTCAATGGACGATTAGTACTAGGCCTAGGAGTAGTATTTCCACGGAGCATTCCAAATTGAGGAGGAGAAGGAGGTGGAGAATAATGACGCGGATGATTAGGAACGCTTCTCGAGTTAAGGAAATTACGTGAAATAGGTTCAAATCTGAATCTATTTGTAGTTGAAATAGGAGTAGGTATAGTTATAGAAGGAGCATTGATTAACCTCAACATGCTAATGGACCAAGGGTAACCCTGCTGAACTTGATAAAAAATTGGGACATGTTCCAGAGGAACCACCGAGTAAACCAAATAAGGAGGAGAAGCGGGTGGTTGGTTGGAGAACGAAAGATGAATCTGATGAGGATCATATTTCACAAACATTGGGGTTGGCACAAAAGTAGATTGTTTCTATGGATCTACAACTTGAATGTAGTTCGGTGTTTGTTTAGCTGCAGGGACCATTAGCCTTGCACTTGTATTTGCACCAACACAAACACATCATCATTAATACCCGGTGGTCTTCCTGTTAATGTTGGTGCAAGTGCAAGTGCAAGTGCAAGTCCAATGTTCTTTGCAGCTACACAAACACAAAACTACTTTCAAGCTGCAGATCTAGAACCTCAATCTACTTTTGTGCCAATGCCAATGTTTGTGAGATATGATCCTCATCAGATTCATCTTCTGTTCTCCAACCAACCAATTTCTTCTCCGCCTTGTTTGGTTTACTCAATGGTTCCTCTGGAACTTGTCCCCCCTTTTTTATGAAGTTCATCTATGGTTATCCTTGGTCCAGTAGCATGTTTAGGCATATCAATACTCCTCCTGTAACTATACCAACTCCTGTTTCAACAACAAAGGGATTCAGAACTGAACCTATGTCACCTAATTTCCTTAACTCGAGAAGTGTTCCTGATCGTCTGCATGGTTATTCTCCTTCTCATCCTTCTCCTCCTCAATTTGGAATGCGTCTTGGAAGTACTAATCGACCATTGCAAGTACCTTTTGTGTCATTGTAAGATACGTCTTAAGTGATGGTGAAAATTTTTCTATCAATTCCCCATTCCTTTAACAAACTCAATATTATCTTAGGGTTATTAGCCTCAGTATGATGTAGAGGAAAACGAAAGAAAGCGAATATTTTCTTTTTGTAACTCTCAACTCTTAGTAATATAATGTGCAAAGAGCACCGTATATTGATTGGTGATGATGAATTACCAAGATCAAAAGTTAGTTAGATTTTTCCAGGAATAGACCATAAGTAGGATTTTAGTTTTTCTTTTCCTCTCCTATATAATTTCAAGACGTCAGACTTGGCAGTGTTTCTAGATATTGATTTTGCATGTGGATTTAAGATACAATGTGAGTATGATATTCCCCCGTGTTCTACAAAAGAAAAAAGGATATCTATTCTTAATGATTATAACACAAACAGGGACCACAACTAATAAAGAAATCCCCAAAGTCCACCATTAACATATAAAACAAACCAACACCGTAACAATTACATTCATGAGGACAGAGACCACACAAAGATTTTGCGACTGACGGTGAGGAATATAAAAGAATACATTTCTATTTACATATCTTCAGTAGTTTGTAATGGCCCCTTTCCTTTTGCATTTTTTTCCCTTAGTGTCGTTTCTTTCGTTGTTTCCTTTCTTCCTCCGCTTTCTTTCTTCCTGCAATTCCTTTCTTCCTTTATTGATTTCTTCCTGAGTCATTTTCTTTCTTCAGCCTTTGTTGTTTTCTTTAATCACACGCAAAAATACATATTTATTCAGTTGAATGGGAGGGAAATAAACGAGAGTGAATTTTGGGAACCCTAACCTTTCGATATTTTTCCTGATCTGCGTAAGGACTAATTTGGCCATAAATTGTAACACAAGCCACATTGGATGACCAGGTGTCTGTTGGTGGTGGAAATTTCACTAAGTTTTTTCTATAGAGATTCCTACAAGGAATAAAAAATTCAAATTGATTTAGAAGCATAAGGGTGATTTTAACTTAAGTCATTTTAGTGAAGAAGAATTTGAATTCAAGTGGTCATTATTTTAGGAATGTTTTTGAATAACTTAGAAGATTGGAGTTATTTTCCTTGATGAGTTAAGCATTCAAACCCTTATTTGATTATGTTCAGAAGTTTCGAATAAAGCTTAGCTAAATAAAGATAAAAAAATTTCGAATTATATTGATATAAAGATGAAGAATAAAGACTTGTACATAACAAAGTAATTCGAAAATAAACTTTTATTCCATGAATTCAATTACAAGAGAAATTTTGAATTACAAAAGAACTCTTACAAGTTACAAGATACATTTCGAACTATATAGAAAGATTACAAGTAAAATACTTCTGAATTACAAAAAGAAAAGATTATGGTTCGAAGCAGAAGCCTTCATCTCTTGATTTTCCGAATATTATGGAGTAATCAAATTTCCTTTCCTTCAATCCTCTTCGTATTCGAGAAGAAGGAAAACTCTTCGAAGGATAAGGCTTCTGAGGAGGCCTTCTCAATCTCTAACCTCCTCATGCATAATTCTTCTTTCCTCATTCGAGTAAGGGAATTAATCAGGTCAAAGGCAAAAAGACAAGTATCCCCTACAATTCAAAAAGAAGATAAATGTTAAGTGGAGATCTTCCAGGAAAATTCGAAAAAGAGACAAACATCTCCACCTAACAACTTACATGAGGGAAATTATCCCCCATGTGTTGATTCTCCTCCTTTTTCTTCTAGTTCCCAGAATTTAGGAATTAAGCAACGATAAGGAAGAAGATAGAAGTGCCACAAAAAACATAGGCACTTCCTAATTAAAGGAGAAATCAAAAGCATCATTAGGAAAAAATACCGATTAAATGCCCACTTTTGGCTACAACGTTCGACCCAAAGGCCATAAACTTAGAAACATTCCTAACATTGGCCATTACGTCGACCTAAATCGAATGAAACCACTCGAAAGTTAGGTCGAACATAATAGTCAATATTAGAAACCTCTCTATTTCGAAACCAAAGTAGGAGAGAAGAATTTTGAGTGAAAGATACTCGAAAACAAGAAAAAAGAAGGAAAGTTTTTACTTTATGAAAAGAGAATAACATGGGTAAAAAGAACAGGAAAGAAAAGTTACTTCTGGGTGAATGGAGATAAATCAGGGGACGTAACTCTATTTATAAAGGAAATTCATGAGTAGTAACATAAATATTCAGGCATGAGAATCAGTGAACTGACAAAAATTAATTAAGGACTTTTGACTAAGATCAGTTTCAGATTAAAAGTGTGAGGTGAGAAGCCAATTTCAGGCTGACACGTGGCATGTATTGAAAGAAACTTCAAAACCTGATAAAAGTTTCTGATGTGAGTTTCGAATTCACTGTATTAACTTAGCACAGATGAGTTTCAGACTTAGAAGATTTTCTAAGATTTCATCTAAAAACCTTGAACAAGTTTGAATCTAACATAAGCCAAAATCCTTGAAGATTTCGAGTACAGACTTAAACAAATTGGCTAAAGATTTCGAGCCAAAGGCTTAACCAGGGTGACTTAAGATATTGAGATCAAACTCAACCAAAAGTTCTAAAGATTTCAAGTCAAGACTTATCCAGATTTCCTGAAGATTTCGAATCAAGGCAAAGCTAAAAGTCATGAAGATTTCGAATGAAGATTGATCAAGTATTTTGAAGATAATTTCGAATCAAGGTTCAGCAAAGAAGAATGGACATGTGGAAAATATCTAATGAAGTAGTTAGGATTTTGTCTTACGTGTTTGTTGTAAATTAGTTGACTGTTAGGGTCATAAGTCTATAAATAGGGCAAAATAGCAAGTCCTAGGGACAGATTTTTCTCTATTCTACATACTTAAGACTTACTCGAAAAAAGCATATTGTCTATTATTATCACGACTACTTGCTCATCCGAGAATACTTGGAAAGTATGTCAGTTTGAGGATTCGTCACTTTCAATACATTGTTCTTAAAATTTTCTTTTTACTTTCTTTCATTTTCTTTAACTTCTTTATTTACTTTGTTTCTAGTCATTTATTTTTTCTACTTCTTACTTCTTAAAAGTGCACTAAATTATTTTAGAATCCATCAAGAGGACTTGATTCCAATCCCAGATTGTTCATAGGAATCTTTAACTATATTTAACCAAAAATCACCATAAACAGCCATATAGGTAATTTAACGTGTCACGTGTGCACATGTTAATTAACTCTAACGGACACGAATTAACAGAAGGATGAAAATGTTCCATAGAGATAAATATCAAGACGAATTTGGGGCTTTACTTTTATATATATATGGTGGTGGTGGTAACATTGTTTATTCCAATATTTAGATGGTTGATATATAGGCACGTAGCTTGCTGTTTTTCTTCTCTCTCTGCGCTAGCTTGAATTATATATGAATTATACACAGTTGAATCACATTGTTTCATTACATGATCTTAAAGACGTCATCTTCGAATGTGTGCCATTTACATTAAAGTGAAATAAAAATCTACAGGACGTCAAAAAATAAATAAATAAAAATCTACAGTAGCAGTCTTGGCTACACAAGTTCCGTGAGTGACAAGTTAGTTTGATATTGATATGCGAATGGGACTTAACTTTGTTCGTAGTCTATTATTAGTCAAATGAAATCCAAAGAAGTGATCAATAATGTATTTTAAAGTCCAATTCTGATATCGAGTCGAGGGTAGATAGGTGACTTGGTGGAAATTTGCCCGAGATTTCAAATCCATGTAGACAGGAGTTCTTGGGCAAATAAGTACCCATTTGGTTGCTAGTTGTAATAATTATATATTTTTATGGATTTAATTTTAAATTATTTTCATATAATATGCTTTATAGATTGAGTATCATTATATTTTTACTATTTATTTTATAATCTATTAAAATCAATTCTATGTAAATAAAAGGGGCTCTAAAAAATTCTCATGAAATCCGGACAAACTCTCTCATATTATATTTATTTATTAGATAATAATTTTAGTTAAATGATTAAGACGAAGTTATTTTATAGTTTGTGAGGTATTGATAAAAATGTTAAACAATTTTTTCTTTTAAAAAATCAAAACAGGTAAAATGACGCTAAGAGAGTTTTGTCTCATTAAATGGGTAATACCCATTCCAACTTGAATTGGGCTATCCAATGCAACCAAGAGTAGAGATGACAATAACTATTAGTATCCGTCCCTAAATCAATGTTATAAAACTCGGATCGGTTATTAACTCAGTCGAGGTACTGGGTTAGTGGATCAGTGGTCAAACTGGTGAGTCATTGGTTCAACCAGTTAAACCGGTATATATAATAATTTATAAATTTTATACTTATAGATTGAAAGAAAAATCTTTAATAATTGTTTATAATCAAATATTATAATGTATAAATTTATTATTGTTTATAAACATTTTGTCTTAAAATTTAATAATTTCATATTTTATGAAAATTGATTAAAATTATTAAATAAAACTATTTGTAAAATAAATGAAAATTTTGAAGTAATATTGTTACTAATCGTAACCGAAAAAGTTGAAAGCGTTTAAAATTCTATTATTATAATATTATATATGTAAGTAAAACAGCTGTACTCCACCCATTGCTTTGGAAATCGCATTTGACTTGTTGAAGAAGGAAGAATAGAAAAGGCCTCTATCTTCTCATATGAATAAAGTATAGCTAGGTCTAGAACTTTCTCTCATTGTTGGGCTTAATTTTCAGTTTTTCACGGCAACACCTTTCTCCCTCAAAAGCTTGGCAACACCTTTCTCCCTCAAAAGCTTGTTATTTTTCATCTCACTGAGTTCATAGTTTAAACAAAGGAGAGTCAAAATTAGGGACGATGGTGACAACAATAGAGCTTAAGATTTGGAGGATGAATAGATTGATAGAGTTGCATTTCACACGCGAGCAAAGCTGCTTCCGTGCTTTTTAATATACACCATTCATTCTTCTCCGTCTACATCTCATTCTTTTCTTCTTTTTTTTTTGAAGAAAATACAAGAAGACCGGTTCACAAAAAACCCACCGAGTCTCCGAGTTTTGTATTAATTCGGCCGAGTTAAACCGGTTTCTAATGGGTTAACTACAGTTCCGATCTGATTAGTTGCTCGAACAGATTATATGACCGGTTTCCAGCTGAACCGGTCCGACCAGCCGGTTCGAGCCGAGTTTTATAACATTGCCCTAAATTCATGTTTAAAAGTAAAACCCCATACCAATATGGATAGTAACTTTAATGTCCATCTTTGTACCCGTCGTTGAGCACCTATATGCTCATATGTTCATTACCCATAATTTAATTAAGTGAAAAATTAATAACTGATTAAAAATGATTAATTAAAGAAAAATATAATTCAATTGAAAAATTATTCCAAAATCATTCAAACATAATTATTAAATATCAATGTCATAATAATTTAATTAAATTGAAACACATAACACGTTAATTAATATTCTAAAACGCAACACATGATCTAATGTTAAATTTTTTATTAAATATTACTCCCTCTGGACTCATTTATAAGCAAAAATAACTATATTCACACTTATTAAGAAAGTTAGTTAAACTCATTCAATGTTCTTGATATCATCTGAAAAGTAATTGCATTAATTGCCTAAATTACCCTACATTCAATTTTATTGAAACTTGTTTCAATTAAGTGGACATACTCTCTTCTTATTGACACGTGGTTCATTAAATAGAGTGATTGATGAATTAAATAATGGGTAATTTGGGATGATATCATTTATTAGAGTGAAATTAGTTAACTTTTGCTTATATTTTAGTCCACCATAGATGAGTGTTTTTTTTCTTATAATTGAGTCCAGAGGGAGTATAATATACCTTCACATCGCACTATTTTATAAACATGGATATCATGTGTTCGCATCCTCTAAGATCTGCAAAAAATGATTATTAACACTAATTAGTTATATATTATAAAGTAGAAAACACAAATAGATAGTTTTAAAAATATATTTCTAATATGTAGTATATTATATATATATTAATTTAAAAATATGTATAAATATATTAGATATTTTAATAAAATTAATATATATAATTATATATATTATTTATTTATTAAATAATATATATAAGAGTTCATGTATGAGGTGGGCTGGGTATCATAATGTTCGTACCCGCGTCTGTCCTCATATAAAAATGTGGGTCATTACCCGAACCCACGTCCATACGCGTTTTATGAGTTTTTACCTTACTCATTGTGGATAATTTTTATGGGTACCCATAGAATTTGAGACGAATTGTCATCCTAACCAAGAATCTAATACTTAAAAATGTTAAAATATAATTATTCTTAACTAATCAAGACACCTTTACTGCTCTTTTCACCTTTCTGTATCTCATGATAATCTTTGTCATCCTACTCACCATTTACCTAATGCCACTTTATGTCATGATACTTTTCAAACGGTGTGTGGCGGTGTTTTGTCTACCACTTTACCATCATCAATGGTTTGAAATATGGATTATTTTACCATAGGAATGACAAAATTAAGAATATGCGAGTTGATAATGTTCCGAAAGAAATATTGTAAGTCAAATAAGAGACTTGCCCCGAACCAACAAATATGTGACACAAAATTAAAATAGAGTTTATATATATTTATCATCCCAAAAAAGGGAGTAGTATATATATTTGTTTCATGTAAATATCAAAGAAAATAGAGTTTTCCTTACATGTTTACATTTTGGATTAAAGCATCTATAAGAGGGGAGCTTAAACTTGAATTTGAGCTTGAGAGATGAAGCATTTTCTCTGAAGACTCTTCAATAGAAGAAATATTTGTCATCATACAAAAGAGGGAAATTGTGACTTGTAAGAAGAAGTCTTTGGATTGCTACCTATTTTTGCCTTTAACTGTGATTCTTTCTCTCTAGTTATAAGATAGGATTCTTTTTCACTTATGAGGTGTGTCCCCTTTCGCTTCACATTCTTTCTCTTTTATTTAAGGGGTTCGTCTCTTCCTCTTCCCCTCCAGTACGCCTAGTCGTTCTGTTATGTCCCAGGCTATTCCCTCTGGTCCTTGCTCAAAGCCTCCTAAGCAACCACGCATCAGGTTAACTTTCATCAAAGTGATCATACAGCCTTCTTTGGTTACCGTGTTCCAAAGGATTTTCTTCTTTGAGATTTTTCTATTTCCTTTTTCATGGGACATCTTCCCAACATATCTCTGTTGGTTCAGAATGTTGCACCTGCAGCCTTGTCCTTTGTCTAAGGGGTATGTGGACCCTTTTCTTTCATGGCTTCATGGGCTCGATTCAGTCATGGCCCATTAGTACAATTGATGTTTATTGGGCCCGTCCGGAACATTATCCCCCTTGCATATTAGGGACTATTTGAGTTCCCAATATGCAGCAACTATCCCCTCATTGTCTCGTCACGTCACTCAAATCCATTTAGTACTGCATTTGCTGGCAACGAGTCATATAATACGCACACGTCCCCATTACCCATCGTGCTGATAGTGAGTGGGGTTTTCCTCTTTGTTTTACTATTTCAAAAATACTTTTCTTTGTTCGCACTTCTTTTCTCCGTTCTTGCTAACTTCTCCTCCGTGTTTCTTCCATTTTGCTCACCTTGCCATGTTCCAAAGCCGCCCAATCGAAACCTCTTCATGATGCCTATTCGTCTTCAGATCCTTCGATGTCCGATGAATTCGATGCCGCTCAATACCTCGCTCGGTTTCTTTCACTACTTGGTCTCATCTTCCTCCTCCTCATGCTAACCATGTGGAGGTAAAGTCATGGAAATTGTTGACTGGTCGTCTTCCCAAGGAGTGACCTTTCGATGAGCCTCCTGCAACTGGTTTTGATTTCTTTAAGGCTACCAAGATATCACATTGTATTCATACTCATGAGGCATTGTTGTATCATGCATTCTCGCCTCATCCGTCAAGAGTTTCCCTAGTCTTCTTTGAACTTTCTGCACCGCCTCAGCCTCACCACCAGTTGGTCTCACATGGGTTCAGCACATTTTTGCTAATGATCCCCTGTTCGCTGCCATACATGAAAACGTTGGGATTTCTTCAGCTATTAAGCTCTCAACTCGGATGGGAGTCCATAAGCGGATAAAAGACTTGAATTGTATTGTGCAACATATTGGTGTTGAGTCTCAAAAATATCATAAGGAAAATTATGATGTTTTAGATAACTCACTTCGCAAGTTTTAATGCTTCACAAATTTGGGTTAAAATAGTTATCATAGATACATATATGTTAAATAATTTATCTATGATTTCAGCAAGCCACTGTGAATTTATATAAAGACCGTCTGAAGCGCATCAACTTGTTTGAAGAGTTGAAGTCGTCTCAAGGTTCAACCCGTCTGAAGGGCTGAAGCCGTCTGAAGGTTCAACCCGTCTAAAGTGTTGAAGTCGTCCGAAGTCTTTAATGACGTGGCACCCTCTGCTGAAGTTTGTGAAGACATCTCTGAAGTTCTTCTGAGTCAAGCGTTTTCTGCTGCACGTACCTTTTCAACGATATTTATGGCAAGGAACACAGAGACCTTTCCTGGTATATTTGAATTTCACACACCACTGAGGAAATCTCTGCAACGCAGCCTCTGCAGCAACAAAAGTAGCAGCTTTATGGCAGCACCAACCGTGTACAGTGTCAGAGAAAACAGAACTCTCAGAAGCATGTCTCACAACGGATTAAATAGCATTTAATGCTATCTCTAAACGGTGGTTTTTCAACGGATTGAAGTTTCAACAGATTGAAGATTGGGTATAAATACCTCTTCATGAAGACCATCAGACGTTAGAAAAATTAGCAAGAATTAAAAGTGATTCATTATTCAAGTAAATCAAGAGAAACATTTCGCTGCAAGTTTTTACTCTGTAAAAACTCTCTGATAAAATTTTCTTTGTACACAATTTGTATATCCTGAGCATACCTCGGTTATATTGTACATTGTCTCTATTTAAGCTTCAAACTGCTATAGTTTAAAAGCTTAGACTTTTTCTTTGTAAAATTGTTTTTGAACCTGGAAAGGCTTGTCTGTAAAAGAATACTTGGTTGTTGAGCCTGGAGAGGCTTGTCTGTAAAAGAATACTTGGTTGTAGAGCCTGAAGAGGCTTGACTGCAAAAGAATACTTGTAATCTTGGTAAAGATTAAGAGAAAATCCAAGTGCTAGTTGGCATTGGGACTGGACGTAGCTCATAGTGGTAGTGAGTGAACCAGGATAAATTTCTTGGCTAAGTTTTCTTACCCTTATCTCTTGTCAATTTATTTATACTAATCAAAGGGTGTTGAAAAACTGTTCTGATATTTTAAAAGCAAGAAACCTTTAAAAGATATTTTCAGAAGCCGTCTTAAGAAACTTCAGACAGCTCCTTAAACCTGTCTGAAACGTTTTTAAAACTCACTATTTGCGAAAAGCTTCCATAAAATATTAAAAAACACTATTCAACCCCCCTTCTAGTGTTTCCCTGTGTTTCTACAGTTGGTATCAGAGCTCAACTCAGGGTTGAGCACCTAACAAGTGTTGAGGACTAAAGATCCAGATTGAAGCTTCCAACAACAGGCAGTACATCACAGAAGGAGCCTCTATCACAAGACCCCCAGCATTCAATGGAGTGGACTGCCACTACTGGAGGGATCGTATGAAGTTGTTCATTGAGAGCAACAACATTGATGTTTGGGATGTGGTCACTGATGGAGACTATGTGCCCATGCATAATGGAGTGTCGATACCTAAGGCTGAATGGACCTTGGAGTAGAAGGCTAGAGTTCAAATGAACGCTAAAGCCAAACTTTATCTGATATGTTCTTTGAATAAATCAGAGTATGAGAAGGTTCATGGATGTTCATCTGCCAAGGAGATTTGGGATACTCTTGCAGCTGCCCATGAAGGGACTGAGACTGTCAAGCAATCCAAAATCAGCATGCTCATACATCAATATGAGATGTTCAAGATGAAAGAATCTGAAACCATTGATCAAATGTTTGGGAGGTTTCAGACCATAACTAATGGACTCAGGTCTTTAGGCAGAACTTATGAATCTAGAGACAACAATAGAAAGATTCTAAGAAGTTTGCCAAAGTCCTGGAGACCCAAAGTTACAGCCATTCAAGAGGCAAGAGATTTAAACTCTCTCAGAATGGAAGAACTGTTGGGATCTCTCAAAGTTCATGAGCTTGAGCTTGGGGAAGATGACATCCAGAAGAAATCTCTAGCACTAAACTCCAAGGCCAAACAGCCTAGGCATGGCAGCATGACAGCTATGCAAGCTGAGGAAACTTCAGAAGCAGATGAACATTCTGAAGATAGCTCAGAAGATGATGATCTTGCTCTTCTCAGCAGGAAAATCAAGAGGATGCTGCAGAACAGAGGAAAGTTCAGAAAGAACCAACCCTCAACCTCTAAAGTAGGTAATTCAGGTAAGGATTCTCAAAATGACAAAATTGTTTGCTATGAGTGTAAACAACCAGGTCATATGAAGGTTGAGTGCCCAAGATTGAAGAAGAACAACTTCAAAAAGAAGAAATTCTTCAAGAAAAAGAAGGGTCTGATGGCAACATGGGAGGATCTTGATGAGTCTACCTCAGAAGAAGAGGAAGACACTTCAGAAGAGGCCAACCTGTGTCTTATGGCCAGCCTGCCCTCATCAGACAGCTCAGAGTCTGAGGTATTTCCCTTAACTCTGCAAGAAATGTATGATGACCTGATGGAAAGTTCCAAGGAACTCTTCCATGAGTATAAGAATCTGTCCAAGGCCCACATAGAAATGTGTAGTAAATATGAGGCTCTTGAGATAGAAAATATTATGCTCAAGGAAAGGATCCTTGTGACTGAAAGCAGCAGCTCTCAAACTGTGTTTGAAGAAAACAAAAAACTTCAGAAACAAGTTGAGGAACTGACAAAAGACTTAGCCAAATTTGTCAAAGGAACAGAAAATCTTAACAGATTGCTTGGCAATCAAAGACATCCCCTTGACAAAAGTGGTCTAGGCTTTTGTGATCATGATACTTCTGAACCTCATATTTTCAAAAATCTTACTAAAGGCAAAAAGAAAGTTATTGGGTGTTCTCACTGTGGCAAGCCTGGACACAATGTGGCTCAGTGCAAGCACAAAGGGAAAACAAAACCCAAACCTAACAAGAAAGGACCCAAAAGAATATGGGTACCTAAAAACTTGATCATTCCTATTGCACATGTGTTTAACAGGACAAAGGAAACCCCACAAATGGTACCTGGACAGTGGGTGCTCGCGACACATGACAGAAGAAAGGTCTTTGTTCCAAAACCTTAGGCCCAGAGCAGGAGGTGTGGTCACCTTTGGTGGAAACCAGCAAGGGAAGATCACAGGAATAGGGACTGTAGGTATATCTCCTCTATCCCTTATTAAGAATGTTCTTCTAGTAGAGGGACTTCAGCACAATCTACTGAGCATAAGTCAATTGTGTGACAGTGGATATGTGGTCTCCTTTACTAAAGAAGGATGTATAGTCAAAGACTCTCTTGATCAAATCCTTTTTACTGCTAAGAGACACAACAATGTGTACAAAATTGATCTAGAGGAGTTGGCAAGTCAAAATGTAAAATGTTTTATCTCTGTTGAAGATGAAAAACAGATTTGGCACCAAAGACTTGGGCATGCCAGCTTGAGATTAATCTCAAAGTTAGCAAAATACAACCTTGTTAAAGGACTGCCCAAGCTTTCTTACAAATCTGACATTTTATGTGAAAGCTGTCTGAAGGGGAAACAAACAAGACACTATTTTAAGAGTAAGGATGTTGTTTCCACTAGCAGACCTTTAGAATTGTTACATATTGACTTGTTTGGTCCTATTAGAACAGAAAGCATTAATGGTAAAAAAATATGGTTTGGTTGATGACTATTCTAGATTCACATGGGTGTTATTCCTAAGAAGCAAGGATGAGACTTTCAGGAATTTCACAATATTCTGCAAAAAGGTACAGAATGAAAAAGGATTCTGTATATCTGTTATCAGAAGTGATCATGGTGGAGAGTTTGAGAATGCAAACTTTCAACTGTTCTGTGATGAGAATGGGATCTCACACAATTTCTCTGTGGCAAGAACACCTCAGCAAAATGGGGTTGTTGAGAGAAAGAACAGAAGTTTGCAAGAAATGGGGAGAACCATGCTCAACTCATGCAATCTACCAAGATCTTTCTGGGCAGAAGCTATTAACACAGCTTGCTACCTTCAAAACAGAATATTGGTAAGACCAATTCTGAAAAAGACTCCTTATGAATTGTGGAAAGGAAGAAAACCCAACATATCATATTTCCATCCCTTTGGATGTGAGTGTTTTATACTCAACACCAAGGATGATCTTGGAAAATTTGATGCAAGATCTGACAAAGGATTTTTCATAGGATATTCTGAAACATCTAAAGCCTATAGAGTGTATAACTCTAGAACTTTAATTGTAGAAGAATCAATTCATGTTAAATTCAATGACAAGAAAGAGACTGATAGGGAACTATCAGATCTAGAAGATGATTTTGCAGGAATGGAGCTAAATACACATGTCAGCAGGAAGGAAGAACAGGTGTCTGAAGCACCATCTGTCACTGAACCTCTTCAGACAAATGTTGAGTCTCAGACTGATTTGATTTCTCCTCAGAAACCTGACTGGAGATACAAATCACATCATCCAAAAGACCAAATCATTGGCAACACTTCAGAAGGAGTTAAGACAAGATCAAAATGCAAGAATCTGAATTATCTTGCTCTCCTGTCTGAAATTGAGCCAAAGAATATTGATGAAGCTCTGCATGATGAAGGGTGGATCCTAGCCATGCAAGAGGAGCTAAATCAATTTGCTAGGAGTGATGTCTGGATACTTGTTCCTAAACCCCATGGGAAAACAATTATTGGAACCAAATGGGTGTTCAGAAACAAGCTGTCTGAAGAAGGGAAAGTGATCAGAAACAAAGCAAGATTGGTGGCTCAAGGGTACAATCAACAAGAAGGTATTGACTTCACTGAAACCTTTGCCCCTGTTTCTAGGTTAGAAGCAATTAGAATTCTTCTCTCTTATGTTGTAAATAATGGCATCAAACTATATCAAATGGATGTCAAAAGTGCTTTTCTCAATGGATTCATTGAAGAAGAAGTTTTTGTTAGACAACCCCCTGGTTTTGAAGACATTGCTTTTCCTGATCATGTTTTCAAATTGAAAAAGGCTCTTTATGGTCTGAAACAAGCCCCAAGAGCTTGGTATGATAGATTGAGCAGTTTTCTTATCAAAAATGGTTTTGAAAGAGGAAAAGTAAATACCATTCTTTTTAGAAAACAGTCTAACAAAGATCTTATACTTGTCCAGATATATGTTGATGATATTATTTTTGGTTCAACTAATTCTTCTTTGTGCAATGAGTTTTCTGAGTTGATGCAATCAGAATTTGAAATGAGTTTAATGGGAGAACTAAAATTTTTCTTAGGACTTCAAATTAAGCAAGATTCTGATTGTATATGGATCCATCAAGAAAAATATACAAAAGAAATGCTTAAGAAGTTCAACTTAAGTGATTGCAAACCCATGTCAACTCCTATGCATCCCACTGCTTCTTTGAGCAAGGATGAAAAAGAAGAACCAGTGAATCAAACTTTATATAGAGGAATGATTGGATCTCTATTGTATCTAATAGCAAGCAGACCTGACATAATGTTCAGTGTATGTCTGTGTGCTAGATTTCAATCAGATCCAAGAATTACTCATTACAAAGCTGTTAAGAGAATTTTCAGATATCTAAATGGTACTACTAATCTTGGTCTATGCTATAAGAGGAGCAAAGATTGCAGGTTAATAGGATACTGTGATGCTGACTTTGCTGGAGATAGAATAGAAAGAAAAAGCACCAGTGAAGGATGTCATTTCTTTGGGAATAACATGATCAGCTGGTCAAGCAAAAGGCAAAGCACCATTGCTTTATCAACAGCAGAAGCAGAATATATTTCAGCAGCTAGTTGTTGTTCACAACTGCTATGGGTGAAGTATCAACTTGAGGATTTTAATATTCCTATCTCTGCTATACCTGTTCTTTGTGATAATACTAGTGCTATTAATTTGTCTAAAAATCCTATTCAACATTCTAGGGCAAAGCATATAGAAATCAAACATCATTTCATTAGAGACTATGTTCAGAAATGTGTTTTTGATATTCAGTTCATTGACACAGAGCATCAATGGGCAGATATATTCACAAAACCCCTGGCTGAAGATAGATTTAAGTTCATACGCAATAATTTGAACATACATGCATTCTCTAAAAATTGATTGTGTATGATAACATGCTATCTGAAATTTTGGTGTGTCTGAAATTCCAGCATGTCTGAAACAAGTGACATGTCTGAAATTTTAGGTTGTCTGAAATTTATGCGTATGTCTGAAATTTCTCACTTGTCTGAAGTGACTGGCTGACGTGGCTATCTGAGATGGTTGAATTCCATTTATTTTGTCTCTTCCACTTCGCACGTTACCCGAAGTCTGCGCAGCGGGTACAGGGCATCATTGCATCATGGGTCTATAAATGCAGGAGTAAGTGTGTCGAGGAAGCCTTACACTCTCTTTCCTCAACATACTGCTTAATCTTCTTCTCTGGTTAAGCAATCGTTTTCTCTCAAAGTTTTCTCTGCAACTTATCAATGGCACCAAAGAAGGCTTCTAGTTCTGGTGGAAATGTGGTTAGATCAAAGGGAGTGAACCTTGAAGAGCTTCACGACCTTGGCATGGATTTGGTTGAAGAGTTCGATGCTGCTGGATGGACTTCTTTCTTTGACCATATTAATTGTCAACGGCATGAACAGAGTGTGGTGGATTTCTGGGCTTCTGCTCGAGGAATACCCAACTCAAAAGAAGTTTATGAAAGCATCAAGGCTACTGTTATAGGGATTCCAGTGTTTGTTGATGAAGGAATCCTCTCCACCATCACCAGTGTAAAGGCTGAAGGTGCAACCTTCACTCCTGGTTGGGAGTTGAAGAATGGTGGGCAAAAGCTGTATACAAAGATGTTGTATGGTACGGAAGAACCTAAGTCCCTTGATTCTAAGCATTTGCTGGAAAAGGTCAGAGTTCTACATTCCATCTTAGGGTGTTCAATAATCCCTAAGAGTGGAAGCAGAAACCACGTATCTGAGTTGGAGAGATTCTGTATGATTCACTTACTGCAGAAAAAGAAGGTTAATCTTCCAAGCATCATCATGTTCCACATGCAGAAGAAGATTAGAGACTCTGCTGGAAATCTTCCTCACAATACTCTGATTATGAAGGTACTCATGCACTTTAAGGTACCTGTTGAAAGACTTTGTGATCATAAATCTCCTATTTTCTTTGGTGAGCCAAACCTAAAGAGCATGAAGATCAAGATCATTCCAAGGCCTCCATCTCCTACTCTGAAGGAGAGTGTTCTTTTGGAGAAGGCCTCAAGAAGAGGAAGCACCATTGAACTTTTTGAGCAAGAGCTTCAGGGAGACATTAGAAAAGGAGAGTTCAAGCCCTCCAAGTCATCCCCTCATCTGAAACTGAAGAAGCTCCCTGTCAGGAGTTCAGCAAAGGTATCTTTAGAAGCTACAAATTTGCATGTTCAGACATCTGAACCTGTTCAGAAGGCTTTGCAAAAGCCAACTGAAATTGTGGGTCAGGGGTCTGAAAATATGAACACTCCTACTCCTAAGCCTACTTCTGAAACAGAAGGACAGGCTCATGAGGAAGAGGTAGTTGTGATTGCTGATCCTGAAGCTGTGGCAGCAGCACCTCTGGCTGCATGTCCTTCTGATCCTGAGCTGATTCAAGTAGCAGCACTTGCTACTGCTTTGGAGAATGAAGAGATGGAAAAGAAGGCTGAGCAGGAGAAGACTGACTATGCCATCGCTGTAGCCTCTCAGCTAGCCTTGGTTGAAGATGAAAGGTTGGCTTCCATTGCTCAAGGAACCAAGAAGAGAAAGAGATCAAGTGCTTAAGGAAGGAGGAGAACAAAAAGCAAGGTATTTCAGACAGCTGCTGAACCTACTGCTAGAGTTACACGAAGCATTGCTAGTCAACTTGAGGCAATGGATGAAGCTAGCAAGTATCAGAATTTTGTCAAGGCAAATCTAGTTTTCAAGAAAAGAAGAGAGGAGAAGGAAGTTGAAAGGGAGAAGGAGAAGGAATCTGAACCAGCCAAACCTCCTCAGAAAAGGATAAGGGTGAGGTTTGACAATGTGACTCCATCACCACCTTCTTCACCAGAGAAGCAACCAGAAGAAGAGAAGAAAGTAGAAGAGAAAGAAGAAGCAACATCACCACCATCATCACCATCATCTTCAGAATCCACACAGTCTGAAGATTCCATAGTTGAGCTTCAGCAAGGAGAAAGCTCTAAAGTCTGGAAGGGAGGAATGTTTCCTGAGCACATAAGGCTCGGACCTAAGCGTAGGGACTTCTTCACAAAACCTACCTTTGATCCTTATGCCTTTCCTTACACTCAGCACCAATTTGATGAAGAGGCTGAAGTTCCACACAAAAGGTATGAGGGGCCCTTCTTTGAGAGGGAAAGAATTCCCAAGTTCCCCAACCTTTATGAAGAGCTCCAGTATTTCAAAAACTCTCCCCCTATCTCTCTTCATCATGGGCTTGTCAAGCACACCTCAGATGCAGAAAGGGCAAAGTATCAAGGAAGTTCAGATCAGATGTACTCAAGGCAACTTGAAAAGATCAGAAAGGGTGTAGTACCACCTGCTCATAAGTGGACTCCACTTGACCCCTTCTCTGAAGACTCTCTCAAGATGTCAAATGAAGAATTTTGCTTTGTAAGGCATCTCTGTACAGAAGCTTAACTCTTTCAGAGGGACTTCATGAAGTCTGTTGGTATGAGGGGCTATAGGCCACCTAGAACAATCTCCATCAGGCCAACCACAAAAATACTGGTGCAACCTGACAGAATTGTTCCTAGGTATCCTCTGAAAGAAGATCCTGATGATAAGTTCAAGCAAGCAAAGACTTATACATCTCTGCTGCACAACTTCACACCTTTCACTTCATCAGAATGGAAGAAGCTGCCTGATATGATCAAAAGGCAAGGCGGTGTCTTAGATCACAGCTTCAGAGATAGGGTGTGGACATCTTACTGGAAGATCAGAGAGGATGTTGGGTCCTCTTCTGGGTCTGTTGGACCAGATGCTGACTCCCTCATGGGCTATGGTAGTTCAACCAATGTGCAGTATATGTATATCAGAGGCAGATTCCCCTTGTCTGAACCGTTTCATGAAGATTGGGAGATGATCAACCCCATTGGAACCTTCTTTTGCCCAGTGTATCACCCACAAGACTATGGTTTGCATCCAGGATTTGAAGTGCTCAGATTTGTTTGTAGGCATATTCAGCTTATCTTTTATGAAGCATAACCTGATCCTGAAGAAGAAAATAGAAGGCTGAGGCTGAAGATTCAAAAATTAGAGAAGAAGAATGCTGATCTTATTGCTAAACAAGATCAAATTCTTCATGAGCAACAGCAGATCAAGAGTGGGCAAGAAGATATGAAGACTGCTCTCCTCTCTCAGATTGACAAGGCCAAGGATGAACTAATCTATTTTATGAAAGAAGCTTTGCTAAAGAACAGTGGATAGTCTATGATGTCTAGCCATGTCTGATGTTAACTTCTTTTTAAGTGATTACTTTCTATTTGTCTTGAACTACTGCTATTTTGATTAATATATATTCAGTTTTTCCTCATGCATGCTGTGATTGCTCTGTGAATGCTTTTAACTCCATGTTCTTACTGTGATTATGTTGTTGTTAGCTTCACTTTGTGTTATGCTCTGGCATCCCTTTTGATTGATGACAAAAGGGGGAGTATTTAAACTAACAAAATCTGAAGCAATTACATGTCTCAGGGGGAGTAGTATTTGATCAGAATTGAGATCACTATTTGAGGGGGAGTTATCTTTTTATACCTAAAACTATTTTCAGATTTATGTATTTTAAACAAATTTGTCATCATTAAAAAGGGGGAGAATGTTGAGTCTCAAAAATATCATAAGGAAAATTATGATGTTTTAGATAACTCACTTTCCAAGTTTTAATGCTTAACAAATTTGGGTTAAAATAGTTATCATAGATACATATATGTTTAATGATTTATCTATGATTTCAGCAAGCCACTATGAATTTATATAAAGATCGTCTGAAGCGCATCAACCTGTCTGAAGAGTTGAAGCCGTCTGAAGGTTCAACCCGTCTGAAGGGCTAAAGCCGTCTGAAGGTTCAACCCGTCTGAAGTGTTGAAGTCGTCTGAAATCTTTAATGACGTGGCACCCTCTGCTGAAGTTTGTGAAGACATCTCTGAAGTTCTTCTGAGTCAAGCGTTCTCTGCTGCACGTACCTTTTCAACGATATTTATGGCAAGGAACACAGAGACCTTTCCTGGTATATTTGAATTTCATACACCACTGAGGAAATCTCTGCAACGCAGCCTCTGCAGCAACAAAAGTAGCAGCTTTATGGCAGCACCAACCTTGTACAATGTCAGAGAAAACAGAACTCTCAGAAGCATGTCTCACAAGTGATTAAATAGCATTTAATGATATCTCTAAACGGTGGTTTTTCAACGGATTGAAGTTTCAACAGATTGAAGATTGGGTATAAATACCTCTTCATGAAGACCATCAGACGTTAGAAAAATTAGCAAGAATTAAAAGTGATTCATTATTCAAGTAAATCAAGAGAAACATTTCGCTGCAAGTTTTTACTCTGTAAAAACTCTCTGATAAAATTTTCTTTGTACACAATTTGTATATCCTGAGCATACCTCAGTTATATTGTACATTGTCTCTGTTTAAGCTTCAAACTGCTATAGTTTAAAAGCTTAGACTTTTTCTTTGTAAAATTATTTTTGAGCCTGGAGAGGCTTGTCTGTAAAAGAATACTTGGTTGTTGAGCCTGGAACGGCTTGTCTGTAAAAGAATACTTGGTTGTAGAGCCTGAAGAGGCTTGACTGCAAAAGAATACTTGTAATCTTGGTAAAGATTAAGAGAAAATCCAAGTGCTAGTTGGCATTGGGACTGGACGTAGCTCACAGTGGTAGTGAGTGAACCAGGATAAATTTCTTGGCTAAGTTTTCTTACCCTTATCTTTTTTCAATTTATTTATACTAATCAAAGGGTGTTGAAAAACTGTTCTGATATTTTAAAAGCAAGAAACCTTTTAAAAGATATTTTCAAAAGTCGTCTTAAGAAACTTCAGACAGCTCCTTAAACATGTCTGAAATGTTTTTAAAACTCACTGTTTGCGAAAAACTTCCATAAAATATTAAGAAACACTATCCAACCCCCTTCTAGTGTTTCCCTGTGTTTCTACCATTGGTCCTCTAGTTCCCATACGTTTCTTGCAGCTTGGGGTGAGTTTACCCTAACCCTATAGGATGTCAGTGTCTTGATGAACCTTCCCACGTTTGTTGACTGTGACATTTCCAATATTGCCCTCGATGGTCACATTATTGACATGGCTAAGGCCCTTAAGCAAGCTACTCTTGATAGCGCGAAGTTCTCCCGAGGCGTATACACTAAGCATCGTGTGGAGCCTTCTAAATTCGCCAGTCCAGTTGACATTACCACTCCTGCTAGGAAGGTACACGATTCTAGGAATGTCTTACCCCCTTCCCAGCTTAAAATTGGGTGTGATTATTTCAAATACACGTACACCACCTGGATCTGTTATTTCTTCGGCAAATTTGATCGCTCTGGAAACTTTGAACCTGGACCTTCCGTCTCCCAACCTCGAGGTGTGCTTCTTTCATTTCTTTGTGTCTATCTCGTTATGTGTTCCTTGGACCTCCCTGGGCATCTGTTAGCTTAGGTGTGTTTATTTTTGCTTCTTTGTTGGCCGAAGGGATTTGCCTTCCTCTCGCTCCTCTTTACCTGGGTAGTTGTTATGGTCATTTAGATCAAATCTAGGAGCAAATGTTTTCTTCTTATGTCGGTTTCCCATCAACAACTTTGTACACTTAGTATTTCTCCAATGCTTTCTTTATGAGCGTTTTCCTGAGTACAACCATGTCCGAGTGATTCCGGATCCTCCTCAAAACAATGTCGATCAGCCTCCGGAACCTAGGTGTTATGGTTCGTTCATGGGGAGTCCTCGCCACTACCTCTTGGATCTCATTGATGATGAGGACGAGTGTGTGCAACGTCCTTATACGCTCAACTTCTTTCCAGGCCTAGAGGGTTTGGATCCTATTTATCAAGAAGACCATTTTGTTTCTCGAAACAATCGTAACTCTCGTGTTGAAGGTGTGTATCATACTTCCACTGCTGCTTGTCGTGCTTTTTGGTTATATCATTATATGCTTATCGTCTACATCGGGTAGCTCGTCAGTTTGGACTAGATCAACCTCCTTGTGATGTGGGGGTTCTTTATTGTGATGTGTCTGAAGCCATGCATGTTGTGATGTTTCTTCCCTCTTGCTCAATGTCTTTGGTGGATCCTACTAAGTTCACCCCTACTGATCGTGTTGGTCATGTTTTAGACTTAGGGTGAGTTTATTTCAAGGTATGTAAAAATATTTCCAAGAAGGTAAGGGTAGGAAAATGATATTCCCACATTTGATTCAAATTTTAGAAAAACTAATTCTCGGGTATTATTGATTCCGGGGAGTGTATTTTAGCCATGACTTGCCCACTTTTTATTCTCATGATTAGGGGTGGGAATCTTATATTCTCATGGGAATGGAAGTTATTTTTCTTACTTCCACTTCATCCTACAATATTTTTTCTATTTTTCTATTTTTAATTTTTTTAAAGTAAATGGTTTTTAAAAATATTCCCGGGAATATGAAATACATACCAAACATACATATAAATTTTACCTGGGAACAACATTCCTGGTAATATAATTCCAAAGATATTCCCGAGAATATGATTTTATACCTTGAAACAAACTCACCTTGCTTATTGGTCTAAACTGGAGATTTACTTAAAAAGGCACAACCTTCTAATGTAGGATTCCCAAAATTCTATATCATATATGTGCAAAGATCCTATATAACCACTACTCTGCAAAACATAAAAAAGCAAGGTGCATTATAAGGGCGTTCTCTGTGACTTCTCCCCCCCCCCCCTACTTAAATCATTCCTTGTGATTTGACCATTTCTCTATTGTTATTATTCTTTATAGCTCGTGAAGCTGCTTTAAACCCTCTAAGAAAACACAAATTGAGTTCTGCTCAGCAAGCTCTCAAGGATAAACTGGCTTTTACAAGTTACAACACAAAGCTCTGAACCTTCTAGCAAACGGGCATCTCATGGCCATCCTACGTCTAATATCTTGTCCACACCTTCTTTTCAGGATGGTAATGCTCCTTCTTCAAACAAACCAACTGTGAAGAGTCGTTCTAAAAAGAAAAAACTTCCTTTACTTCCTTTACAAAAATCTAAGCGCATGAAGGCTCGCCCTTCCAAACTTCCTTCTCAGCCTCACTCGCTGCTCATGTTGATTTAAATGTTCGCGCAGATAAAGATTCTCGTAATTTATTTGTTTAAAGACAGAGAAACGGGATCGCCACTAATTTTATTTAAGAAAAAGTTAGATAAAATCTTTAAAGATGTGGGTTGTGTAAACCGAGCTAGGTTCGGGAGTCAATTATGCACAGGGAAGGGTGGAAACTTAATCCCACACCACCCCTAATACATCCACTAGAAAAGTGGTTACCTTAGGGTATGTTTGGATAGGGTACGGAATGGAATATAATGGAGCGGATTATAATGGGGCGTAAAGGAATGAGATGGGATGGGATAAATATATCATTTGTCTGTTTGGATATTTTATAACGGAATGGAAGAAAGATTCCATTCCATTGTTTGGAAAAAGAATGGAACTTAAGGAATTAAAACTTTGTTATTCCTAAGTTACCCTTATTTTAAAAATATATAAAAAGGTTTAAATTAAAATAAAATAATGCAATGTTAGTGAAATTTTGGTACAAGGTCATTAATTAGAAGGTGATAACTAACAGATGCGCACAACAGTTGAAGGATAAATTAGTAAAAATGAAAATAATTTAAAATGGTCCATTACATTCCTCCTAATTTGGGGGGTAAGAAATTTGGGTGTTTAGAGTGGGTTAGAATGGTATGATCCCTCTCTCTTACCATTATATTTCATCCTTCATTAATCAATCCAAACAATGGATCATGACACCACTCCATTATATCCAACTCCATTCCATCTCCTCCCCTCTATCCAAACATACTCTTAGGGGCCGTTCGGGGCGGTTGCGAGTTTTCAATTTTTTGTTTTTAAAAATTTTCAAACAAGTTTTTATAACTCAAAATCAAAAACTGAAAACTTGTTTTTGTGGTTTTCAAAACAACATTTTGAAAACCACGAAAAGTGGTTTTCAATTTTTGATTTTGAGTTGTAAGAACTTAATTGAAAATCTTTAAAAACCAAAAACTGAAAACTCGCAACCACCCGAATGACCCATTAGTTTTAATTGTGCAAATTATTAATTAGTTTTTCAAATATTTATTTACCCCAAAATTATATAAAAAATCAAATCACTATTTATTTACAAGAAATAATTGAATTATTTACAAGGAAGAATTAAATTGTAATTTATTTACAAGGGTTAAATTATGAAAATTATTAATTTGACTTGACAGGGATTGGCTCTCTACTCCTACGTATCCTCCTGGTGCAATGAAGAACTAAAAAGTCATGTAGTTCTTCTAAAAAAACATTTGATTGGTTAACGGATTTTAATTATTTTTTTAAGAAAAGATTTGAACGCACAGGGTAAAGGTGAGCGGACTGAGCAATACGTTTACCCTTACAATAATTTTAACAAATGAAGACCTCGTAAGCGATACATCAATCATTGAAAATCTTTGTGTGCAATTATTATCATTCAACCAATATTTTTTTAATTAATTTTTTTACCTTTTTATATTGAACTTAGAAAAATGAATGAACTACACAATATTTACGGGATAATTTTTAAGTGAGATAATATTTACAGAAGATATTAAGCTAAATCAGCAAAATATATATTTTTTAACATTTTCAAAGATGATATTTACTTATAAGACAAATATATACAAAGATCACAATTTTTAAAACAAAAAATATGTTTACAACAAATTATGTGAATTTTGAATCAATCACTTATAGGAAATGAGATTAAATTAAAACACAAATATTTACAATGTACATGTAAATATTTAAATATTTTATATGTAAATAAATATTAAATTTAAATCACACATATATTTACAATGATGTAGTTAGCACATACAATTATTTTACATTGAAAAAATATTTTTAATTACAACAGAAAACTAAATAATTTACACATGAGTCAACAAATATTCAAAAATAAGATACAAAATGGTGGAATAAATGAATGAAAAGATATAGATATGAAATGAAACATACAAATACAATATTTGTGCAATAGAAATAAAATAATGAGATCGACACCATTCTTCATCACACCAATTTAAAATGAAATATATTTTTTGAATTTTTTATTTGAACATTATCTAAAGTTAAAGTTAGCAATATTAACAACATTATATGAGATCTTGATTATAATAAGTCGAGATTTAAATTTATTCAAATATAGAAAATACTTACAAGAACACCATTTTTTTGAATTTTCGTTCAGCATGAAATTTGATGTCATCATTTCAATTTATATTAAACAAATATTATATTTTTATATTTTTTATTTTTAAATAATGCAAATATGAAATTTACATACACCAATTATATATAAAAATACATGATAAAATAAAATTAGCTTCACGAACATTATTGACAACATTATTGACATGACCAAAAGAAAAGATATACCAATAAAATAGACTCATAATATAACCACAAAACAAATAGAAATGTTGTTTGTACATATTGCACATCTACGACATAGAGAGAAAGAGGGAAAAGAGAGAGAAATATGGGATGTGATAGGTGATATGATGGAGAGAGATAGAGAGAAAAATTGTGTTATATGAGTTATTGTATGTTTTTTGTTTCATGAAAAAGTTATCTCCAAAACAAATTGGCTTCAGTTTAACATCACTGACCATTGACCAATACCAAAATCATTATTGAAAACAATAGATAAAAAGAAGGGAAGTGCAATAAAAGGATCAGGTGGTATTGTGACATAGACACATACCCTTTGGAGATGCAGACAAAGCTTCACGTGAGTGAGAGAAAAGACTAAGAGGGAAACTAAATGGCTAAAAAAATGTGAGGTGGTGGACTGGACACACACGGACATCTAGACCAAAGATTGACCGGACTCAACGATGGTTTAACCGCGGGATTGAAATACTGATGCTATGCAGAATGAGGAACTAACAGTAAAGAGTGGGTTGTGGGTCTGGAAAAGCTTAGTACACCAGTGGCCGTGGTGCTTTGGATGGCTGATTTCGGTGATGATGGGAGGTGGTTGAAGCGGTGCAGAGGCGAGCAATGGAATGAGCTGCACACCACAAATGGTGGTTATATGTGACCGTGGATTGGGTTTGGCTACAAAAGGAGAAGGTGCGTGGTGTTGGGATGATTGAAATAGTGTGGGTTAGAATTTGTGTGGTTGGAAAACAGAAGATGAGGTTACTGCCTTCTAGGATTGATGGTGGCTGAAGATGGTGTCGTTGGTTACTAGGTGTGACTCTTTAGCTGCAAAGGGGAAGGTGTGTGATGTTTGGATTCTGTTGACACTGTGGAGAGGCTGAGTGTTGTCTAAGGGCTGTGGTTACCTACACGCCGTGAATTGCCGGTTGAAACAGAGAAGGATATGGAGAACAATTCCCCCTTGATGAGAGGTGAAGAACTTGAATTTATACTAAGTTTGTTGCAATAATGATCTGCTACTAGATGGGATGAATGAAGGAAGATAATTTTGCTTGATTTTTTTGGGTGATGAAAGAGGTGCATGTGGATGGGTCCTGTATAGTGTCTGTGAAAGTGGAATGCAGCTCAACTCACTGTTTGAGGTATGAGAAATGATACTCATACATCAATACAACATACAACCAAGAAAGATAAAGAGAGGAGAGAGAGAAATGTGGGATATGATAGGTGATGTGATGGAGAGAGAGAAAAAAGTGTGTTGTATGAGTTGTTGTATGTTATTGTTGTATGAATTTGTTATCTCTATGATTGATAAAAAATCTTACATTATTGATTTACATTATTCAGCTGAAAAAATCTGCTTTCTCATTTTCTCAAATTTCTTCAATCTATGCACCTCAAATGTATATTTCTTCTCCTTATTATTGACAATTAAGATTCTCTTTCTTTTGCTTCTGTCCAAGACACATTGTTCCAATCATTTAGAAAAACTCATGCTCGTACATGCTCCAATCTGCTTCTTTATTTGCCACCTTTTATCATTTATTTATTTATTATTTTTATTTTTAAATTTTTTAATCAAATAATTGATTAATGAATTAATAGAAATTAACTCATCGATCAATTAATTCATTTATTAATGTTCACTTTTTATATAAATTAAAAAAAGACTCAAAAAGTTTTTTTTAATAATTTTTTTAATAACACAATGAAAAATTTGTTAAAAATTAAAATGTGTATATTTTGAAAAAAAATACCCGGACAAAATTGGGTGCTAACAGTGAGTATATTATTCATCAATAAAATAATAAAAAGTGTGTGTGAAATTAGTTCTTGAGTGTTCATATTTTTTTTTGGTACAATTTATCAAAGTAATTTATTTTAATTGCCAAGAGTTCTCAAAGTTGTGTTTGGATCAGATTTAATAGCTTATTTGTATATATTTTACTTTGGGTGTGCTAAAGTTAGTCTCTTCAAGATGTTCAGACTTCAGAGACAGAATAAGGGAAATATTAGAGCTTGAGATTTTATTATTCCATTGGTTTTCTTTCTTTCTTAATCATAGCCTCATTACTGATTATATGATGGTTAAGTTCCACATTTGATTGGTGGGAAAATCAGTATGCAGGGTCACTCATGCTGAACTAGGGATTTCACAGTTAAGAAAATGTTGGTTGAATGATTAAATTTTTTGGTGATAAAATATACATTTGTTCTGTTTTTATGCTAAGATTAAGCTAGTGTTGTTCTTCCTTGTGAAAGGTTACTAACAGACAATTGCTTGGCTTGTTTTTAATCCTCCATCCTCTATTATTCTTTGTCCCTGTGTTTTATCTTTTCAGGAAAATTCAGTTCTCTATTACAAACCCTTTTTCCTTGCATGCATGAATTAGACGCTAAACAGATCATTGGTCAATGGAGACATTAACTACCAAGACATGACCCGTTATAAGTTTACTGCATATAGGCACATGACAAAGTAGTGGCCCCCAATTTGCTAGGTAAACATTTTGTTCTGCAACTAAATTTACAAGGCTCACAAAAAAGTGCATAGCAGACTTTCTTTTATATATATATATATATATATTTGTAGAGATAAGAATTCCAAAGTAGTTTGATCGATTGATTCGGTACCAGAAGCAAAAAAGCATTCTAGAAGAGGAATTAATCACTACCAAAAAAATAAAAAATAGAGACGGAAAAAATCCGTCTCTAAATGAACTTTTTCCGTCTCTAATGGGGTTAGAGACGGAATCAGTGTCGTCGCTGATTCGGGCGTCGCAAGTTTGTTAGAGATGAATTTTTTATGTCCGTCTCTAAGAGAATTATAAATATTCAGTGATTCCGTCTCTGACGATTTATTATCCGTCTCTAAATGGAGACGGAATTAGTTTTCCGTCGCTAATTTAGTGAGGTGTGATCCGTCACTAAGTTTAAAATTCCGTCTCTATCTTGAGACGGACTTATTTCAGTCTCTAATCCCGTGGAAATAATTTTGGGAATTTCGTCTCTAAAATCCCTCTCAATCTTTGATAGGAAACAGAACTGAATACTGATTCCAAAATTCAGAATAAAAATCATTAAAAAATTGAATTCCCATGTAATATTAAATTCTAATAAGGCACTTCTTAGTGTTTCAGTTCACGAGTTCTACTTTAATTCAATTTCAACTAAGTGATCAGATTCTAATAATAAAATATCATAAAGATTTCGTGAACCAAGATTGCTAAGTTAACAGAGCATTCAATTTTCAAGCCAAGGTAAAAAAAATATATTATGAACGGAATGCGATGACAGTGGCATAGTTGAATTCAATTTTCGTAAGTAATGGCAATAATAAGTAACTAGACCATTTAAGTAATCACCATTTCAATTTTCTTTAATTCAGGTTTTTAAAAGAAATTATACGTGTAAATTAATTTAGGCTATGTTGTCTCAGGTTTATAAATCAGAGAGAATTCAAAATTAAAAAAGTGTACGCTAAACATTTAGGCTATGTGTCTCATATTTATCCAACTTATCTACTTTGGGTTCATTGAAAGTGCTAATCACCAGTCGTTGCAAGGTGCTATTGCTTTGTCAAACCAGGACACCGTACCTACACCAATCCATTCTGCAGCATTTAAAAGCATTTCCTGTGTACAATTGAAGGACCAGACTCCATCGTACTCTGCCTTTGCAATCCACATCTGCATTCCCAAAAATAAGTCTCTTATCACTAACAAATAAACCGACCATATCAAAACAATATTCTAATAAATACACGAGGATGCCACTGGCTATTTATCATAAGTTACACAAACCCCAAGTGGTTTTTGAACCTCAACTCCTGTAAGAGGAGGAGACAAAATTCATGCAACCAGCTATGTATCGAATTAGATCAATGGATAAGAACTAGAACTAAATTAAAGACAATCACAGGCGTGTTATACCTGGTCTCGTTTCTTGTAATGTTCCCTAGTCTAAAAGCAATATGCATTAGCATCTTCATCAAATCCACCATCTGTTAATCTCTGAGAATGAGAATCATTTTGCTCTGACTCTACCATTATATTCTTGTCTCCATTTGATGAGGCAGAAACATGAATGGAAGAGTTAGATAGCAAATGCTCTGACTCTACCATTATATTCTCGTCTCCAAAAGTTGTTTCTGTACAGAATTTAAGAGGGTAAACAACTCTAACATCTAGCCCATGATTAGTACTTTCGAAAAGTTGATAAAGAGTATGGTGCCTCTTGGTTTATTTATAAAAAGAAAGAACATGGTATCTATAAAAAGGAAAATAAAAAGTGACAGAGTTGACATTAAAAAAACAAAAAGAAAATAAAAAGGTGAGTTCTTTCATTCCAATGATGACACATGACAAAAAAAGTAAGGTATATCATACAGGAAAAATAATAGAAGGTGCCATTTAGAACCACCCATATTTTTCCAGGTCAGCAGAGTTAGTGTTATAACAAATAATTATTATTTCTCTATTCTCTGTCATGCTACCATGAAACTTGCAAGCAGGATACGAGGTTCCAAAACAACACGGAAGCCAGAGAGATGAAGTCATACCTAGTATTTTTAGACGAAAGCGCTTGTATAAAGGGCTAGATTGATCACAGTCACACGCACCTGCTCTAGAAAACCATCATTGGGGCAAACAAATTCACAGCTCTGCCTCAACGATTCAAGGGCATCTGCAGTGAATGAAAACACACAGAGAAAAAAAGGAACAATACATATAAGTTCGAGACACAGAGACCTTCCAATTTATTTTACTTTCAAAAATAAAACAAAAGGCATATGATTGCAACCTAATATGAGTTGAAATCTCAACTGAAATCCCTAATCTAAACAAATATATTGAACAATTTTAATTGCAACCTAATCTAAACACAACATAAACAACCTCCTTACCGTCGCTGAGATCTTGAAGCTGCATAGTTTGGTTTAAAACAACAAAATTAGGTCTCCCTCATCAGGTTTTAAAGTATCAATTTAATATAATTATTGGCTATGACACACATTATTATCGGTAATCTTCATCAGTAATCATTCAAGAAGTTTTCAAGAGCTCATTACCAAAAATTGATTCCTTGAGGTTGTCTTGATGGTGATTTTTCTGCTCCAAATTGATTCCCTGATGCGGTCAAGGTCGTCGGCAAAAGGCAGCAGAGGAGGGTTTCACACTCAGCACCGGCGGCGGAACTCTTACGATCTCGAGTTTGAACACAACACTACGGTGAACAAGCACTTCACTGGTAGGGTTGAATTCGAAGCGGAGAGTGAGTATAGTTAAAGAATCAAGTGCCATGGATAAGCAATTGGAGATGGACCATTCAAAGAGTGAGAGAGAAGGGATTAGGGATTTTGCTGCTGAAGAAACGAGAAAGACGAAGCTAAAAAAGTTCTGGAATAATAAAAAATTAGGGGGAGATGAAATTTGTGAAAGCATTTTGACGGGGTAAGGACATAATCTCTAACAAATTCCTCCCTCAAGTCCTTCACCACTAATTGGGAGGCTCCACTGCCTTTGGCCTTCTCTTCTAAACCTTCCAATTCTTGTGCACCCTATGGAATTCAGCATTTGTTACCAGACATGCAGCACATAAAAAAATGGGGTACAAGTACAACAAGTGAAGAGAGAAAGCTACAAGCCTACAACATACTTGTCCAAGATCAGCAGTGAAGCAAACAACATCACAACCATAGTTCTCTCTGCAAGGCCAAGATCATTTAATGAGACATATACTAAAACCAGCACAGAAACTTATAGGAAATGCATTGAACAGCTACAAGGGACCATACTAAATCAAGTTTTCTAGCAACCTTTTACACCAGATAAAGAAAAAAGAACGCTATATTCAGCTTGAAAGGGGGATCAGTGAAGTCTGAGAAGGCAATTAACACAAGGATAAAAAAGACAAATTAACTAAGAATAAAAAGACAAGATTACCAGAAGCTTGACTGGAGAACGAATCTGTTCGCGGAGACGGACCTGCTGTGCTTGAACGGAGACGAAACGCACGACGCGGAAGAGGACGGAGGCAAGACGCGGAAGCCAGAGGACGGAGGCACGAACGAGTGAACGGAGCGCCGTTCTCTGTCTCAGTGAAATGAGGAAGATAACTATAACTATTGAACCCTAAAACCAGCACATGGTGAGAGGGAATTCTGGAGCCAAAACACATTGGTTTTTTTTTAAAAAAAGTTAAAATGTTTATAAATTTAAAATTTAAAATTATTTTACATTTACATATATATATATATAGATATATTAAAAGTAAATTTATATTCATAAAAGTAAATTTAAAAATTATTAAAAATATTATACTTTGTAAATTTAAAAATTAATAATGGATTAATGGATTTTAAAAATATTATTAGTTATCTCTTAAAAGTATATTATTAAATTATTAGAATTTTAAAAAAATATTATTTTCATAAAAGTAAATTTAAAAATTGCCAACCTCAATTCATAAAAGTATTTTAAAAACTATGGTAAAAAAATGATATGAAAAAACTTTACTTTAAAAAAAAATTGCAATTAGAGACGGAAATATTCCGTCTCCAACCTTCGTATCCAGATTTATTAGTTTGAGACGGATTTAGAGACGGATTATATATTATAGATGTTGTTTCCGTCTCTGACGTCCGTCTCTAACATTATTATAAAATTGATGTTATTAGTTTACGCTTTAGAGACGGAATTAGCGACGGAAATAATTAGACACGGATCACATTCTGTCTCTGGTGTCCGTCTCGAATATTTTTTTTCCAAGTTAGCAACGGAATCCGTTTGAGACGGACAACTCCGTCTCTAAATTCCGTCTCTAATTCTTAAAACTCATTTCCGTCTCAACCTAACAAATTCCGTCTCTGATTCCGTCACCAATAGTGACAGAAAAATTTCCATCACTAAATTCCGTCGGTATTTTCAACTTTTCTGGTAGTGAATGTATAATTAGATTTTACCTACTTTCTTTGTTCCCGTTTATTCTCTTCTAGTTTGAACTTTGAAGTGTCATTAACGTAATAATTAGAGTAAAACCCTCAAAATGGTCCCTGAAAGATATGGGGTTGGTCACATTGGTCCTTGAAAGATACGAAATTGCAAAATAGTCCCTGAGAAATAGTTACGTCGGGCAAAATCGTCCTTCTATTAAGTCCCCCACTGTTAAACTTAACAGTTTTGCTGATGTGGCAAAAGATTGAAAGTATGCAAATAGTCCCTGTTTTAAGGTGTCTGATGTGGCCAAAAGATTAATAGTTTTCAAATTAATCCCTAAGTGAAATCGATCAAAATGGTCCCTCGTTCCTGATAGAAACTGAAACGTCAATTGCCTTTTTCCCTCCAAACCCTCTTCACCTCACCTTGTAGTAGAAGTTACAAACTGCAAAAGAGCATTTTCAGTTTCAGACACAGTGACGCTCAAGGGTTGTAGGGTTTCGTCGCCGGAGAGAAGAAGAGACGCTAGGAGGCGATCACCCTGCTTTTGCTCCACCAAGGTACATTCATGTCCGATCATTTTGTTTTTTGTTCTTCAAGTTCTGCAAGAAAAATGTGTTTAAATGATAATGTGCCTTTGATAGTGTAGGTTAGTTAGCGAAATAATTATCGGTTGTAACCCCATGTCCGATATTTATTCGTTTGTTGAGCAAATGTGTGAATTGTGTGAAATGCATGCTGGGTTTTTTTATATGATTATGGAATGCATGAAACCCAAAAGTGGTCCAAGGAATGTAGACTACTAAAACTGAGTTAACTTTAATGTGGTCCTGTTCTATTTGTTAAGTATAATGTTATTGTATATGAGTTAACTTGAATGTGGTCATGTTCTATTTAATGTGGTCCAAATTTTCACACACCCAAGTTTATTTTTGTCTAAGTGCTAAGTTTATATATGAAGCAAGAATTTGGAGTCCATTTGGAAGCATTTAATTATATGAACAAGAATTTGGAGTCCATTTAAATGATTCCAAAATCTTTAGAAGCATGAGGGAAGCTAGGAAACTTGTGGAGGGTGATGAAGCTGCCACAATATGCCAAATTGTGGGATTATGCTCATGAATTAATGAGAAGCAATCCTGGATCCAATGTGAAGATGGATGTTATTCCATGCCTAAAGGACCACCACAATTCCAAAGGTTTTATGTTTGCCTAGAGGGATGTAAGAGGGGTTTCTTGGCTGGTTGTCGGCGATTCATTGGTCTTGATGGAGCCTTTTTGAAAGGCTATTTTGGTGGCCAAATTTTGGCTTCAATTGGTCAAGATGAAAACATGCATATTTTTCCATGGCTTATGCAATTGTGGATGTGGAGAACAAGGATAACTGGAAGTGGTTCCTCACTTTGCTGCACCAAGACATTGGTGACTACCAAAGAAATGGGTGGAACTTCATGTTAGACATGCAGAAGGTAACTCACACTCTTGCATGTGTAGGGACTAATTTGATGATTAATGAAATCTTTCAGGGACTGTTTTGATGGTTTAACTATTGTTTTGTGACTGTAGGGGCTTATTCCAACAATGTCAGGAAGCGATGCCTGGAGTGCCACATAGATTTTGTGCTATGCATTTGTGGAAGAGTTTTATTAAGCAATGGAAGGATTTGGACATGAGGGTGTTGTGTTGTGGCACTGTGCCAAGTCAACTACTGTTCCTCAATTTAATGCAAACATGGAAAGTGACAAGTTCTAAGACAACAAATTGTAGAAGATAACAACATTTTGAGATTTTTTATGAAACAATTTCCATTTCCTTAATTTAGGTTGAGTACTGATTGACAATTAAGCACCAGTAGGTGCCTTCTCATGTTTTGTTTTTGTGGTATTGTTAAGACACTATGCTTTTATTTTGGATGTGGTTGAATTACTTTAGACAATGACAATTGTTTCAGCTTGGTTTAAGTTTTGGTGTTTTCCACAGTTTTGATTTGTGTAGATGTATAGTTTAATTTTTTAAAATCCATCTCATACAATTAATGCAACATTTACATTTAAGGTAAATATACAATGAATACACAAATAGGGAAAAAAAATCAATTCATACCACTTTTCATCAAATTCTTCAAGGATTCATTAATCAAAAGCATGTTCTTGAATACATTCCCAGAACTAAGTTTACACAATAAAACTTGCAAAGTATTTAACAAGCCAAAACTACTTAATGAACCAACAGAATCAAATCAAGAAACACAGATTACAACCTCATAAATCCCATTCCTATTACATATTTCCTAACTAATCTAACTTCATCCATTAGATTATCAATCTTCATGATAAGCTGAGTTTTCTTCCAAACTTCAATGTTATCTCCATATTCTACAGAATCCTCAACTACTTCATCAATCCAGCAGAAGTAGCTACAGTTTTGGGCGTGATCCTGCCAAATAAAAAAATTAAAGCCAAAAGACAGGACACAAACGAGCTTTCATGACCACATTAATGTATGATTTAAAGTCAGAATAAAGTCAAATAGAACCAAAATCATATATTCTTACCTTCGACAGGAGGACAAGAATAAAATTCCCTCCCTGGATTTCTCTGTGTTCTTGAGGTCCGAGCAGTCACCTTCAATCCGCAATGGCCACAAACGAGTAACATACCCATTGATGGTGAAGACGTACTCCATCTTCCATTGTTGTTTCTCATATATGTTTGATGCTCAGGGTGCTCTGTTTCTCCTCCCATCATCGAGTGTTTTTCTGCTACTAATAAGCTTTTTAGGGTTTCAGACATTAGGGGAGATGATTATGGTTGAGGGAGAGAGACGGGAAGAAGAAATATGTTAGACAAAATGCAAATCTTTAGTTTTGTCCCTCCCATAACTTTTAATAATTTGTAATACCTTCATTTTAGTCCCTACAATGCCACATCAGACATGACATGTCAGTCTTTTTGCCGGCATCAGCAAAACTGTTAAGTTTAACAGTGGGGACTTAACAGAAGGACGATTTTGCCCGACGTAACTATTTCTCAGGGTCTATTTTGCAATTTCGTATCTTTCAGGGAACCAATTGTGACCGACCCCATATCTTTCAGGGACCATTTTGAGGGTTTACTCTAATAATTATCAAATGTTTTGTCTCAATAACGTGGCCATATTCTTTACTCCTAGTGGTCAGAAACATATATAGAGTTTATCAAATGTTTTGTCTTAATATCACTTTCTGAGGAGGGTTTAACTTACACTACAGTGTAAGGTACACCAAGTATTACACGGTTTCAATGATTTTTTAATGGATCGTCGTATTAAGTAATTCTCGTTAGATTGAAAGTACTATCATATAGATCATACATATAAAGTTTTACATTCAATCCAAAATTATTTGATATGTCATTGAGATGTCTCAAGATTACGTTATATATACATTAAAAATATGTGAAAAACCAACAGTTTAATTATCAAGTTATTAGTGTCAAAATTTTACAGAATTTGACACATATAACTATGATGATTAATAAACATAATTCAACGGTTGGATTACTAAAAGACACGTTTGATTTATAGTTATCAACGGTGTAATACTTGGGTGTAACTCACACTGGTGTTAGTTGAACCCTCCTCCTCAAGTTATGTCAAATGGTGTAAAATTATTGAAACTTGAAAAAGATATAATTTACAATATTAGTTGACTACGTTGTCAAAAATAGACAAATAGGCTTTACAGCAAGTATATCCCTGTCAATCATCTCAGTGTTGCCCGAACCATACATGGAGTGGATAGTCAACTATAGGTAGAACTATACCAGCTTTTGTTAATTTGGCCTGCAATACCATATCTAGCAGTTATGGGTTTTAGCTGAAAAAGTCAGGTGGAATCACATTTTACTTATTTGTCATGTCCATAGGATATTGCCATTTCATCAGTCAATTTTTTTAAACAGATCCCCAAGGAAGATTCTCCATTTCCAATACGATCAGAGAGCCACAGACTAGCAGCCTTCTGAAGCTGAGTAGAAATGATAATACTAATAGCCAACTCATGCACTAGTGCTACCCCATCTACTTAGCATCCTTGATCCAAAATTAAGAGTAAAAATAATTAATCATAGAAGGAGTGCCTTGGTACAACTCTTGGAGTTGTCGCCATGTAACCTGGAGAGCACATCCTCATATAGACACTTGTAACCTGAAAATTTTAGACATCTCATCCAGACAGAATATATAATACACAATATTTGTTAAGTTTTAAGGGGTTTATTGTTAAAAGGTTCCGGAGAATACTTGCATTTAGGGCGTGTTTTTCTTGCTTCAGGTTCCTTGCTTTTCTTTTCTTGCTTCTTGAAGTTTTGCATTTTCATGACATCATTGAATTGATATTATATTTATAAATATGGTAGAGATTTTATAACTAGTTTCTTTCTATTTTATAAATTTACATACCAATGTGTGTGTAAGAGTAAAACATGGGAAGACATAAGGATTAGTTCTAGAAAGAACTTGAATGATCCTGGTGCACCTCTTGGGTTCATATTGTGTGCAGTTTCTTTGGTGTGGTTACATGTCTCTCCAAATGTTCTATTTGATTTCTTGAGGGATGAAGCTCGCCGAACTGAGTTACTACTCTCTCTTGGCCAGTGCTTTTGTCAATTTGGTGACTAATGATATTTGTCTTGATAGTAAATATTATCATTGTCACAATGGGATATCATGTGCAGTGGTGCTTCAGTGCAGTCCGTTGCAAATTATATTATATCTGTGAATTATAAATTTTACAAATTTACAATCAATTATTTGTCAATAGTTTGAACAACCTTGTGAGATGATAAATATTTATATATATTCATTATGGATGCGGGTATCATTGAACTATAGCTACTCTGGCAGGGTTTTGTATATTCATTTTGGTGGGAGTTGTGAATTTTAGTTTACTTTGACATTATTAGTTTACTCCAACAACATTATATCATGAATTTCAGTATACTAACAGATATAGTATCATAATTAGTTCACCTTGACTTGCTACCTCATATACTTGACATTAGCATTGTTGATATTAGTTCACCTCATTAATACATTTATGTTGGTTGTGAAGTTAAAACTTGACTTATTATTTGTTGATTGGTTTGAGACAGAGAATCAGCTGGAGGTTGGAGTCAAATCATCACTTAGTTAATTGAAGAATGAGCAAAAAGAACTTGAAAAAGATCTAATTTGTAATTAGTTGACTATGTTCTAATTTTTTACTTAGGCGTTGACTTTAATTGCATGGTTACTTATATAAAGTCATTGTACTCAAATTCCACTATTTGTTTACATGTTGCTACGTTATATTTTAAGAAAAATGAGTATACTTGTATAGAAATGATATACTTGTATAAAAGCATTACAGAAACGAGTATACTTTTGAGAGATGTTATTGACTTCTCAATAGAAAGTTCAATTTCTTGTTAACATTATGCTTGAATGAAAAAGACATGCCTAATTTTCATGATTTTAATATCAGTTTTTCTAACAAGTGCAACCTTGCATAGGATAAGAAAACAAGGTTTTTCTAACATGTGCAACCTTGCATAGGATAAGAAAACAAAAGTGGAAAGGTTTTATTGGAAATTACGACTTTTAACATTACCAATGCATTGATTCACTACAACAAAATTTACTTTTAGTGGCAATTATTTTGCTCTTTAGCGGCAATACAAATAGCTATTAAAATTTTTGCCGGCAATTAATCAATGGCCATTGTATCCAGAGTCGGTAAAAGTTTTGCCAGCATTTATAAGAAATGCTGGTAAAAACTTCAATAAAGGCTAGGAAAAATATAAGAATTTTAGTGGCAATTGCTGCGGCTATTCTAATGGCCAGTAAAATTTGTCTATACATTAAGAAAATTCCATAGTTAATTCGCAGTTAATCTCTAGCTATAACTATAATACCATTAAAAAACTTCAATGTCAATATTTCAGTATCTCACATTTTCACATTTCTAAATTCTACCAGATAGAAAATTACTACTTTTAAAACATCAACATTGTTCAGAAAGGCTCTTCACGTGAGAAATTGAGTGAATTGATTATGAGAAAAATAATGAATACAATAGATTAAGCACATTGTCATCGAGTATTCTAAATCTAATGGAAATTTGGACATTATTGTATTTGGAGCTTCTTATTGGCCCTTTAACAAAAACTCTGTTATAATAATCAATCACATCCTACAAAATTAGACTACTAAATATTCAGAAAAGAAAGGAAAGGAAAGGAGGTGTCATGCATAGCATAATGTATTCTTCTTGACTTAGTAAAGAAGAAAGTAAGACAAGATAGATTAGATTAAACAATTGAATTTAATAATCTGGAAAGGACATCTTGAAATTTATTTTTTAAATCCACCTCAGGATAGTATAATCTTGGATCAAAGAGAAATTAGAATACAATTACTTCTTTATAAAAGATTTTACTATTCCCTTTCTTTCCATTCCACTAGAGACTTTATAAAGGACATCTTCAATCACATGACACGCCATCTATAAGGCCATCTCCATCCCAGCACTCCTCAAAAATTTCTTAAACTAATATTTTGTAATTTTTCACACATTCCTATACTATTATATTATTTTTATTATTTTAAGCAACTCAATCACTTTTTATCTCCATCCCAGCAACTCTAAAAAATTTCTTAAATGGACCCCACAATCCACCTATCAACCAATCACACACTACATAATAATATTTTAATAAACAAAAAAGTTAAGCAGCAGTGGTGCTTATATAAGCACCAGCTGCTAAATAAGATCTGAAAAAAAAAAAAATGCCCCATCGCTGATTGTCAGGTAAGCATCGGGCTAATGGCTAATTGTCAGATAAGAACTCGTTATAGCATCAGCGATGCTGATGCTCTAAGGTATAGAGTAGAAATAATAATAAATACAAATACCATCACCCATTGCTGCTTAGAAGGCATGAGATTCCAATATTGAAAAGCCTAGACACTAATGAATACAAGGCAAAAGTCCCACCTGCAATTGATTCCGAAGCCGTCATTGCAAAGACTAGAGATGAGAAACCTCAAACCAAACCCTGCAGTGTATAACTATCATGAAGATGGTATGAAAAATGCTAGTTTCACCTAAATCGTAACATTTGTGGACGCTATTTACAACATTACATGGAGCTTAACAAGTTAAAACTTAAAACCTAACAGTAGTACACGAATCAAAGGCGAATCAAACCCTAACAAGACAAATTGGGAGGAAAAAGTTGTGGAAAAGCAATTAGACTTATTTAAACAGAGAAGCAATGCACATTATTGATTCCGAAGCCGGCATTGCAAAGACCTTGAACCTCCTGGTGTAGAACTCGAATATCTCGTGCGTGACCTTGGTGCCTCAGCTCACGATGATGATTTGCAAAAGCTTCTCTGCAACGATGGCGAGCTTGGCATTGAGGCTAGCAAAGAGAAGCACCATGAGAAATGGGAGCCATGGCGGCGGCGAAGAGGGAGCCATGGCGGAGAGGATGGTGGAAAACGGAGAAGCAAAGGAGAGAGCGCGAAGAAATCTACGTAGAGCTCTGAAAATTGAAAAACAAAATTGTAGTGACTATTGAGTGACAGTGTGGGTAAATATCATTTTTTTTTACCGGCAATTTATAATATACCATTAAAAATTTATATTTTACTGGCTACTATTGATTAGTCACAAAAAATTGAATTATTTAGTAAAATACTGGCAATCAGTTTATTACCACTAAATAATGGTCGCTAAAGACAAATTTTGTTGTAGTGATTGTTGTAATAGCCGTAATTTCCAATAAAAATTTCCCACTTTTAATTTTCTATCCTATGCAAGGTTGCACATGTTAGAAAAACTGTTTTAATATATCAGTTATTACTAATTTTCTTATATATAAAATTACCATATATTTTTTTATTTTATAAGTATGAAAAAATTATTTTTATCAGTTATTACTAATTTTCTTATTTTAAATAATATACTTATTTTTTTCATTAACTTATATATATATAAAATTATTTGTTTAAATTATTTAAATTCTATTATTATGCTATTTATTTAAAATAATAAAAACAAAGAACTTTGAAAACTAGGAAATTTGATTTCTTCATCCAAACAAAGAATTTTAAAAATGAAGCAATTTAATTTCTTCATCCAAATAATAATTTTTAAAAATGAAGGAAATTCAATTGAAGCAATTGAAATTTCTAAAAATTTAAATTCTCTAAAATTCTTAATTGTTCCATTCAAAAACGTGGGTTAGAGCACATTAGATTTCCCCACTTCGGATTTCTAGAGGAACCTCATCTCATTCAATCACACAATAAGTGTTAGTCATCATTAACAAATGGGAAATAACATAAATACCATTTCGTCTTTGTATCAGTGCGCTCAATATGCTCATCACTAATGGTGCTTCCACTTGCACCTCTTCCTTAAAATAATGCTGCATAACTCTATATAGTGCTTCTGAGTGGAATGAAACATTAGAGACTACATGATAGAAGAATGGGATCAAAATGTACCATTAGACTTCTGCTTTTCTGCTACATAGTCTTCTTTAGCTTTATGCATTGCAGCAGCACAGTGTTCTCAAAGATGAGTCATTCATACACATGCAATGTTACCATAGCTGAATGCCATCAGAAGATGAGCTGCTGATGGAGTAGAAATAAGCCGAAGGTTTCTGGCAGAGAAGAGGTACATTTCCAATGGAGCTCTTGAGAGAGATAAACCAGTATGTAACGGTGGTGCTCGTGGTGAAGCTTACAGCAAAAGTGAAGGGTGTCTTCCTCCCCCATCAAATCCTCCAAGCAGAGGCTGCTCAGAATATTATCGTTGTAGGTCTGACTCTTGACAGCAGCTTCATAAAAAGATGTTTAAGGTTGTTGAATTCACATAAAATCCTTCTGTTGTCAATTACATTCTATGGGAGCTTTGGAATTTGCAATTATATGAAAATTTTCCAATTAGTTCTCACTTTGATGATCATTTCTTTGATTACTTAACATCATATCTGCTAAGGGGTTAGCTTTGTAGCTCAGCTCAGGCCACAAAAGAAACAGGAATTCCAGCAATACTATTGCTAACACTGAAGTTTGCTTACTCAGGCATATTTTAAGTTTTAAATAAGGGTTGGCTTTGTATAACCAACAAAAATGCATCCTGCCTATTCTGAATTGCATCAAATCGAAATAAATACGAAAAAAAGAGGAATTATATTTGCATTATCTAGTAGAAAATACAGTTGCCATAAAAAAAGGTCCAGTATAAGCAGAGAAGTGTAGAATGGAATGAGGGATGAGATTCTCTCTGTCATACAGTTTCTACAATCATACATGAATGATCCCTCAATAGGGATATATAAGCTGGCAATATGCCGAACTCATCATCACCCTTCCAACAGCCCCCTTTTTATGGGCATGGGAAAGCTTGAGCAAACAAACCAGGGATGGTTTGAATGATGAAGGAAGAATATACCAGTACTACTTGAATGCAAGCTTCCATACTTCACGCACATTAGATGAACCATCTGTGATTTCAGCAATCAGGTTACTAGTCATGACACCTGCACAAATAAGGGCTGTTATGACATGACACCATTACACCAATTGGTAAAAAAGGAAGACAAATAAAGCAGTATATATCTCGTGAGGATGACATCATATCCTTGACACTTCACTTTGCATAATTAGACCAAACTTTTGATGACTCCCGGCCAGCATAGAACACATGGTTCCATGATTTAGGTTCCAAATAATATGTCGTATATAAATCACTGTTTCTGTATGTAGCTTATAGTAGTAATCTAATGGATGAAAGGATCAGTATGGTTATTACTACAAGTTGTTTGCATATCAAGGAAACTATTTTTCTTATAAAACTGTAGAGCACATAACATACTAAGAACCAGAATAATGCTCCAGCATGAATATAATTGCATTTATCAGTATTAGCTCACCATCTTTTTCTACCACAGACAGAAATCGCCGACTCCCACCACCTACTCCAAAATAATACTTCTTTGCAGCCATGTACACAACTCCATCAGGATGTCGCAAGCACTGTGTAATGAACACTTATAAGCAAACCAATGCTTTTATAGCTAAAAATACACATTAATACATACACAGTTAATGCACTCACGTTTACATTGCAATGACTCTATATAAAATATTATTTTGTTGTCAATCAACAAAACAGTACCTTTTTTATAAGATTGTAGAGATTTTGGAGACTGTTGATTGAGTAAACTGTCTCTGCCATCAGAATGAAGTCATAACCAGCACCTTGATTGTGTTTTGCATCTGTACTAACATGGGAGAGAAGTTTATCAATTTCACTCCAGTCACCAGCAAAATAGCGAACTTTGCCTTGTCACAAATGTCGAGTTTGATGGTGATGGTTGAGATTTTCCAGAGAGATTTGCATTTAAATTAGGAATGGTGAGGCAATGTAGGACCTCAGCATTGAAGTCTTGGAAATGTACAGCAGCTGCCCCCTAAAGCAACAAGAATAAACACATAATTATTTTTTCAATGTTAAGGATGCTAAAGCAAAGCCAATAAACCATATTTTACCTCAAGCAATGCAAAGATTCCAGGAAGTCCATGACCGCATCCGACCTGAAAATCGAATATTAAAACTGAGTGATAGCCAGACAGCTTTTCTGATATGCTTTAGGTATATCTTTTGAATCAATTTCTATTTAAATTTAAACTGGCAAAAGATCTTCTAGAGTAAGTGAGTTTGTCTCTAAGGAAGTATAGGTAAGGTATCCACCCTTAAATATTAGGGTTAAGATCATGCACCTTAATTAAATGAATGGTGGATATAGCCTTACTTGCTAACTTTAGAGACAAGCTCACTTTAGAGTAGCCTTGTCTACATTAACTAAACTACACCATGGTCAAATACTCATACTGAACGAACATTCCACATGGTTGATCTAAACCTGCTAAAACCCCAGAAATTCACAACCATTTGTGACTAAAGCCAACTACTACACTTTATTTTGGCAATTCACCCACTTTTTTGTTCTCTGTTTCAATCCATAACAAACTGCATTTCAATACCCTCAGTAACTTCTTGAGTGGATTTCAGTGACTGAAGAAATTAAGCTAACCTATCAAGCCCTATAAAAATTTTCCAAACACTTAGCTGCTCAATCATACTGAATTTTACTACAAATTTACTATTAAGATAAAATTTTCCAAACATAAATCACATCACTTCAAACTCACTTTCAACCAAATTAATTTTATAAAATCAAGTTCATTCAAACTCAGTTTGCAAATGCTCACCCAAACACACACTTCCTCGTAGTTTATCAAAAGAAAAAAAAAAGCAATGGCGTAAAATGGGAACAATCCTAATGGAACAATCCTAGAAATAAGCTTCCTGTCAATATAAATATCAATAAGCAGAATGTGTAGATAGAACATGGGACATGAGGAAGGAAATCTCAAAAATAACCACTTGCAAAAGACTTCATGGCAATAACTATCAATGATAATTTTGCATGTAAACTTTAAAACAGAGAATTGATAATATTGCTGAAATTACTCAAAGATGGCTTTAATATTAACACCAAAAGTTTGACCTTCTAAAATATTGGAACACCTTTGTAAATGCCATTTTCTCCAACTGACAGTCAAACAAGAGCAAAGCCAACCAAAATAATATATCCTCAATAAATGCAAGACTAGGATCCGTCAAGTATGGTTCACATCAACTTATAAACTAACAACTGGTACAGAGAACTCCAAGAAGACTCGCATGCATGGTGATGTTATTGTCCATCCTCATGTTAGTGGAAGCAAAAAAATATTGATAAGAAATGCTTTCGGATGTGCGATGCAAGGCGCAGGGTGATCTGCTCCATGCACAATGCATCTTTCTATGTGAACGAAGATGCCAAGGAACCGCCCCCCCCCTCCCTCCTCTAATAGTCACATTAACAATTTCCCTTTGGCTGTGCAAGTTCTGAGTGCAATTTTATATTTATAAATGGTATAAAAAGAACTTAAGATTTGTCCTTATTTCATTTCATTGTATACAAACTGCATCTATGCAATATACTACGAGTCATACACCTTTACTAAACACCTAATCAATATCCAGGCAATAATATTATTATACAGTACAGAATCAAGATATTAAAATTATACTAAAGAGCCAGAATTCATTTTCCCCAAAAAAAGAACAAAAAATACAACCTGACAGAGCCATTTATCAAACAGATAATACAGAATCATGTTGAAAAATAGAAGCCTACCTACCTCTAATACACGCTTCCCGCCAATGAGATAAGCTCACTTTTGATATCTGAACGAAGGGCTTTAATTAGATCAAGTGAACCTTCCCACAGCTTCAGTCCTCCTAGGCCAAAGGGAACCAAAGTTGCAACTGATTTAGTCATCAACAAGATGGGAGTGAATGAATGAATAAACATAAATGCAAGGAACAAATGCCATCACCTTCATATTTCCCGGAACTAAATCAGAGTTGGATAAACCAAAAACTTGTTGGGTATTCACCCGCCCTGAGAATTGTCCATACAAGAATATAACAAAACTAAGCTATAATTCCCATTCTGATATATTCTAAGAATTTGAAAGGAAAGAAAGAAACTTTACCTTTAACAAAGTAACCCCATCTAAATTTACTGACTCCACATTGTGTTTAGCGGATGAAGGAACCTAATTTTGCATTGAAAATAATCAATTTCAAAAAAAAAAAGGGCAGCGTTTCAAACAAGCGTGAACAAGTAACGAAGAATACCTCGGAATCAGAGGCGAGAACTTCGACGCAAGGAGGAGGAGGTATTGCAGGAACTTGTTGTGCAGGGTCGTCAAATATCCCGAAGCCAGAACCTGGGAAGAGAATAACTGAAACGTTTCCAAACTCGCCTTCTGAGCATTTCCCTGCTTTAATGCCGTAAAAGAAAATTTAAAACCATTAATTAAATTGATCACAGAGAAGAAGAAGAAGGTTATTATTCATAGTTTCATTCATCGTCACCTCGGAGTTCGCCGCCGCCATTTTTTCAGCTTCCTCAGACTGCTTCCATGCTCCATCTCTCGCGTTAACGGTTTTTTTCTTTTTTTTTCGTTTGTCTATGCTTTTTGGGCTTTGCCTACGTGGCAAAAATCCAGATTTATATTTTGGGTTGGGCTACGTGACATTTAACCTTTTTTTGGTCGAATTGACATTTAACCTTTTTTTCTTTGGTCGTAATTGACATTTAGGACCCGTTTGGTGCACAGATAAGAGGCAGGATATGATAACTTTATCATATCCTATCACTTATCATGTGTTTGTTGCACCAATATGATATGATAACTTTATCCTGTTGCTTATCCTATCATATCCTTCTAGTGTAATTCTTATCCTGAGGGGGGAGCTGGGTTAGGGAGTGATAGGATATGATAGGATAAGATAAAAAATTTCTTTCCTCATTTATCCTCTCTTTCTCTCTCTCTCTCCCCCTCTTTCTCTCTCATATCTCTTCCCTCTTTCCTCTCTCTTCTCCCCCTCTTTCTCTCTCCTCCTCCCTCCCTCCCTCTCTCTCCTATCTCTTTCCTCTCTCATTCTCTCTCCTCCTCTCGCCTAGTCCTATCTCGTTTCCTCTCTCTCCTCTCTCCTTTCTTATTCTCTCTCTCCCCTCTTTTCCTCTCTCCTATCTTTTTCCGCTCTCTTTCCCCCCTCTCTCCTCTCGTCCTTTTCTCTCTCCTTCTATCGCTCCTCTCCTCCCTCCCTCTTTCTCCTCCCCTCCTATCTTTTTCACACTCCTCTTCTCCTCTCTTCTTTTCCCTTCCTCTCCTTCCCCTCTCCTCTCTCCTCTTTCTCTCTCCTCCCCCTCTTTATCTCTCGTCGCCTCTCCTTCCCTCTCTCTCTATATCTCTCCTATCTCTTTCCTCTCCTCCCCTCTCTATTCCTTTTTCCCCTTCCCCTCCCCCTCCCCCCTCTCCTCTAGAGCCGGAAAAATGGGCTAGCCCGACCGGGCCGACCGCAAAAATAGGCTTGGGCACCTACTTTAGAAGCTCGAATAACTCCGGGCTTTTTAGCAAGCCCAATAAAGCCCTGCTACCCGCAAAAAAATTGGGTAGTCCGCAAAAACCCACAAAAAAAATGGGTTACCCGCAAACAGGTAGGGTAGGGCTCGGGCACCTACTTTAGAAGCTCCGAATAACTTCTGGGTTTTTTTAGCCCAACCCGATAAAGCCCGCTGCTCGAAATCAAGATGGGTCGGGCCAGGTTAGCCCGAATTGACAGCTCTACTCTCCTCCTCCCCTCTCTCTCCTCTCTTTCCTCTATCCCCACTCTTTCTCTCTCCTCCTCTCTCTCTTGCTCCCCCCTCTGTCTCCTCTCTCTCTTCTCTCTTTCCCCTCTCCCCTCTTTCTCTCTCTCTTTCCTCCTCTTCCCTCTCTCTCTTCCTCTCTCTCTAAAATAACAATTTTTGTGCTAATTTTGCTATTAATTTTAATATCTTTAACAATTTTATTTTTTTGTAAAATAAATTTAAATATTTTCTCATATAAAATAAATTTTTATTATGTGTGCTGCTAAAAGCAAAAAAAAAAATTAAATTGTAATAAAGGTAATTTTGTCATTTTAATATTCTTTATATCCTATCCTACCATATTTGTCCATCTCAAACGTAGGATAGAATAAAATAATCATATTTGTCTTCTTATCCTGGTTGTACATCAAACATATGATAAGATAAGAGCTTATCATGCTCTTATCCTATCATGTCACTATCCAACTCTCCTATCCTATCCTATCATATCCTATCATGTGCACCAAACGGGCACTTTAACCTTATTAAATCCCTTTTTTTGTATTTTGGGTTGGGCTTTGCCAACGTTCTTATTAGATTTTTTTAAAATATTTTTTCCATGCCTCTAATTTTCCATTTAAATAAAAAAAATCTCAATAAAAAATGACGATAGAAACCATCCTAAAGAAAATTACAATTTTAATTCTCCCTCAATCAACCAACAACCATTAAACTTTTTCTCTCCCAACTCTTTCAACTATTTCCTTCCACTTATCTCACCTATATGCTCCTGCAATAGAAGGGGTTGGCAGGTTGTTCCTATGGACAATGATAAAGGTGCTTCAAGGAACATTCATTGTAATGAAGTATTATGTATTTCATTTTTATTCAATTGATTCATTTTTAAGAGTAACGATTTGGTACGTTAAATGTCACGTGGACTCTTATATGGTCCCATGATATTATAACAAGTATGAAAGACTAAAATGATAGTATGTGGTGATTTTGAAGAACTAAATAACTAAAATGAAACTTTACTAATCTAATGCAAAATTTGTAATTAGGCCTTCCTCCCCAAATTTTTTTCCTAATTCATGTAAACACCAAAATCTTAATTCTGGTATGAAGACAATTAGACAATATTATAGACATGATTGGTGGGGGGGATCATAGCATTCTCATTTGCACCACCAAGTTTCTATCAATGTTATGTTTTGTAACTGACTTCAATTTTGTATTTTAAATATTGTATGTATGAAACCTCATAACAAAATTTTAGTAAACAATGAAGCATGTTCCTTTGTTAAATTATACTCCCTATTTTTTTTTTCCGTAAACGTTTTGGCACTATTTTATGTTCACTTTTTCATTGTCACTTTTCTAAAATCAATGAGTTCTTAATTTTTTTTTTCGCTTTTACCCTTGATAATTAATGTTTGTTTGCTGAACAATGTTTTATCTTTTCCAATGTACCTATTTCTTCTCCACCCACCCATATGAAGTTATTGTTGCATTTAATTAATTAGTTCCTTCTAATTCTAACTAATTCTAGATTTAATTTACGAGTGCAACATTTTTCCAACGTATACATATTTCTTCCCCTTCTATCTCTTTTACTTTCATGCTCTGCTGCTATTCTTCTTGTCTTCTTCCTTTTTTTAAGATTGAAATATATAAAAAAAAACATATTGTTATTTACACACTCTGAAGATAATATAAAGTCTTGATGCATTTAGAAAGAGTAAAAGACTCTATGGAAGGGATTCAAGACTCTGTAACTTTAGAAAGGGTAGAAGACTCCATGGATAGGATTGAAGAATCTGTAAATTTAGAACTGGTAGAAGACTCCATGGAAGGGGTTCAAGACTCTCCAAATTTGGAAAGGGTAGAAACTCACTCGATTTTATGTTAATTAAAGATGATGAGGACTCCATAAATTCTACACTTTTACGGAGTAAAAAGCACCCCCCTAGATATAGATTTAAACGTTTCAGTTGATCATGGGTTTGATTTAAATATTTATGTTGATCGAGTCCAAAGGATGAAGATGTGGGGTAAAGATGAGATAAGAGAAAACACTGAGTGTCATGCTAAAAATTTTCTGCCAGCATTTAGAAAAACACACAAAGAATGGAAAAGTGTTGTAATTTAATTTTGAGACATTGTAGTAATTTAATTTCATTTTTTTTTTGCATTTTTAACTTTTATTAGAAATATGCAACTTTTTGAGATGATATTCACTTTTCATAATATTCACATTAAACTTTTGTGATGATATTCACATTGCTAACATATTTACGTTAATATATTCACTTTTCGTAAAATACTCACGTTAAACTTTTCATAATCACGTCAAATTGTTTCATTAGCCAATTTCCTATATATGACTATTACCAATTGATAAAAACATATTAAAAATAGAATACATAAACAAAGCATATAAAATGAAATAATGAATTTTCAAATAACAAATAGAAATATAAATTGGGTTAGATATGTAGTATTGAGCATTTAAAATAAAATCTTAATTAATCTAAATATTGAAGAACATCTTGTACCAATCTAGGATCACATTTGAGTTGCATAGGCAACTGTCCTTCCCTTTCTAACATTGTTTTATTCAAATGGGGAATTTTGTACTTATGTGAACCTCTTGCTTTAATGATCTCAATCATGCAAAGTTTGCAATGTTAAAAATATACAATTTGATTTAATGTAGAAAAAGCTTCAAATGACCTCTCAACGGTACTGATAAGCTCATCAATAAATTTAGGTGACTCCTTATATTGTAAGGATTGAATAGCACTAAAAAAATACAAGATCTAAATATTTAAATATGGAGAGTTTGTCGGTTGGTACATCAAACGAATATGGAATCCATCTTGGGAAGCTAGTCGGCGAAATTCATCATCTTCGCAATCAATGCGTGTTCTTGCATTGTCTTGTTGAATAAATATTGATTGCCTATTTCCTCTCTTGGCCATTTTGCATTGATGGCGGGTAAAACTTTATCAAGCAAGAATGTCTTAATAACTTCTTTTGTAATTGGAGAGCTATAGGTTTAGTCTCTAATGTGCCCGTAGTTCTATTCACACTAGCCCTTTTAGCTGGATCTTGTGTGACAAAAGGAAATACACCAATCTTGCCAGATAAAAGTTCATTTCCTTGTGCACCAAACCTTGGATGGGCTATAGCAATTAAAAACATAATTGTACCAATGAATTTTTTTGCTTTTACAAGTGCGCATTGGTCCTCTTCATGTTGTAGCAAATAATAATTTTGAGATCTCTTTGTCATATAGAACCACTTCTCATCAATGTGAATGATATTATACATCCCCAAGAAAATGGGATCATGTGGTATGCTAGCACTATTAAGCTGGATATGCAAAATTGCAATCTAACTCTTTTGTTCTCCTCTTTCAACAAAGGCTAGCATTTGAGTGCCTTTGTATGACTCCTGAGTTCCAATTAAATACTGCACATGTGCTAATGTTCAATGCAGAAGCAAAATATCTATTAGTTGTCTTTTTATGCAAAGGAATCTCATGAATTTGAGCAATATCAAGTTTGAATTCTCTTCCAGCAACAATTTCCTTTCAATTTATTGGACATATAACTTATATACCCTTATTATTTGCTTGTTTCCAAATACGTTGAACGATATGCATAGAAATTGAAAATTGGAATGTCACCATTGTATTCACCCTTTTTTTCAATTTTCTATCAACACTCTTCTTCAATAAAGCCTCATACATGGTCCTCCTTTATGTATTAGACAACACTTTTTTTCCTTCTATTGCTTGGTGCTCGGTGTTGTTCCAAATTCATTGTGTGATTATTAATATTTTCTTCTGAAAGGATAAATAAAAATAATACATGAGATAACCTCCACAATACAAATTTGAAAACAAAAAAAAATACTCCACGTTAAATGGGTACTGTTAGTTTTCTCATCACACAAAAATTAATAAATTTAATATAGGTATTATTTTTTAATATGAGTACTTTTAAAAAATAAATTATATATTAAACGATAAATTATTATTAAATTTAGATAACAAGTTAATTTAGTGTGTAAACAAATAAAATAAAATAATAAATATGGAAGTGAATGTGATACCAATATCCATGTTCAATCATATTCCCGTGTCTGCACCATTTTCTGTTTCACTATGAAGTTGAATGCATAATCACTTGAAGTCGTTTGAGATATTGAAGGATTTGCATTCTCATTGATGCCACCATCATCTAACTCTACAGTATCAACATTAATTAAAAAAATCACATCAGTATAAATGCTTATTAATTTTTATTAAACACTAATATAATTTGCGAAAATAAAAAAAAGCAATAAACACATCATTTTATATAAATATGATTTAAATTTTATTTAAATTATATATTTAATATCAGTGATATTTTTAAAATTAAGTTACATATTTATCCATCTAATTTAAATTTATTTTTAAATAATTGACTTTTTTTTAAAAAGAGTTACATAACAATCAATTTAGTATTATGTAAATAAATAAAAAATGACATCAATATAAATTAAACGCCATGGATATATCAAAGTACTTAAAACGTGCCAATTTTATGTATATAATTGTATGCAATATAGTAGTGCAAATGCTCATGGATATGACAGGCTTCATAACGTTACTTAAGATTAAAATTTAGTATAGCTAAAATACATATAAATATTTAAACAGATCACTAGTTTGCGTTACATACCAATATCCAGGCGGGTTTTTTCATCCACGCTAACATCAGATGGCAGGTCATTTAAAACAAGCGAAAATTGAGTTGGACAAGAACTTATTGGAGAATCTGGAACATTGTTGAGATAAGGAATCAAGCTTTTTGCAACATCAATATTTAAATCCGGGAGGTCAGGATGAATATCTCTTGCACAATTTTGTTGACCACCTTCACTATCCATTTCTAAATTCTCAAATTAAGCCCGTTGGAAGCAATATTTCCGAATTCCTGAAATTATTTTGCTTCATTACCAATATCGTGACAAACAACACCTCAAAAGCTTGAGTAACTCCAACGATTACATAAGCTGAAGACATCAATCATACATCATACATCTCAAAATCCATAAATCCATATGTCATTCACTGGCTCAAAATAAGGTCATCCTCAAATACATAATTTCTAATCTAACTCAGCATGATATAACTCATACATATGTTTCCCTCGAGAGATTCAAATAAATAACAAAAGGTGGAATTGTCCACTTAGGTGCTTCTAATTCTTCATCCATACATCTAGCCAAACAATCCTGCATAACTAAAATGAACCCAAAAACATAGGGTGAGACTAATGTCTCAGTGAGCATAATTATGCGCATGCAGTGTAGGTAAAGGAAGGCAGATGCAATGCAACAAGAGAAGCAATCACATAATAGAATAATGTCTCATCTAAACGTAAACATGAATGCATAACCTGCATTACCCGGAAGACGGGGTCTTTTCACTAACTCTGGGGCTAGACCTAAGCTTAGACTACAAGGAACATCTTCCCTGGGGACTATTCCCGCCATTACTCTGGGGGCCGAAACCCAAGTTTTACTCTGGGGACCGAAGTCCAATCTTTCTTATTTAAAGGTGAACTGGGGCCGAAGCCATTTTCTGTGGCCGAAGCCAGATCCATTTTTATCTAGGAGCCGAAGCTCAAATTCATTTTCTGATTCTTAATTGGGGTCGAAGGCCTTATGCAATGCTCACACATAACATATACCACATGAATCATGATAGATCTAACCATTCCCTTAGATATAATGAAACCCCATCATGTGAATCCCATAACCAAAACCCCACAATAGTTACCAGCATGTTATCCAAGTATGAATCATGAGTGTACAAGACAACAACAAGGGGTGGGTGAAACCCTAAGCATACCATATTCCAAATCCCTACTTCTAATCCACTACAAATCATAGGAAACAGCCAATCAATCAAACACACACTGGACTAAAAAGAAGGGGAAAAGAAAGGGTAGGATACTTGGAAGAGATTCAAGCATGAATAGGTGGAAGTGTGTGAGTTATACTCACCTCAAGGAAGCTCAAATAGAAGGGGGAAGAAGTTGAGAGAGGTTGAAGGGTGAGGTCCTTGGCCTTGATCTCCTTTCTCCAAGCTCCAATGGTGTTTCTCTCTCTATAAACCTCTCTCTCTCTAAAATGAAGAAGGATAGACGAAAAGTATGAGAAAAGCCCTAAAAATGTGTTTTTGAGGTGTTTGTTCGAGTACCCTCGCTTCGGCTCGCTTGAGCGAGCCCTGAGCCGAATTTCCACCATTCATCTCTGTTTTCCTCGCTCAAGCCTCGCTCGGGAAAGCCTGAGCAAGAAAACAAAAAAAAAATCCTGATTTCTGCTGGTTTCCTCGCTTGAGCAGAATAAGCCTGCTTGGAGGTTCAAAATAGATCGGAATACGATCGTATTATATATCAAACTGAAGCCCCAAATCTAAGCTTTCTAATGCAAGTGGAATAACCTCAAGTTAACACCTAAAACTCTAGATATTATCGAATTAGTGCACCAAGGTCATTAGGCTTAAAACCCAAAATTAAGCAACAACCTTGGTTGAAGCCCAACGGGGCACACTTCACGTGAACCATGATGTAAATCATCAATTCACTTCAATAAGGCTAAGGTTAAAGGGTTCTAAGTGTCCATTAGAATATGCTCCTCTAATTCCTTGTTGTTTTTTTTATAAAATCACCTTTCTACCCCGGTTCCTTGAATCTACGTCTCTCCTCTTCCTTCCAGCCAATTCTTTTAAGCTTAGTTCCCTTCGTCTCAATCTAATTTCCTATTTTCAATGTGTCTACTTCCTTCCTCACCTCTTCACCATGCTATCCTTTCCACCACTGAGTGTGACTCCTCATAAGTTAACTCTACGCTTATGTTTGGCTTAATACTTGGTTTTTCCCTTTTCAATTCCCTTAAAACTCACAACTCTTAACCGATTCCCTAACTCTTGTCTTATTTTCCCCTCAAACCCCTAAGTCCTCATTTTACTTCTAACTTCCTTCTTGCAGTGGGATTCACAACTTAAGACTTCCGTTGTATTCCTCTAGGTCCTTATTTTTGGGATGTTACAAAACCAAACACACTATATATATGAATTTAAGTAAGAACATGAAATTGATATGACATATATGTGGTATAAAAATGAGACACTTTCAATTTTATATTATTATTGTTTCTACTCAAGTATAACTGAGAAACAAATGATGTATGCATTAAAATATTTTAGATAGAGATCATCTATGTTAGATTGATATATGATAAGATATAATACTTTAATTAATATCATAAAATATTTTAAAAAATACATGTCACTTTCTTATTGAATCACTTTTAAGTATTTTTCCCTTATCTCTGATTTCTCATTTAAAATAAAAATATTTCTCATCCAAAAATAATTATAGAAACCATCCCAAAGAAAACTACTCAAGGCACGTGTACAACACCCCCCTTTCCTTACAATTTTAATTCTCCCTCAATCTACCAACAATACATAAAAGTTCTTCTCTCCAAACTTTCTCAACTATCTCCATCCACATAATATCTCGTTCCTTCGTACTTCCATAAACTTTCAATCCTAATTTACCTTCATTCAATCCTTTCGTTCTATCTCACTTATGTAATTATGTAATATTTGTTTAATCTTCCTCATAAAGACACCCAATTTAATAATATTTTATCAACCTTTTCTTGGTTCACTTACTTCCTTAGAGAAATTCTTTTATTGGGATTGCATCAACTTCAAAGGTAAGAATTCTTTTTTTTTTCTCCATTAACTTCAGAGGTAAGAAATGGTCAGAAGTCTCTTGTTTCATTTTGTGAACCAGATACGTTTCTACATTCAATTTTTTTCTTCAAGAAATTATGATGGAATGAAAAAAGTCAAATTTTGAAATTTGTGCAGTGGACGGATTTCACAAACATTGAGATTATATTTTGGTTATGGATTGATTGAGTTGAATTTTGTTGATTCATAAGTGTCTATCAATTAAGTTATTGAAGTTTGTTTAAATTTTATCACCTATGCTCTTTAATTCCCAAAAATATTCAGCTTTTGTGGTTCATGAATGTTATTTTATAGGAAAAGTGGAAATAAAGTAAAGGAACATAATCAAAATTTGAATTTTTATAGTGGGGGGATACTAGAAAATTACCATTGTTGGTTCCCCATTGTCTGTCTATCATTTAAACTATTGAAATCTGAATTTTATGGGCTACATTTTTTAATACCGTTATTTTTGTAACATTTATGCATAATTTCTCATTTATGTTGTTGGGCTTTGAATAAGAACGTTCAATTTTTGTGGTTGGTGAATGTTACTCATCCATCCATGATATAATTATCAGGTCAATAAAAAGGTCATGTCCATTGCTGTATTAAGGGATTTCATTTTGAAATGAAAGCAAAAGCATGAAGCAATGTTTTCCAATAGAATAAAGGCAGTGCAAGAAGTTTATCAGAAAGTGTTTTTTCTGAACCTCTTATGGTGGAGGATGGACCTCATACATCTCAACCCCAAGATGATAGACCTAATAGGGGAATGTAAAGTAGAGGAAGAGATATCTCCTAAAGGATTGTGCAACACAACAGAAGAACCAATCAAAACCATTGATAAATGCAATTCCACCAGAGAGTCAATCAATATTTCAAAAGGAAAAGTTTGGAAGGAACTGAAACCACCAAGAGTTCTTGAGGTTTGATATGATTTATTAGTTTCCATTTATATATATATATATATATTAATTCCATATAGGCATCACCATTCACAAGCTGATTAAAAAATTTTCTCTACAATGTCAATTCATAACTTATATCACGTATATAATTGCTCTTTTAATTGCCTTTTATACAGAGATTTTATTTTCTGTTGGGTTAAGGGCTCTCATATATGCTCGTGAAATAGAAGGGATTGGCCAGGTTGTTCCTATGGACAATCATAAAGGTGCTACAAATATTTTTCATTGTAAAAGAAGTTTTAATATTGTATTTCATTTTTAATCATTTGGTTCTTTTTAAGAGTGATGATTAGATACATTAAATCCCACGTGGACTCTTATATGGCAGTCTCATGTGGCTATAACACGTATGAGGGACTAAAATGATAGTAAGTGGTCACTTTGGAGAACTTAATTAACTAAAATGAAACTTTATTGGTCTAATGTAAAAATTGTAATTAGACCTTCCTCTCCAAATTTTTTCTTAATTCATATAAACACCAAGATCCTAATTCTAGTACGAAGACAATTAGAAAGGATTAGAGGTTTGATTGGTGGGGGATCATAACATTCTCATTTGTACCACCAAGTTTCTGTCAATTTTATGTCTTTTGAATATTGTATTTATGAAACCTAATCACCAAATTTTAGTAAACAATGAAGCATGTTCCTTTGTTTAATTATATATGTGATTAACTTTTAAGTTCTTTTTATGTCTCATCGTCATACTGATTCATTTACTTTTGTAGAAATTAAATATACAGAATATTTACATAAAATATCTTCATTCCAATAAACACACACATTACATATGTTAAAAGTAAAAAATTACATTGAGTAACTACTCCTAGTACTCATCATAACTTGAACCCTAAAACATATCACCAACAATATTAAAACTAATTTGTCTTCTTTTCCCCTGTGATCTCCATCAAGCTTGTTGAACCCCTCAATGAAGCATTTGATATCTTCCTTTATTGGCACAAATGAAAATGGTATGATCCCCATCTTATAATGTCCCGAATCTTGTCTAATTGTCTCTAAAGTGAAATTAAGACTAAGGTTTTTCATGAATTGGGGAGAAATTTAGGAAAGAAAAAACTGTTTACAATTTTTGTGTTAGAACATAGATTCGTTTTAATCAATTTAGTTCCTCAAAGTTACCACTTATTGTCATTTTACTCCCTTAAACGTGTTGTGGCCATATGGGATTGCAATATAAGAGTCCACATGGCATTTTACCGTGCCAAGTCATCAATTCTATTAACGTTATCAAATGGGCCCTAACTGAGGAACCAGAGTGATTGACAAATGTATCTTCCAGGGACTAATTTATTAATTTCTTTCTTTTATGGATCAAATTGATCGACCCTCAATCTTTCAGGAACCAAAATGACTATTTGCTCCTTAACATCGTTAGGCACATAACCACTCAAAGGCATCTCACAATAGTGAATATCTGAGTTTCTTCACAAAATAACACCACCTAAAAGCAATAATAAAAATTAAAATAACTACCTAAAATACATGCATCATAACATCTTCATATATTGGTGGGTGTTTTGTTAAAGCTTGGCGAGTGAAAAACACAAGTGATTGTTGTTTCTTCTGAAAGACCACAACTGCACTATATCTTTAGTGTTCAAACAATTATTACTCACAAGGTCGTTCCACCCACTAGTCATATTATACACCTTTGTATGCTCCATCTTCCATTTCTCGAAGCACATGTTGTAAAGTTTAAGACTTGGAATCCAACACGAACATTAGGAAACCAACAAGCCTTTGGCCTTTACGCACTTTCAAAGAGGACTCATTTATCTCTGTTAGAAAATCCTTTGCATCATGTCAAATTTGTTGTATTGGAGTTAAGAACATCCCATTGTTTGAGTTCATGTCACTCTTAAAGAGGTTCTTTTGGATCACTAACTTCACCTCACAACCTTCCATTTCTTGAATATTTTCTTGGAATGCAATCAATAATTCAACCGGTTGGTCAAGAACAAGATCATTAATATTAACGTTTATGTCGTCGTTATTTTTCTTGTCCTTCTTTGACGAGTTAGTGGCATTGCTTTGTTTCTCGAGTTTTCTTCTCGGACTCTTCTTTGATTTCGGATTGTATTGTGATTTAAGAAAGGTAATGGTAATGGAAAGCACCTTCCATGGAGTGATTTGTGAGTGTAGAAAGAATCTCAGATGGGTCTGATCCTTCCTTAGCAAGAAGCTCGTTAGAAACAACAGAAAATGTTTTCCTAGCAAAACCTTCAATACCAAGATTCTTCTTCATCATCATGTTTCCATTCCCACATCCTTTCTTATTTGCACTCAAATTCTTTACACTCAAATATTTGTTACTCTTCTTGGTTACTCTCTCTATTAGCCTGAACTCTCAATTTATAACATTATAAGATTTGAACAACTCCCTTAAATATCCCAAGTGACGTCTATTCGATGACCTTCTTTATATTCATTTTGACGATAATCATTATCATCTTATTTTGTCTCTTATTGTTCATGATTTTTAAGTTAACCGTTGGATGAATTTATTGACTGACACTTCATTTAATTAGTTTGATATAGATATTCACCGTTATCTGATATTTTTCTATATCTTCATAGTATCTTGCCAAGTGCTCACAGTATCTTAAGTTTGATAATTATCATTGTCATCTTATCCTGTCTCTTATTGTTGTCGATTTTTAAAACTACCATTATATAGATTGATTGATACTTAATTTAATTAGTTTGATATATATACACACAAAATATTATTTGATATCTTGCTAAATCTTCATTAATTTTTCTCCCGTTGAATGTGGTTCATGAATGTTATTTTATAGGAAAAATGACAATAGAGTAGAGGAACATAATCAAAATTTGAATTTTTATTTTTGAGGGATATTGGAAACATTGCTATTGTTGATGCCTCATTGTCTGTCTGCCATTTAAATTATTGTAGTCTGAATTTTATGGCCTACATTTTTTTAATATCGTTGTTATCCTTGTAACATTTTTCATATAATTTCTCATTTATGTTATTGGGCATTGAAAGAGAAAGTTCAATTTTTGTGGTCGGTGAATGTTACTCATCCATCCACGGGATAATTATTAGGTTAATAACAAGGACATGTCCATTGTTGTATTGAGGGCTTTAATTTTGAAACGAAAGCAAGAGCATGAAGCAATGTTTTCCAATAGAATAACAACAGGGCAAGAAGTGTATCAAAATGAGTTTTCTCTGAACCACTTAGGGAGGATGGACATTTTTTATCTCCACCTTAAGATGATAGATCTAATAGAGGAATGTGAAGTAAAGGAAGATATCTCCTAAATGAATGTGCAACACAATAGAAGAACCAATCAAAATCATTGAAAATGCAATTCCGCCAGAGAGTCAATCAATATTTTAAAAGAAAAGTTTGGAAGGAATCGAAACCACCAAGAGTTCTTTAGGTTTGATATAATTTGTTAGTTTCCATTTATATATATTTTAATTTCAGTGCCATATAGGCATCATCATTCACTAGTTGATTAAAAAAATTTCTCTGTAATGCAAATTTAGAACTTATATCACGTATATAATTACTCTTTTAATTGCCTTTATACACGGACTTTATTTGCTTTTGGGTTAAGGGTCTTAGATATAATCGTGAAATAGAAGTGATTGGTCAGGTTGTTTTTCTCGACAATGATAAAGGTGCTTCAAGGGCCTTTCTTTGTAAACAAAGGTTTTTATATTGTATTTGATTTTCATTCAATTGGTTTAGAACACAAAAATTAAGGTTTTTATAGGCATCATCATTCACTAGTTGAATGTCATATAAGCATCATCATTCACTAGTTGATTAAAAAAATTTCTCTGTAATGCAAATTTAGAACTTATATCACGTATATAATTACTCTTTTAATTGCCTTTATACACGAACTTTATTTGCTTTTGGGTTAAGGGCTCTTAGATATAATCGTGAAATAGAAGGGATTGGCCAGGTTGTTTTTCTCGACAATGATAAAGGTGTTTCGGGGCTTTTCTTTGTAAACAAAGGTTTTTATATTGTATTTGATTTTCATTCAATTGGTTTAGAACACAAAAATTAAGGTTTTTATAGGCATCATCATTCACTAGTTGAATGCCTTATAAGCATCATCATTCACTAGTTGATTAAAAAAATTTCTCTGTAATGCAAATTTAGAACTTATATCACGTATATAATTACTCTTTTAATTGCCTTTATACACGAACTTTATTTGCTTTTGGATTAAGGGCTCTTAGATATAATCGTGAAATAGAAGGGATTGGCGAGGTTGTTTTTCTCGACAATGATAAAGGTGTTTCAAGGGCTTTTCTTTGTAAACAAAGATTTTTATATTGTATTTGATTTTCATTCAATTGGTTTAGAACACAAAAATTAAGGTTTTTATAGGCATCATCATTCACTAGTTGAATGCCTTATAAGCATCATCATTCATTAGTTGATTAAAAAAATTTCTCTGTAACGCAAATTTAGAACTTATATCACGTATATAATTACTCTTTTAATTGCCTTTATACACGGACTTTATTTACTTTTGGGTTAAGGGCTCTTAGATATAATCGTGAAATAGAAGGGATTGGCGAGGTTGTTTTTCTCGACAATGATAAAGGTGCTTCAAGGGCTTTTCTTTGTAAACAAAGGTTTTTTTTATTGTATTTGATTTTCATTCAATTGGTTTAGAATACAAAAATTAAGGTGAGGGGTCCAACTCGATGAACCCTCCTTTATATGTGGACAACTTCCCGTCATAGATTTCCATTAACCATGTATATTCATTAAATTCAAACTGAAATATTAATTAAGAAAAACATTCTTGAAGACACTAATGAGTGTGTCAATTTATGTTGAGAAAATTTACATTGCTCCAACTTTTATAATTTTGTTTTTTTTTGTTTGGGAATTTTTTATTATTAATCAATTATTAACAATTCTAAATTAAATATAATGAAAATTAATTAATTGATATAATTAAGTATAATTAATAACGTTATTTTTAATATGAAATATCCATTTCTATTTCATTAAAAAGTGCTAAAATATATAAAGAAAAAATCGTGAATTTTGCTGGTTGAGTTTAACATAATTACTTCCCTTCATCATTGTGATTTTAGGGAATCTTGCTGTGCCGAACCTGTTTGTGATAATAGTCCTCGAATTTCTCTCTCATTTCTTTATGAAAAATGCCAGGAACACACTCTTTTGAACACTTTCTCTAACACACTTCATGTGATGGGTTAAAATTCACATGTGTCCCACCACTTGGGAGTGAGATCCACGAATTTGGTGGGACCCATGTGAATTTTAACCAATCACATGAAGTGTGTTTGAAAGAGTGTGTTGCTAGCCCTCCTCTTTCTTTATTAATTCCAATGGGATCTTAACTTAACAACCCCTCGAAATAAAAAAAGAAAAACTGAATTTTAATACTTATAAATTCAATTCTATGGAGTGATTTCACAGACATTCCTTTCCTAAATGGATGCGGAAAAAATTTAAAAAGTAAAAGATAACTTTAGCAATATGACTTTGTTTTGTGAAAGGAACTACTATCTTTTTCTTTGTGACCCTTTTTAGAAAAAAGACAGATCGTGGTGTCTTTAGCGATACTCGTGGAAACGGTCCTCACTCCTTAATTAGAGGCGATAATAATTACGGGAATTGGGCTCTACTGTTATGAGTTACCTCGTCTCCTCTCTGACCGTGACAGTGTGACTCTGGAAATTTCATTCATGCCTTATTCATCACCGTGGCATTGTCAGTGCAGTGTTACATTACATTACATGTCATTCACATCACATGCATCCCATGCCCATCAGCCTCTAAACACTTAACATGTCCTTCAGTTTTTGTCGGTGAAACGGAGCTCCAGGTGAGTACACAGTTAGCTCAACTGTCGGCAAACAGTAATTCTAGAGTCTCTACCTACTAACAGAGGGTAAAAGTTAAAAGATATCCAAAGTGTTGTTATTGTTAAAAGGAACATGTTTACTTTGTTTACCCTGTTTGTTTAGTAGTTAAAAAAAAATCAGAATCAATTTTATTCGAATTAATTTTAATTTTTTTATTTAATGTATTTATGTAAATAATATATCATTTATTTTTATTATTGATTCTATAAATATATTAATTTTTTTTTCGAGAGGGATAAAGGGCATTAATTATGACTAAGTCCCGAATAAATTGTTTTCGATAATAGGGAATATCTATGTTTTATATCAAAATTTTACCGAATCTTAAATCAAATGGACCAACTCAAGTGAATCAATTATAAAATTATTTTAATGAAATATATAGCATTTAATGTTATAAATTTGATTTTCTATAAGAACTGTATATATTGATTTCTTAATTGGTCTCTCACTAGTTAGGAGCATCCATGTTAAATGGCAATTGTCTCTCAAATTAACGACCTAAACGGTTTTGAAAGAAATGCTTTTCTGTTAGTTGTTTGGCGGCATTAAACCTTTGTCCGTCTCTTTGAAAAGTCACATAGAAATTCCCTTATTACCGGATTTGTGGGATCTAATTTTCATTTCTACCGTGCATAATTTGTATTCTTTTAAGACCATGAACAATATTTATATTAAAACATATACCATAGTACATGATAAATGTAGGCCAATAAGAAAGCATAATGAATGAATCAGAAAAGCCAGGACACAAAAATAAAAGAAGGATCACTCGGGATTCTGAGTGGAATATGTTTAATTTTGACTATGAATGCTATTTTTCCGGTATATGTTATCATAACTAATACTAAGAAACAAAATGCTCTATAATATTTCTTCCTTCACCTGTAATTATCTGAAAATGTATACTTATAATGATCTTCATCAGCAAAACCAATGCTAGGATCTCTCCCATTCCTAATTGCTTCCCTTACTTTCTCTATCCTTTCAAGTATCCCTTTCACTGCTAAATCAAATGCATCTTCAAGGTTATGTAAAGTAGACTTAGGATCAGCATAAATAATTCCTGGAATCAGCTTTATAACCTCCTCTCTCATAGCAACTACCTCATTCTCTGGAATTCCCATCAACACCTTCTCAACATTAACATTCCATTTTTTAACATCCTTCACTGGTATATACACAGAATACTTAGTCCTAATCTTTGGTAAAAACCACTTATACTGTGAATAAGCAGTGCCAGGATGAAAAAATACAGGAATACAACCAGCTAACATGGAATCAAAAATTGATCTTCTAGTGTATGAGTCACCTGGTGGCTGCAAACAGAACACAGAACTTCCAAACACCTTCATAACATTAATGGGGTTGTCACATTGCTCTTTACCATAGCTGCAATCAATGAATTTGCAAGCACTTGAACCTCTACATTGGTCTATGATCTTTCCCCTGATGGAAACCTCAAGTTCAGGCCTTGGAGCTCCAGTGAAAGTAAACAAGTATGGTCTCTTTTGATGTCTGATTTTACTCTGCCATTCAAAAACTTCACTTTCCTCAGAGGGATGAAAAGAAGTTGGGTATGGTATTGCATAGTCATTGTTCCATGAACTTGCTTCAACAGCTAACATTGACATGTTCATGGATTGAGGCAAAAATCTAAACTTGCTACCCCAATAAGACTCATCATCATATTGTCTCCTAAAATCCCAAGAAATCCTCCCTGAAACAAGGAAATGATCTCTACCCCACATTCTCTTCCATTCAGGTCTTTTTGCAAGCCATTGAACAAGATCTTGACCAGAGGAATCCCTCACAGTAAGATTAGAAACCCAAAGGAAACGGCTAATATCAAGACCAGCATAAAATGGGACAAAGATTGCAGAGGCCAAGGATGAATCATTGGTCAAACACTCATATTTTCTCATCCTGTTGTGGAAAATCACCTCCAACAAAAACTGGTTAGTTTCATACCAACTCTTATTGGTGAAAACCCCTTGAGAGTTTTCAATCTCAGGACCTAAACCAAGGTTCTCCATGTAGGGACACATGTTGGGTTTATCAGTTCCTCTAGTAAGGGAATGACAATTCTCAAGCAAGTGGTGGTTGAAGCGAGTAGGAAGGTTGTGAATGTAAACATAGCGGCCATTGCAGGAATCTGTGATGGGGTTTTTGGTGCCAATAAAAAAGGGGTTTTTTTGTTTGTTGAGTAAGAAAGTGACACCATTTTTGGGACCATGAAATGTGGAAGAATAATCAAAGCATAGAAGTAAAGTGCACAAGAGAAAGGAGATGAGAATTGCAAACCAGAGTTGATGATCATTGCAACTTCGGGTGATCATGGATGGCTTTTCCTCCATTGATCTTTCAATTGGACAAGTATGTGACTCAGAGAAGCATGTGAATTAGTACAACAAACACAATATCACACCTTTTGGAAGTGTCATAAAGACAAAGCTATGATTTTGAAAGCGTTGTCCAATGAATGAGCTTCACGGAGGAGCAAACGTCCGTTACATTGTCATCAATTTTTGATACTAGGCAATAATTGTAGGGACGTAACCTACAATATGGGACATATGCAGTCAAGCCAGTGGCAGTCATATACGTTTGTGTACATAAATGGTAAATATTATTTGGGTTAAATATATTTTTAATTAATTGAGATTTGATTTTACTAGTTGTAATTTGAAATAAGTGATTTTGATTTCTTAAAAAATGAAAATATTTTTTTATTTCTTTTTGATAAAAGATCGTCGTTAATTTGTAATAAAATTTATACTAAAATTGTGTAATGAAATAAAGTCAAATCTAAATTATATCATATTATTTTACTCCAATATTATCTCGATCATACATTATGATTGAACAGATCAGTTGTGGTAACACACATATCTTATTTATTTAATCATTTAATATATATTCAATAGTATTAAATAAATAAATAAATAAATAAATAATTCCTCAATATCTTGTAAACTTTTCGTTAATGTGGTGCTTAAGATTATTATTTTGCTTGTGCATTGATATCAGTATCATTTGTTATGTTAAAAATATTTAAAGATTGATTTTTCTTTTTCTTTTAATTTTTGTTATTTTTATTTCCTTGCACTCATTAGAATAATTGACTATTTTATTTTACCACTTAAACTCTTTTTTTTTTGCAAGATCACCGTATATCGTCTATGAGAGACAATCATGTTAGAGCTGAGTAGGACCTCTATGGACGATAAGACTTTTTTTTTAATATTTAACACAGTTGCATACCTATGGTTCGAACTCGACGAACTCGAGACCACTAGTTAAGCTAATTAAAATAGCCCCTTACCGGTGGATGTGCGTGCTTGATGATTCTTAAACTCTATTTGAAGGTAAATGAAAGTTGAAAAGATTATACTGATTCATGTCAATTTCTAAATTACAAGAATGTGGTTATTATATATATGTTTTAGGTTTACAAAACTTTATCTAACTACAAGTCTACAACTCACTCAGACTCGCTGTAATTAATACTCCCAATTTAGACAATGGAGACTTGAATTATGCAACAGAAATGGGTGTGATAAAGTTAACTAGTTTGTGATGAGTCTTAAAATGAATGAGCTTTACTGAGCCAGCCTGGACCAATCCTTTAATAAAATGACGGTCAAGCAATGTCTATAGTATATGCTTTGATTGTTTATGCAAGACAAAATTTGAAGCCAAATGAATAACTGATTGTTTACCACAAAACAAACTTAGTGAAGAAATATGGATATCAAAATAAGCATTGCAATTTGAAGTGAAATATCTCAATTGCGACTCAATCTAAGCCAAGTAGAATCCAGCTAATTTCAGCTGAGACATAAATGGGAGCAAAATTAACCACAACAAAAACCATGGTTACACTCTAGATTTAACTAGAAAGACATGGGACATTTGGATAACAGGAAGAGCATGTCCCGTGTGCATTACTACAGGATGCAGATAAATCTCCTCCATTTGCAGAGGTTATGTGAACGTTGTCTAAAACAATGTCGGTGCATCCAATGGTAGGGTCACAATTCAGTTGAATTGCATCTTCACAACCTGCGGTTCCCTTCACGTTGATGAAACTAACATCACTCACTTTCACTGCACTGTTACTACTTTCATAAATAAAATAAGGGTTATATTGCTGGTCAATTATCAAAGGGTTCTCTGCTCCATCAAGTATAATATCCTCAAATGTTATCTTCCTTGCATACCCATGTCCCCCCTGTTTTCAAAAAACAACACAAAAACATGACTAATTTTGATTTAATTAATTAATCAATTAATTGCTTCAATCAATTTTAATTAGCACATGATCCTAATTACCGTCCATGTCTTGATTCTAGCTCCATTTGTAGTTCCATGGAATGTGCAATTTCGCACATGTACCTCTTCTACTGTATCATATTCTCCATTCTTTCCAAGGCTTCCAATACTGGAATTCACCAACACATCCCACATAGAGTTATCAAACAACATAATTAATTACGGCCCGTTTGGTTTACAGTTGGAATTGATTTTGGTAAAATTGATTTTGGTAGAATTGATTTTGGTAGAATTGATTTTCTGTTTGGCTACCTAATTGTAAAAGTGGGTTGACAGAAGTTGATTTTGTTTGGATGAGATAAAGTAAAATCACTTTTGGATATAAAATTATTAAAATGGGTTTACTATTTATTTTATTAGATAAGTAGAAGTGGATAAATTTATATATAAATAGGGGTATATGTGTAAAAGAGGCAAACGAATTTTGCCAAAATCAATCAGCAAAACAATTCACTGAAACCACGTTCTTATACTCTGAAAATTGGTTTACTGTGCTGTCCCAAATTAGCCAAATATATTGCCAAAAACTGAAACCACGTTTTAACTGGTCAAATTCACCCAAAGTCATAGTAACCTTCCCGTCACAAAGTAACCAAATCCAAATCCCTAATTAACATAGTATGTGTTAATTCCTTAATCTAATGGACATTCATGAGGATTTCCTATTTAATTATTTGAACTAACCTGATGCCATGGCCAGGGCCACAAGAAATACCAGTTATGTTGATGAAGCTTGAACCAGAATTTATGGCGATGCAGTCGTCACCTTTATATAATAGCTAGATTAATTAAAGTTTTAAACTTTATGATTAATGTAAATATATGGTAATAAAAATTAAATTTAATTAATAGTGATGAAATACAATATGAAGTAGTAATTTTACCAGTTTGAATGGTTGAACTCTGAATGACAATGTTGGATGATCCAGAAATATTAATCCCATCCGTGTTTGGACTTTCCTCTGGTGCAATAATATGAACATTGGAGATGAAAGAGCCACTGCATGAAACTATGCTGATATGATTTCTGGGGCTGTTGATGTGAGTCAACGTGCTAAGTTTTAGATTTTCACAATTAAGGAATCTAAGAGCCTGCACATGTTATCATATATAAACTCATTCAATGATTTTCTTAAGAAAAAGGACTAATTAAAGTTAAGTTGTGTCTCTGTATCATTTTGATTTTTGAACTTACAGTTGGTCTGTTATTTTCATTATTATTGGAATAACGTTGCCACCATGAAGCACCTTGGCCATCAATTTTTCCACTTCCACGGATATCAAGCCCACGTATACCTGAGAACTCAATCCATGTTTCCCTATTATTACCATTTTGCCATTTCCAACCCTCAACGCTTTTTGGGGCAATGATGGTTCCCTGAAGCTGCAAATCCAACCCAAACAACACATCTTGATCAACATTATACTCAAACGATATTAAATAAATTGACCATTATATTAGGGGAATAATGGGAGCAATTAGCAAAATATAAATGAGAATTAATAGGTGAGATGAGAAAAATAATTTAATGACTTTAATTTCTTAAAGCATTAGCTAAATCAAGACTTATACTATGTGTCTGTTTTTTTGTGTGTTAACAAATAGATATCCCCTATTAGGTGAGAAATTATTAGATGGTCCCGGACCACCACGCCATCTACGATCGCGATCTATTAACATTTGACACATGTAAAATTGGTCAGGACTAAAAATAAATTCATGGTAGGACCATGAATTTTGCTATGTGTCAAATGTTAATTGGTCAGGACCATGACCATCTAATAATTTTTCTAATTAGGTATCTCCTGTTACCATGATAATCCTATTTGGGGTTTAGTACATTTAAGACTCTTCATCCTTCCGTAAGAATGTGTTTAGTGGGGATACCAATTGGCAACAAAATCAATTCTATTGGAATTGATTTTAAATGACTACTCCGTAAAAACAAATGGACCCTAATACTATATTAATAATGGTCGTATTAATTACTTTAAATCACACATGCTTCCTTGATAATTCATTAATGATTTAATTTACCTGAATGTTAATGGTTGCAGGTCTACAAGGACCCTGAAACAACAGAGATTGCAGCATAAATGTCTTCCCTTTGGGTATGAGAAGTGTTGGGGTGCCCTGAGTTGCGCCACACACATCTTGCCATGCTTTCAGGAAAGCCTTTGTAAATTGCCAAATAGTTTAAAATGGTATCAAAATTGAGAAATTTAGTTAGTATCATAAGAAATATGTGATTAAGCATATATAATCATATATGATTATATGAAAAAAATATATGAAACTAATGAAATTAAATATATACATCTGAATCATCAGTATTGCCGTCCCCTGTAGCACCATAGCTAACAACGTTGAAGGTAGGATCTGCATCAGGTGTTATTCTAGCACACAAGCTAGGTGAAGCAATAACTAACAATAAAAGGACAGCAAAAAGGCCTTTCATCATATTTGAAATTACAAAACACTGATACTGCTATAAGCACTGGTCAAATAAATCTAACTGTGAAGCTAAACTGTACTTTGGTGAGGTGAAAAGTAGAGACAGAGTGACAATTTATATATAGATTGAATAGTGAAGCACTGATGGAGGGAAAATTATAATCAGCAATAATATTGGGGCAAGATTCAATCCCAAAAAATATCCTTGTTTCCTAATTAACTAGGAATTTGTAAATTAAGGGCAATAATATCTCAGTTAATTACTAGTTTATGTCCGTTTTTAGACATATGTATTACAAATATAAAATTTACCTTTTATGAAAGATAACATGATTCACTAATTCATGATTCGATGTACCAAATGAAACATTAATCATATGTCAATCACAAAATTCATTGTGAGAATCCTTTATTTTTATAATTATACTAAACCAGTGCACCATGACTTTAAAAATTACAACGAATATATGTGACTATAGTAAGTTATAAGTGATTTATTGTTAATGAGATAAACATGAATGAATGAAAATATAAAGTATGAAGTTTATTCCATAAAATATATTGGAATTTAATACCATACTTATCCAGTTATCCTTATAATCTAACAGACTAACACTACCTCTGCTGGTTTTTATAATAATAATAAAAGGGTGCACTTTTTCTAATCATAAGAAACACTGATTTAATTTTGGACGTATTAATTATTAAATTTCTTTCTAATCTTTAATTTATTGTGAGTTCCATGATACACGGACTCATTCATATTATGGTTATATTCTTTTAGAATAAATTTTAAATTTATGTCAAAAAATAATTTTCATTGGTTCGGATTTTTAGACATTTGTTTCATATAAAAGAATCGGATATAGTATCATCAGTATACCTATATCAATATATATATATATATATATATATATATATGAAAATTGTTCCCCTTCTAATGTAAAAAAAAAAATTTATCCCCCTCCTATGCCACGTATCATATTTTGGGAAAAACATTTCCCGCTCAAAATCATTTTCTCTTTTTCCCCTTTTTATTCTATCTTCCTGTAATAGCTAGGTATCTAATATTTTTTTTTATTTCTATTCTATTTACTATAGTCAAGGACTCAATGTGTTTGTTCAATGTACACGTGGCACTTTCTTATTTCTTCTGCTTTTCCTATTTTATTTACTAATTTTGCACATAAATGACAAGGACTTTGTATTAATATTTCTTCTTTTATTTATTTTTTCACTTTTAATTATTATTGTCCATATTCCTATTTAATATATATCATTATATAAAAAAATAGAATATGAAATACAATAATTGCGTTGATTTACATTAAATTTATTGTGTTTTTCCAATATACCTTTTATAAGGGACGCTATATTTATATGTTTTCTTTTATTAATGCTCTCTTCTCTATTTTTAATCATCTCCTCCTTTTTTTTCCCTATTTTCTCTCGTTTTCCTCCACTCTTTTTATTCTATTTTCTTGTAAGTAGGTCTTTTTCTTCTCAATGTAATATTTATATCCAACAATTATTTTTTCATACTCAATTGTCCTACACTTCTTTTCACGCTTCATTTTTTTTTTATCTTTCCCTTCCTTTTTTATCACATTAATTACTATATATTTTACTTTCTCTCTCAATAATTTTTTTCATTTCTATCATATTTACCACATAGTCAAAGTGTTCGCTCAATGTACATGTGTCACTTTTTTATTTTTTCCTTTTTCTATATTTATTTATTATTTTTGCACATAAATAGCAAGGACTCTATATTTATATTTCTTCTTTTTATTTATTTTTCACTTTTATTTATTACTACCCATATTCATATTTACATGTCTTATTATATAAAAATATAGATATTAAATACGATAAATGTGTTAATTTACGTTAAATTTATTGTATTTTTACAATATACCCTTTATAAGAGACTCTGTATTTATATGTTTTTCTTTTTATTAATCCTCTCTTCTCTCTTTTTAATAATGTCTTCACTTTTTTTATTTGCTCTCCTTTCCCTCCTCTCTTTTTTTTCTATCTTCCAAGAACTAGGTCTTTTTCTTCCCAATGTAATATTTATTTCAAACATTTTTTTTCACACTCCATTCTCCTACACTTCTTTAATTTTCACGCTTCATTTTTTTCTACCTCTCCCTTCCTTTTTTTATCATATTACTTACTACATATTTCATTGTCTCTCTCAATAATATTTTTTTATTTTTATCCTATTTACTACATAGTCATAGTATTCGTCACTATTTTCTTTTTTTTCTTTTTCTATATTTGTTTATTATTTTTGTACATAAATGGTAAGGACACTGTATTAATATTTTTTTCTCATTTTTTTCACTTTTATTTATTACTACCTCTATTCATATTTATATGTCTCATTATATAAAAATATAGATTATGAAAAACAATAAATATGTTGAATTACATTAAATTTATTGTGTTTTTTCAATATACCCTGTATAAGGGACTCAGTATTTATATGTTTTCTTTTTTTAATCCTCTCTCTTCTCTCTTTATCTCTTCTCTTTTTTTATTTATTTTCTCTCCTTATCCTCCTCCATTTTTATTCTATCTTCCTCTAAGTAGGTCTTTTTCTTCCCATAATGTAATATTTATTTCAAACTATTATTTTTTCCAACTCCATTCTCCTACACATCCTTCCACGTTTCATTTTTACCTCTCCCTTTTTTTATCACATTAATTACTATATATTTCACTTTCTCACTCAATAATTTTTTTTTCATTTCTATCCTATTTACTATATAGTCAAAGTATTCACCCAATGTACAATGTCATATTTTTTTTTTCATTTTTCTACATTTATTTATTATTTTTGCACATAAATTGCAAGGACTTTGTATTTATATTTCTTTTTTATTTATTTTTTTCAAAGTCACTCCCTCTCTCTAGAAATTCCTCTCTCTAAAAGGGGCAAGGGCATAAATGAACTGAGCCTTAATAAATTCAGCATTAAAAATCCAAAGTGTGCACTCTCGCTCAAGCGAGGATTTCTCGCTTAAGCGAGAGTACTAAATGTGTTTTTCGTGCACTCGCTCAAGTGAAGATCCGCTCGCTTGAGCGAGGAACGTCCAAAGAGAACTCTCCTAATTCTGGGGCAATTTCGCTTGAACGGAATAAAATTTCGCTTGAGCGAAATTACATTAGAGAGCATCCCCTGATGTTGCCCATTGCTCGCTTGAGCAAGGCTATTCTTGCTCGAGCGAGGCTGTTCTCGCTTGGGTGAGGTGTTCAGACAAACTCGTTCTTAGGTGTTTTAATGATAACATACCCTCCAAGTATGTAAACGTTATGGTCATATATAAGATTCATCTGTGTTACTAACTGTGTGTTGACATAAGTGCAGCTCTTAGTCTCAAATGCATATCATGATCTATGAGAGACAAGTCAAATAACAAAGACTCAGTAAAGCCAAAGAGATTCTAAAAGCAAAATTAGATCAACAATATCTTACAATCAGCAAAGGCTAAGTCTGAGAATAACAAAGATGCAAACATAAGCTCAAATGCATAAAGCCGAGGCAAAAAACAACCTAAGACTGATTAAGCTAAGACTCAGATAAGACTGAGACTCAGACTCACAATAAAGACTGAGACTCAGACTTGTACCTGAGATTCTGTAGCAGAGACTAAGACTCAGATGCATGGTCAAAGTCAACACAAGTATCTGACACATTTGATCGTTGGATTAAAGGAAACTACAATTCTCTCTCTCCTGTAACGGCTAGAAGAACGACTAGTTTTCAGAAGCCTATAAAGGAAAGCATCATAAATGCTGAAGTGTGAGATGCTGTTGCACAACTCTGATAAATCCAAGTCTCAACGAATCTCAGCTCATACGCAGTATACTTATATCTATATCTCAATCATCTATTTCATTCTAGTCTTTGATTGTAACTCAAAAGAGTGATTGTACCTAGCTAAGCTCATCGTCTATTCGTACCTTGTACGTTATACAAGCAAGAACAACCCAATGTTACCCAGTCTCAACCAAGTTAGGAGGTGCCTAAGTTTGGTGTGTGTGATTGTTAGCCTGGAGAGGCACTGTAACAAGAATACTCAGTGTAAGCCTGGAGAGGCACTGAATTAAGAATACTCAAAGGTGTGAGCTTGAAGAGGCAAAGCAAAGAATACTTGTAATTGACAATTGTCATAGTGGAAATCTCACAAGGTTGTGAGGACTGGACGTAGCCCAAGGTGTGGGTGAACCGAGATAAATCTATGCATACTCCTTCTTATCCCTGCTGCTTATTTATCTTACTTTATCTGATCTCACCAAAACATAATTTCAATTAGATAATACAAGCAACAAAGTAACCAGTAAATATGTTAATACTGAAGTTGAAATTCCAATCACAAGAATGGGGGTTGAATTGTGATTGCTAAAAATTTCTGCAAGATTCTTTTAATACTTAATCTGCTCAAGTAAGACTTGACTTAGTATTAAAAGTTAATACACAGGAAGATGAGAGTTTAAAGTTTACGTGTAATGCAGAAGATATGGTTCCAATGGAGGAACTCTTGATAGCTAAACTTACTTAGGTATTAAATACTTTTTAAAATGGTTTTATGCACATGTAATCAATAATAAAAAAGGAGAGTAAGGATAAGAAGATTGCAAGCACAAATTTTATACTGGTTCACCTCTTCCAACCTGAGTCTACATCCAGTCCCTACACCAAGTAGGATTTTCTTACTCAAATACCAATTTTACACTTACTTTGGGTACTCTTTACCTCTAGTATTCTTATATAGCCTCTTCAGGCTCCTTTCAACCTTTTCTAAATGTATCCAAGACTTAATACTTACTACAGCTTCTTCTGCCAGAAGATTCAGTCTCTAAAACACTGCAAAATACCTTCTGTAGGTTTTATATTTAACCTCACACTACTGTAAAATGAAACTACTCTCAGTTTACAATCAAACTTCACTTCCACAAGAGGCACTAACACTCTTAAGCCTCCCTGTGAATTTACAGAAGAAATGATTAAAAGAAAGTAATTATAAGACTCAAAATAAATCACTTTAAGGCACAACAGAAGTCTTTTGAGCCAGCTCTCTCTCTTCTTGCACAGTTAGCACCAAATATCAGAGAATATGATGAGAGATAGAATTTCCAGAAGGTGGAAGATGTAATTATATGCTTTGTAGCTTTCTTTTGGGCAGTGTGTATTTTCAGCAAGGGAAATGGCTCATTTCATAGAATTTTAGAATTATAGCCGTTGGAAAAACTTCAAGGAGCGGAGATACATCCAGCTGTGAGGGAGGAACTGTCTTAATCAAGGTCTGCTTTGAAAACACTACTGTAGCAGGCTGTCATAGTTATGGACAGTTGTATCTTGACTGAAGCTATCTTCTAGAGGACCTTTCTTCTGCAGAAGTGAATTTCTTCTGAACTTTACCTCTCAGACTCATGGAGAAGGCTATTCTAACAGTGATAACATGAAGGGATTGATTTAATCACACTTGATCACTTGCAGAAGAAGGAAAACTTAGGAATGTGAATTTATAGGTGACTGTTTCTTCTGCAGACATTTTGACAGTGAATCTTCCTTCTAATATTTTGTCTTTGCATTATATATTTCTTTTGGATAAGGTGACTGTATTTAAAGAACCAGATTTGTTTATGTTTCATGTTCTGTATCTTCTGATGAGGGAAATGCTTCTTCTCAAAAGGTACTATCCACAATGGATTGTACTAAGCTTTCTTCTCAACAGCTTTTTTGCTTTCATCTGTTTAATGTATCTTCTATATTACAATTGAAATGAATTCTTGAGCCGTTTCTCCATAACCCTTAATGTCTTCAAAAGATTGCATATGTCTGTACTGTCTCAACAAGCTCAAATGAAAATATTAGTACTTAGATTAGAATTATACAACTTGGATTATAAGAGATTGTCATCATTAAAACTCCTTAGGAGGATTTTGATCCTTACAATCTCCCCCTTTTTGATGATGACAATCTTTCATTTTTCAGGTTGTATAATTCTAAAAATTTTGATAAAGATGTTGAAATCTCCCCCTGAGATCATGCTATGAATTCCTTTTAATTTGCATAAAGTACTGTTATAATCAATCAAGGAAGCAATTATTATGCATAATAATTTTTTATCATTCTAAACAAAATATCTTTATTCAAAAAGGTTTCAAGTACAACCATTCATCAATAATTATACATCAGTGTACCAAAATACAACCATACATAAGTAGTTTCCTAAGAACAGCCCTAATTAACAAACAACTACAATACTACTTCTCCCCCTTTGTCATCAATCAAAAAGAAAAGGGAGTAGTAGCAAGAGGAGAAGTAGAATAATCATCTTCCTTTTTGAGGGACTCGAGTAATCGGAGTATGATGAAGTAGTGGGCTGCAAGATGTTTTGGGGAGGCTGAAAGGATGGAAAAGGCATTTGAGGAGCCTGTGGTGAAATTACTAGAAGCACAAAGTTGTTAAACCAAAATTGATGTTGAGTGAATCATTCAATCATCACATTGACCGAGTTCTGTAGGGTGTTGACATTGGAAAAGAGCTTCTTGATGTCAGCCTTGATCTTCCTTACTTGATTCTCAAGAGAAGGGGATGATGATGCAGAAGGTTCAGCAACAGACTTTGCAGCATCATCTATCTTCTCAAGCTGTGGAAGGGGAGGAATTTGGTTCTTCTCAGAGCTTAGTTGCTGAAGATAAGTCTCCATTGAGGAGAGATTAGCTGAAATTGTGGGAATGGGATCTCTGAGGGGTGCTGATGGAGGAACAGAGGAATCCATAATTGGAGAAGCAAGAAACGGATTCACCATGTCAGTTCCAAAGGTTCCAGCAGAAGGAACAAATTGTGTTTCACCTTTAAGATCTGCTTCCTCTTCTTCTGGAGGTAGATTCAACTTTTTAAAAGATAGAAGCTGCTCATTAACTTCTTCTAGAAGAGTAGGAGAAGCTTGGAGATTGGGTAAGGATGTATCAAAGGAAGGAGACTCAGAATAGCTTTTGGCCAACATGGCTAAGGCATTTGCAGCCAGTCCTTCTGCTGAGGATTTTTCTTGTCCATCATGTGTTCCTTATTCAGCAAGTGGTGGAGTGTCTTTCAGCACCTCTTCTTCTGAACACTCCATATCTGTTGTTGCTACTGGAGAATCTATCTCCTTATGACTGATGCTAGGCTCAGTCTCTTCATATGTAAATGATGCAGGGGGTTCAACAGAAGAAGTAGTAGAAGCATCGCCAGCAAGCTTCTTAGAAGATATATTATCTTCTGTATAATCTTCAGAGTTCTTCTGAATTCTCTTTCTCTTTTGCTAAAGGTCTAAAGGATCTCCTTTTGTTTCTTAGACCTATCAAGTCTAGAACCAGCTTCTTCTCTTTTTCTTCTTTTCTTCTTCTTCTTCTTCTTCTTCTTCTTCTTCTTCTTCTTCTTCTTCTTTTTCTTCTTCTTCTTCTTTCTTCTTCTTCTTCTTCTCTTCACTATCAGAGTGTCATAAACTGAGAGATATCTGGTATTTTAATGTGCATCTTCCTCACATTACTTCTGTCAAAATAAGTGAGCTCCTCATAGCTTTCTTCTCCTTCTAATGACACTTGGTGATGTTTGAAGATGATAGTGAGAAGCATTCCATATGGTAAGCAGACATAGGATCGAACTGGATTAGCAGCAGAAATCATTGTTCTGAGTATGATGTAGGCAAGGGAAATAGGTTTGCATTTCAGAAGATGGTACAGAATTAGCAAATTTTGATCAGTCACTCTTTCTAAGGTTCAGCTCTGGGGATTAAGAAATAGCAACAAATTTTGTGAAAGATTCTACAAATGGGAGTGAGTTGACTAGAATGAAGCTTTGACTCAGAGTTTCTAAGGACATTGTTAATGACTTCTTCTTTGGTAATACCTGCAGAGGTATACCAGGTTTCATCATATAATTGATTTGTGCAGTGAGGAAGCCCTATAGCATCTTCTATGGATTCTGGTGTCAGAACAATAGTTGAGCCCTTGATATCAACAACCAAAGAATCACCATCACTTCTATATTGACTAGCAGAAGCATAAAAGGCCTTTACCAGTCTGGGAAATACAGGTTCTTTGATCAGAAGAAAGTCTCCCCAGCTTTGCTTATGAAGAAAATGGTTTGCATCCCATCCCTCCTTCTTTACTTCTTTGAGCAAAAATATTTTTCCTGGGATGATTGTCTTCCATTCCCATTTCTCATAGAAGACTTTCAACAAATCTTCATTTTCAAAGAGGTCTTTGTTGACATCATCTGCTTCTTCAGAGGGGTCACTCTCTTCAGCATCTTCTTTACTTATCTTCTGAGTGTCCTCCACTTATTCACTAGAAGTTTGTGAGTTTCTTTTGGCTGGTGATGGAGTGTCTAACTTAATTGGTTTGTCAGGGTCATTTCCTATAGTTTGAAACTTAGCTTTGAGTCTCTCAGACCTTCTAACATGAACTACATTGTCATGAACTAGGTCCTTTCCTTTTGAGGAGGAAGGTGCAGCAGAGGATGAAGGTTTGAAGAGAGGAGAGGATGTAGAGTCTGCTGGTGTAGGATTAGGTGGTGGTTTTGAGTAAGAAATGGGGTTTGCAGATGCAGGAGAAGGTGGTTTAGTAGACAGGGGTTGCACGTCTAGAGTTTCTTCATAGGGAATAGTCCGCATTTCTGAATTTGGTGGAGTTCCTTGGCTTTCTTGGGAATTTTCTAAAGCAACAGAAGATGAGGCTTTCTTAAAGTTTGCAGGCTGTTTGGTTCTCATGATGTAAGTGAGCAAAAAATAGAGGGTGAATTTGATGGGTCTGTGATTGAAGAGATTCAAGTAGTTCTGTGGGATATAGGGTATCACAGATAGGGAGGTGCTTGAGCAAGAGAGGAAGTATAGTGAGTAAGAAATCCTTGTACAAAAAGGCTTATAAACTTCTTTGCAAGTAGCCGTTTGAGAAGATGAAGAGCGAGCATGAGAGAGAAAGAGATTAAGACTGTAGGCACAGTTTTTTAAGGAAGCAGTTGTTGCTTCCAACGGTCAGAAAAAGCCTTTTCCCCTTTTGTGCAATAACTCCTCCTTTTCACGGCTAGGGACAAAAGGAGCCTTTTCTAAGATTAATTTCCATCATATGCTGTCTAATACGTGTCAGCTTTGAGAGTTGACTTCTATTAAGCATTTTAGATCATCTCCTAGGTTCAAGAGGTTATGATAATGACCTTTCCTACTACAGAACAACTACTTCTGTCAGATCAGGGGGGATTGCTTGACTGGTCAATTATCAGAAGATAACCTTTCTTCTGAAGAACCAATGCTGCAGTAGCAGTTTTCTAGAAGATAAGTTTCTTCTTTAGTAGAGGATTTCAAATATATCATAAATTCAAATTGATCATATTCAACATATTTCTGATAAAAATGAATCTTTTTTCTATCAGAGGTTTAGTGAAAATATCAGCAACTTGCATTTTGGTTTCAATAAATTTTAATTCAATATCATTCTTTTGAACATGATCTCTAATAAAGTGATGCTTTATATCAATATGTTTGGATCTAGAATGTTGAATAGGATTTTTTGATAAACTTATGGAACTAGTATTGTCACAGAAGATAGGAATTTTTTAGTACCTCATGCAATAGTCCTCCATTTGATGTTTTATCCATAACATTTGAGAGCAACAGCTTGCAGCAGAAACATATTCAGCTTCTCCAGTAGACAATGCTATGGTAGGTTGCTTTTTGCATGACCAGGATATTAGAGATTTTTCAAGAAATTGGCATCCACCACTTGTGCTTTTTCTATCTAATTTATCTCCAGCATAATCAACATTACAATATCCTGTGAGATCAAAGTCTGTACCTTTCTTGTACCAAAGACCAAGATCAGTAGTTCCAACAAGATATCTAAATATTCTTTTACTGCTGCAACATGAGATTCTTTTGGAGAAGATTGAAATCTAGCACAAAGTCCTACTGAAAACAGAATATCTGGTCTACTAGCAGTTAAATAAAGCAATGAACCTATCATTCCCCTATTTTCCTTTTCTGAGACATCTTTTCCATTTTCATCCAAACTTAGAATTGTAGAAGGATGCATGGGAGTTCCCATGGATTTTGATCCTTCCATTTTGTATCTTCTAAGAAGATCCCTTATGTATTTCTCTTGATAAATAAAGATTCCAGAATTTTCTTGCCTTATTTGAAGTCCAAGGAAGAACTTGAGTTCTCCCATAAGACTCATTTCAAATTCTCCTTTCATTAATTCTGAAAATTCTTCACACATCTTTAAATTTGTGGAGCCAAATATGACATCATCAACATATATTTGTTCCTTTCTAAGAGTTTTTGTGAACAAAGTAGTATCTATTTTCCCTCTAGTGAAATCATTTTTTAAAAGAAAGTTGCTTTATCTTTCATACCAAGCTCTTGTAGCTTGCTTTAAACCATATAAAGCTTTGGTTAATTTAAAAACATGATTTGGAAGCTTGTGATTTTCAAAACCAGGAGGTTGGTGTACATACACTTCCTTAGTAATGTATCCATTTAAAAATTCACTTTTAACATCCATTTGATATAATTAAATTTTTTATATGCAACAAATGCAAGAAGGATTCTAATAGCTTCTAACCTGGCTACTGGTGCAAAAGTTTCATCAAAGTCAATACCTTCTTGTTGATTGTAGCCTTGAGCTACTAACCTTGCTTTATTTCTGACCATATTTCCCACTTCATCCATTTTGTTTTTGAAAACCCATTTTGTTCCTATTATGGAATAATCTTCTAGAAGAGGAACAAGGGTCCAAACTTTGTTCTTTTCAAATTGATCAAGCTCATCTTTCATGGCCTTAACCCATGATTCATTTTCAAGAGCTTCATTTACATTTTTTTGGCCCAATTTGGGATAAGAAAGCTGAACTATTTTCATTTCTTAATTGAGCTCTGGTTTTTACTCCTTCTGAGGTACTTCCAATAATTTGTTCATGAGGGTGATAAGTGATTAACTTCCAACTTTTAGGAAGATCTTCTTTCTGTACACAGATATCTTCTGCTGACTCTTCAATAGTGTTTTCTTGATCAGTTATACCTTCTGGAGTATTTTCACTGTCAGAAGATTTCTTCTGCAGTTGATCAGGCTCATCATCTGATTCATTCTTATGCTTTCCTTGAGAAGAAGGATTAGTATCATTGAAAGTAACATGCATGCTTTCTTCTATAGTTTGATTCCTAGTGTTGTACACTCTATATGCTTTTGAGGTAGTAGAGTATCCAAGAAAAATGCCTTTTTTCAGATTTTGCATCAAATTTTTCAAGATTTTCCTTATTGTTTAGAATATAACAGTTACAACCAAAAACATGAAAGTAAGCAATGTTGGGTTTTCTTCCTTTTCATATTTCATATGGAGTTTTATTTAAAATGCTTCTGATGGAAACCCTATTAAGTATATAGCAGGATATGGAAACTGCTTCAGTCGAAAAATATTTTTGAATTCCACTATCACTTATCATGGTTCTGGCCATTTCTTGGAGAGTTCTATTCTTCCTTTCTACAACTCAATTTTGTTGAGGAGTCCTAGGACAGGAGAAATTGTGTGAGACACCATTTTCATCAAAGAATCTTTTAAAGAGAAGTTTTCAAATTCCCCTCCATGATCACTCCTAACAGAAGCAATCAATTGGCCACTTTCATTTTGTATTTTCTTGAAGAAGATTTTGAAAGCATCAAAAGATTCACCTTTGGTGGTGAGAAATAAAACCCATTTGAATCTAGAGTAATCATCCACTATAACAAGGCCATACTTTTTCCTTCCTAAACTAGGTGTTTTAGTAGGACCAAATAGATCAATATGTAACAGTTCTAAAATTCTCTTAGTAGTGATTACATTCTTAGGATGGAAGCTTGATTTAGTATGTTTCCCTTTAATACATGCATCACATACTTTGTCCTTTTCAAATTTTATTTTTGGCAGGCCTTTAACTAGATCTAATTTAGAGAGTTTAGACATACATATTTAAATGACAACCTTTTCTATGCCAAGTCCATTTGTCATTTTCAAAAGAGGCAAAGCAAGTATGATCTGATAATTCTTCTAGGCATATACTATATAGATTCTTATTTCTAATTCCTGAGTATAATACTTTCTTAGTGGTCTAATTTCACAGTAAGTAGGTTGAAACATAACTTCATAGCCACTGTCACACAGTTGACTTATGCTAAGAAGATTATGTTTTAACCCTTTCACATAATACCTATTATTAATTTGTGTAGAATTTTCCATACTTATCCTTCCAATACCTTTGATGTGAGCTTTGTTGTTGTCTCCAAAGGTTACTGTTCCACCTTCCATTTTGTGGAGTTGAATGAATTTTATTTTGTCTCTAGTCATATGTCTTGAGCAGCCACTGTCGAAGAACTATTGCCCTTTCTTCTTGACAGTTCTTGCTTGTTCCTACATCAAAAGATAGTAAGGATTTAGGTACCCAAATTCTGTTGGGTCTTGAGTGGTTAGATACCTTTCTTCTGAAACTCCTTTTTCTTCTGTAACAATTATGAGAGATGTGTCCAACTTTGTTACGCCAAGAACATTTGGGAGGTTGCCTTTTGGAAGAGACAAAAACAGTTTTATGAGTGTTTGGTGATTGATCTTGATCATATCCTAGTCCTCTTTTATCAGAAATTTCCCTACTATTTCCAATAAGTTTATTTAAGTTATTTGTACTATTAACAAATTTACTTAAGTCTAGTTGTAGCTCATCAATCCTCTTTTGTAGAAGATCATTTTCTTTCTGCAAAGCACCGGACTTTCTTTCTTCTGCAGAATCAATTTTAATAGTTTTAATTTGTTCTGATAGTTTAAAATGGGATTGTTGAAGGCATTGATTTGTCTTAACTAATCTTTCACTATCTTCTTTTAATTTTTCATTTTCTTCTTTAGTTTTAACTAATTGTTCTCTAAGCAATGTACATTTTTTAGCAAGTGTGTGTGAGTCAGATAGTAGGTTTTCAAATGCATCATCTAATTCCCTATGTGCAGAAGAATTGTAGGTAATTACCTCATCATCTTCATCTTCTTTTCCAACCATAAGACACAGATTTGCTGCTTCTTCTTCAGTTTCTTCTTCAGATGAACTTTTAGAATCATCTCATGTTGCCATCATTGCCTTCTTCTTTTTCTGAAATAATTTAGGTTTCTTCTTCAGCTGAGGACATTCTGCTTTGATGTGTCCAAGCTTATTACACTCATAGAAGATTATTTGGCTTTTTGCTCCTTCAGATTTTTGTCCTTCTTTCCTGAAGTTGAGGTAGTTACTTCCTTTGCCTTTTCTTCTAATTAATCTTTGGATTCTTCTGGAAATAAAGGCAAGTTCATCATCATTATCAAATGATACTTCTTCTTCAATAGAACCTTTTTCCTCAATTGAATTTGTATTGTTTCTTCTAAAGGTGCTGGCTTTTAGTGCAATGGATTTCACTTTCCTTGGCAGTTCATCCATGAGCTCTTACTCATGAACTTTTAGTGAGCCAAGAAGTTCATCTAATTTTAGAGCAGGCAGCAAGACCTTTGGCTTCTTGTATTGCTGTTACTTTTGGTCTCCAAATCCTTGGAAGACTTCTAAGGATTTTTCTCACTTGTTCTTGATTGGAGTAGCTTTTTCCTAGAGATTTCAGATCATTGATGATGATAGTGAATCTGATGAACATTTCATCTATAGATTCATGTTCAGCCATGCTAAACATTTCATATTGATGGATCAGTATGTTGATTTTTGCTTCCTTGACTTTATCAGTTCCTTCATGTGCAATTTTGAGTGTATCCCATATTTCTTTTGCAGTAGAAAATCCAGCAACTTTGTCATATTCTCCTTTGCTAAGAGCACAGAGAAGGAAAAACTCGGCTTTGGAGTTCAGAAGATATTTCTGCTTATCTTCTGTAGTCCAATCGTCTCTTGCTTTAGGTTAAGGAGCTTCTTCTTGGACTTCTGATTCTCCTTCTTTAGGCTGAACTGGAATTCGTGTTCTTCTTGCTACTGGAATAAAGTTTCCTTTTTCAATAATATCCCAAAGATCAATATCTTGATATTCTAGAAATAATTTCATTCTATCTTTCCAGTAGTAATAGTCCTTCCAATCAAATGCTGGTGGTCTGTTTGTAGAGGAACCTTTTGGGTTGAACATTGCAGCTCCATGGTTGGCCATTTCCCTTGATCTTTTCCTCTCTCGCTGTTAAGTGAGTTCAACCCAAGGGGGGTTGAATTGTGATTGCTAAAAATTTCTGCAAGATTCTTTTAATACTTAATCTGCTCAAGTAAGACATGGCTTAGTATTAAAAGTTAATACACAGGAAGATGAGAGTTTAAAGTTTATGTGCAATGCAGAAGATATGGTTCCAATGGAGGAACTATTGATAGTTAAACTTACTTAGGTATTAAATACTTTTTAAAATGGTTTTATGCACATGTAATCAATAATAAATAAGGAGAGTAAGGATAAGAAGATTGCAAGCACAAATTTTATACTGGTTCACCTCTTCCAACCTGAGGCTACATCCAGTCCCTACACCAAGTAGGATTTTCTTACTCAAATACCAATTTTACACTTATTTTGGGTACTCTTTACTTCTAGTACTCATATATAGCCTCTTCAGGCTCCTTTCAACCTTTTCTGAAGGTATCCAAGACTTAATACTTACTGCAGCTTCTTCTACCGAAGATTCAGTCTCTAAAACACTCAAAATACCTTCTGCAGGTTTTATATTCAACCTCACACTACTGTAAAATGAAACTACTCTCAGTTTACAATCAAACTTCACTTCCACAAAAGGCACTAACACTCTTAAGCCTCCCTGTGAATTTACAGAAGAAATGATTAAAAGAAAGTAATTATAAGACTCAAAATAAATCACTTTAAGGCACAACAGAAGTCTTTTTGAGCCAGCTCTCTCTCTTCTTGCACAGTTAGCACCAAAATATCAGAGAATATGATGAGAGAGAGAATTTCCAGAAGGTGGAAGATGTAATTATATGCTCTGTAGCTTTCTTCTGGGCAGTGCGTATTTTCAGCAAGGGAAAGGGCTCATTTCATAGAATTTTTAGAATTATAGCCGTTGGAAAAAACTTCAAGGAGCAGAGATACATCCAGTTGTGAGGGAGAAACTGTCTTAATCAAGGTCTGCTCTGAAAACCCTTCTGTAGCAGGCTGTCACAGTCATGGACAACTGTATCTTGACTGAAGCTATCTTCTGGAGGACCTTTCTTCTACAAAAGTGAATTTCTTCTGAACTTTACCTCTCAGACTCATAGAGAAGGTTATTCTAACAGTGATAACATGAAGGGATTCATTTAATCACACTTGATCACTTGCAGAAGAAGGAAAACTGAGGAATGTGAATTTATAGGAGATTGTTTCTTCTACAGAAATTTTGACAGTAAATCTTCCTTCTAATATTATGTCGTTGCATATATATTTGTTCTGGATAAGGTGTCTATATTTAAAGAACCAAATTTGTTTATGTTTCATGTTTTGTATCTTCTAATGAGGGAAATGCTTCTTCTGAAGAGGTACTATCCACAATGGATTGTACTAAGCTTTCTTCTCAACAGCTTTTTTGCTTTCATCTGTTTAATGTATCTTCTGTATTACTATTGAAATGAATTCTTGAGCTGTTTCTCCATAACCCTTAATGTCTTCAGAAGATTGCATATGTCTGTACTGTCTCAACAAACTCAAATGAAATATTAGTACTTAGATCAGAATTATACAACTTGGATTAAAAGAGATTGTCATCATTAAAACTCCTTAGGAGGATTTTGATCCTTACAAATACTCGGTCTTACCTTAACACACATTTATTTTTATCTAACCGAGTTTGCATAAGATCTGTTTCACAAATCAATCTGAGATTCTAAGCCATCAAGCTTAAGAGATAAGTTCAAATTGATCTTAAGTATTTCAGGAACAAATTATCAAGTCTCTATTCAACCACCCTTCTAGAGACATCCATCCAACTTCACGAGCCTCTCCTTGCTTAAGGGAAAAACCCAGAATTGAAATCTTACATTTTTACTGATATTTTCACTTAAACGAGGGTACATATTTTTGCTTGAGCGAAAATGCTCCCTAATGGAAATCCCACATTTCCATTCCTAGCCATTTTCACCAACTTTTACCTTTTCTTCCTAGTTCATGTTTACAAAAATAGCTTTCTAACCCTATTGAATTATGAAATCACTTTATAAAACTTGGGGTGTTACAATTCTACTCCCCTTAAATTAATTGTGTCCTCAAAATTGGTTATGCAATAAAACTTAAATTACCTTAAGAAAACAACTTTGGATATTGGGAGCGGATATCATCCTCATCCTCCCAAGTCGCCTCCTCAGGCGTCTGACCCTCCCAAAACATTTTCACCAACGGGATTGCCTTGTTCCTCAGAGTTTTGACACTCTGGTTGATAATCCGTGCAGGCCTAGTGGGAATTGTGAGGTCTTCCCTTAATTGTACTGATTAGGAGCTTATGACGTGTGAAGGTTTATGAACATATTTTTTTAGCAGGGAAACATGGAAAACATCATGGACTCGGGAAAAATGTGGTGGTAGGACTATCCTGTATACCAAAGGACCAATCCTCTGTAGGATTTGAAATGGGCCAATGAATTTGGGGTTGATTTTTTTTTGGCTTTGATGGCTCTTCCAATACCTGTGACAGGAGTTACCTAACACATGATCCCTTCGTCAAACTCCAGGTCCTTCATTCTTTGTCAACATAGCTTTTTCTGTCGGATTTTGGTAGTAACAAGCTTTTCTCTAATGATCTTGATCTTATCCGTGGTTTCATGTACCAACTTCGGACCTAACGGGTTCCTCTCACCCACCTCATACCCACAGAGTGGGGACCTACATTTTAAACCGTACAACGCCTCATAGGGTGTCATGCCTATACTGCTATGAAAACTTCTGTTGTAGGCAAACTCTATGAGGGGTAGGTACCTGTCCCAACTACCTTTCTCCTGTTGAGTCTCAAAATCAATTTAAGTATTCAAATCGGATTCAAGACTCACAAATCCTAAGTTTTAATGGACAACAAATTTGATTTAAAAAGGGATTATTTATTATAAGAACAATATTACTTGAAGGTATTTTGCTTTACTGTTTCAGCAAGTACTATAAAGAAGAAGCCTCAAAGTTGAACCTACTGGTATGAGGAAACCTTCTGAAGAACCAAGAACTGCTGAACTCGTATCTACCTTCTGAAGTGCTACTGAATCATAAAAGAACTATTGAAGACCTCGTTTTAGCTGTTGACTGAAGCATGGGAGCTGCCTGCTCAAGTCATCACACATCCTTAACGTATGAAGCAAGTTTGATTCATTTAAGGAATGTTTTCAAAGTTCCTTTTTGCTATCAAAGTCAATTACCTTAAAAGGAACCTGCTGTACGTGTCAGAGCAGTGTTGCAGACTGCAACACCTGCAATCTCAAAAGTCAGAAGCTATCAGAAGATTGTTTCACAATGTCTCAAATAGCATTTAATGCTATCTCACAATGGTGGTTGAAGCTCTCTTCAACGGATTCATTTCTGGACTCTATATATAGCTTCTTGAAAGACTTTGAAGGTGGCGAAGCCCAAAAATAGAGTCGGCCAAGCTCAATAAGAAATTTATCAAGCCAACACTCCGCTGAAATCACTTTGAATTTCCTTGTACTCGGATTTTCTATTTTGTATCCTGAGTTGTACTCAATTAACCTTTGTACAAGAATTCCTGTGTTTAAGTTTCTCAGAAACTTAAACTTATTATCATTGTAAACACTGTAAAGTGTCTGAGAGCCTGAAGAGGCTTGGAGGAACAAAGAATACTTGTTGTTTTAGCCTGAAGAGGTTGTGTCCAAAGAATACTTGTGGTTTAGCCTGGAGACGTTGTGTCCAAAGAATACTTGATGTTTAGCCTGAAGAGGTTGTGTTCAAACAATACTTGTATCTGTTCAGATAGTGAAAAATCCAGTGGTGTGTTTGCCCTGGGACTGGACGTAGGTCACTGTGTTTGTGGGTGAACCAGGATAAATTTGTTTGGCTAAGTTTTCTCAACTCTTATCTCTTTACATTCAGTTTTAACTAACGAGGAGGGTTCAGAAAAGTGATGTTATAAATCCACGCAGAAAAAGCAATCTCTTTATCACGTGAAAATATTTCAAAACTATTTTACTCAACCTACTGAGTTGTATCAGCAAGTTGCTAAAGTTACTAGTTTCGGAAGGTTGCTCAAATCTTTTCACAAACTGTTTGCTTATTTTAAAAGGTTTTCATAAAATCTGTAAAGAATTACAAAACAAAATTCAACCCCCCTTCTGGTGTTTCCTGTGGTTCGAACAGTTGGTATCAGAGCTTAACCTCGGGTTGAGCATCTAACAAGTGCTAAGGGAAGAAGATCCATATGGAAACCTCAACAAGCTATGGTGTCTATATCTCTGAAGGAGCATCTGTAACCAGACCTCCAATCTTCAACAGAAAAGATTATTCTTTCTGGAAAGAACATATGAAGCTATTCATGGAAAGCTATAATCTAGATCTTTGGATGTAGTTATTGATGGTAATTATATTCCCATGAGAAATGGAATACCCATTTCCAAAGTTGAGTGTCCTATTGATAGCAGGACAATTGTGGATCTAGTAATGAGCAAAACAACCGGTTAGAATCAATAAAATCAAGTCAAAATGCGGCTGGAACAACAGCACTTGGGCGTGAGAAAATGAAAGAAATAAGGGAAAATGAAAGAAAAAGTGGAAGAGGAAGGAATGGTTGGGACGGCCACTGAAGCAGGAATCCACCCACAGAAGATAAGTCCAGTGATAGATGCCACTGATTCAGGAGAATTCAGATAAGTCTCTGGTGGTTTAAGCAAGAACCACCAAGCCTACTCTCAACTCACTTATGAGGGAAGGAAATGGGCATTATGCCTTTACTAATTTCATCAAAGTTATAATACAAGGGGGGCTGGCCTCCTATTTGTTGGAAAAGGAGGTGGCTAGGTGGGAAGGAAAATACAAGATGAGTGAAAACTATCCTAAATGAGTCTTGAACCCATGACCTCCTAATTAAATGGTTAAGCTAACTCCTAACCATTAAACCCACTAAAAGTAGTGCCCATTAAAAGAAGGAAAATTAGGAAAATTACAAACATGTCCTAATACAATTAAATCCTACTTAAGTTCTTAATTATTTATTTAATCCTTCCTAATTAAGATGAAGTCTTCTTGTTGACTTGGTCAAGGGTGGTCAAAGGTCAAAGGTTGACCATGAGAGGGTTTGACCAAAACATGGTTGACCAAGGCTTGGTCTAGCTCCATGCGCCCAAGTCAGGCCCAAGCTCCCCATTCAGCTCTGCTGCTAGCTCAGAGTTCCACTGGCAGTTGCTATCACCTATGAGCAAAAACTTAAAGTTCAACTCAATGCTCAAGCCAAGCTCTACTTGATTTGTTCTCTTAACAAGGTTGAGTATGATTTGGTAAAGGATTCTACTCTGCCAAGGAAATATGGGATTGTCTAGCCTCATATGCTCTTATAGAAGATAAAGATTACAAGTCCTCAGATGAGCAAACCTCTGAATAGCAAATCAATCTGAAGATTCTGTTTCTAAGGTAACATCCTTAACTCTTCTTGATGAATATGATGACCTAGTTGATAGTACAAAGGAACTCTTCAGAAAGTATAAGAAGCTTTCTAGTGTCTATGCTGCTGCATGCACTAAAAACAAGGATTTTGAAAAAGAAAATCTTATACTTAAAGAAGAGCTTCCGAAGCAAGAGAACAATAAGCTCAAAAATCTACTTGAAGAAAAGCAGAAACTTCAAAGACAAATTTTAGAACTTACTAAAGACCTAGCCAACTTTACTGAAGGAACAAATAATCTTGACAGATTATTGAAATCTTAGAAAAGGTTGAATGATAAAAGAGGCTTAGGTTTCTCTGTAAAACTATCATCTAAGACATCAAGTTCTGATAAGCCTAAAAAGGATAAGAAAAAGGTTGATGGGTGTAACATCCCAAATTTTATTAAATAAAATAAAATTAATAAAATAAGAGAAGTAAATAAATAATAATATTATTAATATTAGTATTTATATTAATAGTGTTATTTCTAATTAAAAGAAGATGCGTGGGTTGAGGGTGGGCCCAACCCAATTAAGTATATTAAAGGAGGGGTTCTCAATTCACCATAATCCTTATTTTTCAAATCGTCGGAGAGCGAAATCTTAAGGAGGGGAGAAAACGACTTCGGAAGGGGAAGGTCCTGCAGAGTGATCATCAAAGAGGAAGCCAACCGTTTGCTGTTCGATCTTCACCTTCAAGGTACGGTGGGGGGAAGGGGTGCTGCTTGTATGTGCATGTGGGGGTGCTTGGGGTAGTAATTTAAGACTTTAAATTCGAATTGATATATGTTTATATTGAGTATGGATGGTGAAAACCTGTTGATTGTTGATTAGTTCTATGAATCTTGATGAATCTTGAATGAAATTGATGAGGATAGCAAAAATAGCGAAAAGGGTAAATAAGGGTTGATGATTTGGGGTTTTTTATGGGATAATTGTGCAAATCTGTGTAATGATTGATGTTTTTGCTGAGTTTGATTAATGTAAACGAAGATGAATGATGCCTTAACAAAGAGGATTGATTAGAAGTTGAATAAAGGGGTTTAAAAGGGATAAAAGTCACGAGAACTGTTATCTGCGTCGCGGGTAATTGATTACAAGAGTCTGTAATCGATTACCAGGGCTTTCTGGGTAGCCTGGAGTAATATTTGCTCGCAGGTAATCGATTACAGAGATGCTATAATCGACTACCAGGGTGTCTGTTTGCAGGTAATCGATTACAGGGATGTTGTAATCGATTACCAGGGTGATTGCTTGCAGGTAATCGATTACAGAGATGCTGTAATCGATTACAAGAGTGTGTGCTTGCAGGTAATCGATTACAGAGGGTTGTAATCGATTACAAGAGGTTCTGCTTGCAGGTAATCGATTACATGAGGCTTGTAATCGATTACCAGTGTGGATTTGTGACCCTTTTTGTTGTGGATGATTGTTTATATTGATTTTGATGTATTGTATGATGATAACGATGATGTATTGAAGTATTGAGTATATGATGATGATGATGTATGAGATGTGTGATGATGCTTTGTGATGCCTTATGATGATTATGATTGATGATGCTTATGATGATGTATGATGACGATTGATTGATGATATTTATGGTGATTATGATGATGATTGTTGATGATACTTATGATGATTTTATAATGATGATGTTGTGATGATGATTTTACGATGATAACGATGATGATGATGATGATGTATATAACCTTACGATGTTGATGATGCCTTGAGTATAAGAGGTGATATCTGAGTTGTGCGGGCCCAACGAGGGGGTATAACTCAGGAGGTGAACTGTATTGGCCCAACGAGGGGGTGCAGAGACCATGATGGGACGTTCGATGCACGGGCCCAACAAGGGAGTGCAACCTAGGGATGATAGAATTGCACGGGCCCAACGAGGGGATGCAACCTAGGGTCGAATGTCGTTGTGCGGGCCAACGTGGGGGTTACAACCTACCGGCTTGTGCGGTGACACCGGTAGACCATCATTGATAACAACTAGGGTGATTGACGAGGGTGCGCCCATTGTGTGGAGTTCCAAGTCATGATCCTCTGGGGTGATGTTGATGAGTTTCGGTGTGCACGATGATAGATGAACATACATGCATTAGATGATGAAATTGAATTATATGATGGTGATATGAGTATTTTTTATGATATGAGCAGTATGTGTTTAGCGTATAGAATGTGTTTCTTGGTGATCTTCGATGTGTGATTTATATATATTATGATGAGGATATCGATGATTTGTTATATGATGAATTATTGAAGAATATTATATGATGAGTTATTCGAGGTTTGAGTATGTGGTGTGGATAATAATGATGTTGTGCTATGTTTGGGTGAGGATAGGGTAGCCCTTTGCGTGTATGTATGAGTTGGTATTCTTTTTCTCACCGTCTTTCTGTGGTTAATTTTACAGGTGATGATGATGGCACGTCAGGTTCCGAGTATTGATTGAAAGGGGTGTCGCTCTGATACTTGTGACATCAGGGCTTGATATTAGGGGTTTATTTTATGTTTCTATTTTAGGAAGAGATTATGTATACTGTTTTAAGTGCCTTATGTGGCTAAGAGTGATATTTTGATGTTAATCCGTTGTGGTAGTGCTTGTCTTAATTACTTTGGAAATCTTTTGACTCTAATTTCTATTTTAATCGAGTTGACTTGAAATCGAACGATGTTTTAATGAGAAAATGTGAACCTTTTTACCCAACGTGGTTCGTAATTTTTTTTAAGTCTTTCGCTTGCTGATTATATATGAGATTGGAGTAGAAGGGTGTCACAATGGGTGCCCTCATTGTGATAAACAGATTATTTAAATCTGAATGTAAACAAAATTAGGAAACATGTTCCTATAACTGACCCTGGTGGACCCAAGAAGATATGGGTACCAAAATTGTCAATTGTTTTTCTTGTAGATGTTCTTGACAAAGCAAAGAAAACTCCAAGAATAACTGGAGAAGAATGGATGAAAGGAGAACTAAATGGAAAGAAGGTGTACATGTTGAGAGCTCTAAGCACAACTTGCTGAAGTTAATCATCACTCTTTCAGAAAGCAATGTTGATTCTCAATCTTACATAGATTCCTTTTTTTGGTAACATCATTCTTATCTCAGACTCTCTGAAAATTTATGCATTGATTGAATTATGTGTACTCTCTGAATTTCTAGTGTGGACGTCTCTGTGATGAACCTTCTGAACCTTGTGCTTGCTGAAAAATTATTTATTAAAATAATTATTTTAATTAAGAAATGTGAAAGGTCTAAAATCAAACGTTTTTGAAATTTATGACCTGACTCTCTGTAACTGATGGCTCATCAACTATCCACTCTCTGCTGCACGATGCACGACTCTCCATGTCTGCGCAGTTTGTAACTGCTGTCATCAATGCTATTGCTTAGTCTATTTATAGAGATTGTGGGTTTAGTATGAAGACTACACTCTCTCTCTGCTCTCAGAAAATCTCTTACGTATCTAAGAGAATCTCATCCTTCTCAAAGAACTCTAAGTTTCTCTCAAAGTTCAAATCTTCTCAAATGGCTGGAGAATTTGTTTCCTCATGTGCTACTGCCACAACTCAATATGATGAAAGGATTTCCCCACAAGATGTGTTAGGCTAAGTGAGTTTGATGAGGCTGGACACAATGTTTTAGAATACTTCAATGCTGCCAGTTGGGTTCCTTTCTTCAACGACGTCTCTTCTCCATGGCATGAAGAGAGTGTCCTAGAGTTCTGGAATAACTCTGAAGTAATTGCTGAAAACCTACTCCTGTGGCATAAAAACCTCTGTGATGGGTAGGCCACTATATGTGGACTACAAGGTGCTGGAAGAAGTTACTAGAGTTCAGCTGGAGGAGCTCAGTTCGTCCCTGATTGGGAGATCAACAATGGAGGCATTTGGAGTATGATCAGATGCTTTTTGGTGTCAGACTTTATGACCCTCCAAAACATTCACAGCTCTTGGAGACCCCCAGAATTTTGCTTGCCAACCTTCACTGCTGTATCCTTCCCAAGGGAAGTGATAAGGTGCACATCACGGAACTGGAAAGATTCGTGTTGATTCACCTACTGCTAAAGAAGAAGTTAAACCTTCCAGGATCATTCTCTATCACATGATCAGAAGGTCAATGGACTCTGTTGAAGAATTTCCTTACAACTCTTTAACCATGAAGATTCTGAAACTCAAGGGCTTTCCGTTGAAGGACCCTATGATCAGGCACCTCCTTCCTTCTTCACTCCTGCAATTTGTGAGTAGATGGGTCATGCTATGATAGAGGAAGCTGAAGCCCAAGAGAAGATTTTGGCTGAAAACACTCCTTCAACTTCTCTGGTCAGAAGGAGAAGGATCAGAGCCTCTGATCCTCTTGGTGCTCATGGAAGGATAAGGAAGGTGTTTGCTGCTTACAATTTGAAAAGGCCTGCATGCTCGCGTCGGTCGGTTGGCAAGAAAGTTTAAGTAAACCTCAGAAGGAGTTTTCTGAAGCTTAAGGCAGAGAAGGAAGCTGCCATTGCTGCTGAGACTGTTGCCAGTTAAAAGCCATTAATTATCAAAGAGCCTTGTCACTGTTTTTGTTCTTTTTAAATACTTTTTGGCATGTTTCAATTTTTTTTGTTTAATGATATTAATGAACTCTCTCATTTTCTCAAAATTCTCTTAATGATTACTTCATTCGGCGTTGTGTGATTTAAGTTTATACCTTATGAATATTCGTTTGAACCTTAATCATTGTTTTTGCGCATTTATTGAACTGACGCTTAACCTTCCCAGTTTATAATACCTGAATTTATTTCTCTGATTCACTTGCTCTATTATCTGAACCCTTTTTGAATAATGACAAAAGATGGGAGTAATAATAACAAAATCTGAAGCTAAGTGTTTTTCAGAGGAGAAGTCTTTTTTTCAGGGGGAGCAAAATTTCAGAACAAGTATCTGAAATAGGGGGAGTATATTCTAAGTCTTTACTATTTAATTTCCCTTCGGATATTTGCTGAATTTCTTTTTAAACAAATTTGTCATCATTAAAAGGGGGAGAATTGTTAAGTCTCAAAATCAATTTAAGTTTCAAATCGGTTTCAAGACTCATAAATCCTAAGTTTTAATGGACAACAAATTTGCTTTAAAAAGGGATTATTTATTAGAAGAACAGTATCACTTGAAGGTATTTTGCTTTACTGTTTCCAGCAAATACTATAAATAAGAAGCCTTAAAGTTGAACCTACAGATATGAGGAACCTTCTGAAGAACCAAGAACTGCTGAACTCATATCTACCTTTTGAAGTTCTACAGAATCATAAAGAACTGTTGAAAACCCTCATTTCAGCTGTTGACTGAAGCCTGGAAGCTGCCTGCTCATGTCATCACACATCCTTAACGTATAAAGCAAGTTTTGATTCATTTAAGGAAATGTTTTCAAAGTCCTTTTTGCTGTCAAGTCATATTACCATTAAAAGGAACCTGTTTTGTACGTGTTAGAGCAGTGTTGCAGGGACTGCAACACCTGCAAATCTCAAAAGTCAGAAAGCTATCGGAAGATGGTTTCACAACGTCTCAAATAGCATTTAATGCTAACTCACAATGGTGGTTGAAAGCTCTCTTCAACGGATTCATTCCCGGACGCTATATATAGCTTCTGAAAGACTTTGAAGGTGGCGAAGCCAAAAAAGAGAGTCGCCAAGCTCAGTAAGAAATTTATCAAGCCAACACTCTGCTGAAAATCACTCTGAATTTCCTTGTACTCATATTTTCTCTTTGTATCCTGAGTTATACTCAGTTAACCTTTGTACAAGAATTTATGTGTTTAAGTTTCTCAGAATCTTAAACTTATTATCATTGTAAAACACTGTCAAGTGTCTGAGAGCCTGAAAAGGCTTGGAGGAACAAAGAATACTTGTTGTTGTTTAGCCTGAAGAGGCGGTGTCCAAAGAATACTTGTGGTTTAGCCTGGAGATGCTGTTGTTCCAAAGAATACTTGATGTTATCCTGAAGAGGCTGTGTTCAATGTGACACCCTTCTACCCCATACTCTTATATGTTTGATAAATTGAAGATATAGAAAAGATAACGTCCCACGATGAGTAAAAGGTTTCACAAACCTCTTATTAAAACCTCATTAGTCGAAAACAACTTAATTAAAAGAAAATAAAAACTTCAAATGTAAACCAAATACTTATGCAGCGGAATCTCCAAAGAAATAAAAATAACTAAACATCCTACTTGCCGTGCAAGGCATCCAAAATGGTTTACACAAAACTTCCTAACTAGAATCATGATAAAAGACCCCCAAATTATACCCTGATGTCACATCTATCAGAGCACATTCCTTTATCAACACTCGACACCAATCGTGTCATCATCAACACCTGTAAAAAATATCCACAGTAAATACGGTGAGGAAAAGAACACTACTCATACATACACATAAGAGGCTACCCTATCCTCACCCACATATAAACAACATCACCATTCATCCTACCTCATACCAAAACATCAAATAATCCATATATAAGCAACATCTATAAAGCAGCATATAGCTATTCATTTATACCAACATATAAACAACATACCATCATTCACCAAAGGAATCACATACTCACATAATACTCATTCATCATTAATACTCATAACATCATTTATGACTCAATTCCACTCATAACATCATTTATAACTCAATATCATCACCAGATATAACACATATACACCAACATGTATGCACCAAAACTCATCAACATTATTATATAACTCAATTCCATCGTTGAGTATACCAACTTATCATATGCACCAAAAGTCATCTCATCACCTACCCAAAGATCATGACTGGAACTCCGAACAATGGGTGCACCTCATCAATCACTCTAGTTAGTACCAAGATAGTCTAGCGGTGTTACCACACCCAATCCGATAAGTTGTACCCCCTCTATGGGGCCTGCACAACGACATTCGACCCTAGGTTGCACCCCCTCTATGGGTCAGTACAATCACTCCTAGGTTGCACCCCCTCTATGGGCCCGTGCATCGAACGCCCCATCTTGATTCCCCTGAGTTGTACCCCCTCTATGGGGCCCGCACAACTCAGTTCACTTCCCGAATTGTACCCCTTCTATGGGCCCGCACAATTCAGGTCTCATCACACAGATCAAGGCATCTCTCTTAAGTTGTACCCCTCTATGGGCCCGCACAAACTCAAGTAACATCATCATTAAACGTATTGCATATTAACCAACCATATGCATTCCAAATAACATCAATTACGTTGCATATTCACCAAACTATATGCACACCAAATAACATCAATTACATTGCATAATCACCAACTATATGCATACCAATCATCATCAATTACATTGCATAATCACCAACTATATGCACACCAAATCATACCTCAATTACTTTGCATAATCACCAACTATATGCATACCAAATCATCTCAATTACATTGCATAATCACCAACTATATGCATACCAAATCATCATTCAAGCATATCAAGCATCATTAAGCACTTCGGCTCTCAAAATCCACTCTGGTAATCAATTACCAACCTCCAGAATCCATTACCTGCAAACAAAGTCTCTGGTAATCGATTACATCCACCTTGTAATCGATTACCTGCAATCAAACATTCTGGTAATCAATTACAGTACCCCTGTAATCGATTACCTACAAACAAACTCTCTGGTAATCGATTACCACAAACTTGTAATCGATTACCAGCAACAATCAGGCACTTCTGGGTTGTCCAGAACACCCTGGTAATCGATTACCCACACCTGGTAATCGATTACCCGCGACGCATATCGCAGATTTCACGATTTCTAACATCTCTAAACCCTTCCAATCAATCTCTAATAAATCTTTTTCGAATATAACATCATTCATAATCAGTAATATCATCCAAAACTCAGCAAAACAACAATCTTTTCACAAATTATACAACCAATTCATCAAACCCCCAAATCCTCAAATCCCCATTCCCCCTTTTCATGATTCTCAATATCATCTTTAATCTCACCAATAAATCATCAATATACATCCAATCAATCATAAATCAACACTTTGATCATTCATTCTCAGTTATACATCAATCAATACGAATTTATACTCTTAGGTTACTACCCAAGCACCACCACATGCATATACCAATGCAGCCACCCTCTCCCCACACCGTACCTACAATGAAGCTCGATTACAGTAAGGAAGTCCTCTTTTTGGTTCTTGATGCTTACTCGGCAGCAACTCTCTCTGACTCTCAGTTTTCTCCCCTCCTTAGCGTTTCGCTCTCTGACAATAATACGAATAAGGATTAGGGGTGAACTGATAACCCCTCCTTACTAGAATCCTTATTGGGCTTGGCCCATCCTCAACCCCCTTATCTTCTTTTTAAATTTTAAACTATCTTTATGGATAAAACTAATAATAATATTAATCCTATTATTTATCCCTCTATTTAATTATTTATTTCCTCTACTCATTTATTTAATTTAATTAATATTTTACCTAATAAAATTTAGGATATTACAAACTCTCCCTCCCTAAAAGAAAATCCGTCCTCGAATTTTACCTGAAGCGAATAACTCTGGATAGGACTCTTCATCTCTCTCTTCAAGTCCCAAGTAGCATTCTCGGGTTGTAGTCCTCCCCCAGATTACTTTAACTAAATGAAATCTCTTTACCTCGAGTTGTTTCACCCCCCGATCCTCAACTCTCATCGCATGGTTTTTCCACTGTCAGATTCTTCTTAACCTCAGATGATCCTACTCAATCACATGCGAAGTATCATGGATGTATTTCCGGAGTTGAGAAACATGGAAAACATTGTGAAGATTGGACAAGTGTGGAGGTAAAGCAATTGGTAGGCAACATTGCCGACTCTTTAAGAATTTGGTAAGGACCAATGAATCGAGGTGTAAGTTTTCTAGACTTTAATGCCCTACCAACCCCAGTCCATGGAGTGACTTTCAGGAAACATATGATCTCCTTCTTTGAACTCTAACTCCTTTCTTCTCTTATCAGCATAGCTCTTTTTCTACTCTGGGATGTCTCAGCCTCTCTTGGAATATCCTAACCTTATCAGTGGTCTGCTGCACTATCTCAGATCCTAACGCAAGGCTCTCCCCCCGGCTCACACCAACACAAAGGGTTCTACATCGTCCTACCATATAATGCCTCATAAGGGCCATACCTATGCTAGAGTGAAAACTATTATTATAGGTAAACTCTATCAAAGGTAAAAGCTATCCCAACTACCCCCTTGGTTTAACACACAAGCTCTAAGCAAATCCTCTAAGGATTGAATGGTTCTCTCGGTCTGACCATCAGTCTGAGGGTGATAAGCCGAACTAAGCCTAAGCTGGGTTCCCAAGGCCTGCTGCAAACTCTCCCAAAATCTAGAGGTAAACCTGGGATCTCTATCTGAAACTATGCTAGATGGTATGCCATGCAACCTCACAATCTCACTGATATACAACTGAGCTAGTTTCTCTAAGGATACTTAATGTTAATGGGAAGAAATGTGCACTCTTAGTTAACCTATCCACAATGACCCAAATAGAGTCATTCCCCCCTCACGGTCTTAGCAAAGCAACTACAAAAATCCATGGATATACTATCCCACTTCCACTCAGGTATACTTAAGGGTTGAAGTAATCTTGAAGGTTTTGATGTTCTACCTTAGACTTTTGGCACACTAGACAAGCACTCACAAACTCTTCTATGTCCCTCTTCATCCTAGGCCACCAAAAACACTTTCTTCAAATCCTGATGCAACTTAGTCGATCCTGGGTGAAAACTAAGCTTACTACTATGACCTTCTTCTAGGCACTAAACGCTTAATGGTAGGTTCACCAGGCACAACACCCGGCCGGTCTCCAAACCTCACTACCCCATCGGTACCTATCACAAATCTCCACCACTACCTCCTTCCATAGCCTCTCGTCTACTTACCAAAATGGATCCTCTAATTGGGCTTTGCTAATATCCTTCAACAGATCATTACTTACTCTAGTCATCCCTAACTTCACACTAACAGAGGTTACTTCACATGCCAAACTCAATCCCTAAACTGGGTTAAAAGATCCATCTCCTTAATCATCAGGGAACTAACATGGATAGTTTTCCTACTTAAGGAATCAGCCACTACATTAGCCTTACCGGGATGGTAACTCAACTCAAAATCATAATCCTTAAGAAATTCTAACCACCTCCTCTGCCTCATGTTCAGCTCCTTCTAGTCAAACAATATATAAGGCTCTTATGATCACTAAAAACCTCAAACCTGGAACCATACAAATAATGCCTCCAAATCTTCAGCGCACAAACACTACGGCCGCTAGCTCAAGGTCATGGGTAGGGTAGTTTCTCTCATGGATTTTCAATTGCCTAGAAGCGTAGGCTACTACTTTACCCTCTTGCATCAACACCCCACCTAAACCCATCTTAGAGGCATCACAGTATACTACAAAGGATTTACTAAGGTCAGGTAACACTAACACAGGTGCACTGGTCAACTTCTCCATAAGAGTTTGGAAGCTAGACTCGCACTTACTATTCCACACAAAGGCAACTCCCTTCCTAGTCAACTCGGTCAAAGGCAAGGCTAACTTAGAAAACCCTTCTATGAGCCTCTTATAGTACCCAGCCAACCCAAGGAAACTTCTAATCTCACTCACTGACTTAGGAGCCTCCCACTTAAGCACGACTTCTACCTTAGAAGGATCTACACCTATACCTCCTTAGAAATCACATGGCCTAAGAAACTCACTTCTTCTAACCAGAACTCACATTTGGACATCTTAACATATAGTTGTCTATCCTTAAGAATCTGAAGCACTACCTTTAAATGTTCCTCACGCTCCTCCTTAGTTTTGGAATAAATTAGTATATCATCTATGAAGACAACTACGAATTTATCCAAATAAGGGTGAAAAATCCTGTTCATGTAGTCCATAAAAATTCCAGGAGCATTCGTCACACCGAAAGGCATTACTAGATATTCATAGTGTCCATACCTAGTCCTAAAAGCAGTCTTAGGTATATCCTCTTCCTTAACTCTAATCTGATGATAGCCTGATCTAAGATCTATCTTGCTGAACACACATGCCCCCTAACTGATCCATCAAATCATCTATCGTAGGCAAAGGATATCTATTCTTAATGGTTACCTTATTTAGCTGGCGGTAATCGGTACACAACCTCATGCTACCATCCTTATTCTTAACAAACACAGGCGCTCCCCAGGGTGACACACTAGGCCTTATAAACTTCTTTCTAACAAGTCTTCTAATTGCTTCTTAAGTTCTGCTAACTCTATGGGTGACATCCTATAAGGTGTAGCTGATATCGGTCCTGTACCCAGCACTAAGTCTATAGCAAACTCTATCTCTCTCTCAGGTGGTAAACTAGACACATTATCTGCAAAAACACTTCAGGGTACCCACCCACTATAGGTATCTCACTCACAACAGCACTACTATCAGATTTCAAAGAAGCTAAAAGAATGTAAACCTGGGCATCTTCCCTTAGAGACGCCTTTACCTGATTGGCAGTCATAAAGTCCTTGTTCTTACTCTCAAGGGTGACCAAATACAACAGTTTTATCAGCACAGTTGAGAAGGCATGATTGGAAGATAACCAGTCCATACCAAGAATAATATCTAGTTGACTTAGAGGTAAGCAAATCAAATCAACTAGGAAATTTCTATCATTAACAGAAACAAACAATTTAAGCACACATCAGAAGTAGAAACTGACCCACTAGCTGGCGTTTCCACACTCAATACAAAAGGCAAACAAGAATCAGGCAATTTTAACTTAGAACACGCAAGCACGTGATATGAAAAGTGAGTCGCACCAGAATCTGGCATCCCCTGATAACATGAACGCAGCCAACGTAACCTTTTGCACCACAACGGGCAGTCCATCGCTCTAAAAATCTTCTCGATCTCGAGATCTAGTCAGCAGCACTGTCAGGGTCATAACCCCCACGGAACGTAGGTGGATGGTTCCTCTGGAACCGTGTAAGCCAATCCGTCTCGTGATGTTGGTTAAGGTTGCCAACAGCCTGTGCCATTGCCATTAAGGCATCGACCATCGCTCGATCATTCCTACCCCCACCATTACTCTTTCTTATCAAAGAAAGGGTAAGCAAACATACCAAGTAAAGCAGACAGTAAGAATCAATCAACAATCAAGCCAAACAACACAATCCACTCAAGCAATCAATCAATCAATAATCAGATTAACACCTCAGAAGCATAGTAAACTCATAACTCAAGGCCGGTGAACCGTCCTGCTCTGATACCAACTAATGACACCCTTCTACCCCATACTCTTATATGTTTGATAAATTGAAGATATAGAAAAGATAACGTCCCACGATGGGTAAAAGGTTCACAAAACTCTCTTATTAAAACCTCATTAGTTCGAAAACAACTTAATTAAAAGAAAATAAAACTTCAAATGTAACCAAATACTTATGCAGCGGAATCTCCAAAGAAATAAAAATAACTAAACATCCTACTTGTCGTGCAAGGCATCCAAAATGGTTTGCAAAACTTCCTAACTAGAATCATGATAAAAGACCCCCAAATTATACCCTGATGTCACATCTATCAGAGCACGTTCCCTTATATCAAACTCGACACCAATCCTGTCATCATCAACACCTGTAAAAAATATCCACAGTAATACGGTGAGGAAAAGATTACTACTCATAAATCACATAGGAGGCTACCCCTATCCTCACTCACATATAAACAACATCATCATTCATCATACCTCATAACCAAACTCAAATAATCCATCATATAAGCATCATCTATCAAGCAGGCATATAGCTATTCATTATACCAACTCTAACAACATACCATCATTCACCAAAGGAATCACATACTCACATAATACCTCATTCATCATTAATACGCATAACATCATTTATAACTCAATAACCATCATAACATCAGTTATAACTCAATATCATCACCGATATAACACATATACATCCAACATTATGCCCAAAACTCCTCAACATTATTATATAACTCAATTCATCGTTGAGTATACCAAATTATCATATGCACCAAAATTCATCTCGTCACCTACCCAAAGATCATGACTTGGAAATCTGCCACAATGGGGCACTTCATCAATCACTCTAGTTAGTACCGAAGATAGTCTACCCCGGTGTTACCACCACACCCAATCCGATAGGTTAGTACCCCTCCCCTCTATGGGCCCGCACACCGACATTCGAGACCCTATGTTGCACACCCCCTCTATGGGCACGTGCATCGAACCGCCCCATCTTGATCCCCTGAGTTGTACCCCCTCTATGGGCCCGCACAACTCGTTCACTTCCCCGAATTGTACCCACCTCTGTGGGCCCCGCACAATTCAGGTCCATCCACACATGCTCCAAAGGCATCTCTCTTAGGTTGTACCCCCTCTATGGGGGCCCGCCAGAACTCAGTAACCTCATCATTTGAACACGTATTATTGCATATATTCCATCACCAACCATATGCATTCCAAAATAACATCAATTACGTTGCATATTCACCAACTATATCCATACCAAAATAACATCAATTACATTGCATAATCACCATCTATATGCATACCAATCATCATCAATTACATTGCATAATCACCAACTATATGCATACCAAATCATCATCAATACATTGCATAATCCACCAACTATATGCATACCAAATCATCATCAATTAACATTGCATCACCAACTATATGCTACTAAATCACCATCAAGCATATCAAGCATCATTAAGCACTCCGGCTCTCAAATCCACTCTGGTAATCAATTACAACCTCTAGTAATCGATTACCTGCAAACAAAGTCTCTGGTGATCGATTACAACCACCTGTAATCGATTACCCTGCAACCAACATTCTGGTAATCGATTACAGCACCCCCTGTAATCGATTACACAAACCTATAATCGATTCCAGCACAATAAGCACTTCTGGGTTGTCCAGAACACCTTGGTAATCGATTACCAAACCTGGTAATCGATTACCCGCGACGCATATTGCAGATTTAACGATTCTAACATCTCTAAACCCTGCCAATCAATCTCTAGTCAATCTTTTTCAAATAAACATCATTCATAATTCATTAATTCATTCAAAACTCAGCAAAAACAATAATCTTTTCACAGATTACACAACCAATTCATCAAAACCCCCGAATCCTCAAATCCCTAAGTCCCGTTTTCATTATTCTCAATATCATCTTAATCGCACCCAATAAATCATCAATATACATCCAATCAATCATAAATCAACACTTTAGATCATTCATTCTCAGTTATACATACATCAATACGAATTTATACTCTTAGGTTACTACCCAAGCACCCCCACATGCATATACAAGCAGCACCCTCTCCCCCACCATATCTTAAACGAAGCTTGATTACAGCAAGGAAGTCCCTTTTTGGTTCTTGATGCTTACTCTGCAGCAACTCTCTCTTGACTCTCAGTTTCTCCCCTCCTTAGCGTTTCGCTCTCTGACGATAATACGAATAAAGATTAGGGTGAACTGATAACCCCTCCTTACTAGAATGCCTTATTGGGCTTGGGCCCATCCTCAACCCCCTTATCTTCTTTTTAAATTTTAAGCTATCTTTATGATAAAACTAATAATAATATTAATCCTATTAGTTATCCCTCTATTTAATTAATTATTTCCTCTACTCATTTATTTAATTTAATTAATAGTTTACCTATAAAATTTAGGATGTTACATTCAAACAATACTTGTATCTGTTCAGATAGTGGAAATCCAGTGGTGTGTTTACCCTGGGACTGGACGTAGCTCACTGTGTTTGTGGGTGAACCAGGATAAATTTGTTTGGCTAAGTTTTTCTCAACACTTATCTCTTACATTTAGTTTTAACTAACCAAGGAGGGTTCAGAAAAGTGATTTTATAAATCCACGCGGAAAAAACAATCTAGTGAGTTGTATCAGCAAGTTGCTGAGTTACCAGTTTCAGAAGGTTGCTCAAATCTTTCCACAAACTGTTTGCTTGTTTTAAAAGGTTTTCATAAAATTTGTAAAGAATTATAAAACATTATTCACAACCCCCCTTCCAGTGTTTCCTATGGTTCTAAACAGATCCTATAATACACAAGCCCTAAGCATATCCTCTAGCGTCTAGATGGTCCTCTCAGACTGACCGTCAGTCTGAGGATGGTAAGTGGTGTTAAACCCTAGTTTAGTCCTGAAAGCCCGGTGAAAGTGCATTCCAAATCATAGAGTGAATCTAGGATCTTTATTTAAACTATGCTAGAGGGAATGCCATGGAGCTTAACAATCTCCTATACATATGTGTTTACTAATCTTCTTAGGGAATAGGTAGCCCTGATAGGTAAGAAGTGGGTCAATTTCTTCAGTTGGGTCCACAATGACCCAAATGGCGTCATACCCTGCTGGGACCCTAGGTAGGTCCCATCACGAAGTCTACGGCTATTCTCTCCCATTTCCACTCCAGGATCACTAATAGTCGGAGGGTTCCTGAAGGTTTCTGGTGTTTTATCTTGACTTTCTGACACACTAAACATCTAGAAACAAACTCTGCTACCTCACCCTTCATTCCATCCCACCAAAACATTTGTTTCAAGTCTTGATACATCTTGGTAGTGTAACGTCCTAATTTCTAAATCCAAGAATTAAGCCCATTGGGAGCCCAATACCCGAATTCCTGAAAATATTTCGCGCCATTTAGATATCGCAATACAAACATCATATATCGCTTAAGCTTCCGAACGATTACTTAAACAGTATATGAAAACATCGACTGAAATAATATATAATTGCCAATATGGCTACATGTTCATCCAGTAAACAATAATCACTTGGGATACCCTATACATGTTCCCTAGCAAAAGAGAAGGCCTGAAGGCTGCACATGTACGGTCATATCCCACAAAAGAATAAATATACAGTACACCAGAACATAAACATCAACAGGGCTGAACAAATCAAAATAAAAAGAGTCCTAAGCCCATAATCAAAATACATCAAAAGAGCTACTCCCAAGCTTCCTGCTCATGGACTGGTGTGGGGAGGGACCTATGCATCTAAACATAATCCATAAAACGTGTGGTGAGACGGATGACTCAGTGAATAGAACTATGGCAGCATGCAATGTAGGTAAGGCAGGCAATAAAAATGCAACAGGATACGTACAACAATTCATAACATGATATCTCATCTTATGCATAAACATGAATACGCTTGACCTGCATTGCTCGGCAGACAGGGTCTTATCACTAGACTTGTGCTAGACCTAAGCTCAGACTACAAGGAACGTCTTCCTTGGGAATAACACCGCCAATTACCTGGGGGCCGAAATTCGTGTTTTAATTGGGGATCAAAGTCCAATTAACTGGGGACTAAAGTCCAATTTGATTATTTAAGGTGAGCTGGGGCCAAAGCCAAAACAGGGGCCGAAGCCATTGTTATAAGGGCCTAAGCCAAATTCATTTCTCATTATTAACTAGGGCCAAAGGCCATAAATGCAATCTCAGCCACAACTTATTCCAAGAATCATACAGTAAATGTCAGCATACATGAACATATGGAAACCCTAACTTGGGGAAAAACCCTATTCATGCTCCTTATTCCATACCACAACCCAATGTGCCAATACAAAGGGAATCTACAACACAACAACCATTCACTAAGATTAAAGGAAGAGGGAAGGGGGGATAGGGAACATGGAAGAAGAATCACAGACCAAATGAGTGTAGAGTGAGTAAGTTATACTCACCTCAAGATCTCAAATGAAAGAGGGAAGAAGTTGAGGAAGGTTGGAGGGTGAGGTCTTGGCTTTGAATCTCCTTTCCTCAGCTCCAATGGAGTTTCTCTCTCGAGAGAACTCTCTCTATAAAAAGAAAAGATTGGGGAAGGAAATGAAAATGAAACCCTAAATTAATGTTTTTAAAGCTGGGATTGCATTCTCGCTTATGCGAGAGTGCTGGGGGGAATTCCACTCTTCGCGTTCTCACTCAAGCAAGAAGCTTCTCGCTTGAGCGAGACCCTTCTCGCTCAAGCGAAAAACCGTCTAGAGAGCACCCCATTTCTCCCTTGTTTCTCGCTTGAGCGAGAACCCCCTTGCTCAAGCAAGAAAACCAGAATCCAATTTTGTCAAATTTTGCTTATATTCTCGCTCAAGCGAGCTCCTTCTCGCTTGAGCGAGAACATCAGGACTCAGAATTTTGATTTCTCACCCTTAATCACTTTTTATTTAGTTTCACCTCCCTTAAACCTATTTCATTTTATAAAACCTCTTTCATTACTAATTTGATTCATGAAAATAGCTAGAATTTGGGATGTTACAAGTAGTGCCAGGATGTATCGAGAACTTGCCCCATTGAGCCTCCTCTAAAATTTGTTGTCTCAGGCTACCCCCTTAAGGACACAGACTCTTCCTTGGAAGAGAATCATCTCGTCACCTGACTCAAAGAAACCCGACTGCCCTTTCCTAGCTTGAAGGTCTAGGTCTGAACCTTGAACCTATCTAATCTGAGCTCTAAGCTCACTGGTTACCTCTAACATGTGAAGCCTCAAACTGCTCTCTTCGACCTCTACATTCAAGCTTAGGTTTCTAAAACTCCTCCAACAAACCCATCTTATACACCATCATGGATGACGAATGAAGGGACTTCCTACTAAGTCCACTACATTGGCCTTGCCTGTGGTGATATCTCAGCTCAAAATCATAATCCTTTATAAACTTCATCCACCCTCCTTTGCCTCATGTTGAGTTCTTTTTTTATCAAAGAGGTATTTGAGACTCTTATGATCATTAAAGACCTCAAACCTCACACCGTATAGGTAATGCTTGCAGATCTTGAGGAAAAATACCACAGCCGCTATTTCTAAGTCGTGGGTTGGGTAATTCTTCTCTTGTGGGTGTCAGTTGCCTAGAATCATAGGCCAATACTATCTTCCCCTACATCAGTACACATCCTAACCCTTTACTAGAAACATCACTATAAATCTCAAAAGTGTTGGAGAGGTCCGACAACACTAGTATCGAGGCATTGTTCAACCTCTCCTTGAGCTCCAGGAAGCTTCTCTCACACCTCTTGTCCCACACAAAAGCTTGTCCCTTCCGGGTCAACCTAGTAAGGGAAAGACTAACTGGGAGAATCCCTTGATGAACCTACAATAGTAACCCGCCATTCTATGAAACTCCTAATCTCAGTGATGGCCTTAGGTCGCTCCCACTCAAGGACGGCTTCTATCTTGCTAAGGTCAACCGACACACTCTCCCTGGAAATCACATGGCCTAAGAAATGGATCATGTCCATTCAAAACTCACACTTCTCATGGTTAGAAACAACTTATTCCCTCTTAAAATCCCCAGGACAACCCTAAGGGTGTCTCTCATGCTCCTCTAAGGTGTAGGAGTAGATAAGGATGTCATCGTTAAACACAACGAAAAACTTATCTAGGTAAGGCCAGAAAATCTGGTTCATATAGTCCATGAACACGACTGAAGCATTGGTTAAGCCAAACGACATCACCAAGTGCTCATAATGCCTGTATCTAGTCCTAAAGGCAGTCTTAGAAAAGACCGAAGCTCCTCTAAGTTGATCTAGAAGGTCATTTATCCTAGGCCAGGATACTTGTTCTTAATGGTTATTTTGTTTACTCCCTATAACCAGGAGCATAGGCGCTCCCAAGGTGACACACTAGGCCTAATGAAGTTGTTTGCTATGAGATCCTCTAACTAAGATTTAAGTTTCACTAAGCTCTAATGGGGATATTCTATAAGGTTCCTTGGATATGGGCACGGTGCTTGGTACCAAGTCTATGGCAAACTCCGGAGGTAATGTAGTTACCTCACTATGGAAGACGTCCTGAAACACCCTAACCGTGGCTACACTGCTCAAATCAAGACTAGTACCTAGAGTAGAGGAAAAACATTAAAATGAAGCAACTACTCCCATCAACCAGGCATTCAGAGATTTGAGTGACAACTGGAAAAGAAAAACAATTGGTTTTTCTGTTGAAGGAAGAGGGAGAGTTGGAAAGACAACCTCTTTATTAACACAATCGAGCATGACCTGGTTTTGAGATAACCAGTTCATGCCAAGAATCACATTAATTCCCCTTAATGGAAAAAAAAAATCAAATGAACCTCGATGGCCCTCCCTTGTATCAAAATGGGGCATTTAGAACAAACTAGGGAAGTGGGGATTGCCTCCTTAGCTGGGGTAATATCACTCAAGTTATAAGACAAGGTGCTAACATGCAATTTTAACTTCTCTACATAATCATATGCAACAAAAGAATGGGTTGCCCCTGAATCATACGGTGCAATTAATGAAGTTCATCCTATTTCTCACATACCTCGCATCAGATTATCTGCTGAAGCTGTTGTCTTGCCACTGAGGGTGAAGACTCTCCCGGTGGCTTGGAGTTTGGTAGCCTCCTTCTTCTTGGGGAACTTGCTCCTCATGTGACCCGGCTCCTTATAGTAGTAGCATAGGCGCTGCCCGAACATGCACTTACCCTAGTGAATCTTCCTACACTTTGGGCATTGGGGCACTCCCCCTTGCTCCGTGCGGGACGGATGGTAAAGGCGGCATCGCCTTGCCATTTGGGTCTTGAGCCCTTGCTCGTGTTGGACTCCTCCCTCTTCCTCTTCCCTTTCTGATCTCGGCCAAGGTGCCTCCTTAGTGAGGCTTTGCTCCACTGAAAGACATTTGCTAACTAGAGCAGGAAAGTCCCTCAACTTAAAGGCAACAACAATATTCCTCAACTCGGACTTCAGGACCGCCTCGAAATGGATGCACTTACAACCCTCATTGGGTTTGGTCTAGAGAAAGATAGAATACTTTGCCAGCCTCTCGAACATGGCCGCAAACTGGCCCACAGATAGGCTCCCTGCTTCAGCTGCAGGAACTCAGATTCCTTCTGCCTACGGACGGTGGCCGGGAAGTACTTCTCCAAGAACACCGCTTGGAAACCCACCCAAGTGATTTATGTCCCTAGAGAAACCAAACGGGTCCTGACGCCCTTCCACGGGTCCCCGACGTCTCCCTAAAAAATGTACGTTGCGAATCGTACCTTGAACTCGTCCACACATCCCATGATCTAAAATATCTTCTCCATGGCATTGAGTCATGAATCAACTGCTCGGGGTCATAGGCTCCGAAAAAGGTTGGAGGGTGGTGTTTCCAGAACTCGGCCAGGCCTTAAACAAAAGGATCCATGACCACAACTTGTGGGGGTGGAGGCGTCTCCCTCGGATGCGCAGGGAGCTCCTGAAGAACAACCGCATTGGTGGCAGCCTGCTCTCCAATAGCAGCTGTGAGGATTTAAAGGGATGCAGCTATGGGATCGGGGTTCTTCATGTGTGGTGGAAAAACCTCGGGGTCTGCCTCGTCGTCCACTAGTCATGATCCTAAACACATCATTAGCAAAACATGAGGTGATCAGTCTCCACATTTTACAATAATGCATATAAGATTACAGTTAACTTCAAACAATTCTAACTATCCACAATCCAATTGGATTGAAATGCTCTGATACCATAATGTAACGTCCTAATTCATGAATTCAAGAATAATTCCCGTTGGAAGCAAAATTCTCGAATTTATGAAATTATTTTGCACCATTATCGATATCCTCACATACACATCACAAGCTTGCTTAGGTAGAATTGAATCAAACATGAATTTGCCTTCAAGGCTCAATAACAACACACTGTTTACATCATCATAATCATAGTTGGGATACAACCACACATGCGCTCTCAACAAAATAGAAGGGCCCGGGGGCTACACATGTACCACTATATCTCACAAAAGAATACATGTAAATATACCAAACATCTCAACATATAGGGTACTAAATACATCCAAAATACATTCAAATCCAAAGCTCCAACTCCCTCACTAACCAGCCTGAGGGGGGACCCTGTGCATCTAAATGATAGCCACAAAACATGTGGTAACACTAATGTCTCAGTGAGAATAACTAAGCATACAGGCAGTGTAGGGAAGCAAGCATATGCTACGCATCAGAGAATTTCACAATTTAAACATGACATAATAAATCTCAACTCATAACATGACATGATATGCATGACCTGCATTTCCTGGAAGATGGGGTCTTATCTCTTTTACTAGAGCTAGACCCGAGCTCAAACTACAAGGAACGTCTTCCTTGGGTATTAATCACCGCCATTAAATTTATAATTGGGTTGTGAGATCTCAAATCTCAATATATTAAATTTATAATTATATTTATGATGTATTAGTTACTACTTTTTATGAATATATTTTTTAATTAGAATTAAAAAATTTATAATTATGTTATTTCCATCTACAAAATAAAGTTATTATTTTGTAATTTAATTTATTATGTATTTATTTTGATTCATTATGTATTTATTAGAACAAGTTGAAAAGTTAAACCCAATTTCCAGTTACATGTTTAAGTATTTTTTATGGGTAACAAGTGTCCTCCACGGCTCCACGTGAGACAATCCTGCTTTTGTTGTGAACATCACATCATGATGGGGCTGACTCTCTTAACAAGGGTTTTTTCCATACACTTTATAGAGGTATTGGGTTGTGGGATCTCAAATCTCATATAATTTAAATTTATAATTATATTTATGATGTATTGATTACTATTTTCTATGAACATATTTTAGTTCCTGAACTTTGACTTGAATTTGGTTTTAGTCCCTAAACTTTAAACCGTTGATTTAAGTCCTTCATGTTCTGAAATCACGTAACTTTAGTTCCTCATTTTCTGAAATCACATAACTTTAGTTCCTCCTCTTAACACTGTTAACTTTTGACGTTGACATGGGAAACAATTTCTATGTCAGTTTGTAAAATCAAATTCAATGACCATGATGTGGCAATTGAATTACATCCTAGCTCATCTAGTCAGTTTTGTTGGTCTTCCCTATTCATGAAAAATGTGAATTTAAATTTAATAAAATTCTAAATAAAATTTGACTAGATGAGTAGAGGTGTAATTCAATTATCACATCATGGTTATTAAAACTAACTGGACAAACTGACACATAACTTTGTTTGTCACGCCAACGTCAAAGTTAACAGTGTTAAGGAGAGGGGGAATAAAGTTACGTGATTTCAAAACATGAGGGACTCAAACCAATGGTTTTAAAGTTTAGGGATTAAAACCAAATTCGGGTCAAACTTAAGGGACCAAAAACATATTGATTTTTAAAAGATAATCCTTTGATTTAAAAACTAATTTAGTACTAAGGTTTAAAGAACATTTTAAATTGGTATAAGCTTTCCGCATTTGAAAAAATTATAGTGAAGAAAATAATATTTCTAAATTAATGCACCTTACTCTAAAAAAGATAATATACTTCAGGGTTAAATATGTTTTTAGTCCCTGAAGTATGGTCCGAATTTGGTTTTAAGTCCCTAAAGTTTAAAATTATTGGTTTTGGTTCCTTATGTTCTGAAATCATGTAAGTTTAGTCCCTCCCCTTAACACCGTTAACTTTGATGTTGATGTGGTAAACAGATTTTTGTGTCTGCTTGTCCAGTCACCTTTAATGAAAATTATTTGGCAATTGAATAAAACCTCAGCTCACTTAGTCAGACTTCATTTAGGATTTTATTAATTGTAATGAAAATATTAATTTAAAATAGAAATTACAATTACCATTTACTGTGTTGAAATTGTAAAAAGAAACCCTAGTATGTGTCTACCAATTGCCATATCATTTTCATTAAAGGTGACTGGACAAACCGACATAGAAATCCATTTTCCACAATAATATCAAAGTTAACAGTGTTAAGGAGAGGGACTAAACTTATGTGATTTCATAACATAAGGGACACAAACCAACGATTTCAAACTTTAGGAACTAAAACCAAATTTCAGTCATACTTCAGGGACCAAAAACATATTTAACCCTATACTTTATTATAAACCAATCTAAACTCGAGAAATTTTTAAGAAAACCTGATCAACTTCTTGTGATATGAGGTTGCGTGTGGTTCATGTGCAAGCTTTGACTTGCCACGTCAGATTCCTTTGTACTTCAGACCGACCTTGTCTTCAGATGAGAACCAACGTTTGAACCATTCACTCTTCAGTCAGTTCCTTGATCTTCAGAACTTGGGTCTTTAGAACTTTGATCAACTTCAAATCATGGCATGACTTCAGACAGACTCTCTTCAGATTGTTGATGTATTTCATATGGCTCTTGAATATAAGTTATTTTGTGTATCCTGAAACATCAAAACATTTATGAGTGAGTCTTTGAAGTTATTACTAAGTTTATTATAGGTTTGTATTCATCAAAACATGGGTCAGAGTCTCAGCATAGGAGTATAGTCTTGAGACTTATCAAATTTCTTTTCCTGGGACTTAACAGTTTGTACATCAGAAATGTTTTGTAGAGTTGTTGATTACATGTTAGCAATAGAAATATTAATATCATTATACCACATACTAGTCACAACTCATTATTATTGATAAATTATGGCAATAAACATATTGTTCAAAGAACTTTATAATGTTAATTGATTAAATAAATAAATAACATAATAAACAAATATCTTTAATGTTAGTAAATAACATGATACAATGCATGATAAAGGTCATTATACAACCTTTTTACGGCATGCACCAACATCACCACACACCTCATAAATGTGGGGGTAATCACAGATCCAGATCCTCTCCAGCCGTGCGTCTCTCCAGCAAGTATAGCTACCAAATAGCTACGAAAACATTCCATAGTTAATTCGGTAACTGTTTCCTAGTTATTCCATAGCTAAATCTGCTACAGAGGCAGGACTGCAGGAGAGGATCCATACACGAGTAATCACCACCCCTATCTGATAAATTGGAGCAAAGGCTGAAAAAGGGGCTAATCGAGAATAGTCTAGTAGCACATCTCTGGTTGTGATAAAGGCACAATAGAATCGATCGATGTTATCAGAACCAGACCGATTACTGACTCGATCACACTACTAAGTTGGTGGGTCATTGGTCGAACTAGTTAAACTGGCATAAATTTTTTGTGTTAAATTAATATATATATATATTAAAATACATATTTAAATATTAAAAACGAAGTATAATGTTTAAGATAATGGTATTTTAATTTTTCCACTTCCATAATTTTGGCCTTTTACAAAGTAGATTTACTATATATAATAAAATGCGCATTATATATAATGAAAGCAATTTGGCGCAGTGGTAGTGCATGCTCCTTGCAATTTTTTTAACAAAAATTGGCAACTCAGGAGTGGAGTGGACTCTAACTCGACTCGGTTCTCACAGTTTCACGCGGCTCAACCCAGTTTGATGACGTAATGGCCGAGTTAAATGCACAAACGGTCCAAATACAAAACCGAACCGATCCTGAGCCAGGGTTTCGATCGAACTGGTTCAACCGGCCGGGCCGAGCCAGTTTTGATAACACTAAAGGGTTGATGTTTAAAGGGCATTTCGACAAAAAAAAGTTTTGAAGGGCATCTTTGGAAGAGAATAGTAAATAAGATAGGTTTTTAAATCTACAAATAGGAGAGGATCAATATTCAACTTTTTTTTTCAAGAAATGATATTTGTACAACCTTTTTTTCTTTAGTTTTACAATAATATTTCATATTTTATAATTTATATTATTATTGATTTTAAAGTTTAGGCATCTATTACTTAGGAGCATAATTACCTTTATAAAAAAATTAAATTCAATATATACAAATGTGAGATTTTCATTTCGCTTAAACTTTGACAAATATGTCTGTTAGTTGGGAGTAGAAATAGATAGACGTTGATGAACATGCTTAAAGAAATTACTTTAAGAGAGATATATGGGATTGACATTTCAAATTGTAATATTATTTTTGGTATAAACCACAAGTACTTTTCATGAGAGAAAATACTATTTTAGTCGAGAACATTCACATCATGTTGGGGCTAGTTCTCCCAATGAAAATTTTTTACTATCAAAGTTTATTGGATATAATTTAATTTTGTTATAAAAAATGACAACAACAATGTAACACAAGTTCCAAAGTCTTCATAACCACCTCATTCTATGCAAAGACTTTAAAATAAAACTAGGAAAGTAAAACTCAATCTACTCATAAGTTCAATATTCCTTCAAATTAATTTTCTAAATTACTACCTTGCAAGAGAACTCTCTCCACTGATAGGCTCCATCGATGTTTCATTGGATGTACTGCTAATATTCTCCATGGACAAACATTGACTTAATTCTATCATCACTTGATTCATTGTTGGCCTGTGAATAGAAGTCGTAGCTACACAAGCCATTGCAACATGTAGGACTTTCTTTGCAGTCTCTATGTCATATCTTCCTTGTAACCTTGAATCTATAATAGTATCAATTTCTCTTTTAACATCTAATATGGAACTTACCCATTGAATTATGTGAGTGTTCTCATGAGTTTTTAATATAACAGGCTGCCCTGTGATTATTTCTAAGAGAACAATTCCAAAACTAAATACATCACTCTTTTCAGTCAACTTGTTTGTTTTGTAGTATCTGCACAAGAAACAACATAGCTAGTTAAATAATTACTATCTAACCAAAGAAAGGTTAAATTAATGAAAAATATTACATGCAAGTTTTTCCTCCCATAGAATTTGATTTGATTACTCAAATTGATTATTTGTATGATTATAATGTGTTTTTAAGTTATGCATTAGATAAGGTTGAAATGATAATTAACAACTTACTCAGGATCGAGATAACCAGGGGTGCCAGCAATTATTGTTGACACATGGGTGTCACATTCATCAGAAAAGATTCTTGATAACCCAAAATCTGATATTTTACCACGAAAATCTTCATCAAGTAAAATGTTGCTAGTCTTAACATCTCTATGTACAATTTGGGGGGTACAACCATTATGTAGATATTCCAAACCTACAAATAAAGTCATTATGGTGTTAAGCTTGTTGTATCAACATAAATATACCAATAAATCTTTTTTCCTTTCCTCACCTACTGCAGAATCCAGAGCAATTTGAAGTCTTTGTTTCCAACCAAGCGAAATTTGATTCTTATCTACATCCATGGCCATGTAGAAATTTTAATGAGTAGGTATTATCTTTGTCAAATTAAAGACCTATGTTGATATATAATATATATTTCTATTACAGTATTACTGACCTATTACTTTTATTTTTTATATATATACGAGAGGTTATTTTTGCATATAGTTATATTGTTGACAAACAAAACAAAGGTATATATGAATTAGTTTTACTTTCAGGCCAGTTCTATGGTGGTTCATGTTGGGTCAACCAAACAAATCTTTAGATTTAAAGTGAATTATAAGATAAAAGATAGTATAATTTTAAGAGATGAATTGAAATTAGTTCCGCCAAAGATTTCTGGCTTTGCTTGGAAAACTATTCTAGATAGAATTCCAACAAAGCAGAATTTAATTGTTAGAAAGGTGCTTCAACATGATGAGGGTGCTTGTTTTTGGTGTGGTCAATCCATGGAAACAATGTCTCACATATTTTTTGAGTGCTACTATGTGTATAGGGTTTGGATGTTATGTTTGGAATGGTTTGGTTTTTTTTCTACTATTCATAACAACTGTTTGGTTAATTTTCCACATTTGGCCCAACTGTTCTGCCAAGAATCAGTTAAAATGGTTAGGTGTTTGGTTGGTAACATTGTGGTCCTTGTGGTTAGCAAGGAATGAGAGTGTTTTTTGCAATAAATCTATACCTCATGGGGATGTCCTAGAATTAATTAAATTAAGATCTTGGAAGTGGATGAAGGCAAAAGATTCTTCTTTTTCTTTTCTCTTTTCTGTGTGGTCTTTGAATCCTTTTCAATCTTGTAATTTTCTTCCTTTTAAGGAGTAGTTGTGCATAGTAGTTACTTTCTGGAAAGGCTGGTGTTTGTGTGGAGTTCTTTTGTATCAAATTGGAGATGAGAATGGTGGTGTTACAATATTTGTTGGTATTTTGATGGTGGTTTTCTAGTGGTACTTGTTGCTGCATATGCTATGTTTTGGATTTGGTGTTGTGTGAATCTACAATTGCCATTAAATTTTTCTATGTAGGACGGTTCATCTATGATTGGAAATCCTTATCTTTTCCCCAGTTCCAAATATATATAAGAGGTGGTGCTCACTTTTGGGTTATTTATTTTCCTTTGGTGGGTGCCTTGTGCTTTTTTATTAGCAACAGTAAGGAATCTTTTGACTAGGAGCTTGTTACATTCTTCATTATTAAGTATTTTGTGGAAAGTTATTGGCGGAGATCTTTGGTTCTTTTGGTTGATGTTGGCATAGGCTCACATATATGCAATGTTTTTAAAACCGGGCCGGTAATTGAACCGGTAGAGACACTGGTTCACGGTTCAATGGTTCAACCGTGGTCGAACCGGTAATAATTAAATATATATTTTTAATATTATATAATATTTTAAGTAATAAAATAACATAAAATATATAAAAATCAATATATATTAGACTATAAATTAATATAAAGGACCTTATTATATGTATATAAGATGAAAAATTAATAATAATTGACTAAATAATAAATATTTTTGTGTAATTCTTAAAACTTTATTCTTATTTATCCCAAAAATATTTTAGATTAAATAAAAAAATATAAAAATACAAAAAAAAAAATCAAACAGACCGGTTCGACCGGTTCTGTGACAACCGGTTTTCACCGGTTCTAGAAGTGGCCGGTTTTTTAGAGTGAATGGACCGGATACCGGACCGGTTCCCGGTCGGACCGGTTGAACTGGCCGGTCCGGTTGAACCGGCCGGTCCGGTCCGGTTTTAATTACTATGCATATATGTCCTAGACTACTTTGCTGTTAAGGGGTGATGTTATTTTTGTATTTCATGTTGCTAGCTTCTTGATTTTTAATCGATTTTGTGGACTTTTTTTCATCTATTGTAAGACTTTTTGTATTGGGTTGGAATATCCCATGTACTTCCTTTTTTAATTCATTTTGCTTATAAAAAAGAATTGAAAGGCCTATATTTTAAAATATAATTAAAGGACTATCGTTTAATAAAGAAAGTCAGAGTTATATAAGTACGGACATAATTTTAAAGAGAAAATTATTTACTTTGAAATAATATATATGAAAACATCATTTTTTTTAATTTATTAAAAAATATTAACAATTAACAATATTTTTATAAAGTAAATAATTTAAATTTATATGTTTGGACCATACATATATATATATATAGTTTAAATAAAAATTAAGTACTGATAAAAAAGGGTTTAAAGTCTGTTCTATAGCATCTTTACCATCAGGTTGGCCTTGGACCATAGAGGTACTTGAGAAATTTACTTACAACAAAATTTCGTAATAAAATTTATAGGAAATTCACAAGTAATTTCCGGTAATATCCACCATAAAATTGTCACTAGTTCTCTAAATTTTTTTTGACGGTTAGTTCTCTAAATTAATTAGTAATCCACCGGAAGAAATCATTTATAATGACAATAAATTTATATTTTAAAATTATTTAACAAGTTATACTATTCACAAAATTAAGAACCGAAATTAATATGAAATATGAGTAGGTAAAAACATTTTAATAATGACTACATTATATTAAAATTTATGTAAATTTGAATATTAGTCATAAAAAAATTAAATATATAAATAGTTTGCATTAGTCCTACTGTGTGTGGATAAAATTTAAATTTTAGTATGATTTGAAACCTGAAAGATGCTTTGCCAAGTTTCCGTTGGGCATGTATTTATAGATGAGTGCAGTGCCTTCATTACAATATCCAATAAGAGGAGTCAAGCATTTATGGTGTACTATAGTGAGAATTTTCGCCTGCAAATCAGAGTCAATATATTACTATTGAGTGTGTTTGGTAAAACTAACTGAAAAGTTATACTGAAAGCGTAAAGTTAGTTGAAAGTTGAAAAACTAGCTGATTTGATTAAATGTGTTTGGTAAAACTGGCTAAAATGCTAAAATGAATATATAAGGACATCATGCATGAATTATTAAATAATGATAAGTGATGGTGGTTTAGGGATAAATTTGTAATTAATTTCAGCTAGTAGCTGAAAATTGAAACCTTTTTAAGAAAAGTTAGTAGCTACCTTATCAAACACGACTGAAATGGTTTCAGTTACTAATTTCAGCTTTCAGCTAGCTAAAATGGCTTACCAAACATACTTTTTATCTTAAGTGATGAATTGAAACTATGGACTATGAAAAATATGTTTGATAAAATTAGATGAAATTTAAGTGAAAATGTGAAAAGTTAATTGATTTAATTGAAAATATTTAGTAAATTGAAAATATTTAGTAAATTGAAAAGTTAATTGATTTAATTGAAAATATTTAGTAAACATGAAAATATTTAGTAAATTGAAAAGTTAATTGATTTAATTGAAAATATTTAGTAAACATGAAAAATATGTTTGATAAAATTAGATGAAATTTAAGTGAAAATTGAAAAGTTAATTGATTTAATTGAAAATATTTAGTAAAATCAGTTGAAAATGATAAAATGACATGTAAAAATATCATTAATTATTAAATAATTATTAATGATGATTATTAGAGATAAATTTATAATAAATTTTTAATTAATAGTTAAAAATGAGAGTTTTTTTTTAAAAAAAAGTTAACTCCTAAAAAAAACTAGTAACTATACGTACAAAAAAAAACTACCTTTATAAAATAAGGATGAAAATAATTTTAACTACTAATTTCAACTTTCATCCACTAATAAATATCCTACCAAATAACACTTTCTACATGTAATTAATATCAATGATACCTTCTGTCAGAAATTGTTGAAACCCTGAGATGAATGAGAGAGGCATCTTCACTGCCACTTGTGTTTCACCTACGCAACCATGGGTAGACAGTTCCAAATCCTCCTTTACCCAAAACCCTCTCAAAGTTATTGGTAATACTTAAAACCTCCGAGTAGCTGAACTCTTGTTTATTTGAGTCCCCACGATTGATTTTGTTTGAACTTGACTTGTTTATACGGATGGCAAACTGATAGATGTAGAACAGGGGAAATATATATTTTTCTTAATACTCTTTTCACCTTTGGTTAGCATGAACGTGTTATATATTATATATTTTTATTCAAAATACTATTGGTTATTGACAAAGGGAAAGCATTATATTATCTATAATTTGGAATCATGCCCTTGTCATACAATTCTATAATCTCAAAATAAAGGAGAATAGTGGCTATATCATACCTTGTAGTCTTATGAAAATAAAGACTAATACAGCAGAAAGGATGAAAGCTCCAACAAGTATTACTATCAACAGAATGACTATCTTACTCCTCTTGTGGCATGGATTCGAGGTGCAAAGATATGGATTTCCATCCACCCTTCCATATAATAACGAGAAAATATATAACATTTCTACATGAGATGGTAGTTATTAATTGAGTTAATAATACAAAAAGACTAGTTTTGATAACATAACCATTGAGATAAAAAAATATAAAAAATGAAAAAAAAATTATTCAAAAAAATTACTGTTCTTTTTATGTTTCTAATATATTTGATATTTTTATTTTTATTTTTTTATGAAGTGAAGGATCTAAAGGCCACGAAGATACAAGGGTTACATGGTAAATATTTTATTTTTAATAAAAACTTTCATTTTATTTTCATTTACTTTTAAATAGGGTTGAAGTTGTTAAAATTGAAAAAATATTATTGATGAGATTTTATTATTGAGCAGGTCTCCATCAATTTTCTTAAAATAAAATTATGAGAAAAACTAGATAAAAATCATCCTTATGAAGGATGACAAAAATACTCGTACCCGGTGAATACCCGCGGATATACTTGTAATGAGTACAAGCATATTTGTTAAATGGGTGGAGACATATATTATATACTACTACCTGCCCCGCAATTACCCACATACCTCGAAATAAGTTTTTTATTAAATATATTAAAATATTAAAAATATTTATTATTTTATAATGATATTTTAAATATATTAACAAATAATGATATTATATAATATTAATTTTTATATTATATAATAAGATATTATAATATATTATGACAGTTTTCCTCATTTTTTTATAAATTTTAATTTTTTAAAATATTAATATAAACCCGTTATTCAAATGGGTACCCGTTATTTTTAAAAAGGATATGGGTAATTGTACTACCCACCCTCGCCCCCGCACCGTTGACATCTCTAAACAACCTTATCTTAATTTACCATAGTAATTAAGGGACACAAACCATTAAATTACTAGATAATAAAAGTGAGCATATGCATACCTTAATGTAAGTGACCCATTCCTCGATCTCTCAATTAGTTTTGCAGGAATAGACCCTGATAGCTTATTCCCTCCTATATTTCTTCAAACAAAGACAATCATATGATCCTCAATATTTTCAGGAGAAAGATAGATAAAAATTGATTAGATAATTCTGCTCAAATATAAATTATAACTTAAAAAATTGTCAGGGGCTTCAATTGAGATAATGAATCAGGCAAAACCATTTAAGTTGTTATTTGACAAATCCCTGCAAATTCAGTAGGAAATCAGTTTATACAGTAACAGACTAACAGTTGCAAGTAGCAAGGCAACTGGTAACTACCAATGCTACCCTCACCATGGATTTCATGGGCTTTTATTTTTTGTACTTGCTGTATTATTTATTATGTATTTTTTAATTTATTCATTTGCGCTTGATATCATATAATTTTAATTTGATATTTCATATTCTAGGTAGCAGAGTTTATTCATATAACTTACATTTGATTAAATTTGTTTCAACATAATGATTTTTAGAAGACAGTACTTAATTATCTATTGAGTGTACGGATATAACTAGGAAAGGGTGGTTTAGAGTTTGAGTACTAACTTTCTAAAACACTTCTAGTAGCTTTAGGGATTGCAAAATTAAAAAAAAAAAATCAATTGCATTTTTTGTCCCCTACTATAGTTTATCCAAGATTTGGTCACCTAAAATAGTTTTTGCGATTTTGGTCCGGCCCCTGAAATTATTTTGAGATTTCAGTCCCTCGAAGTTCGTTTGTACTTTTCTGTCTTTGAATAATTGAGTCTTGAGGTCTTTAATCTCTTTGTAAGCAAGTCATACTTTGAACAAAACGCATTGCTTCCAAAGAGAAGGAAGACCTCAAGGCTCAATTAACTTTTTTTTTACATCTCAAGGCTCAATTAACTTCAAAAACATAATAGTACAACAAATTTCAGGGGATCAAAATCACAAAAAAAAAAATTAGGGAGACCAAAAAACAATTAAACCAAAAAATCCCACATCCATAAATATCCACGGGTTAAGTTGGGTTGAACCAATACCCCCAAGTCATAATTGAAAGATTTTTTCACTATTTGCTTGTTAACATGGTATTGATATACCCACGGGTACATGTATACATGAAATTACAAAATTATCCCTATGTATATATATAATAGTTTTTAAATTAAAGTTTTGACCACTAATCAGTAAGAATATCACATGTCACAGAAATTTTATAATTATAAGACTGAATCATTGAGTGTAGGCATGATAACGAGACGAGTTTTGCTCTCATCATCTCCACCCTCGTAAAAGTTGATGTTGGTTCGAGTTCGAGGACTGGTTTAAAGAGAACGAGTATAAAATTATGAAATTCAATCTCATCCCTGCGGGTTCCTGTCAGGTTCAGGAAAACACATGGGGATCTCAACCTTTTTATATTTATTTTCTTTATTTTTAATAACTTAAATACATGTTTTTAAATTAGTCATTTATATCTAATATATTCTAATTCTTATAATATGTAATATAAACATTGAGAACTAGCTATATTATAAACATATATATTTTAAGAAATTTATAAACATTGAGAATCCTAAAAAAATATGAAACTTAAGAACTAGCTATATTATATTTTAAGAAAAATATATAACATTGCTAAAAATATAATTAAAATTACTCAATTATTATATCAGGGCGGGACGGGTTCTTGCACCCCAAACTCGCTCCTGATAAAGGCGGGGGTGGGGCGGATTTTCCTTAAATCCAGTCAAAACGGGTTTTTTCCCATTAAATTCGAGACATGAGCAGATTGGTACCCGCAGGTTCAAGTTTGATTGTTATGCCTACTTCAATGTGATCTTCATATTTTTTTCATTAGATAAAGGGATTCAATTATTAAGAGTAATTCTTATTATACTTATTCCTTTTAATTAAGGTATATTTGAATTGAGGGTTTTTTAAGAGAAAGGGAGGAAAGTGATTTTTTATTTTTAAATTAAAAGAGTTATATAATATTTATTGAAATAAATAAAAAAATTATAACATAATTAAAGTTTACAATTTATCATTATATTTTTTTAAAAAAAATATCAAAATATAGAATATTAATTAAAAACAAAAGAATCACATTCCCTCCCCTTCCCTCAAAAACCTCAATATAAACAAAAACATTTTGTAAATATTATTTTTTATCAATCTAATCATTAAATTGAAAATTTTTATTAAATAAACCAAACCAAAGTTTCATAAAATTTAAAAACTATTTAATACTTATCAAATAACTTCAATTTAATAGATATTGATATTTTAAAAAAAAATAAATAATTGTAAATTATAAAATTACATTCTTACAAATGTCTAGTTTATCTAAGTCTTAGTATCCATAATATTTGAGACAATATTATAACATTTAACGGCTTGACGTACAAATTAAGAATTGTTAAATAAAATAAGTATAGTTACACCTTTAAGTGAATCCCTTCCCCTCTTATTATATATATATATATATATATATATATAATATAAGGTTTAATTATGTTTTTATCCCCAAAATTACGTGATTTTTTCATTTGTTCCTTAATTTTATTAATTTTTAAAGTGGTACTTCAAAAATTTTTTTTTCAAATGGTCCCTCTGATTTTTTTATTATAAAGTGCTGACGTGGTACCAAAAATAAAAGGACCATTTGAAAAAATTTTGATATTTTAGTGGACTAGTTTAAAAATCATAATATTTTATAGAGACTAATTTGGAAATCGTGATATTTTTAGGAACCATTTAGAAAAAAAATTGTAAAAAAACGGAGGGACCATTTTAGGAAAAAAATGATCATCTTTAGAGGACTACTTTAGAAAAAAAATTAAAATGGGAGACCAAATGAAAAAAATCACATAGTTTGAGAGGTTAAATTAAATCTATAAATAAATATAAAGATCTTAGCCAACAAATTACATATGCCTAGAGCAGATAGAGCTATGTTTCCAGTTAACACACTGCAGGAGATAGAGCTATGTTTCCAGTTAACACACTGCAGGATACTTACAGAGTTTTCAAATTTGTTAATTCTGCCAGAAATTCAGGCAAAGGTCCTTCCAACTCATTGTCTGACAAATCCCTAGAACAGAGCAATTTATGTACATTAATTAAACTACGTTGATGAGATCAAATGGGTGAGTTAAGCACAAATATTAGGAGCTAGCTGCTTTGTAAACTTTTTACACAAAGTTGGTATAATGTTGCAAGAAGTGGTGGGGCTTCTAATTAATCAATGCTTAAGTATATAATAATAATAATAATAATAATAATAATAATAATAATAATCGATAAATAGTTGAGCATAAAATGAAACAATCATCATAATTAATCACCACTCACAAGAATTCTAGCTCTGTAAGATATGAGAATGAAGTACTTATCATTCCTGCCAGTTTGCTTGAGCTCAGGTTCCTGCTTTCCATTTACATTTGACATAAATATTAATTTGTCATGGTTATTAAATGACACATTTTGAACAAAATCTAGACAAGAGAAGGAAAAAAAAAGAAATTTGTTTGGAAAATCCATGGTACTAAATTCTTAGATAAGATCAAATATTTATAAATATAGATAAAAACTGGTTGTCTAATACTTGGAAGGGATTTTTGGTGTTAACTACGGGTATCCCCTATTATCGGTGTCAATCCTAATCGGGGTTTGGTCACATTTAATGCTCTTCACTCCTCCGTACGAGTGTGTTTAGCGGAATTGAATACGAGAGCTCTTCCCACAATCTCAACCTATGTTTCCAATTGAGTCACAACTCTCTGGAATGTATAAAATGGATTATGTTAGGGATTATATCCCCTGTTGCACCCTAGATGGCCTAGAAAGTTTGGAACAAGATCAGTACTCACAAAGATGTGATCCTTGGATTGGTATCAGAACTGCAATTGATGCCCTCCCATGCATATTGTTTTGGAACACATGGATCTCCTTGCCAAGTTAACTTGGAGATGTGGTAGGTTCTTTTGATGTCCAAAATAGCACCAACTATATACATAGTGAAGAATACATTAATTATAATTAACAAATTAACTAAAAAAGGTACTGAATTGACAAAGAAACTATATATGTATTCCATAGCATAATTACCATCTCTAGTGTCTGTTGGTGAAGAGAATTGTGCTATCAATTTATACACCTCAAGGGCATTAATGATAGGGGAAGCATTTGATTCAGATGTTGCAGTAATGTTAAAACGAATATAACTTTGAGTGGCTTTCCGAGGACTTATAGTGACCGGCTTCAAGTATTCAAGAACTAAAGGCTGAGATAGGATGTTTTCTGAGTTAAGAGTAATATTGATTATTCTTTTTTTGTCACTCTCAATTTCAGTAAAGTGGAAGGACACAACATACTCGTAAGATTTGTCGTAGCCATCAATGTTTGCTAAGTCAAAGTTTAAGGGGTAGGAGACATTTGTTGATTTGAATGCAGATCTCCATACTTGGGCTGGTAATTTATATGCATCACCTTTCCTTGCAGGCTTAGTATCCATTGATTCATCCAAGAACAAGGGAGCCCATGATTTATTATCTGCTTCTTCATAGCAGCGCCATATCCGATCATATACATCATCCTTGTACCTATAAAAATTTAGAATTAGCAAATAATTAATTTATTTTACATTTGAAGAGTTCCATCCATAAGTTTGGTCATTAGAACTTCGTTATTACTGTTGCCTAAAATGTATATTTGAGATGTAAAATAAACAGATAAAGTGTGTGTTTGGTTTCAAACAAACACATTTTTAAGGTGTGGTTCCGGACCAACGCTCCTCTAATAGTGTTTGATTTCCACTGTATCCATATTTCAATCATGGATCCGAAACAACACTACTCTCAGTTCATATTTAAAATATGATTTTGATGAAAACCAAACACACACTCAATTACGTTAGTTTGGATCCACGTTTATAATTTTAATGGAAACAACACACGTAATAAAAAAAGGCAAGGTAAACTAAAATTCAAAGTGTTGTTATTTATCACCTGTTATGTAAAGGATATGAAGGAGCCCCAAAATTAAGCCTTGTCTCAAGCTTTAACTGTGGTTGTGGAGTACTGTTGGACATGATCGGAATTTGATAAATGGAACTGTTCAAAAGTCGTAATTCTAATGAAGAAATGAAAGGTATTGTTGGACCAGTCTTTACAAGACAGACATGTATGATGTCGGTTAAGGGGGTGTGAATAATCTCAGTAAAGTAGTAGTAATCATTGAAACCAATGGTGTCCCAGTAATTTACCCCAATATACAAGTCGAAAGATGGGGTTTCATTTTTGAAGTCATAATTTCCATAGGCAAAGAAAGCCCTAATTAAATAACTATTATTTTTGCCCTGTTTAGGTTTCAAGGTGTAGCAGTTTCTGTCTCCATCTGGAAAACTTCTCAATGTGGTCAATTGTCTCCCAAAGTAGTCATAGTTTAAATTGGTTCTCGGTGGAACCACATGATTCATTCCAGTTTCCACAAAATTTTTATCTGTCTGATACCAGATTCCAGTTTCCTCATGCAAGTAGTCTACGTTTGATCCACAGTCAATGCTTATGAAACCTACAAATTATATTCAGTCAAGTTAATATCTTTGAGATTCTATGCATTATTTGTATTTCAGTTGTGTTATTGGTACAACACAATACAACATTGAGAGATAAAATAGAAAAGAGAAGAGGGAGAAATGTGGGATGTGATGAATGATATGATGGAAAAAGATAAAAAAATAAATGTGCGTTGTATGAATTGTATATTTTTATTGTATGAATTTATTTTCTATTTGTATTTTTTCTCCCCTTATTTTTCCCAATTTGTGATTTTTTATTCATAATTTTTTTAATGAATTCGATCCCTAAGTTTTTAAATTTTATAAATGTGATATAATTGTTAAGTTATCATTCAAGTTAACAAATTTTACTTATGTCGAACCATTTTATAACGTAATTGTAGTTTTGATAACATGTCAACAATATTTAATGTAATTTTTTAATTATTAATATTTTAAAATTATATTTTGTTGTTTTCAAATAAAAAAGTAAACATTGTTACATAACAATCCAAAATAAATAAATATAATTTAAAAATATTAATAATAAAAAAATTAATTTAATTATTATTGACATGTTATTAAAACTGCAGAAGCAACCACGCCACCAAATGAGTTCCACGTTTGCAAAAAATTGGAGATCAAAATCAATTCTGGAATCAATGGATGAAAATGAGTACATATTTGACGAAATCATTGGACAAAAGTAATTTAAAATCAATTATGTAAAATTGATTTTGTATTGTCTCTAACTACTAACCAAACAAGCAAAAAATATGAAAGGAAAAGGAAAAGAAAATTCATAAGTTGAAAATTAGTAATTGTCATGGGATTATAATGTTAAAACCATTGCAAAAACCATGGTTATTTTAACTAAAATTATAAATCGAAAATTCATAACAATTTGTTTTCGATTTGGGTATGACGTAAAAAGTAAAATGAATTTTTAAAAATATCTAGAAAAAGTGCTAACAAAAGTTGACCCCAAAATATTTGTAACTGTTCCGGGGCAACCCGGATCCAAGCTGGTAACCCGTCTTCCCTGGCCGATCCGAGCAGGTGTGCGTACAAACATGAAGAAGTACATAGCTCGGAATATACATGCATATAGAAGAACATACTTCGCTAACGTGGCATAACCACATCAAGACACCCCTACAAGACAGAATCCTCTTCATACTAAGAAGAACACTTTGCAAAGCAGTCTCAGAGTGAGTGGTGTCCACTCGCTCGTCACTCTCCATTCACACTCTCGTAGAAGCTTCTGCGAAACGTATAATTACCTACATGCAAGCCCTTAAAAAGGTACGCTATCCTCATATTTTGTCAGCAATTTGACAAAATATGTAACATCCTAGATTTTATTAGGATAAATATTAATTAAATTAAATAGATTAATTAAGGAGATAATTAATTTAATGGGAAATAAATAGGGTTATTATTATTATTAGTTTTATTTCGTAAAGATAGTTTTATTTGAAAATAAAATAAAGGGGGTGAGATAGGCCCAAGCCCAATTAGTTATTCTGTAAGGAGGGGTAACAGAGCACCCTAATCCTTATTCGTATCATTCGTCAGTAAGCGAAAGGTTAAGGAGGGGAGAACCCGAGTCTCAAGAGGGAACTGCTGAGGAGTGAAAGTCAAGATCCAAGAAAGGACTTCATCGCTGTGATCAAAGCTTCGCTTAAGGTACGGTGGGGGAGGGTATTGCCTGTATATGCATGTAGGGATATTGGGTAGTGAGGGCAACCATAAGACCCTCTAAGACTCTAAATTCGTATTGATGTATGTGTAAATAGGAATGAATGATATAATCTGTTGATTGATGATTGATTGTATGTAAATTGATGAGTATTGGATAAGATTAATGATGTTATTGAGAATAATGAAAGAGGGATGATTAGGGATTGAGAAATTGGGGATTTTGATGAATTGATGGTAAAATCTGTAATTGATTGATGATTTACTGTGTATTGGATGTTATTAATGAGTACGAATGATGTCTGGACGAAAGATTGATTAGGGATTGATTGGATGAGATTAGAGAGGCTTGAAATCGTGAAATCTGCGATCTGCATCGCGGGTAATCGATTACCAGGTGTGGTAATCGATTATCAGAGTGTGGTAATCGATTACCAGAGTGTTCTGGGCAACCCAGAAGTACCTTTTGATGACTGGTAATCGATTACAGGGGTGTTGTAATCGATTAACAGAGAGTCTGTCTGTGGGTAATCGATTACAGAGGTGCTGTAATCGATTACCAGAGAGCTTTTCTGTGGGTAATCGATTACGAGAGGTTGGTAATCGATTACCAGAGTGGATTTTGAGATCCTGAGTGTTTGATATTGGTGATTAATGATGTTTAATGATGTTTGTGATGATTATGACGATGTATATGATGATGATTGATGTTAATAGTGTTTATCACTTATAATGATGTTTGATGATGAGTGTATTGATGTATGATGATGTTGATGATAACGATGTTGGTGTATATCACCTTATTATGATGATGTTTAATGATGAGTGTATTGATGCATGATGATGTTGATGATAATGACGATGGTGTATATCACCTTTTGATGATGATGTTGATGTTAATGATGATAAGTGTATATCACTTTACTTTAATGATGTTTGATGATGGCATGATGATGATGTTAATGACGATAAGTGCATATCACTTTACTTTAATGATGTTTGATGATGATGTTAATGATGATAAGTGTATATCACTTTACTTTAATGATGTTGATGATGAGTATGATGATGATGTTAATGATGATAAGTGTATATCACTTTACTATAATGATGTTTAATGATGAGCATGATGATGTATGATAATAATGATGATGACGACGGTGTATATCACCTTGATGATGATGTTACCTAAGTGTGTGGGCCCATGGAGGGGGTACAACTTAGGAGAGATGCCTTGTGCATATGTGATGTTACTTGAGTTGTGCGGGCCCATAGAGGGGGTACAACTTAAGAGAGATGCTTTGTGCATGTGTGATGAGACCTGAATTGTGCGGGCCCATAGAGGGGGTACAATTCAGGAAGTGAACTGAGTTGTGCGGGCCCATAGAGGGGGTACAACTCAGGGGATCAAGATGGGGCGTTCGATGCACGGGCCCATAGAGGGGGTGCAACCTAGGAGTGATTGTACGGGCCCATAGAGGGGGTACAACCTATCGGATAGTGTGTGGTAACACCGATAGACTATCTTGGTACTAACTAGAGTGACTGACGAGGTGCACCCATTGTGTGGAGTTCCAAGTCATGATCTTTGGGTAGACGATGAGAGGAGTATGATGATAGATGAATGATGTAATGATGAAATTGAATATGATAGATGAATGATGTATATGATAATGCGTATGATGAGATATAAATGATGTATGATGATAATGAGTATGATGATAGATGAATGATGTATGATGATAAGGAGTATAATATTAATGAATGATGTTATGATAGTAATGAGTATGATGATATATGAAAGATGCTATGATGTTGAGTTTTAGATGAATGTTATTGTTGGTGATGGATGTATTGATGGCATGATGTAATGATGTTGTGGTTGAGGATGGGTATTCTCTATGTGTATGTATATGTAGTATTCCTTTACCTCACCGTATTCTGTGGATATATTTTTACAGGTGTGATGAGGACACGACTGGTGTCGATTATGATTAAAGGGATGTGCTCTGATAGATGTGACATCAGGGTGTATTTTGGGAGTTTTATTATGTTTAGATTAGGAGTATATGAACCTTTGGATGCCTTGTATGGCAGTAGGCTATTAGTTGTCTTTATATTTTGAAGATTCCGCTACAGTTATGTTTGAGTTTTCTTCGGAGTTTAATTCTTTTTAATAAAGTCATTTTCGAACTATGAGATTTAATAAGTGTGTTGTGAACCTTTTACCCACCGTGGGACTTTACCACTTTCCAAACTTCAATTTATTAAGCATTTAGAGTATGGGTAGAAGGGTCACAAAATACATATTGACTTCTGGGTTGAGTGTCTTCGTAGGCACAACAACCATCTTGTCCAAACATTGGTTAGGAGTTTGGAGGATTGGAGTTGAAGAGGAGCTAAAGGAGTTCATTTTGGTTCTTTAGTACACTACAAGAATGCACTGATTTAGACACGAAAATGTAGCGACGGCCATGCACCGTTGCTACTAGCGACGGCTTGGTCGTCACTATGGTGTCGCTACAACATTTAATGTGCAATTCAACGCGTAGCTGTGCCATCAATACGTTGTGACGGCCAGGCCGTCATTACGTTTCGCATTGTAGCGACGACCAGGTTGTCGCTACACGAAAAGACTATTGTTTTATGAAATGTCGCTACGTTTTTAATTAAAAATTAAAATTGGCGCGTCAGATAAATTTTTTAACTTAGCGACGGTCGTAGCCACGAGCAGGCATCGCTAAGTTTAAAACTTACGACGCCATTTGCATACCGCCCACTACTTCTCTCCCCCCCTCTCTCAAAACCCTTTTCCCCTTCCCTCTTCTTCCTTCTTCCTTCCTCCTCTTCCTCTCCTTCCTCTCTTCCTCTCCTTCCTCCTCCTTTTAGCTCCGGCCACCTCCACTTTCTCTCCCTCTCTCTCGTTATTTTTTAAATCCTCACCGATTAAAACTCCTCTCATTCATAGGTTCATTTTGAACCGATCAGAATCTCCAATAGTTGCCCCTTGGTCCCTCTGTCCCTCTTCCCCTTCTCTCCTCCGCTGTCCACCACCATCTGCCGTCGTTCAGGTAATTTAATTAATTAATTTTTTATATTTTATAGTTATAATTTTGTAGTTAGTTATTAATTATGTAGGTAGTTATTTTAGTTGTATATGTATTTAAGTATATAGATGTTATTTAGTAATATTAGTAATTAGGTATTAATTAGTTATTAATTTTTAGTTTTCTTATTCTTATATTATGTCTTATTCATTCGTCCTTCTGTCGTATTAATTATTAATTCTTTTTAATTACTTATTCCTTCCAGCATAGTATTCGTTCTTCTTTCCTTTCTAGGTCTGTTTTTAATATTTACTTTAAGCTATTAAAATAGGTAATGCCTCGTGCGTGATAGAAGTGGATAGGAAGTCCCACCAATTAGAGGGAGGTCCATCCCTTCGGGCGAGCTTGCTGCACAGGCAGATCACTTACGTCTGAATAGGACCAACCCTCTCTTCCTTGAGCAGTCTCCCAGAGCAGCCTTCTTCCTTCGCCCCTGCATCATACGTTGTGCCACCCCTGCGAGGTTGCTCAACCTGCTGCATCAGCTAGAGCCTTCATGGAGAATTTAGGTTCATCCCTACACTGGGATATAAGGAGGTTGCCCCCGAGGTAGGTCATCAGCTGCCAGAGGATGTCCTGCCACATCATTTCTGATTTGGAGGGTGAGGACCACCCCTAGGTTGACATTGATGCGGAGGCTGACCTCGACCCTGATGTACAGCAGCCCTTCGCACCGGGTTGTCAGCTCCAGTGCCGATCATGAGTGGGACCCTCACGGTAGGGTTATCATCCGTCCTTATAGTAAAGGGCGAGTTTCTACAATTTTTTTTATTTCTTAATATTTTTAATTTTATAAGTTACAGTGTTAACATTGAATTTATTTATTTTGTAGTTTGGGTGCCTAACAACCCCCATCGCGACCAATATTGGTCATGCGATTCATAACCATTCGGGGTCCTAAGTATTTGGGAGGTCACCTCGAAGGATGTGAGGGACAAGTGTGGGAGGAATTTACAGTAAAATGTTTTCATTTTACATTATTTTTTAACTTGTTGTGACATTTTCAAATGACTTACCCTAAAAGTTTTTTCTTTTACAGAGCAGAGTTACTTGGGCCCTGAGGATGCGGCCCAGATTAAGAAGTGTACGAGTAGAGGATTGCTAGACGCCTTCGGGATATGTTGAACAAGGCCCGGACGAGTGGGACTAGGCCCACTTGGTGTGGTGAGGAGGCCTCAGAGGGTCTTTTGGACTATTGGGCCTCTGATCAGTTTAGGGGTAGTCCGCTCGTAACTAGAGCAATCGGGATTCTCGTCGAGGCAGGGTAGTTCACACCAAGAGCCCAAGGCCCGCATTGAGGTCGCGCTGGATATGGTATGTAAAAACCTACCCTTTTATATTATTTTTGTATTTGTAATTAAAATATTAATTAATGTAATTTTTTCTGTGTAGCGACGACAACTTGGGTGGGATGTAGATCCCGATGATTTTTGTGGCCACCCAGACAAAAAAGGCGGTGGCTGGGTAAACGACTGAGCACGGTGCACATATGTAAGTCAAAATTATGCTTAGCATTGTTTTTTTATATAATTTCATATATTTGCAATAAATAAGTAACTTAATATAAGTTTATATCTACTCAACAGACAAATTACCATGACCGACTGAGAGAGGTGGAGTCACAGATAAGGGCTAACTCCATCACTGATAGGTCCACCAAGCTACAAATCTAGAAGGATATTGTTGGTGGCCAGACTCGAGGCCGCTGTTATGGCACCGAGGACTTTCCAAGCAACATTTGTCCTGGTGTGACTAGCCTCACTCAAGATCCCGGGCCCATACCAGCGGGTTGCGCCATACTACGCCTCACTCAAGAGACTCGAGGTCACAACATTCGTCTGACGAAGCCTTGCGCCCGGAAGTCATCGAAGCAAAACTCCAGGCTAGTCGAGCTGAAGAGAGGGTTGATCACTATCAGGCCCAGTACGCACGGTGGAGGAGGACTTCGCACGACTCTGACAACAGTTGCAGTTAGTGTTGGATGCCCGCAATGCAGGTGGTTCTACCAGTTACAGTCAGGCTTAGCCACACCCGCACTACGATGGCGACCTGGATGACCAACCCATGGATGAGAATGAGGATCGTGGCCCACCACCACAGCAGCGTCGCGTCATCAGCCGTGATTTTTTAATGTATTATGTTTTTATACACTTTGTATATTACTGTTTATATATATTTTTTCTATACGAGTGTTTTTATATAGTATTTTTGTTTTTCTTATATTTTAGATCGTTAATAAATATGATATAAATTTATAAAATAAATAAAAATTGAAGTTCTATAATAATTCACCGTAAATCCGTAAATTAAAAATAAAATAAAATATAAAACCCTAATTTAATTAAAAAATAATATAATTATTAGCGACGACCATGACCGTCACTAGTTATAATTTTTTATTAAAAATAATATAAATATTAGCGACGGTCCAGGCTATCACTACGATGTGACGGCTTAGCAACACCTATAATCTACTAAAAATTAGATCATTTATATTTAGGTTTCTATGACTGAGTTTGGATTAATTTTCTTTTTACGGCGGTCTTTAAAACTTTTAGAAATAAAATAAACTAAAAAGGTAAAATAAATCAAATTTCTTTTATGAGTTTAAAATTAATGTTTACAATTAAACTTTTTTGAGTGATTGATAATTTTCAGTTTTTTATTTTTAAAAAAAATTAAATAAAATTTTTACAATCAAAAATAAAAAACTGAGAACTTCTTTTAATGATTTTCAAAACAAAAATTTTAAAATAAAAAAGTGGTTTTCAATTATTAGATTTGAGATATAAAAATTTTATTTAAAATTAACGTTTAAAAAATAAAAAATTGAAAGCTCATGATTACTACGAAAGGAATCTAAATAGGTGGAGTTTCTAAAGTTGAATCGTAAAAAAGAAATTCATAATGAGAGAGAGATGCAGTACATATACCAGGATTGACATTGTTATCGTCAGTGAGTTGTCTTGCAACATGTTTTTCTGGTTTTGAACTGCTGGCAATGGCATGATGAGCAATGAAAGAGAAAGCAGGGCAAGCCATACCCCTAAGTTTGAGGTGACATTCCATCGTCGTTTTCTCTCCATTATCTGTCATGCATAGAAACTTAACGTCATTAAGAAGCTGCAGAAGAACCGCAAAGAAGAAGATGAACTCAACTCACCAAAAACTTGATAGGTATCCAAGTCCTCTCAACGAAATGAGGATCGAGCTTCTTATATTTACATAGTTGATATCCATCAAAGAGGGCCCACTATAATATATTGTATAATTTTATAAAATGGTTTAAATCCTTTTGAAAATAAAATAAATAAAATGCAGAAGTGGTCATTAATCCATTATAGATATACCTTAAACATAATTAGAGTACTTCATATCGATTGAATAATGGTAGGGTTTATTTTTAGAAAATATTTCCGTTTCTATTTTCTATTTTTCAATTTTAATTATTAAAATATTTTTAGTGTTGATTATAAAAATATCATTCAATTTCTATTTTAAAATTTATAAAAAAAATAGTGAAAATAATTCCTTATTTTTTTTACAAAACTCTGAAATATAAAATAAAATGAAAAAAATTAACATTATTTATAATTAATCAAAACAGAAAAATAAAAAAATGAAAATAAAAATATTTTCTAGAAAAATGAGCTAGATAGAGTAATAATTTTAATATTTGAGATTTTGTTAATTTAAAAGTTATTAAATAATATTAAATCTAAGTTAACAATATGGTGTGTGAAGTCTCTTGAATTGTTGTGCTTTATGATAAAAATTAGGGCTGTTCTTGATTCTGTTTGGATTGATTTTGACGTAAAAAATCATTCGGTTCAATAATTGTGATTTTACCATTTGATGAGTTTGATTATTTTTTAAATTTGATTTAAATTGGATTAAATTGGACCGGCTTTCATTTTTTAAAGAGACACTAAATATTAAATAAAATTATGAAATAATAATAACTATTTTTTATTGAAACTTATATTTATTAATATAAATATAAAATTATATAAAAAGAGGACTTATGGCATGAAATTAATTTAAAACTAATTTTAAATTGATATATTTTAAGAAGTATTAACATAATATTAGATAATAAAATGATAAAAGGTATATTAGTATAAGTAATTTCATGAATATATACATATAGAATTATAAATATGATTTTTATAAATAATAATATATGTATATATAAGTTCGGTTTAGGTTAGATCAATTTTCACAATAAAATCCGAAACTAATAAAATCCAATAAAAAAAAAATCAATTTTTACAATTTTTTTTTAATTCGATTTTCAATTTGGTTTGTGTGATTTATCTCGATATGAATAGGGATGACAATTTGATCAGACCCAGTGGGTACCCGTAAAAATTACCCACAATGGGTAGGGTAATTACCCATCAAATGGGTACGGGTACGGGTATGGATAATTACATGCACTTTTTAATGGGTACGAGTGCGGGTACGGGTACTAAGGTACCCTACCCTACCCATACCCGCACTTATATATATATAATTAATATAATTTATATACATATAATTAATTTATATATATATCTATGTTTATATTATTAATTAATATTTTTTCTAAAAAATAATTAATGTTAATATATATTATAGTAAAAAACATTAATATATTACTAATTTAATTAATTTAAATGTTATAATTTTGTCCTACACATTAAAATAGCAAAACATGAACTAATTTTCATTTTCGGTCTCATTGTTTTAATCTCTCATCCACTTCCACATATGATAATTGTTTTATAGGTTAAACTTGGATGATCTATGGATTATTTTTTATTTACTTTTAATTAATTTTTATTTTAATCAATTTTTTTTTATAGTTAACAAAGTGCGGGTAATGAGTACGGGTACTTGAGTACCCAGTGGATAAGGGTACGGATACTAGAATCACTACCCACGTGTGTATGAGCTTGAGTATGAGTATTTTTTAAACGCGGGTATGAGGACGAGCTATGTTATTGACTTGGTCAGTCAATGCATGTTATTGACTTGGTCAGTCAATGCATGTTATTGACTTGGTCAGTTATCTCTCCGCAACACGCTCAAGTTTGCACCGCCCACTAGTTTCAACCCGTGTATCACACCACACGGGTCTATTTTATTTTTTTCCTTTAATCAAATTCATTAAATATATTAAGATGTAAACAAAATTATAATTTTTTCATTTAATAATTATTTCTATAAGAATCGAATCTGGTTCTCGAGATAAGAAATATTGAAGTTATTGTAAATTTTGATTCTACAATACCTAGAAAATGTAAAATAAAATGACCGCACCCCCCAATTTTGTCCAGAAACTATTCACAATCCATTTTAACTTTTAAAAAGTCATATTTTTTAGTTTTACCCAAAATGATTATTAATTAGTTAATTTACTAATTATCCAATATTTGGTTAATTAATTAATTAATATTTGACATTTAATAAATTAATTAGCTGATTATTCAATTTAGAAGACAAATTAATTAGTTAAATGTCATTATATTTTTGGGTAATTATTTATTTCAGCCCATTTCTTTTGAGCTAAGGTCAAGAAAGTTTTTTTTTTTTAAAAGAAAAAAGAAAAGAAAAATGCAGCTGTGAATTTTTTTTGCTCTATGAATTGCGATGAAGAACAACTAAGAGGTGGAGGAGAGTTGAGTTCTGATAAAGGAGGACTCGGAGGCTGAAGTACAAAATAAGAGAAGAGGGTTGGATGTAATCTGAAGCCCATTCCCTTTTTGCTGGTTTGCATTTTTTTTTTTGTGTCATTTGGTTTAGCTATCTTTTATTGTTGGGCCAGTTCGTTTCTACTATATCTTTGTGTGTGTTTTTATTTCCTCTGTGATCCTTTACTCTGAGTTTGAGCCAGTGATGATTTTGAGGCTCACTCATTTTATCATACTAGTAAGGTACCCGTGCAGTCACGGGTTATTGCGTTGTTTTTTTTTCATAATAACAAATAATTTCATTCAATCATTAAACAAAACATTGTTATAAATAGTATTGATCATTAGCAAAGTTGGTCACACAAGACCATAAGAAAGATGGCATTAATTCAAAACTATCATATAACAACTTAAGTAAAAATAGATTACCATGGCCACAAAACATTGAGTTTCAGCAAGAGTCCTATGTTGGGCACATTCTTCAACTTTAGTCCATGATGGATCCTAAAAATTCACAAACATATTTCACAAAGTGCAATTCAATATTTTAATTAGCATGTGGTTAAATAACATAGAATAGTAGAGATATTTAGTAACACTTACTTATTATAAGTTTTGGAAGACCTCCTTGAAGACAACATTAGTGGTTGTGTTCAAAGCTTTTCTGTCTTTATCGTGTATTAAGATCTTCAAACCTTGCTTGCTTTGAACTCTAGAAAGTGCCACATATAGTTGACCATGACTAAACACAGGTTTAGGCAAATATAATCCAACATTGGCCAGTGATTGACCTTGAGATTTGTTAATAGTCATAGCATATGACACAATTATAGGAAATTGTCTCCTAATAAGTTTAAAAGGCCATGGTGACTGGGATGGAGACATAGACATGCGGGGAATATAAATCAGATTTCCAATGTTCTTTCCAGATATGATTTTTGCTTCAATAACATGATTTGCCAATCTTGTGACAATCAATCTAGTCCCATTGCATAATCCTTCAGATTGGTCTAAATTTCTTAATAGCATTATAGGGGTACCAACTTTCAATTGGATCCTATGATTAGGAAGGCCAGATGTTCTAAGTGAGTTTAGAAACTCTGGAGTGAGTGCTTCAAGTGCTGAGTTATCAATAGAATCTGATTTGTCAATAGAATCTGAACTTAGATATTCATGTGCATCACCTACAATAAATTAAGAAAAATACTCATCAACTTAAACATGTAAATAGATGTAAAAAGATAAATAAAACCTAAATTATGTAATATTTAGGGACATCACCTGGGATTAATGAAAGAACATAATCATTAAGTTCATCAACATTCTCAATAGTTGATGCTAAAATAGCCCTTGATTGAAGGAAGTTTTCATCCTTGTAGTGCTCCACTAAATGAGGATATGTACTCTGCACTATTGCATCTAAGGGATCATCGAATTCTGTGATGAGAAATTCATTTGGAATTTCTATTGTTGCATAACCATCATTTGGTTCAACAATTTTTCCATCCCCCACATCTAAAATCCACTGGGAAAATTCTCTAAGCTCATTTGCATTGGTGTTATTTGGATCATTTTGCAAGCGCATGTTTTTTGTGAGAGTTAATATATGACAATAGTCCCATAGATATGAAGCATTGATTGTAGCATTGACAATGTCTGAACGACTTCCTCTTGGTATAACAGGAAGAATTTGTCTAAAATCTCCTCCAAAAACAATTACTTTTCCTCCAAAAGGAGAGTTTCCATTATCAGAATAACTCATAATATCCCTCAGTGTTTTGTCAAATGCTTCAAAAATACTTATGCGCCATTGGAGCTTCATCCCATATTATCAATTTTGTCACTTTTAACAATTGGGCTAGATCACTTCCTTGATGAATATTGCAAGTTGAGTTCTCCAATGTAGGAACTGGGATAGAAAACTTTGAGTGTGCTGTTCTTCCTCCTGGCAATAATAAAGATGCAATGCCACTTGATGCTACAGTCAAAACAATATCACCTGTTGAGCGTAAGGCAGAAGCTAATGTTTTCCACATAAAGGTTTTACCAGTACCACCATAACCATATAGAAAAAACATGCCACCATGTTGCTCATCAACAGCTTTCATTATTGTGTCAAATATATGCCTCTGTTCATCTGTAATAGTTGTCAAGTAAGATTTTAACTTTAAGATAGTTGTCACAAAGAAAGAGGTATTCATAATATAAAACCAACTTTTGACATGTCTTTTCAGTCATTGATTACATCACCTGTAAGAGATTTGAAGAAAATTTGAAACTCATCATGCAAGCTAGCCATATCATAATCACGCTCTGCATAGATAAGCTTGTTTCCTAATTGATTCGTGACAGTCCCTTGTGGATATGGCATTGATGGGTAATCCTTAAGACTTTTTCTATTTGATTGCAATAAGTCTTCAATTTGCAATAGAGTTAAATTTTGTAACTCTACATCATGAAGCTGTAAGTCTAAGAACAAATCATATATCAATTGATATAGCAACATAATTATATGTATGAAATCAATTAAAGAGTGTGTGTGCGTACCTTGAATGCCAGACAATTTTCTTTGTTCATAAAGAATTCCATCAGCCAACCATTGCCATGTTTGTTCCCACACATGTTCAGGTCTGTTGATACTGTTAGAGATAAGCATTGTGACAAATAATTTCCTCAAATAATGACCTGATCCCCAGTCTTTAGCCTCTCTAATAGCTTCAATATATTCTCTGTCATCTTGTAGAAACCCCATTGCAAAACATGCTTCTCTATAGGTAGGATACTGAACACCATTTACAGTTCTGATGTCTTCATAACTGCATGGTCCCTTAGAAACAGATAGCATCATTCTCAAGTAGAACAATTCACCGCAGCTTGGAGGAACCCAATTTAGTCTTCCAATTGTGTAGCCTCTCTTCCTTGGTTTCCAACATCTTTTCCTCGTAATGTAGACAAATTTTGACACAAACTGTGAATATGTTAGATGTTGACCATCAGAATACTGCTTGTTTGCCTGCATCCAGGATGTAAACATTGATTCTTTCACACTTGGCTTGGAAAGTAGGGAATCAATATCCTCATCATCATTAAAATATACACATTGTTCATCTGGAAGATGGAAATATAATCTTTCTACCGCTGGTGATCTACCATGAATTGGAAATGAAAATATTCTCCAACACGCCTCACATGGTGAGACATACCTGCAGTCAAGATAATGTTTGATTTCATCAACCATGTCCACTTGATTCCCATTTTCATCTTGTGCGGGAACAATCAGCTGTGATTCGATCATAGCCTTTATTAATATACTTAAATAAGTACTTGATTGAAGTACTTTGATTGCACCATTCAACATTCAGATGGGCTTGGTACTTCTTCAAAAGGTTTGGATTGTAAGGAACAACATAGCGATTATCCAGAATTGTACCATTCTTTTCAATGACATGCCCATTGTTTCTTCTCCTATATACAGGATATCCATCTTGGTCAACAATGGTATGGGCCTGGAATTGTTTAGGAAAGTACCTTGAGCATTTTCCATCCTTCATACATGGTGATTTTTTGTTTGCTGAACCACAAGGACCATGCATCATGTGAGTTTTAACTAACTCATACAAGTCTTTATCCTGATTCTCACTTGGAATTTCAGCTGAAATAATTCTGTCAATGTCTTCAGCTGTTGGATATTTGCAATGTGGATGTAAGAAAATGAGTATGTGTGCATGTGGCAACCCTCTTATTTTGAAACTCAATTGTGTATATATCTGTCAGATAAAAAAGGCAAGTCAAGTTTGATATAGATTAAAAAAGTATGTTGAAATGTTAGATAACTAAAAGAGGGGGAAATCAAAAACATTGGATCATGTCATTTATACATGCCAAGGATTTTCCAAATATCTCATTCTTCTTCAGATCTGTCATAAGCTGATCAAATTTGATTTTAAGACTCCTTGATACTATATCAGGACGATCTTGCGCTTTTAAATGCATTGGTCTAAGCAATCTTGTAATTTCTGCCCAATTTGGATTACATGTGAATGTGAGAAATAAATCTAGAAAGCCAACAAAGCCTGCAAATTGCCATCCCATCAAGTATAATTGATCCATGTATCTCCGACCATCCGACAAAAGTTGAAGGCAAAATGATTCTTTTACCTTTATTTAATCCTTGAGATTGAGTTTGATCATTTGATTGGTGCAAATTGTTATACTTATCCACCCTTAATTCTTTCTGGTGGGTCTTGATGTAAAATAGTCTTTCAGACTCCATCATAGTATAACCATCAACTACAAACTGCTGGAAAAGTCTCCTAGACCTCAACAATGTTTGTGCTTCATTTATTCTGGATTGAAGTCTAAAAGAAAGGAACTCTCTTATAGTAACTCGATTTCTTTTGGCTGAGTGAGAGACATTTCCTTCTCTATGTGGCACATCATGTCTATATCCATCTTCACCATAAGGGAATAAAAGTGGATACTGCAAGCCTAAATAACCGGCATGCAATTCATTGATTCTTTGAAGTTTTCCGCTTTGTGTCTCAATTATTATGTCCCTATTTGAAGCAGAATCAACATCACCAACAATAAGGGCAGCAACTTCAGAAACAGATGGCAAGTTATATATCCTGCCATCAGTAGCTCTATCAGAAATAAGTTTTAATCTTAGATCAATATTGGAGGAAGCTTCATATCTTTCCTTTGCCATTCTAAAACATTTAGCATATACATTAAACTCATCAAGCATTGTTGTTAACTTTCTCACAATTTGCGGGTCAAGATGATCTTGGAACCTAATTTAAAAAAAAAAAGAATGTCTAGATTTGTGAGACACTTATAGATACATGTTAAATTTGCAGCACAAATGAACACATGCATTCTAATATTATTGAATAAAGATAACATGAACATGATTTATGTACCTTAATCCTCCAAGTCTATTTTGTATTTCATTCTCAGTGTCATAAATATATAGTTGAGGCACACTTTGGGAGCATTACCAGGCATCGGTAATAGGCTACCGATAAGGATGACATGATTGCCCGTGTATTCTAAAAGATGGTGGTGCTCTACCATTATTGATAGATCTGTCTATTTTTGCTCCTGGTGATGTGAAGGCAAACATCATGTTATATGCCCGAATATGCTGCTGAAAATTCTTGCTGTCGGGTGTGGTCATGGTCAAAGAGAAGATGCTGAAGAAACAGTAGGAGGATTTTTCAGAAGTGGAAGTTGAATTTTTCCAACACCACAACAAAGATAAAATTTTGGCTTTTTGTAATTTTTATCTTTCTTGTTTCTTTCTTGGTACCCACATGTAGGCTCCACAATAATCACAACAAAATGTCGGATCTCCAATATCAATATATCCTGTAACACAAATAAAAAATGAGGTATATATAAAAATAGTATAAATAGTTGAATGTAATGTCTAAAGTACCTCCGTTCAGCTGCCCACAAGCTCCTTCAACATCAAATTCTGATAGACCTTCTTCATTAGAACTTGAATCATTATCTATAGTAATTATTTCATACACATTCAAAACCTTAATATTAGCAAGTCATGCTTGATAAAACTTAAAATTTAGTTCATATTGTTGTTACCTTCAAATTGTTGCAAATGAGGAGTAGAATGAATTCCCGCATCCTGATGTGGAACATTAAACTGATTTTCTCTTAGTGAATGTCTATTTGGGCTCTTAGGGTGACTCAATCTTGTTCTCACTATGTTATGAATAGGAGACGAAGTTGTATGAGACCCTTTACTCTGGCCATTAGCTCCATTATTCATCTGCTGATTTATCTCAGAAAACTTATTCATGAGATTGACGCCCAATGATTCTATATGAATAACTCTTTTTCTTCTATCTGATTGCTTGACACTGCTACTTGGTTGAGTATGAGAATTTGGATTGAACCTCAACATGGTCTTAGAAATAGCATTACTCTGAGCTCTCTGATTAAGAATGCTAGATGATATATCTATTAGTGGTGTGACATTTATCTTCCTTGTATTTGATTGTTGAGTAACACCTAAAGATATAGCATGCGTAAATGAATCATTGTCTGTTTATGCGAGAAGATTGTGCAAAAAGAATAAGAAAAACATGGAGAAAGCATAATAGGGGGAATATATAAGTAAGATAATTCAATAACAATACCATCATTGCATTGATTTGGGGAATTTCCACATGAATTTGTAGTCTTCATTCTGTTACTCTTTTTTTGTTGTATAATCAATTTTCTTTTCAGGCGAGCCTGACTTGAATTATCTTTGCTATTTTGATCGGCTTCCATGCCTGTGCACAATAGTTAAAATAGTTGATCTCATGGTGATATATAGTAGTCAAATAAGTGGGGGTTAATTACTATACATTGTCTTTAGTTAATCGCCTTTACCATGCCTCCTCTGAGATCAACTTTGGCATTTCACAGTGCAAGAAATACAGCTATATATATTCGTACTATTTCTTTAAGTCATTAAGTCCACTCACTGTTTGTAAAAAAAGTCACTTCAAATGTTAAGAAAAGTATATAGCATATCAGGGATATTACCCCCTCCCATCGCAATAAATTCATGATGCACAAAAAAAATGCCGTTTAAATTGGTGAGTTGTTTGAAAACTTATGTTATGGCATTTGTAACTTTAGACAGAAAATGCAGCAATTAAACCAATATTCCCCTAAGCACATAATGATATTCAAAGCAACACACATCCAAATTTTCCCCTCTTTGGCTTTAAAAGTATAAAGGCAACCACATGAAATTTCGGTCATGAGAATAAGCTTCGGCAAGGTGGATTTGGTTCTGTCTATAAAGTACGAAACTCTAAATTGATCAACTATTATGAGAAGTGAGAAAATCTTTTTATCTCTATTTTTTTCTTCCAACTTCATTGTAGAAAAATGATGCAAAATAGAAAATTGGGGTTTAAGAGTTATAAATATTTCAGGGCTGCCTAGTTCATAGGTAGAAAGATAGGTATATTATGTCATTGATTCTCACCTTTGTTTTGTGGCTTCTACAGCCAAGAAAACGGGATCACCTTTTTAATATGATCTAGAGATCCTTTAACTACTTGTAACACTACTCTATTGCTTTATCCCCAAATGTACATGTGGCTGCAAAATCCCATGTAAGCCTGCAAGAACGCGAGATGATTTAGAAAATAATATACGTTAGGTGAGATTATTTAAGGGATGTGTATAACCAAGGTGAGTTGACTGATGGGTAAAACCCACTTTTTTTTTTTAGTTATTATCATATGACCAATAAATAATATAGATTTCTTGTAAATTGTATGACTAATTTTGTTATTTACCAATGCAGAGTATATGAAGTAAACTTTAAAGTGCTATATGACGGCCTCAAGAAAAATAGAAAGCAAGGTGAAATTTTTAATATAGAAAGATTGACATGATAAACAATGAAAAACTCTGTATAAGCAATGAATGACGTCAAGTAGCACACCAGTAATAATATAAAATGGGGTCGAATTCTATCAAATTACATCTAGCTAAAGACTTAGAAAATAGATAATGCCCGCAAAACTAAAGAAAAAAAAACCTTGGTAGAAATTAATATATGTTAGGTGAGACCAAGGTGTTGTAACTAAAGGTAAACACCTTTTTAAGTTATTATTATATGACAAATAAATAATATAGTTTAAAGACTATATTAAGTTTATTAAGACAATATAATATATACGTTATCTATACCGTCCGTTAACTATATATATATATGTCAAGTAAATAATATAGTTTAAAGACTATCTTAAGTTTATTAAGATAATAATATATATATATAGTTATATCGGTTAACTGAACATATATATATATATTATAATCAAAAGTAAGTCGTGGACTTAATTAAGGCAGCGTTTTAGAATCGTGGACTTTCAGCAAGGAGCTTAATGTCCACCAGGTATATCTATCATCCTAGAAAGATTTTGTGCCTCAAAAGTGTATTGGCATTGTTAAACTTTTTTGTCATAATTGACATCCAGACAACACCAGCCAAGTGTTTTTTTTCTCCTTTGTTCGTGGGAAAGTACTAATGCAAACCCATTGGGAGGAACTGAAGGTGATCTCTATTATACACACAATAAGAAATGGAATAGTCATCTAATTAAGTATTAACTATATTGTTGAATGATCACTAAAGGGAGGTACAATCAGTGGATGACTAAAATTAATGAAATCGATAAAGTCACCTGGTAATATATATGCCACACCTCTTCTCCACTTGGACCCTTAAATGTGTCCAGCTTAACTTTGGGTTACTCTAAAGAAAACACAACAGGGATGCCACCTTCAATACCATAATCTCTCCTCAAACGATCTCTTACCTGCATATGTATGACTTTGTGTAATAAGAAGCGACATGGCTTAATATTAATATTAAGAAATTAAGAACAAAATAAATTGATGGCTTGAGATGGAACTTCAATCAGTTCTTGAAAACTAACTGCCACCGACCCTGCAATTTGTGGACACTGCAAAGAAGAAAACATCAAGAAAGGTACACCCATTAAAAAAAGCTTTAAATTAAAGTATAGAACGGTACTCATACTTTCAAAGCACGGGGCCTACACAAAAAAATTGCTAGGACCAGACAACCATAATCAACAGTTCTTTAATATACCACATGTTTGCTGAGTTTGTGCGTTCTAATCACAGATTTTAAAACCATTAAGCGTTGACAAGAAAGATGCAAGACAAAAATAAAAATAGGGGGCAAATGGGTTTTAACCTTTCCAGGGAAAGGTATTAGAAAATGGGGTTATCTTCCAAATCCCTTTTAGACTGCGATTGAGCAAACCTTTTTTTAGAGTCATGTTGACTGAAACGGAGAGGGGGACCAAAAAATGGGTTCTGATTAGGAGTAGCTTGTGAATAAAGTTAAGATACAAAAGACCCATTTTTTCATTTCTTACAGATTACACAATACACAGATACAAAAAGTATTGAGCATTGAAAACATATTAGATAAATATTACATACCAAAAGATGTGCCTAGCTGAAAGAAGCCATCGGAAGAAACGAACATCATACTTGTGTGGAAGTCAATACTGTCACGTAAAACCTATTTCATGTTCTGTGTGGTGAACACTTACTGCAAGCGTTTTCTCCTAAAAAGAATGCAGTAAACCTTGCAACGAAAACAACCCAACAGAATTATTAGATTCAGTTAGATAGAACAGTGAAATGAGGCGTTCCTTTGAAGTTTTTTTTTTCTCTAATTTCTCACCATCTTCTCAAAGCGGGAAGGTAAAATTTCTTTCCAGCGGGATATGGTGAAAGCCAGTGTACTTGTAAGCTGAGGCATTGCTAAGAATGCCAATTGTGGGCTATTTCAAATGGTGCTGAATATGATTAAATAAGTAGATAACACCCTCAAAAGTCTCAGTTAATTTGAATATATTGCTTAGATTATTTGATCATTACAATTGGACAGGAAATGAGTTTATTTGTTAACGCCCTATTGAAGGGTCTTTGGATTAGGACTAATATAATAGTTGAATGTAATTATCAATTATCATTCAATAAAAAAATATTGGTGGGAGTCACTGAGAATTTGAGATTGACCGAAGCAAGGTCCATTGCTCAAAGCCCACGTTTAAATTTGACTGAAGAAGTCTTTGTTCTGAATCAATGCAAGGGCACGCTCTCTTGGTTTCTTTGGCCTCAACTGAGGACCTTGCTTCAATAATGGTCACAGTCTTTAAATTTCTTTGTTTTTTACTAATCCATATAATATAATTTGTGGCAAATACACTACCCCAATTTGTCAGCTTTTTTAGCTGTTTTGAACACTAAAATTGGTTCCTATCATTGAAATTAACTAAATAATTAAGATAAGGCTACACATTTGTTATTTGCAATAAAAAACTATTAATGACTCAATTTTATGTCTCTGCTCATGTTAGATTACCAAGCCGAACATGGGAGCATAAAGAGGGAATTAGTTTCACATCTTTTGCTCACACTACACAAATACAATCTTCACCTCAAAACAAAAGATAAAGTTTTGTTTGTCTGTCAGGACATGAAAGTGCACACAATGGCTTCTAAAGCTACTATTGTTGTGATCCTTGCTGTCTTTTGTTGTCTACTCATCAGGCATAGTTAAAACCGAAGAAGGAAGTTGTTGGAGTCAAGATACAAATCAGAAGGCAGAGAGGCTCAGAACAGAGTACATTTCTAGAAAAAAGTTACAAGCCATTGCTAGTGTCTTCCACTGTGAACCTTGTAAGCCTATTTGGCTATTGTAATGATAAAATGTATATTTACAAAATATTACTTTAAAACACTTCATTCACTTATTAAGGATGTATGGACGATTCACAGTTATGTTGAATACTTATGAAAACTGAATTTAATCTTCTTCATTTGAGGAGCTATTAAGCAATCAGATGACATAATGAAATATAAGCTTTAAAAAACATAATTCTTGACAAATTATTTGAATCCAATAACATCCATAAGTTACCATTAATAATTACCAAAGTTCATGTTCACTAACACAGAAAATGGCAGAATACAGATGTAGAATCTGTCCATAAACAAAAGGCGATCATGTGAAACATATGGGAACCAAAAGCAACATGAGCAACACTTTCTTACTCTCTTACATACATGACCCTTGTTCTTTAGATGACCCTTGTTCTTTATACTTGAAGATTGCATGGTACCATTGTTCCATGAACATGACATACTTCAAAATAAGACTTCTACACTAAGTTAAACATAACAGAAAAGATACCAACTTGTTCGGAAGGAGAAATAAGTTACATAATAGCAAAAAAGTGTTTTGAAAAGGTCTTGAACCACAAAAATCTCCAATACATGGTTCTCAACCTATAGTCATTCAGTTTTAATAATCTTAGTCAGCTTGTTAGATGACAGCTAACATGATTGCAAATACTGAGATCCTTGGTCATCAAGCTGCTCTTCAAGTGATTGCCTTTTAGCAGGAGTTAGTTGTCCAAGCAAGCCTGGATCATAGTCTGCTGTTGCAGAAAAGGATTGCTGCACAAGTTGAACATTCATTTTTAAAATAAAAGCACATCTAAAGCAAAAGAAAGATTTATGTACTTTAAAATCTGTTATTTTTCACTCACACCTATCATTCAAATCAGCTACATCCAACACTGACTTTCCTTTATTACAGGAGATGATTGGGTCCTACAAATTAGAATTACATTCAACAAAATCAGAAAAAGTATAAGTATGTAACATTAAAATGGTCTGCAGGTACGTGATAAAATTCAATTTGAATCAATTTGATCAAAGAAGGCACTACCTCATGAATTGGTAGTTTCCCAGGATTGATTCTATGATTTGTGCATCATCAGAAATTTGGTTGATAGAAGACTTTCCATAGGTTGGCTGAACTTTTACTCTAAAGGCTAATGTCTTTCCCAAATACCATCAATGGCTTCAGGAAATGCCATTGGGTCAAGTTCACCATCCTTTACACATCCAAAAAATTACTATTAGATAACACCCTCAGTTGTAGTCTCCAATGTATTAAAATGCAAAAAGAGTATTATTACAGTCAAAACCTCAATTAATTGGTTGCTAAGCTCAGCTGCAGATACCCCCAACAATTGAACACACTGTTTTATCCCACAACACAAACTTTGCACATTCTTTTTGGTGAGAAACTTGAACTTCTAGTTTATACCTGTGAACAAAAACTAACAAAACTATTAATAAATTGTATAAGGTCATATAGATAACTACAAATCACCTTATAATTGTTTTCTGTGATATTCTTCCCACAACCTCTACATATGTATGGTGCTGCTGCTGCATGATCACCTTTTGTGTTGCACTTAGAGCATGCATCATACTTCCACAGCCATTTGCAACAAAGAATTTGTCTATTTTTGCAACCGTTACATAATACACATCCTATTTGATATAAAAAATTGGACAACATTACTACTACACAAAAACACCCGATAGGTCGATGAATTTAATTATAAATGATTATTGTAAATTTATTAAACTAACTCTCCAAGCATACCCGGTCCACCTCATTTATCTCCTTCACACTCTTAACTTCAGCATTAATACAAAACTTGTCTACAGTAATACATTGAGTGGCTTGTGAAAACTGAGAAATGCCTTGACTAAATGACTCACAAATAGGAATAGAGTCCAGACTGTTCAAGCATGAAAAATTAATGACTACGTTAGAAGAATACCACAAAATATGATGAACACAAATTAAGGCCCACAGATTCATTTACTACCTGTTCTTGTACTCCTGGATCTGTATAATGTCTTCATTGATTAGAAGCTTTGAACCATACATAGAATTCTGTATACTAATTGGAAATTGACCTACAAATATTTTAACATTGAGGTAAAAAATCGTGAACATGACTAAAACAATGAAAAAGTCAGCACAAAATACACATTAGCTAAGGGACTAACCATTTGTGTCCTTGATCTTGGCTAATGTTAGAATTATAATAACTGGGCCAGTTTCAGGTTGCTCTAAAAAATTCAACAACTTAGTAGCATATGCACCCCATAAAGTGCAAGAAAGGGTGTTTGCTCCTAACAAAATAAAATAAATGCAAAAACATGTAAGCACAAAGATCATTGAAAAATGGAATACAATTAAGTTTGTGTGTATAATAACCCTTGGTCTCTCATTCTAATAACCAACTTCCTTTTCCCCTTATGTTGCTGATCTTGTTCTATGTCCAGAAACTGACCAATGACATCTAATTAAAAAGGAGTTATAAATTAGTATCAGCATGTAGATATACACGTGAGGTTATTCAACAATGAACATATATGCATCCCAATATTACCTACTAACACATCAGGAGAAGCCTTTCCACTCAGAATGTCTTCAAAGCTTATAAATTCATAAATGTTGGGAGGAATATTGGGAATCTGTGCTCTTTTACTATTGTTCCTTTTGTGAAGAGTAATTTGAATGGATGCTTGCTTACCTTATATTGCCCAGTGTTCTTTTCAATCTCAAAGTTTTGCATAATATAAGTCTCACCCTCGTTGAGTTGGTTGCTCCATTTGTTAGAATCACAACTATTCACTATAGCACCTATTTTGTGTCCCTAACAATAATATAGAAAGTAATACTCTCAATATTTCAGATTTATATTAGTAAAGGCATTTTATAATATATAAAAATAAATAGCAACTTTGTCTGACAGAATCATGCCTTCTCATCCATTAAAACCATCTCAATAGAGGGTTGGCCCTTTGTCTGAACAAACCATAGATGTGCTATCTTAACAGCAAGTTTCCAGGCTTCAAACGTGTGATCAACTTCTTCAATTGAGTTCACTTTCCGTGCCATACCTATTTTCACACAAAGGGCCAAAAAAATAAAAAAAAAAATAGAATATTAGAGCTTCAAGACACAAAGTTGATATAGGAGAACATGAAAAGAAAAAACTAACAGGATGAAGAAGCTAACAAAGCTACCAAAAAGATCAAACAAATTTGACAAAAAAAAAATCGACAGTGTTTGCCATGAAAAAATGGAGTTGTGATGCGGACAGGGCAGAAAGAAGAAGCCAACAGAGCTATCCTTAAGAGTGGATATTAATGATAGAAATACATAGCAAACTCCAACCTTCAACCGAAGTTTGTGGTACAAAAGAGGCAAAAAGAAGAGAGGGGAAGAAATGAGAAATTTGGGAAGAAAAGAGGCTAAAGAACCTCGCTTCTTGGAGTTGTGATGCAGAAGAGGTAGAAAGAAGCTAACAAAGCTATCCTTAAGAGTATAAAGAACCGCTCTGCAAAACTCCAACCTTCAACCGAAGCTTGTGATGCAAAAGAGGCAAAAAGAATAGAGGGGAAAGAAATGAGAAATTTGGGAAGAAGAGAGGCTAAAGAACCACTTTTTGCGTGTGTAAACAAACAACATATACAAAGTACACCTTACTTTTGCATCTGCAGCTTTTTCTTCTATTCGTTTTTTCCATTGACCGCTGAAAAGATAGCCTATTAACAAAAAAATTATGAACCCATTGGACAATAGAAGTAGCACAAGTACGTGAGCGGGAATTGAAAGTTAAATTTTGATATTGCACCAATGAACGACACGTGTCGACGACGAATTCTTTCTTGGATAGATAATAGATTGTTCATTTATTGTTATTATTGCTATTATTATTACTGCTTTTATTACTACTACTATTATTATTATCAATATTATTGTTATTGTTATTACTATTTAGGGGTGGGCAGAATCCACCGACCCGCTCGCAACCCGAGCTATATGAAATGCTAAAATGGTGTGTAGGTGGGTTAAAGCGGGTATCGGGTTAAAACGGTTTAAAAGAAAGGTTTTTTCGGCTAAAAATGGGCGTGATTGGATCACAATTTTTTTTTTCATCGGTGCATGAACCCGACCGACAAGTGACTAATTGTGAGTGGCTGATAGAATAGCACACGGATTGTGTTTTATTGGATGGTTGTGATGACTTTGTGCTTTTATTTGATGGCTACGATTTTGTTCTAGACTTCTCATATTCTTCTCTCTCTCTCTTAATTTCACTTTCTTCCAAAGACTTTTCACTTTCCATTCTCACTTGACATACTCTGCTTTCACCTCTCTATCTTCTCTTCTCTTTCACTTTCTCTTTATCTCTTTCTCATGGCTACCACCGCCTACCTCCTCCCATGGCCGTCTCCTCCCTCTTTCTCACTTTGCGATGGCTGCCACCTCCCTCCCTCCCCCATGCCAGTCTCGTCTCGTCTCGCATGGCCGCCTCGTCTCGCCCCCGCCAATGGCGCGTCGTGCCTCGTCAAGCTCTTGCCGCCGCACAATCTCACCGGTGATTGTCTCTCGCCGGATTTGCTCCTTCTCCAGCTCTCTCCGTAATGCTTCGCTTGCACCGCTCCCCACTAGCATTTGGAAAACGTTCAACGAAGGGATCATGCTCACAAAACCACCTGCCCCTGATGGTAAAACGATAAAAAATAATAAAAAGTTTGGTTCTTTCTGCGATAATCATGCAGCGAGAGAAAATGGGTTGATTTTTGTATGGTTGGCACAGTGACCGGACCTCATTCCTCAGTCTCTCCTCCCAGGGTAATTTTTTATTCTCCTCTTTTCTCTCTTTTTTCGATTTTGTTTTTTAATTATTTCTTTCATTGTGTTGTGTTTCTTTAGTTTTCTTTGTGGTGGTTGTTGACTTGTTGTATGGCTGGCACATTGACCGGACTAAGGTAGCAGCAAGGCGTTGGTTGTTTCTCTGTTGTTGAAGATTGGAGAATTTTTTTTATTGTTTTTTATTCTTGTTTTCTGTAATAATGGAAATTATTCTTCCTAAGAAGTTCATTTTTTAATTCAAGTTTCTCCTTTTAATTTCATTTGTTCTAAATGATTTATTATAATTAATTTTTAATGGCTTTGTGTAAATTATCAGGTTTTCTTTTGTCGAGGAATTATCAGGTTCAAATCCAATAATTTCATTAAAAATATTTCAAATTTAATATTGGCCCAAAAGTATAAAAAAAGCCCCAATTGTTGGTCAAGTAAAAAGGTCCAAAAAAATGTCCAAAAATGGAAAAAAAACTCAAAAAGTGAATTGGGCTGAAAAGGCTCAAACCGATCCAACCCACCCGATATAACCCATTTACCTCATTTACCTGCATAATCCGAAATCGATCTACCTGAAAGTCCAAGTGGACGGAAACGGCCCAAGATTTCATAGCTGCGATTTTGTTCTGATTGGGCAATTGGGGCATGAATCCGACCTAAATCGTTCGATGCCCACCCCTATTACTATTAATGTTGTTATTATTGTTGTTACTATTACCAGTATTATTATTATTGTCATTATTATTGCTATTATTGTTATTATTATTATCATTCTTATTATATGTTTTTAATCCCTATAAAATAAGCGAGTTTTGCTTTTAGTCCCGTAAAGTTATTTTTTTTTTTAGTAAAGCGTCCTCCCATTTTTTTTTGAAACTAGTCCGTCCCCTTAATTAGCGGGTGTAAGGTGCTGGGTCTTAAACTGCCAGAAAAGTAGAATCTGAGCACCACAAACCATTTTTTCCCGTTCCTCTTCTCCCCCTTCCAAAAACCATCACTCCTTCTTCTCCCCCATCCCCTATAACCCACCCCACCCCTCTTTCCCCCTCCAATCAATGGGCACCAGTTAATATGTTGCTTCACATTTGATTCATTCATTTGATTCCATTTCCATTTCCATCTACCAATGCCCTCGACTGGCTCATCAACAAAGCCAAAGCCCTCGGATGGCGGATTTGGCTTTATTGATGATCGACGAAGACAAACCCAGAGCCTTCCCTGGCGACCAGCACCACCACCCTCCACCGCAACCTCAGCCTTTTCCGACGGCTCAATACGGCACCTTCCAAGGCGTCTCTAACTACCCTCCTCCTCCGCCTGACCCACACCCCGCCATCGACTTCCCTCACCCCGTTCCGCCGCCCGGTGCCGTCGATCCTTCCGCCCCTCCTCCGCCGTATTATCCTTCCGCCCCTCCTCCGCCGTATTATCCTCACGGGTACCAAGCAGTTCCCGGTATGGCTCTGCCCTTTTGGGTCATCTATATTTGGTTAATTTTTCATTTTGGGGTTTGATTTGGGCTTGGAAATGAAAGGTGGAAAATTTTAATTCTAGGATGATATATTGAATGATTTGTGTGATGGGTCAGATCAAAGATTGGAACTTTAGAGAAGGTTTTGATTTTCTTCAATTCTGCTTGCACTGCTACTTCTGCTTTGCATGTTCTTATCTGATTATTATCAACATATGTAAATTTAACTGTTAGATAGTGGTGGGTCAACTTTGTCTGTGAGAAATCTTGGGTTGACTTAATTTTTTCTGAGTATTAATTAGGTTTAATGATCTTTTCTCAGTATATTTGATTGTTGTAAGGTTGAAAATGGTTGAGTCTGGTGATGGAAATTCTCCAGAATGTTGTTTGACTGTTTGATTCTAGAATGCAGTGAATTTGGTAGTTGGTTATTTAAGGTTCTGCCTTAATCTGCCTTAACTCCCTTTGAGTGTTGCTTATGATTGGAGGGGGAAAGAGGGGTGGGGTGGGTTATAGGGGATGGGGGAGAAGAAGGAGTGATGGTTTTTGGAAGGGGGAGGAGAGGAACTGGAAAAATGGTTAGTGGCGCTCAGAACTTAATTTTCTGGCGGTTTAAGACCGCCAGAGATTTAATAATTGACATGTAGGAGAGAAAAACGTGACACATCAGCACCTGACACACGCTAATTAAGGGGAGGGACTAATTGCAAAAAAAAATTTGGGAGGATGCTTTACTAAAAAAAAATTTTACAGGGATCAAAAACAAAACTCGCCTATTTTACAGGGATCAAAAACATATTTTACCCTTCTTATTATTATTGTTAATATTGTCATTATTATTACTATTATTTTTATTATTATTGTTGTTGTTAAAAAAATCGAAATAAAATCTTTCCAAAAAAATCATTTTCAAAAAATTCAAATATCAAAATTGAAATGTTTTCAAAATTTTCCCTTTTCAAAATCAAACAATTTCTCAATCATTTATTTTCAGAACTATGTGGTTTTGATTTTCTCATTGCACCTGGGGATACGTAGGAGCGAGAATTCCCCGTCAAGTCAAAAAAATAAAATATTTTTTCCATTTTAATCCATAATTTCGCTTCTTTTTAATAAGTTTTATCATTTATTCTAAAAAACACCAAAAACATTTAAAATTAAAAACAACAAAAAAATATTTTAATTCTTAAACTTTTTAGAATTGGGGTAAAATAGATATTTTTCAAAGTTAATTAATTTTACACGATTAATTAGAGGTAACCGTCTTAGGACGGACGCCGTAGGGTGCTAATACCTTCCCTACGCGTAATCGACTCCCGAATACAACTATGATTTTGCAGACTATTCTTATTCTTTAATGGGGTTTTCCGAAATTTTCCCTCAAAATAAATTTTGGTGGTGACTCCATTGAAAATCATTAATTTTTTTCAATTCAGTTCGCCGCCCCTTCGTGACCCCGATTGCGATAATGACTAGACCACTTATAAATAAATGGAATTAAATTTGGTGATATTAAAAAATAGTTTTTATTTATCTTCTTTAACTATTTGCTTATTTTTCATTCCTAAGCTTTGTTGTATTAGAAATCTATTACTGTACACGCATCATTTTTTGCTCCCTTCCTTTTCACTGTTCATATCGACCAATCGCGGCTGTCGTTGATGGAAAAAACAGGTGTCGCACTTTGAGGATGCTGGACTGTTTTTGCGGCGTCGACCGGCGGCTTACGCTTCTGAATGCTTGCTGCGTGGAGCTTCGTCCGCAATGTGTGTACGTGTCTATTGGAGGTGTGGGCGTGTGGCTTTGCAGCTTGGAACAACGGCGCCTACCGGAACGGATTGTGGGCTGCAGGGACTTCTTAGGCTGATGTGGGGTTCAACCACCGTGCTCAGCTCACGCTTATATATAGGTGTGGTGCTTTGGTAATGGCTGCACCGAGTTTTGTTGTTCCTTAGTCATTGCGTTTTCTCGGCTTACACTATACCATATTTGCGACATGGCTGGGGTATACGGCGAGATCCAAAACATATTTCCTGGAAGGCAGATTTTGTCTGCTATATCTGGTTTTTATATGTAATATTTGTGCATGTAAATTGTGTTATAATGTATGACGTTGTGATTTACAGGGAGATAGGATTCAGAAGCATCGATTCAAAAACCAAAGATGAAGAAGTTTGCGGGGAGTATAATCGAAGGTGAGGCTTATAGACACAACAACGTAAATATTCATGGAAGTAATTTCCAATACGTTGGTGCTGTGGCCCTTTTGACAGGCTGTGGTGAACTTGGAGTATGTGTGTTTAGTTTATTTTCTCATGCAGTTAACGATGCTTTTGTTTTTAAATCAAACGATGACTACATTCTCTTGTGGGAGGAGAAGTGTTTGTGCCGACCCTATATTTCCTGTTAGTTTAAGTTTTAATTTACTTATTATGAGCAAATGAAGACATTAATTTGCTCTGTCTTTCATACATTTTTAGCTTTCATTTTTTGCCCGTGAAAAAATCAGTGTTTATGGCAACAGACCTTAAATCTTATGAATAATATTTGGAATATGTTAACTAATTTTCTTTATGTTTTGGGTGCTCTTTATGAATTCACTCATAAACAAAAGTCCACCATGCTCTATAAGGAGGTATATATTCTTTGCTTTCTCCTGTTACTGAATAAACGAGTATGATTTCTGTTTCCATTTAATTAGAATATAAATGGTTAATATTTACTATAAATATTAAAAGGTATTTTTTTCATTATGTATTAAGCCAAACATTTTACCGGTCGATTAGCACAAATAAGCAACAAGTTAAAGGGAAAGGAAAAGTAGTTTTTTTAGTTGCAGAGGAAATTTGAATTGAAGTTACAGAATGAAATGGCATGAATGATTGCAAAAGTTTGATTGTAGCTAATCGTTTGTTAGATTGCTAGACTAATCTACCAAAAACATTCTTTTCTTTTTGTCTTAATGGAGATCATATTAATTCTCTGTTTTTTTTTTTGGAAAATCATGTATCATAGTATTTTATTTACTAATAAGATCACAATTATATATGTTGTAATTTATTTTTAGAAGAATGTAAATCATGTAATTGTCACAACTGATTAGTTTCTTTACTTATCTAAATTTATAAAAATGTATGGACGCGCATATATTAAGTAATAAACACATAATTTGGTTCTTCAAAAACGGTGTCGTATTTAACTTTGGTACCGAAAATGTTATTATGTATAATTTGATTTTTGAACATGTCAACTTGCTAAGATTTGCATTCGTAACAATCATTAATAAATATGTGTCATATATGATTTTATTGAAAAATGTAAGTAAATGTGAAATAATTAACTCATTCCGAATCAAATTATGCATAACTAATACTTTTTAGAGCCAAAAAGTAAGCCAAATGCAACTTTCAAATTAATATTGTTATTTTTTTAATTTAGTTAAGATTTTTAATATAAAAATCTATGTCCATTACAAATAAATCTTTCACTAGCCCGTCCAATTTACAACATTCGAAGGGAGAGCTTTGCCGTCCATAGAGGTCCTACCCGGCTCGACAGGATTGCCTCCCATGGAGGATACATGTGTCTTGCACCAAAAAAACTAATTAGTTTCTTTAGAAAATTTTCCTTTTTTTATTTTTGAGGGGATGGGTGCAAGCAAGATACGGATATTTGATTCATTGTTCCGAACTTTATCAAGATAGAAATATTTTTAAATGAATAGCTAATTTAAAGAAGAAAATATTGATTTGAGTTTACATAAAAAGTTAGATGACACGTGTTAATAAAAAATAAGACATGTGATTTCTTAAATATGATAGCAAAACATCTCCTTTGTTATTTGAATTTATTTTGGTATCTGTTACGGTCTAAACCTAAGGCCCAACAGCCAACATGGCCCACATGCTATATTATTATCATATCCATAAATATATAATAATATCCACATAAAATATGATCATATCTGCAATTATATCTGCGATATCCCATGATACGTGAAATATAATTATGACATCTATAATTATATGATTATACCCGCATACTTACTCCTTTTATACAAAGGCCCACTTACTATATTTATACAGGGAAACCCCTATATATACGAAGGACAGACGGATTATCAGGTACACAATCTTACCCAGTCAATCACTTTGACTGCTAATATATCTTTCTGACTTGGGCGTCGAGTCCCTTTGCAGGTACACCCCCCGGGTTCAACTCGGATCACACTACTCCAAACCGGACCCAGATCCGACTCTCACCTGCTGACTCAGACCCAGGTCCGAGTTCCATACCAGAACATTTGGCGCTAGAAGGAGGGCGGCCCCCTATCCAGCATGACGGTCACCACTCGTCGTCAGTAAACTTGGCCCCGTCCTCAACCAACACCCGAAGGTTGGGTGGAGGATCTCGGAGCCGGAGACGGTTTAGCTGAACAAGAAGGGATTTCACATCCCTTAGTCGCAGTCGAACAACATGGAGAAAGCGATCAACAAGACCCCCGAGACGACGTGATTCGACGCCTTGAGGCTCAAATTAGAGAACTCCGGGAGCAACACATGAAGGCGGCCGAAGATCTGGCCGTGAACCATATTGAGGAGCGACTCAGGCATCTGGAACGCAACATAAACCCTCAACCTCAACCAACCATCCAGTCTCGTCCCGCATCAGACAGAGACCACCAAGAAGTCCAACAACAAAGGCTACAAGCCAGCTAGCTCCCTTCAAGCATCCCTTCTCCGAAAGGTTAGTCCGGGTCGAGATACCCGAGCATTACAGAAGAGCGCTCCCCATTGAATCCTTTAATGGCACAACAGATCCGGTCAAGCATCTAGACGCCTTCACCAATGAAATGCTTTTCGTTGGCGCCCCAGAGGCCGTCATCTGCCGTTCTTTCCTCAGAACGCTGAAGGGAGAAGCTTTAGCGTGGTTCAAAACTCTCCCTATAGGCTCCATTGATACCTGCGATGACATGCAACATACCTTCTTGGGATGGTTCACAATCTCCACTGAAATTCCCAGGGATCAATTTACACTGGCGAAGGTCAAGCAGACTAAAGACGAGCCACTCAGAAGTTTTCTAGCCCGATTCTACAAGGAGTGCGCTCTAATCCCGGACTTGGCCGAGAATGTTCAACTCGTGTGCGCCGTGTCGGCTCTTTCACCGGGTTCCCTCCTGGCCGTCTCCTTGTCAGAAGAACCGGTCAGATCCATGGAACAGTTCCGACAGCGATCACACAAGTACGTGGGACGGGAAGCCCACTTAGCCGTCGCCGCGAAGCAAGATACTCACCAGGGATCAAGCCGAGACTCTTACCAGGACCGGCATAAAGGGAAAGATAAGGGACACCCTCACCAGGATCAACATCGGCATTCTAAAGGCCGATACAATAACTACTCATCCCTGAACACTAATCCTGGAAATATCCTGAAAGAAGTGATGCATACTGAGTTTGCAGACATACCAAAGCCCCCACCTCTCAAAGCCTCAGCTCAAAAGGACAAAACTAAATATTGTTCTTTTCATGAAGGATATGGGCACAACACCGATGAATGCATACAGTTGCGCGACCTCATTGAACAGCTTATCCGGGACGGCCGACTTGGTCGATATGTGAAGAAGAACCGGTCCCAAGGAGGATACAAGAAGAATGACGAACGGAAGAGATCATCCAGCCCTGATGGGGGAAAAGACAAGAATTGGAAGCGTTCTGCATCCCCCAAGAAAGATGACAGTAAAGAAGACAAACCCGGCTCCAGCACCACACCAAGGGTGAGGATAAACATGATTTCAGGAGGATTTGCTGGAGGAGGATTGTCGAACAACTCTAGAAAGAGGCACTTGCGCGAAGTCTACAATGTCGAACAGTCTGTCTTGAAGACAGTAACCCAAAGACCCCCCAAACCCGGTCATCACCTTCTCAGACGGAGACTTCTTTGATGATGTGGTTGATCACGATGATCCTTTCGTGATACGTTCCCTGATAGGAGATGGGGATGTCAGACGCGTGTTTGTTGACCAAGGCAGTCCAGCCGACATTCTCTTCTACAGGACTTACACCCAACTACTCTTGCCACCAGAGTCACTATTACCCTATTCAGGTGATCTAGTAGGTTTCTCAGGAGAGTGAATTCAGCCCAAAGGATACCTTCAGACCACACTCAGGGTCGGATCTGAAGCCGAGAACAAAGCCGTTCCTAATAGTTGACTGCCCCAGCTTATACAATGCTATTCTCTGCCGCCCATCATTGAACGCTCTAGGAGCAATTATCTCCACCAAGCACATGGTAATGAAGTTCCCTGGCCGAGACGAGATCGTAATCATGGTTCAAGGAGACAGGAAAGAAGCAAGAAAGTGTTACAACGCTGTCTTTACCACTGCACCCACGTCTCAACCAAAGAAGACGGTTCCCAGAGGTCAAATCCACATGATCGATCTCGACCCTAGAGCCGAGACAGATCCCAAGAGACGTGAAAGAATCGAACCGGTTGCAAAGACTAAACCCTTCCAGATCAGAGCTTCAGCTGAACAAACAACCAAAATCGGCTGTGATATGGATTCCACAATGGAAGACAGATTGAAGAAACTTCTATCAAGAAACACAGACCTGTTTGCATGGACATCGGCCGACATGCCAGGTATTGATCCCGGCTTCTGCCGTCAAAAACTTTCTGTTGATCCCAGTGCCAAGCCAGTCGCCCAAAGGAAAGGGAAAATTGGCCTTGAAAGGCAACAGGCTGCCAACCAGCAAGTAGAAGAGCTCCTCAAGGCCAAGTTCATCAGGGAATGCAAGTACGTCACCAGGCTATCCAATGTCGTATTGGTAAAGAAGTCAAATGGCAAATGGAGGATGTGCGTAGATTACACAGACTTTAATAAAGCATGCCCCAAAGACCCTTTCCCACTTCCCAACATCGACCAGTTGGTTGACAATTCATCTAGATACCATTGGTTGTCTTTCATGGATGCCTACTTAGGTTACAACCAAATACCCATGGACCGGGACGACGAAGAGAAGAAAACCTTCATCACTGACAAAGGGATTTACTGTTACACCATGATGCCTTTTGGTCTGAAGAATGCCGGAGCCACATACTAGAGGATGATGACGAAGGTCTTTGGTGATGTGATGGGGAGCGTAGTAGAAGTTTACATAGATGACATCATAGCAAAGACGGCTAAAGGAAATGACCACATAGCCGACTTGGAACTGGTCTTTAATCGCCTCAGGAAGCACAATATGAGACTTAACCCCCTTAAGTGCTCTTTTGGAGTTCCTTCAGGCCATTTTTTGGGTTTCCTCCTCACCAGTAGAGGAGTGGAAGCGAACCCGGACAAGTGCAAAGCCGTGTTGGACATGAAAAGCCCAACTTGCATCTAGGAGATACAACAACTCAATGGAAGAATCACAGCTCTCAGCCGATTCATTCCCAAGTCGGCTACAACCTCCCTTCCCCTCTTTTAGCTTCTTCGCAAAGGGAAATCCTTCACTTGGACAGATGAATGCGAGACCGCCTTTCAACAACTCAAACAGACACTGGCAAACCCACCAATCCTAGTGAAGCCGGCCCACAGAGAACATCTGTTTCTCTACATCTCTGTAACCAACCAAGTCATAAGTTCGGTTTTGGTTAAAGAAGATGGGCGCACCCAACTCCCCATTTACTTCATCAGTAAAGCTCTCCAGGGGGCTGAATTAAGATATCAGAAGCTGGAGAAAGCTACTTTAGTTGTGTTGACCACTGCCAGGAGATTGAGACACTATTTCCAAGGACACAGAGTCACAGTCCGTACCGACTTACCCCTCAGACTCGTCCTTCACAAGTCGGACCTCTCTGGGCGTATGACTGCTTGGGCCTTGGAATTATTAGAGTTTGACATACACTTTGAGGGGCGCACTGCCCTCAAAAGTCAAGTCCTAGCTGACTTCGTTGCTGAGATGACACCCCCTGAAGATTCATCTACTGTTGAATGGACCGTCTTCGTTGACGGCTGTTCCAACAAAAAGGGTGCTGGAGCCGGAATAGTCTTGGAAGGACCCAATGGGGTCTGCATTGAGAAATCTCTGAAGTTTGAGTTCCAAACCTCGAACAACCAAGCCGAGTACGAAGCATGTATTGCCGGCCTCCTGATGGCAAAGGAAGTGAATGCCAAAAAAGTCCTCGTGTGCAGTGACTCCCTACTGATGGTATCCCAAATCAAAGGGGAATATCAAGCCAAGGAACCACTACTGCAGAGGTACCTGGAGAAAGTAAAGATATCGAGCGACGGGTTTGAAGAAATTATCTTCCAACACGTCCCCCGAGCCGACAACACCAGGGCCGACATCCTATCCAGACTTGCAAGCACCAAGAAGCTTGGGAACAACAAATCTATCCTCCAGGAAGTCATCTCGACCCCACAGATATCAGAACCATCCCTGCTACAGATAGAAGAATCCTACTCATGGATGACACCCATTAAGACTTACATCTTGATGGGCACACTCCCTATAGAAGAAAAGGAAGCCAGAAAACTGAGACGACTTGCCTCCCACTTCACGGTCGTCCAAGATAGGTTGTACAAGAAGGGATTCTCAACCCCTCTCCTCAAGTGCGTTGATGATAACAAAGCCAAATATGTATTGGTCGAGTTACATGAAGGTAGCTGTGGTAATCACCAAGGAGGACGAACACTTGCAAGAAAAGCTCTCAGAGCCGGGTACTACTGGTCAACTCTAGCTCAAGACTCCATGGACTATGACAAAAAATGTGAAACTTGTCAAAAGAACTCTTCCATCCATCATCAACCTTTATCTGAGTTAACAACCATCACGGCCCCTTGGCCCTTTCATCAATGGGGCATTGACATACTCGGCCCTTTCCCACCAGCTCCAGGGCAAGTCAAGTTCCTAGTGGTAGTAGTGGATTATTTCACCAAGTGGATTAAAGCAGAACCTCTTGCCACAATTACCTCAGCCAAAGTGCAGAAGTTCTTCTACAAGAATATCATCTCAAGGTTCGGGATCCCACACTCCGTGATCACGGACAACGGGACGCAATTCACTGATAAAAAGTTCAGAGAACTGCTGTCAGACCTAAGGATCAAGCACCACTTCACTTCAGTAGAACACCCACAAACCAATGGCCAAGCCGAGTCTGCGAATAAGGTAATCCTCAAGGCCCTTAAGCGCAGGTTAGACAACGCCAAAGGCAACTGGGTGGAGCAACTCGACCATGTACTCTGGGCATACCGTACCACTCCACAGTCCTCCACCAATGAAACCCCTTTTCGCCTCACTTACGGGACCGAAGCACTCATCCCGGTCGAGATTGGGCAGCCGAGTTGGAGGGTACAAAACTTCACCCCAAGTTCAAATGACAAGGCAATTCTGGAAGAACTAGACTTCTTAGACGAAACTCGGGCCATAGCTCATGTCCGGGAATCAACCCTGAAAGAGCGTCTCACAGCACGACGCAACACCAAAGTAATGGCCACAAACTTCCAACCCGACGACCTCGTTCTGCGCAGAGCCGACATTGGCAACAAGAATGCAGCCCAGGGAAAATTGGCAACAAACTGGGAAGGTCCCTACAGAGTCGTCGAGGCAACCGGGAACGGAGTATACAAGATAGAAACTCTTGAGAAAAAGGCTATACCCAGATTCTGGAACGCAGACAAACTCAAGACCTATTATTCCTAAGTTACTCTCTTATTATCTTGTTTCACCAGGTGTGAAGAGCATCTCGGCCTAATTTTACTAAAATTCGGATGCGAAGAGTATCCCGACCCAATATTAATGAAACGCAGTTGCGACGAGCAACTCGCTTTCTACAATTTTCCATTCCTCTTTCACCAAATCGAACCCCTAACAAAAAGGTTCGAGACGACAGCGTTACAAGCGTATCAACGTTAAAAGCGCAAAATTAATTCAAGTTACGAACATAACAGAAAGGTTCGCGACGACAAGCGTTACAAGCGTATCAACGTTAAAAGCGCAAAATTAATTCAAGTTACGAACATAACAGAAAGGTTTGCGACGACAAGAGTTACAAGCGTATCAACGTTAAAAGCGCAAAATTAATTCAAGTTACGAACATAACAGAAAGGTTCGCGACGACAAGTATTACAAGCGTATCAATGTTAAAAGCGCAAAGTTAACTCAAGTCATGACAAAAAATTCGAGACGACAGCGTTACAAGCGCAGCGATTCGAGCCGACAAAGCAACATAATGAAAAACACAAATAAAGGGTTCGAAACAAGAATAAGAAAACCAAAGATCTTTGACATAAAGCCCTGTTCATACAAAAAAGAAAAATATTGCAGCAAAAAGAACAAGTTAAGAAACAAAGGAATCACTCTTCATACGGGCCGACTTCCTCCCCTGAGGCTACATCAACAAAAACCTTCTTTTCCAGGTCGACCCGGAAGATCTTTCCCTGGACGACCTTATACTCGGCCGAAGATCCCTCAATCTTCAAACCGGGATTAAGGACCCCCAACTGTGCCACCGCATTCTCGAACGAAGCCTTGCTGATCCCCTCAGAAAGCTTCACAAGGCTAGCCTTTTCCTCATTAAACTTGGCTTGAGCCCTCTGCAAATTTTTCCTGACAAGCTCAGTCACAGCTTCATCAATCATACTGGACACAGGAGGAGCCAACTGCAATTTCTCAAAATCGGCCTTCAGCTTTTCCACCTCGGTCTCCAGGGTCTTGTTCCTGCCCTTCGCAGACTTGTAAAAACCCTTATATTTTATTCTCTCCTTCTTCTCGGTGCTGAGAGCCTCTTGGGCAGCCTTCAAATCTTCTAAGGCCTTATCCCTCTCAGTCGTCCGGGATTCCAAATCAGATGCCATTTTCTCGGAAACCGGGATGACATCCAACCTCAAATGCCTCATGTACGCAGCATGCTGAAGACATTGACGCTCAACGTCCATTAAGCCCTCGATCTTCGGGACGCTCTCATGGACCGACTTCAGGAAAGGGTTGTACAGAATGTGGTCCAACTCAGGAGTGTCCAAATCAATATCTGAGCCGTACAGATTCAACCCAGACTCCTCTGAAGACTCGTCCACCCTAGCCCTCTTATTCTTCTTTTTCTTCCTCTGCACCCAAGGCTACTCTTCATCGTTACCTTCAGGTCTAGTCGGGACGGGATCCACGACGGGATCGACCCCTAAGCCATCCCCGCCGTCAGTCCGGGTGAAGTCCATATCGACCCGGACACCATCATTGTTAACTTGGGCATTTTGCAAAGCCCTCAATTGCCTCAACGCTGCAGAAGCCATCGAAGCTGCAAAAGACAAACTCAAACGGTTAGCCGAGAAGAAAATAAAGGAAATAACTTGCAAAGACTTAGAATAAATCTCACCAATTCTAGACCTAGTGTTACGAGTCGGGCCTTCTAATATTTTCTTAGAAGAAAACACCCCACACTCCTCAACCGACTTCTTCAGTAAATCCTTTACTGCAGCATCCTGTGGGGACAAAGCCGACTCAGAAACCTCAAACTCGGACGGCTTCATATCAAAATGTTTGTCACTCCAATAAATTGGGAAACGAGGAGTGTTTGAAGACCGCTCCTCCCAAAACGGCTTCACACCTTTAGCAGCCTGAACTTGGAAAAATTCCTATTTGAAGGTGATGCTCCCCCTCTTGGCCAACTCACAAAACGGGGTTATCAATTTTCGGTCCTTATGCCCCCTAAAGGAAATCCAACTTTTCAGAGTTTGCTTCTTCTCCTTGGGGGGATGCTTCCTTAATACTATAAAATAATGAAAGAATAGCTTTACAGACGGTGTGAACCCGAACTCGGTCAGGATCAACTCGAAACACCATATAAAGGCCCACGAGTTAGGATGCAATTGCGAAGGCGCACACCGCAAAAACATAAGCATCCGTTCTTGAAAATCAGTAAACGGAAGCCTCAATTTCACCTTCGAATGAAAAAAATCGTAAGTATACAAAAATGGGGTGTTGGTCTCGGACAAATGACACACTCGACCCCCTCGAGGTGGCAGCACCACACTATAGGCATTCTTCATCTCGGCTGAACTAAACACCTCCAAGTCAAACAAACGTTCCTGAAAATGTTCGGAACAACCGGGTCTATACACTGAGCAGGTGCCAAGAACCTCCGGATCCACCCACCTATACCCATCAACCCACAGGGGCACAAAATAATCTCCATCGTTGGGCTCAGCCATATCAACACCTGCAGAGGTGATAGTGTAACAACTACCCTCATCAGAACTAAGACGGCTAGTGCCCGACTCATAAAAAATACTATCATACGAATCCGTCTCGGATTTTACATTATTATTATTCTCGTCTCGATTCTCCCCCCCAGAGGCCATATTTCTTCGCCTCAATACCGAAATCACTTCAGGACTCAACCCCTCATTGTCCCCACAGGATGACCGACTTCGTGATTCCCACGACTCAGGTTTCCCAGAAAGAACTTCCAAAGAATCACTCTCACTCATTTGCGTAAAAAGAAGGAAAAGGGAAAAAAGAAATACCTGATAGTCGGATACGAAATTCGAGTTGAGAAGCGGAAAGCCGGATCGGGATTCGAGATTGCAATCACAGAGGGAGAGACAGAATAGAAAAATGAAGCGAAGTGAAAAAATGAAACTTCTCCATCTCCTATATATAAGGCCGAAAAGGCCCATTACCGTTCTGGCCCAGGAATTCGAACCGTCGCGACCCAATATCAAAGCGACACGTCACCTAGTATTCGAAGCATCGCAAAAACCTGAAACGTTTCAGAAAAAGCGAAACGTCACAACGGTATTTCAGACAGAAACCCGTCCCGGCACAGGGGATGTAAACCTGATTCGACCCGAACTTGGATAACTAGTTACAACGTATCTCGAATCATCGCACCCCCAAAGAAACACTGATACCTCAACCCACGAGGGTCATACTAAATGATCTCGAACGCCGGTTCGAGATTCCAATGCTCCATCTCGAACCATAAAGACAAGGTTAACGCTTCGCCTCGAACCATAACATGTAAAGACAAGGTTAACGTTTCGTACGCCACAAAGTCGTCTCCGAATGCCGTCTCGAACGAGTTAGGTACATTTAAGCTCAAAGTCAACTTTTAAAGTTGACAAGAGTTGGGGGGCTTCTGTTACGGTCTAAACCTAAGGCCCAACAGCCGATATGGCCCACACGCTATATTATTATCATATCCATAAATATATAATAATATCCACATAAAATATGATCATATCTGCAATTATATTTGCGATATCCCATGATATGTGAAATATAATTATGACATCTATAATTATATGATTATACCTGCATACTTACTCCTTTTATACAAAGGGCCACTTACTATATTTATACAGGAAAAACCCCTATATATACGGAGGACAGACGAATCATCAGGTACACAATCTTACCCAGTCAATTACTTTGACTGCTAATATATCTTTCTGACTTGGGCGTCGGAGTCCCTTTGCAGGTACACCCCACGGGTTCAACTCGGATCACACTACTCCAAACCAGGCCCAGATCCGACTCTCACTTGCTGACTCAGACCCAGGTCCGAGTTCCATACCAGAACAGTATCAAAGATCAGAATAACTTTTAAAAATAATGTAATGTAGTCTAAAAATTAATAACTTTAATTTATGTAAACTATCAATTTAATAAAATTATATAATATATATTACCGTATAATAATGTATTATTAAATTTTTAATAAATGTATAGCACTTCATGTTAGAAACATATTCTAGAAGGTTAGTTAAGTTGTTAAAATGTTATTTTTATGGAAATAAAATATTAAAATATTGAAAGAAAATATGTTTGAAATTTTTAAATTTTGAAAGTTTTTGAAAATAATTGAATTAATAAAAAAATGTCTTAATACATAATTAAAGTCCATTACTCTCAGACTCAATATGGAAAATAGATGAGGGTGTGGGAATTCAACCAGATTGGTTTGACAACTGAGTTCCTTAACGATATCAAGTGCTCAAGTATGTCGAGTCATAAGTTAAGGTTAAAAAAATGTGTCCCTATCATGTTAATGCGTAACCTGGACGTGTCGAAGGGATTATGCAACGGAACTTGATTAATTGTTGAAGAGCTGGGGGTTAACATTATTGGAGCATGTATGATTTCGTGTACTGGAGAAACAACGAAAGTTTATATTCCACGAATGAATTTAATACCATCCGACCATGTGTCTCCCATTAAATTTTAACGACGACAGTTTCCAATATGTGTTTGCTTTGCTATGACTATTAATAAAAGCCAGGGGCAGACTATGTCTCGTGTAGGACTTTATTTACCACGTCCTGTATTTATACATGGACAACTGTATGTTGCAGTCTCACGAGTTAAGAGTAAGGCGAGATTAAAAATACTCATTACTGATGATGAACTCAACCGAGGTGTTTCTACATGTAATGTGGTTTACAAAGAGATGTTTCACAAAATATAAAATATGTATTTCTTTTCTTAAAATGTATTTTGAGCTTCCTTTTATTACCGTTGATTTGTCACCTTCAAGATGAAAATTTAGACTTGAGTTTCATGCGCTCGTGACTTCGCCACAATAACGTCATAAACTTAGTTCTCCTGAATGTTTCGGGACAACGAATCACATTTTACCTACCTTACATTTATATTTGTGTGTGTATACATGTCTATGTATTTCTCTATTCCAATTAGATACTCATTTTGATGACACTCTGCTAGAAGCTTGGACCTGCAAGACCTACATTGGAGGATATGCACCAACTACAAGCCTGAGCTTCAAGCAAGGAAAAGTTGGAGAAATTAGTGTCCTACAAATAAAGGGTCACTACCCTAAAAAATAAAGGTCACTACCCTACAGAAGGACACCTTGACCTTGGATAGGACCCTTGTCCTATGGACCACCCTTAATTAGGACTCTCTTATATTTTCTTTTTATTGATTGTAATTTTCTTTTAATTCCTCCTACTTGGGAGCTATTTTTAGTGGGTTTATTGGTTAGTAGGTTGCCTTGCTATAAGGCTTAGGAGGTCATGGGTTCTATTCCCACATAGGATAGAAATTTGACTCATCTTGTATTTTCCTACATGAGTGGGCGCCATTTTGAGAGGTTTATTGGCTTAAGACTTAGCTTAGCCATAAACCTTGGGGGTCATGGGTTCAAAACCCACTTAGGAGTGTTTTCACTCATCTTTTATTTTTCTCCTATTTTGGGCTCCTAAAAATCCGCCCCCTTCCCCCTCCTCTCCTATAAATAGGAGTCTTCTCTCCATGTATTCTTAACATTGAATTTTAAGTAAAGGCACTATGCCCAAATTTCTCCTCTTAGTGAGTTGAGTCTCCTCTTTGTGAGTTGAGTGAGTTTGGTGGTTGTTGCTTAAACCATGGATGAGACTTATCTAATTCTCCTGAATTAGTGGCGTCTGGCAATTGAACTTATCTGCTGCAGGAGGATTCTTGCACCAGTGGCGTTCTTCCTCTTCAATTCTTCTCCACTTTTTCTTTCATTTTCCTTCATTTTCTATCATTTTCTCACGCATAATAGCTGCTGTTCCAACACCTATTTTCGTGATTTAATTGCTTATTTTTTGTTCTAATTGGTTTATTTTGCTCAATTCTAGATCCTGTGCAATTCCTGCCATCACATTTACATCAAACATTACTAAGCTCTTTTTTTTTCGATTGCCCAATGAAGAATTGAAAAAAATCTCTTTACCTATAAATAACATAATTACTTGAACAATTTATGTTAAATTCGGTTCTTTTAACAAACTGTATCAATCCTGTGCATCCGCACGGGTCTTGCACCAGTTGTTTTCATATGACAAGCATGTTAAAAATCTTGTACAGCTAAAAAAGAGGTAGAAATAAAAAAAAATTGAAATGTAATGGGTGGTATGACATGTCTTTCCAAGATGTCTGTGTCACTCTCCTTCAGTCAAAACATGTGCAAATTAATGATAGTTCAGGAAGTCAACAATGGTAGAATTATCGACCAAAAAAAAAACAATGGTAGAATTAATACCGAATCACATATTAAATCATGGTATGCTTGAAACTTTTTTTTTTTTTACGAACTGGTATGCTTGAAACTTGATGATGAGATGAATCCTACATTTTCTTAAGTTCTTACCTTTTTTATTTTATTATTGGGCAAAATACATTTTTATTTCTTATAAAATAAACAAATTTTAACTTTTGTTCCTATAAAATTTTGGTTTTCATTTACATTATGTTAAAATCTAATATCTTTAAAAAGGTCCTTTTGGAAATGTGGTAAATTAAAATGGTAATGTGGCAAGTTAAATGAATCATTGTTTTGACCAAAAAAAAAAATGAAACATTGTTATGTAGCAATTTTTTGACTTTCCATATTATCAATATAGACATTCCATATCTATATATCTATTTATATCTATATATATTAGAAAGTTAGCCCCCAATGCCACATGTTAAATTTTGAGGAAATTTTTTCCCGCCCAATCCCAATATTTTTTTTTTTAAAACACGGGAACAACCGTTTCCTTTTCTTTCTTTTTTTTTTCTATTTAATTTTTTTCTCTCCAACAAAAGTTTTTTTTGTTATTCTTTAAATTCTTTTATTATTTAAGATGTTAATTTTTTTTCACTTTTTCAACGTACTATTTATCTCATTATTTTATTCATTAATAATTTAATCTATTATCTCTCTTATTTATTCAATCTATATTAAAATTGTTTCTCATGTGTCATGTTTTCTCACTTATATTCTTTTTGTTTTTTCATTATCATTTTAATAGAGTGATTTTTTTATAAACCACATGTATATACTCCACGGGACACATTCCTCCTTCTACCGTTTTCTTTCTTTTTTTGCTTTCTTATCACATATTCGTTTTCTCTTTTTACCATTCATATATTAAAATATTTCCTCTCATTATTCGTTCCTATTAATATGTTGAATTACAAGAGTGTTGTTTTTATAAATCACGAGTATCCTTCACAAGGGTAGTTGTGCTCTTACTAACCGTTTTCTTTCCTCCCCTTTTACCACACTTTAATTTTTTTATTATTATATTAAAACAATTTATCTCATTATTCATTCATACATGGGCATAGGGGCTGGCAGAGGCCACGACCCCCCAAAATTTTTTAATCTTTTACCAATTATATAGATCTCACATGAAATATTTTATTAACTTTTAATTCGTCCCCAAATATTTTGCAAATTTAATAGTATTACCCCTTTATAATTTTTTCACTACTTGTATTGAGTCATCATTTCCTTTTTTTATATATTGTTTATATTAATTACTTTTCCTTATTTAGAGATCATAAAGTTTTATTCAAAATTAGAGAAGATTGTGTTTTATTTGAATGTGATTTTTAGATCTGCATGATAAAAAATAAAAATCTTACATGAATAAAAAGGATTTTTCTTTGATTTGATTTGAATTTTACTTTTAGGGCTAGATAATAAAATAAAAAAACATTTTTTAATATTTTAGTTTTATAAAAAATCATGCAACTTCCAAATTTACCCTTATTGTAAGTTTTTTTCCATATCCTTTTGTGTAAGACAAACTCTATTGTATTCCCCACATTAACTAACCTAAAAATTATAAACATTCAATAATTATGAGGGGTAAAGATGAAAAAAGATAATAAACGCATCTAAAAGATTATAAAAAAGTCTAAGAAAAATGACTGAATAAAATCATAAAAAAATCTTGTAAAAAGACTTAACATAGGATTTTATTTCGGCCCCCCAACGAAAAAATCCTTGCTACGCTCCTGTATTCGTACTTTTTTTGTATCATTACATAACTTATCTCTCTATTTTATTCATTAATATTTTCATTTATTTATTATCTCTCTTATCTATTCTGATTTTTTTAAATCACGGGAACAACCGTTCCCTTTTCTTTCTTTTTTTTCTTTTTTTCCTTTTTAAATTTTTCTCCCCAACAAAAGCTTTTTTTCCTTACTCTTTAAATTCTTTTATTATTTATGATGTTAATTTTTTTTCAGTTTTTCAACATATCATTTATCTCATTATTTTATTCATTAATAATTTAATGTATTATCTCTCTTATCTATTCAATCTATATTAAAATTGTTTTCCATGTGTCATGTTTTCTCACTCACATTCTTTTAGTTTTTTCATTATCATTTTAATAGAGTGATTTTTTTTATAAACCACGTGTATATACTCCACGGGACACAGTCCTCCTTCTACCGTTTTCTTTCTTTTTTGTTTTCTAATCACATATTCGTTTTCTTTTTTTACCATTCTTATATTAAAATATTTCTTCTCATTATTCGTTCCTATTAATATGTTTAATTACAAGAGTGTTGTTTTTATAAATCACGAGTATCCGTTCCTATTAATATGTTTAATTACAATAGCGTTGTTTTTATAAATCACGAGTATCCTCCACATGGGCAGTTGTGCTCTTACTAACCGTTTTCTTTCCTCCCCATTTACCACACTTTAATTTTCACTTTTTATTATTATATTAAAACAGTTTATCTCATTATTCATTCATACTTTTTGTATCATTACATAATTTATCTCTCTATTTCATTTATTAATGTTTTCATTTATTTATTATCTCTTTTATCTATTATATTTTTTTTAAAAGCACGGGAACAACCGTTCCCTTTTCTTTCTTTCTTTTTTATCTTTTATCTTTTTAAATTTTTCTCTTCAACAAAAGGTTTTTTTTCTTACTCTTTAAATTCTTTTATTATTTAAGATGTTAATTTTTTTTTTCACTTTTTCAACATATCATTTATCTCATTATTTTATTCATTAATAATTTAATCTATTATTTCTCTTATCTATTCAATCTATATTAAAATTGTTTCCCATGTGTCATGTTTTTTCACTTATATTCTTTTAGTTTTTTCATTAACGTTTTAATAAAGTGATTTTTTTTATAAACCACATGTATATACTCCAAGGGACACATTCCTCCTTCTATCGTTTTCTTTCTTTTTTTGCTTTCTTATCACATATTAATTTTCTTTTTGTATCATTCTTATATTAAAATATTTCCTCTCATTATTCGTTTCTATTATTATGTTTAATTACAAGAGTGTTGCTTTTATAAATTACGAGTATCCTCCACGGGGGCAGTTGAGCTCTTAATAACCGTTTTCTTTCCTCCCCTTTTACCACACTTTAATTTTCTTTTTTTATTATATTAAAACAATTTATCTCATTATTCATTCATACTTTTTTGTATCATTACATAATTTTTCTCTCTATTTTATTCATTAATGTTTTCATTTATTTATTATCTCTTTTATCTATTCTATTTTTTTAAAGCACGGGAACAATCGTTCCCTTTTCTTTCTTTTTTTTCTTTTTAAAATTTTTCTCTCCAACAAAAGCTTTTTTTTCTTACCCTTTAAATTCTTTTATTATTTAAGATGTTAATTTTTTTTCACTTTTTCAACATATTATTTATTTCATTATTTTATTCATTAATAATTTAATTTATTATCTCTCTTATCTATTCAATCTATATTAAAATTGTTTCCCATATGTCATGTTTTCTCACTTATATTCTTTTAGTTTTTTCATATATTATCATTTTAATAAAGTGATTTTTTTATAAACCACATGTATATACTTCAAGGGACACATTCCCCCTTCTACCGTTTTCTTTCTTTTTTGCTTTCTTATCACATATTCATTTTCTTTTTTGTATCATTCTTATATTAAAATATTTCCTCTCATTATTCGTTTCTATTAATATGTTTAATTACAAGAGTGTTGTTTTTATAAATTACGAGTATCCTCCACGGGGGCAGTTGAGCTCTTAATAACCGTTTTCTTTCCTCCCTTTTACCACACTTTAATTTTCTTTTTTTATTATATTAAAACAGTTTATCTCATTATTCATCCATACTTTTTTGTATCATTACATAATTTTTCTCTCTATTTTATTCATTAATGTTTTCATTTATTTATTATCTCTTTTATCTATTTTATTTTGTTTAAAGCACGAGAACAACGGTTCCCTTTTCTTTCTTTTTTTTCTTTTTTAAATTTTTCTCGCCAGTAAAAGCTTTTTTTCTTACCCTTTAAATTCTTTTATTATTTAAGATGTTAATTTTTTTCACTTTTTCAACATATTATTTATTTCATTATTTTATTCATTAATAATTTAATTTATTATCTCTCCTATCTATTCAATCTATATTAAAATTGTTTCTCATGTGTCATGTTTTCTCACTTACATTCTTTTAGTTTTTTCATTATCATTTTAATAAAGTGATTTATTTATAAAACACATGTATATATTCCACGAGACACGTTCCTCCGTGTACCGTTTTCTTTCTTTTTTGCTTTCTTATCACATATTCATTTTCTTTTTTTTTATCATTCTTATATTAAAATATTTCCTCTCATTATTCGTTCCTATTAATAGGTTTAATTACAAGAGTGTTGTTTTTATAAATCACGAGTATCCTCCACAGGGGCAGTTGTGCTCTTACTAACCGTTTTCTTTCCTCCCCTTTTACCACACTTTAATTTTCTTTTTGTATTATTATATTAAAATAGTTTATCTCATTATTCATTCATACTTTTTTGTATCATTACATAATTTATCCCTCTATTTTATTCATTAATATTTTCATTTATTTATTATCTCTCTTATCTATTCTATTTATCTGTTTATTCTCTATCCTAAAACTATTCTCCCAATACATGTGTCACTGATTCTCAATTTCAGTAAAATGATTATTTTTTTTAAGGCCATGTATCTTCCACAAGAGGTAGTCATTTCCTGTCGTTTTCTTTTTTTTTTCTTTTTTTATCATACATTCATTTTCTTTTTTTAGTTTTATTATATAAAAATGTTTTCTCTCATTACCCGTTTCTATAAATATGTTTCATTACAAGAGTCGTTACTTTTTTAAAATTCTTTTGTTATTTAAGATGTTAATTTTTTTTCACTTTTTCAATATATCATTTGTCTGCATGTGGGTATGGGTATTTTCCAATATATTATATCTAACGCACCGTAAGTTGCAAGTTTACTTTTCAATGTTCATCTTGAGTCTCTATTGGCCATCCCCTAAAATGCTCTTTTATTTCCACGCTGGATATTCCATTCATTCCTAAGGATTTGCCGCATTACCCACACCCAGGTGCCGAAGGACATGAGCTGTCCATTTTCACGGTTATACATTTCGTAGGAAACCTAATTTTTGGGACGCCTTTCCACTATTCATGCGAGGTCTCATATGTGTGCATCATCCGCGAGTAGGCTGTAAGGGCATGAGCTGGCTGGTGGGTGTTCCTTCAATCATTTTAGTTGCTTCTATCGTTTATATTCAATCGGTTGATTTTTTTTGTTGGACACACAATGTCAGCCAAAGACCTTGAGAATATGTGTTTAATGGAAGTTGAGCGGATGCTGTTGTTGAATAGAAAATCACTAAAGGATTACCATGATATGCCATATGTTGATTTGAACTCCAGAAGTATCATTGGAAATGCCTTGATCATGAATGAACTCAACTCTGATGACGCTGAGATGAGTAGATTGCACAACGAACATGTTCACCTATTGAACCCAAATCAGCGGGTTGTTTACAATGAAATTATTACAACTGTAAATGAAAACGCATGAGGCTTCTTCTTTGTATACGGTCATGGTGGGACTGGCACTGGCAAGACATTTTTGTGGCAAACATTGCATATAAGTTGCGATCAGAGAAAAAATTGTCCTGAACGTTGCATTGAGTGGTATTTTATCTTTATTATTGCCTGGTGAAAGAGTTGCTCATTCACTTTTTTGTATACCCCTCACATTAAATGAGGATTCATGTTGCGCAATCCACTAGGGCAGTGCAAAGGCTGAATTACTTCAAAGGACTAGCCTTATAATATGGCACTACAAGCAAATACGTTTTTACCCACGGTTATTTAGCGAGGGTTGTCTTAACCCCCATAAAATATAATAATTAGCATTTTTTTTACATATGTTTAGCATTGGTTGTCAACCGAGGGTAAATATACAAAATTATTCACGGTTTATCTTACTTAGCTACGTTTTTAACTATTGTTAATCTTTTTGAGTAAAAAAAGTTTAAAAGAAAATATAATTTTTAGTTCTATTAGCTTTTGTGCTAATATCTTTCCACAGTGCCTTAGTTCATCTTTGCTTTGCCACTCTGTTAGGTTTTTACATTGCTAAACCCTAGCTGCCGCTCGTCCTCGCTCATCGTTGCTCATTGTTGCCTTCTCCAACACCTGTTCCATCCTCCTTGATTCCTTTTCCTGGTTCTGTCGCTTCGGCCACTACTTCCTGTCCACGGTGTGGTGGCAGCCATCGTTGTGACACCCTTCTACCCCAAACTCTTATACAATTAATAAATCGAAATAAAGGAAAATAGTGTCCCACAACGGGTAAAAAGGTTCACATTTCTCATCGTATAAAACCTCATTTATTTCAAAGTTAACTCATATAAAATAGAAATAGAAGTCAACCGTTTTCAAAATACTTTAAGCAACGGAATATCAAGTATCAACATCAAACTATACTACTGGCCATGTAAGGCACTTAAAACAGTTTACAAAATCCTTCCTAACTAGAAACATAAAGTAAAACCCCCCAATAATATGCCCTGATGTCACATGTATCAGATCGACACTCCCTTCAATCAATACTCGACACCAGTTGTGTCATCATCATCACCTGTAAAATTAACCACAGTGTGACGGTGAGGAAAAGAAATACCAACTCATACATACACATAGGAGGCTACCCTATCCTCACCCTCTTATAAACAACATCATTATTAATCACACCACATACTCAAACCTCAAGTAATTCATCATATAGTAATCATCTATATTCTCATATAACAAATCATCGATATCCTCACATAAATCTTACATCATCATTCACCAAGAAAACACATACTATATTCTCAACACATAATACTCACTTCATCATTAATACTCATATCATCATCATATAATTCAATTTCAACATCAAATATAACGCATGTTCATCCATCATCATACACACCGAAACTCCTCAACCTCGTCCCAAGGATCATGACTTGGAACTCCACACAATGGACGCACCTCGTCAATCACCCTAGTTGTTGCCAATGATAGTCTATCGGTGTCACCACACAAACCGATAGGTTGTACCCCCTCGTTGGGCCCGCACAACGACATCCGACCCTAGGTTGCACCCCCTCGTTAGGTCAGTACAATTCTATCATCTCTAGGTTGCACCCCCTCGTTGGGTCCGTGCATCGAACGCCCCATCATGGTCTCTGCACCCCCTTGTTGGGTCCGTGTAGTTCACCTCCTGAGTTGTAGCCCCTCGTTGGGCCCGCACAACTCAGATATCACCTCATATGCTCAAGGCATCATCAACATCGTCATCGTTAACATCATCACACATCATCAATCATCGTTATCATCATTAAATACATCATCATTATCATCATCGTATAAGCATCATAATCATCATCATATAAGCATCATAATCATCATCATCATTATCATCATCATATAAGCATCATAATCATCATCATCATAATCATAACACTCATCACATGCTCAATGCATCGTTATATACACACCAAATCACACCCATCGTAGTCACACCAAAATCAAGGTATAACAATCATCATCAAGCACTAAGATCACAAAATCCACACGGGTAATCGATTACCAGCCTCCAGTAATTGATTACCTGCAAGCAAAGCCTCTGGTAATCGATTACACACCCTCTATAATCGATTACCTGCAAGCACACACTCTGGTAATCGATTACAGCATCTCTGTAATCGATTACCTGCAAGCAAACACCCTGGTAATCAATTACAGAGCTCGATTACCTGCAAGCGAACAGCACTCCAGGCTGCCCAGAAATCCCTGGTAATCGATTACAGACCTCTGTAATCGATTACCCGCGACGTAGATCGTAGTTCTCGCGATTTCTACCTTTTCTAAACCTCTCTATTCGATCTCTAATCAATCCTCTTTGTTAAAACATCATTCATATACGTTTATATCAATTAAACTCAGTAAATACACCAATCTTTCCATAGATTATACAGTTAATCCATCAAATCCCCAAATCATCAAACCTCTATTTACCCCTTTTTATTATTCTCAATATCCTCTTCAATTTCACCCAAGAATTCATCAAGATTCATAAAATCAAACATCAATCAACAGTTTTCATCATGCATACTCAACATAAACATATATCAATACGAATTTGAAGTCTTAAATCACTACCCAAGCACCCCCACATGCATATACAAGCAGCACCCTCTCCCCCACCGTACCTTATGTGTAGATCGAACAACATCAAGGAAGACTCTTTCTTGGTTCTTGATGATTACTCTCCAGCAACCTTCTCTTGAGACTCGGTTTCTCCCCTCCTTAGCGTTTCGCTTTCCGACGATTTGAAAAATAAGGATTAGGGTGACTAAGAACCCCTCCTTAACTAAATACTTAATTGGGCTAGGCCCACTCTCAACCCACTTATCCTCTTTTTAATTAGAAATAACATTATTAATAAAATAACTAATACTACTAATACTATTATTTATTTACTTCTCTTATTTTATTTATTTTATTTTATTTAATAAAATTTGGGATGTTACCGTCGTGGTCGAAGAAAACGATGGAAATCGCACATCGACAAGCAAGAAGGCTAAAGAAGACAGTTCGATTTGGAATATTGTTCGTCCCTACGAGATTGTAATTTTCCCTATGCTACCTAATCATTTCACTTTCTTTTAAAAATTCTGAATTAGCAGTTATATCGAAGCATTCAAATTCCACAGTTTGTTGTTTGTGAAGTGATTGGTTTGTTAATTCATTTATTGTTTGTGAAGAACTTCATTTCTCCCCTGTCTTTCGTACCTGCGGCTACAACTCTGTTCGGCTACCTATCATCGCTACACGTATCAGTCACCGCCACTGCAATCATCGTGACTCCACGCGTCCAAGGTGAGGGTTTTGCTCTGTTCTTTTATTGTTTTTTTTCATCAGAACCAGCTGCCTATTAATGCCTTGTTGTTGATATAGGGTTTTGCATTTATTCGAATTATGTATTTATTAGTGTTTGATTTATCTGCTTTCCATGACTGGAATCATGAGATAATTGCTTGGTACCTTCCAAATGAGGTTTGTAACACAATTGAGGATATAGAGCTAGTGTAAGCTTGATAGAATTCGAGCTACCTTTTGTGTAAATTTCTCTTGACATTTTGTTGACGTGATGAGGAGGAGAATTGGGTTTCAGTGACGAAGGTGGGTTGTGTGTAACGTCCTAGTTTCTCAACTCAGAAATATTGCTCGTTGGAGACATTATTCCTGAATTTCAGAAATCATTTCGCTCAATTTCGATATGGTCAAACATTCTCTTAGGCTTCCCAATGATTAGCTTAAGCGGTTACTAATACATACATCATAATCTCTTACATACAAAAAAACTTAATTAAACCTAGGGAAAGAACCTATACTTAAAGTGTTATGGTTCACGAGACTCATACCGGAAGTCTGGCAGAGTCTCCCCTGAAAACTGAGTGTTTACCAATTTCAAACTTAACCTGAAACTCAGTAAAATCACCAGTACAGTCTAATAACATGAATTCATCAACATCAGAAAAGAGCCTCCGTGGCCAGAACACAATATACTTACACATATACAACAATATTTAACTACCTATCATTACATAAGAACTAATTCTACTAAATGAATCTTCCACTGGAAGTAATACTCAGCTCCCCAGTTCCTGTTCACAACTTTATCATCATCGGGGATTTCCTGCACAACTAAAGTATATCCCCGAAACATGGGATGAGACTATAGTCTCAGCGAGTACAACCATACAAATATAGTGTGGGAAACAATTAATCATGTGACAACCAACACATAATACATGTTAATAAGTAATTCGTGACTACATTCTAATACTTAACATAATTGAAATTAATCTAAGTCAAGGTAAGATACATGTATAAACTCTAATGCATAATAGTTATGGCATAAATAACACATCATGATCCATTCAAGATAAATGCAATTATGATGCAACTCACTGTTGTTCCCAGCAGGCATGATCTTCTCACTTTCTGGAGTTAGAATTGAGCTCAGACTACGGGAAACGTCTTTCCCGGGGACGAATCTCACCCATTATTGGACCGAAGTCAAGTTTTCACACAATAACTTATTTTTACTCACGGCCGAGGCCGACTTAGATTAACTCACGGTCGAAACCGGGTTATATTAGCTCACGGTTAAAATCGGCTTATATTAGCTCGCGGTCGAAACCGGCTTATATTAGCTCACGGTCGAAACCAGCTTAAGATGTTACAATGCTCAAATTAAGGAATCATGTGAACTAAATAACTAATGCTCATATCCAGTCCACACGAAACCATGCTAACACTTAATAAACAAGAACCATGTTAACAAGTCATATATTACATATATTTCTTAACAATTTCAACTTGCTAATTTCTTACATATAACCTTGAGAACAACTTTAAACAAATATATCAACATAATTCCTATTTTCATGCTCCTAATCATGATAATTATAAACTTAACAATTAATACAAGAATGAAACTCGAAATTCCCTAAATTCCATAACCCAGGTTTACCACATTTAATACCTAAATCTCCCTAATTGATCACCAAATACACATAATCACTAACAACCAACATTCATAACCAAGAAGAAGGGGAATTAAAGGATTGTGTTCATATATAAGATACACAACCAGAGAAAGTGAGGGTGTGTGGGTTGTACTCACCTCCAATATGCTCAAAGAGAAGGAGATTGAAGATGAAAGAAGGCTTGAAATGAATACCCGATGCTCCTTTTCATGCATTCAAGCTCCAAAACACTTAGTTCTTACAAGAATCCCCTCCCTCTCTCTAAAACTCTCTGACTTCTCTCTAAGAATGAAGAAAGGAAAACTGAAAGAATAGAGAAATCTGTCTAAAAATTCGCTAAAAAACCATTTAAGTACATTCTCGCTCAAGCGAGACATTCTCGCTTGGGCGAGCCTGGCGGTTGCATGTTGAACAGTGCCATCTCGCTTAGGCGAGCCCATCCTCGCCTAGGCGAGAAAAGTCCAGAGAGCTATATAATTCTGCCCTTGCATAAACTGGTTTTTACCATTTTTTTCTGCATATCTCGCTTAAGCTAGCCATTCTTGCTTGAGCGAGAATGCTGAAACTTGCAAAAATGTGATTTTTAGCCTAAGTATTGTATCCAAATTCCTAATTACCCTTTTCTAGATTATTATACATACATATTCTTATCCTAATCTCTTCTAATTCACCATAATTCTTGGTTATCGAAATACTACTTGAATAAGGATTCTAGCACTAAAATTCTTAAAGTTAACTCTTCTTAACTCTCATCTTACTATAACTCATCCTTAACTTAATCATTCTTCTAAAATTTCTCCTTACACCCATAACCTCTTACTCACCCTCATATGTTTTCTTGAAATCCTTCCTTTCCTCCTCAGCTTCTCAATCCGTTCTTAACCTACCTCTAGTTTGATTTAGGTCCCATTTTTCGGGATGTTACATTGTGTGCAAGAGGGAAAGATTCGAAGCTTGGAACAGATCTACCTCCACTCACTCCCAATCAAGGAGCACCAAATCGTGAAAAAATAAGCATGTAGTTCTCTACTGCATGAGGGTGAATTCCACAACTTGGATGATTCCACAATACATAACCTACAAGAGAAACTTGAGGTATCTCTAGCTTTGTTCTGTGTTTTGCACCCACTTGAATTTGTATTATATGGCAAGCTCAGTTCCTAACATCCACTGCATATTTTTGCTCTTGATTTAGCAACCACACACATTGTCTAACAATATGAAATTATGGTGAAGTTATAATTAAAATCAAATGGATTTCATTGGAAAATCAGTCTTTGCTGTGACAAAAACTTGACAGTCATAATGGATTCATTTCATATTGGTTAAAGTTTAAACTATATTGGGCATTAATTTATTTTTTTCGTTGCTTGAGAAGACTATGAATGAGAGTCCCTGGCATAACGAGAAGCAAAATTAGAGTGAAGAAAAAGATCAGACTCAGAAGGTGGTCTAGGAAAAACCATGGTGAAGTGTATTATATGTTGATGTTAATTAAAGATAGAAATGCAAAGAGAGAGAAAAGTTGGTAAGGTAATGTGTTTGTTTTGGATTGATGAGAAAGAAGAGGAAAGTTGTCCAGTACCAAATCTGAAAATTGTGTTACTAAACATTTTCTTTGCTACTTACTCTCTCCCAGACTACGTTCCAGATTCCAAGTTTTACAAAGTGGAAGCCATTCTCAGGTTATAACCTTTTTTCTTTTATGGCATGAAGAGATTTACTGTGTAATCAGTTGAAATGAGTTTCTGTAGTAGTTACCTATTGATTATATCTTCGCTGCTTATAATTATGCTGTTGAATTTCTTGTGGAGCAGGCCCTGGCGAGTCCCTCAAGTTTCTTCGGTAACACATTACCCTTTTTCATTCGTATATACTTACATGTAAATGCGATGTGAATCTTGTTATTTTCACTATATTAGAGTCTGTTTGGTTTGCATTTTCGTTTCCTGTTTCCATTTCCTGTTTCCTGAAATTTTACAAAGGAAAAACTGGAAATGCTGGAAACAAAAATTTGCTGTTTCCAGCATTTCCAGTTTTTCCTTTGTAAAATTTCAGAAAACAGGAAACAGAGTGAAAACAGGAAATGGAAACAGGAAATGTTTTCGTAAACCAAACATGCCCTTAGATGCTCATATACTTTTCATCTTGGTTGGCCTTGTGCTATTGTATTTTAACTATGCTTACTAACAAATGCTAGTACTAATTTGAGTATCCATCCTGAAACCAATGTCATTGTTCATCCTTGTTCAGGAGGTGTTCAGATTAAGTGTAGTTATAGCTTCAGGAAACATGACTTTCCTTTGTCAAGAGTGTTACATATAGTACTCAAACAAGCGCTTTATGTCATCAACTGTGTTTCCATGATGATCACAGATTCATACACACTATTCGATCAGAGGTATACCATATATATATTGTCATTTGCTCAAATTTTGATTATTAATCAATATCTTTCTATATATGATTAATCCGCCTTGAAGGATCCACATTCAATGGTTGAGATTAATTACAGTGAACTGCAAAGAAAGCTTTTATAGCAGCAATATCATCTTCAACATCAAGTAATATTATATACAGAGTAGTCTTTTATTTAATTTGTTCTTAACAATGTTTTCATATATATTTTTTCTTCAATTTTGTGTGAAGATTCATATTACAACATTTTTTTTACAATTTAACCATTTGTAGGTTTGGAGGAGATTGTGTGATCCTGAAAATGAGCTGCTGAGATATCTCAAGCAAGGTTTGAATTGTGTGTGGTGAAAATGTTAAATAGCTTGAGTAATTTGTAAATGTTAATTATTGTGTCAATATAGATGTCATCTGCCATAATCCACTGTTTGTAGTCTAAAGTGAAGCTAGCTAGTTGATTAAAAGAGTAAAGTTCACAGTGGTCATACAAAATTCCAATATCCCATGAGCTGATTGATCTCTTTTCAATTTAAAAGTTGGAACCAGGTCATGCATAAGTTATTAGTTTAATGTTATGCATTCCATCCAACTATTGTAAAAGTAACTTGTTAATATCCAGTGATAATTAACATTTAAATTAATTAACTTAATTCCCTGTGATATATAACTTGGTCCCTAAAACCTATGTCATTTATCATACTCAAATAAAATTAGATATGACTTATGAATAAGGTGCCTCTAAATTAAAGTGAGGAAGTAAGAGTGTTATATATCCTTAACTTATTCTAAAATGCATTTTGATATTAACTTAATAAAAGTCAAGGGTGAATACAACCTTAATATATAATTTTGATATATTGTTACTATTTTAATTTTCATTGTATAGTTTTGTATATTGTTACAAATATATTTGGTATGATCTATTTTTGCAATAAAAGAGCTGCCTATAACTGCTAGTGATATATAACCTGCGGTTTTAGCCTCGGGTATGTATTTTTTTGTCTGCGTCACTATTGTATTTATCGGGGGTTTAGACCCCCGTTAAATACATGTTTTTACCCACGGTTTACCTCCGACGCTTGCATCGAACCGTGGGTAATATGTTCCCCACGCACGGATTACCAACGGTTTAGGCAACCCCTGGTAAAACACTTAGCATGAGTTTAAACCCCCATTAAATCCAAAATTAACCCTCGTTAAAATGGTTTTTTCTTGTACCCTCTGTTTGGTTTATGTTAAGAAATAGGGAAGAGAGAAATAGGGAAGAGAGAGATAAGAAAGAAAAATTGGAGAAATAGAGTAGAGATAGAGGTTGTTTGGTATTGGAGAAATAGGAGAGAGATAGAAGAGAAATTAATTATAATAGTTGTTTGGTTGTGGAGAAATGAGAGGGAGAAAGATGTGTAAAAAGATGAAAAGACTAAACCACCCTTGAAATAAAAATTATTGGGAAAACAACAGTTGAATGTAAAAATAATCAGGGGTAAAATAGACATTTCATAAAACAACCCCCTTTCTCCCCCTGAATCTCTTCATCAATGAGGAGACATGTTTTTCGTGGGGCCCACATAAAACAACCCCCTTAACTCTCACTCCCCTAATTACCAAACGCGGCGGACACAAACTCTCCACAATCTCTCTCTTCAACAACTCTCTCCCCTCAAACTCCCTAGAACCAAACTGAGCGGTAGTGTGGGATGAAACACTTATGATCAATCGCTTGTCTTTTGAAGCACTTGATTGAACATTGAAAGATATCATGAGATTTAGTATCCTTGATAGTTTAGCCAAGCCTTTTGGGGGTAAAGTTGTTGTGTTGGGTGGGGATTTTAGGCAAATCTTGCTTGTTGTGCCTCGTGGTAGTAGGGCTGACATTGTTATGGCTACAATTAATTCATCAGTTTTATGGAAAAATTACAAGGTTTTAAAGCTAGAAACTAACATGAGACTTCAATGTTTAGCACCCGATCAATCACGTGAAGAACTCCGTGAATTTGCTGATTGGATCCTTGCAATTGGTGAAGGCACTGCTGGAGTTGATAATGACGGGATCGGGACTGTCAATATCTCGACAGATTTATTTTTTATTATTTTATTAAAAATATTTTATAATATATATAAAAATCAGCATCGGGTGCGGATGCACGGGTAGCTTGCTAGTTATGGGTAAAAGCTTGTCTCTTATAATTATTTTTTCATATTATGGTTTTGAGATTTTAAAAGAAAACCCAAACACAATATTAGGCAAAATTATTGTAACATTCACCTGTGATGTGTCGATGATAATTAGAAAAGGCTTCAATTAAGGTCTTTACTTTCATAAAATATTTTCTATTTTTATTTCCTGTTTTTTGGTTTCAATTATAAAATATTTTCAGTTTTAGTTATAAAAAATATCACATTATTTTCTTTTCTATTTTTAAAATTTTACATAGAAAATAATAGAAATAATTATGTATTGATTTCATTATTTTATGCGCAAAACCACGAAATATTATGAAATAAAATGAAAATGATAAGTACATATTCTTTGTAATTAAAATTAAAAGAAGAAAATAAAAATAAAAAGTACTTTATGAAAGTAAACGACCCCACTATTCGGTCCGGAAAACATGCATTAAATGAAAATGTTTAAAACAAAAGACTAATGAAAGTTACGTAGTTCATTAGGTATTATTAGAGATAACTAAAAAATTAAATGCTTTAAATTATAGATTTGATCCTTTAATATCATGAACGTAATTTAGACAAAATTTAAAGTTATAATTATTAATTAAAAAATTGAGAAAATAAACTTTATATTTTTATAATTTATTACATATAGACACTTGTTGTCATTTATAATACCCATACTTCTCAATTATAACATTTATAATTTTATATTCTTTTATACATTTCTTACTTCAATTTCAATGGAATCAAAGAGATTAACCATAAATCAAAGGGTTGTGACCCAATTATTAAAGAGATTGTGGGAAGCGCTTTCGGTTTTGATTCACACTAAATCAAACACACCCTTATGAAATGAGAGTGATAAAAATAAAAATGAGGTGTGAAAGATAGGAGTGTGAATAGGGATGACAATGGGTACCCTCTGGGCAGGGTACTACAGTGCTTGTCCCCGTCCCCGCGTTTTCAAAAGAAGCTCATACCCGCGTCCGTACCCGCGTGGGCAATAACTTTAGTGCCCGTCCCCATACCTGCTGGGCACCTATATGCCCGTACCCGCGCCCGTTACCCGCACTTTTATTAAGTAAAAAATTAACAACTTACTAAAAATATTAATTTAAGAAAACTTTATCTCAATTGAAAAAGTTACCCGAAGATCGTCCAAACATAATTTTTAAATATCAGTGATACAACAATTTAATTATATTGAAACACAATATGTTAATGTTCTAAAACATAACAAATGATCTAAAGTTCAATTTTTTTATTAAATATTACAATATACTTGAATATCATGTGTTAGAATTCTTCAAGATCTGTAAAAAATTATTATTAACATTAATTAGTCATATATTATAAAGTAAAAAAACACAAATAGATAGTTATAAAAATATAATTTTAATTTGTAATATATTATATATATTAATTTTAAAAATATGTATAAATATATTAGATATTTTAATAAAATTAGTATATCTCTCTATATAATTATATATGGTATTTTTATTAAATAATTATATATATGAGTGCGAGTATGGGGTGGGCTGGGCATCAAATTGCCCGTCCCCATGAAAAATGCGGGCTTTTGCCCGCACCCGCGCCCATACCCGCTTTGCGGGTTTTTACCCTGCCCATTACAGGTAATTTTTGCGGGTACCCATAGCTCTTAGGCTCAATTGTCATTCCTAAGTGTGAAAAAATCATAATTGTTAAATGAACGTAATGATCACCCAACCTTTTGCTAAGGCTAAAAATACTGTATATAAATGCTCCCATGTCCAAGTGTCTCCGTTCCACATACCATGAATATTGTAGTTTTAGGAGAAGAAAATGGTATTTTTATTCTATTTGATCAGAACTATATGAAATAATTATATAGGGAGACTTGGCTAAGAGATATCCTAAACACCTGATTACAAAATAAATATAAAGATAAGATAGAGGGAAAATAAAGGAGAACCAAATCACATAAAATCATATCAGTTCTAATAGTTCTGATCTTGATCTTAACTACCTAATGAAGAATCAGATAAAATCTATTATGGTACGTAAATCTGATCTTAATCTTAACTACCTAATCCTTCTAGGATATATTTTCAAATTTAAAATAAAAATATATACAACTGTCAACACCCCCCTCAAGTTAGTGCATAGATGTCCAACATTCCCAACTTGCTTATAAAGAACTCAAATTAGGTCTAAACAATCCTTTTGTAAGAACGTCTGCAACTTGTTGTGAAGTAGGAACAAATGGAATGTAAATTAGACTTGGATCCACTTTCTATTTTATAAAATGTCTGTCAATCTCTACATGTTTGGTCCGGTCATGTTGTACATGATTACGAGAAATACTAATTGTAACATCCCACATTTATAAAACCATTTTCATAAACAAAATAGGATTAGAAAGGTGTATTATAAAAGGAAATTAAGAAAGGGGAAGAGAAACTAAGTTAGAAACAAGGAAAAAAGAGAAATCAGTGTGATTCTGTTTCGTAATTTCGCCCAAGCTGCCTCAAGGTGTTCTTCATGTGGTCAGTGCACGAATTGACTCACTAAAGTAACTGCAAAGGCTATATTTGGTTGAGTATAAGATAAATAAATCAATCTTCCCTCTTTGGTACCGAATTGTATCAACTGGATCTTTGTCGTCTTCACTTCAAATTTTTTTATTAGGATCTATTGGAGTTTCAGTTGGCCTACAACCCATCATTCCAATTCTTTGAGAAGATCTAGAATATACTTTCTTTGTGACACAATAATTCCTTTCTTTGATTTTGCAACCTCTATCCCCAAAAAATATTTTAAAGACCCTAAGTCTTTAATGTCAAACGCAGCCGCAAGGGAAGCTTCCAACTTGTTTATTTCACTGAAATTGTCTCAAGTAATCACAATGTCATCCACATAAACAGTTAGCACGACCCTTTTTCCTACAAAAGAATATTTTATAAACATTGTATGGTCACTTTGACATCGAGCATACCCTTGTTTCTTAACAAACTAGGCAAATCTATCAAACCAAGCTCTAGGTGATTGTTTCAATCTCTAACATCCCAAATTTCATGAAAAATAGTTTTATAAGTGAAATTAGAACTGTAATAGGTTTTCATAAACGAAATTAGGTAAAGGAGGGTTTAAAACTTAATTTAGGGGATTAACTCTGGAGCATTCTTTCTCAAGCGAGAGAATAACAAAAGAGGGAGAATTTTGGTTATTGATGTTCTCGCTCAAGCGAAAACGTTCCAGAGAAGGGGGTGCTCTCTAGATGATTCTCGCTTAAGAGAGGAGTCTCGCTTGAGCGAGAATGGTCCAGGAAAGGGGTGCTCTCTGGAAGATTTTCGATCAAGCGAGAAGAGTTTCATTTGAGCGAGAAAAATCCAGAGAGAATGTGCTCTCTAGAGGGTTTTCGCTCAAGCGAGAAGGCTCTCGCTTAAGCAAGAACACGTCCACAGAGGCTTTTTAAAAGTCTTTCTCAAGCGAGAAAGTCTCACTGGAGTGAGAATGCGCGATTTCAGTTTTTAAAACAGCTGACCTAGGGCTTTGCCCTCATTAATAACACCAGTAATACACTTTTAGAGAGAAGACCCTAGAGAGAGAAGCCCGTCCAAGCTTGGAGAAGGAGAAGGAGAAAGCTCTTCCACACACCTTACCACCTCACTTTCTCTTCCTCTTTGAGTTATCCTTAGGTGAGTATAACTCACACACCTTCACCCATTTTGTATGAAACATCGCCAATGATCCCTATTCTTCTATTCCCTATTCTTTTGACTTATATTTGGTTGATTGGTTGTATTCTCTCTATTTATTCCTATTTGTACGGTTATATTTACATAGGAGCATGAGCTACGGTTATTCTAAGTTAGGGCTTTTCCCATATTCATGATTATGCTATGTGTGCTTTGTTGAGTCTCAAGACTTTAAAAGTCTAAAGACACCCCTGAAACTAGATTGGGAAAGTATTTAGTCTAAAGATATTCCCATGATAAAGGTTTTGGTGATTACAAACTTCGATTAAATTTGTGTAAAGAACTCTAACAAGTGTACTTATATTTCAGATAAGCAAAAATGTCGTCTGAAGTACGAATGTCTGAAGCACACTTTATATTATGAACTATTGATATGAAGAGAAAACGAGAGACATATGATAGAATCCGTGTGTTTAGAATACACAGCGGAAAATAATATATATACATATAAGTGTATTTACAAATATACATAGTGATAGGCCCAAGCCCATATCTACCATATGATACACTAACAATAACAATCTAACACTCCCCCTCAAGCTGGAGCATATAAATTATATGCACCAAGCTTGATACATATATAATCAATCGTAGGACCCCTCAATGACTTGGTGAAGACACCTGCCAACTGATCATTGGAATTAACAAACTGAGTAGTAATGTGTCCAGATAAAATCTTTTCCCTGATGAAATGGCAATCTATCTCAATATGTTTGGTCCTCTCATGGAATACTGGATTAGAGGCAATGTGAAGGGCATCGTGGTTATCACGAATAAGATACATTTGTGTAACCTCCCCAAATCTCAGTTCTTCAAGTAACTGTTTGAGCCAAATAAGCTCACAAGTAGCTGAAGCCATAGCTCTATACTCTGCTTCTGCACTGGATCTCGCCACCACATTTTGCTTCTTGCTTTTCCAGGAAATCAAGTTGTCACCAATAAAGACACAATATCCAGAAGTGAATCTCCTATTAGTAGGAGAACCTACCCAATCTTGATCTGAGTATCCCACAACTCGAGTATGTTTATTGTCTTCATATAACAAACCTTTTCCTGGGGCTCCTGATGGGTTTCTGGCAAGCGAACCACAAATCCAGCAGTATAATAGTAAGAAGAGTATCGTATCCATAGGGAACGGTTAATCTATGTAGACTGTGATCTATTTATCAAGAGAAAGCACGGTTTAGAGAGTATAGTTGCGGAATTATAAATAGGAAGTAAATATCAATTGGAATTACACTACTACAAAAAAGGCATTCTACGACGGGCATTCCACGCCGGTTGAGGGACAACCGTCGTAGAAACTTGCGCGGTGGCAATTTTGCAATTATATGGGTAACTTACAACGACGGTTGGCCCACAACCGTTGTAGAAAGTACTTTTCTACGACGGTTGCCAATCAACCGTCGTAGAAACGTACCTTAGAATAAACGTTTAAAAAAATAAAGGGGGGTGTGAATAGCAAAACAGGGGTGGTGCAAGAGTAATATGGGTCTACCACGACGGGCCCTTTGAACAACCGTCGTGGAAGACCTTATGGGGGGTGTGACAAGTAAAGTGGGGTGGTGCAGGGAGCATTAGGGGGTTCAGAAAGGAACGGGGTGTGAATAGCAAAACATGGGTGGTGCAGGAGTAATGTGGTCTACCACGACGGGCCCAGTGGACACCCGTCGTGGAAGACCTTATGGGGGGTGTGACAAGTAAAGTTGGGAGGTGCAGGGAGCATCAGGGGTTCAGAAGGAAGGGGGTGTGAATAGCAAAACCTGGGTGGTGCAGGAGTAATGTGGGTCTACCACGACGGGTCCTTTGAACAACCGTCGTGGTAGACCTTATGAGAGGTGTGACAAGTAAAGTTGGGAGGTGCAGGGAGCATCAGGGGTTCAGAAAGGAAGGGGGTGTGAATAGCAAAACCTGGGTGGTGCAGGAGTAATATGGGTCTACCACGACGGGCCCAGTGGACACCCGTCGTGGAAGACCTTATGGGGGGTGTGACAAGTAAAGTTGGGAGGTGCAGGGAGCATTAGGGGTTCAGAAAGGAAGGGGGTGTGAATAGCAAAACCTGGGTGGTGCAGGAGTAATATGGGTCTACCACGACGAGCCCAATGGACACCCGTCGTGGAAGACCTTATGGGGGGTGTGACAAGTAAAGTTGGGAGGTGCAGGGAGCATCAGGGGTTCAGAAAAGAAGGGGGTGTGAATAGTAAAACCTGGGTGGTGCAGGACTAATATGGGTCTATCACGACGGGCCAAGTGGACACCCGTCGTGGAAGACCTTATGGGGGGTGTGACAAGTAAAGTTGGGAGGTGCAGGGAGCATAAGGGTTCAGAAAGGAAGGAGGTGTGAATAGCAAAACCTGGGTGGTGCAAGAGTAATATGGGTCTACCATGACGGTCCTTTGAACAACCGTCGTGGTAGAGTCCAGTTATTAACCCTAAACCCCTGCACCTCATTTGCGCCGCGCGCGTTCTCCTCTCCTCCCTCAACCTCTCTCTTTTTCTCTCAACCTCCCTTTCTCTCTCAACCTCTCTCTCTCTCTCAAGTTCCCTCTTTCTCTCACCACCGTGCCTCTCCCTCTCTCTCTCACCCATCGTCCCTTTCTCTCTCAAGCTCCCTCTCTCTCTCTCTCAAGGTTCCTCTCTCTCTCACCGTGCCGTTGTCTCTCTCTCTCAAGGCTCCACCGTGCAATCAACCGTCGGCCACCACAGGTACCATATTCTTAATTTAGTTTAAGTAGTTTAACTTGTATTGCTTGAAACTATATAGTTGTGCATTGAGATGATTAATTTTTGTGATGGATGAGCTTTGGGAATTTTGGTATTGGCTGTGTTAGGTTGTTGATGTGGAATGATTGTATGTACCATGGTATTTTTGAGTGAAAAACATATGAACTATTTACTAAAGCTTCTTGCCTCTCAGTGAATGCAACCATATTCTTAATTTATGTCTTATTTTTATAAGTTTTACTTTTGAAGGTTACTTTGTGTATAATTGTCACTCATATTTGTTTTTTTTTTCATTTTTCAACAGAGATATGGTCGATGATCATGGTCCGCCTCCATGTTCAGGGGATCCTTCAGGGGATCATTCAGAGTCATCCTCCAGAAGATCTGTTAGAGGACCTACTAGGCTGAGATGGCTTGCACAGAAATGCGCCAATGGGGAGAAGGTAACACTGACCATTAATGTTGATAGCGGGGTGGCTACTGGGCCAAACTCCGATCTCCTTAGCAGTTATCTCGGTGTATTGGCCCGAGACAAAATTTCAATTTTAACACCGACTTGGGAGCATGTGACTGAGGCTGAGAAGACCGTGCTGTGGAAGGATGTTTTGGTAAAACACTTATATGATATTTTGTCAAGTTTTTTATGAATTTGATGTTAACTCTAATGTATGACTGATTCTATCTTTGTTTTTCATATACGACAAAAAGAAAATACCAAGAAGGGACCTTTTCCAACCGATGATCCCCTTGCTAGCTTGTTTGAGGTTGCATCCGCCATTAAATACAGCTCTATCGAGTTGCCATGGGATGAGGAAGTTTTTGGTACGAAACAGATGTCCATACCCCTGTATTTAACCGTCTCAGATATAGGAGAGGTTGTGGCGGGCGATGAATATCTTAACATCACTGTCATTCATGTGTGGGAGTTGTAAGTACTTTGCCAACTAAATTTGTAGTAACTTTAGAAGGAAATTTCCTCACAACGAAATATTTCTTATTTCAGGTTTTTGGCTTCGTTATCCTCACATGAGGATGTGTATGGATTCATTGACCCTCATCTAACCTGTGAGGGTGTAAATGAAAGAACAGCTATTCAGGTGTACATCGCCAATGCCTTGCAAGATGAGGGCAAGAAGATTTATTTAGCACCTTACTTTCATGAGTAAGTGGAAATACTTGTAGGTTTTTTAATATTTTTATCATTATCAAAATAAATATCTTGCAGTATTAACTAATTTTCAATGCAGACGCCACTGGCAACTACTGGTTATATCTGTCGACGAAGACAGTGCTCTGTGGTTTTGTTCATTGCATAAGAGGACCCCAAAGAGATTTTTTGACATAGTCAATAGGTAATGACAATGAATTTATTAACTTTACAAGTCTTTTATTGAATTATTAAACTCTAACTCGTGTGATATTTTTTATATTAGTGCATATTCAACATATCAAATGTTGATGGGTAGACCTGGACATAGAGCTCATAAGCTAACCTGGAAATACGTCAAGGTATTTACATGGATTCAATAAGATATTTTAATAAAGTGTTGTCTACGGTTTTAATTATTTGACTAATATTCATTTTGAATTGTAGTCCAACAAACAAGTTGGAGGGTATGAGTGTGGCTATTACGTCATGCAATGGATGTCTTGCATTGTGCAAGGGGGAATTCAAGTCGCATTGGACAAGGTAATCCAACAAACAAGTTAACACCAATTGTCATGCAATTGATCTATCCCCTAATTACAAGTTATTTTATTTTGCAGTATTTCATGGATAGTAGCCCACTCAACTCTGCTTCAATTGATTACATCAGAAAGACATGGTCTGCATATGTTATTGACTTGTATAACAAAACTTTAGAGTAGCTGATCAGTATTTGATTACTTGTAGTAGTTTTTTTATATAGTTTCATTACTTATAGTAGCTTTTATATTAGATTTTACGTGTAATGTGATTATGTAAATTGATTAGTGCACCGAGTATGTGAAGTGTCATCACTATGTTGGTATTGCTGGGATTGTCTGGACTGTATTTTCTGTTTGCAGGTTTGGGAAAATTGTAAAAAACAAAACGAACAAAAAAAATTAGACTTTCCACGACGGTTGTGGACACAACCGTCGTGGAAAGTAGGCTTTTCACGACGGTTGTGGTCACAACCGTCGTAAAAGAGTGCCATCAAGAAGGGTGGGTTGAAGTAGTTTCCACGACGGTTGTGACCATAACCGTCGTGGAAAGTCTTGCTTTTCACGACGGTTCCTTTACTAACCGTCGTTGAAAGTAAGCCTTTTCACGACGGTTACCAGTCCTAACCGTCGTGGAAAGTAAGGCTTTTCACGACGGTTACCAGTCCTAACCGTCGTAGAAAGTCAGTTTACAACGACAGTTAGCACGCGTCGTGACAAATTCCACTTAACAACGACGCCTGGATCTACGACGGTTGTGCAACCGTCGTAAAAGCCTCTTTTTAACCGTCGTAGAAAGCCTTTTCTGCAGTAGTGTTAGAAAGGAAGAGTTAGAGACACTTTACTTGGATTAGGATTGAACTTCATCTCATCGCACCCCTCATGTATGTCGAGACTACCTAGTACTTATAGGCTTTGAATTGTAACGCTGTAGACAAACTATATTGCTAATGACCCCGAGTTACCAGGCGCCCCTCACACTCAAAGGTAATCCATGCGGGCTCTCCCAAGCGACAGGCTTACCCTCAGCTTATTTTGCTCTCTTTTATTCCGTTTGTTAAAGAACTAATTGATAAACGAGGCCTAATGCTGTAGACGCACCTTCGCTCAAGTACTGTCACTACCCTCACTCATCAGGATACATCTATGTTCAGATCTTGGATTCACAATCAACTAACTCTTTGCTATCGATTTATCAATACCAAGCTTAATGGTTAGATGCCCTTCATTATGGTACTCACACTACCTATCAATCATCAGTAAACACCCTTGTTTTAGTCAATGGTTAACCGAGTATTCTTATTCACTCAGAGGTTGAGTTTCCTATGCCTAGGCTCCCCCAAACTCAATCCTAGTCGTAACGTAAATTACAAACTAGCCTATAACTCCGGTGCAAGCGCGAAAGTTAGGAATAAGCACAGAACGAGATTACTAGCACTATAATTAGGGAACTGCATAAGTAAAATAGATAGAGTTCAACATACACTTGGGAATGGAATCGATTACATTCAATCCTAATGGAGAGTTAACTACACGAGGTAGCCATACAAACCACCGAAGATGTTGTCACCATCTTCAATCCTTGTGAAGCGCTCCTCCTCTCCTACTCTAAACTTAGCTTTGGTACATTATCATTGAAATATAGACTGGATTACAATGATCGTGCACACCGGAATTGATACAAGAGGTTCCTATTTATAGACTAAGGAAAGACACATCAATTTGGGGAGAAATCTATCTAAAAACGGTAACAGGGACCAAATCAGCGTAATCTGCGCTCCAGGCTGCGCTACAGCGCAGGATGAGGCGCAACTTCCAGAGAGTCTGCGCTTCACCTGCGCTATAGCGCAGGGTGAAGCGCAGGTAGCGTCCTGCAGCTCCAACTTTCTCTTTTTAATCTTGATCTCTCCCCGAGACTGGTTTTAGCATATTTGTCTTTCCTTGTTTCCCTTTTCTTGATGATATCTTTGTATTTATTGAGCAATCTTTGATTTATTTGGGAAGCTTGTCTGCAGAATCCTTGATTGATTGGAAGTGATCTCCTCATTAATCTTCTTTAAATCTTCATTAAATGTCTTCAATCAATCTCAAATCTTGCAGATATCTCCCTCATTTAATGCTATCTATCCTTCAAATCAAATCTTTGCAATATCCTGCAAAAATCAGCAATATTTCTATCAAAATAGCATCAAATTCAAATCTCAGATTAATAAATACAATTTCTCTAATATTTAATAAAAAAGGATTAAACTGGGGCAAAATTACCATTTTATCCTTGATAAGTGAACTAAAAAGTGCTTTAATTTATCAACTAATTTTCACTTATCAAAATCCCCCCAACTTAACTTCTTGCTTGTCCTCAAGCAAGAGACCTCTTTGCAATAAAAAATCAATTCTATTCCCAGTGTATTCCTAATAATAAAAAACAAATTCAAGGAACTATTCCTCAACTCCTTCTTAAGCAGCAGTCACTTTCCAAACATAAGAAAAACTCAGGATCAAGGGATGTTACCAATCATCAATCAGAATAGAATACAAACATCAATTAAACTTCTCAATAATAGCAATTAAAGCAGTAAGTGATAAACCAAGGAAATCTCTCATTCTCACGGGTAAGTGTTTCCCTCAATCTTATTCACCACTGTTGAACAACTAGAATTGATAGTCGTTTCCAAGATCTGAACCTGCAAGCAGTTAATATGGATCAAAAGGTCTTTCTTAGGTTGTAATGAGGCAGGGCTATCAAGAAATCATGGTTTTTCTGGATATTCAAGGAACACTTTGAATAGAGAGCATCTTGTGATTGTGCTTGGGACTTCTCTCAATTAACCTGGTCATTCTTGAATGGTCACCCTTTTTCAGCTTGGCCTCATTGTTTGAAGAAATACTCCCCCCAACTTATTCAATTCCACACTTTTGTGCAGAATTTTTTTTTTGACAGAAAAATAACATAGAAACTTCATTTGTGGGGGATAATCCTTCTTTTGTGATTTCTTGTGCCTTCTCTTGAATCTCTGTGACCAACCTCTTGTCCCATTTTGTTGTGGTGCACCTTGCTCTCTATCCGAAGTGTTAAGGGACAGGTGATATTCAATGAATATGGTTAGGGTGCATCAAAGGAAATATTCAAGTTCAAATGGGCAATCAATAAATGGAAACATTTAATCAGGGTTGGCTATTTGGCACTGAGCACAATATTATAATCACAAAATATGCCTTTGTGACTTCTATATCTTCTTCAAGCAAGCAAAAATTCAGAAACTTAAGCAATAACAGTTGACAAGCAGCGGTGAAAAGCTCTCAATTTCATTGTTTGGGCTCTGATCTCACCGGTTATTGGCTTAAATTCCTTGATAAAGCACTTAATGATTTTAATTAACTATCGTGATAGGTTCTCTTGAGAAGTACCCTAATCCTAACTGATTATGGAATTAATCACAAAATCCTATCATCTTTCCTACTCTAGTTAGTTAAACTACTTAATTACAGAGAATTTGAAAGAGTTACCTTGATTCCTAATTTCCTAAGGTCCTAAAAATTTTAAAAATTCTAATTTTTTTTTAAAAAAATATGAAATACAAAACAAAAATTCCTAATTAATAGAAAAAATAGTAGAAAATAAAAGAAAAACTAAAAGAAAGAAAACACCAGTATCAATCTTCATCCTCTGTATCCTGTGAGTTCTTGTCCTACTGTTGTTCCATCCCTCCCTGGAAAAATAGGCTTGTCCCCAGGCCACTGCAAGAATATCCGGAACTCTTCAAGCAGCATGCTTGGGTATGGGTCTAGTTCTCCTGATTGGTTTGAGGTCAACTGGTCTTTATACTTTGCAGCAGTCTGTGCAATTCATGCAGAACATGGAAGCTTATCATTAACCAATTTACATGCACAATTCAAAGAATTAATATTTTCACAACAAAAGTTCAGTGCACTTGGTAATGCCTTCCTAAAAACATAACATACTCATTTGTTTTTCAAGCATTCAATCAATCCATGGAAAGTGAAAGTTCAAAATTTTTGAAAGGAACAGAGCATAACACTTTCAAATTCAATAACTCACAAAACAAAGAGCATTCCAATCAAGCAAATTGTTCTTCATGTTCCACACAGCCAAAACCACACTCAAGATAGCAATAATCAATAATATTCACAATCCTAAGGTTGCTACCCTAAAGTGCAAATCATAAAAATAGAGTAAATGAAGATTTCAATTGGTAAAGAAAACATAACTGAAAGTTTCAAAATTGATGGAAGTTTGTGAGTGGAAAGAGTGAAAAGAAGAGCTTAGGAAGTAGTACATGAGAAAATAAAAGATTTTTAAAATTTCGTATCCTGCGCTTCACCCTGCGCTACAGCGCAAGTGAAGCGCAGAATACAATGACTAAAATTGCAGTTCTGCGCTTTACCTGTGCTACAGCGCAGGTTGAAGCGCAGAAAACAGAATGCAATTTTGCAATTTTCAGTCACGTTTTCTGGTACTTCCTATTTTTTAAAAAAATTTTATTTTCCACAAACTTATTCCAATCAATTTTGAAAATTTCCTAAATCCTAAAAATTGAAAAATCCTAATTAACAGCAAGAAAATAAAACAAAACGAAAATTAATTAAAAACTTTAAAAATCTCTAGGTTGCCTCCCAGAAAGAACTTGTTTAACGTCTGATAGCTTGTCGCCTATTCCCTCAAGGTGGCTGAAACTGAAATATTTTGATGAGCCTGTGAGCTGCACCCTTCCTTTTTCTGGCCTGTTAACCTCCCCATAATCTTGCCTTGGAGCAATCTGTTCTTTTCTTTATTTTCTTGCTTTAATGTGCATGAGTCTTTTTCTCATGAAGCTTGAATAATTCACAAATGATTGTGCTCAATCTCTTTACTTCGGGGGGTTCTTTGATACGGAACACACCTGACCACTTGATCTTCAACCTGGCTCTAGGCTCTGAATTTAATTCTAGCTTGACTTTTCTTCTCTTTGCCTTGTCCTGGTCAGTGTGATCGCAGGCCTTTCTTTTGTGAGGTCTGGAAGGTTTATCACTTGTACCATGCCTTTCTTGATCTTCCTTTAGAGGACTGATTGGATAAGGCAGGGTCTCTGTTCTTGAAATCACTTTCCTTCCTTCCTCGGGCGTTGATTCACCATCTCCCTGTTCAATCTTTTTCTCATTTTCTTGATCATGCACACCCTCATATGTTGTATTCTCTACCTCCCTTTCACAGCCAATCTCTTCTTCAAGCACCATCTTTTCTGTTTCATCCTCTCCTTTTTCTTCTTCTTCTTCTGTTGTACCTTCTTCTTTTTCAGCTTCTCTTTCTTGTGTTTCTTCAAATTCATCTTCTTTATCAGCCAGATCATCATTGATTTCCTCCCCTGTTAATTTAACAATTATGGTGGGACAAAATTCTACGGGGTTGGGTTGAGTGTTTGCTGAGCTTTGTTCTGACTGTTGGTTGGCTATTGCTTCTGCTATCTCTTCAATTGTTGCATCAGGAGACTCTCTCTTCTTGTTGAGCAGTTCCAACATGGTGTCAGTGTTTCTTCTTGCTTCTTCTCTTTCCTTCTGAAGTCTTGACTCCCTTTGTTCTACTAGTTGTGCTATCAAAGCGTCATTTTTTCTTCTTGTTTCTTCTCTCTCCTTTTGAAATTGTATATTGCCTTGATGAATTTCTTCGATACTCTTACAAAGTCTTAACTCCCTTTGTTCTGCCATCTGTTTTAACAAAGCGTCAGTGCTTCGTCTTCGCTCTTCGCTCTTTTTCTGAAATTGTATATTGCTTTGATTGAATTCTTGCAAAAACTCATAAAATTGGGAGTCTCTTTGTTGATAGGAAGAGTAACTTTGCTGTTGTTGAAAAGAAGGTTGCATACGGAGTGAAACATCATCTTGGTGCCTCCCAAAATTCTGGTTCTGGTAACTTCCCTAATCCTGTGAAAAATTGTTAGAATAATTGTTGTAATTAGAGAAGTTACCTTGAATCGGTGCATGAGAGGAGTAACTTGGTTCTTGCCACCTAACATAATCTCCAAGGGTTCTCCTTGGTTGATTTTGCCATTCATATTCCATTTAGTATTTACTTCACTTGGGGTGATATGACAGAGAGTGTTGAGATTGTCTCCTTGAGCTCTGCCCCTTTTTCTGTTACCTGTTTTCTCAAGAGAAATAATCAAGATGCTCAAACAAAGAGAAAAACAAAATAACAAAAAATAATATATAATTTTTTTATTTTAAAAAATAATAATAATAATAAAAAATATTTTTTTTAAAAAAAAATAATAAATAATAATAATATTTTTTTAAAGAAAATAATTAAAATAAAATAATAAAATATTTTTGTTTTCTTCTCGATTTCTCCCTTGTCTCCTTTCCTTGTTTCTACTTTTGTTCTTCCTTGATGTCCTTCCTATTTCTGCTTCAAGTGGTAATTGATTGGGGGACACATGACCTTTCAAAAACATAAACAAGAAACTAAAAAAAAGGTAAGTGTGGAAGAAAGATTATAAATTTCCTAAAAATAATAAAAATTTCCTAAAATAATAAAAAGAATAAATAAAAGAAATCCTAAGATAGATATTCTTGATAATTAGACCTCCAAGTTCTACACGAATTGGAAACCGTTCTCCGGCAACGGCGCCAAAAATACTCGATGGGTTTCTGGCAAGCGAACCACAAATCCAGCAGTATAATAGTAAGAAGAGTATCGTATCCACAGGGAACGGTTAATCTATGTAGACTGTGATCTATTTATCAAGAGAAAGCACGGTTTAGAGAGTATAGTTGCGGGATTATAAATAGGAAGTAAATATCAATTGGAATTAAAAGGAAGAGTTAGAGACACTTTACTTGGATTAGGATTGAACTTCATCTCATCGCACCCCTCATGTATGTCGAGACTACCTACTACTTATAGGCTTTGAATTATAACGCTATAGACAAACTATATTGCTAATGACCCCGAGTTACCAGGCGCCCCTCACACTCAAAGGTAATCCATGCGGGCTCTCCCAAGCGACAGACTTACCCTCGGCTTATTTTGCTCTCTTTTATTCCGTTTGTTAAAGAACTAATTGATAAACGAGGCCTAATGCTGTAGACGCACCTTCGCTCAAGTACTGTCACTACCCTCACTCATCAGGATAAATCTATGTTCGGATCCTGGATTCACAATCAACTAACTCTTTGCTATCGGTTTATCAATACCAAGCTTAATGGTCGGATGCCCTTCATTATGGTACTCACACTACCCATCAATCATCAGTAAACACCCCTGTTTCAGTCAATGGTTAACCAAGTATTCTCATTCACTCAGAGGTTGAGTTTCCTATGTCTAGGCTCCCCCAAACTCAATCCTAGTCGTAACGTAAATTACAAACTAGCCTCTAACTCCGGCACAAGCGTGGAAGTTAGGAATAAGCACAGAACGAGATTACCAGCACTATAATTAGGGAACTGCATAAATAAAATAGATAGAGTTCAACATACACTTGGGAATGGAATCAATTACATTCAATCCTAATGGAGAGTTAACTACACGAGGTAGCCATACAAACCACCGAAGATGTTGTCACCATCTTCAATCCTTGTGAAGCGCTCCTCCTCTCCTACTCTAAACTTAGCTTTGGTACATTATCATTGAAATATAGACTGGATTACAATGATCGTGCACACCGGAATTGATACAAGAGGTTCCTATTTATAGACTAAGGAAAGACACATCAATTTGGGGAGAAATCTATCTAAAAACGGCAACAGGGACCAAATCAGCGTAATCTGCGCTCCAGGCTGCGCTACAGCGCAGGATGAGGCGCAACTTCCAGAGAGTCTGCGCTTCACCTGCGCTATAGCGCAGGGTGAAGCGCAGGTAGCGTCCTGCAGCTCCAACTTTCTCTTTTTAATCTTGATCTCTCCCCGAGACTGGTTTTAGCAGATTTGTCTTTCCTTGTTTCCCTTTTCTTGATGATATCTTTGTATTTATTGAGCAATCTTTGATTTATTTGGGAAGCTTGTCTGCAGAATCCTTGATTGATTGGCAGTGATCTCCTCATTAATCTTCTTTAAATCTTCATTAAATGTCTTCAATCAATCTCAAATCTTGCAGATATCTCCCTCATTTAATGATATCTATCCTTCAAATAAAATCTTTGCAATATCCTGCAAAAATCAGCAATATTTCTATCAAAATAGCATCAAATTCAAATCTCAGATTAATAAATAAAATTTCTCTAATATTTAATAAAAAGGGAATAAACTGGGGCAAAATTACCGTTTTATCCTTGATAAGTGAACTAAAAAGTGCTCTAATTTATCAACTAATTTTCACTTATCAGCTCCTTTAATATATTTTAGAATTCGAATGACTGCATCCCAATGACCTGCACAAGGAGAATTAAGAAACTGACTTACCACACTAACTGCAAAAGAGATGTTTGGACGAGTGACAGTGAGATAGTTCAGTTTTCCAACCAATCTCCTGTATCTCTCAGGATCTAATAGTGGCTCCCCCTGACCTGGTAGAAGTTTAGCATTTGGATCCATAGGTGTGTCAACGAACTTGGAATTCATTAGCCCAGTCTCCTCTAAAATATCCAATGCATACTTTTCTCTGAGAAATTACAATTCCATTCTTGGATTATGCTACCTCAATCCTTAAGAAGTATCTTAATCTGCCAAGGTCTTTAGTCTGAAAATGATGACAATTTTATTGTTTTATCTGTGAAATGCCATGGTGATCACTACCTGTAATGACAATGTCGTCAACATACACTACCAAGTAGATACACTGTAACATCCTAAATTTTATTAGAATAAAGATTAAATTAATTAAATAAATGAGTAGAGGAAATGATTAATTAAATAGGTGATTAAATAATGGGATTAATATTATTATTAGTTTTAATCCATAATGATAGTTTAAAATTTAAAAAGAAGTTAAGGGGTTGAGGATGGGCCCAAGCCCAATTAGGCATTTTAGTAAGGAGGGGTTAATAGATCACCCTAATCCTTATTCATATTATCGTCAGAGAGCGAAACACTAAGGAGGGTAGAAACTGAGAGTCAAGAGAGAGTTGCTGCAGAGTAAGCATCAAGAACCAAAAAGGGACTTCCTTGCTGTAATCGAGCTTTGTTTAAGGTACGGTGGGGGAGAGGGTGCTGCTTGTATATGCATGTAGGGGTGCTTGGGTAGTAACCTAAGAGTATAAATTCATATTGATGTATGTATAACTGAGATTGAATGATCTAAACTGTTGATTTATGATTGATTGGATGTATATTGATGATTTATTGGGTGAGATTAAAGATGATATTGAGAATAATGAAAAGGGGGAATTAGGGATTTGGGGATTTAGGGGTTTTGATGAATTGGTTGTATAATCTGTGAAAAGATTGTTGTTTTGCTGAGTTTTGGATGATATTAATGATTATGAATGATGTTTATACGAAAAAGATTGATTAGAGATTGATTGGAAGGGTTTAGAGATGTTAGAAATCGTGAAATTTGCAATCTGCGTCGCGGATAATCGATTACCAGGGTGTTCTGGGCAACCCAGAAGTGCTGATTGTTGCTGGTAATCGGTTACAGGTTTGTGGTAATCGATTACCAGAGAGTTTGTTTGTAGGTAATCGATTACAGGGGTGCTGTAATCGATTACCAGAGTGTTTGGTTGCAGGTAATCGATTACAAGGTGGTTGTAATCGATTACCAGAGACTTTGTTTGCATGTAATCGATTACTGGAGGTTGGTAATCAATTACCAGAGTGGATTTTGAGAGCCGAAGTGCTTAATGATGCTTTATATGCTTGATGATGATTTGGTATGCATATAATTGGTGATTATGCAATGTAATTGATGATGATTTGGTATGCATATAGTTGGTGATTATGCAATGTAATTGATGATGATATGGTATGCATATAGTTGGTGATTATGCAATGTAATTGATGAAGATTTGGTATGCATATAGTTTGTGATTATGCAATGTAATTGATGTTATTTTGGTATGCATATAGTTGGTGAATATGCAACGTAATTGATGTTATTTTGGAATGCATATGGTTGGTGAATATGCAATACGTTTAATGATGATGTTACTCGAGTTGTGCGGGCCCATAGAGGGGGTACAACTTAAGATAGATGCCTTGAGCATATGTGATGAGACCTAAATTGTGCGGGCCCATAGAGGGGGTACAACTCAGGGGATCAAGATGGGGCGTTCGATGCACGGGCCCATAGAGGGGGTGCAACCTAGGAGTGATTGTACTGGCCCATAGAGGGGGTGCAACCTAGGGTCGAATGTCGTTGTGCGGGCCCATGGAGGGGGTGCAACCTATCAGATTGTGTGTGGTAACTCCGGTAGACTATCTTGATACTAACTAGAGTGATTGACGAGGTGCACCCATTGTGCGGAGTTCCAAGTCATGATCTTTGGGTAGGTGATGAGATGAGTTTTGGTGCATATGATAATTTGGTATACTCAACGATGGAATTGACTTATATAATAATGTTGGTGAGTTTTGGTGCATACATGTTGGATGTATATGTGTTATATCTGATGATGATATTGAGTTACAAATGATGTTATGAGTATTAATGATTAATGAGTATTATGTGAGTATGTGATTCTTTTGGTGAATGATGGTGTGGGGTTTATATGTTGGTATAAATGAATAGCTATATGCTGCTTTATAGATGATGCTTATATGATAGATTTTTTGATGTTTTGGTATGAGGTATGATGAATGATTATGTTGTTTATATGTGGGTGAGGATAGGGTAGCCTCCTATGTGTATGTATGGGTAGTATTCTTTTCCTCACCGTATTACTGTGGATATTTTTTTACAGGTGTTGATGATGACACGATTGGTTTCGAGTTTGATTAAAGGAAATGTGATCTGATAGATGTGACATCAGGGTATAATTTGGGGGTCTTTTATCATGATTCTAGTTAGGAAGTTTTTGTAAACCATTTTGGATGCCTTGCACGGCAAGTAGGATGTTTAGTTGTTTTTATTTCTTTGGAGATTCCGCTGCATGAGTATTGGATTACATTTGAAGTTTTATTTCGTTTTAATTAAGTTGTGTTTCGAACTAATGAGGTTTACCCATTGTGGGACATTATCTTTTCTACATTTCAATTTATTAAACATATAAAAAGTACGGGGTAGAAGGGTGTCACATACACCCAGCAGCTGAATGGCGATAAAACACAGAATGGTCAGCCTCACTCCGAATCATACCAAACTGCTGGACTACTGTACTGAATCTACCAAACCAAGCCCTGGGAGACTGCTTAAGACCATATAAAGACTTGCGGAGAAAACACACCAAGCCTGAAGACTCCCCCTGAGCAACAAAACCAGGAGGTTGCTCCATATAAACTTCCTCCAACAGGTCACAATGAAGGAAGGCATTTTTTTACATCTAACTTATAGAGGGGCCAACGACGAATAGCAGCCATGGCTAAAAATAATCTGACAGAAGCCATCTTGGCAACGGGAGAAAAAGTGTCACCGTAGTCTAACCCAAATATCTGAGTATAACCTTTGGCTACTAATCGAGCTTTGAGCCGATCAAATGTGCCATCAAGGCCAACTTTCACCGTGAAGATCCACCGACAACCAACAACAGATTTCCCAGGAGGCAGAGGAACGAGATCCCAAGTACCACTATTCTGAAAAGCACACATCTCATCAATCATAGCTTGTCTCCAACCACGGTGGGCTAAGGCATCACCTGCAGTTTTAGGAATAGACACAAAGGAAATGGAAGAGAGACAAGTATAATGGGATGGGGATAACCTGTGATAACTCACAGTGACATAATGAGGGGAAGGATTACGAGTGGAGCGTATACCTTTACGAAGTGCAATAGGGAGATCAGACTCAGGAGGTGAGGCCGAAGGAGCCGAAGGAGGTGGGACCGGAGGGGACGGAGGAATTGGCTCCGGAGGTTAAGGAATTAGACTCAAAGTAGAGAGAAGACTCAAAGAACGTGATATCAGCTGAAATGAGATATCTAAGAAGAGAGGGTGAGAAACATTTATACCCCTCTGAGACTGAGGGAAGCCTAAAAAGACACACTTATGAGACTTAGCGGACAATTTATCAAGACCAGGACTAAGATTGTGAACAAAGCACGTAGACCCGAAGACTCTAGGAGGTAAGGGGTGGAGTGGTTGATGAGGGAACAATATAGAGTTAGGGACCTGGTTGTTTAGGACAGAAGAGGGCATGCAATTGATTAGATAGCACGCAGTGAGAACAACATCACCCCAAAATTATTGAGGGACATGACCATGAAGCAAAAGGGTTCGAGTTATTTCAATGAGATGTCTATTCTTGTGCTCTGCAACCCCATTTTGTTGATGGGTATATGCACAAGAGGTCTGATGAAGAATACCATGGGAAGCTATCAATGTTTGAAAAGAATGGGAGAGATACTCACGAGCATTATCATTGGAGAGCACGGATAGAAACACCAAATTGATTTTTGACTTCATTATAAAAGGATTGAAATATGGAAAACAACTCAAAACGATTTTTCATTAAAAACAACCAGGTACATCGAAAATAATCATTAATGAAAGTAACAAAATACTGAAACCCTAAAGTAGACCTAATACAACTCGGACCCCAAATATCAGAGTGAACTAAAGCAAAAGGAGACGAAGCTCTATTATTGACACTCCTAGGAAATGGACTACGACTATGTTTTCCTAATTGACATGACTCACACGACAAAGTTGACAACTTAGACAGACTCGGTACTAGTTGTTGTAGTTTGGCAAGGCTAGGGTGACCCAACTGAGCATGGATGAGAAGGGGAGAATCCACCACCGAGCCAGTATGAGCAGAAGTACGAAGCTGATAAAGGCCATGAGACTCACATCCGGCGGCAATCATCCGTCCCGAACTCCGGTCCTGTAAGAAAACAGAGTCTTTAGTAAAAGAAATGACACAATCAAGAGAACGAGTGAGACAACTAATGGATAATAAGTTAAATGGAGACCCAAGGACATAAAGGACATTATCAATGGAGAGAGAAGGAAGAGGGTGGATAATACCAATACCATGGGATGGGGCCTGGGAGCCATTAGCCAAAGTTGAAGGGAATCAAGCATGTGGTCAGGGTGCAGCGGAAATAAATGGATTCCCTCCCTTGTTATAATCGTTTTGCGAAAACACGAATCAAGGCATAAAAAGTATTGAAACGAAAGGTCGTACCTTATTAGGATTATAAACGAGGCAAGTGTCGCCACGTCTCTATTGGTATCCACGCCAACAGCCGGACTAGGAAACCTTCCTCAGCTCTGCTAGTAGCCTTAGAAAGTAAGAAGCGATTGCTCATGTGTATGGGGTAGTGCATCTCATGCTCTATTTATAGAATGGTGGCTAGGGTTTTATCCCCTCACTCACTTAACCCTCATACTTATGGGCTTGGCCCATTATGTTATAATAATTCTAATTAAATTAAATTAGAATTATTATCCTTTTCCTAGTGGCTTGTTGTATGCGTGTGACCCAATATGATTTTAATATTTGGTTATGATATTAAAATACAATCCTTTTATATTTAATATCATAAATAGTGAGCGGTATCTAGCAACACATCACTATCCAAATATTGAGATTATCAATAACTTTGATAAATCCTATTTTATGATAATAATTTATATGATCTGTCCCTTTGTCCAAATATCTAATTGAACACAATGGCATGGATTGTGTCAACCTTGTATAGTTCAATTTATATTTTCTTGATCCCCAAGTAGACTGTACAGAAAATAAATATCTCATATTTATCCTCCTGAGCATGGCCATTCATTTTGCAGTCTCACTTTATCAAGAGGCCTAGAGATATAACTCTTGTTACGTAGGAGGGACAAATCCCATCTAGGGCACTCACATTCCACCACATAATTTATTATATGTCCAAAAACCAACTTTATGATTACTCTGTTATAGGTAACGTTTGATGATAATTAAAACATATAATTCCTTATGTAGGAATCGTAGTGATTTCAGGTCGAAGGACTTCATATAACATTTATCAATTTAAGAAACGTTCATGACACTTATGTAACAATCCATGCAACGTTCTTAAGGTGGGTCTGTCCAGTACACCATTACTCTTAATGTGTACCTATATGAGCACATGATATCTCATATCCATGATCTATGAGACATGATCATCAATGAACTCACATACTAGTCTAAATGCATCTTTGTCCTAAGATGATACTTGACTAGGGACTATTTTAAGAATAGTTCTTCACAAGATCTCACGATCAAGTCATCTACTTGATTTCTTATGAAGTTTAAGATTACTATTCTAAGGACAATAATTATATTCTAAAAGAATAAGTTGCCTTTATAAAATAACATGATACAAGTGATGGATGTTCATAAACATATAAGTCTCTAGTGCATAAAAGACATTATCAATGGAGAGAGAAGGAAGAGGGTGGATAGTACCAATACCATGGGATGGAGCCTGGGAGCCATTAGCCAAAGTCACAGATGGTAAGTGACCAGAAGTGGAAAGGGTAGAGAAAAGGGATTTATTACCAGTAATATGATCGGTGGCACCAGGACCAAGAACCCAAGGGCCAAGGGAGGTGGAGGGAGTGAGACCAGCAAAGGAATTACTCGTGTGCACAACAGAAGGAGTGGAACCGGAGGCCTGACGATCCTCATACCATTTAAGGAAGTCGTTGAAGATAGCTGGTGGTACTGGATGATTAGAGGAAGTAGCATCAACATCAGACATAGTAGTAGCAGGAGTAGCCATAGGTTAATTGTAGGAGAGAGAAACCACCACAGGAGAGAGAAAAACGTCCAAAAAAGGAAGAACCCGCGAGTACCAGACCTGAAACACACAAACAAAGACCAGATCGGGATAGAGGACACCGAGGTGAGTCTGGCGGCGGCGAGGGCGGCCGGAACGGCGGCTGGACGCGCCACCACTCGCGGCTGACGGAGGAGAAACGCGCCGGTGAAGTAACAACGCGTGAGAGTGCATCTCTGCTCCGATGGACACGATGCCGGCGGCGTTGGACTCGGATTGACGGCACGAGTCCGATGGTAGTGGCTCTGGTAGGATTCACGGCGGGAGGCGGTTGCGGGAGGCGGTGGCAGCGACAGAAAAGAGGGGAAAAATGCCGGAAAAATAACACGGCAACACGGGCAGACCGGAAATCGGAATGAGACACGGTTTCCGGAAAAAAATTTGACACCAATGGACAGTGGGTCCACTGGGAAGGCACGAACTAGGGTTATCTCTCGTTAGTCTCTAGATACCATGTTGATATGAAGAGAAAACGAGAGACATATGATAGAATCCGTGTGTTTAGAATACATAGCGGAAAATAATATATATACACATAACTGTATTTACAAATATACATAGTGATAGGCCCAAGCCCATATCTACCATATGATACACTAACAATAACAATCTAACATGAACAATGAAGGAAATCTGAATTACTACTTTGGTTCTGAAGGATGTATAAGTCTGAAGACTAAGGCACTGACTGAAGACTGAAGACCAAAGCCTAGTCTGAAGATTAAAGACTGAAGTGTTGTCTGAAGACTAAAATGCTAACTGAAGCCAAGTTGTGTGATGTCAAAAGGTTTGACTGACGTAGTATGACTTAGTTTGCACCACTCCTTAGGAGTTACAAAAAGTAGCTTTTTGGGATATCTTTTTGAATTAACCGGCGCAAAAAGAGGATATTTGGAGTAGCTTTCTGCTGTAGTCAGATAAAGTACTGCTTACCTCGTACTTGCATCAAAGATGTCTCACAACATGAGTATTTGCACCTAAAGTTATCTCTTAACGGACTTCTCAACACCTAGTGCCCTAGAAGCCTATAAATACCAGAAATCTCACTAAAGACGATGATGATATTTTTGGAAGATCTTTAGCAAAAACTCCGTGAGAAAAATTGTTGAAAATCAAAAAGCTCATGTGAAGAAAAACGCTGTCAAATTTTCTTTAGAATTTCTTTTAGAAATTCATTGTACAATAAACTTTCATATCCAATGTTAAATTACTATTATTTTTGTACATTTTGAACGAAGAACTGTAAGTTGTAAGTTCATTTCTCTTTGTAAACACTTTAAGAGTGCTGAGAGCCTGAAGAAGCTTGGTGGAAGAAAGAATACTTGTCTAAGAGCCTGAAAAGGCTTGGTTGAAGAAAGAATACTTGGTGTAGAGCCCGAAGAGGCTTGGTGGAAAGAATACTTGTAATCTGTTAAGATTAGTGAAAAATCCAGTAGCGTGTTGGCTCTGGGACTAGACGTAGCTCACAAGTGAAGTGGGTGAACCAGGATAAAATTGGTTGAGTATTTTCCTTGCCCTTAAACTCTTTACGTTTGATTTTAACTAACAAGAAGAGGGTTTTTGAACTGGGTTCTTATAAGTAGTTATTAAAACTAAATTTGTGAAAACATTTTTAATACCTCTGTCTGAACATTTTCAGACAAGGAACAAAATTTCAGACAGCTTTCAAACCTGTCTGAAACATCTTAAAACTAAGATTACGAAAAGGCTTCCTAAAAACTTTAAAGTTTATAAAAACACTATTCAACCCCCTTCTAGTGTTTCCAGTGTGTTCCTACAGTTGGTATTAGAGCTCAGCCTCGGGTTGAGCACTTGACCATGTTGAGGAAGAAGATCCATATGGAAACCTCTACAAGCACAAGCCACTATATCACAGAAGGAGCAACTGTGACAAGGCCTCCAGCATTCAATGGTGTTGATTACCATTACTGGAGAGATCGTATGAAATTGTTCATTGAGAGCAGCAACATTGATCTTTGGGACATAGTCACTTATGGTGATTATATTCCCATGCATGATGGACAACCCATACCTAAATCTGATTGGACAAGTGAACATAAAGCTAGAGTACAGCTAAATGCCAAGGCTAAACCCTACCTAGTTTGTTCCCTCAACAAACCAGAGTATGAGAAAGTTCATGGATGCAACACTGCCAAGGAAATATGGGACACATTGGCATCAACCCATGAGGGTACTGAAAATGTCAAACAATCAAAGATTAGCATGGTTGTACATTAGTATGAGATGTTCAAGATACGGGAGTCAGAAACCATTGACCAAATGTTTGGTAGGTTTCAGACCATAACAAATAGACTCAAGTCCCTAGGAAGAACTAACGAATCTGGAGATCATAATCGAAATATTCTAAGGAGCTTACCAACGGCTTGGAGAACCAAAGTTAACGCTATTCAGGATGCAAAGGACTTTAACATCCTGAAGATAGAGGAACTAGTGGGATATCTTAAAGTTCATGAGTAAAAACTTGGTGAGGATGTGTCTAAGAAAAATTCATTGGCACTAATCACAAAGACTAAAGAGACTAGGCATGGAGCCATTAAAGCCATGCAAGCTGAAGAAACTTCAGAAACTGATGAAGATTCTGAAGCTAGATCTGATGAAGATTATCTTTCCTTGCTAAGAAGGAGGAGCAAAAGAATGTTGCAGAAAAAAGGAAAGTTCAGAAAAGAACAACCCTTCAAAAGAAAAAAATGGTAGGTCAGGTAAGGATACATCCATTACTGATAAAATAACGTATTATGAATGTAAATAGTTAAGTCATATAAAGGCTTATTGCCCCATACTGAAGAAATCCTTCTTCAACAAGAAAAAGGGACTGATGGCAACATGGGAAGACCTAGATGACTCAACCTCAGAAGAGGAAAAAGATTCAACTGAAGAAGAAAATCTTTGTATCATGGCAAGTCTGCCATCTTCATACAGCTTAGACTCTGAGGTAAGACCCCAATCTGATCCTAATCTTCAAGAGATATTTGATGATTTACTGGAAAGTTCAAAAGAACTCTTTTGAAGAATACAAGGATCAAGAGCATACACAGAAATGTGTAACAAGAGTGAGGCTCTTGAACAAGAAAATCTTGTACTCAAGGAGGAACTTGAGAACTATAAGAGGGGTGGTTCTGAAAACCCTTCTGAAGAGGTTGAAAACTTTAGTAGAAGGTTAAGGAGCTCACCTTAGATCTTACCAACTTTGTTAAGGGAACTGAAAACCTAAACAAGTTGTTAGGAATTCAAGAAAGTTCCAATAACAAGTGTGGGCTGGGATACTCTGAAAGTGAGTCATCAAATACCTCAGATGTTAAGTTCAATAACCCCAAAAAGGTCTTCAAAGGTAAAAGGTGTTCCCATTGTGGCAAACCTGGACACCATGTGTCAAGATGCAGACACAAAGGGAAAATATAACCCTAAACTAACAAAAAAGGACCCAAGAAGGTATGGGTACCTAAATATTTAATTATTCTTGTTGCAGATGTGTTTAATAGGAGAAAGGAAACCCCTCAAATGGTACCTGTGTAGTTGGCAAAGTCTTAAGAAGGGGGGTTGAATAGAGATGCGTTTAATCTTGTTTAAAAAATTTAAACTCGTTTTTGACTTAAGTTCTCAAGTGATTTCGGTTGAATGTCAGATGGTTAGTCATAGACAGATGCGAATGAAGTTCTGACTTGAACTTATATCAGTTGAAAAAGATTAGTTTATAACTTTCTATATAAAAAATTGATTGTTCTATCTTTAAGTGGTGAAAACTGGGTCTGAGTTAAATATCAACTTTAAAACTTGGTTTTGAGAATCTCAAAAGAAAATTTTGAATTTACTGAATGCAAAGTCAGAAGTAAATAAGTTATAGAGTTAGAAGAAGATAAACACAACAAGATTTATATTGGTTCACTCTTATCAACCAAGAGCTACGTCCAGTCCTCACGTCAGTGAGATTTATCCACTAACTTCAACAAGTTACAAGTATTCTCCTTGAAGGGCCTCTTCAGGCTCCTAAGTGTTCTTGTCCAAGCTTCACCACTCAACACCACAGTCCAGAAAACACCTTCTGACTTGGTGGAGGAGTTACAACAAAGATGAAAGAAAGATAAGAGTTTTTCTCAACTTGAGGATGTAAACACACAAAAGTGGGAATCAACAGTGAAGTCCCCAACTTAAGTTACAATGAAATCCCATAGATTAAAACTCAAAGATTTGATAAACAATAAATTTGTGGGAAAAAAACAGAAAAGATGAATAAAACAGTAGAGAGTTGTTCCTGCAGAGTTTCTGTACTTTTACGCGTGAATTAATGCATTGCTTCTGATTTTTAAAGGTTTTCCTTTAAAGCTAGTCGTTTATAGCCATTGGACTTTCATAATAGCTCTTTGTACTTTGTATCAGTACTTTGGATACATCACCATGATGTACTTGCTTCTGTCCGGATACAGAATGCTTCTGCGTCTGACTTGTTTCAGTGTCTGACTTGTATCTGTATCTGACCTTCATTTTGATTCTGACCTAAGTAATGCTTCTGAGATATGTTTCTAACTATGTGCTTATTGCATTTTCAGCAGATGGTTCTTTCAAGGATCTTGAGGCTTCAACTCTTGTTTCTGAGTTATAACCTTGTCTTAACCATTTGGTTCTGAGTCTGACTTGCATTCATTTGTGTCTGGCTCTAAGATTTTCTTATGGTGCTTGATGAATTGTGATTCTTAAGCCTTTGTATCTGCAACTTAGTCAGATTCTAAAATGCTGCACACTCAAGTAGATGGGTCAGATACAAAAGTAACTCAGATTCAAACTTGAAATTTTTAATAAGTCAGAGCTTGTGCATCTGAGGGTTTGTCTTAACATTATCCCCCTTTTTTATGATGGCGAAACATCCTAGAAGTAAAAATTTAAGTTCTTTCTGATGAAAATATTATATATGTGAAAAGCTCCCCCTGAGTGATACGAACTGGAAGCGTAAAGATAGGAATGTCTTAAAGATCAATTAACGGTAAGGAGCTTGACACAATCCAAGACCTGCTGGAAGCACCAAAGCTATCAAATATAGGAACTTAACACAATCCGTGAACTACTGGAAGCACTAAAGTTATCAAATATAGGAATTTGACACAATCTGTGACCTGTCGGAAGCACCAAAGTTATCAAGATATAAGCAACTTGACCCTAACCAAGACCTGCTGGTAAAACCTAAGTTATCAAGTAGTTCTTTAATCCAACAACAAAGGATAAGCTCTCACAATAAGAAAACTCAGATTTTATTGAATTCAACTGTGTGTCTACAAACTGACTCTGAAAGCCAATATATAGCAAAGAAATTCCCTAAAATAAACTATCTAAAAGATATAGTCCTAAATTAAATAGACTTAATCCTACATAAGATAAAATATAATCCTAAAAGATTTAATCCTAGATAAGATAAAATATAATCCTAAAAGATTTAAATATAATCCTAATAGATCTGATATTGATTCCTAACAGATCTGATCCTAAATAAATTAGTTACAATCTGATTAGATACACTTTCCCGAAATAGGCTCTCCTAAGATTCGGATAACAGACATATCCGATTGTGAGATCAGATAGCACTCTTGTACTTCAATCCAAGTTAAGTTAAACCACTATTTTGGATCTTCTTCTGCTCGGTGGTCTACTTTCCTTTGAAATTCAGTGATCAAGAGTTGCAAAGCTCTCTTCATTCTCTCAGATCTGGCCCCGGTTATTGGACCTTCAATCCCTTGCAATGCATCTGAGGCATCTTGGTTGAGGTCAGACAAGATCGTGTCATTCCTCCTTCTTTGAAAGGATTCGTCCTTGAATCTGAGTCATCACCTACATCAAATAAAGATAAGTCAATTACATTAAATGTTGCACTAACATTACCATATTCACTTGGAAGATCTATCTTGTAGGCATTGTCATTGATCCTCTCTAGAACTTGGAATGGACCATATCCTCTTGGTTGAAGCTTGTTCTTCCTTTGAGTTGGAAACCTCTCTTTCCTCACGTGAATCCAGGCTCAGTCGCCTGGTTCAAATACTACCTTCCTCCGCCCTTTATTGGCTTTTTTAATACTGCTCATTTTTCCTCTCAATATCAGCTCGAACCTTTGCATGTAACTCCCTGACATAACCTACTTTCTTTCTACCATCTAAGCTGAAAAATTCATAAACAGGTAATGGCAAAATATCCAAAGGAGTTAGTGCATTAAAACCATATACAACCTCAAATGGAGAAAAAGAAGTAGTATAACAGTCCGGTTATATGCAAACTCAACATGTGGCAAACATTTTTGCCATTGCTTTAGATTCTTGTCAATGATAGAACGTAATAAGGTTGGGTTTGTTCTATTTAATGCTTCGGTTTGTCCATCCGTTTGAGGATATGCAACAGTAGAAAATAGAAGCTTTGTTACCAATTTATTCCATAAAGTCCTCCAAAAATGACTTAGGAATTTAACGTCCCTATCACTCACAATTGTCCTTGGTAAAGCATGCAATCGGACAACTTCCTTAAAGAATAGGTCAACAATTTCTGTTGCATGTATGTCTTTGAACACGCAATAAAGTGTGTCATGATACTAAACCGATCAACAACAACAAAAATACTATCTTTACCACTCTGAGTTTTTGGCAAACCGATCATAAAGTCCATAGAAATATTTGTCCAAGGTTGCTCAAGAAAAGTCAAAGGTGTATAAAATACATGCAAATTTAATTTTGACTTAGCTTGCTTGCATATTATGCACCTTTCACACTCAGCTCGAACGTCTTTCTTCATGCTCGGCCAGGATGTCCAGTGTCTTTTGCACTCCAAAGTGTCCCATCAAATTGCCTCCATGGGTCTCCTTGATCAACAATTCTCTTAGAGAACTGACCGGTACGCATAGCTGGTTCCTTTTGAACAAAAATCCTTCATACCTATAAAATTTCTCACAAGATCGGTTAGAACAAGAATCCCAGATATATTTAAAATTAGGATAATTTTCATACAGACCTTTAATTTGTTCAAAACCTAACAATTTTTCATGTAAAGAAGTAAGTAAAACATACCTCCTTGACAAAATCATCAGCAACTATATTGTCCTTACCATTTTTATACCTTATTACATATGGAAACATCTCAATAAATTCCAACCACTTTGCATGTCTCTTTTGAAGCTTTCCTTGAGATTTTAAGAACTTTAGACTTTGATGGTCAAAATGTATAACAAACTCTCTTGGCCACAAATAATGTTGCCAAGTTTGTAATGCCCTTACCAAGGCATACAACTCATTGTCATAGGTCGGATAGTTCAATGCTGCCCCATTAAGCTTTTCACTAAAGTATGCAATCGGTTGGGATTCCTGCATTAAAACAACCCTTATACCAACACCAGAAGCATCACATTCAATCTCAAAAGATTTATAAAAATTGGGTAAAACAAGCAAGGGTGCATTTGTTAATTTCTCTTTTAAAGTGTTAAAGGCATTTTCATGTGCATCCGACCATTGAAACACAATATTTTTCTTAACAAGTTCATTTAAAGGCGCAATAACAGTGCTAAAATCTTTCACAAATCGACTATAAAAACTTGCTAACCCATGGAAACATCTCACTTCACTAGCACTCTTTGGGGTCGGCCACTCTCTAATAGCCTTAACTTTTTCCTCATCTACACTTACCCCTCTTTGAACTTACCACAAAACCTAAAAATACAACAGAATCAAGGCAAAAGGTACATTTCTTTAAATTAGCATATAATTTATTTTCCCTTAATAGTTAATACCTTAAAAACAACATGTACGTGATCAGCATGTGCATTATAAGATTTGTTGTAAACCAAAATGTCATCAAAGTAAACTACCACAATTTTTCCTATGAAAGAGCGCAACACATGGTTCATTAACCTCATAAAAGTACTAGGTGCATTAGTTAAGCCGAAGGGCATCACTAACCACTCATACAAACCATACTTTGTTTTAAAAGCCGTTTTTCACTCATCACCCTCTTTCATTCAAATTTGATAGTAACCACTTTTCAAATGAATTTTAGAGAACAAAAAAGCACCATGCAACTCATCATGCATATCGTCCAACCTAGGAATTAAATAACGATACTTTACCGTTATCTTGTTAATGGCTCGGCAATCAGTACACATACGCCAAGAACCATCTTTCTTTGGTACCAATATTACCGGCACAACACATTGACTAAGGCTCTCCCTTACATACACTTTTTCCATTAGTTCACTGACTTGTTTTTGGATCTCCTTGGTCTCATTCGGGTTGGTTTTGAATGTTGGCCGATTTGGTAGAGCACAGTCGGGTACAAAGTCAATCTGGTGTTCTATACCTCTTGAAGGCGGTAATCCTTGAGGTAGCTCATCTGGAAAGACTTCTCCAAACTCCTACAACAAATTTTGAATTTCAGAAGGTAAAGAATTGTTAGAATCATCAGAGAAGTATAGATCTTTAAAAACAAGAATTAATAATTGCCCTTTATCTAACAATACACTTTCAACTTCCCTTTTTTCTTGCAAAAGCGTTCACTTTGCTTCTGCCCTGGCTCAGTTGTAACGTCGAACAGACATGCAATCTTGAAGTCGGATTCGATCTCATGCCCATTTCTCTCTTCTCTTTTCTTTCTTTTTCTTGAACAGAAAGTTGTTCTTCCAACTCCTTGCTCTCCCTAGCAATTCTTATTTGATTTGCATATGCTTCAGAAGGCTGAATATGGGTTAGCACAAAGGTTTTATTATTTAATTTAAAGCTATACCTGTTGTGATACCTATCATGTGTTACTCTCCTATCAAATTGCCATGGTCGGCCAAGTAGAATGTGTCCAGCATGCATAGATGCAACATCACACAAGACTTTGTCTTCATATTTTCCAATGGAAAATGAAAGCAAATTTTTTTTTTCTACCCTTATGTCCACTGCAGTCTATAAGGATTAGGATGTTTTATGGTAGGTAATTTTAATTTCTCAACCATCAAAATGCTAGCAACATTAGTACATCTACCACTATCAATTAAAAGACTGCAAACTTTATCACTTACGCTACACCTTGTATGGAATATGTGTTCATTTTGTTCCTCAACTCCTCCCATCTTTGGTTGTGCATTCAACACCCTCCTGGTGACTAATTGATGTGGACATCAGTCAAGCAGTCAAAAAACTAGGGGGACCCATGACAAGGGCGCAAGCTAGGAAGGCTAAGGAGGCACTACAACTTGTCATCAAAGAAGTCCAACCTCCAAATATGAACAACATTAATGGAAGTATTCAGTTCATTAATTGCACTCAGGTTGAAGAGGACGGGGCCATTGATGAAGTGACAGTTGCATTTAAAGCAACTACCAGTTGAAGCACCTTCAAGAGCAAATGATGTGGCATTGTGGGCGGCCAAGATGTGGCATTGTGGGGGACCAAATCTTCTTTGATTTTGCTGAATAAATTAGTTTATTTGCTTTCAATAAGAATTAGGAAGTTACAAAACATTTGAGTTAATAATTTTGTTGGTTACAAGACAAGGTTGTAATGTAGTTTAATTGAATTAACCACCTTGTCTACTAGCCGTTGAAAGAGCTTGCTAGGTGCGGCTGAACCTAGACATTTTTGGAGCTACATGGAAGCCTCTAACCTAGAGCAAAGTTGCGGCCAACATGTGATCAATTGGCTGAATAATGAGTCATAAAAAATGTGCCAACAAGGTTGTAATTGGCTGATTAAATTGCCATCAAAGTTACAGCCAACATTCATGAGATGGAGGTTACAATTTGATTGCACACTTGATTATTTGGGGCTGATTTATACGGCCACTTCATGGCTGATTCGATGACCATTTTACTACATGTTTGGTGGTTGCGTTTCAAGGATTAATGCAGCCACATGTGCCCAAAAATCTGAATGTAATTTGCGGCCAAGTAAGCTAGGTTTAGCCGAGTTTAGTTAGCTATTTTTATGTCTTGAATTATTTAATTTCTAGTAATGTATTTAGGGTTGCATGGGGGGTATTTTGGGGTGAAATAGGCGTGTAAACCTAGCTGGTTGCATGACCTTTGAGTGCCTTGTAATCCTTATAAAAACATGCTTCATGCATGCAAGAAGGTTAGAATGTTTTATGCAGAAAATTACCTTTACTTTGAGAGTGTTTCTCTAAGTTTCTTGCTAGTCAAGAGTGAAGATTATCAAAGGTTCTACACCTTTGTGTGTGTATCTTCAAGGACTTATCTTTCAAGTCTTGAAAGTGTGACGTCCACCATCTATCTCTTCTACGTTTTCTATTTGTTCAAAACCTATTTTTCCTATACGTAATACTTGAATTATATGTGATTTATTCTTCAAGTTTTCAAAGGGTGAATCTCATTTTGGCAAGGTTACTAATTGCTATTCATCTATTTAATTTAAATTGGTGTTAGAAAATCAAGAAAGAAAAAGAAAAGAATATAGCAAAAGAAAAGAAAAAGAAAATATTGCAAAGAACAGAAAAAGTGCTTGTCAAGAAAAGTGATATTTTATTCAGAATTTTCTAAGGTCCATTCAAAATAGAACCTCAAGGTTCATATCACTAATGCATTACCATGGTCTGGTTTGGTGTATTCCATTTCACTGCAATCCTCCAGCTTGGGTATTTCATCATCTTCTTCTTCACTTGCACTTTCCACTTCACCATTGTCACGCATGAGTATGATCCTCTTGTTCGGAAAATCAGAAGTAATATGTCCAAGACCTTGACACCTGAAACATTTAATTTCACGTGCTTTAGAAGATGAATTAAATTCAGACTTACCTTTACTAGCTTAGGTCGGTTGTCCGATCTTTGCCTCTTCTTTTGGTTGAGTTGCCGGTTTGCAGGTCGACCATAATTTCCAAGGGGTACTAGGAGTTCTTGGAAATCTTACAACTTTGGATTTGAGTTGTCTCTCCACTTGGATTGCTTTGTGTAATAAATCCTCCATCTCCACATAAGGCCCCATATGTACCGTTATATCCCATCAAGATAATAACGTATATGCCTATACAAAAGAATATCCACAAAAGGGGTTAAAGCCACTAAGGGACCCAACCAAAATCTCCACTCCACCAATCAAGCATTCGAACGAGGACCTTGCACATCTGAATATAATTCCCACATTGTGGGGTGAGACTAACATCCCAGTGAGCGTGATAAAACATGCAGTATAGGTAATCAGGCAAATGAAATGCAACAAACATATTCACGAATACAATACATGAAAGTAAGGAAGACATGACTGTGATGTGTTTTTACCCGACACTCGAGGTATTTTCTCTGGCTGTGACAATGATTGAGCACTTAGCCATGTGACCAAGGACCGTCGTCCAGGGCCACCTATGATTAAGTTTTATTATAAATCAACGAATAATGCTTGCTTTTCATTTTAGCTTGAGGACTCCCATCTTCCTCTTGGCCGAGAGATCAATGTGGTTACCTCATTCTTTCTTATGCATGATTGCTCGAAGGCCTGTGATGGTTCAAAGATCCTGTGATGGTTCGTAGACCCTGTGATATATGTATTTTCCTTGGCCAATGGTCCTTGAATGCTTAGAATACATACTTGTTTATGAACATGAATGGCATGGCAAACACCAATAACAATTTCATGGGGGTAACTACATCAAGACCTAGGCATACTTTAAGGTTTGGAAACCATAGCACATACCATTCAGGTATAATTTTCCAACCAAGAAATTAACCAATAACACTCATAAACAAGGTAAATAAGCATGGGAAGAAAGAAATAGGGAACATACAAGGGACCAAGTAAAATGGTAGTGAGTGAGTGACCACACTCACCTCAAAGGTAGGAAGAATGGAGATGATGAAGGGGTAGGGAGTGATGATTCCAAGATCTAGTAAAGTGGGAAGACTCCAATCCAAGATCTTTGTGCTCTTCTCTTTCTTAATCTCTCTATGGATTCTTTCTCTAAGAAGGAGGGAAAGAAATAAATGAGGAGCCCTAATCTTGAATCAACATTAAAAGTTGATTCACGGATTCTCACTCAAGCGAGAGAAAAGGTTCCTGAGAATATTCGCATCCTTGCTCAATCGAGAACTTCCTCGCTTGAGCGAAATTCACTCAGCAAAAATCCCCAACCTCTCTGACTTTGCCTCGCTCAAGCGAGAACCTCCTTGCTTGAGCAAGAGCAAATCATAGAGCAAACTCAATTTCTGAATTGAATTGTGCTTGGGCGAGTGGCTCTCGCTTAAGAGACCATACTAGTAACCAAAATTCCTGGTTTTTTACTGGTATGCTTGCTCAGGCGAGGCCTTCTCGCTTGAGCGAGAACACCATAATTCAGGATTCTGGTTTTCCACTCTTAATCCAATTTTTCCTAATTCATTTTACAAAAACCTATTTCCATTATTGCTTTTACTCATTAGAATAGTTAAATTTGGGATGTTACAATATCGATATGGGCCACACGACCTGAAGTGTGGAGAGCTCCTCCTCTATTTGAAGCCTAATTAACCTTGTTTTAGGCCGACATTATCTTAAAATCAAGATTTTGATCCCAATAAGTAAGAAGGCCATTCCAAGATTTATTTCCCATCCAACTAGGCTGTAACGCCCTAATTTCTAGAACTCAGAAATAGTGCCCGTTGGAGACACTACTCCTGTAATTCTTGAAATCACTTGGTTAAATTTTCGATATTGTCATGCAATTTACTTAAACTCTCCAACGATTAGTTTAAGTCACACAAATTCATACACAAAAATGGAGCTTAGGAAAAGAATCCTACACTTTAAAATAATAGGATTCCATAAATTCATACCGGAGGTCCGGAAGAATCTTCCTTTTAAATGAAAACTAAACACTAATCATAAATAAGCCTCCTTGGCTAAAATTACATACATACATATTTACAATATCTAACGGCAAGTAAATATACATCTGAAACAATTCTATTACAAGAGATTCCTATTCTAATAATAATCAGCTCCATTAACTCTTTCCCAATCCTCAATATCTTCTGGACGCCTGCACACTAAAGAAATCCCCGAAACGTGGGGTGAGACTAATGTCACAGCAAGTATAACTCTATGCATGAATGCAGGGAACAGATATATATGACATGTTAAACAACATTTATATCATCAATAATAATAACTATATCATTTCCACATCAGTCTCAGTATCATTTCCATATCAATATCAGTATCATTTCCACATCAATGTCAGTATATATGCTTATGCTGTGCCCGAAGGCTATGAAACAATCACAGTCTAGAGTTAGACCTGAGCTCAGACTACAGGGGATATCTCCCCAGGGGACGAATCCCACCCTACAGTATTTGACCGAAGTCCAGTATTGACCGAAGTCCAGTATTGATCGAATAACTAATTAGACATACGAATTGATAGGTAGTTCGTTCTCGATAGTTCGATCCTTTCGAAACTGACGAGAATCCATGTTCTATGTGAACCCGTATCAACTACCCATCAATTCCTATATCGTAATCAGTCACCAATCCTTAATTTCCATTGCGGATCAATTATAATTGGAGAGAATAGAGCGTTTCGACGTTACGATAGTTTCGAAACATTTCGATAGCCTCGAAAGTTTTGAAACTAAAGAACATTAAGAACCGCTCCGTTCTAACCAATTAGAATCATCCCAAGTCTTCCAACATCAATCACAACACAATCTAACAATCATAATTATATACACATTAGGCTTACTTGAATCGGTGGTAACAACTAGGATTTCGAACGTCTCGAGTGTTTCGATACTTTTACAAGTCTCGTAACTTTCGTAACTTCGAAATTCCTTCGTTTCACCTTCGATTCAAGCATCCTCTTATCAATCTCATTTATAACATCACAATTTCAATCAATTTAATCATAGAGAAAGGGATTTGAGAGTTCGGGGTCATACAAGGGACATATCGACATTTCCGCTATTTACGACTTTACGACCCTACGTCTCGATTCTCATTTCAACCAATAATCTAACTACAATCGGTACAAACAAGGAGTATAAACTCAATAGAATACTTAGATGAATCGAAATCGAGGGAAATACGATAGTTTCGTAAGTGTCGTAAGTTTCGACATTTTCGTTAAACTTCGAAACTAAGGATTTCGACTCTCGATTTCAATTCGTAAGCTCAATAAAACAATCAACATCCAAACAATCAAACAATCAACTTTCATTCAAGTATCCAGCCAAGAAAGGGAGGGGAGAAGAGGGGACATGCATAGGAGACCAATTCTACCCTAAGGGTGAGTTATACTCACAAATTGATGAATCCAAGAGGGAAATTGAAGATTAGAGATGATCCAAATGTTGATTCTAGCTTCAATCTACCTTCAAAACTCCAAAATTAGCTTCCTCTCACTAGAACTCTCACTTTCTCTCTCTAGGGTTCGAAGAAGGGGGGAGGGAGAATGAGTTTCTGCTGAATTTTCGCACCAGCATATATATATACACTGCTGGTAATCGATTACCAAACCCTGGTAATCGATTACCAGAGGCCGAAATGCGTTCCTGGAGGTCTTGGTAATCGATTACCACTTCTGGTAATCGATTACAATGAACCCAGAAACCTGGTAATCGATTACCAAACCCTGTAATCGATTACCATCAGCAAACCTCTCTGGTAATCGATTACCAACTCCTGGTAATCGATTACCAGGGACCAAAAACTCCCAAAATGATTCTAACAAGGTCTCAAACTCACATCTTACCCTTTCCCTACCTATTACTCACAATCCTAAGTGATCTTACAAGGTTTAGACCTACTGAACACACATGTTAACTAAGTTAAGAGTTGGAAAGCTACACAAGTACTAGGATTGGTTTAACACTAAGGTTTAACTTCTAAGATTTAACTCCTAAGTTCTTGACTTATCTTCTTCTTAATCTCTTACACATGGTTAATTATCTAATCCCTATTGAATAAACAAGCTCCTGGAGTGCGGGATGTTACACTCTACCCCCCTTAAGACAATTTTGTCCTCAAAATTGCTTAAGGCGAAGGAACTTTAAGGTTAACTTCAACTAGGAGGTTTTCAGAAATCCTCCCCACAGGCTTGATAACGAACATTCTAATACTCAGGAGTGGACTTAGGATTTCTATCTTACTTGACACTGGAGGAAAACTAAAGGTTTGACATCCGTCCTAACATACAAAACTTCTAACTTACTAAGAAAGGAGGTACTTCTAGTAGGTAGAAAACGGGCTGACTTGTGTAATTGGTCTAATACCACTTGGATGGCTTCAAATCTAGCTTGGATTCGAGGCACTCCCACTATGCTTCCGCTGCTAAACTCTCTCACTTCCACTCAGGGTTCCTCATGACAGTAGGGGTTCTAGTTGGTTGAAGTCCTATACTGACTCGTCGACATCCTATAGGTTGAAAAACACAATCTACCACTACTCCCTTCTGATAATTTCCCCTAACACTGGATACCTGAGGCTACCCCCCTTAAAGATACTGACTCCCTCTTAGAAGGAATCACCTCATCTCCTGCTCCGGAAACACTAACTATTGACTCCCCTCTTGAAGACTTGAGTCCAAACTCAAAGCCCCTCTAATTAGAGCTCTCAGCTCATCAAAAGATCTCCTTTAACTGACATAGGTGCCATGCTCCCCATTGGCTAAATCTAACTTGGGTTTCTAATCTTCCTTCACACTCTCTCCCTGTACTCATACTAAAGACATAAAGAAAGACTCTCTATCCTCTCTAAGTTTTCTAAATGGGCTCGAAAAGACACACCCTAGCAAACGTAACCATGAGAACAAAGTCTCATGCTACCACTAATTAAGATTTCTATCTCCATACCTAATCCAACATCCACCTATTGTTTTCTTTCAGATTTTATATTTCTAAATTTCCACTTATCTCACAAGGACTTAGTTAAGAACATCAAAACTCAATCCCTCGAATTACTACGTTTGTGTTGGTCAAAACATTCAACACTCACGTCGTGTTCCGAGAGATTAAGTTTGCATAAAACATAAATGAACACATTACACAAAAAGAAAACAACATTCATGTCACAACCTTAGAGATCTCCTCTCCCGGTCACGGCATGAATACGGGCTCTCCCTACTATCTTACCATCCCCTAAGGGGACCTCTCTCTCTCTATATCTCCTTACCGATTAGGCTGAACTTATTTGAGTTTGGGGTTCTAAGGAAAATGGAGAGTGACCTAATCTACGTCACTTCCTAGTCCTCCACTGAGTAAGGATTCCAATGCTACAAGGTTCTAACCCGGTGAACGCACCTCTTAATAGTTTTATCCTCTAATAATACACTAGCTAAGCTTATCTATACACGGTTAAAGCAAAACTTCAGGTTGGGTGAAACTTACTTAAGTTCAGGGTTAAATCTACCCTTTCTTAAAATAGTCTATACCGGGGTTATCTAGCTCACTAGAAGTTGGTTCCTCTTCCTTAAGGGAGCTGTAACTAGGGTTTCTCTCTTTGCTTGGTAACAATAAATGAAAATAGGTGGTCTAGAATGGTGGAGTTACTAAGTTAGATTTCCTGAGAAGTTTGGTTCTTCCTGACTCCCCTAGCTAAGTCCATTACCCAATTCTATTCCCGGTTACTACTTTAGGGTTACCAACTAGGATAATGATTCTAAAGGTCTGGATGGAATAATTTAGAGTGTTTCTCCTAAGGGTGAAGAGGAACTAAAGGTACTGTTTTCCTCTCATAATTTACCCACTTGCTAGGGCTAAGAATATTACTAGGACAAAGTCTAGAAGAGTTCTAGCACTAGACAATAAAAACCTCACTACCCTTCACTAGGAATTTCTATCTCATTCATTTTCTAACGTAACTTCAACTCCTAGCAGTTACTAATGGTAGTGTATTTCTTCCTAAAAGGCCTCTTAATTTGCTGGGTACCGGAACATTGCTCCTAAGGTCACTAGAAAGTTTTCTAGTAACAAACTAACAGGGTGAGATGGTGGTGGTCGCCATGACCACACTCTCTACTGGAAAAGTCTAAGGATTCGTTCATGTAATCCATGAACGAAACAAGGTAAGGTGGCGGAGAGAATCTTTACTCTCTCGACCGACTCCCGACTACCCTTAATGTGGCCTAAAGGATGCATCTAGTCTTACATTGGTTTTAAAGGAAGGTCTCAATTCACCAATTCCCCTTTCTAAGGTTGAGTCTATATGCCTATGTGTAGATGTATTCCTACTAAGCTTAATAACTTTAGGTGAGGTCTTAAACCTACTTAAGTTAAAGCCCTTTATACCCTTTTCTCTAAAATGGAATTTCTATGGTATCTCAAGCTATAGTCCCTCACTACTTCTACCATATCCTCTCAAGGATTTAACTCAAAGAAGTTTTTAACTATAAACATCAATATCAATCAAGCATTCAACACATCCATACATGAGACACAATTATTCAAATAGTTCTACATCATCAATCATTGGTAAGCCACACCAAACATCCAACACATACCAAGCACTCACAAAAACAAATCACAATCAATGTCACAAACATAGGACAACTCATGAGATGCAATCTTATACACCACACAATTGAAATCACACAATAAGCCATACACAACCATCCTACAAATATTAATCCAATCACTACCAACTAATTCAAAGGCGTCTAACTTTTATTAAGATTTTAAGGTCACATTCTATAAGGCTACTGGGGTAAAGGGTTTCCTAGGTACTCAACCTAACATATCTTCCTTCTTATATAAGAAAAAGGGTGGCTCTAACTTGGTTAGAGAAGTGTCCTAACTTCCGAACCAAAGTATCTTACTTACATAACAAACCATAATCTCCACATACGTCACCCATCATAAGAGTGATCAGTTCCTATGATGAGTAAACATATTAGAAGATCATAGTATGTCACAGGCAACTAACCTAACCACAGTCCAATTGGATTGAACTGCTCTGATACCAAAATGTAACGCCCTAATTTCTAGAACTCAGAAATAGTGCCCGTTGGAGACACTACTCCTGTAATTCTTGAAATCACTTGGTTAAATTTTCGATATCGTCATGCAATTTACTTAAACTCTCCAACGATTAGTTTAAGTCACACAAATTCATACACAAAAATGGAGCTTAGGAAAAGAATCCTACACTTTAAAATAATAGGATTCCATAAATTCATACCGGAGGTCCGGAAGAATCTTCCTTTTAAATGAAAACTAAACACTAATCATAAATAAGCCTCCTTGGCTAAAATTACATACATACATATTTACAATATCTAACGGCAAGTAAATATACATCTGAAACAATTCTACTACAAGAGATTCCTATTCTAATAATAATCAGCTCCATTAACTCTTTCCCAATCCTCAATATCTTCTGGACGCCTGCACACTAAAGAAATCCCCGAAACGTGGGGTGAGACTAATGTCTCAGCAAGTATAACTCTATGCATGAGTGCAGGGAACAGATATCTATGACATGTTAAACAACATTTATATCATCAATAATAATAACTATATCATTTCCACATCAGTCTCAGTATCATTTCCATATCAATATCAGTATCATTTCCACATCAATGTCAGTATATATGCTTATGATGTGCCCGAAGGCTATGAAACAATCACAGTCTAGAGTTAGACCTGAGCTCAGACTACAGGGGATATCTCCCCAGGGGACGAATCCCACCCTACAGTATTTGACCGAAGTCCAGTATTGACCGAAGTCCAGTATTGATCGAATAACTAATTAGACATACGAATTGATAGGTAGTTCGTTCTCGATAGTTCGATCCTTTCGAAACTGACGAGAATCCACGTTCTATGTGAACCCGTATCAACTACCCATCAATTCCTATATCGTAATCAGTCACCAATCCTTAATTTCCATTGCGGATCAATTATAATTGGAGAGAATAGAGCGTTTCGACGTTACGATAGTTTCGAAACATTTCGATAGCCTCGAAAGTTTCGAAACTAAAGAACATTAAGAACCGCTCCGTTCTAACCAATTAGAATCATCCCAAGTCTTCCAACATCAATCACAACACAATCTAACAATCATAATTATATACACATTAGGCTTACTTGAATCGGTGGTAACAACTAGGATTTCGAACGTCTCGAGTGTTTCGATACTTTTACAAGTCTCGTAACTTTCGTAACTTCGAAATTCCTTCGTTTCACCTTCGATTCAAGCATCCTCTTATCAATCTCATTTATAACATCACAATTTCAATCAATTTAATCATAGAGAAAGGGATTTGAGAGTTCGGGGTCATACAAGGGACATATCGACATTTCCGCTATTTACGACTTTACGACCCTACGTCTCGATTCTCATTTCAACCAATAATCTAACTACAATCGGTACAAACAAGGAGTATAAACTCAATAGAATACTTAGATGAATCGAAATCGAGGGAAATACGATAGTTTCGTAAGTGTCGTAAGTTTCGACATTTTCGTTAAACTTCGAAACTAAGGATTTCGACTCTCGATTTCAATTCGTAAGCTCAATAAAACAATCAACATCCAAACAATCAAACAATCAACTTTCATTCAAGTATCCAGCCAAGAAAGGGAGGGGAGAAGAGGGGACATGCATAGGAGACCAATTCTACCCTAAGGGTGAGTTATACTCACAAATTGATGAATCCAAGAGGGAAATTGAAGATTAGAGATGATCCAAATGTTGATTCTAGCTTCAATCTACCTTCAAAACTCCAAAATTAGCTTCCTCTCACTAGAACTCTCACTTTCTCTCTCTAGGGTTCGAAGAAGGGGGGAGGGAGAATGAGTTTCTGCTGAATTTTCGCACCAGCATATATATATACACTGCTGGTAATCGATTACCAAACCCTGGTAATCGATTACCAGAGGCCAAAATGCGTTCCTGGAGGTCTTGGTAATCGATTACCACTTCTGGTAATCGATTACAATGAACCCAGAAACCTGGTAATCGATTACCAAACCCTGTAATCGATTACCATCAGCAAACCTCTCTGGTAATCGATTACCAACTCCTGGTAATCGATTACCAGGGACCAAAAACTCCCAAAATGATTCTAACAAGGTCCCAAACTCACATCTTACCCTTTCCCTACCTATTACTCACAATCCTAAGTGATCTTACAAGGTTTAGACCTACTGAACACACATGTTAACTAAGTTAAGAGTTGGAAAGCTACACAAGTCCTAGGATTGGTTTAACACTAAGGTTTAACTTCTAAGATTTAACTCCTAAGTTCTTGACTTATCTTCTTCTTAATCTCTAACACATGGTTAATTATCTAATCCCTATTGAATAAACAAGCTCCTGGAGTGCGGGATGTTACATAGGCTTTTGTTCCTTCCTTCTTGCTTTTGTCAACATATCAGAAAGGCGCTTTGCTCCTCTTTGATCAAACGTCTTTTTAATCTGCTAAGTGTGGGAAAAGTGCCAGGAAAACGCCTCCTGCAAGAAAAAAGGTGAGAGTTAGAACACTTGTTGCAGTACATAATTGAAATAAATTTAATTATACTACACTTACTAAAAATAGCTTAAACCAATATTCCTTTACATCACCATGGATCTCACTCCAAGGTTAAGGACCCTGAAAGTGTTGCTTAATGGTTGTCCCTAGAGCATCAGTGGCCACTAAAGCAGGAGTCAAACTACAAAAAAATATCATAGTATCAATCAAACATTAAAAATCCAAAGTTTTAATCCAAAATACAAATCTAACTTACCCTTTTCCAAAAGGACGTATGATAACCTTCCCATCAGCATCTCGCTTATACTCATCATGATCCAGTTGAATGTCCTCAACCTCTACCTCATCATCCTCAATTGCAGGGTCATTTGCACGAGAAGTATTTGCTTGCTGTGAACACTCATGATACAACTCATGTCATCCAGAAGTATGGATCATCGTGAATGTTGAACGAGAAGGTCTGACTGTGGTGGTGGTGGTTGGACTAATGGTGGTAGTGTAGGCTGAACTACTGGTGGTGGTGTAGGTTGGACTGATGGTGATAATGTGGGTTGGACCGGGGATGGTGGTGTAGGTTGTACTGGTGGTGGGGTAGGTTGCATTGGTGTTATAGGTTGGTGACATCTACACTCACTCTGTGTTGCTAGGTGGCCATGCCTGATGATCCTTCCTCGACCCCAGGTAGGATGCAGTTTATTACTCTGTCCTCGTGAAGCCATTTGTTCAAAGAAAAAGATAATATAAAAAGTTACAAATAAACCTACATATTAAAATTGTATAGTTGTCAAACACAAAAAAGTTACAGATAAGCCTACATATTAAAATTGTATAGTTGTCTAACACAAAAAAGTTACAATAAAACCTACATATTAAAATTCTACATACAAACCTAATACTCATCTTCATCCTCTTCATCATCATCATGTTCATCCTCTCCATCCTCCTCCTCACCATTATGCTTATAATCATCATTGTTCTTGGTTGATCCCCCTTCATCATCTTCTGATTCATTATATTGAATCATTGGTTCATTAACAGGATCAATTATCTGTTCATAACAATCTATTGTGTCATTAAGTAAGCAAATTACTTGTTCAATTTCCATAATTGGTAGTACATGTGAGGTTTCATTAGCTTGATAAGGCACTTCATCTTCCGTGTCATCAGCTTCCACATGGCCCATATACCACGTACTTGATCGCAAGAAAGAAAACATTCATGCTTCCCCTTATGATTTTTTTGCATGTTTTTTATTTTTTTTATTTAAATGTAATAAACTCCCATGTAATCACTAGGTCGAGGCATTTATTTTTTTATTTTTAGGTGTAGAGTGACGACCACGTTGGTTTGGGTTGACCTATTGATAAAGACATGATGATGAAGGTCGAGGCATGCACAAAGGAGGAGGCAGCAAAGCTGCGAGGTGGCGTGGTGGTGTAATTATGCACGACAACATGCAACGTGGCTAGAGCAGTCGCGGTGGACCGTGACGACGCTCCCTCTCTTACTCCTCTTTCATTCTCTTTCTCTATTTGTTTATCTTTGTTTTATCTCTCATTTTTCTATTTTTTTATTTTCATGATTTTTTTTATGATTTTCTCTATTTTTCTATTTTTTTAATATTCAACTCGATGACCGTACCCAAATGAAACCGACTTTGACCGAGTTGGTTAAGTTCAAGTTTGACACTAAAGAATGTCCAAACTGAAACGACTCGTACAAAGTTAATTTAATTTGTTTGGACCTTAAAACGAGTAAACTAACAAACCAGTCTCTGACTCTATGGGGACCATGCAGTTTCGTCCCTGACTTTTCTAAAATAGCACTTTAGTCCCAAACTTTGTTAATAAAGTGAAGGACTAAAGTGCATGCTTTTTAATAAAATAAGGACTATAGTGCTATTTTAGAAAAGTCAGGGATGAAACTGCATAGTCCCAACAAAGTCAGGGACTGATTTGTTAGTTTACTCACCTTAAAACCATTAGAACTTGACCTAAGACGTGGCAACTAGTGGTGAAAAAGTGTTCTCATAAGTTAGCTATTATCTATATAGATTTGACTTATTTTTCAACAGAAAGCCTGGATCTATCTATAAATCAATGAGCCAAACACTACAATATTTTTCACTTCTGACAACACATTTTTTTCAAATAGTTAAAAAATGTTGTCTAAACATACAATACACAAAAAATTTTTATTGTTGCTAGAAAATGCATATTTTATACAACACATATTTTGTAATGCTTTATAATTGTTGCCTTATCTTTACCTGGGAACAGTGTTTTAAATTGTAATCTTTTTTTATGTAAAAGACAATATTTTTAAACTATTGCTTTTAAAATTTAACTTTTAGGTATAGTTTTAACTAGTAGTATTATTTTTTTTTATAAAACACTACTTCTAAACACCGTTGTCCATAATTTTTTTTATTTTTTTTATTTTTTAAACAAACATGTAAAAAAGAAAAGAAACAAATAAAATCAAAGAAATGTAATTAGAGAGTTAGGGTACCATTTAGAACCTTGAATAAGGGTTAAGGGTTGAAGGTAGATCGACAAGTAACAGGGGAGAGGGTGCGGTAGTGTTGTGCGCTGGTGACGAGAGGTCGCGACTAGAAAACGAGGCGAACAGCCAAATGATGCACGTTTGTGACTCTATAACATCCCAAAAATTAGGACCTAGAAAATATAGTGGAAACCTTAGGTTGTGAATCCCACCAAGAAAATGAAGTTAGATGTAGAATGAGAATTTGGGAGTTCAGGGGTAAAATAAGAGAGAAGATCGGGAATTTATTTAGAGTTTAGATTGTTAGGGGTAATTTAAGGGAGGAATCAAGAGTTAAGCTCCGAATACCTATTTTGAGGAGACTTAAGGGAAACCAAGTTAAGAGTTTAGGCTTTGATTAAGGAATTTGGAGTGAATTGAGGATTTATATCATTGTTCACGTGGTATGTGTATCTCGTTGGGCTTCAATTAAAGTTGTTGCTTAATTTTGGATTTTAAGCCTAATGACCTATGTTCACCCATTTGATAATATCTAGAGTTTTAGGTAGACGTTTGAGGTGATTCAATTTCCATTAGAAAGATAAGATTTGGGGCTTCAGTTTGATATGCTACATGATAGTGTTACTGTCTCATTTTCTCTCCAAAGAGCCTCATTTTCGCTCAAGCGAAGAATCTCTCAGTATGATGGGAGAACTTAAGTTCTTTCTGGGACTTCAGATTAAGAAAGAATCTGATTGTATATGGATCCATCTGAACAAATATACAAAGGAGATGCTTAATAAGTTTAAAATGAAGGACTGCAAGCCCATGTCAACTCTCATGCATCCTTCGGTATCTTTGAATAAAGATGAAGGAGAAGAAGTTGTTAATCAAACATTGTATAGAGGAATGATTGGTTCATTACTATATCTGACAGCAAGTAGACCTGACATCATGTTCAGTGTCTATTTATGTGCTAGATTCCAGTCTGACCCATGGATTACTCATTACAAATCTCTGAAGAGAATATCAGATATTTAAATAGTACTACTAATCTTGGTCTTTGTTATAAGAAAAGTAAGGATTGCAGGTGAAAAGTGCCAATTATATGATATATTCTTGTATTTTTACTACACTTATCAAGGGTAAAATAGTAATTTATGCCCCAAAATAATCCCTTTTTATCAATAATTGTAATAGTTGTGTTTATTTAATTTGAATTTGATGCTATTTTAATATAAAATCTGTTGATTTTACAGATTTATGAGAGATATTTGAACGAGGAAAGAAGATAGCATTATTTGAGGATAGGATCTGAAGATTTGAAGTTTGAATGAGAGCAAATAAAGATAAGATCAACAGCCATTTAAACAAGGATTCTGCGAATAACTTCCTCAATTTAAATTCAAAGACAAGATAAACACAGAATCAATTCAAAAAGAGGGAAACAAGGGAAGCCAAGCAGATAAGGATAAGATCAGGAAGAAATCAAGCTGTTAAAAGAGGAAACAGAATAATCTGTTACGCGCTCCACGCTCCACCTGCGCTGAGCGCAGATTGGAGCGTATCATTCTGTAACCTGCGCTTCACTTGCGCTGAGTGCAGGTGAAGCGCAGCTGCACGGATTTGTTTTTAGATCTATTTTCAAAATAGATTCCTTCCAGATTTAAGATAGCTTTCCTTGGTCTATAAATAAGACCTTTTGTAAAGATCAAAGAGAGGGCGGAGAGTGGAGAGTTAGAGTTTAGGGCTCAAGTTCCAGAGGAGACCCCGAAGGGCTGCCGAGATAGCAACGCTAGGATTGAAGAAAAGTGTGACAATTTCTTCATTGGTCTGTATGGCTACCATGCGTAGCTAAACTCTCCAATAGAATTGAATGTAGTTGATTCAATCCCAAAATGTATGTGAATTCTCCTTATTAATTATGAATCCCTATTCTATGATATCGGTACTTTTATACTTTACTTAATGTGTAGCTTCCGCCTTTGTGCCGGAGTTATAGGTTGTTTTTGTAAAATGCATTGGAAAATGGTTGTAAATTCAATAGCGAGTTTGGGGGAGCCTAGGAATAGGAAACTTAAATTCTGATTGGTAAAAGTACTAATAGTAGTTACTATAGGAATATAGTGAGAATCGATGATTAAAGAAGAAGTGTGACAGTCTCTTCATAGTAGTCGCTATAGGAATATAGGACGAATTGATAGTGTTAATGAACAGAAGAATAGAGCAATCAAGCTGGGGAAATTTGTCGCCTAGGAGAACCCGCATGGAATATCTTCGAGTATTTTACTACTGGTGACTCGGGGTAAAATAATATAGTTTGGCTAGGATATCGTAGAAATATATTCATAAATAATATTGGGGTTCACATACAAAAGGGGTGCGATGATACGAAGTTCAATCCTGATCCAAGTAACGCTATCTTACTCTATCTCTATTATCTCATTTATTTTATGCAATTTACTTTCCGCACAACAATCATAAAAAATAGTTTCCTACTTGATAGTCTGATCACTAACAAATATGAAGTGAATCGTTCCCTGTGAATACGATAACTCATACTTACTATTATACTGCTGGAATTTTGGTATGCTTGCCAGAATCTCATCAGCAGGTTAGTTGGATATTGTGATGTTGACTTTGCTGGAGATAGAGTTGAAAGAAAAAGCATCAGTGGTGGATGTCACTTCATTGGAAGTAACATGATCAGCTGGTCAAGTAAAAGGCAAAACACCATGGCTCTTTCCACAGCTAAAGTTGAGTACATTGCTGCTGCAAGCTGTTGTTCAAAACTGTTATGGGTAAAATATCAATTAGAAGATTTTAATATTTTTGAACATGCAATACCTATGATGTGTGATAATACAAGTGTTATGAATTTGTCTAAGAATCCCATTTAGCATTCTAGAGCAAAGCATATAGAAATCAAAGATCATTTTATTAGAGACTATGTTCAGAAAAGGATTTTTGATATTAAGTTCATTGATACAGAACATCAATGGGCTGATATTTTCACAATGCCTTTAACTAAAAATAGATTTAAGTTCATTCAACATCATCTGAACATTCATGTATTGTCTGAAAAATGATTGCCTGAAATGCATCATCTGAAGTATGCTTGCATCATCTGAATGAATGTTCTGAAATGCATGTGTCTGAAACAATATGGTGATCTAAACATGTGCTTAAATCTGAATATTAAATGACAATTTAAAACTTCACTCAAAAGTGACGTATCAACTGAGACGATTTACATTCACATTTTTCAAAACGTAAAACTTTGAACTTGACACGGTTTTCAAGGTATGTTCAAACCCTAAGGATGACAATAAGCCTTCTAATTGCCTATAAATAGGAGCAGAAAAGTAGAACTATGGCATAGGGTTATCATCACTTCCGTATGGAAAACCCAAACCCTTCGTCCATAAACTATATTCTATCTTTTCTTTCTCTGCAAAGGTTATTAAGAAGAGTGTTGATGGAAGACTACCTCTGCAGGAACGATGAAATACCCCCTGCACCTGTGTTCAAATCTAAACATTGGGATATTACCCTAGTGAAGGACCCTGGAGGCTATCCAAAAGCTAAAGTTTTGACGTTCCAGAAGAACGCAAAATCAATCTTCAACAAGGATAATGCAACCTTGTGTTCTTCCTTAGGAGGGGTTCTGGGACTTTCTCTCAATATTGAGATCCCAATAACTGCAGCGTACGTACTTGGCTCTAGTATAGTCTCCATGAAACCTCTCCCTGTGTGCCTATTCCAGAAGCATGTTGGCTAGTAGGATTTTGGACCTTCTCCTAGCTCTAGGATTGTCCAAAACCCTTAACCCTAGCAAACTACTGAAGAAGGCAGTAGCGTCAAGAATGATAGCTACAGAAGCAACCTGAAGGGGAAAGCTCAAACGCCCAGATCTGAACATACCACACTGTAAAAGCATTTAGGAAATTGAGAAAGTGAATGTATTCGTGTCTATGATGTAAAATTCATTTCAATTTCAATAAAATGAGAAATTGTTCAAACACATATTGTTTATTGCACTTATATTCTGTATTGTTTATTGCGTTTGATCTAAAATAAATATGCTCTAAATATCTGCAAACTGCTTTGTGATTCTATTTAACACATCTTAAAGCTCTGATGTTTATCTTGTTAAGATGGTGTTGTCATGTTGTCAGTTACTCTTAATATCATATGCTCTGTTACCCTTTTTGATGGATGACAAAAGGGGAAGTGAAATTAACAATATTTATTGAGAAAAATTATGTAGTTCAGGGGGAGTGCATAACACATAATATCATTATCAAAGCACATGAACGTATAACGTTTATCAAGCAAACGAGAAGAGAAGATATTTGTTGAGGGGGAGCAACTGTTATTATATTAAATTTCTCTGATTATTATATTGCTCTTATTTTTCAAATTATCTCTCTTAGTTTATTTAAGTTTGTCATCATCAAAAAGGGGGAGAATGTTGAGTCTCAAAGACCTTAAAAGTCTAAGACTTCCCCAAACACATAGTTTTGTTGATTAAAAACTTAATTAAACTCAGAACTTTGTGGTTAATCAATGTTTTCAAAGTTCTGTTATTTCAGAGACTATCTGAAGAAAGTCTATTTGAAGTCTGCTAAGATTTGAAGGTGGTCAAAGTCTAAAAACCACACGCAACCTCAGTACATTAGAAAAAGCAAGACAAAAGGCAACTATTTGGCTGAGATTCAAAATGGAAGCACAAAAGGAGAAATGTTGCTCTGTAGCAATCGTAGAAGTAAGAACAGCGCTACAACCTAGTACGGTGACAATGGTTATGTCTCAACGGGATAAAACACGTCTAATGCTATCTCACAACAGACTTCTCAACAACGTTCTTCAAGCTGGATGAAGCCTATAAATACCAGAACTCTTCTGAAGCTGAGTGCTAGTGAGTTAAAAAATTTTATAAGCCCAACCTTCGCAAAACAGTGAAAAAATCCTTATAGGATTTACTTGTTTCAAAAACACGTGTACAATAAACTTTCATATCCAGAGTTAGATCTCTATTATTTCTTGTACACCCAGAACGAAGAACTTGTCTTCTAAGTTCAAATTTCTCTGTAAACATTAACTTGTTGTTAGAGTCAGGAGTGGCTTGGTAGGACAAAGAATACTTGTTGTTAGAGCAAGGAGTGACTTGGAAGGACAAAGAATATTTGTTGTGTAGAGCCTGAAGAGGCTTGGTGAATAAAAGAATACTTGCAATCTTTTGAGATTAAGAGAAAATCCAGTAGCTTATTGACACTGGGACTGGAGGTAGCTCACGGGTGATGTGACTAAACCAAGATAATTGGATCAGTGCTTTTCTATCATTTATCTTATTATATTCTGTTTATTCTAACACGAAGAGGAAATTTGAACTAGTTTTTTATAAACAATTTTGTGAAAACATTCTTACAAAAAGCTTTTAGCAATGAACAACGTTTCAGACACCGTCTGAATCTTTAAACTTAGTTTTTGAAAAGGTTTCTATAAAAGCGATTAATTTATAAAAACATTATTCAACCCTTTTCTAGTGTTTTTCTGTGTGTACCTACATTTCTTTCTAAATTGTCTTATATGTTATAAGCACAGTAAAGGGAGTACTACCTCCGTTCCTATTTAATTATCTATTTTCAAAGAAAAAAAATTATTTCTATTTAATTGTCCACTTACACATTCAATGCACTAATAAATACGTTTTTCTTCAGTTTACCCCTATGTTAATAAATGATTTACTATTAAAAACTAATATGAACCAATAGTAGTAAAATAGATAAAAAGGTAAAATAAAAAATTTAAAATTTATTTCCATGAAAACGATAATAATTACGTTTCGTGTTTTAGTCAAAATTGACGTTAAATAACCATGGTACTATAAAATAAATAATGAGTAAACCCACGAATTAATCCCCGACATTTTTTGCGTCGGGCAGTTTAGTCCCTGATTTTTAAAAATGAGCACATTAGTCCCTGACATTCTTCATCGTCCATCAATTTAGTCCAACGTCACATTTTCCGTTAACGGAGGGCTGAGTTGTCACGTTAGGTGACACGTAGGATCCAAAAAACCTGCAAATTAGTCCTTTAGTTCTTTCAAAATCAGACAGTTTAGTCCTTGACTTTTAAAAATGACTTTATTAGGGATTAAATGTTGTATAAACGTGTGACTCTCTTAAGAACTCTAAAAAACCTCTAAAAATACATTCATTCCATTAAAAAAGTGACCAATTATTCTCTCAAGGATCAAATATATTCATATTAAATCTCTCTCTTTTAACTTCTAGTTGCGTTCTTTTCTTCCTTGTTTGATTTATGTTTTTATTTTAATTAACATATTTATTAAATGAAATGAACTCTCTTAAGAATTAGATTCCATCATCAGATTGTTCATTAGAATCTTATTTGCATTATAAATCCATGTGAATAAAGTCAGGAGAGTAATCCCACAGGGCAATAAATAATTAGTCACTATCAATACAAAGAACCCTCTTAAAAATTAAGTTTCTTATTTTTATATTATTCTTTCCTTGTCTTTGTGTTAATCATTTTCACATGGAGAAGCACAAGTGCAAGCTTTACTTCATAAGCTTTTCATGAAAGAGATTTGGGGTACGCTCTTACGAGGAAAGTTCACCAAGTAGAATTTTGTTCAATGAATTTATAATGCAAATAAGATTCTAATGAAAATCTGATCATAGAATTTAATTCTTAAGAGGGTTCATTTCCTTTAATAAATATGTTAATTGAAATAAAAACATAAATCAAAACAAGGAAGTGAAGAACGTAACCAGAAGTTAAAAGAAAGAGATTTAAAGATTTAATATGAACATATTTGATCCTTGAGAGAATAATTGGTAATTTTTTTAATGGAAATAAATGTATTTTGAGAGGATTTAGAGTTCTTAAGAGAGTCACGCGTGTTTCTACAACGTGTAATCCCTAATAAAGTCATTTTTAAAAGTCAAGGACTAAACTGACTGATTTTGAAAGAAGTTAGGGACTAATTTGCAGGTTTTTTGGATCCTACGTGTCACCTAACGTGACAATTCAGCTCTCCGTTAACGAAAAATGCGACGTTGGACTAAACTGATGGACGGTGAGGGACTAATGTGCTCATTTTCAAAAATCAGGGACTAAATTGCCCGATGAAAAAAAAAAAAAAAGTGAGCGACCAATTTGTGGATTTATTCAGTAAATAATAGAGACAAAAGTTGAAGTCAACTATCTGTCTTACGTGTGAAGACCGGGAATTGGAATTGGAATTGCATCGGGCTCTTAAATTGATTTGATTCATTCTTCTCAAATTCCAATCCAACGAAAAAGGTTCTTCACATTTTCTTTCTAGAAAGATATATCCATTGGAATTGGAATTGAAGGAAATGGAAGGGTCTGGATCAGGTGGCGGCGCGGCACCGTTTCTACTGAAAACGTACGAGATGGTGGAGGATTCATCAACGGACGAGATCGTTTCATGGAGTGCTGAAACCAATAACAGTTTCATCGTTTGGAGCCCCGCTGATTTCTCTCGTATTCTTCTTCCCACCTATTTCAAGCACAACAACTTCTCCAGCTTCATCCGTCAGCTTAATACCTATGTATCTTTTCTTATTCTCATTCTCTTTACTTTTTCTGCCACTTATTTTTTGCTTATTGCCATTAATTTATCTCTCTGATTCCTCATATTGTAAAGTATTTAGGATTAGGATAATTATTCACCATAGTTTCTGTCTGAAACTTTTTCCCGCTTAAACTTTATATATGTTTATGCTTTTAGTAGACTTGTCATTTTTTGGTGTAAACCATAGGTATCCCTATTACCAAGGGCAATCCTATTGAGGCTTAGTCACAGGCTTATTACCCCTCCCGGAGAATGTGTTTAGTGGGGATTGAACCTGGTAGCTCTCCTCACAATCTCAGCATGCGTCGCCAACTGAGTTAGTAGACTTGTCATTTAATTCACCATATCCATTTTATTTTAATGCAAACTATCCAAACATTCCACTACTAGGCTAACTTTAGTGGCTCATCAACAAATCTACCTCTTAAAGTACTGAAAATATATCAAAACAGAACTACAATTGATTATGCTGCAATGCTATTTAATATGTAAAAATTGTTAAAAGTTAAGTAGGAAAAGAAAGAATGCATAGTATTATACAGGTATTTGTGGAGTCAAAGAAAAATTTGTTTCAAAAGTAATTACACACCCCACTTGCATTTATTCTTTTTTTAACGAAGGTTAAATGATATGAATTTCTTGCATGAAATCCTTGTAAATAACACATGGCTTTATCTTTATATGATAAAAGCAAATACTCAGAATTATTGTCATTGGTTTCCCTATTGGTTCCTGACTTTTTCATGAGTCTTTTCATGCTATATAGCCAGTGGTGAAGCTTAAACTAAATTATTGAGGGAGTTAAAATAAATGCTTAATATGTAATGGAAATTTTTGATAGATTGAGAGTTTGATTAAATTAACTTTTGTGGTAGCATGATCAAATAAAGGATCCAGTGAGGAATCTAATTGTCAAACACATTGACAAATTCATCATTACATTATCTAAAGAAGAAGCTAAAGGTTTAAAGTTTAAACAACGATGGGTCAAAGTCAATTTAATATCAATCAATCCAAAATTTGAATATACAATAGATTCAGTCTGAATACACAATGTTCAGCGCTTTAGCTTCCATTCAATTTCATGATTCAAACATTTCTTCATATGGCCCTGCATCTGCCATTATTATCCTTACTATATCTTCTAATCTTTCTCCTTTTAAATTGGAGGATTTCATTCTCATATAAATCAATTTTCTAAAGGAATTTTCATACCCCATCACTATAATGCTCCCCCACTGTATATAGTTTTATTCCTACAAGTTTTATGGAAGAACATGTTGTACAAAGCACCATTATCCTTAAGCTAGCTCTGTCAATCCTCCCTTCCTTTTTCTTCTTCTTATTTTCTTCTAGAGTATATCTTTTTGAAAGTTATAGCACCTAATGTAATTTGTCTTGGGTTCTTTTTGTGTTCCATTGTCAGGGATTTCGAAAAATACATTCTGAGCGATGGGAATTTGCTAATGAAGATTTTGTGAAAGGTCAAAAGCACCTTCTTAAGAATATTCACCGCAAGAAACCTATTCACAGTCACAGTCATCCTCCTTCAGGATCTCATGTGGATCCAGAGAGGTCAGCATTTGAGGAAGAAATCGAGAAACTTTCACATGAGAAAACTACTATTGAATCCAGTATTTCTGGCTTCAAGCAACACCTGTCAGCTGCAAAGCTTCATGTGGAAGATCTACGGCAGCGTTTAGATGGCATGGAGAAGAGGCAGAAGAATTTGCTGAACTTGTTCGAAAGGGCTCTTCAGAATCCTACTTTTATTGAACAAATTTCACAGAAAATTGAGTCCATGGATTTGTTGGGATATAACAAGAAAAGGAGATTGCCTCCGGTTGATCACTTGCAGCCTGTTGCTGAGAATAATTTTGTTGAGAATAATAGCAGTTTTGGAATGGAATCTGGAAACTTTTTCCATCAAGATTTCTCAAATAAACTCAGGCTGGAATTGTCACCAACAGTTTCAGATATCAACTTGGTATCATGTAGTACACATAGTTCAAATGAAGATGGAGAAAGCCTGCAAAAGATGCTATGTGAAGGTGAACCAAAAGAAGTGCAGACAACAAAAGCTCTTGGATTTGCACCTGAACCATTAGAGAATGCAGATATTGGAGCATCTTTTACTCTTGAGATGGATTCATATTTATCAAGAAAATCAACAGCTGCTGAGAGCTCAAAACTGCACTCCTTGGAACCAAATAGTGAGGAAGATGATACTCATATATCCTGCCTTTTAAATCTAACTCTGGCATCTTCTCCATTGCAAGTGAAGAGAGATTCATACGCAGATACATCACCCCAAATAGACTGTCAAGAAATTGGTAAACTGGTAGAATCAAGATTTTATGCCAATGATAAAGAATCCAATGGTGAAGCTTCTTCAAACAGGAATCTGGCTAATGAGGCTACTAATTTAGCTTCCTCACAAGAGGTTCCTAGTAACAACCATGGGACCCCAGCTGCTCCAGTTAGAGTAAATGATGTGTTTTGGGAACAGTTCCTTACAGAAAGACCAGCCTATTCAGACAATGAAGAGTCAATATCCAACTACAAAGCAAATGCCTATGCCAAGCAAGATGAAGGGCAGTCAGTTCATGGAATCTCTGGAAGCATTATGAATATGGATCAGCTCAAACTTTGAGCATCTTATCTTGGAGCCTCAATAGTTTTAATAATGGCATGTGAGCTTTTCATAATAAATATACTATAATTTGAAACTTGACATCAAATTTTGTAAAATATGATGCCTCTTTTAGACAAGGTCATTTATTAGCTACTTGGCAGTTTTATAAATATTCATGCTTTGAGTGGTTTTAACTGAGACAGGATTCCTGTAAAGCTCTCTGTGAATAATAGTGTGGCTTTTCTTGGTCGGATGGGAAGTAGAAGATTAAAAGGAAAGGAAGGTGGTGGAATGGATTTTTGTTTGCATTTTGATTGCCTCTCAAGTGAAGGAAAGTGGCTACACATGGCCCTCACTTTTGCAGTTTTCATTGCATCTCTTTTCTTATTTATCTTTCAAACAATAAAATATATTCACACTCTATCCTATCCTTTCTCATTTCATTTTCACTACATTATAAATCATTCTATTTTATGATTTTATCTTATCTTCCACTAAAGTTCACCCGCTTCATATGATGGAATGTTATGGTGACATCAGCAACTAATACAGCACAGCTTCTGAACAGTGGCTGCTGAATAAACAACCAGGATGCTTGCTGCTATTTTTTTCATCCCATTCGTACTAATTGACATTGTTAAGTTGATTGAGGCTGCTGTAAAATATAAGTATTTATTGCCTACTTCAAACCACAAATTTTCATAATTTCATTACTGGTTGAACTTTTTTGAGCCGCACAACACAACTCCTTGTTCTGTAATACTGATACTGAAGTTGGTGTAATTCATTCATGGTTTTATAGCTAGTTATTTGATTACACTCTAAACTAAAAGCAGATAACTTTAGCTGAAATGCTTCCTTTTATCTTTATGAAAAGTGAATATGATGCTCTTGTGCTTGTTTAGTTTCATGCTTCATTTTCACTTCTTCCCGTTTTTTTCTTTTTGTCGACATATTGATTGGGAGATGGCTGAATCAGGGATCTGGCACGACAAAAAGCAAAGAAAGGTCTACTTGTACTTTTTCTTGTTTATACACATAATTTGAATTTTGTCATATACTCAAGTGTTTGTTAATTTCCAATTCAACTTTAAGTATCTTGTGCTTATTCTTTCACTCCTTTTCTTTTTCTTTTCTTTTCACTTCAGTTTTCTCTGTCTTTATTCACTAGAGTAATTTGGACTGTCATTTTTCTCCTTTAACTTGAGCTCTTACTGTCCAATCCATTCTTTATGTCTACAATAATAACCGGTTAGATCTTTGAGTTTTTTTTTAATGTAGAATTATCCTCTTGTTCTGAAATTTACTTATTATCTTGTTTGGCTGGATTTTGTGTAATAAAATGTCTTCTTTTATCTTTATTGTATTTTCTTGTCTTAATCATGGTATCTTTGGGACTTTGTCACAATTAAGGCTTCTTACCCCTCTTTAAGAGTGTGTTTAGTGGGGATTGAACCTGGTGTTCTTCCCACAATTTCAATTTGCATTATCAACTGAGTCACGACTCTTTATTTTTTACTGTATTGTAAGAACGGATAAAATATAATCTTCGATCTACAAAATTGTTTGCGTTGGTGTCTAAATGTACAAGCTAATTAGGATTGATATTTCATTTTAAAATATCAAGTTTGAAAGCTTATTGACAATGTGAGAATTAATATGTTTTTCTTCAATTGTGTAAATAACATCATTTTATTTACTCTCTCACATGTATTTCTGATTTACAGTCTTCTTTTCTTTTTATTATTTTCTATAATAGGTTATGCCGGTGTGAGGTATTGATAATAGATAAGGGGTTAGATATGTTTTCAATCCCTGAAGCTTGACTCCAATTTGGTTTTAGTTCCTAAACTTTAAAACTATTGGTTTGAGTTCTTTATGTTGTGAAATCACGTAACTTTAGTCCCTCGTGTTCGGAAATCACGTAACTTTAGTCCCTATTCTTAACACCGATAACTTTGACGCTGACGTGACAAACGAATTTTTGTGTTAGTTTATCTAGTCAGTTACAATGACCATGTTGTAGCAATTGAATTACACTTCTGTTCATCCACTCAAATTTTATTTAGGGTTTTATTAAATTTAATTTCACATTTTCATGAACAGTGAATGCGACAAAACTGACTAGATGAACCAAGTTGTAATTCAATTGTCACATCATGGACATTGAAAGTGACGAGACAAACTAACACAGAAATTTCTTTGGCACGTCAGCGTCAAAATTAACGGTGTTAAGAGAAGGGATTAAAATTACATGATTTCATAATACGATGATTCAAACCAACGGTTTCAAAGTTTAGAGACTAAAACCAAATTCAGATAAAATTTCATGGACTAAAAACATATTTAACCCCATAAATAAGTAAGATAGCAATTAGAATAAAAGGTCCCAATAATATGAAAACAGGATCGGACCGGCCGGTTCGACCGGTCCGATCAGGAACCGGCCTGGTGACCGGTCCGTTCAACCCAAAAAATCGAAGAATCTCAGAACCGGTGAGAACCAGTCAAAAATTGGTTGAACCGGTCGTTTTAAAAAAAAATCAATTTTTTATTTTTTATTTAATCTAAAATATTTTTAAAATAAATAAAGACATATTTAAGAATTACACATCTATTATTTTACTAATTATTATTAATTTTTTTTGTCTTATAAACCTTATAATAAGGCTATTTATACTGATTTACAATTTTATATATCTTAATTTCTTATAATTTTATGTTATTTTATTAATTAAAATGTTATATAATATTAAAAAACATATTTAATTAAAACCGGTTCAACCACGGTTCAACCAATGAACCATGAACAGATGTCTTCATCAGTATTACCGGTCCGATTTTTAAAACATTAAAGTTTTTTTTTGTCACTAACATTGAAAGGTTCTTATAGCAGCTTTATTGTAATTCTTTATCGGGAGTGGGGTTGGTATTTTAAAATTTCCTAAACTACATTCCCCCCTTGGGCCGCATTATTTATATTAATCACAAAAAAGAAAAAATAATATGCGCAAAGAAAAAAAATTGTTGAAAATTTTAAAAAGAACCCTAATTTCTTAAGTTTATTAAAATAAAAATATCAAATCATGAAAATTATAATTTCTAAACAAAATTGAAAAATCGCCAAGACTATAGATAGTACAGCAATTTGTGTAAAGGTAAACTACATTATACAAACCTGAATAGATTTTTATTGAACAATAAGACAAATGAAAAACTTATTTAAGAAGAAGGACTCATTAATCAATCAACTAATCAATCATCCATGACCTGATAAGAATACTAACCACTCAAAATAATTAACCAAATTCATTCATTATATACTAATTCTTCAATGTAATCATTTCTCCCAATTTGGGTTGCTGACAGTACTGATGGCACTAATACAAAGTTGACTAATTGTCACATTTGCACCTAAGCTCGAGTCCTACTTCTCCTACCCAATTTATTACCCTCCAACAACCAAGCAAGCATTTCTCTTTCACTAACCCAACATCAAACTGAAAAACAGGAAACCTCCAAACACAAACAATGTCCCAACCCAGATTCACTTTTTCCATGATCTTCCTCTGTCTGTTTTCACTTGTTCTGTTTCACACCCATTTCCCAATCTGCAATGGCCTATCATATATGGACCTCAATTACAGTGAAATGGATGTAGTGACCAAAAGGGTTTGCACCAAGAGCATTGGGGAGTGCCTGACAGAGACTGAAATGGAGATGGAGATGGATTCAGAGACCAATAGAAGAGTTCTGGCAATGCAGAAAAAGTACATTAGCTATGAGACACTGAAGAGGGACATGGTTCCATGTGATAGGGCTGGAGCTTCTTACTATAATTGTCATGCAAGACAAGCTCATCCTTATAATAGAGGCTGTGAGGTGATTACTGCATGTGCAAGAGATGTTCAAGGTACCAAGACTTGAAAAAGAGTCATTGATTGAAGGAAAATGACCCTGGCGGCTGTATGTTCTTTTGCCCTTTCTTTACCCCCCAAAAAATCTAATCTTGTTTTGTTTCGTTTATGACCTTTCCTATGTAGCTAGCTAAGATAATAAATAATTTTAAATGCTTTCTATTAACTTTAATTTTAAACATATATGAATGAATATGACTGGCTTATCTATGAAAATATCTAATTTTCTTTCTGAGTAAATGTGACTGCAGATGTGACATTTTCCCTGGCATTATGATGCCTAATTGTTACCAAATAATAGAAATTTTGTGTTAGAATTTCAGTTTGGCGACATCAATTTGTTATAATGTAAGAGCCAAGTCTAAAAATACTAATTTTGGCAGCAAAGTTATACAACCAGATGCTTATAACTAATAACAGGACTTTGTTGCAACGTTTGTGTTTTTTTCTTGAATTTGTCTTGATAACCTTCCATTAGTAGGATGAAAAATGTTAAGAATGATGAATATTCTCCCCTGAAGCTAGGTGTTTTCTTGAAGTTCTGTTGTCAAGAAGAAATCAAGTTTTAGAGCGGATTTTCAATCTGCATGAGGCAATGGAAAAATTTACTTATACAAGAGGCTTTTCATAATAAGCCAAACAGTATGCAGAAGACAGCTCCTAATATCAGATTTTGATTGCAAGAGAAAAGATGTTAATTTCTTCATATGGGTATAGAGAAAACAAGAACTGAAAAATATGGACTGCAAAACCACCTTATTTATTTAAAACAATATCTTATTGGCTGTTTCCAAACATCAAATTTCATCAGTCTTTGCAATGATCTAGTTTTAAGGTGATTGAGGTCTGTTGTGGGATCTTGTCTATACTTTCTTTGATGTTTCTAGAGCAGGATTTCATCATTCACACATGTGGGACTATATTAATCTTTGATCACCTAATTGCCTGTGCAGTTTGAATATTTAACCAAGTTATATTCCTTATATTTGCAGTTTGAATATTTAAAATAAAAAATGAAAAGCACAATTAATCCATGGTGAAAGACTGAAAGTTATGAGTTGTGTGATAAGAAAGTCTGTAATATCATACTTTTTGTGACTTATCAGTTTAAACTATATATTGAGGATTAAGAAATGTGTAGCAGACTGCATCTACAAATCTCTTGAATGGTGCTTGTATCTGGCCTTACCTTAGGTGTGTACTTGGTAAACAAAGAAGAAGGGAAGAGTGGCATCTTAGTCTGGTTTGTTGTAATGTAAGATTTTCTAAAATCAAATCAATTATAAAAAATTAGATCTCTTGCAATATAAATCTGTAAAGTAATAATAATATAATCCCATGTGAAATCATTGCTTTTAAAAAATGAAGTTCCAGTGTATTCAAAATTTATTTACTGTACCTGTCTGTTTCCTAGCTTTTGACATTTTAGCACTAGGATGGATAGCCTGTCAGAAACTTGGCATCTAGGACTGCTTTTGAGCTTTCTGATAAGGTAAAGTCTATTCAATCGTTACTGTGAATGTAGAAAGGAAGATGCTACTATCCATCCCCTTCTGGAGCTGTGGCTTGGATCTTTTGTTATTGTTGATGTAGGTTGAATGTTAAGAAAATGAAGAATCATTTCATACAGATACATCTATTGAATGATAAAATCCCTGTTCTTTAGTTGATAAATATTGTTAGAAAACAGCATATGTGATTCGATTATTCTTATTTAATATTTTTCTATTTCTATATTACTTAAATTGAAATTCTTTCTCTTGGGAGTTGGGACCATATAGTACTTTTCTCCCATTCCCCTTTTGGCTTATCCAACTGCATCACTCCAATGTTGTATTATTCTATGACTATATGACACCTGTTCTGAGAATAGAAGGGTCAATTCCTTTTTTAATCTTGATAGCAATGCCATCCATCTAGCTCATATAGTTTCTTTTCCCATATGCCATAAGGGTGGATGAAATTGCTAGTGGAGATAGTCAGAATAAATCATTAGAACAGTGCTAAGACTGAGGTTATGGGCTTAGAAAAATATTAAACTGAGAAGATGTGTTAAAAGGGGTCAAATATGTATGGTTGTTACTGAATTTGACAAATATATATACCCAGTTGTTAAAAAAGTTGGTAATATCTTTCTATCATCACTTTTATATTTTTTTTACTGTCATTGTAACAGACTTTGTTTCTATGATTCTATCACATTCTAATCTCCACATTTTGTGTTTATAATCTTTTACTTATTGTTGATTGTTTTAAATGGTAACATTCTTGCAAGTTAGTTTAACAAAGGGGACCATATTTCCACAAGATGTTGGTGAAAGTTTGCCTGAAATGGTATCTTATTTTGAAAGATGGTTCAGCAAGTTCCAAGAGTTATTCACATCTTCTTCACTGTACTATGCTTGGTCAGTTATGGTATCTTCATGGGACCAAGATATCACAAATTTGAGTGTTCTTGTCGATCATAGGTCCATAGCATTATCAATGACAGAACTTAGAATTATTAGATCAATGAAAGTGAAATGTGCTGAACCTTAGACCAGTGCCAGCCCAGGTTGACATATGCTACAATGTTTCACTGTGCAGCATTGACAAAGAAAAAAGAAAAGGACTCATATAACCCTAACCCTTTTAGTAATGCAGAATACCTAATCAAAATAGCAACAAAATCAAAGTTCAAGTGATATATGATTGATTTCATTTAAGCAGGATCTCTGATTTGAGTCTTGTATTGGGAGAAAAAAATCCAATTGAAGAATATCTATGATCTAGACAAAAAAATTAGCAATAACACTTACTAATCTAGACCACATTATTTCAATTATTTTTCTCTATATAAACACTTTACACTTGCAATTACACTAGAAAATCATATGCTTGTAATCATGTTTAACTTCCAAACTAAGCTATACTTTCCTTTCTTTTCTTGTTCTCCCATCTTTATAGTCTGAAAACGTTGACTTAGTTTTGAGTAGGACATTATTATGGTACTGTTATAGTCTAAGGAGAATATGATGGTTGGAGCACATTGAGGCTTCAAATGGCAATTGTAATGATCACTTGATATATCCAAGCATACTATAAAGTATAAATTGCCTATTGGTAATAGTAGGCGCCACTTATCCATGTGACAATAAAAAAAGGGCTATATATTGATGCGTCTGCTGGATTCAATTTGAAACACCATCTTTTGTAGTGTCAATGTAGAAACATTACCCAACTGTCCATCTTCTTTTTTGTTTTATAGAGTATCCTGCCGCCATCCATCCATCCGATAGGTGAAAGACTAATCTTTTGGGGTATAGTCAGACGAAGACTAATCTTTTAGGGTATAGTCAGACATAAAGCGAGAATCCCTTCTAACAGTATTTTTTCCATTCATATGCATCCAAAACCAAAATATGCAACCTCCCAATAATGATCAACCAAAATATGCAACTCCCCAATAATGATCAAAATAGTAAAACAAAATAAGAAAAACCCATTAGCAATGTTAGGATTAACAGCTTCACATACGTTTAAATTTCTCACTATGGGAGAAATTGAATGAAAATTAGAGCAAAGCGAAAGTTTAAATAATCTTATAATAATTAGGAGTTTTCTAAATAATAACTTTTTACATAAGTTGAAGTCCATGCTCCTTAATTTCTTTAATTACTTATAAAGATTTTTCATTAAAAATCAAATCTTATAACAGTTGAAAAGTTCTCATAAGTTTGTCACCCCATATTATAAGGAAAAAAAATTTGACTACCATCCACATGGCTGGTGAAAACGAGCATACCTTGCGTTACAAAACGGAGCTTGTTTTCACAAACAGTCAAAAATTTATACTTTATCATTCGGGATGGTTACGAGTTTTCAATTTTTTATTTTTAAAAAAAATTAAATCAAGTTTTTACAATTCAAAATAAAAAATTAAAAATCACTTTTTTTTATTTTCAAAATGTCCATTTTGAAAATTATAAAAATAAGTTTTCAATTGTTGATTTTGAATTATAAAAACTTAATTTAAAATTTTTAAAAATTAAAAAAAAAATTACGAAATAAATGAGCATTTGTCATGATTAAAATTTACGAGTGGGTTTGGTGCACTTACCTGAAAGGTAGCAAAAGACCGTTCAACGTATAATTATCTTAGTCTAGAAGGAAGTCTAAAAGCTAAGATATATATTAATGGAATTTTATGTATAATGATGCTATGGCTACATCACTTCAAAGAAATAGCAGTTCTTTGTTTCCAAAATTTGTTTCATATATGCTAATACGCCTACCACACTCAACCTCACCACCCATGTATACCTACCCGTTTACTTAGATGTTATGAGAGTATAAGTTCCACTTTTCTTTCTTATTATTTTTTATTTTTGTTTTTATTATTTACCCGATTCTTTATTTGGACAAAAAATCTAAAGTACTTCAAGAGTACGTATTCCTTGATTCATTCCATTTAAAATTGAACTACTTATATGATTAATTATGTATTTCCAATTTTAATTTTTTAAAAAAATTAAAAAAATATATAAACATTGTCAAATATTACTTACTATTGTACCAACGAGTTTGGCTCAAGTGGTACATGTTTGATTCTCTTTAAGTAAGGTTGTAGATGGAAAAAATCTCTCTATGGACAGCTAGCCCCAACAGGGTGTGAATATTCCCGGCCCAAGTGGTATTGCCTCTCGTGGAGGATATTTATAGTCTTGTACCAAAAAATATTACTTACTATTGCAGAAATACTGGAAAATTTGTTCCACTTTATTGACCGCCATCTCACTACTTTATGTTCCTTCTCCTATTTTTTGTTTTTGTCTTTCATTACACAGTCCATAATGTGTAAGCATTCTCTACAGTTGTGCAGCCTCTCCAACAACATATAGCTACGAAATAGCTACACGTTAGCCACATTACCTAATGATTCTACAGCTATTTCGTAGCTAATATTTGCTAGAGAGGCTAGAGAGGATCCAGATCCATCCATAATTGATTTTTTTACACTATGTTTGGTAGTAGTGTAGAAATAAAGAAGAGAGAAATATAAAAAAGAGAAGTAGGGAAGAGAGAAATAGGGTTGAGATAGAGATAATTTATGGATTGTTTGATATGAGGGAAATATGTAAGAAATAGAAAAAATTATGAATTTGAGTCGTTTGTTTTGATTGAAGAGATAGGATAGAAACTATATATTTTATTAATTTAGTTAATATTTCCCGTCACCAAGAACCTAATAATCGATTTTTTTTATTTAACATAACCGATTATTTGTTAACTTTTTTGTGAATAGGCTATGTTAATCGATTTTTAACATGGAAAATCTATTATACTTTGTTGACCCTATTAGTTGCATAATAATCGATTATAAGGTGCCTGAAATCGATTTGTTTCTTGTCAGAATGTTACCTTCCCATTTTAGATGTAGTAAATTGATTTAAGGCAACTGGAAATTGACTTACTCCATCTCAGAATGTTACCTTCACATTTCCTGATGCATAATAATCGATTCAAATGGGAATGAAATTGATATTTTTGAAGTCGAATGACCTTCCTTATACAACATGAAGTGCCTTGACTACTATCTAACACTCAAACAATCTAGGTCACATTTGTCAAGTTATAATGAATTTAAGGCATACCACATTTGAAATATAATTCATTCCATGGTGCAAAATGAATATGAAAACTTTATGAAAATAAAAAGATAATCTATATCTAATTGACAAAACCAACCTTTAACATAAAAATATCCAACACTAGAAACTCAACCATTCCATGCTTTTTAATTCCATGAACAAAACCAGGGTGCTAATTGAAATCAGTAGGCAACCTAAAATTATGTAACCATCATGAAACAAGAAATAAAGTATCTACATTCCTCTAATTAGTAACCAAGGTAAAGACATACAAATAAAACAATATAAACATCCATTCCCAATCATTAAACCAAGCAGTGACCATAAGTTTGGATTTCATAAAAGTCATCCAAAACACCTGATACCAAAATTAGCATAGGCCAAATATGCATACATCATAGTCAAAAGCCACAAATAGGAACATAAAGCTAGTTAGAAAAAGTGTCACAAGTTACATATGATTTTGTGACTACTATATCTAACAAGGCATATGAAAAAAACCTATTGCCTAAACCACTTTCACTAATCCGCGCCTATGTATGTGTAAGCATTCTACCTTTAAGTTGCCGGAGGGAGACGGTCCTCAATAGCATGGATACGATTCACCAACTCCTCAATCTTCTTCTCCAACTTGTTGTGATGCTCAATCATAGTGTGTTGTAAACCTTCAACAACACTCGAAAGGTTAAATATTTTACCAAAATAATTAGTCCATAAACAGGCTAATAGTCTTTTATCACATTCACATATATAATACTATATCACTCCATAAAGATATTAGGGAGAAACAACATTATTACCTCTGGTTGAGTTTAAATTGTCCATTGTACTTTATTTTCTAAATAAATCCAATTTATTTATTGTTAAGGGTGTAACATCCCGGAAATTTGAATATAAATACCGTGGAAGCCTTAGGCTATGAATCCCACCGCAAGAAGGGAAGTTAGAGGTAAAATGAGAACTTAGGGGTTTGAAGGGAAAAGAAGATAAGAGTCAGGGAATCGATTAAAAGTTATGAGTTTTAAGGGGACCGAGAAGGGAAAAAACTAAGTATTAACCCAAACCTGACTGTAGAGTTAGCATAGGAGGAGTCACACCCAGTAGTAGAAAGGCTAGCATGGTGAAGAGGTGAGGAAGGAAGTAGAGACATTGGAACTAGGGAATTAGATTAAGACGGAAGGAACTAAGCTTAAACGAATTGACCAGAAGGAAGAAGAGAGGCGTAGACTCGAGGAATCGAGGTAGAAGGTGATCTTATGGAAAGGAACAACGGGAATGGAGGAGCATAGTCTCATGGATACTTAGAACCCTTGATGTTAGCCTTATTGGAGTGAATTGATGAGTTATCACATGATTCATGTAAAGTACGACCCGTTAGGCTTCAACCAAGGTTATTGCGTAATTTTGGGTTGTGAGCCTAATGACCTTGGTGCATTAATTCGATAATATCTATAGTTATGGGTGTCCAATTGAGGTGATTCCACTTTCATTAGAAAGCTAAGGTCCGGGGCTTCAGTTTGATATGCTATACGATAGTATTCTGACCTCATTTACACCTCAAAATAGAAAGTTTGGCCGCTCGAGCGCACTGATGCGCGCTTGAGCGCACGCAACTCAGAGGATATGCACGCTTGAGCGCACAAAACTCGGAGGTTTTGCGCTCTTGAGAGCGCGCGAACGCGTCCCTGTCTTCATAAACACGCAGAATTCTCCCCCTTCTTCATTCTTCTTCCTCCTTTAGGGTTTTTAGAGAGAGAGGAGAAATTTAGAGAGAGAAACCATGCTGGAGCTAGGAGGAAGCTTGGGGGGTCAAGGATTCACCAATCCAACCTTCTTCCCCTTCTCCATTTTTAGCTCTTGAGGTGAGTAAAGATCACACACAACCACTCCATTTTGTATGATTGATCCTCCATGTACCCACTCCTTCCTTTCCCTTTCTTGAGGTTGTATGTGATTGTTTAGGACTATCTACTGATTGATTTTAGTTTTAATGAATGTTTTAAAGAGATTGAGCTAGATACCTCTACCTAGGGTTTGGAATTGGGAATTTTGCTAAGTTTAGGCACTATTTATTGCTTGTTGGTTGTATTCCATGCATTGGTGGTTATTATACTAGAGATTTTTATTCAGGGTTTGATTTAGGGGTTTTATCCTTAGATTCACATGCTTGGGGTGGTATTGTTACTATGGGAATGTTTAGATCTATTATGTGTCGTATGTTATCTGTACATGTGATATTGTTATGTGTGCATTGCATTTTTGGCCTCTGGACCTAGTTAATTGCAATTATGATTTTTGAGCCTCGGCTCCCAGATAAAAATGAGATTTGGCTTCGGCCCCAGTTCACCTAATAAAGAAAAGATTGATTTCAGAAATTGAGTTAAGACTTGGGTGATTAGAACCCAGTTGATGAACACATTTTTATTCACACTTTGCATAATTAATCTTAGCTTTCTTGGACTGTAATTGTGATTAAATCCACTATTTTAATTGGGATTTACCAATTGGGCATTATTGGGCTTTAATTGTAAATGTTGTTTAATTTCGGATTTTAAGCCTACTGACCTACCTGTCTTGTTTTGATTCTATCTGGAGCTATACGTGTCTGATTTGGGTGATTCCAGTGGCATTTGAAAGATAACATCCGGGGCTTTTAATTTGATATGCTATATGATTATATTCCCATGAAGGAATTAGGATCAGTTGCAGTTTGAAGTTAGGCTACGGAAACTGTCATGGAAACAACATTGTTTTAAGACTTGTATTAGTGTATTGGGCCTCATACTTGATAATTTCGGCCCAAACATCATTTAGATCTGATTAATTAGGAGTAGATCTATAAATAGGGGCAGTTACTCTTTTGGAGGGAACTCTTTCACATTTTTTCTAAAATTCAGATTTGAAGTCTCTTCATTTTCCCTCTTTTTCTCTCTTCTTCTTCTTCTTCTTCCATTTTCGTTTTTCCTCTTCAACCTCCATGGAAGGCTGAATTCAAGGTTGATTCTCAAGTGTTCTAAGCATTGGATCTTTAGGTTTCATCTATGCAATTTCGTTTTACAATTTTCTGCACATTTTCTCTTCTCCTAGTCTTTAGAATTCTAGGATTTTGAATCTTGAATTGGAATGCATGCTTCATGGTCCTTCTTCTCCTCTTGATCCTAAATTTGAATCTTAGGTTGCTTAATTCTAAGATGATTCTACTGTTTGCTTAATTCAGTAGGTTAGGGATTAGATTCTCACACAAGTTTGCTTAATCCTTGTATGAGATAATTGATGAATTGATTGATGCTTAATTGGTTAATTCGAATTTGTGTAGAAATTGATAATTTTTTGTGAATCAATGAAAGATCCTATGTGAATGACATTGAGAATTCATCCATTTTCATACATATTTTCTGAATTTTGAATTTTAGTTTTATGTTCTTGAATTCTAAGAAATAACCAAACAAAACCCCCTTGCTTGCTTTTGAATCAACAATCCTTGTGAGTAAATTCGAATTTTCTATTGAATTCCTTGAGAGACGACTTTGGTTAATTTTCCATTAACTACATATTCCGAGTATTAATATTTGGTTGAGTACGGCCTCGATCAAATTAATAATGCAGATCATGCATGGCATATTTGCGTTGAGTTGCATTTATATGTTTAAATTGAGTTGAAGTGATATGAAAGCAGATTATGTACGATTTTGCTTGGCTATGAGTTAAATTTATATGATATCTCATTTGAGTTAAGACATAATGTGATGATGCAAAGTGACTAGAATAGTAATGTATGACTTATTGAATTGTGTTGGGTGTTGCATCTCATATGTCTGTTTCCCCCACATTGCTTGTTGCATGTTTTGCTCACTGAGACACCAGTCTCACCCCACACTGCGGGATACATTTTAGTTATGCAGGATATTATGGCTGAATGCTTGGATGGAGATTTGAGGCCCTTAGGGTGGATCCTCCCACCCCCAGTTGTCAGTTAGAGGCTTTGAGGGACTAAGAAGTATCTGGTTAGATTATGTTGTATTAACTTAGAAACTTTGTATTTAGGATTGAATGCTATTGTGAGCCACTGAGTGGCATATGGATTATGTGATGTATGTTGAGTAGTTAATGTATTCAGCTTATGTAAACGTTGGACTTACATTAAGCTTTTGAATTATGATTTTTACGATATCGGTAATGGAGCGAATTAATTTCAGAAATTGAGAATAGTGTCTCCAACGGACATTATTCTTGAATTGAAAAATTAGGACGTTACAAAGGGGAATATCAATTTTATACAGTTAATTTGTATAATGTAATAAACCTATTAAGACATTTACAAAGTAAAGTGAATGTCGCGTGAAGTACATAAATGGGTGATTCACACAAGGTACAATAAAAATACTTGTTGTAACAAGTTTGTTGATTAGTTGTGGTAATAAATGCAATATTAATGATAAGCCCAATAAAGTTTTGTAATTTCAGGAAATGATTACTTCATTTTCTTTGAACTAGGCATTGGTAAAGTTGAAAGACCTACCCGTTTGTTAAATTTTCAGAAACTTCTCTCCCCAGGTAATAAATAGGACGATCGTTGATTGTGTTTGAGGTGACCCCATAAAGCACACAACTTCAATGCTAGTGTTTTTCCTTCACACCCATTTATTTGACTGGTGTGAGTTTCTAACAAGGATTCAACTATATTTTAAGAAAATTGTTGTAATCAATCATAATAATATTGTTTGTGTATAGATATATTAGTTCCTCTAGGTTATCTCATTGTTCAAGAAAATAAATTACATTATGTCATGATTTGAGAATTATTAAATAGATATTGTGTATAGGTCTATTAGTTACTCTGTCATACTTTATATGAATATGATTGCAAAACACTTGAAGGAATGGAGTCAAAGTGTTATAAAACTCGACTCGAACCGATCGGTCAAGTGACCAGTCCAAGCCACTAATCAGATCAGACATGCATCGGAACTGAGAAAAACCGGTTTGACTCGGTCAATTTTGTAAAAATTTGGTGACTCGGTCCGATCATCCGAGTTGTATTAATAGGATAAAAAAGAAAGTTGTGGAGAAGTATGACATGCAGCCCCACTTCCCTCCATAACGATTATCCCTTTTTCGGCTCTTTGTTCCAAGTGTTATTAGAGATACACCAGAGTCAAAGGAACACATGAGTGAACCGTAAGGAAATGCAAAAAGAGGACAGGAAAAGGACTAGTAAAGGAACACATAAACGAAGCATGAGAAAATGTAGAAGAGAGGAGATGGAAAAGAGAATGGGCAGAAGAGATGAGCAGAAAAATGAAAGAATGAACTAGAAAATGAACTGGTGAAAGAACAATTGTGAACACGGGGTTTTTTTTTCTCTCCTTTTAGTAAAGTAATGCAACGTTCAATGTTATGTGAAAGGAGAAAGGCTGCAAAACATTGAGACTTCATGCAAAGCGTGCGGGTTTCAATATATTACGAGCAACTTTCCAATCCTACAAGTATAGGTGCAGTTTTTTTATAAAATAAAAAATGTTATATTTTTATGTTAAAAATAGCGCTTTAGGTACTTTTCTTTTTAAACTTATTTTTAGGCGCTTTTTTTAACAAAGGTGTCCAATGAGTTGGACATGTTGAACTTGGATGGCCCAAATAGTGTTTGTGATTCATAACTTGGTCCAGGTAATCTTTTTGATGATATATTTGATTTCCTGCAACCTCAGTCCATAATTGAAAGGAGTTTCTTATTATGATGGTGACAAGGGTTTTCTAGTTATTAATATGGGTATGGTTTCTTTTGTTATCAATGTTGTTGAATTTGAGTTCAATTAGTTTCTAAGTACCTTCTTGGCACGATGTTCCATGATACATAATACATTTTTGTCTAACTACATAATACTCCATTTCTCTATTCCTTATCTGTTTTCTATTTTTCTCATATCTCTCTCGTTCCAAATAACCTCGATTATATTTTTACTCTATTTCTCATCTATTTTTCTCTTTCCTAATTCTCTTTTCTCTGTTTCTCTTTGCTGCAAAGATTGTCATATGGGTTAGCTATGAAAATATGGGTGATTAAATTAACTTGTTCGTTCCATGGCATTGCAACAAATATGAGGGCAAATATTTATGACAGATCATTTTGATTTTCTTACACAAAAGAGCTTTGGTCAAATTATTATCGATTATTGAATCCGATTCAATTCAACAAATGTCGTGACATTGTGCAAGGGAAACTCTTGTTCTCCTATATGCAAACTATTACGATGGGTTTGTCTTGAGAACTAAAACTTTAAATGATTTTTTAGGAGTTAGGGGTAGGCAGAAATTGTCGAACCGCCCGAACCTGTAGCATCCGAGAAGCTAAAATGGTGTGCGGGCGGATGCAAGTGGGTTTATAGGCCCAATCGGTTGAAAAACAATGGGTTTTATCGGGTAAAGCAGGCAAGTTCGGATTGGAAAAAAAATTTCGTCGGTGTTCAAACCGACCGACACGTGTTACATTTGGAGTGGATGATAAAAGAGTACACAAATTGTGCTTTTATTGGACGGTCGAGATGGCTTTACGTGATTGATCTGAAGGACCAGATTTCTCGATTTTCCTCTCTCTTTTTCATTTGGTGTTTCTCTCTCAATTAATTCCCATTTCAAACTTTCAGAATATCTTGAGTCTCTTGTTATTCCCATATCAAACTCTCCTTCTCCCACAGTGCCTCTCTTCATCGTGCTCTCTCTTTCTCCCTCTCATACTTTTTCCCTTTCTCTTTGCCTGCAAAAACCAAGTCGCCAACGCCTCTCGATCTCCGGCTCTCCATGTCTGCCTCCTACATGACCAACTTGCTCTCCTGCTACACGAGGAACATCAGCGGCGTTGTCGCGTCCTCCGTCGTCGAACACCTCGTCGCCTACTCTCCCGGACTTCCTTTCCACTATCCCTATTGTTTCGCAAGGCGACTCCCGATGTCTGGATCCTGCCTTCCTCCACGACTAACTTGTTTGCCTGCTACACGAGGAACATTGGCGATGTTGTCGTGTGCTCTGTTGTCAGTTGCTCGTCTTGGCTTGTAGTAACATGTTTGGCAGTTTTGTTTCATGGCTCTGGTGGCTATTTATGGGTTCTTTGGCGTTCGATATGTCTCTGAATTCTGGTTTGATATTGTTGATGATGATTCCAGTTCTGGGGAAATCCCGTTTTCCAGATTTGTTGTATTTTATCAAATTTATTTTTTATTTTAAATTTATTGTTTTATAATGTATATTATGCCAACTTTACTCTTTTATTTTAAATGGATTTTTTTTTTCAAATTTTAAATGGCCTTTGGATTTGGTAATGTGATTTATTTTCCTTTGGAGTTGGGCCTAATGCAACAAAATTTAAATGGCCCAATGAAAATTTAATATTGTATTTTTAACTTTTAAAAACGGTAAAATAGTGGTGGTAAAAAGCTTTTAAAAACGGCAACAAAAAAATTTGTTAAAAAACTTGAACCGACCCAAAGTTGGCCCAAACCGATTCAACCCACCTGCCATACCCATTATCCGATAAACCTTATACCTGACAAAATCAATTCAACATTTGGTTGGAAATAGGCGACAAATATGATATGGTCGATTCTGGTCGGATTGGGCTTTTTGGGCTCGAATCCGACCAAACTCGACCGGTGCACATTCCTAATTTTTTTATGGTCATTTTTAGCCACATCTTGATGAATAAGGGGATCAACCAACACGTGTTCTTGTAAACACATTAATCAAGTTAAACCACATACGAATCTGAGTCTCTTCCACTCAGACTATTGTTATTTTTAACTTTTTGGGTAACATAGTAGGTTCATAATATTCTATCTTGTGATTTTTAGGAATTTTGTTAAGCATGGTTCTTATTTTTAATCCCCCCCTCCCCCAAGCATAGGTTGTTTTTACTACCCAAAAATTATTCCATTCCTATTTTTTATAACAATAGGTCGACGGTTAATTAGATATTTTTTTCTTTTCGATCACCCTGATTTATTGGATCCAACAGTAATTATGTTAGATTTTATCCTTTTCTGGAGATAAACTACGTGTGAAACAATTAAACTCATTTTTCTTATAATTTTGGTCTTTAAGTTTCAGATTTGTTTGAGGCATTTTAGTTTACCCTTCTGCTGTTAAGTGCTTTTGCAAAAGTGAGCGTATTGGCAAGGCAAACATAAAGGAGATAGTTTAAAACTGGGTGTCAGATAAATGCATTTTGTTTTCCGCATTTGTTCTTATTTTTTGTATCGATGTATCAAAGATGAACAGATACATATATCACTATAGCTACTAAATCATAACTCACACAGCCGCAACCAAAGCCTTATTTGAACCCATTTGGTCACATTTGACAGAGACCAATAGGTTCTTTTGCTCTCACTCTTCCACCCAACAGAATTAAAATCCTACGGAAATCAGAAATTTCCCAATCTACAACAAATCTGTAAATTGTAATAAGAAAAATCCAAAAAGGAAAATGAAACAATCAAGCCGACCCAATAAAATGGTTTATTCTTCATCCCTTGATCATCTCAGTACCTGTAGTGAGCAGGCTTGTATGGACCCTCAACAGGCACACTGATATAATCTGCCTGGTCTTTGCTAAGCTTGGTGAGCTTAGCTCCAAGCTTGCCAAGATGAAGAGCAGCCACTTTCTCATCAAGGTGTTTAGGCAAAACGTACACCTTCTTCTCATACTTGCCAGAACCCTTCTCCTTCCACAACTCAAGCTGAGCAATGACCTGGTTGGTGAAGGAGCATGACATCACAAAACTGGGGTGCCCTGTTGCACACCCCAAGTTCATCAATCGACCCTCAGCCAAGACAATGATGCCAGTGTTGGTATCAGGGAAAACCCATCTGTCAGTTTGAGGCTTAATATTGATGCGCTTCACACCAGGGTATGTCTCAAGGCCAAGCATGTCAATTTCATTGTCAAAGTGACCAATGTTGCACACAATGGCATTGTTCTTCATTTTCTTCATGTGGCTAACCATGATAATGTCCTTGTTACCAGTGGTGGTAACAAAGATGTCAGCCTCAGAGAGAACATCTTCAAGGGTCAGAACTTGAAGACCTTCCATGAGAGCTTGAAGTGCACAAATGGGATCAATCTCAGTCACAATCACACGAGCCCCAGCCTGCTTCAAGGCAGCAGCACAACCCTTGCCAACATCTCCATACCCACAGACAACAGCAACCTTACCGGCAATCATAACATCAGTGGCCCTCATCAGACCATCAGGGAGTGAGTGACGGCACCCATACAAGTTATCAAACTGTTATCACAAAACTTCGTTAGTAAGACCACAAAAACATCACAATATGACAAACAACAATTTCTTTTTTAATTCACAACTAGATCCAACCACTGACCCCATAGAATCAGGTTGTTCTCCAATAAACTAATTAATAATTGATTAATTCCTCCCTAACATCTGACTACGCAAACACAATAATTTAATACCCAATGGTATAATACACAGATCCAAAATTCAATTGTCAATTTTTCCCCCAGGTATCCTCTTATCATACAGAAGGTGCCAAAAGTGGAGATCCTTTCAAAACATTATTTTCATATATATATAAATCCAAAGATGGAATCTAGGAACCATATACTTAAGGATTAAATTCCTTTCACTCGTTTCACCAAAAAAAAAGCTCCTTTCACTCAGATCAAGACATAGATCCAAAATTCAATTGTCAAATTTTTTCACTTTCTCAAAATACCCTCCTATCTATTAGGATAGATAGAGAGATTCCTTCCAATTATTTTTTTTCACATACATGTATTAAAAATATGGACACATCCCAAAAAAACTAGTCCCTTCCACTCACATTTCAACACATTATAATAATTCAATAGTCAATTTGACCCTGTTCAATGTGTTTAATTTCCATCAAAATCACATTATAAATTTAGATCTGAACCAGCCTTAGCTGGCTCATGGTCTCAATCCACGTTTATAACCTGATTTTGATTAAATTAATCAGGATGTCAATCCAACTCTATAACTTGATAAACACAGAAATTCAAAACAGGAAGAGGATCTGAGATCCAAAAGGTAAAAAAAAAATGAGAAAATATACCTTGCTCTTGGTGACAGAGTCATTGACATTGATAGCAGGGAACAAGAGGGAACCATTAGCCTGCATCTGGTAAAGCCTCTTAACACCAGTGGTGGTCTCTTCAGAGACACCAACAAGTCTATCCTTCATCTTGTGGTACCTCTTAGGATCAGTCTTCAACCCATCCCTAATAATAGTAAGCACGATCTGAAACTCGGCATTATCAGAAGAAGCAGGATCAGGTAACTGCCCTGTCTTCTCATAAGCCTCTTCAGCCTTCACACCTTCATGGATGAGCAACGTGGTGTCACCACCATCATCAACAATGAGATCGGGTCCACCGGAGGGACCCCAATCGAGGGCGCGCTCGGTGCACCACCAGTACTCCTGGAGAGTCTCACCCTTCCAGGCGAACACGGCGGCGCTGTCACGAGCGATGGCGGCTGCGGCGTGGTCCTGAGTGGAGAAAATGTTGCAGGAACACCAACGGACCTCGGCGCCGAGAGCGGTTAGGGTTTCGATGAGGACGGCGGTTTGGATGGTCATGTGGAGGGAACCGGTGATTCTGGCGCCTTTGAAGGGTTGAGAGGGTCCGAATTCGGAACGGCATGACATGAGACCAGGCATTTCAACTTCGGCAAGCTCGATTTCAAGCCTTCCGAAATCGGCTTGGGACATGTCCTTCACCTTGTATTCTCTTCCGGCATTGGTTTTCTCTACCAGCAAAGCCATTTTGGAGAAAGAAGAAGATGTGAGAATGAATGGGTAGAGAGAAGAGAAGAGGGAACGAGGAGAAAAGGGAGAGTGAGGAGAGTATAAATAGGTTTGAATGCATGAAATGGACGATGCGGATTATTCTCCTTCTAGTTGGGGGATCCATCCTCCACCGCTCCCATCCATCTTCTTCTTCCTTTTTCTCAGATCTCATCTCAGCCAAATCAATGTTTGATTTTCTTTTTTAATTCAATTTCATTTCATACGTGTAATCATTGTCGTAACTTCATTATTTATTCTTAATTGCTTCTATGAAACTTAATAAGCATTATTTTGAATGTTTTAAAAATCCAACTGGTAATTGAAGCGGTAAAAGCATTGATTCACTGTTTAATGGTGCAACCGGGATTGAACCGTGATCGAACCGGTATTAATTAAATATATATTTTAAATATTATATAATATTTTAATTAATAAAATAACACAATATTTTAAATCTCATTTTTAATATAAATCGAATATATATAATAAAATTTAAATGTGTTTAACTTTTCATTTTAGCTACTGAAATTGGTAATTAAGGTGGCTAAAAAACTTGTTAAATGATTTTAACACAGTTTGATAAAATAACATTTTTAGTAGGTACTAATATTATTTGAAATGATACTTGTAGTAACATTTGAATATTTTTTTCTATTAAATGAAATTACTTTTTATAAGTTTACCATTAAAATTGTTTATAATTATCAAATTTAAAATCTAAATTCAGTAATTAATGATGGACTAATCTACTATTTTATAATTATCAACTAATTTTATTAAAAATCTTCAATGTAATAAGCTAACTTGTCATTTTCTAATTCTTATCTTTCAATTTTTAACTATCTTTATTCGCTAATTTTACAAATATGTTTTGTGTGCATATATGTAAAGTTGTTGTGTGATTTGGCATAGAACGTGACTAAGCGAGAGTATGTGACCAACCGAGTTGTCCGTAAACTATTGCAAAGCAATGAGTATCCACCTCTAATTTCCTAAAACCTTGTTCATTGACCAATAAGACACTCTCCTCTAAAGTCATGTTATTATCATTTTCTTTTTTTTCCCTTTGAGATTACGTGATTTCATTATTTTTATTTTACTAAAATATCGGTTACATGTCATTGTCCGCACTAACCCAGGTATCTTCAACGGAAATGAATCAATTTTATTTAATTTATGAAAATTCAATAATAATTTTTTTTGACGGGAAAATTCAATAATAATTACACATGTTCAATAACTAAAAAAATATTTTTTATAAAAGCTTTTATGACTTAAATCAAGAACAAATTTAATAACATACTGTTTACAGACTTATATTATTCATAAAAAAATTATCTATCGTGTAAATATTTTAGATATTTTATGTCTAGTGTACAAAAAGAAAAAAATAATAATAACAACATGTCAACATCATTACATCTTATTTAAGTTTTAAAAGTTACGTGATTGTGCCACCAACTATATTTGTCGCAGGTGTTTTATTGAGAGCCACACTCAACAGTCAACAACCACCGATTATGACTGCGAGGTTGGTGGGTCTGAGTTTGACAAAATATCACTGAAGATGCAGCCTCACCCCATATATCAGATTCAATCCTATGATTTTTCAGTTTTATCCCAGAAAGCAATAGTTTAAAGGATTTAATTGATATAGATTTTAAATGTAAAGAAATTTTACATAAATATTCATTGATGTGCCGCCACATCATTTAATGAATATAATATTCTATGTGTTATTAAATTCAATAAGTGATGTGACAACACATCATTAAATGTATATGTAAAATTTCTTTACTGACTATTGACAATTAAAGATTAAGAAACAATAAACAATAATTCATTATTGTTAGAATTAACCGTGTGTTTAACCGTGCGCACGCATGAGGCATGTAATTATACGGTGAAAGAATAAAAAATATAAATTATAAAATAAATTACTATAAAAAAACTGATTTAATTTATATATATATATATATATATAATATTTTATAAATTTTTAGTACTGCATAATTAGTAGATAAATAAAATATAAAAAGTATATTCATTTTAAAGATATGAAAAAAATAAAAAAATATATGATTAACATGATTATAAAAGAGAATATAATAAATATGATTAGTATGCCTATAAATAAATATAAATATGTAGTAAAATAATTTTCAATTTATATGACAAAGTGGTAATATGTAATCTCATTGGCATCAACTAAAAACTTCATTGCAGAGTACTTATATTTGATGTCAGTTAAACATTTTCTTCAACTACATGTTCATTTGTTATAGTTCAAATTTTGTATTACCAATGATATATTGTTATTCATAAAGTAGTTTACATATTAATGTATTTTTATATAGATTTTTTTTATCACCTGTGATTTACTTTTATCCTATAATTTAATTATTAATAAATTTTGTTGTAAAACTTTCATTCATGTGTGATTTGCTTTTAACCTATAAATTAATTATCATTGACGTACACTTTTCTTATATTTTTAACTTGTAATATAAATAATTGCACGTAATTTTTATTTATTTTCATTGCAAATAAAACATAATTAATGTACGTTAAAATTTAAAAGATCAATGAAACAACAATAGGAAACAAAAATGTACCTTGTAATTTAAATAGTATATTTTTATCATATGAAATTAGTGGTAGTTCTGAGATAAAGAATTTTCCTCCAACATTTTTTTTTGTAGAATTTCGCTTCGAAAACATAGTCAATGTGTAAATCGAGAACCATTGTTTTCATGTAAAATGACTATTCCTGTGTGGTAAATTTTTACTCTTAAATTATTATGCATTCATATATATTTACTTTTATGATATAAAAATTAACCTGTTATTGTGTAAAAAAGTTATTCCTACATGTTATAATTATTTATGTCTGTACCTTACATTAAATTTTAATATATTTTATATAATTTTTCAATCATCAACTTAATTTTATTACCTCTTGTAATTAATATAATAAATAAATATTTCAAAATTAATAAACTTAATGTTAATATTTATCACCCAACAATATTGTTAAAACAGTTCTGATTTGATTTTTCCTTTCTTTATGTCTTTCTGCAGCAATAGGCTTATTATGTGTTGCATTTAGGAAGTATGTTTGTTGTCATGGTCCTTTTGTTTTTCTCTTTGTTGCAGATTTAGTTTTGTGTTTGGGAATATGTTTAGGTGGCTTTTAAGACTTTGTATTTGGGTTAGAGTGTCCCTTGTACTCTTATTTAATTTTATTCATTTGATTATCAAAAAAATATTTATCATCCAACAATGTATAAAAAATATTTAAAAATATAAAAAGGAAATTTGTAACGTCATAATTTCTTAATTCTAGGATTACGTTCGTTGGAAACGTAATACCCGGATTTATGAAATTATTTCGCGCATTATCGATATCGCAACACAATCATGAAACAACGCTTAAGTAATCCAACAGTTACTTAAGCCACATACATAACAGTCAATTATACATAACCAGTTCACTGCCAACAATAGCTCCAAACCTAATCCAAAATAAAACTATAGGCTAAATGGGATACTTAATTTATACATGCGTCTTGAAACAATCATAACAATGTCCTTAAGGCTCCACATGAACTAAAAATCTCATTCAAAATAATAGTCTAGCCTATACAATCAAAAGAATCCAACTACAATAGAAGAGGTCACAAGACCCATCAACCATTTGGCCATGCTTCCATCAAATTCCTGGCTGAGAACCCTGCACATCTAAATAAATCTACAAAACGTGTGATGAGACTAACGTCCCAGTGAGTGTAATCGTGCTAGGTGCAAGTGTACAGACAATATATATATATATAAACACAGCGAAAATCCACCTATTTAATTCATAACAACTCCATCATCAAACTGTCCATACAACCTCTTGGTGAGTTACCCAACACCAGTGGGGTCTTAGCACTTAAACCTCTAACCTGGACTGAGCTCAATACCATTCAAGGAACGTCTCCCTTGAGGCCAATTTAAACCTTCTGTTTTAATTAACAGTCACTTTCAACATTTTTAACCTCTTGGGTACAAGACTCCCCCTTTTCCTCTTTGAACCGGAGCCCCGACCCACTTGGTTTTCATTATACAGTCAAACATGTTCATGGGTTAAATTTATAAATAGAAGTGATCATAATCAAGCATATCATATAATTCCAACCACGTAGGAGTAAAGGATAGAAGGGTTCACAACATTCATTCTTTCCTTCAAACCCTAGCTATCTCAACCCCTACATGTTCCTCCAATCATATAGAAGAGAAATATCCCAAACTTCAAGTATTTCAACTCCCCATTACCAACATTCAATCATTTTCCCCAAAAATCCCCAATCTCCTAGCCTAGGGTTTGGGCCTCCAAGGCAAAACCTCAATCAGTCCAAACATTTCAACCAATCCAAACATACACATTCCGTTTACAAGCATAACAATCAATAGAGAAAGGGAATAAAGGAAGGGGATCATGTAAGAGGAACACATACACAAGCATTGTGTGAAGGGAGAACCACACTCACCTTAAATGGAGAAAATAGGGAGATGGAGAGGTGAGGAGTATGATTCCAAGCCTCAAAGTGTTAGGTATATGCACTAGAGAGTTATATGTTTTTGAAACATCCATCACATGTATCATATTATTTTATAAAGGTAATTCATTCTTTTAGAATATAATAAATGTCCTTAGAATAGTAAGCTCAAACTTCATAAGAAATCAAGTAGATGACTTGATCATGAGATCTTATGAAGAACTATTCTTAAATAGTCCCTAGTCAAGTATCATCTTAGGACAAAGATGCATTTAGACTAGTATGTGTGTTCATTGATGATCACATCTCACGGATCATGGATATGAGATATCATGTGCCCACATAGGTACACATTAAGAGAAATGATGTACTGGACAAACCCACCTTAAGAACGTTGCATGGATTGTTACATAAGTGTCATGAACATTTCTTAAATTGGTAAATGTTATATGAAGTCCTTTAACCTGAAATCACTACGATTCCTACATAAGGAATTATGTGTTTTAATTATCATCAAACGTTGCCTGTAACAAGGTGATCATAAAGTTGGTATTTGGACACATAATAAATTATGTGGTAGGATGTGAGTGACCTAGATGGGATTTGTCCCTCCTATGTAACAGGAGTTATATCTATAGGCCTCTTGATAAAGTGAGACGGCAAAATGCATGGCCATGCTCAGGAGGATAAACATGAGATGTTTATTTTCTGTACAATCTACTTGGGGGTCAAGAAAACATAAATTGAACTATACAAGGTTGACACATTCTATGCCCTTGTGTTCAATTAGATATTTGGACAAAGGGACAGATCATATAAATTATCATAAAATAGGATTCGTCAAAGTTGTTGATAATCTCAATATTTAGATAGTGATGTATTGCTAGATACTGCTCACTATTTATGATATTAAATATAATAAGAGTTTTATTTTAATATCATAACCAAATATTAAAAGCCTATTCGGTCACACGCATGCAACAAGCCGCTAGAAAAGATAATAATTCTAATTTGATTAGAATTATAACATAATGGGTCAAGCCCATATATGTTAGGGTTAATAGAGTGAGGGGTTAAACCCTAGCCACCACTATATAACTATAGCATAAGATGCATTACCCTGAACACATGAGTAACCGCTCTTACTCTCAAAACACTACAAGCAGAGTTGAGGAGGGTTTCCTAGTTTGGCCGTTGGCATGGACACCACTAGAGATGTGGTTGTTATTGCCTCATTCGCAATCCTTAAAAGGTACGACCTTTTGTTCCATAGCTTTTATGCCTTAATTCGTGTTTTCGCATTAATGATCATAACAAGGGAGGGAATCCATTTATTTCGATGCATCCTGACCACATGTTTGATTCCCTTCAATAAAGATGGTGGGGGAAGTCCTCAAACTAGTCTCTCTTCTTCCTTCTAGCCTTTTCTTTCTCTAGAAATTCTCTCTCTTTAAAAATACAAAGGAAGCAAGAAGAAGTGAAGAAGAAGCCCTAATTAATGTTTTTATAGAGTTCTGGTGACGAACTCCCGCTCAAAACGCGCTTGGGTGAGCTTTGAGTGGGGAAACAAAATTCCCACACGTGCACCCGCGCTCAGGCTGCGGTCGAGCTCAGCCTGAGCTCGGAAACCAGATTAGGATTTTCTTTTGAATACTAATATCCTCTCATCCATTCCTACTTCCTTTTTATAAAACCTATCCCATTACTAATTTAATTCATAAAATACTTCATAATTTGGGATGTTACAAAATTCATATAAATAAAATCACAATTCCATATTAAAAATCAGTTATTTTATCATCTAGTTTTTTTGAAAAAAAAATACAACTATAAACAATAAAACATAAGTAAAATATTTATAATTAACATGAATTTATATCAAAAATTAAATTAAAGTGTATTTCTAATTTAGATATTAATGAGCTTTCATGTCAAATGTTCATTCCCGTTTTCATATATCATTATTTTATAAACGAAATAACAATACATTTTCATCTAGATATATCAATAGGTATTTTAATATTTATATTTTGTTTTAATATCATTCATCTAATAATGAAAATATTATTAATTTATTTTTATGTAAACTTTTCATCATATGTGATTTATTTTTACTCTATAATTCAATTATTAAATAGTTTTTTTGTAACACTTTCATCCCAACATAATTCAACTTTTACCCTATAATCTAGAAATTATTAAGATATTTCTATATTTTTAACATATAATTTAATTGTTTGACCCTAATTTTTATTTATTATCATTGAAAATGGAAAAATAATAGGAAATGATTAATCTACATTGAAGTTTAAAATGTAAATGAAACTAAGAGACAATATATTGACCTACATTGAACTTTAAACAATGTTCTTTTAATATTCTTTTAATAGATGGAATTAGTAGTGGTTATGAGATAAAGACTTTTCCTCCAATATTACTTCTTGATATGAATCTCGCTTATAGAAAAATATCATAAGAAAAATTAAAATGAAATTTTCTATCAAAAAAATCACATTCAATTTTAAAAAGCCATTTATTTTTATTAATTTTTAAATAATTTTACAATTAAGATCAAATAAATATATGTAAAATATTTATAATCAACACATGCTTATACTAAAAATTTCAACTAAACTTTAATTGTTATTCTATTAATTTTAATATTAATATATCATCATGTAAAATATTCATTATCATGTGGTATATTTTTATTATGTAATACAAATATTAAGTTTCATGTAAATATTACACTTCAATCTTTTTTCCTACTTAATGACCATTTTAGAGTTTTTACAAATATGTCAAAATCAATAAACATACATTAAGTGTCATAGTAAGAAAGTCATTAGAAACAAAAAATTATATTAAGTTTTAACAACCTTGTTTTGTGTAATAAAACATATAATAAGTATTTTTAATAAATAAATTTCATGAAATAAAATCAACGTTTTTATTAAATAATTATTTGTAATATTTTGGACAATGAAAATAAGTAAAATATTTATAATAACACAAATCTATATTAAAAAAATATAAACACAATGTATTTTTATCCTAGTAATTTAGATAAGGCTAAAATATGTTATTGGTCCCCCAAAATATCCCGATTTTCCCATTTGGTCCCCTAATTTTTTTTCCCAAGTGGTCCCCCAAAAATGTTTTTTCATTCCCATTTGGTCCCTTTGTTAGTGCACCGTTTATTATCTCTGTTAAATGCTTGCGTGTCAGCTTAGCTGGACAAAATAATCATACATGGCATGCATATGTGTCCTCTTATGTGTCCTACATGATAAAATAAGCCTATAGGTGGTGAATAATCGCCTTTTTGTGAGTTATATTGATGAACTATATAATTGTTTTTTCATGAAAGGTGGTGATATAAGTCATGTAGGACACATAAGATGACACATATGCATGTCATGTATGCTTATTTTGTCCACCTAAGTTGTCACGTAAGCATTTAATGGAGATAATAAACGGTGCATTAATAGAGGGACCAAATGGGAATGAAAAAAAAAATTTGGGGACCACTTGGGGAAAAAATTGGGGGGATCAAATGGGAAAATCGGGATATTTTGGGGGACCAAAAACATAATTTAACCTTTAGATAATAATGCACTTTCATGTACAGAGGCAATCTTGTAGAAACCACAGGAAACACTAGAATGGGGGGGTTGAATAGTATTTTATATGTTCAAACAGATTTTATGAAAACATTTTTACAAGCAAAGTGTTTAACAAAAGTTTTGAGCAACTTGCTGAAACTGGGCGTTTAAGGAACTTACTGAAGTTGCTTCAGCAAGTCCAAAAGATAGTTTTATAAACTTGTTTTAAAGAGCGTTTGAGATTGTTTTTCAGTTCAAGCTTATAAAACAGATTATTCAGAACCCTCTTGTTAGCTTAATAACAGATATAATGAGATTAGGGTAAAGAAAACTTAGCCAAGAAATTTGTCTTGGTTCACTCACATCCACCGTGAGCTACGTCCAGTCCCAATACCAAACTAGCAAAGGATTTTCCACTAAGTGATCACAATTACAAGTATTCTTTGATCACCCAACCTCTTCAGGCTAAAACCCAAGTATTGTTTGAACACACAGTCTCTCCAGGCTAAAACCCAAGTATTGTTTTACAAACAAGCCTCTCCAGGCTCAAAGACAAGTATTCTTTGTTCCACCAAGCATCTTCAGGCTCTCAGGCACTTTGAAAGTGTTTACAATGAATATTAGTTTAAGTTTCTGAGAAACTTAAACAGAAATAATTTGTACAAAGGTAACTGAGTATAACTCAAGATACAAATGAAATTTTCTATGTACAAAATATCAGAGAGTATAAGTAGGCTTGATAAAAATTGTCTTCTCTCACTCTTTGAAATTCTCCATGAAGCTTTATATAGGATTTCAGCTTGAGTTCGTTGAAGATTGATAAACCACCGTTGAGAAATAACATTAAATGCTATTAAGATCGTTGTGAGACAATCTTCTAAAAGCTTCTGACTTTGTGTGTTGCAGGTGCAGGTACCAGGGTCTGACACGTGTAGGTACCAAGTTACAGCAGTTTCCCTTTCCGCCAAAAGATTTGAAATGCTTCAGAAAGGGTCTCTGTAACATTCCTTAATTGAATCAAACTTGCAGAAGACGTATATGATGCATTAAAGTCTTGAGCAGAAAGCCTTCTGACTTTAGTCAAATGCCACGTAGAGAGACTTCAGCGGTTCTTCTTGATTCAGATAATATATCTCTTTCAGAGGGTTGATTGCTTTCAGCAGGTTCTCGTCCTTTAGAAGGTTGCACCACTTCATAGGGTTGCTCCTTCAGAGAGTTGCTGAAACACGTGAAATACCCTTAAGAGATTTTGTACTTTTAGCATATTTTAACCAAATTTTGTTACTCATTAAAACTTAGGATTTGTGAGACTTTAAACATTATTAATCTCTTAATAATATTTTTAGACTCAACAAATCTTGTTCAGGGCTTAATCACAGTTAAGGCTCTTCACTCCTCCCTAAGTATGTGTTTAGTGGGGATCGAACCCAGGAGCTCTTCCCACGAATTTTTTTATACCTACCTGTTATAAATATAATTTAAATTTAAATATTAAAATATATATTTCATTTAAATTTTCCATCCTGAGATAAATTACATTTCCCCATTTTAGGGATGATAATGCACCCTAGAATGGCATGTAGAATGCGAGTCTTATCTGACATTTTTAGGACTTTAGCTGGGATGGCTTCTCCTCCCCACAGAGCATAATGTTGAATTGGACCTCTAAAATATGGTGACTTTTAAATAGAGATATATTTGAAATGCTATTATTTTTTTTTAAACGATCAATACATTAACCAACTTTTCTTAAATTGTGTGAAACGGTTGAGATGGTCTAATAATAAGGGACGGAGGAGTAATAAACTTAATGTAAAAATTTACTCCCCTATAAACAAATATATATTATCGGAAAGTTAAAAAAGAAATATCTATCTACAAAACACAACTCAATTTTAAAAAGTCAATTATTTTTATTGTTTTTTATATACTTTTAAAATTAAAAACATCTTAAAATAAATTAAATATTTACAATTAAGACAATTTAGATATTAATGAGTTTTCATGTAAAATGAACATTCCAATGTAATACATTTTTACTTTATAATTAAAATAATAATAAATTTCATATAGATATAATCAACACAAATTTTAATGTTTATATTTTATTTTAATATCATTCATCTAATAATTTAAATATTAATTTGCTATTATGTAAACTTTTTATCATGTGTGATTTTTACCTTATAATTCAATTATTAATAAGTTTTCTTGTAAACCTTTCATTTAAATGTGATTTGGTTTTACCATATAAATTAATTATCATTAAGAATTTTCCTTGTACTTTTTACTGGTAGTTTAAATGTTTGATCCATGGTTTTTATTTATTGTCATTACAATGAAGCAATAGAAAATGATTAATCTATATGGAGATTTAAAATGTCAATGAAACAATATCAGAAAACAATTAATCAACATCGCTGGCAAAAAAAACTACATTGAAATTTACACGATATTGATAGATGAATTTAGTGATGATCTTGGGATAAAGACTTTTCTTCCAACATTTATTTTTTGTATGAATCTCACTTAGGAAATATAGGTATTCATTTGAACTATTAAAATTTGAGTACCATTATTTTCATATAGAATAGTCATCCAAGTATGCTATATTTTTATTCTTAAGTTATTTTGTCTTCATATATAGTTACTTTCATGATCTAGATATTAATGCGTGTATTTTCCTTCAAAAATTTTATTCTTGTGTTCTGAATTATTAAAAATTGAGTACCATTATTTTCATGTAGAATAGTCATCCATGTGTGCTATATTTTTATTCTTAATTTATTTTGTCTCCATATATAGTTACTTTCATGATCTAGATATTAATGTATTTTTCTTCAAAAAAATTATTCCTATGTTATGAGTATGTACCCATATTATTTAAATTTAAATACTAAAATGTAAATGTAAATGTAAAATTTTCATATGCGTATGAATTACATTTACCTCTTGTAATCTATATATTATATTAACAATTAAATATTAATAAACTTAATATAAAGATTTATTTTCATGTGATGTATAAACAATTATAAGAGAATTAGAAGGGAAATTTCTATAGATAAAACACAATTCAATATATTAAGTTTAATACAAAATTTATATTTAAAATATCATTACTTTAACTAGAAAGGAAACTTTTAATAAATTATATTAAGCAAAATATTATAAAAATGGACAAATAGGTGTTGTTTGTATTGTTGACCAATTAAAATATAACATATAGGTTACATATTCCACGTCATATTAAGTATTCTCACGCCATTAACTTATTTTCGGGTTAATTAATAGGTATTTTTAATTTAGCTTCATAATTTCTTAATCTCCTTCTGTATCATGTTCTGAAAAATCCAGAGGGCTAGAAAGATGTTTATTGCGACTGAACACTGAAGCAGCAGAAAAAAAAAAACTCATTCATGTTGTGAATTTCTGAATAGATCAAATTTTGACAACAATGCTTGGGTATAAAGAATCCCCAATACCCAAATTCTCAGTGAAAAGGCATAACTTCAAAATCTATTTGGAACAAGTAGATGATGATCTGCGTCTGACTTGAGATGGAGAGGCATAAATGTGACACGACTACCGGTGTAAATGGTGAAGCAACACAATGAAGCTTTTTATGAAGGTGATACCAACGGGGGACCGTGGATGATGCAGCGACGACATTGCTGCAGAAGAAAGCGTAGTGGCTCCGGCAGAAGTGTGCCCCTTGACGGGACCGTTGGACGATGGTGACAAGTGCGACTAAGATCATTGTATTAGACGATGATAAAAAAATGACCTTTTCCGGTAGCAAGATGAAGCATAGGGCTATGGTGTTGGTGTTGGTGTTGGTGCTGGTGTGGGACGTCTTCTGGCAATGATTGTCGGTGGTGGCTTGTTTTGAGACGTGACGCATCAACGATGGTTTTACTGGATGAGGATGGAAGTTTTCATTATGTCATTGTTTCTTTGCTTAGAGATGATGAAACAGTCGGTGGTTGAGTGAAGTAATTGGTTTGGGTGGTGTTAGTGGATGAGAGGAATGAGGAAGACATGAAGGTGCGGTGCGGGTTTTGATTTGTTACATTCTGAAGGTGGGGGATTAGAAGGCTAAAGAGGGATGGAATGAGAGATGCAAACGGAAAATAAGGTTTAACAGAGAGGTTAGCGTCAGTTAAGTTACTTGATTTGTGCTGGAAGTTATAGTCCATTTCTCATATTATGATTTGAAAACAGGACGAACAATATCTATGGTACTGTAGGCAAGTTTTGTCCTATAAAAATTTGGTGAGTAAATTATGTTCATTTTCACATAACCCGACATCCAACATATTTAGGAAAAAAAGTCTTGAAGAAAGAGGGAGATGAAGAGTTGAAGAAGAGAGTATATGAAGGGTGAGAATTCCACGTAGAAAAAGTAAAAAGAATATTTTAAAAAATAATTTCATTTAAGAGTGTTTAATAATCACTTCCTCTTTTAAAACAAATAATGAGTTTTACAATTTTGCCACTTATTCTTTCCTTTATTTATATATATATATATGATGATATGATGATTATATTAATCCAGGTGATATGCAATTAAAGATACATTTTATATAATTAAAACTAAATTTATAGTAAATTAATGTCTTTAATATTGAAAATAAAAATTATGGTAATTTTAAATAATTATTTAATTTTAAATAGTAATAATATATTAGATTTTATTATTGAAATTTAATTTACGTTTTGTTTAATAATAAATTTTAATTAATTAAATTAAAATCATAACAATGAAAACAAAAAATTTATATAAAAAATAAGGATTATGATAGAAAATAATAGAATTAGATTTTGAGTCTTAATAAATTTTAAATATGAATAGAGAGACTCATCGGAAATAAGATTAGCATTAAGGATTGAGAGGGAGAATCCCATGTTCACAAGTTGTGTATGAAATTCAATAGTTCATTATGAAAGGAGGGGAGCGAGAAAGCTATCAAGAGAGAGTATGGCACGTAAGTGTCTTACTTTCAAATATTAGGTCTCGAATTTATAATATAGAAAGTTAATTTATTTCACTTAATAAACTTAACCTATAAAATTAATATAAGTAATGGATACATACCATAATTATAAAAAAAATTACATTGTTATCCAATTATGTATTATTATACCATTTGTTGATTTAAATAATATATGAGATGTTATATTTATTGAATGGTCTAACAATATATTATTTAATGATAGTTTAAAAAATTATACTCATAGTACATAAGCCTGCTAAGTTTAACTAATTTTATAGAATATATTACTATACAAATTAATAATTTATTAAATTAACTCTAGCAATAAATGGTTAGTTCAAGTAGTGCATTTTTTATTCATTTTAAATAAAATCTGGAGTTCAAATTTTATATATGAGGATAAAAACTTAATTGAAAAAGCTAATTTTACTATGATATGAAGGGAACTAACCCTACCATAATGTTAATATTCTCAACTCATATATGATTGTCTTTAAACCTCTTATTGAAAAAAAAAAAAACTCTGTCAGATTGGGGTCGATTAGTAATCACTAAATAAAGGATTTTTTTATTTTGTAAAATATTTTAATGAGATATTAAACGCAAATGACCACTGAGCACGTGGATCAACTGGTAAGGAGCTGTTCCAGGTAGGGGTGAGCAAAACCCGACTCGTCCCACGGACCCGTCCCAACCCAAGCTATTCAAGTCAGGTTAGACTATGTCCCACATGAAAGATTATGGTTTAATCGGGCCTCATTCAATAACCCAGTATTGGGTTGAGGACGGGTTTGGGTTAATCCTCGGGTTACCCAACCCGTCCCATATAAGTATATATATAATATATAACATTTATAATTTTATATCACTTGCTTAACATCATTTTAACTTTCTAGAGATTTTTTAATTTAACTTTTCTCTATGATAGAGGCTCTATCTATGAAAACACATTTTATACATAAAGTTATATAATAATATAGTGATATTTTTCTCATAACAATATTTGAAAGTTCATAAGAAAGTAAAATATTAGGATTTAGAATTTGTGGACGGGTTTCTTCAGGTTGTGGACAAAACCCGGTATGAGATGGACAAAACCCGTCCCACGCTCACCCCTAGTTCCAGCTTAACCAGTTGTCTCGAGTTCGAACCATGAATATGCAGTTGTATTAAATACTCGGAGGGAGGACTTTACCGTCCATAGAGATTGTATCCGGCTTGACAGAATTGCCTCACGTGGGATGGAAATGGAGGTTGGCCTGAAGCTAAAAGGCAGGAAAGTGGGAACATTAAAAAGAAACAGCACAACACAACACAACATGCGGTCCCCAACTCGTGGAGCGTGGCTGTCCCATTTTGGGCCAATTAAAGTGTGGGCTCACATGATTACACCGTCATATTTTGTCGGTGATCTAGTAAAAATTAATAATGCCTTTTTTTTTTTGGAAATTAAAACTATTTGTTTCAACTAGTAATAATCTAAACATCTTGCATGTAAATTTTAAATTAAGTTCTAAATATCACTAATAACTGACTTTGAATGTGTTTAATAATAAATTTCAACTAAATTAAATTTGAAATTAGTAACTGCAATCATTTTAGTTATATTTGGTAAGATAACTTTTTTAATATTTAAAAGTTTTTTAGTATTTTTTTAGAAGCTACTTGAGGTGACTTTTTTTAAAAAAAAGCTCATATTTTTATTTATTAGCTGGAAATTTATTACAATTGAATCCCTCAACAATTCTCACTTATCATTATTATTTAGTAAATAATGATGCTTTAAATGTCATTTTACTATTTGCAGTTAATTTTATCAAATATTTTCAATCAAATTAACTAATTTTTATGCTTTCAACTAATTTTACCAAACATACTCATAAAAGTTATTGTAAGTTCATCAATGAAATCAATGTTGATTATTGAGCATGAAATTAGATCTCTCCTTTTGTTAAATTTTTTTTTTGTTATAACGAATTTATGGTGAGAGAATGATGCCTCAATTCAAGACAAGAAAAGTCTCTTGCTCAAAAGAGTACTTACAAAAATACTTACATCTACCTTACTCCAAAGGGATGAGTGGGAATTCAAACCTGTGACCTCTAAGATACGAGACTCTATTTTACTCTACTCAACCAATCTCTTGGGGTTAACTTTCATTTTGTTAAAGTTTTGGTTAAAGAAAAAAGATTTCATAGGTAATAATAATAATAATAATAATAATAATAATAATAATAATAATAATAATAATAATAATAATAATAATAATAATAATAATAATAATTGAGAAAAAAAGGTTATAGTGTAACTGTGTAAGTGAAGTGAGGATGTTGCCCTAGAGGAATATTTAGCCATGTGCTTCTTTTGTCGGCTGACCTTTCATTGGAGTGTCGTTATGATGACAACATCAAACCATCAAAATAATCACTTTTCACTTTTTAAAACCAGATATCAATTAAATTGATTTAAAATAAATGTATATTTATCAAACATGTTGGTCGGAGTGGAAGTGGACTGTGGTCTCAAGCAAACATTCATATTGTGACATTTTTTAAAAATATAAGGTGAAAAAGGAGTCTTAAAAGTTAAAATTCAATTACTAAAGATTGAACTCTTGACCTTGAAGTGAAAAACCAATTTCTAAACCAATAGGTTGGGTCTAATAATAATGATATATGCTTATATTTTTATAAAGGATGTTACTAGCAATTGGGGGCCTAAAGCAAGGGCTTGGCCCGCCTTACCCTTGGACCGGCCCTGTGCTTGTGGGGATTCCCGGTCAAAGACAAGAAAAAGAGTATATTTACATTTAAATAATGAAAATTATATTTATAGTTTTAAATGTATATTTAGGAATAGATTTAACCAATTAAATACATATTTAGAGTTATTAATTAAGTATTCATATGATTATTTTACAAATCTTTTAAAATTTGATTAAATTATTTTTTACTAAAACAAATGTTTTTTGGATTTTATACCTTTAAAAAGTCACGGTTATTGTCTTATTGATTATTTGTGTAAATAAATAAATAAACGATAAATAAAGAGAATTATTATGTAAAAATCTAAACATTTTGCATAAATGAACTATAGCTTATCACAGATGTAAATTATTCAAATTTTTTTGTGTAAATTAAAAATGATTTTAGTATTATTAATAATACATTATATTATTATGTTATTGTTTGGTATATAAATATTATTATTATGTTATTTAATAATACATTAAAATTTCACTTTAAAAAATAGCTACATATGCAGGATAAGGATTTCCATAAGATTACTATTTGTGCACTTTTTCATGTGCGTTTATCTTTGCCCAAAGTTAGTTAAATTGAATGGCATATGAAGTAATGAAGGTACTGGCCAAGTACTTTCGGTCAAGAATTAGCAGGTTCAAAAGTGTAATCTGACAAGACCATGAAAATCTTGCAGAACTCGTATTATACTAGTACTTTATCCAGATAAAACCAATGCTCTACTGAACCGGTGATTCTAATTCACGGAACAACTCCATTTATGGAAATTAGCGGGAGGTGTAGGAGAGAGATACACATAGCTTATGCGTGACTGGGTCCACACATATGTGTATCTCTCCCCTACCGTCCTATTGGTAATATCTAATATTGGAGAGGATACACACTCTTAATTCATGGTCAATATTTAATTATCGTTGAATTATTATTAAATCGGTATAAATTAAATATATATTTAAATATTATATAAAATTTTAAATAATAAAATAATATAAAATTATAAATTAATATAATTAATCTTATTATAAATTTTATAAAACAAAAAATTAATTGATAATATAATAATATCTATGTATAATCATTAAAAGTTATTTGAACGGATTTAAGAGTTAATGGACTAGTTACCGGTCTATATAGTAGAAACAGCCGATCGAGTCTGATTTTAAAATCATGGATAAAACTATAATAAAAGGAAGAATTAAAAAATTAATAAAACACATATTTGTTAATGATATAATTTAACATTTCAACTAAATTTAACATCATAACATAAATATAAATAGAAGTTACCACCGAGCGTGTGTATTGGCTAACGAGGGATTGTTTAACTAATATTTTAAAAATTGAATCGGTTGAACCGGTAAAGATACTGGTTCACAGTTCAATGGTTTAATCGTGGTTGAACCGATATAAATAAAATATATGTTTTTAATATAATAATATTTTAATTAATAAAATAATACAAAAATATAAGAAATTAAGACATAAATTTTTAAATTTGTATGAATAACATTATTATAAGTTTATAAGACAAAAAAATTAATAATCATTTGTAATATAATATATATCTATGTGTAATTCTTAAATATATGTCTTTATTTATCTTCAAAATATTTTAGATTAAATAAAAAATAAATAAATTGATTTTTTTAAAAAGACCAATTCAAATGATTTTTTTACACCAGTTTTTAACCAGTTCGACCTATTCTCACCAATTTTGAAAACTACTAGTTTTTTGGAGTTGAATGGACTGGTTACCATGTTGGTTCCAGGCCGGGGCGAAGCTAGGAAGTGAGATCAAGGGGGGCCAATATTATAAATTTTTCAAATAATGTTATAAATTTTTCAATCAATCACCCCACCCCAAATGCAATTTTGTTATATTTAAAAGACGAAGATTCAACTTATATGCCAGTGAGTTATGCCAATTATTACACTATTGATAACTTTAAATTAAATGTGAATTTTATTGATCCAATCATTGAATTATAACTATTTATCATCTTGATTATTTATGTCAATTTAAAAAAAAATAACTCTAATAACTTGATAATATTATAATATTACAAAAATGAAAAACTAAATCAAATATATAGAGAATTAAGATAGACACATATATATATATTTGTATATTGTGTATCTAACTTAAAAAATTGAATTATTTTAATTATTATTTTCTTTTAACACTTTATTTTAATTATTTTTCTATTTATTTCAATTTTAATCAAATGTTTGTCACTAAAAAATTAATATTTATAAAATAAAACTGAAATTATAATTACCTAATACTATACTTTTCTCTAGAAAATAAAAATAGAATTTATATAATAAAATTTATGCAAATATTTTTTTTATATATTTTAAAATTAATTGTTCACTTAAATCACACATTTATAATTCAATAAATTATTTAGTAAAATTAGTTGATAGATTAGTTGGAAAGTGATAAGTTAATTTATTCACCAAAAAATAAGTTAACTTATCATCTTCCAACTAATTTTACTAAATATAGCCTATGTCTTATCCTAACTAAACTTTTGTTAGATAATTTTATCCAATAGGCTGAGATTGTGGGAAGAGCTCTTGGGTTCAATCCTCACTAAACACATTCTTCGGGAGGGGTGGAGAGCCTTAATTGTGACTAAGTCCTGAATAGGATTGTCCTTGGTAATAGAGGATACCTATATATGGTTTACACAAAAAAATATATACAATATATAAATTTACACAATAATATTTTTTTGGTGCAAGACCACAGGTATCCTCCACGGGAGGCAATCCTGTCGAACCGGGTAGGACCTCTATGGGCGACAAAGCTCTCCCTCCGAGTATTTAACACAGCTGCATTCCAGGGCTCGAACTCAAGACCACTGGTTAAGCTGAAACAACCCCTTACCAGCTGATCCACGTGCTCGGTGGTATTTACACAATAATATAAACACACACATTATATATATATAATTTTAAAAAAATTGAGGGGAGCCATGGCCCCCTTTAGCCCCAAGGGAGCTCCGCCCATGGTTCCAGGTTGAACAGACCAGTCTGGTTTTCATAACTATGGTTTCAACTTAACCCGTGATCCTACTCGGCTAGAACATGATAGCTTCTCTTGGATGATACATATGGTCTTACACCAAAAAATATAATGAGAAGCTCATGAATGATTTAGTTAAATAACTGAGTAAAAATCATTTATAAATTATCACTATATATATAAGAGTTAACAAGAAAATGGTCTAAAAAAAACTTCTAAATAAGGCAAATTAATTTTAAAAAAGGCATGAAGAATAGTTAATATAATTTTCTATTTCATAATATTATTAAATAATATAAGTATCCAAAACCTTTCCTTAATTGAATTATTTGTTTTTTTTGGTAAGTTAATTGAATTATTTGTTTGATATACAAATCAAATTGTTTGTTTTGTTAAGTATGTAAGCATAATGATATACTTCCTAACCTAATAGTGATGGTCAAGTTCCTTTCTGCTTGAGAGGCAAAGACACGAGCTAGGTAGATAGATAGTGTAACTTTTGGTTGGTGGCAAGCTAGCAGGAAATTGTTGACTTCAATGTTAATTAAATCAACAATCTAAGACATTTGTATTGTACCTCCTATTGAATTAACTTCAATTTCATAAATTAATAATATGAGTTTGGTATATCCAAATAAACAAATAAATATTTAGAGTTTATAGCCATAGTGATACTACACCCCAATTAATTAGTATTAGTGAAGCAAAAGCATAAGCATCAAAGGCAGTGGGGTTGGTGAAAATAGATTGACTATATCGCCCTCACCAACCCACTCTTTATTTCCCAAATGAAAAATATCCACCAACTACACTGAAGAGAAGTGAGAATTGAGAAAGCTTGTAACCACAGTTTTCAATTACACGCCAAATTTTTCCTAATCCCATCCGCATGCTGTGACCTGACCTAATACCACAGTGTGGACAACACATACAGATTTGCATTCAAGTAAATGGGACAATCGATTTTATGGGTTTATCTCATGCGAAAGTAAATGAAGCGAAGATTGATTTTGGCAGGGAGCATATTGCATACGTACTTTTCAATCAACATGAAAATTTTGAGAACGAGACAACTTTAAGAATCTATGGTAGGAAGTAAGTGCACGTAGCACAACATTAATTTGACACATGGATAATTGTTTTTATTTATTCTTTAATCAATCGATACACCTTCTAATAATGGCAAGGACAGTCAAGTGTGCCTCTTCACTGTTCTCCTTTAATTAAATATATCCTTTTCAGGTTAAATTTTTTGTTAATGCATGTTTCATGTTTTGTGGAAGAATAAAAACTAAAAGTGCATTTTTAAAAAAGAGGGAAGATTTTGCTTACTTGTTGAAATTTAATTTTGTCGATAAAATTCTTATATTACAGATTGAATTTACAAGACTTGAGTCAAATTAAACATGAACTACTTCAACTAATTTTGGTTGATTTATAAAATATTTTTCGTATCTACATAACGCTTCACTGAAATTTATTAAGCACATGTAAATGGTGTAAAAAAAAATAGTACTACTAACATTGCAGCTCAAGTGAAGAGACCAATAAGAGAATGGAAGTGAATCATAATATTGAATAATTTTCATTAAAAAAAATGAAATTCTAACACCACCCACCTAATAAACCACCAAATCCAAATCTGAGTCATAAAAAGGCTTAATTGCAGTTTTGGTCCCTCTACTATCATTAATTCGCTATTTTGGTCCCCTATTTTTTTTTCTCGTGATTTTGGTTCCCCTATTTTGAAATTCACAATTTTGATCCCTCTAACACATACTCCCTCCGGTCTCAAATATAAGCAAAAAAAACTAACTCACGCTAATTAAGAAATGTTAGTTAACTTCATTAAATTTTCTTGATGTCATCTAAAAATAAATTGTATTCTCTAAATTGCCCTTCATAGGAGACTCCAATTTTATCGAAACTTGTTCCAAGTGGAAACACTATCTCTACATAATTCATTAAATAGGGTCATTGGATAGAACAATTTGAATTTAAGTAAAGGATATTTTAGTCCAAGGTCATTAAATAAAGCAAAGTTAGTTGAAATTTGCTTATATTTTAGACCAACACAAGTGGATTTTTTTGTGCTTATATTTGAGTCCGGAGGGAGTACTTGGGAGGTATAGAGGGACCAAAATTTTGAACTACATTGCGAATTTGGAATAATAGGGGGACCAAAATCGCGAAAAAGAAAAATTAGGAGGACAAAAATCGTGATAAAAAAGTAGAGGACTAAAATCGCGGATTGATAATAGTAGGGGGACAAAAAGTGCAATTAAGGAGAAAAGAAAAAAGAAAAAAGAAAAGGCTAGAATTGTACATTAACACATGGTGGTGAACTTGGGAAGGTTTAAAAGGACACACAACACAGAAACAGAGATGTGCAAAACAAAACACAGGGCAGTGGTTGCTTCTCGTTGTTTTTGTTAAGATTTGAGGCATAAAAATGGATCCAGTGAACGTGTGGGGTAACACACCATTGGTAACAGTGGACCCAGAAATCCACGACCTAATCGAGAAGGAAAAGCGTCGTCAATGCCGCGGCATCGAGCTTATAGCGTCGGAGAATTTCACCTCCTTCGCCGTCATCGAAGCTCTCGGCAGCGCCCTCACCAACAAATACTCCGAGGGCATGCCCGGTAACCGCTACTACGGTGGCAACGAATTCATCGACCAGATCGAAAACCTTTGTCGTTCACGCGCTCTTGAGGCCTTTCACGTGGACCCCACCAAATGGGGTGTTAACGTTCAACCTTACTCCGGTTCTCCGGCCAACTTCGCCGCCTACACGGCGGTGCTTCAGCCACATGACCGTATCATGGGTTTGGATCTTCCCTCAGGTGGACACCTCACACATGGGTACTACACCTCTGGTGGGAAGAAGATCTCTGCTACTTCCATTTACTTTGAGAGTTTGCCTTATAAGGTGAACTCAAGCACTGGGTATATTGACTATGATAGGTTGGAGGAGAAAGCTTTGGATTTTAGGCCAAAGTTGATTATTTGTGGTGGTAGTGCTTATCCAAGGGATTGGGATTATGCTAGGTTCAGACAGGTTGCTGATAAGTGTGGTGCCCTCTTGCTCTGTGACATGGCTCACATTAGTGGCCTTGTTGCTGCTCAGGTATAAGTTATATTCATTTTATTGTCAAATCTATCTGTTTTTGTTATGGATCTGCCTGCACATGTTACCTTTTCATTTTCACATTATGGATCTGCTAGGTTAGTTATACATCTGCATTGCTTGTTGTTGATGATGGATAGAGAAATGTTGTTGATTATTTTATCTGGATCTGTTTCTTTTTGAAAGTGTATGAGCTGACAGAGAGGAATCTAACTCTATCTGTTTCTTCATGAATGTTAGTGTTATGATTCATAATTGGAAATGCTAATGAGTGTTTTAAAAAGTAGAAATAGATAAAATTTATTGAAATATAAGGGCAGTTTGCATTTTCATTTTCTGTTTTATGAAATTTTTTACAAAGGAAAAACTAAAAATATTGGAAACAAAGAATTTCTATTTTCAGCATTTCCAGATTTTTCTTTGAAAAAATTCAGAAAAGAGGAAACAGAAGAAAAACAAGAAATAAAAATGTAAACCAAACATACTATTGACTGGTTAGAAGGATCTTGATAATAATCTGAGTTGATGTTTGTTTTCATGGATGCAGGAAGCTAATAATCCCTTTGAGTATTGTGACATTGTCACAACAACAACCCACAAGAGCTTGAGAGGTCCCAGGGCTGGTATGATCTTCTACAGGAAGGGACCAAAACTACCAAAGAAGGGTCAGCCTGAGAATGCAGTTTATGATTTTGAAGACAAAATCAACTTTGCAGTCTTCCCATCCCTTCAGGGTGGTCCTCATAATCACCAGATTGGTGCCCTTGCTGTTGCTCTGAAACAGGCCATGACGCCTGGGTTCAAGGCATATGCCAAGCAAGTTAAGGCCAATGCAGTTGCACTTGGAAATTACTTGATGAGCAAGGGATACAGTCTTGTCACTGGAGGAACTGAGAACCATCTTGTCTTGTGGGATCTTCGCCCTCTTGGCTTGACTGGTAAACTAGCCCATCCCTCACCTACCTAACAAGAAGAAAGTAGCTAGCTCACTGGGTTTAGATTTGGCACCAATTTGTTGATGCAATTTTCATGCACTCTTTGCAGGCAACAAGGTGGAGAAACTTTGTGACCTCTGTAACATTACTGTCAACAAAAATGCTGTTTTTGGTGATAGCAGTGCCTTGGCTCCGGGAGGAGTACGAATTGGTAAGAACTCCTGAATGAACTTGAATTTGTTATTGTGAATCTAATTCTTTCTTTCATATACTGATACAAGGTACAGACATTGTTAGAAAGAATTTCTTAGAGGACGTGTGTGTAATGCTTTTCCAATGATTTAGTATCTGTTTGGTTTACAAATTGGTTGAATTGATTTTGATAAAATTACATAATTAATAGCTGAAAATGAACGATGCATGATTTATAAAGTACGTTAGATGAAGTGATTTAAAATCTATTCTATGAAATTGATCCTGCATTTGGAAATATGACATCATTTTTTCCCCGAAATTGGACATGCTTATTTATGCTAAGTGTTGATGTGTTATGTAGCGTGTTTTTGTGATGCATTTGCCAAAATTCATAATTTTGCACTAGTATGTGATATGAGTTTCTGTTAACAGGTGCCCCAGCTATGACTTCTAGGGGCTTGGTAGAGAAGGACTTTGAGCAGATAGGAGAGTTCCTTCACCGTGCAGTGACTCTCACACTGGAGATCCAGAAGGAGCATGGCAAACTGTTGAAGGATTTCAACAAGGGCTTGGTGAACAACAAGGCTATTGAAGAACTCAAAGCTGATGTTGAGAAGTTCTCAGCCTCATTCGATATGCCTGGCTTCCAAGTATCTGAGTTGAAGTACAAGGATTAGGTTGAAAATGCAACACTTCTCCCAAATGTTCTCTTTATGGGTGTCACTATCACATAGGCTAGTTTGATGGTTTTTCGATTCAATTTTAAGTTCCTTTTGTTTTTGTTGTTGTTTCCGAATGCATGATATCATATTTTCTTAATAACAAATGAAATATTACATGTATTATTTGGAAACGATGCTGGAGAAAAAAGTATTCGAATGTCTTGGACGAGTTTATTTGTTCAAGTTCTTTTAAGTGCGTCCAAAAATTCGACTAATCTATTAAGATCAATTTGACACAATAAAAATTAATTTTTCTATGAAAAATAGTAAAATGGTTTTGTTCTATCTTTATAGATCATCCAGGCAATAAATCTACCATTATACTTTAAAGAATATATATATATATAAAACTTCAATAAGCCACAAGCCCACAAGGATGAAAATGCTTATCAGCATGACTGAATCATGCTTACAGAAATCAGTGTACATATTGTAGTCAACAAGTATCAATCTTTTAATTAATTGGGATCTCATAAATGATAGTGAGATATGCCTTTGGGGGTCCTATTTTACAGATCTGCCAATCCTCCAACAAGCCAATTCGAAGGAGTAACTAAGATAAATTCCTACCTTCAGTCAAATATCTCCTGAGATTCGATTATACTGTGCTGACTGAAAATGTGGGATATGAGAGTTAAGGAAGCGCTGTACATACTAGAAAGAATCTACTCATTCGATAATGATAAAGAAAAGTGGTGAATCGGACGAGTTTGGATAAACTTCTCAAAGAGAACTTATAAAAGAATAAAATAAATTAAAATGGTAAGATGAATTGAACTTCTTCTATAAGTTAAAATTAGTTATTCATGAAAAAGTTAAAAGAGAATTTTTGGAAAAGTTGAGTTGCAGAAACTAATTTCAACTTATGAAATAAGTTGAATTCAATTTACCTTTTGATTCATTTTATTTTCTTCTTTTATAAGCTCATCTAGAGAAGTTAAACCAAACTTACCCAAAATGAAAATAAATGAAACATGAGTATTGCAGTCCTTACTGGTCATCTTTTGTGACTCGATAATATCTCTCTGCGTGCTGACGCTGACCAATCAGTTGGGCAAAACGCTCATCATGAGTAATTACAATTAGTTGAAAATTTTCCTGGCCTTTTCTGTCCTCCATGATCCTGCATTTCAACGAGTAACATAGCAGATAAACAACCAAACCATTCCTTATTAGCAACTTACTCAGAACTAGGCAATCTATTCACACCTTAGGAGAGCAGCAGCCAGACTTTCAGCATTTGGTCCATCCAAATTTGTGGTTGGTTCGTCCAACGCAAGTATTCCACAATTGAGGCAAAACGTTTCAGCTAAAGCCAACCGTATAATAAGAGACGCCAGTACCTGGAACCTCACAATTAATTCAAGCTTATTTATCTATTGTTTTTTTAACTGAAAATATATATATATAGAAAAAACAAAATACTAGATCTAGTAAATCCTTCTGTGTAACTTAATATACCTTCTGACCCGCACTACATCTTCCTCTCATTTCTAACTCTGCATCACCAGTCTGCATGAGAACCTGTATGGAATGCAAAAGAACAATATTTCAAAAATTGTATATAGCAAAATTAGACAGCTTTTGAAGGAACCAGTGTTTCAGTATAAAAATGACAAAACCTTGTAACTGTAGGATCGAGTCCCAGCACCTTCGGAATCTGAATGAATACTAATGCAGTCTATATCCTGTCCTCTATAAGTTTGTTGCCACAATTCCCTTATAATTTTGTTGATTTCTTCCATTTTCATTGAGTGGAAGCGCATCAGTGCTCTGAAAGATGAATCATATGGAACACAAATAAACGTGGATTTTGGTTCTCCAAGTTTTATTTAACGTTAGGTCCCCGACTCCCCCCCCCCTCATGTTTCAATAGCAACAAAATGTTTATTCTCATAGTTTCCAAGATGATGCAATTAAGCTCCTATCAACCAGATGAAGACTTCATAATATGGTACTTTAATTTACTAAGGTCAAATGAGATGTCAAAATGCCACATCAGCAAAGTGCGCTATATTGATGTCAATCAGAGAAGGGGACTCAGTTGCATTAATTTAAAAACTATGGGTACAACATTCTCACAATTAAAGTTAGATAACTAATGGGATCAACTTCAAACATTAGTGCATAGGGACCAAAAGTGTAATTTAGAGACTAGGATTAAAATTTTTGGGTTTTACCAACCGGGTCGCAAAAAATCCGACCCAGGAAACCCAGCTTTCAGGATCGCAATACGTGTCCGATCCCACATTTCTACGTCACAACTCGCGATTTCGCTTCGATCTCACTGCTGTGCGATCTTGCTTGCGAGTCAGCACGGGAAGGTGGGAAATCAAAGGATCATGCGATCCTACGATCTTTCGCCGCGATTTTAACAACAAAGCTTGCACATGACAAAGAATGCAGACTTGACAGATGTAACGGTAAACATTACTGAATTTAAAAAACTCACTTATCAAGTGCATTGTAGTATCTGTCCAGGTCCTTGTTTGCCATTTCAGTTGTCTGTAAAGAAAAGTTGGGTTGTTAACAATTTAACAATGAGTATTAAGGAAATTGTACAAGTACAGTATCACAATAGATTACACCTTAAGCTGGATAAGCTGGTCAAAGTATCGTTTATCTATGTCCTTGTATTGTGACTGCTTAAGATCAATCTTATTTTTGGAAATATTGCTCCCATAAACAGACATTGTTCCACGGCACCTGTTTAACTGTCACCAAGGAAGAAACAAGGTATGTCAATCTATACTAGAAGTAAAAGTAATTAAGTATTGAAGATGTGAACGTACAAATGATAAAATGTCAATTAATTATGGTAGTTGACTGAACAATACCTCCGAAAGAAGCCTCTCCTTCTCCTGGGTCAGTTTTTTGAGTTCAGTTTCATATGTTGAAACCCCACCAACCTTCAATATATTTTCTTCAAGTGTATCAATTTCGCGTGCTAGCTTATCTACTTCAGCCTTTGTTTTCCTGTAATTTAAGTTGTCCTCAATATTTCTTCTTACTTGATCTTTATTTCGCATCAAATCTTTATTTTTGTTTAGTTCAGCTAAACCTTCCTCCTTCCTGGTTTCACAACCTTGAAGTTGAGATTCTGATAGAGATTTCTTCTCCTGCAGTTCCTTCAACCTGTCTCCTTTCTTAAGATCAGAGTACCTGAACAAACAAATTTGTGTTAATAGAAAATATGAACTCTAAAAATTTAACATTTTTTAAACTTAAAAGCTTACTCTTTAATCTTAATAGTCATTTTAAAAAGTGCTTCGGCTTCATGCTGATAACTTCTCTTTTGTTCAACCAGATCCTCATACTCACGGTTAAGTCTAATTTTCAGTTCATTATGGTCAGCAAGTAATTTGTCTTTCTTCTTGGATAAAGGTCCAAGTGCTTCTGCCAGATGCTGCAAATACCAAGATTTTGGGTGGAATTATGGATTTTGACTTGGTATACAGAAAAAACATCAGTGTTCTAATAAGAGTAGATACAAATAAATCAAATAATAAATTCGAGAATTTTGATTGAGGCAATATTTCTGAAAAACAGGTGTCTGAAATTTTTTATCTGTAAATAAACACAAATAAAACATACTGAATTAAAAAATAAACTAAAAACAAGTGTATGTATCAATTATCGTGATAGAGAATTTTAAAAAAGAGCAATTTCTTCAGGAAACAAAACCTGTCTAATTTCTTCATTATAAAAAAAACACAAATACAACATATTGAATTGGAAGAAAAACTAAATACAATAAACCAAAAATAGTTTAGAATGAAATGAACTCTTAGATTGTGGACTTGGGCCTAACTCAACCCCAAAAGCTAGCTTGTAGGGTGAGGATTGCCCAAGACTTATATATTTTAATTTGGTCTTATCTCTAGGCAATGTGGGACTCTAACACACCCCATCACGTCCAGGATTGGACATCTGGAGCATAGACATCTATACGGGTGGCGGCCCAATAACAACGGATCATTTAAGATAGGCCCTGATACCATCTTAGATTTTGGACCTGGGCCTAACTCAACCCCAGAAGCTAGCTTGTAGGGTAAGGATTGCCCAAGACTTACATATTTTAATTTGGCCTTATCTTTAGGCAATGTGGGACTCTTAACATAAACAATAACAGATATCTGCTTGTTGTGTTGAGAGAATTAATAATGTCATTAAATTTTCTTTTGAATATGTGTCTGTTGTTATAAGGTACTCAAATACATGAAGAGGGGGGAAAGAGTTACTTAAAATCAAATACCCATCAATGTCTCAGATAATTAGACAACCTTCTCATCAAGATCGACTTGGGTCTTTTCTTCAGTCAAATGTTCTAATTCTTCTTCTAATCTTTTAAAAGCTTCCAATGTTTTAGTTGCTTTGAGTTTCTCCTCCCTTGCAGTATGCCACCGTATTTGAATATTTATTCGATCATTCTCCAAATGCCTCTGTTCTTCCCTCAACTTTTCCAATTCAGTATGCAAATTGTCCCTTGTAACCAAAATATGCATAAAAAGATATTAAGAATAAGCAACATCAAACCACGCAAAACTCGGGGGATATAAATGCACTTAGGGAATGGTAGATGATGTTAGTTGATGAAAATCACTTATCTTAATGGATCTAGATTATAAAATTGTCAGTGGAAATTAACTAGTTATTTACTTTGTGCCCTGCAATGCATTAAGCTCCAATTGAATTTCTTCCAGAGTCCTCACTCCTGGTCCTTGAAAATCAAGCTTATATTCTAATTCCTCAACTTGCTTTTGCATAGCTTGAATTTCATGGAAAAGCCGGTCAGCATTTTCAACAGGTTGCACCAATTCCTCAACTGAATCCTTGTCAGTCTTTACTTGAGCTAAAACACCTAAAACCTGAAACAAAAGCATAGCAGCTGTATAAGCTAAAATAAGTTGACAGAAGAAAGAAGTGTAAAAAAAGATAATACTGAATGACTCATCAAAACTCCTAATCATAATCTGCAAACTATACATCTAAAAAAGGAAGTGACAAGCATGCAGAGATAGTCTAAAGAAATTTCAAGATTAATTACATCATCCAGGGCCTGAGACTTGTGATTCAGCTCTTCCTCAAGTTGCTGGAGTTCCTTTTCGGAGTTAGGGACTGTCTCCTTGCTAAGTTTAAGATATTCTTCATAAAACAGACGAAGCTTGTCCAACTGCTGATAATGAGAGTCTGCATTTGAGGACTCCACACCCAGAACTTTCATATGTTCAGCTGAACTAGCAGCCTTCACTCTTTGCTGTTATCAAAAGAAAGAGAATCCAATTCAAAACCATATAAAGTGCTTGCTCAAAGCTACTAGATATATCCATAAATTATTATAGGATGTTAAATGTTCCAACCTTCTTAACAAAATCGTCTTCTTCTTCTGCAGAGAAAGGGCGCTCACAGCAAGGGCAAATATGATGAGCTCTGGCAACCCTTTCAAAAGGATCAAACATTTGTCGCATACCATCAGCAATGTTATATTTGCTGCACACAATCACCAAACAAAGTATTAGTACATTTGAGACTGGCACAAATTGACATCATGAATGTGATCTGGCATAAATTGACCTTTTCTGTACATCTCTTTTCTCCTTGGAAGACTCTAAAACTTTGAGATAAGAGTCAATCCCAGAACATTGTGGATCCAAAGACTGAAGCTTGGATTCAATAAATCTCTTTCTTGCTGCCAGAAAATTATTTAAATATTAATGGGCAAAATATTGAGTTCAGTAATTCTGCATGGCGGAAGAAAGAAAGCACACAAGACCACTGGACAAAGGAGAAGCAGCATAAAGAAATGTAAATACCAATTGGGCATCATTAGCCATATCAAGAGACACATAAAAATTGCTAAACTATATGCTATTGCTTATTTCAACTCTCTTGCACACTATTGTGATATTATTGATATGCAGAATCATGTGGGTTTCAATAGTACTGTAAAAACCACACAGACATTCGAACACAGAAGCTCAACTATTTTGTACTTTCATAGTGATTTGCCAGCAAAAGAATGCAGGGTAGATGATTTGACAACATTAACTAGCAGAATTTTACACACTGAAAAATTATGTACCTAGAGAGTGTAAAGGACAAAAACAACAATAAAACTAAAAACTGTAGTCATTCATTATTTAAAAAAAATAGATAGATATATTTTTGGACCCTACATATAAAACTAATTTTTAATTTGATCCTTATACAGAAAACGTTTTCAATTTAGTCCCTTTCATTTTCAAATTCATTCAAGCCATTTGCTGTTGGTATAACAATGTGAACTTGGTATGAGGTTATTGTGAAGTATAGGAAACAAATGAAAAATGAATGATGAATAGACCAAAAATATAGTATTGTTCATCTCTACATTATACTCATTTTAATTTGATCCTTACACTTTACTACGTTATAATAGATGGTGTTAAAAAAACACAACAAAATGAACAAATAGCTAGGACCAAATTGAAAATTGTCATGAGTCTCACATTGCCTAGAGATAAGGCCAAATAAAAGTATATAAGTCTTGGGCAGTCCTCACCCTACAAGCTAGCTTTTGGGGTTGAGTTAGGCCCAGTCTAAAATCTAAGATTGGATCAGAGCCTATCCTAGATGATTCGTTGTTATTGGGTCGCCACCCTTATAGATGTCCACGCTCCAAATGTCCAGCCCTGGGCGTAAGGGGGTGTGTTAGAGTCTCACATTGCCTAGAGATAAGACCAAGTAAAAGTATATAAGCCTTCGACAGTCCTCACCCTACAAGCTAGCTTTTGGGGTTGAGTTAGACCCGGTCCAAAATCTAAGAAAAATGATTGTACATACATATGAGGATAAAATTGAAAACCTTTTTTTTTCTATACAGACCAAACTAAAAAAAATAGTATCACATATTAAGACCAAAAATATATTTTAAACTAAAAGAAATTCCTTTAAAATGGACAGGGCTGGCAGATAAGTACACTAGATATGAAGCATTGCAACACAATAGATGCATAACTCAACATTGATTTCACTCAAAATCTACAATATTTATATACAACTTCTTCAAATGATATAAATAACACTTACATTCCAAATCCTTGTGGTTCTTGGAGAGTTTATTATTAACTTCTTGTATTTTCATCTGCAACATATTCACTTCCTTCTCAGCTTCACGGTACTTTGCATTCATGTCATCAAATTCAGCTCCAACGGCCCTGCACCCCCCCCCCCCCCCCCCCACAAGCATCAATACAAGGGAATTCATGATCTACTTAAAAGACTTTTTCTCTAAACTGGAATACAACCATAGGCATCCAAAACGAAAAAAGCATGAATTCACAAATTAAGCATGAAAATAGTATTATTATTTTCAAAAGCCATGCACATAATCTGTTTGATGTTTTATTTATTTTGATACTGAAATCCATATATCTCAACAAAAAAGCATGAATTTCAAATTTATAAGATTATCAGAACCAGATGCGCCACAGAATAACAAGAGAAACCAACACCATAGAACATGTTCAACCTACAGTGAATTGCAGGCCTACTCCACAGGCAAAATAGAGAAAATTCACTATTGTCAATGAAGATTAAGGAGTAGCTACTCAACACTCAAACCCTAATCCAACCATGAAAGATGTAATAAATTTACTACTGAATTTACAGGATATGATGTAAACTCCATGATGGGCGAAGCCCAAAACTCAATACAAGCTACTGGTAACAGCAAGGCTTCACATCCAGCTCACAAAGCAAAACCAGCTTCCTTTTTATAATTCCAGAATCCACTTCCTCATATTTATTATTAGATTATATACGTGATTATTATTTATACAAAATCTTACTCACAGCACCTTCTTATGGGAACTGAGGAAGAAGTTGAAAGAGCCCACCCCAAAGAGAACAGAACTATGATAGAACAAGACAACAGTGCAAGATTTTATTCAAGAAAGCTTCCACCTGATCAGTGAGAGTTAGGGGTAGAAGATGGGGTATAGAATACAAGTCACAGCCTTATACTACCAGAAAGAAAGCAAAATTCCAACACAATTCCTCTGGTTCAAATAGTAGTAGAACAGACTAGCTACAGAAACACTAAAAGTGAAATTTCTTAAAGGTAGTACTACAAGTTGTTAGAGTATGCGCTTGTAATTTTCTGATCAGTTGTAAATTGTATTCTGACATGTGCTAGTTAGCTTTCTGTTTAGTAAACATAATCAGTCAGTTAGAAGTTAGTTCTCCAGCTGTCAAGTGTAACAGCTTATAGCTGACTTGAGTCAGTTGTAAGCTAGCTGACTTCTTTTGTAAGATTCTCTGGCTTCTGCGCACACTATATAAGTGTTGCTGAGTTCCTCAATTGTAATTCAATCAACATTAAATCAAAACAGTTTTCAAATTAAAAAATTCTCTCAAATTCTCTCTGAAATACTTTCTCTCTTTCTCACATTTTCTCACTCAAACATGGTATCATGAGCTTCAGTTCGATCCAGTGACAAACTGACAATGGCTTCATCATCTAATCATTCTTCTCTGTCCGATCAGCAATCTTCTCCCTCTGCACCTATCACTTTTTCGCATCTCATCACTCTCAAGCTTGATGAAAAGAATTTCTACTTATGGAAACAACAAATTGAAGGTGTCATTCACGGATATAAACTTCTAAGATTCGTAGTAAGTCCTATTATTCCTTCACGGTTTCTCTCTGAAGCAGATCGAGATGCTGGAAATGAGAATCCAGCCTAAACAGCATGGGAACAGCAAGATTCGTTGCTATTTACTTGGCTGTTATCTTCACTTTCTGAATCTGTTCTTCCTCATGTCATGACTTGCATCCATTCATGGCAGATCTGGGAGGAATTACACAATTTCTTTTATGCACAAAACAAAGCAAAGTCAAGTCAACTTCGTTCTGAATTAAAGACTAAGACTATGTCTAAAGGTTCGCAATCCATGTCTGAGTATCTCCAAAAAATCAAAGCTACTGTTAACACACTCTTCTCTATTGGTGGTCCTGTTCTGTTTCGCGATCACTTAGAAACTATTCTAGATGGAAACTATTCTAGATGGTCTACCTGAAGAATATCATGCTATCATTGCTGTTATTCAAAATAGATCAGATCTATGCAACATTGCTGAGTTGAAGCTATGTTAAGCACATGATGTTCAATTGGAAAAGAGCAAGAAGAAATTGCTAGCTGATTCTTCCACACTTTCTGTAAATGTTGCACAAGTTCCTGGATTTTCCTCTGCACCAGCCAATGCATCTTCTACTTCTAATGCTCTTGTTGCAAACCAAGTTTCTTTCTCTTCTCAGGATACTCAGAATTTTAATTCACAGCAACAACCTTTTAGTTTTGGTCGCGATAGTCAATTTTCTGGCGAATTTCGTGGCTGTGGGGGGTAGGTTTGGTCGTGCTAGAGGCCATGGTGGTAGATTTGGTGGAAGATCTAATGTTCAATGATTTGTTATAAATTCGGTCATGATGCCAGCATGTGCTATTATCGCTTTTCTGATTTCACATCTTCCTTCACTAGTTACTATTCTCCACCTCCTACCTTCAACACTTGGTATCCTCCACCACCCAGACCTATGAATATGCAGTACACATATCATGGCAGCACTTCTTCACATCAACAAGCTCCCCCAAGGCGTCCTAATGGTCCTACTGCTCAGGCACAAGCTTATCTTACAGCTCCTGACAACACTTCTACACAGTCTTCGTATCCTAATTTTGGAGCCACTCATCATGTGACAAATGATGCAGCTAATATGTCAGAGAGTATGACACTTACTGGTTCAGAGGAAATCCTCATGGATAATGGCCAAGGTTTGTCTATTGCCTCTATTGGTTCTAAATCTTTTCCATCTCCCTATCACCCAAATAATTTGGGTGATAGGGCCAAATACATCTCTTCATCTCAAAAATCTTCTCCTAGTTCCATCTATCTCTAAGAATCTAGTAAATGACTAAGTGTCAGTAAATTTGCTAAAGATAATTCATTATATTTTGAATTTCACATTCACGCAACCTTTTGTGTTGTCAAATCTCTGGCCACTTCTGAGGTTCTACTTCGAGGAACATTGGACAAGGATGGACTCTACACCTTTGATAATTTTTCTTCTTCATTTCACCCTTCTATAAACACTTGTACTGCACCCAATCCCACTGGTTTTTCTGCTGTACAATCTTCACTTGACTCACAAAATGTAACACATTTACATTCTACTTCTGCATCTAAGGAAATAACCTCTTCTATCTACACTATGTGGCATTGTAGACTTGGTCACCCTCATCATGAGGCTTTACGTGTAGCTTTACAGCAATGTAACATCTCTATCCCAAATAAAATTTGTACTAAATTCTATTATACTGCTTGCTGTTTGGGTAAATCTCAAAGATTACCTTCTTCTAGCCCCACCACTGTTTATACAGCCCCTTTAGAACTCATTTTCAGTGACTTATGGGGTCCAGCTCCTATTGAATCATCTTGTGGGTTAAATACCTTCTTACTTGTGTGGATGCTTTCTCACGATACACTTGGGTTTATCCCCTTGAAGCTAAATCTGATACACTCACAACCTTTCTCCAATTCAAAGCAATGATGGAATTACAATTTAATTCCAGATTCAAATCTGTTCAAACAGATTGGGGGGGGGGGGTTGAATTTAGACAGCTTTCCAAATAGTTTGCTGATTTAGGAATTGTTCATAGATTAACCTGTCCTTGTACACATCACCAAAATGGGTCTGTTGAGTGCAAACATAGACACATTGTTGAGACAGGCCTTACCCTACTTGCTCAAGCTGATTTACCCCTTCTATATTGGGATCATACCTTTCTTACAGCAACTTACCTTATAAACAGACTTTCCACTTCTGTTTTACAATTTCAGTCTCCCTACTTCAAATTGTTTAATCAAATTCCAGATTACAAGTTCCTAAAGGTATTTGGCTGTGCTTGTTTCCCATTTCTTCGTCCTACACCTCCACCAAACTTGCTTATTGATCAAGAGTGTATCTTCTTGGGATATCCTACTGCTCATAAAGGTTATAAGCGCTTGGATGCAGAAGGTAGAATCTTCATCCCTAAGGATGTTCTTTTCCATGAGTCAAGATTTCCATATCCTTCCCTCTTTCCACCCAAACCTGTTTCATCTACTGTATAATCCCCTATTCCAGCTGCTCCACCCATTATTTCTCAACAATTTGTCTCTTCCTCTTCTCTCCCTACTGCACCTACTTCTCCCATTGTTCCTTCCTCTATTCCATCCTTGTCTCCTCTTCGTACCACTACTACCCTTCCTACTTCTACCTCCCTTCCATCCACTTCTCAACTCATTCCCTTTATCCATCCTCAAAATATCCATCCTATGCAGACCCGTAGCAAAAATGGTATAACTAAACCAAGAGTGGAACCTAGAGTTCTCCTTACCCATTTTGAACCTTGCACTGTCAAACAAACCTTGGCTAATCCCCATTGGTTTCAAGCTATGAAAGATGAATATGATGCTTTGTTGAGAAATAAAACTTGGTCACTAGTTCAGCTTCCTTCTCATAGCAAGCAACTGGCTGCAAATGGGTGTTTAGTGTAAAAGAAAATCCTGATGGTTCACTACATAAATACAAAGCCAGACTTGTTGCTAAGGGGTTTCATCAAAAACTTGGATTTGACTATTCTGAAACTTTTTCTCCGGTTGTTAAACCAGTTACAGTCAAAACAGTTCTCACTATAGCTGTGTGTAAGGGTTGGTAGAAGAGGAAGTCTACATGTGTCAACCTCTTGGTTTTGAACATACAGACAAGACTCTAGTGTGCAAACTGCATAAGGCATTGTATGGATTAAAATAGGCTCCAAGGGCCTGGTTTGAGAGGCTTAACTCAGCTCTTTTACACTTTGGTTTTAAACCAAGCAAGTGCGACCCTTCTCTCATCACTCTTCACAAAGACACACTGCATTTACATCCTAGTCTATGTGGAGGACATCATTATCACTGGAGATTCTTTGCTATTAATTCAGAAACTTATTTCAAATTTAAATTCAGAATTTGCTCTAAAACAGCTAGGATCTTTGGAATATTTCTTGGGTATACAAGTTAGTAACTTGGCAGATGGTTCTCTACTATTGTCTCAAACTAAATACATCACTATCTTGTTGGTAAAGGCTGGTATGTTTGAAGCAAAAGGCATCTCTACTCCTATGGTTAGTAACACCAAATTATCCACATTTGGTACAGATTACCTTCAGGATCCTTCTAATTACAGATCTATAGTTGGAGCATTGCAATATGCCACTATAACTAGGCCTGAGATTAGCTTTTCTGTGAATAAAGCCTGCTAGTTCCTCTCTCAACCTCTTGAAGAACACTGGACAGCAGTAAAGAGGATATTAAGATATCTCAAAGGAACCATTACCTATGGATTATCTATTCAGAAAGCTTCTCTTGCTCAACCCTTTTCCCTCACTGCATATTGTGGTAGATTGGGCTTCGGATCCTGATGATCACAAGTCTATTTCTAGATCCTGTATTTTCCTTGGTCTTAACCTGATTTCTTGGTGGCCTAAGAAGCAAACCTTGGTAGCTCGCTCCAGTACAGAGGCAGAGTACAGAAGTTTAGCTAATACTACAGCAGAGATTTTTTGGATTCAATCTCTCCTAACTGAGTTGAAAGTTCCCTTTACTACACCTAAAGTGTTATATGATAATTTAAGCACCGTTATGGTGACCAATGTTGTCAACATCGAGATCCTACCCGAGATCGGGAGAGGGATGGAAGATCGTAAATCGTGGGATCATAACACAGATCGTAAGATCCTACCAGAATTCACAGAACGATACATAAAGAGATACTTATGATAATAATGATCAGACTTGCATGCAACCATATCTTTTTGTGTTCCAGCCTAATGATGTTTCAGTCTGTACACTCCCCCAGTAACCACATTTTTACAGTAGCTGCATCTTATATTTCTTGCACCCCCATCAATCGAAACACCATGCTTCCATGCCACATCGCTTCTATTTCCAGTAGCATTTCTAGGCAAATTTGAAGCTCGAACTCCACTCACAGCAACAGACCCTTGGCTGTTAGTTCCAGCAGCAGCGACATTCCCCCCAGTCCCAGCAGCGTCACCACCAGCACTTGCCATCAGACACACAGTAGCAAACCAGAGACGAACACAGCTGAACAGAGGCGAAGAACGAGCAGTACGCAGGGACGAAGAACGAAGCAGAAACCACGCACCACAGAGGCACACACGCACAGCAGAAACGCACAACAGAGATGCAGCAATGGAGAAACGAAACAAAGCAGAGAACGATGGAAAAACGCAGCAATGGAGGATGGAAAAACACAGCAGAGACGCACAACAGAGATGCAGAAACGAAACGGTAGTAGAGAACGATGATGGAAAAACGCAACAGAGAGACTCAGTAAAGAGACGAAGAGACACGGTTTGAGAGTTGAATGGATTTAGGTCAACGAAAACAAAGTTTTGAAAACGTTGGACCGCGCGACCCGACCCGGAAAACTGGGTAAAGTCAGATCGCGAAACTCGAGCGATCACACGATGCTACGATCTTCCTCTGCGATCTCATATGATCCAGCACAGCTAGCGATTTTACTGTGCACGTACGCGGACAGGGGATCAAAGACCGTAAGATCATCCGCGCGATCTTAACAACATTGATTGATGGTGACTCACAATCCAGTAATACACTCCAGAACCAAACACATGGAATTAGATATTTTCTTTGTCAGAGAAAAGGTTATTGCCAAGAGCCTAGAAGTCTATCGTATTCCTTCCTTGGACCAGTGTGCATACATCTTAATCAAGGCTTTATCTTCAACCAGATTTGCAATTCTCAGAGACAAACTCAGTTTTTGACAAGCTGTAACTTCTCAATCCACCCAGTGTTTGAGGGGAGCATGTTAGAGTATGCACTTGTAGTTTTCTGATCAGTTGTAAATTGTATTTTGACATGTGCTAGTTAGCTTTCTGTTTAGTAAACAGAATCAGTCAGTTAGAAGTTAGTTTTCCAGCTGTCAAGTGTAACAGCTTATAACTGACTTGAGTTAGTTGTAAGCCAGCTGACTTAACTTCTCTTGCAAGATTATCTGGCTTCTCTTAGAAGCTAGCGCACACTATATAAGTGTTGCTGAGTTCCTCAATTGTAATTCAATCAACATTAAATCAAAACAGCTTTCAGAGTACAAAATTCTCTCAAATTCTCTATGAATATTCTCTCTCTTTCTCGCATTTTCTCACTCAAACACAAGTAAGATGTATAAAATGAAAGAAAAGATTTCCCCAACCTTAATGTTTGTGTAATTTCCTTCTTCACGTCCTTATCAGGAGGAACCCTCCCTTTTAGCACCCTTCTTATTTTATCCTTTTGGCCATCAATTCTGTAAAGAATAAACAGATGATCACAAACTTTAAATATATAATTCTGATAACAAAAATTCAAAGGTAAAGGAGACAAAAAGGAAAAAAATTGGTCTACATCTTTTTATGTTTCTCCTTCTGATTCTTCAACTCTGCCTTCTTGACAGATAGCTTCACTCTGTCCTCTGAATCAGAAGCCATGATATCCTTCTCTCGATTGACAGCCTTAATCTTTTGATCTACACTATATAGCTCACTTTGCATTTGACGTATATTTGGTTCAAATTCTCTTTCAGCAAGTTGCTTTGTCTTCCTCTCAAGCTCAATTTGCTGCAAGCATTACTTATGTTGATCACATTTGCTAGATGTCTAAAATTGATGTTAAAAACAACACCAAAAAGCAGGCTGTACTCACCAAATTTCTTTCTCTTTCATCTATACGAGAAAAATCTACATTAGATATTTGAAGTTCAAATGAATCGCGCTCATTTTTCTTCTCTTCAATGCGCTTTATAAGGTCACTCTGCATGCATAACAAATAACAAACTATTAAGTATTAACATTGTACAGGTAACACTGTACAAGAAATGGATACATTAAAACATCAAACGGTCCAAACCTTGATCACTGTCTTAGCTTCTTTTGTAGCCTCGGTACTTTTCCAATAGTCATTTGCTTCCATGTAGCTTTTCCATGCCACATTGAGTTCATTGTCATTTGCTTTCTGCACAGAAGAAGCAAACAATATAATCAAGCCCCCCATGATCCAAAAGCCCCAAGGATATTTTTGAATATCTAACACTACTATTATATTCAATAATCATGCTGTTTTCTTCCATTTGAAATGGTAAAAATAATTTGATAATTAGATCAATATAGAGAAGAATCTTAGAATTTGGGCTAGGTCTAACTCAATCCCAAAAGCTAGCTCAAGGGGTGAGCATTGCCCCAGCCTTACTACTTTGGTCATATCTTTAGTCGATGTGTGATCTTAACAAACACCTCTCACACCCAAGACTAAACATCTCAAGCGTAAAGTTTGTAGTGCTGAATATCTGTATATGGCCCAATAATAGGTCCAAGATAAGCTCCCATACCATCTTAGAATTTGGGTTTGGTTGAACTTAACCCCGAAAGTTAGCTCAAGGGGTGAGGATTACCAAGCCTTATAAGGACGAGTGGAATACTTTGACCATATCTCTAGGCGATGTAGGATCTCAACAAAAAAGAATCTTTGAACGAGAAAATAAATTCAACAGAGAGAGAGAAGTGCTGAAGCATGGGGTAAGATATCCTGCTAAAGAAAACACCATAAAAATAACACACATCAAGGTAGCGTTTGGCCCAGCCTTTTTTGGCTTTAACAGCTACTCTAAAGTTGAAGCTAAAAGTAAGAATTTTTAAATGTAAGTTAAAGTTATTTGGTAAATTGGTAGTTTGAGATTCCTTTTAACTTAAGAGCTACTTTTAAGCCAAAAGCTGGCCGGTGAGAATAGCTTTTAACTAAGTTAATTTTTTTAAATTTTTCTTTATAAAAAATAAGCTACCTTTTTTTGTAAAGAGCTTTCCTTCAATGGTGTTTGACTGACCCAGCTTCTCCTTTTAAGGAGAACAGTAACTCAAAAAGAATTGGATCAAACACTACCGAAGTGAGTAAAGAATGCCAATCTCTCAGTATATCAAGCAAATAAATCCTCTATAATAGCCGCTAGTTGTGCACCATAAAACAATAAAAGATCCTTTATCTCAAATATTCAGTAACAGCAAGAAATCATCCTTGAATATTCTTCCATTTCTCAATTTCTCTCCAATCAAAGAACCTAAAGGTGAATAGAAAAGGAAAACTGAAGAGTCACCTTTTTATCTTCCAAATCCTTCACAAGATCTCCCAACCTTGATTTTACACGATTAGTGAGGTTTAAAGCAACCTCATCACTGAAGGGGGACTTTGGAAGAGACCCTAAGTTATACTTCGCAAAAAGATTTTGAATGGAGGAATCACGTTCATTCTTCAAAGACATGTGAGCCTGCAGTTCAAACCACAGACAAAATGATAACAAAATTTCTCGAAACTAGAACTCAGTATAGGCATCTTGTGTATCAATTTACTTACTTCTGCTTCAGTTTGTAGCTTGCTAATAACCCAGATGGAATCTTCTATGGTCTTCTTAAGGATAGAACTTTTTTTGTCAGTGTCATCCATCTCTCTTTCCAACTTGCTTATGTTTGTCTGTAAAATTGCAATGTTTTCTTCAAACTTGGTCTTCCATTCCATCAACTCCTCATCAGTGTCTATTCAATAAAAAAGCAGAAGAAAAGATAGCATGAGAAACTTACAAATATATTATGATGGCCATATCTGAGTAAATCCCATAAGATTGAATCCATAACAAGACAAAAAACTAAGATAGAGCATTTAACAATGGCTCACTGATGGTAATACATACACCACGGTCTAACACTTACACACCTTCAATCTCCTCAGCAAGAGCTGCATATTTTTTCTGCTGTTCATTAAACAGAGTGCTTCGTTGTGCAGTTTTAGTTGCTATCTGCTTCTGCAGCTCCAGTAAATCTTTTAATGTTTTTTCTGTGTGATGAATTTTAGTATCCAAATCTTCAATACTTCCATCCAACTGTTGTATCTGACCTTTTAGAGATTCTGTTTTCTCCTGATCCTGTGCAATGCTTTCCCGAAGCTGTAAGAAAATAAAATTAAATAATTAGATTTTCTTGTCCTTCTATTTTGGCGTGTTTTGTTTTTCTTCATGTTTATTGTTTTCAAACTGGAACAGAGCTTAAGTTCTAAAATAACTAAACTAATACAGAAATCATATCAGAACTTTTACTTCACTGTATGGTGAGAACCACACCCCCCCCTCCCAAATAAAACAAAAAAAGAACACACTGGCAAAAATGGGCACATCAAAGCAGAACAAAAGAGTAGTATATATGTTTTCAAACACTTTAGCTAATTAAATTAACTTATGCTTAAGGCATGAGAATTAGAGGTATCCATCAGGGGTTTCCTAGAGTTCAAGTTCAAGATTACTACAATAAAGAAGAAAACTAAGGAAAGATATTTACAAGTTTTATCAATAGAGTTGTTAATTTTGGAAGGGGAAAGCAACCTTATAAGCAGCATCTTTCAGAGTTTGAAGATTTTCCAGTTTTAGCTTGTAAGTCTTTATCTCTTGAGCCTGATCCTTATGAAGTTTCTTTATAACCTCCAGTGCCTTTGTGTATCTGCTCAGCACAACAGCATATATTGATTACCAACTCAAAGTCATAAGAAATAGCATTTTCAGCATAATCCAGTATGTTCAATGGTAAAGAACTGAAAGCAGCAACTGAAGAGAACCATGTTGCGATTGCTAAAAGCAAAGGAAGCACCTAACCTAACAACTTCTTTATCAAATTTCCTAGCTCCTTGAAATCTCTCATTGTTTTGTGCTAATATCAACCTAATATGGCTCAATAAGGACTACCAGTTCTTTTGGAGTGAAGCACAGGATTTGGTACATCACATGGAGGATAATGAGTTTGTATTTATTTTTATTTTTGCAACCACTCAAATGTAAGTTTGCTCCACAGCAACAAATTGTTGCTTCTCCACTTTGATACATTGGAACTCGCGCTAACAGATTCACAAACATAGCCTAAGTTATTAAAGCTATCTGACATTGACAGGTTAGTACTTATTATACCAAGTAACTACTTAACACATTGCAATTTGTAACAAAGTCATTCTCCTGCACTACCTGTATGAGCTCGATGAGAAACTTAGTGATTTGAGTTGGGAGAATGTAATAACTAAATACTTTATATAAAAGACAAGATAAATGAATTAATATGATGCTTTTCACAGAAAAGTTAAAAGTGAAAAAATAATGTGTGATATGTGAAGGTGAGTTAGACAAGAAAAGGGATCAGTAGGTAGAAGATAATACCGCGTCGCCGAAAAGATATCATCAAATTTCTTCTTTAAGGTGGAAGGATCCTGTAGTGGCCAATTGGCTTCATCTTGATGAACAAATATAACATTTTCCAAAATGGCCTTTGAAACTCCCATGAGCGCAGGAATCTCTCGATCCATATCAGCGCATCTATAGCTAAGACAAACTTTCTAACAGAGCAGAACAAACAAGTCAACTTAATTTGAGAATTAAACTGCACACCACAGACCAAAAAAGCTATAGTTATTTTTCAATTTTTCATAGGTGTTGAAGAGTGAAGCAAGTACCTCGCCAGAGTGAGGGTTAATAGTTTGAAGGACGCTCTCAATAGCCTTGTATTCCATCTTGGAGGCTTTTTGCGTGAGTTGAAAGGACCTTATGCAAACCACGTCTTTTCCGGCGGCGGTTTTGAACCGGAGCTTAATCTGTCCTTTGGTTTCAGTTTCGCCGGCAACCTTCGGAAGCAAATGTCAAACGGTGAAGCGACGAAACGAAACGACTCCGTTGAATAATAATAAAAGAAAAAAGTTGAAAGAAGAAAAGAGAGGTAGTGAGTAGTGACCTTGGGGTCGTGAATGAAGCTGTGGCCAGACCTGGCATTAGGAGGCAACTCACCGGTGCAGGAAAGCTTCAAGCACTCTATGATTGTCTGCAGAAAGCACAATGATGAAGTAAAGTGAGTGTGTTGAGATTGATTGTTGGAGAAGGATGTGTGATAATAAGAAATGAAAATGAAAGAAAGAAACATACGGTTTTGCCAGCACCGTTGGGACCAACGATTAGGGTTAAGGGCTTGAAGAAGGTGATGACGTTCTTGTTCTCCGGGTCGAAGCTCCGGATACCTTTGATCAACATCTTATCAACCGTACTCATCTTTCACTCCTTTGCTTTGCTTCCTCTCCGACACCGTTCACCTCATGATCAAACTCATACTCACTCTTACAGTCTCACTCCTACACTACATAAACCCGCTCAACAAGTCACTTGCTCAGCAATTGAATTGACTACTTGGGCCAACTACTATTTTCAAAAGGCCATTGCTTTACACACCGTGATTTTTGCTATTACCACCCACCTCATTTTTGAAAAATATTAAAACCTAAAAATGCCCCTGAAAGCTACTTTTATATGTATGTATAACATGATTTACTATTCACCTTCTTCAAAATCAATCGTGAACTATTTTGTCTCTCTTTTACCATCAACATTTTACTTATTTGCCTCAACTGTTCACAACATACATATTGGTGAGGAATATACTACTAAATCAACTATTTGCATCACTTTGATCAATATTTAAGGTAAGTTGTTCCATTATAGTACTTTTTTTTACCCATTTAGATGTACTGTAGCTATTTCAAACATTGTCTGGATTTTTTTACGGTTTATGAACGCATATATCCGTGAGGATGTTACGGACAACGTTGTCCGTAAGTCATTCCTGAATATCTACGGACAAAGTTGTTTGAAACATCCAACGGACATATGTGTCCATAAGAAAAGACCATTTTTCTGAAACTTTACGAACAACGGTGTCCGTAAATTGACAATTTAATGTTACGGACACTAGTGTCTGGAGCATTTTACAGACACCTAGGTGCATAAACAAGTGACAGACACCCATTGTTCATATTTGCTTAAAGACACTTTTACAGACAAGCTTGTCCGTATGATGTAATTTTTAGGTTTCGGACACGCGTGTCCATAAAAGTATACGGATAGATCTGTCCATAATTTTTTTTGTCAATTTTTTTTTGCTTTTGTTTTTAACCTATAAGAGTATGCAGTAATGGAAGAAAAGGTGTTGAGACAAAATTTATGAAGAATTCAACGGACAACAAGAGCGTCCGTACGGACACTTTGTGTCCAGAAATTCATATGGACAAGGTTGTCCGTATATTTTTTATATAAAAATTAATTTTTACGGACATGGTTGTCTGCGGTCCTCAAGAGACAAGCTTGTCAAGATTGTTCCCGGACACGTGAGTCCGTATGCGATAAAATAAAAATTTTCCAAATTGTTTACGGACATGCCTTGTCCGGATGAGTGAAAATTCATGTTACGGAAATCCTTGTTCGGAGCTTCATATGGACGAAGACGTCCGTAAATTCTCATCGTCTTCCCTTCGCGTCCGTAAGCCAACTGTTGAGAACAAGGAGAGACAAGGAAGCTTTACAACAAGTGTTGGCAACTCTAATAATATAGAACCAAGTCTTGAAGAATCAAAGCACAACATGATCAATTGTCTTATGATTGAAGAGGAGGATGCATGCCCTTAATGGAAGGGCAATTTGTCATAAATTCAATTCAAGAAGAGAGTGTTAACCTTGCTGAATGGGGCAGCCAAATTACATGCTTTATTGGCTGACTTGTATGCAAATAAAATTGAAATGTGGCTGCTACATTTTAGTTTAAATAGGGGCGGCCAGATTTTTGCAAAATAGTGGGCTGATTGCTTTTAATTTTTGGGTAGTTTCACTTAGACAATTATTGGTTTTTAAGTTGGTTTTTATTAGGAGTTTTACCTTGTATTATTTCTGAACGTCTAGGGGCTATATTAGCGCCCAGCCAAGGTAACAAGGGGACAAAATATGATTTTGTAAGAAAAACACAATTGTGAGAAGTGAATTCTCTTTGGGTTCTTGTAATCCAACAATTGAGATTTATCAAAGGTTTTCACCCCTTTGTGTGTTCAATCTCCTAGACATATCTTCCATCCTTGGAAATGTGGCGTCATCTCATTTTCCATTCCATTTCTTTCATCTCCATTATCATATAATTTTGCCCAATTTTTATCCTAATATGTGCGTTGTTTCTTGTTCAGGAATTCTATCAATTTTGATTCAATTTGATCATTTCATTGTGTAGAGTTTATTATTAAATTCTGTACCAATCCTTGCAGCCAGTTTCATGCCCAATAAGCTCATCAATTCTGACTCATATTGCATGTTGAATTGGGGAAATAAACTGCACCATTTTGAACCATTTTGGTCATTCCATAAGCACTGTTTTTGAGATTAAAAATCTGCACCTTTTCTAGTTCTATTAACCACTGAGTATGAATTTAAAATTCTGCATTTGTTCAGTTAATTCATACGCTAGTATTATGCTCCTTTAATGTTCCATTTGTGCGCTGGAATATCTCTCATTTTGCATCCAATTTAGTTCATAAAATATGCTCATTCTGAACAATAAAATTCTGCTTCATTTCATTCAATTAATTCACGCAGAATTTGACTAATTGTTGCTTCTAATTTTCTGTTTGATTCCTTGGTTAATTCTCTAAATTTATTTGGTGTGCATAACCTTTGTCTTTTGTTCAATTTGTAAGACAGCCAGTGTCAAATTCCTAGAGGTCCTAATCAGAATCCTAAACCACCCCCTTGGATTCACATCATTTGGTATCAGAGCTCCGGTTTCTAGGAATTGCAAGGCTGCACTACGGGTAATTTCTTTCCTTGAAAACAATTGAGAATTCTGAAAAAAAAAAAATAGAATAGAAAAGCAAAAGAAAGAAAGCATGCAAATGAGTTTAAAAAAAAAATTGGGTTGAATGGTTCATGCTAGAAAATTGCCTCTCTTAAGGTAATATTGTGGTTGATTTGAAGGAAAAAAATTATTGCACCTTGGTAGTTGTCAATTGTAAAATTTTGGTTGCACTTTCTTTGTTGCAAATTGTGTCAATTCCATTCTGTTTTGGCTACAACTATATTGCACATACTTGCTGAATTTTGTTGCACCTATTGGCTTCAAATTGAGTCAAATTCCTTTCCTTGTTTGTGTCTAAAATTCTAAGTTTGTTGTCCACTTTTGTTCTTGTGTGTTTTGTTTGATTTTCAATTCAAAAAGAGTCATTGTTGTCTTGCACAAAATTCTGGTTGTTGTCCTAGTGTTTAATTATTTCTTTTGTTCATCAATTGAGTCATTTTTTGTTAGCTTTTCTTGTGTTTACTTGGCTGCACACAGATTGGTGAATTACTTTGTGTTTCTCTTCCTGGTTTGATAAGAATTCAATGAGTAATAGAGAGGAAAAAGGCAAGAGTGTTTATTATTGTAAAAGCCTAAATTGTGTGCAAACACTTAAGTGGGTAAGGTTTCTCAAACAACAACTACATGTTATCTTGTTACTTTTAATTTGTTTGATTTACAATGGCAGATTCTAAAAAGAAGATCTTCCATACTAGGTGTTCCATACCGGGTGTTCTTGGTTGCAGTAGATGAATTCAATTTTAGAAATGTTGTGAGCAGCAGGGTGGTTGAGAAATTACACCTGCCTACTGCAAATGGACAAGCAACGATTAAATTCTCTATTGGAAAATATGAAGACGAAGTTCTTTGCGATATTGCACCCATGGAGACATGTCATATGCTATTAGGGAGACCATGGTTGTATAATAAAATTATAAATCCTGAGAAGCCTTCTATTTCTTTTGTGCATGGTGGACGAAGGATTAAGTTGATATGCCTATCATCTGATGCTGTATGTGATGATCAGTTGAAATTGAAAATAAAAATAGAAAAAGAAAAAGAAGAAAAGATTGAAAAAGAAAGAAGAGAAAAAGAAGAAAAAGAAAGAGAAGAAAAGAGGATAGACGAATTAGAAAAGGAAAGAGATGAAAAGGGGAGAGAAGAAATAGAAAAAGAAAGAGAGAAAATGAGCAAGGAAATTTTAAATTCTAATGTTAATTCCTCTCTTGTTTGTGATACTATTTTACAGGGGCAAGAAGATGTAATTGTGAATGAAACGTACCACAAGTTGCCAAGTTTGAGAATGAATTGTGTTGATATCATTCCTAGTGCTCCATTGTACGTTCAACCCACTTTTGGAAGCCAAACTCATGACAAAATTGAGAACAAGCACATGGAGTCTTATGGTTTGTCATACAATGTTACATGTTATAATAATTGTGTGGTTAAAATCATAAAGGAAAATCATAAGCATATTGGGGCTAACTTGTTATGTGATGAAAATGCTTTTTGGAATAATCATTTGAATACTCTTGATTTATTGCTTATTGAAAATATTCATGGTTATCTTCATTTGGTTTTATTTGATTTGTTGCTTATGACTAACATGCAAAAGGATAAAGCGAAAGAGGAATACAAGAGAATTGTCTACGACCCTGGTGATTGGGCTTGGAGACTCAAAAAGAAGGCTTCCTTAATGCATGAGGAAGAAAAAACAAGATCTGAATTTGTACAAGTTGTGTTTGATCCAGGAGGATGGATTGGTTTCAATCATGTAATAGGGGGAACATCAATATAAGTGTTAATTTCAACATGATTGACTTAATCTCTTTTTGATGCAGATGTTGATGCTTCTGATTTGAGGACAAATCCTCTTCAAGAGTGGGGAATGATGAGAACAAGGAGAGACAAGGAAGCTTTACAACAAGTGTTGGCAACTCTAATAATATAGAACCAAGTCTTGAAGAATCAAAGCACAACATGATCAATTGTCTTATGATTGAAGAGGAGGATGCATGCCCTTAATGGAAGGGCAATTTGTCATAAATTCAATTCAAGAAGGGAGTGTTAACCTTGCTGAATGGGGCAGCCAGATTACATGGTTTATTGGCTGACTTGTATGCAAATAAAATTGAAATGTGGCTGTTACATTTTAGTTTAAATAGGGGCGACCAGATTTTTGCAAAATAGTGGGCTAATTGCTTTTAATTTTTGGGCAGTTTCACTTAGACAATTATTGGTTTTTAAGTTGGTTTTTATTAGGAGTTTTACCTTGTATTATTTCTGAATGTCTAGGGGATATATTAGCGCCCAACCAAGGCAACAAGGGGACAAAATATGATTTTGTAAGAAAAACACAATTGTGAGAAGTGATTTCTCTTTGGGTTCTTGTAATCCAACAATTGAGATTTATCAAAGGTTTTCACCCCTTTGTGTGTTCAATCTCCTGGACATATCTTCCATCCTTGGAAGTGTGGCGTCCTCTCATTTTCCATTCCATTTCTTTCATCTCCATTATCATATAATTTTACCCAATTTTTATCCTAATATGTGTGTTGTTTCTTGTTCAGGAATTCTATCAATTTTGATTCAATTTGATCATTTCATTGTGTAGACTTTATTATTAAATTCTGTACCAATCCTTGTAGCCAGTTTCATGCCCAATAAACTCATCAATTCTGACTCATATTGCGCACTGAATTGGGGAAATAAATTGCACCATTTTGGTCATTCCATAAGCGTTATTTTTTAGATTAAAACCCCGCACCTTTTCTGGTTCTATTAACCACTGAGTATGAATTAAAAATTCTACATTTGTTCTGTTAATTCATACGTTAGTATTATGCTCCTTCAATGTTCCATTTGTGCGCTAGAATATCTCTTATTCTGCATCCAATTTAGTTCATAAAATGTGCTCATTCTGAACAATAAAATTCTGCTTCATTTCATTCAATTAATTCACGCAGAATTTGACTAATTGTTGGTTCTAATTTTCTATTTGATTCCTTGCACTACAAGAAATTCGTCATTTTGCGGGGTTTTTTTTTTTCATTTTGCGGAGATTTTTGACCTCCTCAAAATGAATTGCGGCGATTTTATAAAACGCCAAAGTTACGTTCGCCACAAGCTTTTTTTCGGCGGTTTTTAATAACCTCGGCAACCTTCATTATTTTGCGGCAGTCTTTTTGAGGGGGTTTTCGCCCTCCTCTAACTGTGGAGGTTTTTTAATATTTGCAGGAGTTTTGCATAACACTTTTATCTGTCTAATTTCAAGAGGTTTCCTATCCAATTTGTGGCATTTTATAACTGCCACAAATTGAATGATAAATATTTTTTTAATATTTAACATATTTGATTTTTTTTTATAAATTACATTTAACCTATAAGTTGAAAAAATATATAGGTATACTCACATAATTAAAATATAATTCCATTGCAAAATATTCAATATAACATAAACAAGTTCAAAATATCAATAACAAAACTAGAAAAGATCTAAAAAACAAATAACAAATACTTGAAACAGAAGAATTATATATATAATAAAAGAAAAAAGAGTCCAACCAGACTCCCGGTGCAGCTACGTGTTCATCATATAGCAAATGCAGGTTAATCAGTTACATCTTCACCTCTCTACGGTCGGTTCTATATAAAGCATAATAAAGTCCAAGCTCTTTTTCCCTACAAACCCACCAAAAGAGCATTATCAATTTAAGTGTAATGTCATATAAATATTTAGAGGAATATATTTTTTTAGTCTTATACCTCGTCAGAGAAAGGCAATACGTATCAAGACCAATTAATTTCTTTATGAAAGTATATGTGAACACCATTTATTATAAACTTCAAATAATATTGAAATAATTTGAATAGTATTTTTTAATGTGTGTTAATATATCTTACATTTTTAATTAATTCTATCAATAATAAAGTGTTATATATATACATTAATGATAATCAGATAAAAACCCAATTTTCTAGAGTTCCCTACTTGGCTAAGCTTGGCAACCCAAACTCCTCATTCTCGAGTCTCTCCCCACAACATAAAATTAACTCACAAATACCCCACATTATCCCCATGTGAAAAATATGACAGACTTACTGCAACGCCGCAGTACCCCACAACCCCATGTTTCTTTTTGGAAAATAGTGGAACACAACAAGTACAAAGAATGTGATTAAATACAATACATCAATGATAAGGATTACCTTATTCTCCCCTTAAGGATAGGTTTCCCCAGAAAAAGTTCTACAAATACACAGCCAACACTCCACAAATCCACTGATACTCCATAATTGGTTGATCCCATCAAGAGCTCAGGAGGGTGAGACCAAAGAGTCACTACACAACTTGTTAATTGATGCTTGTTATTTGGGCTAATTGTATTTGCTAATCCAAAATCTCCTACCTTGAGAGTCCCTTCATTGTCTAATAAGATATTTGATACTTTAATATCAGATGCATAATACCACAAACATGACAATGCTCAAGTCCACTTAAAAGCTGCCTCATGTAACATTTTATCAGCAGGGAAAAAGTAAACCAAAATGTAACATTCAATGCATAGAAGTGGTCTAACTAACTTTTTAACACCCAAAAATAAATAAAGGTGAAACAAATTAAATGAAGGAACCAAATAAAGATAAATATTTTGGTAGCATAATAAGAATTCTAAGATTCTACTGGAAGGAAGAACCACACCTTAAGGGGACATAGCCTCTGTTTTACTCTGATGCTAAAGCAAATTTTCACATGTGCATTACAAAATGTTTAATGGTTAATTTTTTTATTAATCAATACATTTGGTATTGGTAAGAAAAAATAAAAAGCGGACAAAATGAGTAAACCAATCAACAAAAGCGCTTCAATTTAGTGTAATTAGAGATGGAAAGGGAAAACAAACAACAAAACTCTCTCTTTTATCAGTCCCATAAACTAATCACCACTGTTTGATGCATACTGCATACTGCATGTTACAAACACTAGTGAATATTCTACTAAAACACAAGAAAAAAAATACTTGTGGACTGGAGAACATTGCAAGCTCTTTCCAATAGAATAGATGAGTCATGCGCCTATCACAATAGAGATTCAAGTTATGTTTAACTAAATATATCAAAGTAGGAGGCTATTACAATTCACAAAACTTCTATATTGTTGCAGCCCAGCTTAGACAAGGAAAAACTTGCTGCCATGTTTCTATTTCCACCCTTGAACCATTTTTGAAAAACATGCAGTGATACAACTAGAAAGTAGAATACCATAAAATAAAAGATCATGAAATTCCAACACCCTAGCAATGCTTCAGTTCTAACATGAACTACACATAAAAAATCAACCATAACACTCTGAAATCATTGAATACAGAGTAAAACAAAGGTACCGTCTTCAAGTAACAAAAATAAATAATAAAATCACAAAAATTGAAAATTGAAAAGAGGATGAAATTTGAAAATCAAGCAAGGAAAAAAAGGGAAACCAGAAACAAAAGGACATTGGATATTACAATAGAAGTAAGAAAGTAATGAATCATCTATAGAAAGCAGAAAACCAAAGCATACCACCAAACATGAACCAGAAGTAGAAGCAGAGAATAAAATCAGGTTCTCTTGAAGCGTCGGACGCAGAGCAGCACGGAGATGCTATCGATCGCAGATTCGGGTTGCAGAAGAGGGAGACGCAGATACGAGCAACGTAACGCAGTGCGTTGTGCGCAGATGAGGAAGACACCAAACATTGGGCGAAGATGGCGAGATTCGCCGTGCAGCGGTGAAGAGGTAGACATGGCGGTGGTGCAGATGTGGAGGCCACAATGACGCGATGGAGGGAGACGGCCCAGCGTAAGTAGCTAGGGTTTAATAGTGTCTCAAGAAAATTATTAGGTAGTTTTATGGAGATATAATAATAAAATAAAATTTTAATAAAAAATTAAAGGAGGGATGAATAAAAAAACGTGGGAAAGGTAAAAGAGAGAAGTATTGAAAATTTTTTAGGGAAAAAATATTTGAATTTGGGGAGGGCATAAACCTCCTCAATGAATGGAAAAAACGCCGCTGTTTTTATAATTTTAAGCGTTCCTCGAACATGCCGTAAGTCATGTTAATTTGAGGGGGTTTTCAAAACCTTCGCAGAATAACCTCCACTAAATAACTCTTTTTTGGTAGTGTTGGTTAATTCTCTAAATTTATTTAGTGCGCATAACCTTTATCTTTTGTTCAATTTGTAAGACAGCTGGTGTCAAATTCCTATAGGTCCTAATCAGAATCCTAAACCACCCCCTTGGATTCACATCACCAACAAACACAGATTTTTTATAGAAAGAAGGAGGAAATGGAGTGCACCAACATACATGGATGATGATCAATAAAGTGGTGCCTTCCTCAACTTGTTGCAGTTGCTTCAATGGCGGACGTGAGGGCGTGACTTTGGTTCAGTGAAAAGAAAGAAAATGAGGGAGAGTGAGCAACAGTGATAGAGGGAGGGAGGAGAATCTGTATTTTAAAAAATTTACTAAGGGGCATTTTTGGGTTTTAAGATTTTTCAAAAGGGGGTGGAAATAACAAAAGTTTGCCTTTGGATGTGCGTAGAGGAAGCTTTTATGAGATTCGAGCGCAAAAGTTTGTTGACATGTTGGATGAGTGCATTCTCATAGATTTAAGAATGGCGAGTTGTCATTCTACTAGGATCTATAAGTAGTTTAGACATCATTGGATCTCCGTAAAGCTTGACAGAGAATTAACTGATGTTTCCTAGCGTGATTGCTTAAAAAACTTTTGGATTTCACAACACTTAGTTTGCAAAAGCTTCAGATTTGGATCTAAAGGTTTTCTTGGTTTAAATCTAAGGTTTCTTGCTCAACCAAAATTATCTATATAAAAGCTTAGTTTTTAAAACGAATTTAAGGTTAAATCCCCAAGATTGAATAGATAAAAATACAATGTTAGGGCAGAGAAGATCACATAGTAGATTTATCCTGGTTCACACCAACCATACGTCTTACATCCAATCCCTAATCAAGTTAAGATTTTTCACTATACCAAGGTATCTTACAAGCCTCTTAAAGTTATAGAGACATTTTTATTACAAGCTTTTCAAGGCTTTACAACACGGAAATATTTTTACATAAACAAGTCTCCTCAGACTCAAATCACTTATAATGAAAAGATTTTTGTGATAGAACTCTAAGATAAACACACTGAGCGTGAATGAATGAAATATAAGGTACAAATACTATCAAAGAGTTTTAGATCAAACAACAAGTTTGAAATGAAAAACTAAAACAAATAAAAGAATGAAGGAATGAAGAAATGAAATTGGCAGTGTGTGGACTTAAATTAGAGTGCGCTCTAGTTCTACTTTCTTCATATTCCTTCATCTTATATTTATAGACTTTGCCAGCTAAAAGGATATTGTGGGATACTTTGTTTGTGTTGTCTCATAATGAGGATTTGGCAAGTATATCAATCGTATCAAGTAGACAAGTGATAAGTAGAGTATCGTCTCCACAGGGATTGAGAAATTCAAATACCAAATCATAGAGAATTTGGCTAGTTGAATAAAAGAATCACAACTATACCAAGATAATAAAGAAAATTATGCATAAAATAAAAATAGGAACTTTAAATCAAGATGTTTAGAATGCAAGGAAAAAGACAAAGATTGTGAAAAAACAATATCAAAAGCAATTAGGGGTTGGTTCCTTTTAATTCTCCCTCTATGGAATTCACAAGAATGTTCAATTCAGTGATTATGAGTCAATTCATGACCCAATTCACTAATTTAGTTAAAACTCATTCCTTGATGAATTAACCCTGTATAATCAACTAAGAACCCTAATTCCTTAGATGAAGTCAATTAAAACATCCATTAACATCAAAAATTGATAAAGATCACACAAGAATCAATTCCCATCCCTAGGTAATTAACTTCTTATGTTGTTTACTTCAAATCCCAATTTTTCTCAATTTCCCAATTGTGAGAATCACTCTAAATTCATGCAATTGGGTGGTCAAATCAATTGAAGCATTAAGGGTAGAAGAAAACAATGTAATTGGATCACAATACTTTGAATTGAAATAGAAAATAGAATTCACATAGACTTTGAAATAAGATTCCCCAATCCCTAACCTAAGGGATTTAGAAATCCATTACAATTGAAAAACAAAGAGAAAAAAGAGAGATAATTTCTAAAGAAGAATTCATTAGATTTGAAACCCTAATCTTCAAAAGAGAGAAAACTTTATGTTTTCCAATCCTAATCTATAAGAAAGAATCCTCAAAGTCCCCTTTTAAAAGGGTAAAAGAGCCTATTTATATATTGTTAGTTAGGGATGGCAAAACGGGCTTGGCCTGTTGGGCCATCCCGTCCCAACTTGTCAATTTTATCGCACTGGGTTGAGGGACCCAACCCATTAACATGTATAGCCCGTCCTGTTTGGGCCCGTATAAAAATGGGCTGAAGTCATTTTAGGGCCGGACCAGCCCGTCGGGATGAAAAAAAATATTTTAAGACTGGTTTTAAAAATCAAAGGGCCTTTTTAGTTTGCATTTCCATTTCCTGTTTCCTGTTTTCTGGATTTTTACAAAGGAAAAAATGGAAACGCTGGAAACAAAAATTTGCTGTTTCCAACATTTCCAGTTTTTCCTTTGTAAAATTTCATAAAACAGGAAATATAATGAAAATAGGAAATGGAAACATGAAATGAAAATGTAAACCAAACATACCCTAAGGTTCACTTCATTGGTTTAGACTTTTTTCATCTTCCGAAAAATAGAAAAAAGGTTTGGTAGTCACCAGCATGCAGATTTGTTCCGTCGTCATGCTTCTTTATCAGTCATCTTCTTCATTGACGCATATATGTAAGCAGGACGTTGTTCCGCTGTGTCGTTGTATTTAGCACAAACATAGCCAAGACTCACATCACACAATCGTTCCTCTCTGGTTCCCTCGCTGCTGCGTCTGCGTCGGTGAGGAGGATTCATAGTTGGTCGTGTAACGCGACGAAGAAGGGGTGGTTGCTCACAATGGTGTGTTGGTCCCAGAGGGAATCTAGAAGGGGGGTTGAATAGATTCACTAAAAACTTATACCTTTTTACAAAATCATAAATCGTTTTACCCCTTTCTTTTTGCCTTCAAGATTATTTCAAAGTGAGTTTTCAAAAGACAATTTTTGAGAGTTTAAAAACAATGTGCAACGGATCAATGTATTGAGAAGGGTAATTGATTACCAAGATTGATTCCTCAAGCGTTACAATTTACTATTCAAACAAATTCAGTTTTATGTAATATCAAGAACGAAATTAGAACTTACAATACAAAACAATGATGCAGTTCAATTTTAGCCAACAATATCAAATTGTAATAGAGTAGGGATAGAGAAGATTTGTACAGTTGTTTATACCAGTTCAGCCATAAAAAGGGCCCACATCCAGTTTAGATTTAGCATGCCACTAAACCGGCTTTCACTATAGAATCAATTACAAACATCATGAACATACAATCCTAAAGAAATACTTACTAACAACAAACAAGGGTTTAACTCTTGCACCCCACAAGAGCATGTTCTTCAATGACACCCCGTCATATGAATATCAACCTTACTCATGACACCCCGTCACAAGATTTCAAACAATCTCTATGAACACCCTATTCAAGAGACTTCACAATACAGAAAAATTAGAAAGATTAAGGGTTTAGAACAATAACACCTTGACTGTGTAGATTAACCCAATGAATAAGGTCAAACACTTCTTTCCATTGTCAATTCTTCTTTGAGTTGAGTTCTTGATTCTGCAAATTCTTATGGCTTTTCCTTTTGATTTCTTGGAGAGATTTTCTAAAAGAGATTCTTGTGTTGTTTAGAAAAACCGAGCTCTCCACTTTTGATTTCACAAATCATAAGTATATAACAGATTCAGTTAGTTAGAAAAAAAATCAGTTACAAACACTTTTAAAAATGTCCAGAATTATGCAGACTTCTGAGGTAATCGATTACTAACTTTGGTAATCGATTATGAAACACCTTAAATTCCAAGGTAAGAACCTAGTTCGTTGGAAACTAAGTTCTTAAATTAGAATTTGGAGGGAAATGTCTTGAATATCAAATAGTATCACGAAATTGTAAGAAATCCAACGAGAATCCAACAATTTAATGAACATACTAACTAATAAAATAAAAGTCCAGAATTAGGTACAACCTTTATATATGACACTTTTCTAAATCCACTAAGATTTACAAAGTACACATACTACATAACATCAAGTTCTACTAATCCATATATACAAATATACATGTCGATTCAACCAAACAAAGGAAAAGGACAACTATCTATCCCCCATGATCTTCACTTCCCGGATTGGGAATCCGATGATGGAGGTATCTGTTCAGCTAAACAAAATCCACATAACACGTGGTGAGATAAAAATCTCAGTGAATATAACTTATATGCATGAATGCAGGGAAATAGATAGTTATGTTAATTTAGAAGCCATAAGAATTCAACACAATTATCAAATGAGTATAATGCAACATGATGCACTCACTGCTGTGCCCAGCAAGCATGATATTATCACTTTCTAGAGTTAGACCTGAGCTAAGACTACGGGAACCGGCTTTCCCGGGGACAAATCCCACCCAAAGTGGGTCGAAGCCATGTTTTCAATAACATTAATCTTTTACTCTCGACATGAAGCCTACTTTTTATCACTTTAATCATATAATCTTGATAACATAGTTACACAATGCTTTATTCATGGTATTTACAAACAATTAGACTAGTTTCGACTATTTCGACATTTCGATCCTTATAAATCAACATCCAAATTTTGAATCCAAACATCGAACTAGCTATTTCAATCCATAAGTAGTACTAAACAAAGGAATATAACCGATTAGAATGCTCATATGAATTACAATCGAGGAGTTTCGTAAGTTTCGCTAGTTTCGATAACTTCGAAACTTAAAGATTTCGACGCTCGATTCTATACTCATATGCTCAATCTATCGATAATCAATCCTAAACAACAATTATTCATCAATGCTATCAATCATCTAACCAGCATCAAGAAAGGGAAGAGAAAGGGGTGGGAGCATGCATTGAGACCAATAGATTCTACCATAAAAGTGAGTTATACTAACTTAATCTAGCAATTCAAGAAGGGGAAAGATGTTTGTTGAAGATCCTCTTGATGTTTCCTTGCTCAAAGTCCCTTCTCGCATCTCCAAACGAAGTTTCTCTCTCTAGGTTTTCACTCTCTCTCTCTTAGGTCGAAAAGAAGAAGAAGAATGATTTTTGACTCAATAAATTCCGCACCGGGTATTTATATTTTCGTGCTGGTAATCGATTACAGACTTACTGTAATCGATTACCATAGGCAAAAAGACACTAAAGAGCCCTTTCTGGTAATCTAGTAATCGATTACTAGAAACCCAGATTTTTGATAATCGATTACAAAACCCTGGTAATCGATTACCAAAAACATGGCTCTCGGTTAATCGATTACAACCTGTTCACAGGCGATTACATAAAAACCAGCTCTCTGGTAATCGATTACACCCTGTGAGTAATCGATTACCATAAAACCAGCTCTCTGGTAATCGATTATACCCTGAGAGTAATCGATTACCAGAACCCTAAATTACTCAAATTCACTAAGTTAAAGCATAAAACTTGATTTGTAATAGGGTTTTTAACCCATAGCTCCTTATTATTTTCAGTTTCTAACTTACTCATACACCAATCACCCCTTAACTTTATAATTTATGATGGCCTATTATGTGGGATGTTACATTTCTACCCCCCTTAATGCAATTTTGTCCCCAAAATTGATTAATGATACCAAAGGTAGAATATAATACCTCAAAGGAACAAGTGAGGATATTGACTCCGAATATCTTCTTCTTTTTCCCAGGTTGCTTCATCTGATGACAGGCCTTCCCAAACAACCTTAACCAATGGAATTGTCTTATTACTCAGGGTTTTGGCACTACTACCTACAATCTGTGCAGGCTTGGAAGGAATTGTGAGATTTTCCCTCAATTGTATTGATTCTGAGTTTAGAACGTGAGAAGGATCAAAGATATACTTTCTCAGCTTAGACACATGGAAAACATCATGGATTCTGGACATATGAGGTGGAAAAGCAATCCTATAGGCAAGAGGGCCAACCCTCTGCAGAATCTGAAATGGACCAATATATCTAGGACTCAACTTTTTGATTTTCACAGTTTTTCCAAGACTAGTGACAGAAGTTGCTTTTAGGAAAACATGATTTCCCTCCTCAAACTCTACATCTTTTCTTCGGTTATCAGCATAGCTTTTCTGCCGGCTTTGGGCAGTTGCAAGATTTTTCCTAATGGCTCTAATTTTTTCAGTGGTTTCCTGCACTAACTCTGGGCCTAACAGGGCTTTCTCACCAACCTCATGCCAACAAATAGGAGATCTGCACCTCCTACCATACAGAGCCTCATAAGGCGCCATGTCTATACTGCTATGGAAACTGTTGTTGTAGGCAAACTCTATGAGAGGTAGGTACCTATCCCAACTGCCTGACTCCTCTAACACACAAGCTCTCAGCATATCCTCTAAGGTTTGGATGGTTCTCTCAGACTGACCATCAGTCTGAGGATGGTGAGCGGTGCTAAACCTAAGCTTAGTCCCGAATGACTGATGAAGTGCATTCCAGAACCTAGAGGTGAATCTGGGGTCCCTATCAGATATGATACTAGAGGGAATACCATGGAGCTTAACAATCTCCTTGATATACAAATCAGCTAACTTCTTCAGAGGATAGGTATTCTTAACTGGAAGATAATGGGCCGATTTAGTTAACCGGTCCACAATGACCCAGATGGCATCAAAGCCAGCCTGGACTCGTGGTAACCCTACCACAAAGTCCATAGCTATACTCTCCCACTTCCACTCAGGAATTTCTAATGGCATAAGGGTTCCTGATGGTCTCTGGTGCTCTATTTTCACTTGTTGACAGGTCAGACACTTAGAAACATACTCAGCTATCTCCCTCTTCATCCCTTCCCACCAAAACATCTTCTTTAAATCCTGATACATCTTGGTAGAGCCAGGATGTATAGAAAACTTGCCCCTGTGGGCCTCCTCTAAAACTGTTTGCCTCACACTACCCCCCTTATGGACACAAACTCTTCCTTGGAAAATAATTGTCGCATCATCTGTTTTAGAAAATCCTGCTTGTCCAATTCTACCTTGAAGTTCTGGGTCCGAACCCTAAGCTTCCTTGATCAGAGCTTGAAGCTCACTAATAATCCCTAACTTGCACAACCTAATGCTGCTTTCACCAACATCAACACTAAGACTCAGGTTTCTAAAATCCTCCAGAAGATTCATTTCATGTACCATCATAGATGATATATGAAAGGATTTCCTACTGAGAGCATCAACTACTACATTGGCCTTGCCTGGGTGGTACTTCAATTCAAAGTCATAATCCTTAAGAAATTCCATCCACCTTCTTTGCCTCATGTTGAGTTCTTTCTGATCAAAGAGATATTTCAAACTCTTGTGATCACTAAAGACCTCAAACTTCACACCAAACAGGTAATGCCTCCAAATTTTGAGGGCAAAAACCACAGCTGCTAATTCTAAATCATGGGTAGGATAATTTTCCTCATGAGGCCTCAATTGTCTAGAGGCATAAGCCACTATTCTCCTCTCCTGCATCAAAACACATCCTAAACCCTTACCCGACGCATCACTATACACTTCAAAGGGTTTAAACAAGTCCGGCAACGCCAGTACCGGAGTGGTGGTCAACTTATCCTTGAGTTCTAGAAAACTCTGCTCACACTTTTTGTCCCATACAAAGGCTTGACCCTTTCGAGTCAATCTTGTAAGAGGCAAAGCTAAACGGGAGAATCCATTAATGAATCTTCGGTAATAGTCGGCCAATCCTAGGAAACTCCTAATCTCTGTGACTGTCTTAGGTCTTTCCCACTCAAGAACGGCTTCTACCTTACTAGGATCAACTGATACCCCCTCTCTGGTGATAACATGCCCTAGGAAATGGACCCGGTCCATCCAAAACTCACACTTCTCAGGATTAGCAAACAGTCTCTTTTCTCTCAGAATCTCTAAAACAATCCTAAGGTGATTTTCATGTTCTTCTAGACTACGAGAATAAATTAAGATGTCATCAATGAATACCACTACAAACTGATCCAAAAAGGGCCGGAAGATTCGATTCATGTAGTCCATGAATACAGCAGGAGCATTAGTAACACCAAATGGCATCACTAGATACTCATAGTGCCCATATCTAGTTCTAAAAGTTGTCTTAGGGATATCTTCCTTTCTAATCTTAATCTGATGGTAACATGACCTAAGATCTATCTTAGAAAACACTGAGGCACCCCTAAGCTGGTCTAGAAGGCCATCTATTCTAGGAAGTGGGTACTTGTTCTTAATAGTGACTTTGTTCAACTGTCTATAATCTACACACAATCTCATACTCCCATTTTTCTTCTTCACTAACAACACTGGAGCTCCCCATGGTGATGCACTAGGCCTATTGAACCCTTTGGCTATAAGATCTTCCAGTTGAGTTTTAAGTTCATTCAGTTCTAGTGGGGACATCCTATATGGAGCCTTAGATATGGGTCCCGCACCCGGCACTAAGTCTATGGTAAACTCTAACTCTCGATCCGGTGGTAAAGTTAAAACTTCATTAGGAAAAACATCTTGGAACTCCCTAACCGTAGCTACACTGCTTAAATCTGTTTTAGATTCTAGAGTTGAGGAAAGTAACAAAATAAAACATTCACTCCCATCACTAAGACATTGGTTAACCTGGGTGACACTGGACAAAAGCATAGGGGGTCTCTCCCTCGGAGGAGGAGGAAAAAGGAGGAAAAGGAGGAAATATAACATTTTTATTGAAACAGTCTAATGTAACCTGATTGGAAGATAACCAGTTCATTCCCAAAATAATATCCATACCCCTCAAAGGTAGATAAATCAAATCAACTATGGAATTCCTACCCTGAATAACCATAGAACATTTAGAACACACAAGGGAAGTGGAAATAGCCTCTTTAGTTGGAGTAATTACATTAAGAATATAAGGCAAGGAATCAACATACAATTTCAACTGTTCAACACATTCAGAAGAAATGAAAGAATGGGTTGCCCTAGAATCAAACAACACAATTAAGGTCTTCTCTCCTAGGGTGCATATACCTCTCAACAGATTGTCTGTAGAAGCTGCTACTTGCCCACTGAGGGTAAAAACTCTTCCAGTTGATTGAGGTTTCTGGGAATTCTTCAGTTTTGGACAGTCTCTCTTTATGTGTCCCGGCTGTTTACAAGAATAGCACAAGTTCTTCCCCATCATACATTCCCCAGAATGCTCCTTTCCACACTTGTTGCACTTGGGTCCTCCTTGGTGTTGTGCTTGCTGAGTGGGTAAGACTGATTTGCCTTGCCACTTAGGCTTGGAGCCTTTGCCCGGGAGGGGCACCTCAAACTTCCTCTTTCCCTTATTCTCCATTGGTGTAGATGATGAAGTAACTCCTTTGAAATTCTTCTCATCAATGTAACACTTGCTCACTAACAACGAAAAGTCTTTAATCTCTAATCTTCCAATCCTATCCAACAATTCAGGCCTTAGTCCTCCCTCAAATTGAGCACACCTCTCCTCCTCATCAGTCACAGCTTGAAGGTATCAAGAATACTTGGCTAGCTCCTCAAACTTTGCCACATACTGACCCACTGACATGTCTCCTTGCCTGAGTTGCAGAAATTCGGTCTCTTTTTGCCTCTTGATGGTAGCTGGAAAATATTTCCCCAAAAACAAGTTTTGAAACACTTCCCAAGTCATTGGTGCCTCTGACTCTACAGCCCGAACCTTTGCAGTCTTCCACCAATCCTCAGCCTCTCCTCTCAACATATAAACTGCAAAACCCACCTTTGCTTCATTCGTGCATTTCATCACTTCGAAAATCCGGTTCAAATCCCGAAGCCAATTCGCCGCTACGTCAGGGTCATAGACTCCGTTGAACTGTGGAGGGGTATGCTTCCTAAACTCTGATAACCCCACAACAAAAGAGTCCACAACAGGGGGTGGTGGTGGTTCTGTGTACCTCATAGTCATCTCTTGAAGCATGGCTGCATTGGTGGCAGCTTGCTCCCGCGCTGCTTCAGCTTGGACCCGATTCGCATTTATTTGTTCTCCCATCATTTGAGTTAGGGCTTGAAGAGCTGCCGTCACAGGATCCTGAGTGGGACCCTGAGAAGAAGATGATAATGATGATGAAGGAGGATGGTTAACCCTAGGACGACCTCTCCTGCCGCCTGCCATAATTCCCTACATATCATCAAGCAAATTTCGAGGTGATCAGTCTCTCAATTCACAAAATAATACATATGGAATCATTAACAAAACACATAATATCCTAATCTCACAGTCCAAATGGATTGAACTGCTCTGATACCAAAATGAAACACCTTAAATTCCAAGGTAAGAACCTAGTCCATTGGAAACTAAGTTCTTAACTTAGAATTTAGAGGGAAACGTCTTGAATATCAAATAGTATCACGAAATTGTAAGAAATCCAACGAGAATCCAACAATTTAATGAACATACTAACTAATAAAATAAAAGTCCAGAATTAGGTACAACCTTTATATAGGACACTTTTCTAAATCCACTAAGATTTACAAAGTACACATACTACATAACATCAAGTTCTACTAATCCATATATACAAATATACATGTCGATTCAACCAAACAAACAAGGAAAAGGACAACTATCTATCCCCCATGATCTTCACTTCCCGGATTGGGAATCCGACGACAGAGGTACCTGTTCAGCTAAACAAAATCCACATAACACGTGGTGAGATAAAAATCTCAGTGAATATAACTCATATGCATGAATGCAGGGAAATAGATAGTTATGTTAATTTAGAAGCCATAAGAATTCAACACAATTATCAAATGAGTATAATGCAACATGATGCACTCACTGTTGTGCCCAGCAGGCATGATATTATCACTTTCTAGAGTTAGACCTGAGCTAAGACTACGGGAACCGACTTTCCCGGGGACAAATCCCACCCAAACTGGGCCGAAGCCATGTTTTCAATAACATTAATCTTTTACTCTCGACATGAAGCCGACTTTTTATCACTTTAATCATATAATCTTGATAACATAGTTACACAATGCTTTATTCATGGTATTTACAAACAATTAGACTAGTTTCAACTATTTCGACATTTCGATCCTTATAAATCAACATCCAAATTTTGAATCCAAACATCGAACTAGCTATTTCAATCCATAAGTAGTACTAAACAAAGGAATATAACCGATTAGAATGCTCATATGAATTACAATCGAGGAGTTTCGTAAGTTTCGCTAGTTTCGATAACTTCGAAACTTAAAGATTTCGACGTTCGATTCTATACTCATATGCTCAATCTATCGATAATCAATCCTAAACAACAATTATTCATCAATGCTATCAATCATCTAACCAGCAACAAGAAAGGGAAGAGAAAGGGGTGGGAGCATGCATTGAGACCAATAGATTCTACCATAAAAGTGAGTTATACTCACTTAATCTAGCAATTCAAGAAGGGGAAAGATGTTTGTTGAAGATCCTCTTGATGTTTCCTTGCTCAAAGTCCCTTTTCGCATCTCCAAACGAAGTTTCTCTCTCTAGGTTTTCACTCTCTCTCTCTTAGGTCGAAAAGAAGAAGAAGAATGATTTTTGACTCAATAAATTCCGCACCGGGTATTTATATTTTCGTGCTGGTAATCGATTACAGACTTACTGTAATCGATTACCATAGGCAAAAAGACACTAAAGAGCCCTTTCTGGTAATATGGTAATCGATTACCACTCCTGGTAATCGATTACTAGAAACCCAGATTTTTTATAATCGATTACTAAACCCTGGTAATCGATTACCAAAAACATGGCTCTCGGTTAATCGATTACAACCTGTTCACAGACGATTACATAAAAACCAGCTCTCTGGTAATCGATTACACCCTGTGAGTAATCGATTACCATAAAACTAGCTCTCTGGTAATCGATTACACCCTGAGAGTAATCGATTACCAGAACCCTAAATTACTCAAATTCACTAAGTTAAAGCATAAAACTTGATTTGTAATAGGGTTTTTAACCCATGGCTCCTTATTATTTTCAGTTTCTAACTTACTCATACACCAATCACCCCTTAACTTTATAATTTATGATAGCCTATTATGTGGGATGTTACATTTCTACCCCCTTAATGCAATTTTGTCCCCAAAATTGATTAATGATACCAAAGGTAGAATATAATACCTCAAAGGAACAAGTGAGGATATTGACTCCGAATATCTTCTTCTTTTTCCCAGGTTGCTTCATCTGATGACAGGCCTTCCCAAACAACCTTAACCAATGGAATTGTCTTATTCCTCAGGGTTTTGGCACTACTACCTACAATCTGTGCAGGCTTGGAAGGAATTGTGAGATTTTCCCTCAATTGTATTGATTCTGAGTTTAGAACGTGAGAAGGATCAAAGATATACTTTCTCAGCTTAGACACATGGAAAACATCATGGATTCTGGACATATGAGGTGGAAAAGCAATCCTATAGGCAAGAAGGCCAACCCTCTGCAGAATCTGAAATGGACCAATATATCTAGGACTCAACTTTTTGATTTTCACAGTTTTTCCAAGACCAGTGACAGGAGTTGCTTTTAGGAAAACATGATTTCCCTCCTCAAACTCTACATCTTTTCTTCGGTTATCGGCATAGCTTTTCTGCCGGCTTTGGGTAGTTGCAAGATTTTTCCTAATGGCTCTAATCTTTTCAGTGGTTTCCTGCACTAACTCTGGGCCTAACAGGGCTTTCTCACCAACCTCATGCCAACAAATAGGAGATCTGCACCTCCTACCATACAGAGCCTCATAAGGCGCCATGCCTATACTGCTATGGAAACTGTTGTTGTAGGCAAACTCTATGAGAGGTAGGTACCTATCCCAACTGCCTGACTCCTCTAACACACAAGCTCTCAGCATATCCTTTAAGGTTTGGATGGTTCTCTCAGACTGACCATCAGTCTGAGGATGGTGAGCGGTGCTAAACCTAAGCTTAGTCCCGAATGACTGATGAAGTGCATTCCAGAACCTAGAGGTGAATCTGGGGTCCCTATCAGATATGATACTAGAGGGAATACCATGGAGCTTAACAATCTCCTTGATATACAAATCAGCTAACTTCTTCAGAGAATAGGTATTCTTAACTGGAAGAAAATGGGCCGATTTAGTTAACCGGTCCACAATGACCCAGATGGCATCAAAGCCAGCCTGGACTCGTGGTAACCCTACCACAAAGTCCATAGCTATACTCTCCCACTTCCACTCAGGAATTTCTAAAGGCATAAGGGTTCCTGATGGTCTCTGGTGCCCTATTTTCACTTGTTGACAGGTCAGACACTTAGAAACATACTCAGCTATCTCCCTCTTCATCCCTTCCCACCAAAACATCTTCTTTAAATCCTGATACATCTTGGTAGAGCCAGGATGTATAGAAAACTTGCCCTTGTGGGCCTCTCTTCTTCTATCTCTCTTTCCTTCTCTTTGTCTCTGTATTTTATGACCTCTTTCTGTTTTGATTTTGGACAAATGGTTGTTTGAGGAATAATGGTGGGAGAGATGGTGCGGAGAGCTGTAACAGGGATGATGGCAAAGGGGAGACGGTGGCTGGATGACGGTTACTGCAGTTGTGTTCTTCTCCTCTCCCTCTTACATTCTCTATGTTTCTAATTTTTTGTTCTGTTTTCGATCAGGCACAAATAATAATGACAAGAAAAATTAATTTAACAATGGAAGCAAGCAATATTTACTTTTTAGTGTTTTTTTCTTTTTTAAAAATATTTATCTGTTAAATGGGCTGGCCTGTTGGCCTGTGTAGCCCGTCCAAATATGGGTTAGGGTGGGATTTTTTATCCACTTTCAAATTCGTGCCAGCCCATCCCGTCTCGTATTTTGACGGGCTGGGACGGGCCAACCCTTATTGCTATCCCTAGTAAGCATGTGTGGTGACACAACAACTTTGGATGACCCACACGGATTCAGTAGAATTTATAAAACTTTCTGGTGTGCTCGCAAATCTACTTTCTTGTCCCCACAAGCATATCCAAAGGCATTATCCTTTCATCCTTTTTCTTCACTTAATCAATACCTACAAAAACACAAAATTAATAACCAATTAAAGCATATTTTCTAAATTTAACTACTACCACCTAAACAACACAAATATGTATTCCTAAACATTTTTAATTAATTTTTCACCTACTTTAATAACCTAAATGACTAAAATTACCTAAAACTAACCTATAAATCCACTAATATTTTGTATTTATCATCTCAAAATATTAAATGCATGGAGTCATTGGGTCTGTTGTGCAGCTGCAATGGGTTACTTTTGTTAGTACACAGTGCCTTTTGCTCAAAGCATATGTCCTTTTCTGATTGCTTTTTTGTTTTAGTACAAACATCCTTTTGCTTTTTCTGAAAGAAACTCCCTGTCTTGCCTTGAAAGCTTGCTTGCAGTCTTTGAGTCCGAGATGGTCCCTTTTTGAAATTTTAAAAAATGGAATATCAGAATTTTCCTCTAGAGAAGATCTTCAGTCTAAGCTTTTGTTAGACTTAAGTCTTAACTACGTCATACTTAAAGGTGGCAAAATGGGCTACCCGGCCCGCATCGGGTAGCGGGCTTATGCGGGCCGGGCTAAAATACCCGGCAAAAATTCGATCCTGTGAACTTAGTGCACTAGCCCGGCCCTATGCGGGTAGCGGGCTTATGCGGGCCGACCCGATTTTAAATAACTAACTTATTCAAAAATGTTGCTCATTAAAAATTGTAAACAATTATACTTTTACAAAACTAAAAATTACAATTTAGTTATAAAAATCATTTAAAAACATAATATACCCTAATAAAACACATTCAACACTTTAAACAAATCTCAAGCACATTAAAATACATTCATCCGTCAAACATATTAAAGTAAAACACATTCAACACTTTAAACAAATCTCAAACACATTAAAATACATTTATCCATCAATCCCATGAAACTAAAAAACATTCATTTTAAGTAAATCTCCATCACATTAAATTACATTCATCCATCAATCCCATGAAAGCAATGAAACTAAATAAACATTCAACTAAAATGAAATTATGAAATATAAAACTTCAAGTTGGAATTGCTTGAGAAAGATTGGTGTCTTCAAACACAATTTCTTCCCTCTCATCATCATCATCTTCACCATCAAATTCTGAAATATAAAAATAGACTTTGTTAGTAATTAAATCTATAATTTTATATCCTACAAATAATAAATGTTTTAATGAAACCTTACCAACAAAGCCATATAACCAACTGTGTGTGCATAAAAGAGCTTGAACTGATTCATCCTTCAAAGAGCTTCTATACTTGTTTAATACCCGAGAACCAATGCTAAAAGCTGATTCCGATGCCACAATAGTTATAGGAATGCTCAATATATCACAAGCCATCCTTGCAAGAGAAGGACATGTACTACTTTTTCTCTTCCAATAAGCCAACATGTCAAAACCATCTGATGCAGGAATCCTATCCTCCTCTAAATAAATATCAAGATCAGATTTTCCAGCACTGATAGTTTTTGTCCTCTCATGTGCTTCAAATTCCTAACAACTCAATAACAAAATAAATTAAAAATTTATTTGATAAAAAAGTTATCAACATACTCTACAAAATTTTAAATTGAACTTACTTCATCCACACAATTGATAGGTGGTATCCCCCTTCCCACTCCTGCTCCAACAGCATGTGAAGATGTAGCTTGAGATGATACATGTGATTGTACATGAGAAGTATTGGAATGACCACCATTTTTGACATACTCAGCATAGAGCCTGTACAAATTTACCTTCACTCTTTCCACCTTATCCTCAAAATTGTTAGGATCCATTTTAGAGTAGGTAAAACTTATGTAATTAAGCTTTTTGGTTGGATCAAGTGCAGCCCCAAATGATAACACCATACTAAAATCTTTCCAATACTTGTCAAATTTTTCTTTCATCTTGTAAGCCATATTTCGAATCAAGACATCTTCATTATCCAAGTTAACAGTCAAAAGATATTGAATCTTTGATATTTTTCTAAAATATAAATTTGATGTAGGATAACATGATCCAGATATCAAGTTGGTAATGTTGAAAAATGGTTTAAAAAATTCACACATCAATTCCGCTCTTTTCCACTCTTCAAGTGTTGGACAACATTTGTAACTACTATCATACAGGCTGTAGTTATGAAATGCTCGACGATAATTGATAGCACTCTCAAGCATCGTATAAGTAGAGTTCCATGTAGTGACACAATCAGTTCTCGAGCCCATTGATTTATTCATCCCACCAAGTTTATCAACACATGCAAAAAATTGTCTTGTTCTAGCCTCCGATGCCCTCACATAATACACACTTTGTCTAATTTTATACAATGCATCATGAGCTACCTTCAAACCATCTTGAACTATGAGGTTCAAGATATGAGCACAACATCTTACATGAAAATATTCTCCATTGAGCAATAAACTATTTGACAAACCTAGATGCACCTTCAAAATATTTTGCATATTATCATTTGAAGATGCATTATCCAAAGTGAGAGAAAAAACTTTGTTTTCTAAGCCGCAATCATTCAAGAACTCCAACACCTTCAGTGCTAACTCTTGCCCAGTATGTGGTGGTTTCGTGTGAGCAAATGCTAAAATTTTACTATTCAAATTCCAATTTGAATCAACATAATGAGCAGTTAAAGAAATGTAACCATGATTTGTACATGAAGTCCGAACATCAGAAGTCAAGCAAACTCTCCCAGGAATTACAGCCAATTGTGATTTTAACTTTATCTTCTCAGTTTCATAAGTTCTCATCACATCCTTTTTAGCAGTGTTCCTAGAAATGAACCTACAATCTTCATTCAAAAACCTTTGGTAGTTTCTAAACCCCCCCCTCAACTATGCTAAACGGAAGACCTTGGGAAATAATTAATTCAACCAGTTCTTCCCGATTAGCAACAGGGTCAAATTTTCTCTTTTGTAATTTTCCATCCATATCAACTATCATGTCCCCGACATCTTGATATCTAGGTAAATTTTTGCAACTATCCCTATGACGACCTAGATGAGTTGTCCCATTCTTAGGTGCACAACCTAATTCTTTTCCACATGCCAAACATTTACACTTTTCTTTCCTATCACTACCCACACCAATTTTAACAAAATAATTCCATACATCAGAGGTTAGGGTCTTAGCTCTTTTGCTTTGTGACTGCGAAGCCTGAGTTCCAACTTCAACTTGTGAAGGTTGTGAAGGAAGTGATGCCTTGTCCACATTAGTTTGGGGTGTTGGTGAGGTTTCCACTATCTCACAATCTGGGACTGGGAATATGTTGTCATTTTTCCCACTAGAATCCATAGTATATGCCTGTAAAAAACTTCAGTTAGATCCAGTGCATAATAATTTCCAAACAAATATGGTGAAATTGTTAATACATTTATGTAGCAAGGTCGATCCATAGTGGCAGACAAAAAATAAAATTCATTACATACTATTGGTGACAAAACAAATAGAAATGCAAAGCTAGAGGAGAAAGTCAAGTCCTTGCTTTATGATGAATTGATGATGTTCTTCCCTAGCCAGTACTGTGTCTTTCTGTAAACTCCTTATTATTCTGTAAACTTGTTAAGTAAAGTACAAGTGAGTAATTTTATGATATCTATCCCTCCCAATAACTTCAATGAAATTAACTGTGGCTTTTCTTGCCCGACGTCTGACCACTAAAATATCTTCACGAACCCCAATTATTTGGATGTGAAATGAAAGCTAATTAATTATGGACGTCTAGCTTTATAATTAAATTTCACTTTAAATCTCAACCACATAGATTATATGGCTATATAATGCACAACAAGGCATGAGAAAAGCTAATGCACAACATTATATATATCAACCAATTTTCTTATGGTGGAAAGCTAATGCACAACATTATATATATCAAGTCGTATATATGATCAATCACTTTAAATATAATGCACAACACGTATATATATCAATCAATTTTCTTATGTATATTTTATTTGGCTATGAGAAAAGCTAATGCACAGCATACTCACAACATGCAGGGACAAGCCGGATATCCGCGTAGGGAGGAGGCTCTGCGTAGGGAGGAGGCCGCGCGCGCAGCGAGACCGAGAGGAGAGACTGGAGAGCAGCGGCAGCCCGCACGCAGACAAAAGAACGACGGAGAGGAGATGAGGATTCTGATTGAGGACTGAGGACTGAGGACGAGATCAGAGTCCGAGAGAGTGAGAGACGAGGCAGGGAGTCAGGGACGAGGCAAGGCAGCCACACAACGTGAGGTGATTGTGAGAATCAGAATGTGTGACTACGTGAGTGACTCAGGGCTGCCCGTTAGCCCGATCGGGCAGCCCGGCCCGAACCCGCTTAAGACCGGGCCTTTTCATTTCTGGGCTAAAAAACCCGGCAAAAATTCGGGCCTCTCATTTGAGTGCCCAAGCCCTCCCATATTGCGGGTTCGGGCAGGGCGGCCCAGTCGGGCCGACCCATTTTGCCGCCTCTAATCATACCGATGATTGTCTGAGACTTCAGACTCTCAAAGCACTTTACACACTTTAGATTGATGACTCGCTTAAAACTTAAATACCTCTTCAAACTCAAAACACTAGAATAATCTTCTGAAGAGGTTAGTCATCTGAAGAGGTTAGCCTTCTAAAGAAGTTAACCGTCTGATGAGGTTAGCTGTCTGAAGGACTGAAGGCATTTGGCCGGATGAAGAGCTCCTACTCGTCTAAAGATCCTTGATCTAAGGCAAGAGTTTTTCTGACGTGGCTTTGCCCAAGGTTATTCCCTTTAACACGCAAGCATAATACATCAAAAAGGAAAGACAAAAAGAAGCTTTTACGAGATACTTTTGAAATACAACCATAAAAGAAGGAGTAAACTGAAACTTTAGTCCCTGACTTTTATAGTGTCGTGCAAATTAGTCCCCGAGTTTTGGAAAATCCTTCGCTAGTCCCTGACATTATAGTCTATCTTGCAATTAAGTCCAAACCGTTAAAATGTGTTAATTGTGTGATGAGGTGTTACGTTAAGTGACACCGTGTATGCTACAATTGACAGGAACGACGTAGTTTTAGATTTTTTTAAAAGTATAATACACCCAACCCTAATAACCATATCATTTTTTGTTCCTTGTTTACCCTTATTCTCTGTTCTTCTTCGCCATTCTCAATGCTTCTTCTTCATTATTTCTCTCACTTCCACTTCTTCCCTATTCTTCACTTATGTTCTTGTTCGCTTTCTTTATGTGAAACTCACATATCATCCATGAATAGCACCATTGAAAGGAGGTATAACAGTGGTGGCTCAAAGTCCTCTAAAAAACATTGCAAGAGGGGTGAAGTTGATCAAAATGTTACTACAATCTCGAAGTAGTAATTACGGTCTCCAAAACTAAAAAACAAAATCCAAGGAGGTTATTCTATGAATGTCTCAAACTGATGATAATCTTTACTCATTTTTTTGTTTTATAATTTTTTATATAAAATTCTATAATTTGTGTTGTGTAATCTTGTAAAATGCTTGAAATTTTGCAGGTTGCGGACATATGTCAATGTTTCTAATTGGTGGAGAATGATTCTACAGTTGAAGAAAGCATGAATGGAGCCACATCAAACATGTCATTCATACTAAGTAAGGATGAAAAACGAAGGAATAATATGACAAAGAAGCAGAAGAAATTAGACTTTGAAATGAGGAAATTAAGTTGGACAATTTTGGTGTTTATAGCCTAATGATTAGTTCTATTTTTCTAGGGTTTATGCTGGGATTTTAGTGGAAGAATTAGAAAATGTTAGTGTAATGGTTTAGTTAAGTAGAATACTATAGTATTTATTTCTGAGCTCCCTGTCTTTCAATTATTTTGTAAAATTCTATCGTAAATGCCACACACAAAATCTATGTGGGGCACCTGACATAGTGACATTACCTCTTGTAATGTTGGAATCAACCGCTACACATGATAATTTAATTCACGTCAGTCCCTAACTTTCATAAAAATAATGCACTTTAGTCCCTAATGTAGCACCGTTTAACGTTTTGGACTTAATTACAATATGAAAATTAATGTCAGGGACTAACAGAGGATTTTCCTAAACTCAAAAGGACTAAATTGCATGACACTATAAAAGTCAGGGACTAAAGTGTCAGTTTACTCACAAGAGAAGGGGTTCGGCGAAGCAGGTCATCATAAGTCAGAAAACGCACTGAGTACCTCGTAACATTGTCAGAGATGTCTCACAATGGGGTAAAGAGCATTTAATGTGATCTCTCAACGAATGTTTTCAAAGCAAGATCCAGAAGCCTATAAATAGTCGTCTGCCTTCGTGAAGAAAGTGCGAACAAATAAGAACATTTACGCTATTTTTGTGAAGCCAAAATGCTACAAAATTCTTCTTAGAACACTCTTATTCTTTTGTACAAAAGTTTCATATCATGTGTCTAACACAATTATTTGTACAATCCATTGAACGAGAGCTTTGCCATAGTTCAAGTTCAATTATTTCTTTGTAAACACTTAGTTGTTTAGAGCCTGGAGAGGCTAGGTAAGAAAATAATACTTGAGAAGAGTCTGAAGAGGTTAGGTGTGAAAACAATACTTGTATTTGAACCTGAAGGGGTTTGACTGGAAAACAATACTAGTAATCCTTGTGATTAGTGGAAATCTGGTTGCTGGGTTTGGCACTAGGACTTGACGTAACTCAATGTGGTTATGAGTGAATCAGTATAAATTCCTTGGCTAAGTTCTCTTTACCCTTATCTTTGTATTTTATCCGCGCTAACCCAAAGGGGATATGAACTTAAGTTTATAAAAGCTTTTGTTAGTTTAACGAAAACTTATCCGGCTGAAAAACCTCTTGTTTGAATTTCTTCAGATAAGAGAAGTAACTCCAGACAACTTTTTCAAAACTTGTCTGAAATTTTCTAAAACAAGCTTGTTGTGAAAATCTGCAAAAGGTTTTAATAAACACAATTCAACCCCCATTCTTGTGTTTACCCGTGTTTCTACAAAGAACACTCTTCCCCTGAATGGCATTCCACCCTAAGGATGCTCTTCTAGGCTTTTTACATTCTAGAAAGTCAGAGTTAGGGAAATACAATCATCTCAAGATTTAAGTCTAAAAGGAGTCTGGATTTTTAAACATCCTCCAAAACCTGTTTGGCTAGGAGTGTTGTATTCATTGAGAAAAAAAAACTTCGAATCCTATTCCTCCATCAAACATAGACTGAACAACATAACCATTTACACTAGTGGATGCTTATATCCTTTCTTCGTCTTTTCTACCAGAAACATGTGAGTAAAGGTTTTGACAAAAAAAGTTTTTGGGAACTAAATCATGGACATAACATAACTTTCATGTTGACTTCTTTTCCCGACATTTTTTTTATCAAGTCTTTCCCTGACTGATTGAGTAGTTTTTCTTTCCATCCATTTCTGGATTTGAAGGATATTGCTTTGCAGGTAGAAGAGGTGAGCACTTGGGTGGATTCTTTAGTCTTTTTTTAAATCATAGGTGCATCCTTTAGGTTTTTTTTGTCAATGATGATTTCATTAAGCCCAACGGATAGCCATACATTATCTACAATAAAAGAACACAAATGAACATAACGATATTACAATGCAAACAAATAACCTTACAATACAAAACATACTTGCTCATATTCCAATTCAACCAAATCAACAAAACAAGTAATAAAAACAAATTTTCATCTCGGGCCAACTACTCTTTCAAAATAAAAACGTTTGGGCCGGGCCTATGTACCCAACCAAATCAAATAAAAAAAACCCAATTTATTTGCCTTGAAAATTAAAAAAAAAAAACTCCTAGGTATATATGTTGATGTTCCTTCCCTCCCTCCAAACTACAACGACGTGGAAGTTGAGGAGCTTGAGATGAAGATGAAGAGATCAAGGGAAGAAAAGGAAGAAGAGGGTGGCTTCGCACGACTTGCGTCATTCGTGTGCGAATCCGAGCCTTTCTCCGAAGAAGAACTTCAAGCCATTGATGCCACCATTCAATCCTCTCTTCCCAATCCCAACAACAACAAACGCCCCTTAAACGATCACTCTCACTCTCCCCGCCGCCGCCGCCGCCGATTGCCCACATCGCTTATCGCTCTTCAACACCCGAATGCCTCTTCTCCCTCACCTCCTCAAGGTACATACTATTTCCTTTCCCCATTGATTCTACTCTACCATTTCAAAAATACAACTTGCTTCGGTTTCGCCTTAGGGTTCCCATCCATTCATTATCAATATATTCCTTTTTGTCTCTTGCCAGCTAGGTAAAGTTAATTAGTCAATGCTGGTGTTTGTATACGATACATTGGCACATAATTTGGTATTTTTGTGACTCGATACAATGACTCTATAAAAACCCAGGTTCCGGGATTATTGTCTGCTTGTCTTTATTTTCTCCTGTTTCTATTTTTCTTCTCTCACTCTAATGTCTTGTAATGTATATATTCTAAGCCTTCATTTGGATCTACAATATCAAACCCTACATTAATTAAGTCATGGATTCCAACAAGGAAACAACCAGCTTATTCCTTTCTGCTATTGTTGAATAGAATGACTTGATTTTGCTCATATTCAATGGAAATAGGAACTATTCCAATTCATTCTCTTAGGAAGCTAGTGAACATTTAGTTCTTTTTTGGATTAATGCCACTTTTGACTTTTATATTTTAGGTAACAATTCCAATCTAGATGTCATTCTTACATATCCTGACATATTGGCTGGCAGTATAGTACAATTATGTTGATGATGATCGAGTGCATGCTCTCTTTTTGCAACTTAATTATGGTTTCTCACTTTATCCCCTTTTAAGAAAGGGAAATGACACAGGGCAAAGAGTCTAGATAGAGTTATACCAAGGAGTAGGGTGCATTACTAAACCACAACTTACTAGAGTGCAATTTACATGAAACAACTCCCATCCCAAAATGTTTTTTTTTTTTTTTACTTACTGCAGATCCATTCCCATTCCATTATGAATCCCTGGACCGTACAAATAAAACTCTTGAACACGAACTAAAATAATACTACTACCCAAAACAAAGGGAATGAAATTTAACTAGAACATCTTGTAATTATATTGATAACTCTACATTTAATATTTTGTTTCCTTCTCCACTGCTCCTGCATTCTGTTGATGCATGTCTGAACAGGATTTGATATTTATGACTCTGTTAACTTATATTGGTTAATATAATGATTCTTGAAAGGAATCCCATTTGATTATGAGGAGGCAATGATTTGTTACTGCTTATTTGCTTGGAAACTATCAAATAGTTTTAGGCTACTACAAGGGAGGCTGAATCTCCAAATATGGTTCAATTCAATGGAAACCTGGAAGATCTATCTTCTCTTTTTCTCTGCTTAATAGAAATTTAGATGAATCTACATTGAATTTTTCTAACCAAACTTGTGATATTTCACAGACTCTTCAAAGATGAGATTGCCTGAATTGAAGTTTAGTGGTCAAATTATGTATAGCAGGACTTTTGATGATGTGCAGAATGCCATAACAAGGCTCTTAAAATTTCTGGAAGAAAAGAAAAGAGAGATGGTGCAAATTGCAATTGGATTGGACGTAGAGTGGAGACCCTCCTTCCAAAAAGGTTGGTTCAACTTCTCTCAATAGCTGATTATGATATTTACCTGATTGTATTGGGTTTATTGCAATTGCTGCTGTTTGGTGATAATAATAGTGATGTTTATGATATTAAGATGTTTTTGTTGGTTTAATATTATCATATAGAATATTTTACGTCTAGATCCTTGCTCAAGTTTCTTGAACTTGGTGATGGACAATCATGATGAGGAAGTTGAAATGGGTAGTCTAAATCCTTGATCAAGTCTCTATTTTATGTTGCAATGTGGATGAAGGCCAAGACTTGTGAGTTAATTATTTTCAGGGATTCAACTTCCTTATTCTAGTCAATTGTTTGGCTCTGTACTCCAAAACATAGTTTATGGATTATCTTTCCTGAAACAGGTTTTGTCACAATGCCACCTATGATGAGAGGGGCATTCTTACCTTTTCTGCAAAAGGAACATTTCCCTTTTGTCCCATAAAACCATAATTCTTCAAAAGCAAAGGTCACCTTACTGAACCATTATTGTATTAAATTTTTATAGGTGCTCCACCAAACAAAGTAGCAGTGATGCAGATATGTGGTGATGCTAGTCACTGTTATGTTCTACATCTAATTCATTCTGGAATCCCACAAAATCTACAGCTTTTGCTTGAAGATTCCTCAGTTTTGAAGGTTTTTATTTCTATTGAGCTGGAAGTTTCTTTTCCTTTTTCCCTTTTCCCTTTTCTCTCTGTTAAAGTTATAGGGTTTTACATAAGGAAGGATAGGAGGGAAAAAATAAAGACTTTGAACTGTAATCATGGTTTGGTAGGATGTGATACAAAAGACCAAGGCACGGAGGCACTAACCCTTATTTTATTAATAACTAGACTCCTAACTATCTATATTTAAATAAGGAAACAAATCATGATAATTACTAAGAAATGTGAAAACTAATCCTACGATAATAAGATACTCTATGATAAAATCAAGATGTTTTAAGATAATTTTTTTATTATCTAACACTATCTATAGGAACTAATCAATTATCTTAAGTGTTTTATTAATACAATGTTTGATGTGTACAAGGTTGGAATTGGGATTGGTGAGGATGCTGCTAAGGTTTTTAGAGACTATAACATCTCTATCAAAGGTGTGGAAGATCTTTCTTTTCATGCGAATCAAAAGCTAGGAAGAGGTCCTCATCAGTGGGGTCTTGGATCTTTGACAGAAAAAGTTTTGTCAAAACAGGTATGTTTTAAGTTCACTTCTCTTAAAAACAGACTAGACACATTGTTTCTACTAGTCCAGTATTCTTTTAACACATGATGGCACAAAGAAACAGTTTTACACCCTTCCAAACTGGCTGGTTAACGGGTAAGCTGTTGCCAGTTGAATGTGCCAGACCTGCTCACCTTCCTATGTTTTTATATGGTAGATTCCTTTGAAAAGTGGAAGCTTTCTTGGGCCTCAAATTAAGCCATAGTTCATTTCTAAATAAACCATTGATTCATTCTCTTTCAATTGCGGGCCTAGTTGGGTTTTCATAATGCACTTTAAGTTCTCCAAAGGGAAAAATGATCTGTCAGACCAACAGAATATGTAGACATCTTGGTCACTTTCAAATGACAAAAATGAATGCCATAAGTAATAACATTTTTTCTCGATCATTTTCTTCTCACTTGATCGTCTGTATTCCTGGTCTAATTCAATAGAAATAACAAATAAGTATTAATTCCCATATGACTGCTTGATCAATTTTCTTTTTTAATAATCTTTTTCACTCTTACAGCAGTATAAAATCGATTATTTAAGAAGTGAAATGAAATCACTTCCATTAAACGTGGTTCATTTTCAGATATTGATTTTAAAATTAATTTTATTTAACTATAAACTAAACGAACACTTACTTTATCTGGCCTTGGAGAGAGAAAACAAATGTCAAGGGGCCAGGGAGATGTTTCACTTTCAATTGTTTCCTTGGAAAAGGTGAAGAACTATGTTGAGAGGATATTTACCAAGCTTTTTATATTTGCAGCTGAGAAAGCCCAAAGAATAAGACTGGGAAATTGGGAGTCTTTTCTTTTGTCAAGGGGGCAACTAGAGTATGCTGCCACAGATGCTTATGCTTCTTGGTATCTCTATCAGGTAAATCCAAAAATAATAAATACCATCCACCACTCAATAATTATTAGTTTCATCTTGTTTTCAAACCAGTAAGTAATGTTCTAAGTCTTTCCAGCTTATCAGTCACTTGATACAATATTTCTTTTATTCTTTTGCAGGCGATTAAAAATCTCCCAGAGGCCCAGGAAGTAACTGACAGTAGTGGCCAAGTTGATGGTGTACCGCAACAATGACTATATCTTTAGTCTGTGTATCGAATTTCATTTCTTGTTAATTACATTTAATTATTATTTATATGTATTAAATGTCTGTTGTAACCTCTTGAGAATGTCCCAAGAAACCAAACCGTCTGGATTTAGTCCTGGTTGTTCTGGCCGGCATTTTTTTTTATTTGTTTGATGGTGGATGTGTCACTAAGGAAAAGTAATCAAGCGAAATGATCTTTCTTAGGAAATACTCCCTATGTTGGTTTCCATGTTTCATATATCGAGATTAAAATACTGAAATCTTATGGTGTAAGGATATCATCACCTTTCATAATACCATACTCTGTCCCACTTCTTTGAGCTCATTTCTTGCTGGAAAGTTCCATAATTAAAGGAACTTTGATTTAGCCCCAATAAAGTTGAGAGGATGCTTGAAAATATTAATGCTTTAATTAACTTGTACTGCTTTATCAAATATTTTTTGAAGTTATGGTTGGATATTTAATGGTGAGTATAGTGAAATAGGGGAGTTGCTTTTGGAACCCCCCTTTTTGCTATTCACACCCCCTAATATATCAAAAAACCCCTACCCCTACCAACCACCCCCAACCTCCCGCTCCCTCCCCCTCCCCCTCCACTTCCCCACTCCCCTGTTCCCCTCCATTTTTATTTTTTTTCAGTTTCTGTCTAGAGACGGAAATTTTCCGTCTCTAAACTCCACCCAGCCACCCCACCGTCACCTTTAATTTTTTTTCAAGCTTTTGGTTTAGAGACGGAAATTTTCCGTCTCTAAACTCGTCCCCCCAATTCCCACCCCCTTTCTGGATTTAAAAATTTTCTTGCACCTTAATTTCCTGAAATTAATTTCCGGAAAGTTTCGGAAAATTTTTAAATCCGGAAAGGGGTGTGCATTGGGGGGACGAGTTTAGAGACCGAAAAATTCCGTCTCTAAACCAAAAGATTGAAAAAAAAATTAAAGGTGACGGTGGTGTGGCTGGGTGGAGTTTAGAGACGGAAAATTTCCGTCTCTAAACAAAAACTGAAAAAAAATAAAAATGGAGGGGAACAGGGGCGTGGGGAGTGGGGAAGGGGAAGTGGAGGGGGAGGGGGAGGGGGAGGGAGCGGGAGGTTGGGGGTGGTTGGGGGTGGGTGGCAGGGGTAGGGGTTTTTTGATATATTAGGTGGGGTGTGAATAGCAAAAAGGGGGGTTCCAAAAGCAACTTCCATGAAATAGAATGAGATAATAGGGTGACATGAAGCTATCGTTCTATTATTTTTTTTGGATGAAATGGAGGGAGGGCCAAAAGGCCCAAAGGAGAACAAAAAAAACCTACTAAGGCACTCTGGCCTTTACTTTTCCCACTACCCATTTTTCCTATTCCCACCCCACCATTTTTTTCTTCCTAGTCTACCCCATCCTCTTCTCCCTTCCCCTGCTCCCCCACCGATTTTCACCCTCCCTTCCCTCACCCTTTCTTCCTCTCCCCCATCCCATAACCACCTTACCTCCACCGCCCACCCTGACCCCGTAACCACCCACCTCACCTCCACTATCCACTTGCACCTTGTAACCACCCACCCACCGCCTATGATCTGCGTTAATTGCATTCTGTGACCTCTAGCCATCATTTCCCTCTCCCTCTTCTTCTGTTCTCCTTTATGTTTATTTCTTTCTTCTTTTGCATTGTGTGTGTAAAGCTGTGTGCAAACACAGGCAGGATCTATGAACTAAGATCCTCAAGTTGGCTTACGGACAACAAGTGTCCGAAACCAATTATAGACACATGTGTTCGTAAATTGTTTTTTTCCCCTTAAAATTCACTTCTAGACACTTGTGTCCAGAAGCCAATTATTTTTTTGAAATTGGATTACACATGTTCGGGAATGGTTCCCCGACAAAAGTGTCCATGAGTCAATTTTATTCTATTCTGGACATTTGTGTTTGGAAGAGATGGGGATAGGTAGGGAAAATATTTTTAAAAAAATTAGAAGGGGTGAGAATAGCAAAAAGGGTGGGAAAAGCAAGGGCAGCCACTTCTATGTGGTCCTGAAATAATAGCTTTGTATAACCAGGAGAAGGGGAATTAAAAACATGTAGGCCTAGATATATCGTGTGTGTTCTCTCCCCTTGGGGGCCTCCCTCCCTATGTGTGGGGGTTTCTCCACCCACTTTAGGTGGGTTGTCCTCTCTCTTAGGTGAGTTTATTTTTTCTCCTACGTTCTCCATTTCCCTTTTCTCCTTCCATTGCCATTTTTTTGGCTTCTCTCCACCATTTCTACCTCTCATCTCTCTACAAGAACCTCCCTTTATGCCTTCTTACACCTCAAAGTTTCACCCTTTCCCATATTTTTTCCCTCACTGTCATTTTCGTTTCCCCTTCTACCTTCCCTTCTTTCTTTTTCACATTCTGCCCATTTCCCATTTTCTCCAAGAGGTGTGATCAACCATGTTTGGAGCCTTAGTTTGCATCTATTAAAATTATTTCTCTGGTACTTATGGCAGAGCCAGTTGAACAGGGGAAAAAACTTAAAAGAAGAGAAGGAAATTGCCGGCAAACTACTGCATAGATGATCAATGTACGTAGGAGTTCTATTTTTTTTTTTGGGTTGTTGTTTTGGTTATTTTGTTTGGGTAGTTTCTTTTGGTGATTTTGTTAAACTTATTTGCAAGCGAGCATACTGTGAGATTTGTTTGTTTAGTACTGCAATATCGCTTTGTTCAAATTGCTGAAGATGTCGTATGACTGCTTGAGGCTTAATGAAATGCTCATTTTCGACAAAAAAAGATACCGTTCTATTGTTTTAATATTTGAATGGAATAGAATGTATTTTATGATATTTCATTCCATTTTATCTTATTCCAAACAATAAATCTAACATTGTTCTATTCCATATCACACTATTCGATCCCCTTTTACCAATTCAAAAAAATTCATTTGATTTGCATTTCTTGCAAAAGTGAGTCTACACTTACAATGTTCTTTACTACCTTATTAATTCCTAGTTAGTTCACAATAGCTGTATATAATAATTAAATTATCTTCTAAAAATTAAAATAGAGAATATTTGAATAAATGTGCTTACAAGATTATGTAGCATTATCAAATAAAGAATTTATCATTGCAACTTTATTAAATACTAAGAGATAAAACTTTGTTGTTCATATATTTTATTTGACTAAAATACAATTGTCTTTTATCTTTTTAGTGGACTCGAATAAAATTGTCTTTTATTAAGGATAGTTGTTGTTCAGGTAAAAAGAATGATAAATTTATCTAAACAATATTGTTACATCCTAAATATGATGACATGATATTATAACTTGTCATTATACTGAACACATGCAGAAAGAAATGCTGAGAGTGTGCAAATGAACACGATAAAAGAAATGGTTTCCTCTTGATAACTAAAATCTTGTTGCTACTTGCAACCCATCCTCAAAATACATATAACCCATTCTATGATATTCTATGGGATCCTTTCCTTCCCATTCCCAATGTGATACTTAAAACTTGAAAGGCATGCATAATTGAAGGTGATGGGTGAGCCCCTACGCGTCCCCACCACCCAGAATCCCCATTGGTGAATGAACCCCATTCAATTCCCCTCTACTCTCCAAGTGATGTTAATAGCTCTCACTTTCAGATCGAGAGAGACCCCTTAATAATTATATATGGATATGGAATACCTTAAAGGCTTTTACAATTGGACAATGTTTAAAAGTTAACAACCACCAAGTTAGCTAGAGAAGCCCTTTCTTCATAGAACAAAGTGAAACAACCAGAATAAAATCTAGTTACATGGAAAAAAAAGATCATCTAATTAAAAATTTTGTTATACATTAGTAAATCAATAGATATATCTTATAAAAAATCAATAGATATTTAGGTAACCTTATAAAAAAAACTACTATAGTGCTAAAATCTTTTGTCAGGTGCATGATGAATAACACACACACACACATGTAGGTTGCGGAGGGAAAGCACATCATTAATTCTGCTTTTCACCATCCGTATGCATGTGTTGCGGACATAACCCAATATGGTGCAGTGTGGAATGTTATTGTCTACTTGTCTGTTTAATTTAATTTGTAAATTATTTTGGTACATATAAAATTATAATCTGAACTTTATAATTAATTAATAAATAATATATATGGAAAGAGTGATTAGTAGATTTTTTTAATATTATAATAAAAGGTTTAATTAAGATTTTTTCAATAGTTTCTTTTTGAATGAAAATTTACTAATTTTGAGTGAAGGAAGGTTCTGCTGCCGACAGTGGGAGGATAGAGGCAAAAGTTGCTATCAAATAGACAAGTAGGAACATTTTAACAGCATGGAAAATGACAACTCATTTCTTAAGTCGGTGGCAAATGGAAAAAAATGTACTCTTTCTTGCATATCATGCTAGCTACGTGATTGTCAATATTTTTGACTAAAAAGAACCAATTATCAACACGAATCTCCTCAATCATGCAAAGCAGCAAAAGGGAAAAAAAGGGGGAGAATAACCAGCTATAGAACAACAATATTAAAATATATACATATAGGATAAACATATCAAAAGATACCTTCACTCACTACATTTACTCTTTTTTTGTATTTTTTTGGATAAACATTATTTAACGGCACGTATTTACCTGTTTTAGTAATTTTTTTAATTTAAGAATTGTGTGTTTATGAGCACAAATGATAATGTTTGGGTCAATTCTTGCATTGCAACGAAATAATACTGGTTAATTTCAACTTTTTTATTTTTCACTAAACAAGAGATTTTTTTTTTCTTTTTTTAGTTTTTCTTTGAGTCAATAGATTTCACTTTGCCCTAACATGTTGAGGCAAAAGTGTCGTTTACCCGAAGTTTGTTAATTCTAATGCAAAAAGGAAACATCTCATAATATATTCAAAATGCATCATTAGAATATGATGTCCAATATATACACAATATATGAATATATGTTAGAAACGTATTGATTCATATGTCCGGCACCCAATAACTTAAATTTTTTAGATAATTGGAGTATCAAAGCGGATGGTCAAGATTTCGATTCTTACTGCTACATTATTTTAATTAATTCCAACACAAAATAGGTGGACTTATGTATTGTCAATGTTTCAAGTCCAATGGACTCTTACACGAGGGGACATGTTATAATTATATTCAATCATGTGCCTTTCACCGAATAGTTTTTGAGATAGTCCGGCTATAGAGTCGATGATCAATCAAGACTTCAATCCTGCAACCACATTATTCAAATAAACAAAATTTAATTCTATCACAAGATAGGTAAGTCTGTACATAATTATGCTTCAAGTTCATTTATATGTTCTTCACCAAATAGTTTAAGTTTTTTTTTAATAGTTGGTTCATCACACAATGTAATAATTTATTGCCTCTCAAAAAATTGTCATATGTACCATGGAATTAAACATGCTCTTATCCTTAAGGCAAAAAATAAAGCTGAACATTACTGTATGGAACCTCGTTTCTAAACCCCATTGGATTCCGAAAGGATCAAAAGTATATATTTTAATTTCGTTGCTAAAATATGCAAGTCAGAGATAGAATTCTATTATATATACATATCTATGAGTAAGGTAGGTAGCTAGGTTGCTGATGAGAACCATGTCTTCGATATTGTGTCTTATCTCAAATGGTTAATAAAGTCAAGACACTTGGCTCCACCGAGCAATAAGCATCTTCCTCAATCTTGGCTTTTTTACAAAAGCAATGCCAATAGCATTTGTATAATAATTAATGTAACAAAGTTAACTATATACAATATGCCAAATTTAGGATATAAGAGCACTTACTTTAGGGCGCTTCCGTGTTTTTAAGTGTTTGAAATGAACGTTTTACCCTTCAAGGCACTTAAAATTTGGGCGGAAGCGCCCTTAAATTAAAATGTGCAGGGCGCTTCCCTGACGTGCCCTTTTAGCAGAGCCGTAATTTTTTTTTATAAATTAACGTCCAGGGCGCTTCAAGGAAGCGCCCTTTTATCATGGCACTTAATTTTTTTTATAAATTAAATTGCAGGGCGCTTCGCCTGTTATCAGGGCCCTTAAATATTTTTTTTTATAAATTAAATTACAGGGCGCTTCATTGAAGCGCCCTCCTATTACGGCCTTTAAATATTTTTTTTATAAATGTATGTGCAGGGCGCTTCACTGAAGCGCCCTCCTATCACTACCCTTAATTTTTTTTTTATAAATTTATGTGCAGTGAAGCGCCCTGCTTTTTAACTGGCATATTAAATTTTTTAAAAAAAAATTGATATCCAGGGCACTCCTGGAAGCGCTCTCCCTTTAGGGTGCTCCAGGAAGCGCCCTCCTCTAATCTGAGAGTCATTTAAAAATTATTTTCTCTCTCCCGCGTCAGTACACAACACCCCTCTCTCTAAAATCGTTTTCTCCTCCTTCTCTCTTGCTGCCTCGTCCTCGTCCCTCCTCCCTCCTCCTTCTCTCGCGTTGCCGTCCTCTGTCCGCTGTTGCTCCGAACGGTGAAGCGTTGTTGCTCCGAACGGTGAAGCTGCTCCATCTCACGAGCAAACGCCCGCTGCCGTCCTTCTCCTCCATCTCACGAGCAAACGGCCGCATCTTGGAGATGTAGGTGCTCCTCTCCTCAAGCTTAGCTGTTAGGGTTTTTTCTGCAACAATATTACTGGTTGCACCCCTTTTTTTACTATTTGCACCTTTTTTTCTGCATCTGTTTTACTGGCTGCACCCCTTTTTTCACTATTTGCACCTTTTTATTTCTGCAACTGTATTACTGCCTGCACCATTTTTTTCACTATTTGCACCCTTTTTTCTGCAATTGTTTTACTGACTGCACCCCTTTTTTCACTATTTGCACCTTTTTTTCTGCAACTGAATTACTCGCTGCACCACTGTTTTTACTAGTTGCACCCTTTTTTCTTTTTTCTTTTTTTATGGTTATTGATTATGTTAACATTGTTGTCATTCATATTGATGTAATTGTTGATATTAAGATTGGAAATGTGTTGCATAAATTTGTGATACTTAAAAAAATAAACTGAAATGCTGCTGAAATTTTTAGAATGAATTAGTTATGCATGCATGTAGTAAATTAATTTGTTATTACTTCTAAATTATGGTTGTTTTTCGAGTCAATTTATAAATGATTTGATGTTTTGTTAATAGAATATGGATCGTTCTTGGATGTTTGCAAACCGTTTGACAAGTGAGTATGAGGAAGGAGTGGAAATGTTCATAAAGTTTGCCATTGACCATGCAACAAATCCTAGAAAAATTGTGTGTCCGTGTATAAAATGTTTTTGTTCTAAGCAACTAAGTGAAGCGGAGTTGAGGAACCATCTTTTCTGTTTCGGAATTGATAAGAGTTACACAAGTTGGACATTTCATGGTGAGACTAGAATTGAACATAGTGGTATGAGAGAGAATAATGTCAACGTAGAACATAGTGATGATGAGTTTGGGACCGGATGGGAGGATTGTGACAGAATTGATGAGATTCGAAATGTGGTTGAAGAGGACCTTAGAGATTGCCCAAAAATGTTTGATACCCTGGCTAGTGATGCAGAAAAACCATTGTACAACGGGTGCACCAAGCACACAAGGTTGTCCGCGGTGTTGAAGCTGTATAATTTAAAAGCATCAAATGGATGGTCTGACAAGAGTTTCAAAGAGTTACTGACATTGCTAAAGGAGATGTTGCCGGAGGACAATGTGCTGCCTAACAGAACTTATGAGGCAAAGAAGATGTTACTATCTATTTGGATGACCTATGAGAAGATTCATGCTTGTTCCAATGATTGCATTTTGTTCAGAAATGAGCATGCATCATTAAGTGTGTGTCCTAAATGCAATGAGTCTCGTTATAAGAAAGAGACTTCACCAGCAAAGGTGGTTTGGTATTTCCCCATAATTCCAAGGTTTCGAAGGATGTACCGTAGTGTCATCGATGCAAAGAACTTAACATAGCATGCAAATGAACGAGTCAAGGATGGCATGTTGAGGCATCCCACTGATTCTCCACAGTGGAGGAAGATAGATGATGAGTACCCCTAATTTGGGGAGGAAGCAAGAAATCTTCGACTTGCCTTATCAACAGATGGAATGAATCCACATGATGTCCAATCTAGTACCCACAGCACATGGTCGGTGTTATTGATGATATATAATCTACCCTCGTGGCTTTGTATGAAGCGCAAATACATGATGTTGTCCATGTTGATATCTGGGCCCAGACAACCGGGTAATGATATAGATGTGTACTTGGCACCACTGATTGAAGACTTGAAGCTATTGTGGGATACTGGAGTAGAGGTCTATGATGGCTACAAAGAAGAATCTTTTCTGTTGAGGGCAATGTTGTTTTGAACGATTAACGATTTCCCGGCCTATGGTAATTTGTCTGGCTATAGTGTAAAGGGTCAGTGTGCATGTCCTGTGTGTGATGAAAATACTTCTTGGATGCGTTTAGCTCATTGTAAGAAAAATGTATTCCAGGGTCATCATAAGTTTTTGCCTTTATCCCATCGTTATAGGGGATGGAAGAAAACATTCAATGGTGAGACCGAGGAGGGGAGGCATCCTTCTCCAGGGAAGCGCCCTTGTCCTGTCCAACCAGGGCGCTCCTGGGAAGCGCCCTCCACTCCCGACATTTTGACGAGGGCGCTTCCGTGTTTTTTATAAGCGCCCTCTGTGCCTTCCGTCAGGGCGTTTCTGGACACGCCCTCCTTTTAACGATCAAACAAGAGCAGTTTCTATTAGGGTACACGGAAGCGCCCTTTTATGCTGCACGGAAGCGCCCTTAAATAGCTTTTTTGGCATAGTGATAGCCCACCTCGGATCGTATTTGTATTAATTAGTAATAGAATAAATAGGTTAAATTAATCAGTAGGTCTATGTAGTTTTATCAAAGTTTTAATTAGGTCCGTATAATTTTAAAATGATACAAAAAGGTCCTCATAGTTATAATTTTTTAATTAAATCCCTGATTACTAACCCCGTTTATATTCCGTTTATATTCCATTAAATACTGTTGACATGGCTTTTTATATATATAAAAAAGCTAACATGACAACTTTTATGTATATGTTGACATAAAAATAAACCTTTTAATTTCTTCCACGTTTTTTCATACTCCTATATATATATATATATATATATATAAATCCTTAATTCTCTAAACTGCTTCCTGGAGTACGATGACAAATCTTTCTTTTTAAATCCCTAATCCCTAATTCTCTAAATTTCTTCCCTGGAGTATGACGATAAATCCTTCTTTTTCCAAAGTATCGGGTATGTGCATACACATTCTATAGAAAATTTTATAGATTAAAATTATGTCTCTGCTTTTCGAGGCGCATACATATTCTATAGAAAATTTCATAGACTGAAATTTTGTCTTTGTTTTTTTCCTCAATTTAACATTGACATTTAAGTCGCATAGTAGCACTACACATATGTAAAGATATTGGTGTGGAAAAAATTCTATATGAAAGATTCCTTTTCTTCATTGCACCTTCCACGCTCGATAACCTGTGCTGCACTCATGCTCATCCGCAAAGGTGCCATTGTTTCATTACAATTGTTACCCTACAACTATAATGAAATAACAGTATGGAATTTAACTTGGAGCTTAAAGCTACTTCCAAGAAATCAAGGCACTATCTACCTTAAAGAAACCTGCAACAATTTAATTTTGGAAGGCACATAGTTGGATCAGATTTTGAATAAGCTAGCCTCTGTTTCGTTCCTAAAATGAATAAAACACCTTGATTCTCTATTTAATTTTGTCATTAATTTAAACTAAGCCCCAAACCAACCGAACAAAGAAGTAAAAACAGCAAGACCAAAGCTAACCTATAGATATGGCACCAACATTTCTCATGACACCGTGACACACAATCCCCCATATTCCTGCAGCTTTGTATCCCACTGTAACAGTAACTTTGCTTGGAACTGAAAGCTCGAAATCAAGGTTTGGTCATGAACATATTGAAATCTGCGAGTTAAGGCCACGATCCAAGGACAAACGTAAGCGCCCCAACCTTCAGCGACTTTTCATGAACAGATTGAAATATGCGAGTCAAGGCCACGATCCATCCCTTTCGTTTCATCGTTCGAAGAACTGTAGTTGGTAGTTGGTACCCAGCATGCTCATTTCCCATGACTTTTCATGCTTCCCCGTCGCCCTTTGTTGTGTTCCTCTAGTTTCAAGCAAAACGTGTGCTCTCATTTGATGCAGCCGCGTGACAGACTGAAAGAGCCTTCTTAGCCACGCATTACCAATTTAGCACGTAAGTATCCTAATCACACTCCATCCATATGAGACACTTAACAGAGGTTAACGGTGTTACTAACTAAGGGTTTAATTAAAAGAAAAGAGAACTATGGGGGCCTTTTTGCATCATTTTAAAGTATAGGGACCTAATTAAAACCTTGATAAAACTATAGGGACTTGCTGATTAATTTAACCGAATAAATACTACTCCCTCCTTCCCTAATTATAAGACCCCTTTTAGAAGAATTGGAGGTCCTTTAATATAAAACCATTTGTAAATTTGTAGATGAATTAGTCATTTTTTTTCATATTTGTCCTTCATTAATGTTTAACTTTTTTAATTTCCCATATATAGATTAGTGTGAATAATTAATGAAGTTGTAGCCTCATGTTAATTAAACTAATGAAAATTGACATTTTCAGTCTTCCACTAAGTAACAATTAATGTTCCTATAGTGACCTTTAAATATGGGCATATTTGTAATGCTATAAATTTTTTTAAAAGACCAATGCATTAACTAACTTTTCTTGAAACGGTTGAAAGAGTCTTATAATAAGGGACGGAGGGAGTATGTTTTTTTTTTTCAATTTTCTTTATGGTGACTGAATTAACCACCCCAAGTTCATTTTTACTTGAAAACACTTAGAGCAACTCCAATGATGCTTGATATGAGTTACTTAACTTAAAAACTATTATTTTATTAATTAATGTGGGTCTCACAAGTTGAGTTGCTTGAAAATGGGTAAGAGTTGCTTAAACAACTCAGTAACTCTTACCCATTTTTAAGCAACTTAATTAACTTATGAGACTCACATTAAAATAATAATTTTTATGTTAAGCGACTCTTTTAAACAACTCACATTATTGGAGATGATCTTACAAATGTACTCTTTTCCTCCCTGTACATTCCATGTTGCATTCTATATATGAAGAACATGTGACGGAAATAAATTCGTGCTCGATGTTTACATTCGCAATAATTTGAATCTGATTTTGGGTACTTTTCCTTTCAGAAGTAGTGTTTGTCCTCTTTGTTGAAAGAGAAGAAATGAGAAAGATAATTGAAGGAAATATTTTGAAGTGACATTTTATTTGTTTGGTTTAAAGAGTGGAGGAGAGGTGAGGAAAAATGATCTTTACATGTTTGGTTCACAAGGTAATAAAAAGAAAATATAGTTATTTTACTCATATACCTCTTTACTTTGATATAACACATGGTTTTATTAATATTAGTGTAAGGTATTTAAGTCATTTTAATTATTTAATTTAAACTCTCTCCCCTCTCCTCCCCTCCCCTCTAAATTCCCATTATTGGAGGGGAGCAAAAATAGCCTTAAGAGGGACCCGTTCCTCCTAAAAATTGAATCAAACATAAAAACTCATTTTAAATCCCTTTCCTCTTCTCCCCTCCCCTCCAAATCCCTCCAACCAGACATAGGCGAGTGTGTTTAGTGGGAATTGAACACGATAAATTTTTATCATAGTTATAGTTTGGATTGTCAACTTAGTCACAACTCTTTGGTAAAATGAAATTTTGGTCACCGAGGATCCCCACAAACATAGTTGTGAGTTATAGTCCACTTGCACTGCGACCAATTTGGGCTCATGTAATATAAATTATAAATTTTAGGTAGAATTGAAAAAATTATACTAAATTTAGTGTAAAATTACTTTTAATAAAAAAGTCTTAAACAATAAATCATATCACTTCAAATTTAATTTTAAACATGATTTTATATACGTGCAATTTAAAATCTTAAATATGTTAGTCATTTTTATCCCTGTGGTATATAGAAATTAGAGAGAGAGTATTATGTTATGCGTAAGTCATTATTTGGCAAGTGTTGCAGAGTGAGCCAATCACGGAAAGGCGATAACATATTTGTTTTTAATAATTTTAAGGGAATAACTTTTTCAAGAGGCTTATTATTGACAACTTTTATTTTAATTCCTAATTAAATTTTATTTACTTCTAATCCTTAAAAAAATAAAAATCTTCCGACGGGAGGGATTAAAAAAAAATAAAATTTAAATAAGGACTAATTAAAATCTTTTTAAAAAATAAAAAACATATTTAATTTATTAAATCTAAACATACACTCCATGTGTTTCACAAATAAAATTTTATGATCTTGTTCGAAAAAAAAAAACTACATTTTTTTATCATATCTTTTTTTTTTCGAGTATATAGATATAATTTTCTTTTATTTCCTTCCAATTTTCTTTTAACGATGTCAAAAAGATAAGAGCTCCTTTGGAAATATCTATATTGCAATCAATATTTATCAAATATTTCTGCTAATTACGAGTAACCAATAGTACCCATGTGATAGAGAGACTAAATGTGAATGTGAGGGAATAAAGGGACAGATGACATACCTAAACCACAAAGAAGGTACCCTATGCCAATGCCAATGGCTTATGACCCTTCTCGTGCGTTTCCCTTCATGGCAATGGCATCTTCATTCTTCAACTATTGGAAAATGACACCACAAGACATATATATATATATGTCCTGTGGTTTGGTTAATTGGTTGGGTCCATATATCAATGAAAGTCCCACTTCACTTTCCCCTTCTTGGTTGTACGTTTATCAATTATAAGATCCTCATCCAAATTGAAACTTTTGCTCAATAGAGTTCTTCCAATGAGGTTTGTCCAAAAGACAAGTCACTCGAGAAAAATAAATATATAAAAAAAGATAATTGCTTTTAAGAGATTTGTAAAAAAAAAAATTACTGTATTTTTCAATTTGAATTGGAAGTCAATTCGATGTAGTTGCAGCAGCACATTATCTAAACGTTTTCCACTTGAGCATCATGTCCAATGTATTTAATTGGCTGGAAAAAAATATGATGAACAAAATTAATTCTAAGTAAGTTGTAGAATAAGAGAAGTAAATTTTTTTTATTGAAAAATTAATTTTAACTGTAAAGTTTATAAATTTTTTTAAAAAAATCTATATTTATTGAGGAGGGTTCAAATTACACCAATGTCAGTTACACTAAGTATTACACGTACCGTTGGATAATTTTTTAATAGATCACTGTATTAAGTAATGCACAGTGGGATTGAAAGTTACTATCATATAGATCATACATATAAAATTTTACATTAATTCAAAATTATTTGATATATATGTCATTGAGATGTCTCAAGATTAACGCTACATATACATTTAAAATATATGAAAAACCCAACCATTTGATTATCAAGTTATTAGTTTCGAATTTTTATGAAATTTGATACAAATAATCATGATTGATGAATAAACATAATTCAACGGTTGGATTACTTAAAAACACATTCTATTTGTAGTTATCAACAGTGTAATACTTGGTGTAACTTACACTGTTGTAATTTGAACCCTCCTCATATTTATAATTATATTTTAAGTACGTAGCAACGGGTATTGATTCAAGTGGTAAATGTTTGATTTCCCACCAGGGAGAGCTAGGTTGTCCCACCATGATGTGGATGTTCTCGGCTTGAGCATGATTGCTTCATGTGAATGATACATGATTTATCCAAAAAAAAATACATTTTAAGTATTTAATTATTTAAATTAAATAAATTTTATGAATTAAGTTTAAAAATATTATTCTTAAAAATAAATTAATTTCTTTCAAACTATTTTTTTAAAAATAAAAACTTTTAAAAAAATTCTATTAAATTTTTAAGTTTTTAACGGGTCTAATTAAAGATTATTTTATAATTAGGTACTCAATGCATATTATTAAATTAGCTTATTAATTTTAGAAAAATAATTATTTTCATTTGAAAGCTTTAGAAAGAGTTTTTTTTTTAAAAAAAAAATTCATAATTTAAGAATATTCCCAAACTTCTTAAAAAAAAAAATTCTCCCAATCAAAAACTTAATTTTGTTCAGCAAATTATGGCAATTTTGCATTCTATATATCACTTATTATTGCATCTTAAAACTTTGATGAATTTTCGCTTAGATTAGTTAAAAGGACAATTCTACTAAAATTCCTGAAGATTAGGCCTCAAACTTTGTTAATCACTTATAGTGTGTTAATGTAGGTGTTCAAAATATATGTAATAGTTTTTTTATTAACCATATGTATATCCCATATTATCGGTAGTTTGAGGCATAGTAACAATTTAAGACTTCACTCATTTCCACTTACCCCTAAGAGTGTATTTAGTGGGAATCGAATTCAAAAACTCTTTTCCCACAATTTTATTTTTGCATTGCCAAGTGAGCCATGCATAGCCCTTTGGTATGTGTGTGTGATAGCTAGCTACCTAACACAAAACCAGACATATTATTAATTGATCTGGTTTTACCCGTTTCTTATAAAAACTATTACAATATTTGGTAATGATTTTTTTTATATTATATAGGGGTTTGTCTAGCGTGAGTCATGATCTACGTGCTTAAGAATATAAAAATATAATAATTTAATTATTGATCATTATATTTTTTATTCATTAATTTTATATATTAATAATTGATATTAAATCAGTTTGCAGTTATTTTTATAAAATATTAATTAAAAAGAATAAAATTTTAAATTGATAGTACCATGTAATATAAAAATTTCCCCTTTCAATTTTAAATTAATAGATCCTCAATGAAATTAGTATGAATTGTATCATAAATCCATATTTTTCCTTAAATCAAACTCAAATAGCTAGTCATATAATTAGGGTTGTAAAAAATGAGCCGAGCACTTAAATCTCAGGAAAAAATGTTTGATTTTAGCTTGACTCATTTATTTAAACGAACCAAACTTAAAGTTTGGGTTTGACTTATTAAAGAAAACAATTTACACTTGGCTTTTTAGCTCACTTATAACTTCATTTACTTTGATGAAATTTTCTTTAAATAATTTTTATGAATTTAGTATTTAAAAAATATTTTAATATGAAATGATAATTAAAAATCGAAATGTAGTTAAAATTTTTTAAAATATTATATTTTTTGAAATTCAAAATATAATTTCTTGACTAATATAAGAAATTTCAATATTTATTTCCATATATATAGAGTATTTCTTTTCCTTTATTATTTTTGTTAAAAATAAACTTATAATTTTATGTTTTCTTTTTCTAATTTTTACTAATTTTACTTTACTTTCATTATTTATATTCATTAATTATTATATATGTAATAAGTAAGCTATTTACAAGTCCTTAATGTCAAACTTATAAAACTTGAGTTTGACTCATTTAAATAATCGAGCTCAAGTACTTTAAGTTTGAGTTTGTTTGTTTAATTAAACAAACGAACTTAATCGAGCATTTGCAGAACCGAGCTCAAATAATTCACGAATAATTCAACTCATTTACAATCTTAAGTATATATGGATCATTTAATAAAAAATAAAATTATCCATTCACATTCAATAACAAGTATAATGTTGGTGAAACTAGATGAACAAAATTTTATTTTGTCCACTATAATGGTCCATTATATATACAAGAGATTTTTATGGAATCTTTTTGTTTAAAAAAAGTTAGGAAAATGATAAATAACTTTATTATTTGGAAGTCAATAAAATGAACAAACGTAAATAGAAATGACATATTAATGAATGTTCACAAGCAAGAGTCAAGTCCAAAACATTTTCGTTGATACCCACTACACTGAACTAAAGTCAGCCTAGTGGTGGGGGTTTAACTAGTTTAGTATGGGATATTGAATGATTAAATATATTTTTGGCCCCTAAACTTTCACCCGAATTTGGTTTTGGTCTTTAATTTTTTTTCATTGGTTTTGGTCCCTAGCTAACGTTTTCAAATCATTGAAATTAGTCCCTGCCGTCACCCTTATATTTAACAGAGTTGACGGCACGACTAATTTCAATGGTTTGAAAATGTTAGGGACCAAAAATAACGAAAAATAAAAATTAGGGACCAAATCCAGATTCATGTTTGATCCCTAAACTTTCACCCAAATTTGGTTTTGATCCCTAAAGTTTTCAAATCATTGAAATTAGTCCCTAGCGTCACCCCTATATTTAGCAGAGTTGACGGCAGGGACTAATTTCAATGATTTGAAAATGTTAGGGACCATAACCAACAAAAAAAATTAGGGACCAAAATCAAATTTGGGTGAAGTTTAGGAACAAAAACATATTTAACCCATATTTTTATTTGATGAGATAAATAAATAAATAAATATAATAATAAAATAAAGATATAAAAGCTATTTTTTAAAAAAATAAAAAAATAAAAAAATGGAGTTTAAAAAATGGTTAAAAAGGGGGGGGAGGGGGTGAAAAGAAAAAGGGTGCGAGATATTTACGGGACGTAGTGTTTGATGTACGTCCAGCATTATCCTTTTATAAATGAAACAAGTTCTTATTTATATCTAATTAGGATTTAATGGATATATACTGACACTATAAAGAATTTTACACACTCATTCAATGATGTGTTACCACATTATTTAATGAATTCAGTAACACATAAGGTGTCACACTCATTAAAGGAAGTGACATCATTTATTGGATGACATAGTAAAACTCTTTTACACTGTCAATGTTTACTAATTAAACTCATATAACTAATCCTAAAACAAAGAGGGATAGTCATGATAGAAATATTTTTTTTAAATAAATAACATGGGTTCACCATGAGGACGATTCTAGGGTGGACCAAAAAAAATTTGGTCCACCTAGACCAGCTGACATTTTATTGGTTATAAAAGATGAATAAATAATTTATTTTTTTATTAAATAGTCCTTATATGACTATGTGGGCTTAGTTTAAGGGAAAATATGGTTTTACAATACAACTTATGCTAGTTTCATTGAGAATATATCAATTTAAAGTTAAAGGGGGAACTTTTACATTGCATGGTACTATCGATTTGAATTTTTATTCTTTTCAACCAATATTTCACAAAACTAATTGAAGGTCGATCTAATATCGATCATTAATAAAATGAGTGTTAAATTTAATGATTAGGAATTTAAATTACTGTTTTTTTACATTTTGGATCACGTGAATCATAGTCCACCGTACACATGCCCTCATCGTGATAATAAATAACACTTTAATATCATTAAGTTTAGCTGAAGAGACAAACTCGTAAAAGCTTTCTATATATATATATATATGTATGTATGTTCAGTGTTTATTCACCAGACATGTATTTACATTGAAAGTCATGGAACCATGAAGTCATTTCTAGCTTGGGATAGTTTATATAACACACGTACAGACATTGCCTGACATCATATCATAGATCATAGGGTTGGGTTTTAGGTACAAAACAAAGTTCTCAATAAGCTAGCTTTCATGCCATGTTGTAGTTTATTGTACGTCACTCATCTTAATTTATGATCCTAACAAAACATTATACAAAAATATTATGAAAAAAATTAAATGTAAATGCACAATAAGACAGTTGATACAAATTGTTCTTTAGAAATTACTCGCAACAATTCAAGCAATCACCTCCGACATCAGGACCAGACTTAAGAAAAATCTTCACTTTTATATTTATATATATTTTTTGTTGTTGTAAGGACAAATTTTCCATCTTAATTCAAGGCCATTTTAATTTTTTTGTTACAATATGAAAATAAAGAGCAACTACATCCTGACAAAAAAGACATCAGCTCTATCAACATGTCAGCTGCTAACACTACTGCAAAATGAGCTTTTAATGACGGTTAAAAAAAAGGCTTTTAACGACGGTTGTTGACCCGTCGTTGACCCAGGTATCGTTGAAAGTTGACTTTTCAACGACGTTTGCTAACCGTCATTATAAGTTAGAAACTACGACGGTTGTTTAACAACCGTTGTGGTTTCTTGAACATACAACGACAGTTACAACATTAATCGTCGTTATTTGTCCAAATAGAAGCCATGTGAGGGACTTTCCACGACGGTTCCTTGCTACAACCGTCGTGGAAAGTAAGAAACCACGACGGTTGTTGAAACAATCGTTGTTAAAAGCCCAACAAACGACGACGGTTGCTTCAACAACCGTCGTTGTTTCTAATTGTTGCGGATTAGCTACAAAATTTCGTAGCTAATCCATAGTTAATCTCTAAGATTTTGTTTGAAAATTTAAGAGGTTCTGAATTAGTCCGCCAATAATAGCAATTAATTTAAAACCAATAAGCTTTTTAATATAATATATAAATTAAAGAGGACACAATCTAAAAGAAGAAAATAAAACCAAGAAACTCATAATAAAAGAAAATAAAACCTCTTACTAGAAAACGCAAATTGATTAATTTATTATACCTGCAAATCTTCTATGTTCACATATATACTTAATTATGCTAGCCCAATATGTAGCACCACTTATATGGCTCTCATCTTAAATATTTTTTCTAGAGTTACATAATAATTATAAGAATTAAGAAACATTGAAACTACCTCTGGTTGGAACCTTTTCAAACACATAGAGCATATAGTTAATCATATAATTAATTTGAGTTATAATAACATTTATATGAAAGAAGGAAATTCGGAATTAATATCCTATTTGCAAGAAAATTTCAAGTTGGCAGTCCATTTGGTTGGTTTCAAGAGGCTGCAAGGGAAAGTTGCCATCTCCAGCAGAAGAAGTTGATTTCCATAAGCTTTCAATAGCTTTCAGATTAAATCCATCAACTTCAAGCTGAAATTAATAAATAGAACTAGTGGTTGCCATAGAGCAAAACCTTGTGTCTAAGTTGCTTATTCATGTATCTAAGGTGGCGTTCCTACAAGATGAATGAGGACACTAACATTTACTAAATTGAAGTGTTCAAATCCTAAAAGAATGAATCACCACACTTACCCATGACATAATTATACTTGAAACTTATAATATAATCTGGATGAATATGTGAATTCATAAAAGCAGTCCGTATAATGTGTTCTAGGTGCTAAAATATCATCAACCCCTGTGTCATATTGCTTAGAACTGGGGTGACTTCGCTTTTCAGCAGGAACAGATATGAAAGGAGTAATTTGAACGAGCCCGAAAATAAATGAAATAGTGATCAATATCAATATATACAAATAAAATAAGGAATAATATAAATACACGTGACAATAAATTAAAATTGAGTGAATTGGAATTACTAACTATAAATGTAGCTTTTCCCTTGTCTATATTTATATAACTAGATATCAACAATTTTCAGAGCATGATTATCACCTAATTTAGCTTAAAAAATCCACTTTATTTATTCAATAAATATCAAATTGCCATGACAGTCTTTTCATCCACAGAAGGGAATATCTAATGCTTTACATATCAATTCTTTAATCCCATTTGTATGTAGAAATTAAAACAGGACAGATCCATGATTACTAACATGTCTTTTCAATGAGAATCCACATGCTTTTCAAGGATAAATATTGACATTGGCAACCTTGGTGAATTTTCAGAGTGAAGTTTATGCTGTAGCCAGAGCATGAGAATCTCCTTTGAGAACTATATGTAGTACCATCCTTTTGTTTTAGCCACTCAATTGTTTTAGCCACTCAATTCATCCCTTAATGCTTGCAGTAGGTGTTGGAGGGGTTACTCATGAACCATTCAACTGTCAAATCAAAAGGTGTGAAAACTTGAAAGGTTTATAACCGCTTTGCATAATTTAAATATATGCCTACATACATGGCACTCTAATACCTCTTCACACTTACTAAAACTAAACCAAACATGTTGAAAGTCATAAAGTTACACACTTGAGGGGGAAGCAAGGCATGAGAGCTATATCTCTCTTCCATTAGAACCAGTATAAAACTCTCTATTTATGAGCAAATAACTAATACACTCAAATTATATGTACCTGCAAATGACCAGCCACATACAAAAGGATATTTAGTTTCAAAGCAATGTAGTGCATTAATCCACTTACTTATTTATGCAAACTCCATGAATGTTACCATCATAAATCCATTACAATGTATTCTTTCATTTGCAATTATAACATGAAAAGAGACACTATAATCCAATATATCAATAACAAAAAACTAAAAGAAGCAATTTCCACAAGTTCTTCCAAGTAAACAATATCAGCTAGATCTTACCCTATGGTGAATAAAGCATCACTGCCCCCAATTGTGACTATACTCAGCAAATACATGCAAAAGTTAGGGGCATGGAACACGTGCATTGCAAATGCAATCTAATACACATAATACCCACTAATATCACATTGGGAATTTATACAAATACAAAATGGATTGCAAATTAGCAGTCTAGTATTGGCAAATATTAGACTCCAATAGCTTGATGCATAACACAACTCAGAATCTAGTTTGGTCCTATAACAAAATAGACTTTAAATACAAAAAAATAATAATTAGGACATGCAAAAGTTGTTTAAACAACTTTAACAACATATTGTTCCAGTTAAATACTGAAGCATTATCAGTCAAATCAACCTATTTCCACCTTTTTGTTGGACTTTAGATCATCACTAAAGCATTGATTTTGCTGTCCTTAATTTTTTTTGCATAAAACACTGCTTGGTTTTACAGTCATAGAAACATTCCAAGATTAATGAAAGAATCTGTTCATTGTTCAATTAAACTCCAAAGAACAAATTTTGGGATTTATTGAAATAAGTGGAGCTCATATTCTCTACTTCAGCACTGAACAAGCCTTGCTTTTGAACCATCACACATTTTCATTAGAAGCATTTCCTTTTATAACAAGAGTGGAGATGGGGATGTGGATGAGTTACACTAGAAAGATACACTACATACAAAGGGACTGTTTTTACAGCCATAAACTTCTTTCCAGTGTGTGAAAATGCTAGCAAGAATGAGCAGAGAATTAACGCTCTTTTAAAGGAAATGGGGCAAAAAAACTCACCAACCTAACTAATCCCTCTATTGTCCCTTCGCTGTACCCACAACCTCACTGTAACTGTGTCTGAGCCACCCTCACCACTTGCAATCCTGCAACCAGAGAGAAAAGAGAGAAATCATGGGGGAAATCCACGAATAGAACCAATAATATAATTAGAGAGGAATCTGGCCCTTTAGCCTTTCCCCGCTGCAAACCAAGCGCGGTTGTCGCACGCTGTCTCTGTCGCATACGACCTTTATCACCCACGACCTTCGCGCGCCTTGTCTCCCTGCTATTGTTGAACTAGAAGTCGCCTAGAACCTCAAATGCACCACACCACCACCACCAGCCGCAACCATGAAGGACGGATGGAGAGGGAGAAGAAGAGGAACAACGCACCATCAACTGTAGCAGTTGGATGGCCGACAAGTGGGAAGTAAAAAGCCCTAATTTATTATTTCTAAATACCCTAAATAAAAAACCTAATTCAAATAAGCATTTACCTAGCAGCAGATCCTTGTACACGGTGGGGGAGATTAGCAGCGAACGGTGGAGGCGCGCACACAGTGGTGATTTTGTGCAGTGGCGGCAGAGGGCTCTTGGAGGCGTTAATTGGGGCGCAATGGAGGAGGCGCGCACGGTGGGGGCTCTTGGACGGTTGGGGCGCAACAGAGGAGGCGTTCGGACCAACGGAGGTTGCGGTGGTGGTGGTAACCGGAGTGAAGAGGAAGGGACGAGAGAGAGAGACAGAGTGATGGGGTGTGTGAAGTTGCGGCGCGAGAGAAAGAGGGAGAACTGAGAAGGGCCTCTGATGTCCTTTAGGTTTTAGAGGGACACAACGACAGTTTCCCCTAGAACTGTCGTCCTATGTAAGGTAAAACAATCTTTTCACATCGGTTCTAAAGTAACCGTCGTTGTAAGTCTTGCGCAGGGACTAAACAACAACGGTTCCCGTTACAACCGTCGTTGTTTCCCCTTTCAACTACGGTTCAATAATAACCGTCGTTAAAAATTGCACAATAATTTCAAAAATCCCACCACCCAATTTTCAACGACGGTTCCCTTTGAACCGTCGTTGTATGCCCGTCGTTAAAAGACATTTTTGCACTAGTGTAAGAGCATGGAGAGGATGTAGTGCAAAATTTATCTGGTGAAGCTACTTCTTTCTTAGCTAAGCATCAACACAAGAATTGTCTTCTCTAAGAGTGTGGTTCAATGATAGACAAAAAAATATTGTATTTTACTAACAATAGAAACATATTGATGAAGATTTTCCTCAAAATTAGAAATTAAGTAAATAAGTTTTAAACAATCAATCCAACAAGTAAATGATCTAAAACCTTTATTCCAAGTCAATTCTAGCCCATGCATCAAGGCCAATAATTCTGTAAAAATGTTATCACAGTGATTGGTATGACCATGAAAACCACATATTCAATTTCCGTAATAGTCCCTACTAAGTAGAACCCAAAAATCTCCAACTCGATCTAGATTTATTATGGACATTTCCATCAACATTAAGAGCTACTCCTACATAATTTGGTGGCCTCCAGTGAACCACTATAGGTTATTTTTTAAGATTAAATGAATCATGCTTTTGAAGATGAACTCATTCAATATTCCTTCTTGCAATTATACATATGAAGAGAAGCTTGAGTAGGCATCACTGTAGACGAGAAAACTAATTTTTTTTCTATAATCAAGCCCGACACATAGTAGAAAAGAAATCAATGTCAACTAGAGAACCAAAATGGTTGATCAAATCCTTAGGATTAATATCATCAAGAAAATCAGTTGGCTATATAAGAAGATAATCCAATGTCATTCTAGAGATTCAAAGATGCAGGACATGCAATCACGCAAAATATGCATGATATCCTCTTCACTATTGTTAATGAGAACAAATAGGAGAGGAAGCAAGATGCCTACGAAATCTAAGAGAATTAGCGGGTAAAGAATTAGTTATGATAAATCAACCAAATGAAAAACTTGTTTATTTATTATTCTATTAATTAATACCTATATTGTGTTAAATATTAACATATCTTTATTTATTATTTCATATTGAGCAATGTTTTTAAAACCAGACCGAAAAAAAAAAATCAGTAAAGGTAATGATTCACTGTTCATGGATTCAACCGTGGTTGAACAAATATTAATTAAAGACTATATTAGCAAATTAGCCCCTGAGAAATTCCTGATCATGTAGTTTAGTCCCTGAGAGATTCAAAATCCCAAAATGGTCCCTGAGAAATTGCTCTGTCATGCAAAATGGTCCCTGTAACGCATATTAGCCCTTGAAAAACAAGCAAATTAATCACTCAGACTTTAAAATCATGCAAATTATTCCTTGAAAAATAACGGTTCAGAACATTTTGCATAACAGAACAATCTCTCAGGGACCATTTTGGGATTTTGAATCTCTCAGAGACTAAACTGCATGATCAGGAATCTCTCAGGGACTAATTTGCTAGTATAGGCATTAATTAAATATATATTTTTAATATATAACATTTTAATTATAAATAACACAAAATTTTAAGAAAGTAAGATATATAAATTTGTAAATCAGTATAAATAACCTTACTTAAAGTTTTATAAGATTAATAAATTTGTAAATCAGTATAAATTTGTTGAATAATGACAAAGTATCTTGAATGTTTTAATATAAAATTTGATGAAGGAATTTTCCTTGGTCATTCTTTTTCAAGTAAAGCCTTTAGAGCGTATAAATAAAAATTGACAATTGATGAATCTTGTTCTTATAGTTTTAATTTTGATGAATCTAACTCCCAAAAAAGAGGGAAATGTTGTTTTTTATGTTGTTGCAGAAATTTTGACAAATTTCTACATGGATCAAAGCAATAAATATCACAACAAAATCAATAAATAAACAAAGGAATATGTGCAATAATGTGAAAGGGAGTGGAAAGTTCACAAAAATGATCTTAATTAATATATAAGGTCTTGGTAATCTAACAAAGGAAGTATCTATTAGAGTTTCTCTTAGAAATTCTAGTAACCATATGACTTTTGTATCTCAAATTGAACCTAAGTCCGTTGAATAAGTTTGGATGATATATGATTGATTGCATGGAAAATTCTTGCTAATTATAAAAAGTGGTATGCAATTCATGAGCATAAAATTGAGTTTGATGCATGACATGGTCATAATGTTTGTAACTCTTACTGGTTTAACTGATTTATAGGCAAAATAATTCAATTACAAACTCTCTAGAAGGCTTTGTAATCGGTATCTTGCTTTGCAATTCAAATATTTTGTTGTAGTATGCTATGTAATCGATTAAAACTTTAATTAATAGCAACAACTTTTGTAATTTGTTACAAGCTAGTGATATCTATGTATTTGGTTTGGATTTTGGATGTATATTTGATTGTGACTTCAATAATTTGATGTCCATGAACAAGGAATACATCATACTTAAAATTGACATCAAGATTAAATATGTATTTGGTTGTTTTTGGTTTGTAATGTACTTTCCACCATTCAGTTATGAGCTTGTTTCTAATTTTGTTGAATAATTACTAGTTTGGACTTGATAGAATAAGTTAATGGTCGGTAGTATGGATGTTTTCAATTGTAATATAACTTTATTTATTATGGATGCTTTGATCCTAACATGTTTGCAATATTTACTATATGCATATGCTTTCTTAAAATCTCTATTCTTATGTACCTCTATTTTTTATCTATTCTTTTGGTGCCTATGAATCCTATCACTCTCATCCCTCTATAATACGATTCATGTCATACCTAGAAAATACCTTCATAATCATTGGGTTAGGTATGTGATCTTTAATGACCCAAATCAATGCTAAAAAACTCGAATCAGTCATTGACCTGGTCAGGATACTAAGCCAATGGGTCACTAGCAACCAGTGAGTCAGCGGTGGAACCGGGTAAACCAGAAATATAGTAAAATATATTAATAAAAAATATATGTATTTATGAAATGTAATTTTTTAACATAAAATTAAGTGCTCACATTAATTATTAATTGTAGTGTAGTGATTTACTTTAACCTTGTATGGATTAGGAATTAAATTGAATCTCATACAAGTACTAATTAAAAAGGTTATTCATCATAACTTTTAAAAAATGTACTAAAATCATACAAATTTAATAAAAACGATTAAAAATTATATTCCATTTTGATCATAAAAAGTAGTCTAACATTGCTATAAGTTGTGGTAGTAGTAGCTATTATTCTAAGGACACACAATTAACCTCACATTCACAAGATTTCATTCGAGGAAGGGTTAGCATAAGTTTCATGTGATCATTGTTCTATTATGGTAACCAAATTAACTATTTATTTAACCATTATTATACTCACAATTAACCTCAAGATCACATAATTCCTTGAACGATTAGCATAAGTTCCATATGATCATTGTTCTATTCAGATGCAATTAACCAAATATACTATTTTGTTAATCGTCAATGGACACACCATTAACCTCATTTAAAAATAAGTTCATTGTAGGAGCAAAATTACCTCCCGTGAAGGATACATATGGGTGAAGACAGATATTATACTACCTATCTCGTGGGTACCTGCATAATTATTAAAATATATTTTTTATTAAATATATTAAAATAATAGGATTTTTTAATTATTTTATGATGAGATAAAATATATTTTATAATGATATTTTAATAGACTAATTTGTAATGATATTAGAGTATATCATACGATATTTTCTACTTTCTTTTTTATAAATTTTATATTCTTAAATATTAATGGATACCCGTGAATATCCGTTACACACATGGATACTTGTTAATTTTAGTAGGTATGGATGCGGGTAGTGCACTACTCGCTCTCGTTTGCCCCCATCTCGTTAACTTACCTAATATCAAGCGACAATAATAATATTATTAATAATAATAAATTTAATGTAAATCAATATATTGTATTTTGTAATCTAAATTTCTATCTAATGAGACAAATAAATAAAAATGAAGATAATAATAAAAGTGAAAAAATAAATAAAAAATGTAAAAACAAGTTACTATCATAAAAGAGAAAAAATAAAAAATAAATTAAAAAAAGAGTCATGCGACAAACCTTTCAAACCGATGGATCAAAGTGATATCATATATCACAAATAGATAAATAAAAATAAAAGTGAAAATAAATAAAAATAATTTTAATAATAAAAGTGAAAATAAATACAAAATATAAAAAAATTAGAAAAAGCAAAAAGAAAAAAGAAAGAGGAAGAGGTAGTGTACAAGAAGTAGTGTACACTTTTTGGTTTTTGGTGTACATCAATCATTATTGTCTTACTAATTATCAACATGAGTATCACATAACAATAAACAATGATCAATGTACCACAAACAATGTGTACATTGATCTTACATTCTTACCGCACTACAATTTTCAGTTCAAAATCTCATTCTCACTCCCTTTTTTTTTGTTGAGCTCAAGTTTGGTGCGGTAAATGTTTGTGATCCCACTATTTACGGGACGACCTTTGCTATTCCCACCGGTCTTTTTACTATTCCCACCCCCACTATTTTTGTCTACCCAGACTACCCCTCCTCCCTCCTCCCCCAGCGCCCCCTCCCCACTGTCCCCCTTTCTAGCTTCCCCTTCCCCTACCCCACTTTCCCATTTCACCAGCCCCTCCCCCCCCCCACACTCACTGTACCAATGTCCCGCCCCCTCACCCTCCCCCCCACAAACACACGTAAAGCCATCGCGCCCCCTCCCCCTCCCCCCTCACCCTCTCCCTCTCCCTCTCCCTCTCACCCTCCCCGCCCCCCTTCCCCTTTCCCCTCCCTCTCCCTCTCCCCTATCACCCCTTTCCCCTATTTTCTCAGACAACGGTGTCCGTAAGTTATTTTTTCAAAGAAAAAATAGCTCACGGACAAGGTTGTCCGGGAATAGGTTGTCCGGGAATGCTTTCCGGACACCCTTGTCCGTATTAAAAAAAAACGCTTACGGACAAGGCTGTCCGGGAATAGTTCCCGGACACCTTTATCCGTAAGCCAACTAATGAAGGGCACTTTTGGTTTTTAAAATTTTCAAAAAAATATGGAGGGTGGGAATAGTAAAAAACAGGTGGGAAAAGCAATAGCTTACGGGACACGCACGCATAACAATCTCAGCTTTTGGGGGCAGATGCTTGCCGTCGGTGTGAATACGAACAAGGTTATGCATCTAATCTAATCACATATTCACATGGTGTGATAGTGCTGCTGATGTCACTCTAGCTACACCTAAACCTTATAATCATCATAGGCGAAGAACTACATATTCACTAAAGCACATATCATATCACTGAATATCATAGTAAGGTAGAAAAAACTAAATTATATATGAGTATGTACATGAGACGGATATATATACTTTAATAAAACTATTTATGTATGAAATTTAAAATATTATTTTATCTCTACATGCAATTATATTGCATGAGCTAGCTAGAATTGACAATATAGATATGGAAACGGTGCTCTAAATTAAAATTGACAAAATTGTTGGATCTCTATAATTTTTGTTAGATTTGGAAGGATGCCTCCGTACTATGATAAAGATTTTGAACGAAAAATGTGTACAATATTCAGTAAAACCCGTAACATGAACCAGGCCTGTCCAAACATATCATTGTCAAGTAAGAGTCATAAAATTTTATTGTTTGATTAAATTTAGTTATCCAATCCAATATATATGTGTGTGTTAATATGATTAAATTAGTCATGTATGTATTTTTTTTATCTTCTATTGCTATTTCAATTTAACTTTTTCTATCTCTCACTATAATAACTATATACATTAATACTAGTTGGTGACGGTGGAAGTAGACTATAACCCAGGTGGCAGGCACACTTTATCTATAAGGTTATGTGTTCGTGTTAGATTAATTTAATTAATTTAATTAATGTGACCCATGTAATTTAATAGCCTGACTTTAATAAAAGTGGGTCCAATATGATGGTTGTTGACCCAATGTGAGTGGAGACAGATATTATACTACCCTCTCCCTTTCCTTATAAATAGAGAAGTTACAGAAAAAAGAAAGTAAGTTAACTGTGTCAAAGAAACCTCCTAACCATCAAGGAATTAGAAAGGCAAAGGAAAAGGGGAGAAAAAAATTGGTCCTAATTTTTTCATAGAAAATTCAAACAAGAAGAGCAATTATGGATTCAGGTAAGTGTCCTTGTTACTCATTGTTGTATGGGTACGTGAGAACCATGAAATTCAAGATCCTGTATAGTTTCCATAATATGAATCTTAGGAAACTATCATAATAGAAAATTTACTAGGGGGTTCGACCCGACCCGCGAACCCAACGAATCCAACCCAACCCGAAAATATTTAACGGTTTGGTTCGGGTATTCGGTTCGGTTCATACATTTTTTTCAAACCTAATCTGGTTCGGTTCGGGTCTCGAGTTTACCTATGTTGAACCCGATAGACCCAACCCGAACCAATCCAGAAAAAAATGTCATAATCTTATTTCATTTTCATGCAAGGAGAGAACAAAAATAGGTGCAACGACGACACAAATAGATGTGGTTTCCCAAATCCTATTTCATCTACTCCTCTCAATTTATTTTTCTCTATTTCTTTTCTTTTTTTCATTTCATATTTTAATTTAATTTCATCTTCCACATTTTTTTAAAAAGGGGAAAATGTTCACGATCCGATGACCCAACCCAACCCAACCCGAACATATTCGGGTTGGTTCGGTTCGGGTTACGCACCCAACAAATATAAAACCCGAACCAACCCAACCCACCACCGTTCTATCGATTCGGATTTGATATCACCCCAAACCCGATTCAACCCAACCCAATTACACCCCTAAAATTTATAATTGGTATCAGAGCACTGTGTTGTGAATTTTGTGATTCTCCGTAAAAGATTAAAGGTTATTATTTCCCAATTTAGGAATTATAGCGGAACATAGTTCCGATTCTTGCAGTATGTTATGTTATTGAATTACGTGCGTGTAAAAACAAAATGCTTTAGTAAAGGAGACGTTACAGAGCTTTATGAATTGAATTGAAAGCATTTCATATTTTAATTGAAAGGATTTCACAGTTTACAATGCAAGGTATATATATTGGAAAAGTTTCCACTTTACAGAATCATCTTCATGGTATTACGCGATTTTAGTTTTTTCTATACCACAGAGGACGAAAAAAAATCATGTTATGTGTTTTGGCTCCTGTGCTTATACTGTACTGAGGAAATATAGATTTGCAAATTGTATAAACCACCGGAAACACTAGAAGGGGTTTGAATAGTATTTTATAAATCTTAAGCAGTTTTCGGAAAACCTTTCCCAAGTAGTACATTTTCACAAAGAGATTTTTATAACTTGTTGAAACTGGGATTTTCGTAATTGCTGAATTGCTTCAACAGGTTCAATAAAATAGTTCAGAAAAAATGTTTTTCCAGCTTAGTGGTATAAAACAACAATCTCAGAACCCTTCACGTTAGTATAAACTGAATTTAAATGAAGTTTATGGGTGAGAGAACTTGGCCAAAGATTTATATTGGTTCACCCACCACCACTGTGAGCTACGTCCAGTCCCAAAGCCAACCATCTAAGGATTTTCCACTATCTGATCAGATATACAAGTATTCTTTTCTATCAAGCCTCCAGGCTCTACTACAACAAGTATTGTTTCTCTACCAAGCTTCTCTAGGCTCTATAGCAAGTATTGTTTAAACAAAAGCCTCTCCAGGCTCAACAACAAATATTGTTTAAGAAGAAAGAAAGCCTAAGCTTGAAACTACACAAGTTTGAATCCTATACTGGGTAATATGTACAATCTTTTGAGTTAAACTCAGGATATGAAAGTTGAGTACAAATGAAACATAGTGTAAATAACTCAGAGAAATTTTGCAGCACTTCAACAAGTTCACGTTCGTTCTTTGTTTTTCTACTCTGCATGAAGTCTGGTATATATATAGAGAGACTTTGAGATCCGTTAGACTTCTCTTTAATCCCGTTGTGAGATAGCTTTTCTCCCGTTGAGACACAAGCTTCTGATGGCTTTCTGCAGCAGAAAAAGCAAAAGTAGGTGTGCAGTACGCTGACTCTACTTTTTTCTGAACACAATGTACTTTCGCAACAGAGACTTCCTTTTTGGTGAACACGATTTGAAATATACCAAGAGGTTCTAATTTGCCTTGCTAGAAAGAGTGAGATACAGACAACTGGTAGAAAGACTTGAGTCTTCAAAGGTTCTTTAGAGAGTCTCACTTCAAAGATGATTTGCTTCTGAGAAGTACGACGTCTCCAGACTTCAGCAGGTTCTCTTGCTTCGGCAAGTTTCCTCTCCTTCAGAAGGTAGCACCACTTCATAGGGTTGCATTACTTCGGAGAGTTGCTAGCTCTTTCAGAGGGTTGCTGAAACACCGAGAATTCCTTCAAGAGAATTTGCTCTATCTTTCATAGTACTTTACCCAAATTTGTTATTCATTAAAACTTAGGATTATGAGACTTAAAACATTATTAATTACTTAATAATATTTTTGAGACTCAACACAAATTTTATATATGATAAAATAAAGCATTTGCAAATGGAATGACGTTGAACAACAGTACATTTGTTTGTTTCCTTCGAGATTCAATATGAAGATTGGAAAAAGAACTTTCATGAAGCGTTTCACGTATGCACATGAACTTTAAGAATTGGAAATTTTGTTTCAGTTCCTGTACCGATATAATTACATTTTGAATATGAAATTTGACTTGGGAAATAATTTATTTGTATCATGTTTCCCTTTTGAGAATTCAGATTTATTTGCAATGAAATTGATTGAAAATGTCAATATTATTTTATTGTTTGATTGGCAATTAATGAATGTTTATATAGTGATGATAAATAATTTATTTATCCTATATGAGAAAAGCTATGAAATGATATATGTTTAATTTGGAATTAAATGTAGAGTGGATTTGTTAATCACCAATGAAGGGAATCAAACATGTGGTCAGGGTGCAGCGGAATAAATGGATTCCCTCCCTTGTTATGATAGTTAATGCGAAAACATGAATCAAGACATAAAAGGCATAAAACATAATGACATACCTTATTAGGATTACGAACGAGGCAATAGCAGTCACGTCTCTAGAGGTGTCCACGCCAACAGCCGAACTAAGAAACCCTTCTCAACTCTGCTAGTAGTGTTTAGAGAGTAAGAGCGACTACTCGTGTGACTAGGGTAATGTATCTCATGCTCTATTTATAGAGTGGTGGCTAGGGTTTTACCCCTTCACTCACTTATCTCTAACACATATGGGTCTGACCCATTAGGTTATAATTCTAATCAAATTAGAATTATTATCCTTTCCTAGCGGCTTGTTGTATGCGTGTGACCCAATAGGCTTTTAATATTTGGTTATGATATTAAAATAAAAACCTTTTTATATTTAATATCATAAATAGTGAGCGGTATCTAGCAATACATCATTATCCAAATATTGAGATTATCAACAACTTTGACGAATCCTATTTTATGATAATTTATATGATCTGTCCCTTTGTCCAAATATCTAATTGAACACAAGGGCATGGAATGTGTCAACCTTGTATAGTTCAATTTATGTTTTTCATGATCCCCAAGTAGACTGTACAGAAAATAAACATCTCATGTTTATCCTCCTGAGCATGGCCATGCATTTTGCAATCTCACTTTATCAAGAGGCCTACAGATATAACTCCTGTTACATAGGAGGGAAAAATCTCATCTAGGTCACTCACATCCCACTACATAATTTATTTTATGTCCAAATACCAACTTTATGATCACCCTGTTATAGACAACGTTTAATGATATTCAAAACACATAATTCCTTATGTAGGAATCATAGTGATTTCAGGTCAAAGGACTTTATATAACATTTATCAATTTAAGAAACGTTCATGACACTTATGTAACAACCCATGCAACGTTCTTAAGGTGGGTCTGTCCAATACACCATTACTCTTAATGTGTACCTATGTGAGTGCATGATATCTCATATCCATGATCCGTGAGATGTGATCATCAATGAACTCACATACTAGTCTAAATGCATCTTTGTCCTAAGATGATACTTGACCAGGGACTATTTTAAGAATAGTTCTTCATAAGATTTCACGATCAAGTCATCTACTTGATTTCTTATGAAGTTTAAGTTTACTATTCTAAGGACAATAATTATATTCTAAAAGAATTAATAAATGAATTGCCTTTATAAAATAATAATATGATACAAGTGATGGATGTTCAAAATAAAACATATAGGTCTCTAGTGCATACACTAACAACCAAAGTGGTCAAATTCTTTAATTTGTTTAATTCCAAATTATGATAATTGTACTTTATTGCAATGAAATGATTTTGATGCTATATTAAGGATACAATGTTTATTGGTTTATAAATGATTGTTGCTCATTATTTTATAAGGAATATTTGTGTCACCCAAAGGTGGACCATTGCTTATAAACATATTAATTCTCAAGGTCATTCACATAGGATCTTTCATTGATTTACAGAAAATTATCAATTCCTACACAAATTTGAATTAACCAATTAAACATCAATCAATTCATCAATTGTCTAATACAAGGATTAAGCAAACTTGTGTGAGAATCTAATCCCTAACCTACTAAATTAAGCAAACAATATATTCATCTTAGAATTAAGCAAACTAAAATTTGAATTTAGGATTAAGAGAAGAAGAAGAAGAAGAACCATGAAGCATGCATTCCAATTCAAGATTCAAAATCCTAGAATTCTAGAGATTAGGAGAAGAAAAAATGTGCAGAAAATTGAAAAATGAAATTGCATAGATGAAACCTCAAGATCCAATGCTAAGAACACTAGAGAATCAACCTTGAATGTTCAGCCTCCCCTGGAGGTTGAAGAGGAAAAACGAAAATGGAAGAAGAGAGAAAAAGAGAGAAAATGAAGAGACTTTACATCTGAATTTTTAGAAAATGAGAAAGAGTTCCCTCCAAAAGATTAACTGCCCTATTTTTAGATCTACTCCTAATTAATCAGATCTAAATGATGTTTGGGCCTTGATTAACAAGTATCAGGCCCAATACACTAATACAAGTCTTAAAACAATGTTGCTCCTGTGTCAGTTTCCGTAGCCCAACTTCAAAATTAAACAGCTCCTAATTCCCTCATGGGAATACCCTCATATAGAATATCAAATTACAGCCTCGGATATTAGCTTTCCAACGCAACTGGAATCACCCAAATCGTCCACCTACAGGTCCAGATATCATCAAAACAAGACAGGTAGATCATAGGCTTAAAATATGAAATTAAACAACATTTACAGTTAAAGCCCAAATAAGCCCAATTAGGTAAACTCCAATTAAAGCAATGGATTTAATCACAATTACACTCCAATAAAGCTAAGATTAAATGTTCTAAGTGTGAATAAAAATGTGTTCATCAATACTAAGCAGAGTACAAACTAAAGTAGTAACTAAAACCCCTTATGATTTATGGTTAGGTAAAAAGCCTAGCATAAAGTATTTTTCACATTTGGGGTTGTCCAGCTGAGGCGAGACCATACAGGCCAAATGAAAAGAAACTGGACTCAACAACAGTTAGCTGTTACTTTGTTGGATATTCTGAAAGGTCAAGGGGTTACAAGTTTTACGATCCCACATCTAGATCCTTTTTTGAGAAAGGGAATGCTCGATTCTTTAAGGATGTTGAGTTTGAGAGGGGAGATAAGGTTAGAGACATTTTCTTTAAATAGAAATTTGTTTCTCTTCCTGCATCTGTTATTAACAGTGATCAGGTTTCTATTCCTGACATTGCTCAAATAACAAATCCAGAACAAGACAATGTCAATGAACTCCCTATTTATAATCAAGATATTACTCCAAAAGAACAAACCCAACAACCTCAAGAACAATTTCCTTTAAGGAGATCCACTAGAGAGAGGAGAAATGCAATTCCTGATGACTATATTGTTTTTCTCCAAGAACATGAAGCTGAAATTGGAACGATGGAAGATGACCCAATCAACTTCTATCAAGCCATGCAAAGTTCTAATTCTCAAAAGTGGATTGATGCCATGAATGAAGAAATAAAGTCCATGAAAGACAATGACGTTTGGGATCTTGTTAATTTACCTGAAGGTGTGAAGCCCATTGGTTGTAAATGGATATTTAAAACCAAAAGGGATTCCATGGGTAATGTGGAAAGATATAAGGCTTGTCTTGTTGCCAAGGGCTTTACTCAAAAGGAGGGCATTGATTATAAAGAGACTTTCTCTCCTGTTTCTTTGAAAGACTCTTTCAGGATTATAATGGCACTTGTGGCTCATTTTGATCTTGAGCCACATCAGATGGATGTAAGGACTGCGTTTCTCAATGGAGACATTGATGAAACAATATATATGGTACATCCAGAAAATTGTGTTAGGAGATGCAAAGAAAATGGTTTACAAATTAAATAAATCCTGTTAGGGACACAGGAAACACTAGAAGGGAGGTTGAATAGTGTTTTAATAATCTTTACAGATTTTTTGGAAAACCTTTCGAAACAAGCAAAACTGATTTGAAAATATTTGATCAACCTTCCGAAATTGGGAAGTTCAGCAACTTGCTGATGCAACTCGGAAGGTTGAATAAAAACCTTTCTAAAATAATTTTCCCTTTAAAGAAAAGATTGTTTTTTGCTCAGATTAATAAAACGACTTTTCTTTAACCCTCCTTGGTTAGTTTAAACAGATATCAGCGGAAAGTAAAGAGGTAAGGGAAGAGAGAACTTAACACAAAGATTTATACTGGTTCACCCACTAACCCAGTGAGCTACATCCAGTCCCAGGGCAAAACTTCACTGGATTTTCCACTAATCCCGCAAGATTACAAATATTATTTTACCCTAGCCTCTCCAGGCTTAACAACAAGTATTCTTTGTTTTCAACTGCCTCTCCAGGCAACTCATGCAGTATTCTTTGCACACCTAGCCTCTCCAGGCCCAATGAGTATTCTTTGTTTTCAATTGCCTCTCCAAGCAACTTAAGCAGTATTCTTTTACAGACAAGCCTCTCCAGGCTCAACAAGTATTCTTTTACAGACAAGCCTCTCCAGGCTCAAACAAGTATTCTTTATTCCACCAAGCCTCTTCAGGCTCTCAGACACTCAATAGTGTTTACAACATAAACTAAGTTTAAGTTTCTAAGAAACATAAACTTAGGTTCTTCTTGTACAAAGGGATTACTAAGTATAACTCAGGATACATGAAATGAATTCTAAGTACAAGTATAGGACAGAGATACAAGTGTGTGAATTTAGGTACAATCTCGTCTCTAAATGAGGGATAACTTCCTCAGAGAATTGGCTCGATAAGATGTTGAATTGAGCTTCAGCCGGTTCTCTCTTGGGCTTGACCATTGGCTCCCTTGGGCTACATTCTCGCCTCTTCAGTATGGGTTTGCCAAATTATATATTGGAATTCATGGCTGCCAATCTTCATAATCTTTCCTTGAGGCTATTTATATGTTCCGAAAATATAGCCGTTGAAGATTGCTTAGTATACCGTTGAAAAGAAATGATTGATGCTCTTAGAGCCGTTGTGAAATAACTTCTCTTTCGTAGCTTCTAACTTAAGCAGATTAGGTGTGCAGATGAATTAGTTCTGACACACAGCAGATAGGCTCTTAATCTTGCTTTTGCTTGAGAGAATTTCTTTGCACTTTAGCAGGTTGATATTCTTCTCTCTCTACTCTTCTTTCTCTTCTCTGTGAGTGTAAAGGAGGCAGGACGCTAAGATCCTTTAGACTTCTCCTTTGTCCCATTGTAAGTTCAGCTTTTCTTCTCACTTGAGGTGCACGCCTCTGATAGCATATTGCAGAGATGGTACAAAGTAGGTGTTGCAGCAACGCTGACTCTATCTCTAACCTCTATTTGCTTTTCTGCAGTAGGCTTCCTCTTTTGTGACAGGAAATGAAGTTGTGCCCGAAGGCCTTTGTTTTTCTTTGCACCAATTCAGCTTCACCTTTAATATTTGCTGAGACTTGAGTCTTTTAATATATCATTCAGATTGACTCACAAGTCTTCGGAGAGTAGCATGACGTCTCTGGCTTCTGACTCTTTAGAGTTTGAAATGCCATGTCATCAAGCTCAGAGAGTATGTGTTCAGCAAGTTCAACTTTAGTACGCACATACTTTCGGCAGGTTGGGTAGCTCCAGCATAATTTAGTTCTTCAACATGGAGAAGCTTTCAGCAAGTTCCTTCCTTCAGCGAATTGCTTCTTCTTTTCTTCAAATGGTTGTTGCACTGTTCTTCCTTTAGTATGTCTTCCTTCTTCAGCAGGTTGCTTTACTCAGTAGGTTGCTTCTCTTAACCAGATTCTTGCCACAGATGCTTGCTTCTTTAGTTTAGCAGGTTGATCATCTTCTGAGAGTTGCTTCTTCAGGATTCCGGAAATACAAAAGACAATACCTTTCTCAGTAGAACATGTTTTTATACAATCTAATTTGTTAATCATTAAAACTAAGGATAATGAGTCTTGAATCTAATTTCAATTTTTTAAATTAATTCTGAGACTCAACAAAAATCCATCTATGGGCTCAAGCAGGCTTCCTGTCAATGGTATCATAGGTTTCATCAAGTTATCACCTCGTTTGGTTTTGAGGTTAATTTGGCCGATGATTTTTTGTACCATAAATTTAGTGGGAGTAAATACATTTTACTGGTTTTATATGTGGATGATATACTTCTTGCCAGTAATGATATGTGACTCTTGCATGAAACCAAGAGATTTCTATCAAAGAAATTTGAGATGAAAGATCTTGGAAATGCATCTTTTGTATTAGGGATTCAAATACACCGAGGTCGTTCTGAGGGTATTATTGGATTATCTCAAAAGAGTTATATAGAAAGAATTCTAAAGAGATTTGGCAGAAAGATTGTAAACCAAGTGACACCCCTATAGCTAAAGGAGACAAATTTAGTCTCAATCAGTTCCCTAAGAATGAGTTTGAAGTAAAAGAGATGCAAAAGATTTCTTATGCATCGATTGTAGGGAGTCTAATGTATGCTCAAGTATGTAGGCGTCTGGACATTGCATACATTGTTGGAATGTTGGGCAGATATTTAAGTAACCCGGGAATGGATCATTGGAAAGCAGCCAAACGGGTTTTGAGGTACTTACCGAGAACAAAGGATTATATGCTCACATACAGAAAATCAGATAAGTTAGAGATCATTGGGTATTCCGATTCAGATTTTGCTAAATGTCAAGATAGTCTGAGATCCACTTCTGGCTATTTATATTTACTTGTTGGAGAAGCTATTTCATGGAAGAGTGCTAAGCATACACTCATAGCTTCCACTATGGTAGCAGAGTATATAGCTTGTTATGAGGCATCCAATCAAGCAACATGGCTGCGGAATTTTATCACTAGGCTGCAAATTTTGGATGGTATTGAAAGACCAATAAAGTTATTTTGTGATAATAAGTCTGCGGTATTATTTTCGAACAACAATAGGAGTTCATCTAAGTCTAAGCATATAGACATTAAGTTCCTTGTTGTTAAGGAAAGAGTTCAGAGTGTGGTCAAGTGTCTATAGAGTATATTGGTACAGACTCCATGGTTGCGGATCCGCTCACTAAGGGTTTACCACCCAAGGTCTTTCATGAGCACACTGCTTATATGGGTGTTATGTCATCGGATGATGTATTTTTCTAGTGGGAGTTTGTATTTGGATGCTTGTTTATTAAAGATATACTTAATAAGTATTTTCTCTGCAGAATAAAGTTTTCTTTTGGTTAAAGTTTTCACTTTGAATTCATTTGTTATGATCTCACTAAAGAATAAAGTTGGACCAGTTGGAAATAGGCATGTTTAGATTATATTGCATGTAATTTCCATGCTACACATTTGATGGGTTTCTGGCAAGCGAACCACAAATCCAACAATATAATAGTAAGAAGAGTATCGTATCCACAGGGAACGGTTAATCTATGTAGATTGTGATCTATTTATCAAGAGAAAGCGCAGTTTAGAGAGTATAATTGCGAATTGTAAATAGAAAGTAAATATCAATTGGAATTAGAAAGGAAGAGTTAGAGACACTTTACGTGGATTAGGATTGAACTTCATATCATCTCACCCCTCGTGCATGTAAAAACTATCTATTATTTTAGGTTTACTCTATAATATCCTAGACAAACTTTATTGCTAAGACCCCGAGTTACCAGCGGCCTCACATACTCAAAAGATAATCCACGCGGGCTCTCCCAAGCGACAGACTTACCCTCGACTTATTTTGCTCTTTTTTAGTCAGTTTGTAAAGGAACTTAGTTGATAAACGAGGCCAACACTGTAGACTCACCTTCGCTCAAGTACTGTCACTACCCTCACTCATTAGGATACGCCTATGTTCAAATCCTGGATTCACAATCCACTAACCCTTTGCTATCGATAAACAGGCCTAATCCTGTGAACGCCCTTCGCTAGAGTACTGTCACTACCCATCGCTCATTAATAACGCTCATGTGTCAGTTTTCTGATATCGAGTCCTCTTATTCAATCAGAGAGTGAGTTTCTTTGGAAGCCACTTCTCAACTCTCAGTCCTAATCAAAACTAACCTAGTTAGTTGAGACTAGCCTATAACTCCAGACGCAAGCGTGGGAATTAGGAATTAAGTACATAATAAGATTACCAATATTATAGACAGAGAGCTCAGAAATAATAATATAGAGTTTACATACACTTGGGGATAGAATCAATTACATCCAATCCTAATGGAGAGTTAACTACACGAGGTAGCCATACAAACCACCGAAGATGTTGTCACCATCTTCAATCCTTGTGAAGCGCTCCTCCTCTCCTACTCTAAACTTAGCTCTGATGCATTATCACTGAAATATAGATTGATTACAATAATCGTGCACACCGGACTTAGTGCAAGAGGTTCCTATTTATAGACTAGGAAAGACAAAGCAAATTTGGGGAGAAATCCATCTAAAAACGGCAACAGGGAATAAATCAGCGTGAGCTGCGCTCCAGGCTGCGCTACAGCGCAGGATGGGGCGCAACTTCCAGAGAGTCTGCGCTTCACCCTGCGCTATAGCGCAGGTGAAGCGCAGGTAGCGTCCTACAGCTCCAACTTTCTCTTTTTAATCTTGATCTCTCCCCGAGACTGGTTTTAGCAGATTTGTCTTTCCTTGTTTCCCTTTTCTTGATGATATCTTTGTATTTATTGAGCAATCTTTGATTTAATTGGGAAGCTTGTCTGCAGAATCCTTGATTGATTGACAATGATCTCCTCATTAATTATCTTAAATCTTCATTAAATATCTTCAACCAATCTCAAATCTTGCAGATATCTTCCTCATTTGATGCTATCTATCCTTCAAATCAAATCTTTGCAAATATTTCTATCAAAATAGCATCAAATTCAAATCTCAGACTAATAAATACAATTTATCTAATATTTAATAAAAAGGGATTAAATTGGGGCAAAATTATCATTTTATCCTTGATAAGTGAAATAAAAAGTGCTCTAATTTATCAACTAATTTTCACTTATCAATATTCGTACTTGATCTATGTCGTTGGTTATCTTGATATACGTGACCATTGATGGGTCTAGTTACGATGAATGTAACGAAGATCATTTTGATCCTATGTTGATATGATTAATGGACCAGATTGTTAAAGATGTTATTTAGTAAAGATAATATTTTAGAGCTCATAAGGTTATCTTATAGTACATGATTGATTTAATGACATATGTGGCCCAAGTGGAAGATTGTTAGATATTTATCTAATATGTGGGCCTACATATATCATTATTATGTGTTATAAGTTATTTAAAGAATAATCTCATTTGGAGTGATCTTATAAGGATTAATTTTTAGGATTAATGACATCTCACTAAGTATGGGGCTTTGTAATCTGTAGATACCAAAAGTCTTATTTCTATTTTTATGATGGGCCAAAATAGAAATAAGAAAACTACAAAGGATGCAACTCTTCATGAAAGGGTATGTTCCTATTATATAAGGTTATGGTCCCCAAGTTATATGTGCAGTTTTCTTTTCTGGCATCCCATCATTATAGAAGAGGAACTCTTTATTCTAGAGAGTAATTGTACATATAAGGCTTGGAAGATCAAACCTGCAAGTATATACATCAAGTTTGCTAATGGATTCTGGTACGCTTCCGTCATTCATTTATCTTATTTATTCTTTTGGTGATTTGACATAAAAGTTCTCTAGTTATGATGATTATCATCTTAAGTTCCTCCATTAAATTTCTAACAACAAAAAATATCAACACTCTAATTTATCAATTCTTTCTCCCCAAAGAAAAAAAGTTCAAATGATTTATAACTTGAGATCTATTATTTATATAACATATTGGGTGATTTTAGGGTACACCCTTAATTTTATTACTATATATAAAAAGTAAAATTATTTTTATAATATATATTATTAATTATTTTAATATTAAATTTATATTATTTATAGTAAAGGTCTATCGTAGACTACTTTTTTGTGATCTACCCTAAAATTTCCCTAACATATTTATATAACATCTTATACAACACACTTTTTTTATCTCTTTCTATCATGCTAACTACACCCATCCACAGTGGAGCAACTCCATTTGAGTGCTTCCAATGGGACCCACCTGTACACATCACTCATTTTTACTCTTCCCAATATAAGCACCTCCAAGCACATTACCTCTACAATGGAGCAACTCTTTTTAAGTGCTTCCCAATACACAACAACTCATTTTTTATTATTTATTGGTTGATTTACAAGTTGCTTTAGCTAGCAACCTTTGCCAAGGAAGCAACTTTTTCAATTGCTTCCAAAGGCAATTGCTCAAGAAGCAACATTGCTTCCCTGGCTAGTGATAAAGATAGCTATCTCATTTCATATAGTAAGATGTTATTGTACAAAGATATTATACATTTATAATTTCTCATAAAACTTTATAGAAGGTAAATCGAGCTAAATATCATAGGCATTAATTTATCCGTGAATACTTATAATATATATTAACATTAATTTTTATCTCTCATTTGTTAGTTTCTTTTTTATTTTATTTTTTTACTTTTTTAATAATCAAATTCAATACCGGGTGAACGCTATGGAATGGAACAACCGAACACTCAAAAGAAATTCGTGAAACAATAAAATAATTCTAGGTTAAAGCTGTTACAAGTTTTAAACGTACGTATATATAGGCTCACAAGAATTGCTATGAAAGTAAACAAAAAACCTCTAGCGTTCTGTAGTTCTTCCTTACATATATATCTCGAGTCTCTTCCACCGTCATGTAATTATACCTAATAAGGACCTAGCTAGCTGTAAAGGATAAGAATTAGCATTATATGTCTTGAGAATAACCAAAAGTATGTGTTGTTGTTATGATCATTTATCCCCTTAATTTATATATGTGTCGCAGTATCTTTAGTTTAAGTTGTGAATAGTTGCACCAAAATAAGTTCAATATGTGAACAAATAATAAAGCTATATATATTTTAAGGATTTAATTGATAATACTTGACATATAATAATGTGTCACCATATTATTTAATGAATATGATATTTTATATATTATTAAATTTAATAAATAATGTGACAACACATCATATTAAATATTTATGTAAAATTTTTTTACACTAACTGTGTATATATATTAAACTCATATTTTAATTAATAACGAAATTGTATTAATTGTTTTGTTAAAAGATAAAGTATCCAAAGCTTCATTAAATAAGATAGTAATTATACCATAAGTAATTTTCTTTATCTTTAATAAAATATAACTGCTGTATAAGTTGAATTAATGTATTTAATACAAGTGGGGCTCAATAATAGACAATTTATTAGACATGATTTATGACTACCTCATGCATCGAATCAGAATCCATTGCAATTTTCAGCTATTGGAGGGAGTAAATTTTGGATAAAAGGATCAAAAGAAGTCATCGGATTCACACGGAATTATTAAAATTTTCATTTTATTGTACTCTTGTACAAGTACAAAGAAAAAAAAAGTGTAGCAATGAATGAATACAAAAGTTTTGGTACAAATTTGATTCTAGGCAAGTTTCAGGTCATTCCAGAAACGATGATTTAGACTGCCGACTAAGGCCTTCCTCATATCTTCAATTTACATCAAATTCCGAGTCAGAAGAGTATAAGAAAGAACATAAATTAACTAAGGTTTTTCATATAGTTATTAGCATCGATTGGATTGCTGAGATTAAGTTAAGCCAGCAAATAATTATCAAATTTGGCTTTGATTCCATCCTTTAACGTGACCACTGCAAAATGTTAATACAACATTAAAGATGCTAACAATTATAATAATATATTAAATCATTAATAATGACAAATATGAAAACGATCTATTCTTTAGCATTGTCGGTGGCATTGGTCTCACTCACACAAACTTAAAAAATATATAACCAATTAATTTTGGTCGAAAATGAGGTTGCAAAGACTTGAGGCACATTCAGACTTTGAACCCATTGACTTTTAAGTAAATCTCATCATCCTCCAAAGACCAAATGGTTTTCTATAATCCACTTCGATCCACGCCCTTCCTATATTCTTTAATTTGGTTATTGGCCAAACCTCTCCCTTTTATAATGCTCTTACAACAAACATTTTAACCAAACCAAGAATTTACATATAAAATAAACAAAATGTAAAAAAATAAAACAAAAAAAAGAATCAAGTTAAGTCACTTGTATTTTTGTTGCTTCTCACCCTACCCACAAGTTAATGAATGCCAATGGTGATGATCCTATGGTTTTTTGAATTTAGACAAAAATGTTGACATATATGAGCACGTGTAGAGCACATGGTGCAAGTTTTTCCCCATCCATAGCTGGCATTGGCAATGACACGTAGGATAATATAATACTTAACTTATACTACAACAATACAAAAAAGGGAATTAATATTTCGACTTGGATAACTACATTATTAATTATTTACTTACATTAATTACATTTCTCTAAAGATAATATTACTAGCACTTTCCATCAGTGTGATGGTGAGAAGAGTTAAGAAGAAAAAGAAAGTGGTCTCCAACCAACACCAACCCATCTCTGTTTTTTCTCTCTCTCCCTTCCTCTTCCCTTTATATTAATCTTTTCACACACCTTGAAACCTCAGGGCTCAACCTCAAAATCAGCTCTCACAGAAACTCACAGTCACTCACATTTTCAGAGGCAGCCCTTTGTTCTGATCATCATCAATCATCATTCACTGACAGAGCAATAGCAATAGTAATAGAAAAATCCTAAACAGATCAATTTCCCCCAATGGCTTCTCCACCAGACACGAGCAAAACCATAAAGCTAGAACGTTACAACAGTTACATCCGCAGAGTCAACAGCACAAAGCTCTTAAACGCTTCCTCAAAACTCCTCTTCCGCGCCACACTCCTCATAGCACTCGTCCTTGTTTTCCTCTTCACCTTCAACTACCCTCCACTCTCCGACACCACCACCTCCCACCACCACCTCCACACCACCAATTTCCTCTCCTCCGCATTCGGCGGCGGCGCCGCCTGGGAGAAGCAAGTCCGTCACTCCTCCACCCCTCGCCGACCAAACGGCATGTCGGTGCTTGTAACCGGCGCAGCCGGTTTCGTCGGTACTCACTGCTCCCTCGCTTTAAAGAAACGAGGCGACGGCGTTTTAGGTCTCGATAATTTCAACACCTATTACGACCCGTCGTTGAAGCGCGCGAGACAAGCTTTACTTTCTAAACACCAAGTGTTCATTGTCGAGGGTGACTTAAACGACACGCCGTTGCTAACGAAACTCTTCGACGTCGTTCCGTTCACTCACGTTCTCCACCTCGCCGCACAAGCCGGTGTTCGTTACGCCATGCAGAATCCTCAATCGTACGTCAAGTCCAACATCGCCGGTTTCGTGAACCTTCTAGAAGTTTCCAAATCCGCAAACCCCCAACCTTCCATTGTTTGGGCCTCTTCAAGTTCCGTTTACGGTCTCAACACTGAGAATCCGTTCTCGGAGCTTCACCGGACAGATCAACCGGCGAGCCTCTACGCCGCGACGAAGAAAGCCGGCGAGGAAATCGCGCATACCTATAACCATATCTACGGTCTTTCCCTCACCGGATTACGGTTCTTCACCGTGTACGGTCCTTGGGGAAGACCTGACATGGCTTACTTCTTCTTCACGAAGGACATCCTCCAGGGGAAGACGATTGATGTTTACCAGACGCAGGAAGGGAAAGAGGTGGCGCGTGATTTCACGTTCATTGACGATATCGTGAAAGGATGCGTAGGTGCGCTGGATACGGCGGAGAAGAGCACCGGAAGCGGCGGAAAGAAGAAAGGACCGGCTCAGTTGAGGATCTACAATCTCGGCAACACTTCGCCGGTGCCGGTGGGGAAGCTTGTTTCGATTTTGGAAGGGTTGTTGAACACGAAGGCGAAGAAACACATCATCAAGATGCCGCGAAACGGTGACGTACCGTACACGCACGCGAATGTGACATTGGCTTATAGAGATTTCGGGTACAAACCAACCACGGATCTTGCAACCGGGTTGAGGAAGTTCGTGAAGTGGTACGTTCGTTATTATGGGATTGAGTCGAGGGTAAAAAAGGAAAATCACCTTGGTAATGAGCAACCCGAGGATTCCGCTTGATTGCTACTAGCTTCACATCATCACATGCCCATCTTTTTCTTCTTTAAAAAAAAAGGAAGGAACCTTCTCATTTTTCTTGTTTTTCTTTTGTTGAATTATAATTATTATTTCTTCTTTTTTTAAAAATGTTGTGAATTATTATTGTGGTCCTCCATCTTTGATGGTTGTAGCAATATAGATATATGAATCTGCTGGTATAGAAGAAGGACATAAATGTGAAGGAAATAGAAAGCAAAAGCAAGAAAGGGAGGGAAGTGTAGATCTGTGAGCTGGGGAGGTGTAATAATGGTGGGTGGGGTCTGCTACAAAGGTAGTAGATCTCATCTTTTTTTTTAATATATTTTCAGGAAAAAAAATATGTTGTTACTTGTTATTGAACAAATTATATGTGACATCAGTAACTACTCTTTCCTTTTCCAAGCCTTTATTCGTTTATTATTTACTGTTTTTTCATTTCTTTTCCCTTCCCTTTAGCTCATCATTGGGTTTTTACTTTTCTAGATTACTACTCATTGCTTTGGCTATTTGAGATGCTTTCATGTTCATAACACTTTCTTGAGAAAATGTTACAAAACCGTGTCATGTGAATTTAGCTAGCATACCTATTTTGCTGCATATATATAGTGACTGACAGAATTGTTGGATTGTGCAAAATGACATTGGGGGCAAAAATGAGTTACTTTGCTATGAAGAAGGAAAAGACAGAAAGTGGTGGTTACTAAATGATGACATACCTAGAATGCAATATGCTGCATTGGCCTAAACATTAATAATCTATTACTGATGTTATGACTGATAAGTTTTACCAGCACTAGCTAGAAGCCTAGAACTACTCACGCGTATACGAACTAGCACTACACAACACATTTGAGTGAGTGTTCTGCTTTTCACATCGTATTCCCTTCCAAAAGTTGGATTATTTCTAGCTTTGTTTTTTTTTATACATATAATGATAAACCGTTTTCCTACGAGATAAATATGTCTAGACATAATACAGTTATGAAGTGTTTCGAGAAATACAAAACTAGTAGTAACTTTGATTTTGGTCACCCACGGGAGGTCAATTTATTTGAACTGAAAATATCTACAATATGGTAGGGTTTTATATAATTTATAGTCTTTATACTTATTTGGGTTTTATTTTAACTAAATATCTACATAAGATACCTGTTAGTTGAATATTATCAACTTCCATATTAAAAATACTTAAAGAAAGGATTTGAATTTTGAATCTTCTCTGTTCTTCAAATTATAAAATTTGGCATGTTGAAGGGGGGAAAAACATATTTTTTATCTGTAAAGATCTACATGATTGATTATAAAATCTATTAGTAATGCTTAAAAGAAACATATATCTTTCTATTTTCAACAAGATCATATCATGTGATTCAATGATGGAAATATCCAAATTCCTCAAAAAATAATAAATTTCTTTTCTAAATATATAACTTCACATCTCTAGATAATATTTATATACTTGTCATTCTCAAGTGCCTTATAAACTATTAAAAATCTTTATTCCCGATTGGTCCCAACCAATGAGGCATTGTGGTAGGAATTAGCAACAAGGACACTTCAATTCTTCCTTTTTTTTATTGTTTATATATAATAATTGCCAAACAAAGAAAAAAAGCATAATGAGAAAATAAAATAAAATAAAAACAATATCATATACATGCAAGGAGCTTATCACCAAAAAAAAAATATACATGCAAGGAAATAATTATTTCGAGGATTATTTGGGACCTTAACTATTAATCAGCAATATGAAAGTGAATTTTTTAGTGTAAATTAAAATTATGATTCATGCCACTAATTGATACTCATCACTATAAGAATTAACGGGGAAGGTTCAATTCAGCCAGTTAATGTAATATAATACAACAAAAAGGCCTTGGAAGTTTCTGGTAAGAGACAGGGTTGGAGTTGAAGACTTACGCGTACAAAAAGGAGCATTATTTATATGAGCTCTCAAGGCCTCTTAGTTGTCTCTACTCTGTGCACTAAGTCAGCATTTGGGGACTCTGATTAATTAATTAGGACTCCGATTCCTTTTCTTTTATGTTTATTATGCTTTTTACTCCATCTAGAACCCAATTAAAGTATAATATTGCGTGTGTGTGTGGGGGGCATGTAGGGGTGTTAAAGACTCGGTTCGTCACTTTGACTCATCCTACTCGGGTCGAGATTGTTCCTGTCCTACAAGAAAGAATAAAATTAGATTGGGTCTTATCGGGTTTCATTTTTTGACACGGCATCAGGTTGAGGACGGGTTCGGGTTACCCGGCCTATCATTTATATATAAATATAATATTTATTACTTATGTTTTTCTATTATGTAAAGTCCTAACCTTATTTTTTTCATTTTAGATGGAGTTTTTGAGTCTGAGTTTCCTCTATTTACCTTTAAAAATACATTTTATACATAAAATTATATAGTGATATAATGTTATTCTTGGTTTAGTAATGTCCCAAACTTTAAAAAAGTAAAAAATATTGCATACATTAAGAGATATTTTATTGTATATATGCTATTTATTAATTGTATGAACTATTTTCTTTTGAACATTGTTATATAATCATTTCATGATTATATTTAGCTTATATATCGGGTCAACCCGGTCTTGTCCTACTCAGACCCGGTCTTACTTAGACCCACACATCATCGAGTCTCTTCGGATCTATAGACGAGTTCGGGTCCATAGAATTGGCGCGGTCAAAAAATAGGATCGGGTTAAGGACGGAACCCTTCCCATAAACACCCCTAGTGGCATGGCTCTTGGAAATAATTTATCACTAATTAATGGTATTCTCATTGGTTTAAACAAAGCTAAACCTATTCGAAGAAAATGTAATTACTCCATATCTCTCATTTTATTTTGACGGTTAAAGTTACCTTACATAATGAATTAAGGAATATCATTAGATTCTAATCATATACAAATTTTTTATTAATTTATTATTATATCTTTCATCTCTCATATTAAAGTTATATCATTTAAGAAATACACATTAATTAATTAATAAGGATGGAATTAGAAAAGTACATTTAATGGTGTATTGTTATTATAAAATTATAACTAAAATGAGACAAAAAAAATGCTAAAACGTCAAATAAAAATAGACGAGAGAGTATTTTATAACCTCGTTATAAATATGGAAAAAGCTAGAGTGTCAGCCACTGATTAAGGAAAATAGAAAATTTGTATAAGATTATGTAATACTTAATATTACAAATAAAATTAATGTGATTTTCAATAAAAATATTTATAAGTTTTCCAAATCATTAAATTTGCATTTATTAGTTTTTTCTATCTTTACCCATTATAATTAATGATATTAGAGAATTTTAAAATCAATGCAATAAAACATTTTTTTAATATGCTCATATGGATCTATAAGGGGTCTTATAAATATGTAGTATTATACTCCATTCGGTCTTTTTTATAAGGTCCACTTAATCGAATAACATATACCAATAAAAATAGTTAAAGATTGTTAATTTTATTTTAGTTTTAAAAAATAATTTAATTTTCTACTTTTATCTTTATTTAATACTCTCTCCGGTACTTTTTATAAGACACACTTAACCGAATTACACATACCAATAAAAGTGGTTAAAGTTAGTTAATTTTATTTGAGTTTTAAAAAATAATTTAACTTTCTAGTTTTACTATGTGATAGTTGGAAAGACATTAAAGTTAATAAGGGTGAATAAGAAAATTGGTAATAAATGTTGTCTTGAAATTGTAAATTGCCTTATAAAAATGACCACAAAACTTGTAAGAAATGTCTTATAAAAAGGATTGAAGCTAGGGATATCATTAACTAACTCCAATATCATTTGATAGTTGGAAAGATATTAAAGTTAAATAAGGGTAAACAACGAAAATAATAATAAATGATTCCTTTAAGAGAAATGCTAGGAACACACTCTTTTGAACACTCTCTCTAATACGCGCCATGTGATTGGTTAAAATCCACATGAGTCCCACCACTTGGGAGTGGGACCCACAAATTTGGTGGGACCCATGTGAATTTTGACCAATTACATGGAGTGTGTTTGAGAGAGTGTTCAAAAGAGTGTGTTGCTAGCACTCCTCTTCCTTTAATTGTAAAGTGTCTTATAAAAAGGACCACAAAAACTTGTAAGAAACGCCTTATGAAAAGCAACGAAGGGAGTATATGACAAACTATATGTGTATTAATTAATTATCCAACCAACTCAATTAATACTCCCTCCGGTCCTATTTATAAGAACTTTTTTTAGGTGGGTCTTGGTCCTTTTTATAAGAACCTTTTCAGATTGTCCCATGCATTAATTATTTTTTGACAAAAATACCCCATTAGTGGAGGTAGGTGCGTAATTAATTAGTAGAGAAAGTATGACACAATTGAGTAGTTAAGTGGAAAGAGAAAGATAATGTGTATCAATAAATTCAAGGGTAGTTTAGGAAATATCATACACATTCTTGACAAATTTATTGTAATTAACTAAATTAACCAACTTCCTTAATCTGTGTGATATAGTTAAAAGGTTCTTATAAATAGGACCGGAGGGAGTAATGTTTAAGGCCGATAAAAGTTAAGAATATCCATATCCTATAATTTGCTATGTGATGTAGGTGTTCAATTGTGACCACATAAATACATATATATCAAATGTTGTGGTTCAATTGGAAGTCAATATTGAGACAGTGGGAAGAGCTCCAAAATTTGATTTCCATTAAACTCACTCTTAAAGAGTGACAAAGAATCTTAACCGTAACTAACTCGAGAACAATATGGCCGTTGATAATGGGAATACATGTATGTAGTTAATACCAAAAAATAAATACATATATACTAACAAGTTATAAAATTATCAACATCTCAATCATTAATAGCTTATTTGAAACTACATCAAAATGGCATTGAATTCACATTTACAATGACATACTATTAATATTATTAACTTTTACCTAAACATACCTTGAACTCTATATCTATCGTGTTACCCAATTCGCTTAGTTTTTTAACTAATGATTATAATTTCTCACTTTTGTTTTCTAAAGTGAATCTCTCATTTCAATCGGTTTATGTATATATATATATATATAGAAGTGAAGTTCATGTGGCTTTATCTCAAACCTGCACAAACTTTGCCACGATTAGCAAGTTGTGGGGCACTAGTAAAGAGTTGTCCCGGCTAATGCATGTGACAAAGCTTAATTAACTCTGTTTTTTCATGTAGCATAATTCACATGGTCATTATTATCACCAAACACCCAGTTCTATGATTCTATCATCTACATCAGCAATGAGAAGGAATTTAACGAAGGGATCCATATATAAGTGAATATTATTTATTACAAAAACAAAGGTTAGGTAACGTTTCAACTGGAAAGAACTACAATGTATAAATAAGTATAGGTAAGGTAAGTCAATGGGATGGATCCTTTAATTTGTACAATGTCCGTGTGAGGAATGACGACCAAATTAGAGTGCATCATTGTCCAACTACACAACCAAAAGAATGCCGTATAAACCAAAACATGACCACTCCTTTTCTATTCTATTTTTTGTAATAAGCTAGGCCCAAATTTTGACCAAATGGAAGAGAGATCTGAGCAGATATACATAGAGGAGACATAAGGTTTTGTCAGTGACACAATTTGAATGCTAAGACGCGTGGATTCTGCAATATTCTAGCTAGTGCCTTTAACTTATTCACTGACTGGATCCAAAGTCACAGCTAACGCGAGACAGGGTACTATTATATTTAGATGGAAGACTCAATCAATTGTGACATGAACCATGAATCTTGTAGCTAGAAATTTGGCTATATATAAGTTAATTGACACTGAAATTTAGTCATGGTTAATAATAATAATAATAATAATAATAATAATAATAATAATAATAAGGTTAAATTAAGAGTAAACCACCACTTTAGTCCATGAAAGTGTGGTCAACTATCAATTTAGCCCCTAAATTGAAAAAACTGTCAATTTAGTCCCTAAAAATGTTAAACGTCGGTCAGTTTAGTCCTTTTGTTTCACATTTTGTTAACTAATGCACATTAACAAAAGGACTAATCCGACCGACGTTTAACACCTTCATGGACTAAATTGGTAGTTTTTTTAATTCAGGGACTAAATTGACAGTTGACCACACTTTCAGGGACTAAAGTGGTGATTTACTCTTAAATTAATCAGTAGATCCCTATAGTTTCATTAAATTTTTAATAAGGTTCCTGTAGTTTAAAATGATTCAAAATAGTCCTTATAGTTCTAAATATATTTTAATTAAATCCCTAGATACTAACCGCGTTAAGCTCCTTTAAATTTTTTTTCCATTAGAAAGGTAGGAATACAAAGGAAAACATTGCTCACAAGTCACAACTCAGCACTGTGCGCGGCATTGATTTGGGGTTGAAAACATTAATCTGGGCCATTAGAAAGGTAGGAATACAAAGGAAAACATTACAACTTTATTGCCTAATATGCAGCTTGGTTGTGTCTGCATAGATAACTTACTATGTTGATGAAAATTCCAAAGACGGAAGGGTTCTTCATTAGAAACTTTAGACCTTGAATATATAACTTACTAGCTTTGTTGCCACTTTCCATATCATTCATTTTTATGTCAATATATACATAAAAAAATGTCATGTCATCTCTTTATAAAAAGCCATGTCAGTAAAATTTAACGAAACTTAAACGGTGTTAGTGTTCAGGGATTTAATTAAAAAAATTAGAATTATAAAGACTGTTTTAAATCATTTTAAACTACATGGACCTAATTAAAAATTTAATAAAACTATAGGGACCTATTGATTAATTTAACCTAATAATAATAATAATAGTTATACATATAGAAAATCGAATCGATTTTTCTTTGACTTGGAAGATAAGACTACCGTTAAGTTTCGTAATAAATAAATTTGTGTAATCTATCAATATTTATATCTATACCTAAAATTCACTTGAACACAAAATTAAATATATATTATTATTGTTAAGTTTTCAGTTTAACAATTTAAATAATTATTATATTAAATATCTATTTTAATTCTTTTATAAAATGGATGTAACGACTCCTATTTGGTGGCTAATCATTAGCAACTAGGGGTGTTCATGAGACGGGTTGAGACGAGATTTATTTGTCCCTAACCCGACCCTAATTTTTGACCGGGCCAATTCTATGGACCCGAACTCGTCCATAGACCCGAAGAGGCCTGATGATGTGAGGGTCTAAGTAAGACCAGGTGTGAGTAGGATAGAACCGTGTTGGCATGATATATAAACTAAATATAATCATGAAATGATCATATAACAATGTTCAAAAGAAAATAGTTCATACAATTAATAAATATATTGCATATAATAGAATATCTCTTAATGTATGTAATATTTTTTACTTTTTTAAAGTTTGGGACATACTAAACCAAGTATAGCATTATATCACTATATCATTTTATGTATAGAATGTATTTTTAAAGCTAAATAGAGGAAAATTATATTCAAAAACCCTATTTAAAATGAAAAAAATAAGGTTAGGACTTTACTTAATAGAAAATCATAAGTAATAAAAGTTATATTTATATATAAAGGACGGGTCGGGTAACCCAAAAGTTAACCTGAACCCGTCCTCAGCCCGATGTTGGGTCAAAAAATGAGACCCGACCCAATTTGATTTTATTCTTTCTTGTAGGACAGGAACAAACCCGGCCCGAGCAGGACGGGTCGGGACGGGTCAAAGAGATAGACCGGGTCCTGATTAATTGGTTAATTAGGATAAAAAAATTAATGGTTAATTGGTTATCAACTAATTGAATTTTAATAATGGATTTTAAATAAAAAATAAAACAAGTTTTACTAAAAATCTCTTCTATTAAATAATTTTTTGTCTTAGCAGGTAAGAGAAAAAAGATATATAAAAACATTACAAATGTATAAATTAAAATTTATTGATTAGTTGAAAAACACAAAAATAAATGGTATTTATGAAAAGTAAAAAATTATATATTATTACTTTTTTTAACTTGCATATTGTAATGATTTTATAAAAATTAGTCAATGGGAGTTGTATCTCCTTCATATAATGATTTTTTTTTAAAAAAAAACTATCAATTTAATTTTAACTCCATTTACACCTTTTATTTTGAGAATAAAATATTTTTTTATAAATATTTTTTATGTAATGACAATAAACAAAAGTGATGAGCAATCATTAGATTATGTATGGTTATATTTAGTAAAATTTATATTTTATCATAAATAAATATTATATATTGTATTATTAATTGAGAATAACATCACATTAAGGATTGAAATTTTTATTATTATGAAGGACAACAAATATGTGCGCGCATAATTACTCTAATATTGCAACCAATTATAAAGTTACGCAAAAGATCATGCAAAATATATATATATATATATATATATATAAAAGGGTTTAGTGAACTTCTTTTATACAGTTACATTTTAAAATATTTAATTTTTAATAATAATCTAACTAAAGAGGGTAATAATTTTGTTTATTAAATATGATGAGAAATATTCAGACTAGATAAAAAAATTTTAAATGATTAATTTAATATAATTTTTTATTATAATTAGTTATAATTATTTTATTATGTTATATAATTAATATAATTTTATTTCTTAATATTATTTTTTATATATTTAAGTTACAATAACTTGCACATATTTTTAAAAAATTTATTTTATAAAATATTATAAAAATACAATATAGATAAAATCATATGTGTATTATTCCTAGTGTATTATATATGTGATTTGATCAAAATTTACCTCAGTACTGTTATGTGGTATAAATGCGATGCTTTATATTATTTCATCTGTCCCTTATTATAAAATCATTTCAACCGTTTCACATAGTTTAAGAAAAATTGGTTAATGTATTGATCTTTTAAAAAAAAATAATAGCATTGCAAATATACCTCTATTTAAAAGTTACTATATTTTAGAGACATAACTGTGACATGGTGGAAGACTTCAAAAGTCGCTTTCCAATGGTATAGTTGAGCATGTGGGTAAAACTTCATTAATTATTCACACTCATCAATATATAAGAATAAAAAGAATTGAATATTAATGAAGGGTAAATATGGAAAAATCATTAATTTACCTATAAATCTGCAAAGGGTCTGATACTAAGGGACATCCAGTTCTTTTAGCTAAAGTATTAATAGTGATTTTGTGCAATTCTTCTCACATGATCACATGCTTTGTTGATGACCATATAAATGAATATTGTGTGTATTTAGTACGACATTTTCGCCAATTTATGAGCTAATTATAATTAATGATCTTTGTGTGATCCAAGATTCAGCAAAAACTTGATTAGGTAACATATCAAAGATGAGTTGTCTATTTCCCTCTATCGGTATGCATTTAAAGAATCAACATTTAAAGAATCAACAACAATTAACTGAACTACTAATTTTCAATTTGTGCCAAAATCAATCCCTCCACCCTTTATCATGTTTTGATGTTTTATACTCCATCAGATCCTATTTATAAGAGAATTTTTGAAACTTTTATATAGTCCCCAAATAAAATATACAAACCTAGAAGCATTTTATATTTTTTTTCTCATATATATATTCTTGTTGACCATTAAAATTTTTAAATTGACACAATTATCATGGTAGTAGAATTTATTTTTAAATAGAGACAAACTTGTAATCTCGTAAAGTAATTTTTTAAAAATCAATACATTAATTATTATTTTTAATATATGTGATTTAATCTGAATTTTCTTATAAATAGGATTAGAGAAATTACTAATTAAGCATTGATATGCATTAAGCTATTTATTGAATAAGTAAGACTTAAATATCTTTTAGGAATTACAACATCACTCTTCTTTTATATTGTCATATTTTCTCAAAAATTTTACACTAATTTATGGATTTAGCTCCTCTAAATTAAGATGGTCCCTTGTCAATGCTTACTTTATCCTCAACAGTGAGAGAATATAAAATGAAAAATGTAGCTATGATTTTTTATTGGATAAAAAAAAATGGAAAATGGAAGCTTACCTTATCGTTAAATTTATATAATGGACCAGTGCCTAAATTCAATTGGAATTTTGTCTCCATCATCGATTCTGATTAGTGACTTTGAAGAGTAGATATATAGAACAAGCCCGAAACCCAAGGAGTGCTGATCCATGGTAACCTTGTCCAATGAATCAATGGAGTTAGGAATTAGGACGTCTTGCTCCTATATTATATTTTTAAAACTAGTTGACTACCAAGGTCTTCAAATTCTTTTCAGTTGAATATCACATATCTTCAAGAAGATTGGTGATAATCATTAACAAATAGCTTAATTTTATTAATTAAAGGAAATTTTGTCAAAATAACTTAATTTTCTATACGATATATAGAAAGTTCTGACTTCCCATGGTACATATCAGCGTGCAGCTCGACCTTTTAGTACCCGTTTGATTTAAATTCTAAACCATCCAGAATCAATTCTGCAGAATTATTTTAAATTACTTTCGTCCAACGTACTTCGTAAAGCGTGTATTATCCATCTCAACCATTCATTTCTAAAATCAATTCTACTCAACTGTAAATCAAACGGACCCTTAGTCGGTGAGGGCTAGAAGCTAATTGATCAGTAATTTTTTTAAATTTAAATGAGCGGATGGTATCACAGTTTAAAATAGGAAAAAACCTCCGAATTTAAAAAACATTTACAGAGATAAGTACATTTATCTCACCCCAATAAAACGAATGGAAATTTGAACCTACTACTTATTAAATACGACACCCTATATTATTCCACTCCATATTAGAAGCTAATTTATATGATCAGTAGAGTGTATATATATATATAAAAGGTAATGTCAACGCAAATGTCTCTTCTTTTATTTTGCAGGTTCTTTTTTCTTCATATTTTAATGTGTGCAAGGGAACCACCTAGCAAAGGATCACAAAACAGTTTACCTTAATAAAATAATTGTAATTATATAATATGAAGCTTGAAAATTAGTTGCAATTATGCCAAACTCTGCTTTTATGGTTCTAAACGCGTGAGATCTAGCTAGAAAATTTTCTAGCAATAACACAATGAAAATGCCTCTCTTTTTACTTCACTCCTTGATCATTAGATAAAAACACGAAACTATTAACCAAAATAATTACTAACTATCGGAATAAATTTTAAATACAAGATAAGTCCATATAAATATCTTAATTAAAGTTTATCACATGTCAATTAAGAGGCTGATTGGTGACAGAAAGGTTTATATTTTTCAAGTAAAGTATTGATGTGATAGCAGGTAATGAAATTTTCGCTTGAAAGGTACATTAGTCCAGCTCAATAACACAACACAAGGCAACTGGGATGGAATATGCTTGATTTCAGGATAAAAAGGTGCTAAATTATGAGATAATTCAATTGGACAGATAACAATGAACAAATGAATTAATGTTACATAAAATTTTACACCATAGTCGTGTCCACTTATCAGTGATTAGCAAGGTGTTGGGGTTTGTGTGGTGTTGGTTCAATAGAGAGGGACAAATTTGGGAATTGAGAGGGACAAAGACACCCCAACAACCACGTTTTGCAAGTGCAATCTCGTTGAAACAAATTTGATGAAACAGTAGCTTTTGTTTTCACTAGGGTACACAAGCACATGCCCCCACATTAGAGTGACATGCCACTTCAAACTCTTACGCCATACTGTTTGACCTATTTTTAGGAATTTATGACTGCTCACCGACACTGAGTAGGCCTTCATCTCACAAACGCCACTAAATATTAACCCAAAAAACAAATAATGGAAGATTGAGAATTTTCTTTTGAAATAAAAACTGAAAACAAAAAGAAATGGTCTTTTTCTTGGCAGTTGTGTGTTGATTAATGATTTCTCTTCTATTATTAATAGCACAGACCTTATGTTCAGAGATCCATTGCTTCCGGATAAAGGTTAGTGAGATTTTTTATTCTTGATGGGTTTTGGGACTTTAATGGTTGGAGAATAAACCCAAAGTAAAAGTCCTAATTCATCATGTATGTGTTTGCCAATCTTTTTTATATATTGATCAAAAAATAAGAAATATATCAATACAAAATTCTAAAATTTTTCACGCGTATATAGTGTACCAACTTTCTTTCCACTTTTATTATCTCATTTATACGTCACTACACACCCTTACAAGCTTTGGGGTTCCGAAAAATGTGAATGTAGATGCAAAATTGCAATACCACATATCTATAAATAGTTGAATACATCACACTGAACAGAAATTTGTCTTATTATTTGGCCGTGCAAAAATAGTGATATTTTTCTTCTGTTTTTTTGGTCGAAATAGTGATATTTTTTTCTGAAATATGTGCCTACGAAGCTCATGATTCAGGCCCATGAAATTGAACTGCATATACAAGTTTCTTTTTTTTATGGTTTAAGAATATACAAGTTTAGAATCTCTCAAGAGGGTTTCAATGTTTTATAAGGCCCAAAAATAACAATAGTAGCAAACCCACGTCTAGAATTGAACTGAATATACAAGTTTAGGCCCATGAAATTGTTAACAAAAAAAAGGCCCATGAAATTGAACTTAATATACAAGTTTTTTTGGTTTAGAAATGTACAAGTTTAGAATCTCTCATATTTCAAAAAAACATAAGTTTGGAATCTCTCAAGTGGGTTTCAATATTTTACAAGGCTCTTTTTTTTGGGGTCAAAACAAGGCTCTCTTTTTGTCAACAATATATTTTACAACGCTCAACATAACAAACAGTAACAAACCCACGTCTAGAATTAGGACTGGGCCCAAAAAAAAGTAGTACGGCAGACAAGTTATTTCATCGCTAGTAAAAACTAAACCCAATCCATTTCTCAAAACAATAACTGAGAAGATGTAAACTCAGAAAGTGTAATTAATTGTAATTAAGAAACCACGCGAAAGCTGCTTTTTGGCCCAGCATCTTTTTTTTTTTCAGTAATGCAGTTCACCGTTGACAAAAAAAAACCACGCGAAATAAAGTTAACTCCTTACACAACTCAGGAACTTTGGGAGTAGCAACTCATGAATATACATGATAATGATAAAATTGTATGAAATACAGTGGGAGATTTCACATCAAAGAAAATAGAGTATAAAATAACATTTATAATGATATAATTTATAATTATAATTGTAATTGTAATTGTAACAAGATGCACACAGATTTCAGCATATAAAGGTGTTAAAACATTTGGGATAATGGACAGTTTTTAATTTTATTTTTTAAAAAATAAAATGAAATATTTACAACTCAACTGAAAACTAAAATTAAAAGACTTGTTTTGAAAATGAAATTTAAAAAATAAAAAACTGACAACCACCAAAACGAGGCCTTAATTATTAAGTTTTTTTTATCACCAATTATACAACCCAAATCTATATCTCTTGTATTTATTTTTTTTGTAAACCATAGGATTGGGGCTTCCTCACCCCAAATCTATATCTCTTGTATTTATTGTAGCAGGGTGTAAGTTACTGGTTGCATGTATACATAAATATTGAACTCACCTTTACTAAGACAAATTTATTATTTATCGTGTAACTAGCAAGACACTAGTTTTTTTTTAAAATTTGATAACGAAAGCATTCAATAATCATTTACACTCACGGTCATAATAAAAAGTGGTAGTGTCAAGCTATTTTCTCATGCCATGCTAACATTTTAGAATTACTTAAACCAATTAAGATCGTACCGTTTTATTTTAAGAGTTCTTTTTAAAATAAAATAATATATAGTGATCATTGAAAAGTAATTCGAAATCCAACCATCCTCCAAGGTTAACCAAAAAAAAACTAAAAAGATAATTACGACATGCACATAACAATAATAGATCAAAACAAAAGCTCAAAGAATATTACAGCATAACAACCAAGAAATGCTAAAATAATCTTTTAACATGTCACTAATACTGATTTATCACTTGACCAGCAAGCTTCATTGAATTTTTAGTCATAACCAGGAGAACTGAAAACAGTAAAAAAGGCACAAGGAATTAAAAGATTGGATCACCAACCACCCCTACGAGAATCATCACCATAACCACCACCAGGAGATCGAGGTCCAGAAGGTCTATCATTTGCATAGGACACCCGAATGTTTCGCCCATTGAGATCCTAAGGAACCAGAGCATGTCAGTCAACTAAAAATGACTAACAACAAATAACAAAGTTAAATACAAACAGAAAAGCTGTCCAACCTGTCCATCCATGGCAGATAGTGCTGAACTTGCTGACTCATCAGTGGAGAAGTTGACAAATCCAAATCCCCTTGATCTTCCAGTGTCTCTATCAGTGATAACCCTTGCTGTGAAACAGACACAAAAGTATGAATGAGTATGCCAAAAGCCCCAAAACCAAAAATGGGACCAGTCAGATTTCTTTGAGGTGCAGGCTAATCTCACCAGTCACCTCTTCTAATGCTTATTCCAGTTTTAAAACTAGTAAAACCAAGATATTTTCACTCGAATGCACCAGCTCCAAGAAAATTTACATAACTCTTTAACAATAAGACAAAGATGCCATGCCATCTATGATTATAAGAATCATATCCAGGTGAAATTCCCAGAAAGAGAATGTCAGAATATTTTCTTTAATTCTGCATACAGCCAAGGAAGATCTAATAGTGCATCTAAATGTCAATTCAATGTTCTAACGATGCCAAAGGGAGTGGAAAACACATTGTGAACTGAAGATAACATATGACTGAAATTAAACCATATAACTGCAATAAAGCAAGCTGAACTCACCCTCAACCACATCTCCAAAGCTTGCAAATGCATCTCTAAGAGACTGGTCATCAACTCCGTATGAAAGGCCTAAAACAGCAAACACCAAAATAATAAAACTTAAGAAAATCAGTGCACCATTGTGGTTTGTATCCAAAACTACCTCATAAACAAAAGTCATTACAATACCTCCAATGAAAAGCTTGGATGAAGACATGGAGCGAATGTAATTAAGCATGGATGCAACAGGTACTTGTCTGCTCTGAGGAGCACTCTGCCTCAAGAGGTTTCCAACCTTACTACAGAATGCCATTGTGATTGCTGTTTTCAGAGTTCCTGATACCAACAACAAGACCAGTATGATCACAATCACAAGAATAAAAATACATCACCATGCTTTGCTTCCCATAACAATAGATGACATCGGATTCACTAAGGGACACACAAAAACTAAACAAATTTTGCCTATCTCCTTTTAGGCATTTTCAACTCCATTTGGAAGACAAAAAACACAAAAATAATGGCAAGTGAGAGATAACACAAACAAGCAAGAACAGTGATGGATATAGCAAAGAAATCAGCAACTTCAACAAAGGAACATTATCACCAGAAAGCATTTTCTCCCTGTCACTGGCTCAATAGCATAAAGCCCCGAAGCCAACTGAGAAAAAACCCTAATAGCTCATACAAACATCGACGCACATTTCAATAAAAACCCAGTGAACCCCAAAAAGAGCAGAGGAAACCACGAACGAACCAACAAAAAATTGGGAAACAGAAAAGGAAAATAAGAACTCACAGAAAAATGCATCAAAATCAGATGTAATTTTGCTTTGGAACCCAAATTAGAGAATTGAGGAAGAGAATTACCAGAAAGAAGAGTGAAGAGTGAAGCGGCTAGGGTTTTAGCTCAAATATCACACTCGTGTAGTCATAGGCAGAGAAAATATCTTCGCTTTTATAGAGGGAAGTGGTATTCAGGGTTAGAATCGTGTACATGTAAGTCTATATTTTATAGTTGCAACTGCCACTGTTGTGTGATGTTTATTGGTTGGTTTCGCTCTTTCTTCATTGACTTTCAACACTCACAACTTTATCATTTATACCACGAATACGCTTATCTATCATATGAATGATTTACGAAATACGTTGAACGGAAATAATTTAAATTTAATTCAGTGAAATCATAATTTTAAAGTGTGTCAACGTTAAAACAAACAGGCATAACGAGCCAACTTGCTCAAAAAAATTCTTTTCTCATTCCCCTTTATTTATTCACACTCCATCTCATTTTTTAATTGATTTTAAATATTTCCACACAATTCTGGAAGTAAATTTAATAAAAAAGTTCATTTTTCAAAAATTCATTTTTGAAAGCGTATTTATTGAAAATATTTTCTAAAATTAATTTCCGAAAACTAAATTATTAAAATAAAATTAAAAATTAATTTCTAAAAGTATTTTCGACATTAATTTACTTCTAGAAATTAGTTTATAGAAAAATCCATAAACTAATCTTCGGAAACCTCCAAATTTGTTAGTGATTTTTTTCGTCTCTAATCTAACTTTGAAAAAAAAAACCCTCCTTTAAATGACACGGCTCTATCATTTTCATTCATCACACTGGTGGGGGAAAGGGGTGAAGTAGGATAGGTGTGGGAGTGGGCTAGCGACTTATGTTTTAAAAATCAAACCTATAACATCCCAAAACTAGGACCTAGAGAATATAGATGAAGTCTTAGGTTGTGAATCCCACCAAGTGAAGGAAGTTAGCATAGAAGAAGAATTTAGGATTTGGGGTAAAATAAGAGAAAAGATCGGGGATTTATTTAGAGTTTAGAGTGTTAGAGGGAATTGAATGAAGGAATCAAGAGTTAAGCTCAAAATACCCACTTTGAAAAGACTTAAGGGAAACCAAGTTAAGATTCGAAATGTAAACTATAGAGGTGAAGGAGATAAGAGGGATAGGCTTTGATTAAGGAAATTGGAGTGAATTGATGAGTTATAACATGGTTCACGTGAAGTGTACCCTGTTGGACTTCAATCAAGGTTGTTGCTTAATTTTGGATTTTAAGTCTAATGACCTTTGTGCACTAATTCGATGATATCTAAAGTTATAGGTGTCTGATTTAGGTGATTCAACTTGCATTAGAAAGCTAAGATTCGGGGCTTCAGTTTGATATGCTACACGATAGTATTCCGGACTCAATTTCACCTCCAAACAGGCTCATTCTCGCTCAAGCCAGAAATCTTTCGCTTGAGCGAAAATATCAGTAAAACAGAGGATTTCGTTTCTGGTTTTCTCGCTTGAGCGAGAAAAAACTCGCTTGAGCGCAATTGGGGGAATTTCAGAGTTTGCTCTCTGACTTGGTCTTGCTCAAGCGAGAATATCCTCGCTTGAGCGAGAACATGCGACCAGAGAAGGTTTTAAAGGCTTGCTTGAGCGAAAACGCGCAGATCCAGATTTTTAAAACATATTTTTGGGCTTTTGCTCTCATTCCTTTCCATTTTCTCCATTTTTAGAGAGAGGAACTAGAGGGAGAGAGGGTGATCGAAGGAGAGAAGCTTGGATTGAAGCCCCCACACCAATCAAGGAGCTTGGATCATCATCTTCAACCCCCTCATCTTCTCCATTTCTTGATTTGAGGTGAGTGTGGTTCACCCACTCACTTTCATTCTTTTATGAGATCCTATGAATACCCCCTATTCTTACTTCCCTTACTTATGTTGCTTGATTTTGGTTGATTAGAGATGAATCTAGGGTAGATGGTTGGATTGAATGTTTGAAATGCTTATGTTGTTCTTGCCCTAGGTTTGAAAGTTAGGGTTTCATGATAGTATTGATTATGAAGTTTTGAATGTCATGGAATTAGCATTGATCCTATGTAACATGTATACATTCCATGAACTATGTTCTCACATTGAAAAACCTATTCATGTATAAATGTTTTCATGGGCCTTTGGCTAAGAGGAATTTCATTGGTCTATGGACCAAAGAGGGGTCTTCGGACCAAAGAGAAATCTCATGGGTCTACGGACCAAAGAGGGGTCTTTGGACCAAAGAGGAACAAGAGGAACGAGGTAATTACATTAACCTCTAGGCCAAGGGGTGAATGGGGATCCTCAATTAAAAGGAATTACATGCATATTATCCTTGTTTGATAATAAAACTTAAGAGGGCGGCCCTGGACGACGGTCCTTGGTCACATGGTCGAACGCTCAAAAGACGTAACAATGAAAAGACACCCTTGGTGTGGATTAAACACTAGATTGCTCCTTGTGGGAGGATTTGATTGATTTACTTGTTATGATATGCATGATTATATGATTAGACAATTACTTGTCGAGGTGTTGCATTTCCATTTGCCTGTAATCCCTACATTGTATGCATGATCGCATTCACTGGGACGTAAGTTTCACCACACGTTGTGAATTTCATCTTAGTGTGCAGGAAGTTATGTCAAAAGTAGAGCCAGACGACTTGAAGGCTTAACGGCGGGATTGGCCCTCCAAGTGGCCTATGCTCTCTTAGGGAGACTTGTAGTATAATTGTATGATGTTAATTGGAAATTCCATGTGCAATAGTGATGTTGTATTTGAAGCCACCGAGTGGCGTTTAAAATATACACTTGAGTTTTGTATGGTTGACTTCTGTTTATGTAGACCTTGGATTACTTAAGCATATTATTTGGTTGATTGTATGTCGATATCAATAATGGCACGAAATAATTTCATAAACTTGAAAATGTGTCTCCAATGAACATTATTTCTAGGTTCACGGAATTAGGACGTTACAAAACCGGTCGGTTAGACCAGTTGAACCAGGAACAAAACACTAAATCGGATCGGTTCGACCTTCATAACCGACAGTCTGAAAATCGGAATGAAACTATTCGAAGTTTTTGTTGCAAATTGATTGAGTTTTTTTGAAAAAAAAATTATTAAATGGTTTTGTTGGGTGTTAAAGACATGTCCTCCTACTTACAACAACGCATTGACAACCACTTGTTCAAGAAGGTTCTTGTTATAGGACGTTCATAATATTTACATCAACACATTTTGAATGAAATTTAAATTAACAATTATTTACTTTTATATTGTATTTATATATTTTATATTTATCTACGTTATCTTAAAATTGTATTTAACATAACTTTTATAATTTTGTGTTAATTTGTTTTAATATATTATATAAAATTAATAAATATATATTTATTTATTACCGATTCGATTACGGTTCAACCACAGTTAGACCAACGAATCGTAAATCAATACCTTTACCGGTTTAATGACCGGTCCGATTTTAAAAATATTGATTACGATAATGTTTTAAAACCCGAATGGGTAATTAAACGGGTGAAGTCATTGGTTCACGATTCATTGCTTCAATTGTGATTGACCCAATTATAATTAAATAAATATTTTTAATATTATATAATAGGGTTAAATATGTTTTTGGTCCCTAAACTTTCACTTAAATCTGGGTTTAGTCAGGACTAATTTCAATGATTTAAAAACGTTATGGACCAAAAACAACAAAAAAGAAAGATTAGGGACCAAACCCAGATTCAGGTTTGGTCCCTAAACTTTCACCTGAATTTGGTTTTGGTCCATAATCTATATTTTTCGTTGTTTTTGGCCCCTAACGTTTTCAAATCATTGAAATTAGCCCCTGCCACATCACCCCTGTATTTAACAAAGTTGATGGCAGGGACTAATTTCAATGATTTGAAAACGTTAGGGACCAAAAACAACGAAAAAAACGATTAGGGACCAAAAACAAATTCGGGTGAAAGTTTAAGGACCAAAAACATATTTAACCCTATATAATAATAACTCAAGTAATAAAATAACACAAAATCACAAAAAATAAAAGGGTTAAATATGTTTTTAGTCCCTGATGTTTTGCTCATTTTTTGTTTAAGTCCCTAATGTTTCAAAATTTTTGTCTAAGTCCTTAATGTTTTACAAACCTATGTTATGAGTCCCAACCGTCAAGTCCGTCTATATCATTGTTGCCTCCGTTTATTTAAAAACCTCTGTTTTTTTTTGCCTAATGTTGTAAATATAAGTCAGGGACAAGAAGGGAGTCAACAATGATATAAATGGACTTGACGGTGGGGACTCATAACAAAGGTTTTTAAAACATTAAGGACTTAGACAAAAAAATTGAAACATGGACTTAAAAAATGTGCAAAACATTAGGGACTAAAAACATATTTAACCCAAAATAAAATAAATAAAATTGAAAATTAATATAAATGATTGGTAAAATATTATATATCTATGTGCAATTCTTAAAAATGTGTCTTTATCTATCTCAAAAATATTTTAGATTAAATAAAAAATAAAAAATTGGAACTTTTTGAAAAAGGATTGGTTCAAACTAGTTTTTAGCACCAGTTTTGGGGCGGTTCAACCAATTTTTTTTGGGGCAGTTCAACCAAATTTTTTTTTCTCCAGTTTTCACTCGTTTTGAAAGATGAACCTTAATATTGAAATCTCTAAAATTGAACTTGAGGTTCTAAATCATGAAAGTAGATCATTCTCATTGAATTATCATATAACTTAAAAGGTTTGAGGCGATTTAACTACCACGAAAATAGGAGTTGGTCTAACCAAATACATTATTGAGATTCTGAAAGGAACCAATAATTACCTTAGGATAGTTCACCTTCAAAATAAAATAACTTAATAAAAATGGTCATCTTTACATATCTGTTGGAACTCATTGTAGTAAATTCTAATTCCAGGAAACTTTTTTATTTGATTTCATATAATTTAATAATTAGATTTCCTTTTATTTAATAATGTCCTTCTATTATTTGCTTTAATAATTATATTTCTTTTATTTATTCTTTAACCAAATCTTTTATCTTTATTTATTTCAAATCTAATTGGGTGCGTTTAGATAACTTAATTGTGGATAATAGGTAGTCAACACTACAATCCCTGTGGAGACTGTATCTTTTATATTATTACTTGACCAAATTGTGCATTTGTGATTGCTATTAGAAGGTTGAAGGTAGAGCAGGTTGACCCACTTTACCACTCCTACTTTGGAATGAGTCATTTTTCTTTTTCTTTTATTGTATTTTCATATTTTCATGTCATGACATTTCCCCTAATATTTAAAACTTGTTTATTTATATATAGAGGATGTATCTAGTGAGAATTACCATCTTATGTGAAAATTAGAATGGTTAATTTTAGCCATTAGATTAAATTTTGTGTAAGTATATAAATTTTTATCAAGGGTCAAAAGCATCCCCAAGATGTCTTCCATAAGGTTTTCCTTAAAGGAGTAATCATTCAAAGATGGATAGTTGTCCTTAGTAGTGATAACACTATAAGAATAAAATAAAACAGACGAATGTTTTAAAGAATCAAAAAGTCAAAAAATAACTTCCTCATCATCTAATCTCAAAGTGAGTTTTCCTCGTTGGACATCAATAATAGTCTTGTCAAGGGCTAAAAATGGTCTCCCCAAAATAATAGTGACCACATCATCCTCTTCCATGTGCAGCACAATAAAATTAGAAGGGAATATAATCTTGTCAACCTTGACAAGGACATCCTCCACTATGCCTCTAGGATATGTGATTGATTGATTAACAAGCTAGCTACAAAGAAATAGTTGTAGGTTTGAGCTCTTACATACCTAACCTTTTAAAAATAGAGAGAGGAATTAAATTAATACTAACACCCAAATCACACAAAGCTTTATCAAAATAAGAGTTACAATTAGAAAGAGGGCTAGTAAAACTCCCAGGATCATCACACTTTGGTTGCAATTTCTTTAAAAGAATGGTTGAGCACTCTTCATTTGGATTAAAATCACATTTCCCTTATTCTTGTCTCATGTCCCTGTCCCCCCAATCATTGTTTGACACGTCAATTAAATTTCCACCTCAAATTTCATTTAATTTTTGTTAAGTCTCAGAATTAATTTATGTAAATGAAATTAGATTCCAGACTCATTATTCTTAGTTTTAATGATCAACAAATTAGATTAAATAGAAACGGGTTCTACTGAGAAAGGTATTGTCTTTTGTATTTTAGGAATCCTGAAGAAGCAATTCTCAGAAGAAGATCAACATGTCGAACCAGAAGATGAAGAAAGGAGCAAGAATCAGAAGAAGGAGAATGGGACAAGAAGAAGAAATAATATCAGCACAGAAGAAATGAAGAAGAAAGCCATCAGAAATCAACAACTAAAAGAAGAAGAACTACTGAAGCAAGCTGCTGAAAAAGAAGAAAGAAGCAACCAGCTGAAGTAGAAAGAAGCAACCAACAGAAGAAGAAAGAAGCAACCATCCAAAGAACGAAGAAGAAGAAACTTGATGCTCATAAAGAACAAAGAAGAAGAAAGAAGCAACCATCTGAAGAAAAGAAGAAGAAACTTGCTGAAGGAATGAACTCGTTGAAAGCGTCTCCAAGATGAAAAGTTAAAATTGTTGGAGTCAATCAACCTTCTGAAAGTATGTGTGCACAATGAAGTCAAACCTACTGAACACATACTCACTGATGACATGGCATTTCAAACCCTCTGAAGAAGAAGAAGCTAGAAACGCCATGCTACTCTCTGAAGACTTGTGAGTCAATATGGATGATATATTAAAAGACTCAAGTTTCAGCAAAGATTAAAGGTGAAGCTGAATTTGTGCAAAGAAAAACAAAGGCCTTCGGGCACAGCTTCATTTCCCGACATAAAAGAGGAAGCCTATTGCAGAAAAATGAATAGAGGTCAGAGATAGAGTCAGCGCTGCTGCAACACCTACTTTGTACCATCTCTGTAATACGTTATCAGAGGCATGCACCTCAAGTGAGAAGAAAAGCAGAACTCACAACGAAATAAAGGAGAAGTCTAACGGGTCTTAGCATTCCGCCTCCTTATACTCACAGAGAAGAGAAAGAAAGAAGAAGAAGAGAGAGGAATATCAACTTGCTGAAGACGAAGAAAATCTCTTAAGATTAAGAGCCTATCTACTGTGTGTCAGAACTAATTCATCTGCACACCTAATCCTCTTAAGTCAGCAGCTACCGAAAGAGAAGTTATTTCACAACGGCTCTTAGAGCATTAATCATTTCTTCTCAACGATATAATTGAGCAATCTTCAACGGCTATATTTCCAGAACATATAAATAGCCTCAATGAAGGATTATGAAGAGGGGCGACCATGAATCCCAGAATATGAATTAGTGGCATTAACGCCCATGGTGGCATTGAAGCCCATAGTGGCCATGATTTCCAAGATAACGCCCAAGAGAGAATTGGCAGAAGCTTATGAGAAATATTATCAAGCCAACTCTCCGAAGATGAAGAAGAAGCAGTTTTCTGCTTGTTAGATACAGAGTAGATATATAGCTTAATTCATACACTTGTATCTCTGTATATCCTTGTATTTAGAATTTACCCATTGTATCCTGAGTAGTACTCAATAACCCCTTAGTACAAGATGAACATGGAGTTGGCTGGATGTCTCTAGAAGGGGGGATTGAATAGAGACTTCTCAAATTTGTTCCTAAAATTTCCAAACTAAAATTGAAGGATGGGATGTAGTCTTAAGTCTGTTGACTTGGAATCACTTGGTAAGACAGAATACACGTTAATTCAATTTTATTGAGTCTGTCTGTGTTCAAGTTAGTTTAGAGTCTCAACTGAGACATTGGTTTAATTCTTAGAGATGCAACCTCGTTATTTAGTTAATTTAAGATAAGCACAGTAAAGATAAGGGAAGAGATAAGGGGCAGAGATCTTATCCTGGTTCACCCACACCTTGGGCTACGTCCAGTCCTCACAACACGTGAGATTTCCACTATTGACAAACCCGTCAATACAAGTATTCTTACTGCCTCTTTAGGACGTCTCACTCACACTAAGCCTAGGCACTCTTATCTTAGCTGAGTCACAAGTATTGTTTACAGCCTCTTCAGGACACACACACCTCACTTTAAGACTAGGCACACTCCTATCTTAGATGAGACAAGGTTACAGAGTAAGTTGAGATAAGACTAGCTTACAAGCATATAAAGTACAGATGAAAAATGTAGTAAGCTAGATAAGCTCTCTTCTAAAATATGATGACAGTATGAAACTCAGAGAAGAGAGATGAGTAGAGACAAATGTAGATCTCAAGTTGGGGTGAGTCTATGTAATAATCAGTTGATACGTGCCCTTGAGATGATAGTTGAGATGTGATAAGATGCTTAGTAATTGTGTAGTAATGCAGGCAGTCTCTCACACGCCACACTGTTTCATGAAGTCTATTTTTTATACTCCAGATAGAAACTAGCCGTTTATATGACCGTTTCTGGCTGTTGAGACACATAGCTGACAGATAAGCTTTTTCTGTTTAGCCACAACAACTTTTTAGGGACGTGGGTATTGTGTCAGTGTACTTGGTTGACCCTGTGCTGACTTTACTTACCGTCTTTTCTACTGAGCTTGCAATAGTGCTTCTGTCCAGAGTCTGTCTTAACTTTCTTGTATCTCTGATAAGATCTCATTCTACTGCTTTTGTCCTGAGACGACGTCTCATGCTGTCCTTGCATCTCAAGCTGAACTTGCATCTGTTCATGGCTTGCATCTCAAGCTATGCTTGAGTCTCTTTCTTATTTTTGCTTCTACTTGTTTTATCTGAGATCTTTTCTGTTAATACGATGTTATCTGAACATAGGCTTGCATCTCAAGCTGTACTAGTGTCTCTTTGCTGGCTGAGTCTGCAACTGATCCTTTATCTTGAGAACCAAAGCTGTTGCAGGTTTTCTTGAACCATGACAGCTTACAGTTTCGTTCTTGTGTTTCTTCATCCATGACTTTGCTTGTCTTATGGTCTAAAGATCCTCTTTAACTCATGTGCCTAGATTAAAACTTCTATAATAAACAAAGACTGGAAATCTCTGCCACACTTAAGCACATAATTAGTAATACCAAATGCTTCTCATATATTTAAACTTAAACAGTTTGTCATATTAAAAACTTCTTGGAGGTGAGCTTGTCTCAACAATCTCCCCCTTTTTTGATGATGGCAAACTATGAAGTTTAAATATCTGATGAGGTAAAAATTTAAGATATAGAGGTAGAGTGAACTCCCTCTAAAACATGCAGTGCTTGAGGATAATTTTAAGGAGATGAGCTCCCCCTGAGTTATAAGCTTATTTGCTGTTTGAGTTTTAATTCTTATTGTTTGATGACAGTAAAAGAAAACAACAAATAGATAGTGAGAGCAAATGAGAGTCATCATATATTAATTAATCAAAAGGATTTCTAGAGGAATACATATCATAGCAAAAAGATGCCACTACATCTAACCAAAACAAGTGAAAAGATGTTATCACATCTTATCCTTCTAACTTAAACACTTTCCTCACAAACATAATATTGTACCTAGATAGACTCTCATCAGATACTATACCTAGATATCTAACCAACTCTCCCCCTTTTGACATTATCAAAAGAAATAAAACTAGCATAGCTAGGATGAGAGGGAAGAGGATGAGTCTGAGCTAGCAGAAGGCCTTGCAACAGTTTGTGGGAGCTTTGGAAGAGGAGGCAGATTGGAGAGATGCAAATTCATTTTCCAATTGAAGTCATTGGAAGTTCTAACAACTTGAAGCACTGTGTCCAGTCCATTAAGAATTTCCTCTTGCCTCTTTTTGTGATGCTTGAGCTTTTTAAGGATCCTTTTCTGATTCTGCTCAAGTCTAGATTGAAGGTTCTGGTGATGCTGCTGTTGTTCTTCATGTAGCTGATTCAGAAAAGTGTTGATGGAATTTGATAAATGAGTGGGAATAGAGGGCTCAGATGAAGGTGCCTCATGCTTGTCAGCAGGTGGTGCAGATTGATCATATTTAGGCAGAGGGGAATCTTGTAGAATTGTCTCCACAAAGAACTTTCCAGGAGTAGGGCAGGAAGTGGGAATTGAGTAAGTAGGCTCATACCTCACAGGGGTTGCCTATTTGGTGGTGATAACCTCTACAGTCGCAGTCTCAACTTGCTGTCTCTCTTGGGGGGCTTCAAAGCTTGAAGTGGTGTTGTCATTTTCTAAGCTCACCAAGGTCTCGGCAACAATCTTACTGATAGGAGAGACTTCCTGTGGAATCTGTTCTAGTGGAGGAGACTTAGGTGAAGTTTGGTGAAGTGGAGAGTGGTGTTCCATATCTTGATCCATCTCAGGTGTTGGTTCTTTATCAGCCATAACTCCTTCTTCCATTCCTTGCTCACTGGGCTTCTCAATGGTGACAGGGGCTGGTTCAATGAGTGTAAAAGCAATGTGATCAGGCTTGGATTTCTTCTTCTTCTTTTTCTTGGTCTCAATCTCTGTAGAGCCAGAAGGCTGAGCTTTCCTTTTCTTTTCTTTCATTGGAATTTCAGAACCCTCTTGAGATTCTTCACCAGCTTCCTTTGAGGCTTTCTTCTTCTTTTTCTTTTCAGCTTCTGACATTTTGGATGATGGAGATGCTTGTGTAGTGGTAGGAACAGGAGGAGGAGGATCATTTAAAGGAAAAGTAGGAGGAGGGATGCCTTTACCATCTAACCCGAGAGACTTTAGGTTTGTTTTTCCTACGTAGCCAGGTCTCTCATCAGATTTTTCACATCCACTGAAATCTACCTTGTAGTGTTTCATGATCCTGGTTGTCAGCATTCCAAATGGAAGAGAGGCATTGATCTTAGAATTATGGAAGGCATGCTCCATATGCCTTAAGATGAGAAAGGGCAGATTTAGGGGAATTCCATGTTTAAGATGGTATATGACCATCATATCCTGATGATAGACTTTGTTGAATGTGCCGGCTCGAGGCATGATGCACTTGACAACAAGATGGAACATGAATTTTCCAAATAAGTTAAGAGATGAAGCAGAGTCTGTAATAAGACCACCTTTGAAGAGAGAGGTGCCTACATTGGCTGATGGAATCACAATCTCATTCCACCAGTGTTCTTCATTATATAACCTATTCCCAGCCACAGGTTCTTGGATGATGGCACCAAGAGTTTCTTCTGTCAACTCTATGTGGATTCCTCTTATGTCAGAGATGATGTGTGGCTGACCTTGAGACGATCCCTTAGCCTTGTAGCATGCTGCGTAGAATGCCTTAGTCATCTTAGGAAAGACTGACTCAGTCATGGTCAAGTAGTCCTTCCAGCCTTACTTTTCCAGGTAGGGGCCAATGTCCCATCCTTCATCCCATAGCTCTTGGGATGAGATTACTCTTCCCACTATGATTTTCTTTTCTGCGAACCTTTTAATGAACTTCTCTTCTACTTCAGCATTGCAGAAGAGATCAGATTGGAAGGACATCTTCTTTCCTTCTACCACTTTCTCTTTCCCTCTTCTGGAGGTTTCAGGTTGAGTCAGATCAACATGGATGGGAGATCTAGGTGGTGCTGTCTGGATGACTTGGGAAGCAATCCTCTGGGATTTCATCCTAAATGGCAGTAGGGTGTTCTTTTTGGATGATGTGGATTTGGAGGGAGGAGAAGGTTGGGTAGGTTGCGAGGATTGTGAAGGCTCTATTTTTGTGCTAGGTTGAGGAGAGGAAGAACGACTTAGGGTTTCTTGGCTAGATTTCACAGTTTGAGATTTGGATCCTTCTGATGAAGCAGAGGACATTTTTGCTTCTGGAGATGATGAGGATGAGGATTTGTCAGAGTATGGTAACTTAAAACCAGTAACTTTTATGCATATTTGAGGAAGAGAAGAAGGTAAATTATGGGTTAAAGATGTTCTTTAAATAGAGAGCTGAAAAAGGGAGAGAGAGAGAGAATAAATGCGTTAGTGGAGAGTTATTGGAAACGGTTGAGGGTGGTTGGCTCTCCTTTTATAGCATAACGACTTGTTTGCCAAAAAGTGGGCAGTTACTAGCCGTTGACTAACGACTCTCTTTTCCTCATTTCATCATGCAGTAACGTCTCAGTAATTAGTGAGACGTAAGTTGAGACATGTCGTGAGACGTGTCTGATAGAAGATGCATCTGAGACCTTGTCTCTTCTTAGATGACCCCTTAGTCTCAATTTTAATGAGACTCAGAGCATCTTAGGATTCAAATCATTGTTTTTTAATTAAGACAGCACACATTCAACATTTTTAGATTTTCAATGAATCTTTCTTCCAGTAAGGGCTTAGTAAAGATGTCAGCTAGCTGACTCTTAGTATCTACAAAGATTATTTCAATATTTCCTTTTTTCACATGATCCCTTATGAAGTGATGCTTGATATCTATGTCTTTAGATCTTGAGTGATGAACATGATTCTTTGCAAGATTTACGGCACTAGTGTTATCACAATAAATGGGTATTTTAGAATACTTGATTGCATAATCCAGCATCTGAGATTTGATCCACAACATTCGTGTGCAGCATGCAGCTGCTGAGACATATTCAGCTTCAGTTGTGGACAAGGCAATGGTATTCTGCTTCTTGCATGACCAAGAGATGAGACACTTTCCCAAAAATTGAAAAGATCCACTGGTGCTTTTTCTATCCATCTTGTCACCAGTAAAGTCAGCATCACTGTATCCTATAAGATCAAAGCTACATCCTTTCTCATACCAGAGACCAAGATTAGTGGTTCCAATTAAATATCTAAATATTCTTTTAACAGCTGTGAGATGAGATTCTTTAGGGTCAGATTGGTACCTTGCACAGATGCCTACAACATAATGAATATCAGGTCTGCTAGCAGTTAAGTATATAAGGGAACGAATCATACCTCTATAAAGCTTGTCTGAGACAGCTTTACCAGCCTCATCCTTGTCAATCTGAGTTGAGGGGTGCATAGGGGTTTTCATTGGCTTGGCCTCACTCATTTTGAATTTGTTGATCAAGTCTCTTGTGTATTTTTCTTGGCTTATGAAGATGCCATCTGTTAATTGTTTGATTTGCAGTCCTAAGAAAAATCTCAGCTCACCCATCATGCTCATCTCAAATTCTCCCTGCATGAGACTTGAGAATTATTGACATAGAGATTCATTAGTTGACCCAAAAATGATATCATCAACATAGATTTGAACAATTAATAAGTCTTTGTTGATTTCCTTTTTGAACAGTGTGGTATCAATCTTACCTCTGGTAAAACATTTTTAATTAAAAAGGAACTCAACCTGTCATACCAAGCTCTTGGAGCTTGCTTGAGACCATACAAAGCTTTTGAGAGTCTGAGGACATATTCTGGATGATCGGGATCTTCAAAGCCAGGAGGCTGTCTCACATAGACTTCTTCTTCTATGATACCATTCAAGAAAGCACTTTTTACATCCATCTGGTACAACTTGAAGTCTTTATGTGCAACAAAGGCTAGTAGAATTCTGATGGCTTCAAGTCTGGCAACAGGTGCAAAGGTCTCATCATAGTCTATCCCTTCCTGTTGATTGTATCCTTGTGCCACCAATCTGGCTTTGTTTCTTATGACTTTCCCTTTCTCATTTAACTTGTTTCTGAATACCCATCTGGTGCCAATGATGGATTGATGTGATGGTGGAGAAACCAGACTCCAGACTTCACTCTTCTCAAACTGATTCAGTTCTTCTTCCATAGCCTTAATCCAAAATTCATCATTGAGAGCTTCATGTATGTCTTTTGGTTTTATCTCAGATAGTAATGCTATTAAATTTTCATTGCTTCTGAAAGAAGATCTGGTTCTAACTCTATATGAGGTGTCTCCAATGATTTGATCTCTGGGATGAGATCTCACCAATCTCCAACTCCTGGGTAGTTGAGATGCATGCTCATTCTGGATCTCAATACTTCCTTGCCTTGTTTCTTGAGTTCCAGTTTGATCATCTGGTTTGTCTTCTTCTTGGAGGGAATGAGATGTTCCAAGATGGTTGCTTCTGTGAGATACTCCTTCAGATTGGATTTCTTTTCTGTGCTCAGATTGAGATGGTCTCACTAGCTTTTGCTCAGGTGAGGGTCTTTCCTCAGCTTCTTGAGTTGAGATCTTCAGCTCTCCCATCATTTCATCAATCTCATCGTCCACCTCTTTCTGAGAGTTGCCCTGTATCTCATTAAAAACTACATGCATAGATTCTTCAGTAGTTTTGGTTCTCAGATTATAAACTCTATAGGCTTTAGATGTTAGTGAATATATCATAGGAAAATACCTTTATCAGATTTTGTATCAAATTTTCCTAATTGTTCTTTAGTATTTAAAATATAGCAGTCACATCCAAAAACATGAAAATAAGAGATTGAAGGCTTTTCTACCTTTCCACAGCTCATATGGAGTTTTATTCAAGATCTTCCTTATAGTGACTCTGTTTATGATATAACAAGATGTGTTGACAGCTTCTGCCCAAAAGTATTTTTCAATTCTAGAGTCACATAATAAAGTTCTTTCCATTTCTTGAAGGGTCCTATTCTTTCTCTCAACTACTCCATTCTTTTGAGGAGTCCTTGGACAATAGAAGTTATGAGTAATGCCATTTTTATCAAAAAATCTCTTAAACTTGGCATTCTCAAACTCTCCTCCATGATCACTCCTTACAGCACCAATTCCATATCCTTTCTCAGACTGAATTTTCTTGCAAAAGATTTTGAAAGAATTATAAGATTCATCTTTCTGAGAGAGTAATAGAACCCAGGTGAATCTTGAGAAATAATCCATAATGACAAACCCATATTTTTTTTACCACTGAGACTTACAGTATTGGTTGGTCCAAATAGATCAATGTGAAGGATCTCAAGTGGCCTGGTAGTTGAGACATGCGTTTTGGACTTGAAACTTGACTTGCTATGCTTGCTCTCCTTGTCAAATTTTACCTTAGGTAATCCTTTGACAAGAGATTGACTGTAAAGTTGACTCATGGTTCTCATGTTATTATGTCCAACCCTCTTATGCCAAAGCCATTTTTCATGGTCATGAGACATGAGACATGTGAGATCAGATAGGCTCTCAAGTGTGACTGAGTAAAGATTTTTGTTTCTAGTTCCAGAAAAAACTCTGTTTCCAGTTTTAGAATCTATGATCTCATAGAAGTTAGGTTGGAAATTCACATGATAGCCATTGTCACATAATTGGTTGATACTAAGCAAATTGTGTTTCAGACCTTCAACAAAGTAAACATTTTCAATTTGAGCTGAGTTGGTCTTACCAATCTTACCTATGCCCTTAATTTGGGCTTTACTGTTGTCTCCAAAAGAGACAACCCCAGTAGCCTTTTCTTCAAGTGACAGGAACTTGCTTTTGTCTTCTGTCATGTGCCTTGAACATCCACTGTCCAGCACCCACACCTTCTTTGACCTTGCTGCTGCCAGGCACATTTGTCACAACATGAAATTTAGCTTTAGGTACCCACTCATATTTGGGTCCTTCATGGTTAGTCACCTTTCTCTTAGATGCTACATGTCTCAGGTAGCATTCAGTGGCCTTATGACCAAACTTGCTACAGCAAGAGCATCTTTTTTTCTTCCTTTTCCTTGCAGGAATGAAGAAGTCCTTGTACCAAATCTCACTGGAAGATTTCTCATAGCTGATAAGTGTAAAATTAGCGTTATTTTCATATAGTTTTTATTACACTTATCAAGGTTAAAATAGTAATTTATGCCCCAAAATATCCCTTTTTATTAATATTTACAATATTTGTAATTATTTGGTTCAAATTTGAATATGATGTTATTTTGAATAGAAATATGCTATTTTATGCAGATTTACATGAGATTTGGAATGAGAGAGAAAGTAGCATCAGAAAGGACGTTGTTGCAGATTCAGAATTTAAATAAAGAGGAGATAATCAGAGAATCTTGTGGATAACCTCTTCAGTTCAAATCCAAATCAAATAAATACAAAAACAACTCAGATAAAGGGATAAAGGAAAACCGGATAAGATCAGAAAGAGATCCAGAAGTTAGATCAAGATCTGAAGGAAAGCTGCAGCGCGTAACACGCTCCACCTGCGCTAAGCGGATGAGGAGCGCAAATCCAAATTTATCAGGCTCCACCTGCGCTAAGCGCAAGTGGAGTGCAACAGCAGATTGAATAGGCTTCATACGCGCTAAGCGCACATAAAGCGCATGTTGCGCAGCAGCCTCTTAACCTAGATTCAGATAGACTTCTTGGAGCAGAATTAGGGTTTTTCCACTCTATAAATAGAGCCTTTTGCACAGATCAAAAGGGAGGTCCTCGGGACCCAAGACAGATACAGAGAGAGTAGTTCTAGGATTGAGAAAGGTGACAGATTTCTCAGTGGTTTGTAATGGCTACCATGAGTAGCTAAGCTCTCCAGTAGGATTTGATGTAGTGGATTCAATCCCCTTGTGTATAAAGAATTCTCTTCTTTTTAATTACGTTTCTCTATTTGTAATTTATCGGTATCTTTATGCTGTTTGTAATGCATCACCTTCGCGCGTGCGCCGGGGTGGTAGGCTAGTGCTCTGGATACAAAAAGTGGAACTCCGGCTAGTATTAGAGTTAGGTGAGCATAGAGATGTCTATGAAGCTTAATCTCCGATTGTTAAAGGTACTCGTTTTAGTCGTATCGTAGTATAAAGATTGTATTCTAACGATTGAAGGTTAAGTGAGTGACACACCCCTTCATAGGTGCTTTATGTGAAAATATGATTAAGATGATAGTGTTAGTTACAAAATACGGGGAATGTTCAGGGTCGCCAAGCCACTTTGAATGCTTGTAGAGAATAGTTTCTGACGTTTAATTATGGTGTTATAGGGGAATTTACGGGTACGATAATTACCAGGCATGCCTTATAATTATTGTAGTTAGACAATACTAAGGTGATTACGAGTATGATCATAATTAAAGGAAGGGATTCGCATACACAAGGGGGGAGATGAAGCGAAGTCAAATCCTAATCCAAAGTATCCTTCTCTCATCTCGTTTATCTGTTTTTATTTATTATTCTGCATACAACCAATTTCATTGATAAACTGTTTTCTTGAAAATTCGATCACTATTACTCTACAAATTAAAACCGCTCCATGTGGATACGATATCTTACTTACTCTATAACTGCTGGACTTTTGGTACACTTGCCAGGAATCCATCAAGTTTTTGGCGCCGTTGCCGGGGAGCGGTGTCTCAATTTGTATAGTTTTAGGAGGTTGAATTTTCAAAATTTTATTTTAAATTTTAATTTTTGTATTTTTTATTTTTTTTATTATTTTCGAAAAAAAAGATTTAACTAATATTTTTTCAAAAAAAATAATTAATAATATAGATTTGAAATTTGAAATTTATCTTATCTTATCTTCAATGCTTATCCTGTTTGAGTTCTTTTAGGAATTTAGGATAAGTAAATATCATATTTCAAATTCAAACTTGATCTATCTTAGAATTTTAGGATTTTATTTTTTTAAAAAAAATTAATTATTTTGTTCCACCTTCCTTAACGTACAATTGTTTGAGATTCTTGAAAAGTGCTTTTGTGAAGACAGGTGTCTCAAAATCAATTGAGAGAAGGGACAACTAGAAGGAACAAAAGGAGAGAAAAAAAGGGCAAAGAGACAATCTCAACACTCTCTGTTCAACCATCCCCAAGTGAAGTAAAAGTTGAATGGCTTCTGGATATCAAAATTCACCAAGAAGAACCCTTGGAGATTATGTTAGACAGCAAGAGCCAAAATATTTCTCCCACACATCAAATCAAGGTAATTTTTCCAATTACAATAATTATTCTAACAATTTTTCACAGGATTGGAGAAGTTACCAGAATCAAAATTTTGGGTGGCAACAAGATGCTGATTCATCCTACAAGCAAACTGTTGAAGCTGAACTCAGGGCAAATACTGCAATACATAACACATGTTCAAGAATTGAGGAGAAGCTCGATAGAATCATACAAGATATGAATGACAGTCAGAAGGAAAGAGAAGAAGCAAGAAGAAAAAATGATGCTTTGATAGCACAACTAGCAGAGCAAAGAGAGTTAAGACTTCAGAAGGAAATTGAAGAAGCACAAGAAAGAGAAGCTGAAGAAAGAGAATCAGAAGAAGTGGATGAAGAAGTGGAAGAAGAAGAAAAGGAAGAGTTCACACATGCACTTCAAGTTAGAGATTTTCCATATCAAAAGAATCCCTCCATGAAAGATCTACACATGCTATTTGCAAGCTTCATGAATAGTATCAATTGTGTGCAAATTACCAGCCCAATGTTGGAGGCTATGGAGCAAAGGCCTGCCGAGTTCATGTTGGAAATGCTCAACAAGAGGAGAGAGTTTCCTGATGCAACAGTTGAACAGATAGCAGAAGCAAAAACCAACCATCAGTCAGAACAAATTTCAGCAAATGCACTTCCCAAACCTGAAGAGCAGTGCGATGACATTGTTCAGCTAAAAGGGGAGGAAATCAATAACAACCTGACTGATGAAGAAGTAGAAGAAGAAAAAGGAGAGGATGAAACAGAAAAGATGGTTCTTGAAGAAAAATCTGACTGTGAAAGGGAGAAAGAGAACAACACATATGAGGGTGTACCTGATAAAAAAGATCAAGAAAAAGAGAAAAAGAGTGAACAGAGAGATAGTGAATCAAAGCCAAAAGAAGGAAGGGAAGTGGTATCAAGACCAAAGACCATGCCTTATCCAACCAGTCCTGCAAAGGAAGATCAAGAAAGGCTTGGTACAAGTGATAATCCTTCCAGACATCACAAAAGAAAGGCCTGCAATCACACTGACCAGAACAAGGCAAAGAGAAGGAAAGTCATGCTAGAATGAAACTCAAAGCCTAGAGCCAGATTGAAGATCAAGTGGTCAGGTGTGTTTCATATCAAAGACCCATGTAAGGCAAAGAAATTGAGTGCAATCAATTGTGAATCATCAAAGCTTCAAGAGAAGAAGACTCATGCACATAAGAACAAGAAAATAAAGAAAAGAAGAGTCAAGCCAAGGGAGTCAGAGGCATGGTCTAATTCCAGAAAGAAGCCCAAATGCTTAAAGTCATTTCAAACTACAGGTTGCTCCAAGGCAATATTATGGGGAGGCTTATGTGCCAAAGAAAGGAAGGGTGCAACTCACAAGCTCACCAAAAGATTTTTGTATCAGCCACCTTAACAAAGCAGGCGTCGAGCTATCAGACGTTAAACAAGCGCTTTCTGGGAGGCAACCCAGAGATTTTTAAAAGTTTTAATTATTTTTAGTTTATTAATTAAGATCTTTCATTTTTTTAGGATTTAGGAAATTTTCAAAATTGATTGGAATAAGTTTGTGGAAAATAAATTTTTTAAAAACAATAGGTAGTAGCAGAAAACGTGACTGAAAATTGCAAATTCTCATTCTGTTTTCTGCGCTTCAATTGCGCTGAGCGCAGGAGAAGCGCACAATTGCAATTTTAGTCACTGTTTTCTGCGCTTCACCTGCGCCGAGCGTAGGTGAAGCGCAACAGTACAAAATTTTAAAAATCTTCTATTTTCTTATGTACTGTTTCTCTACTTCCTAAGCTCTTATTTTCACATTTTTCACTCACAAACTTCAATCAATTTTGAAACTTTCAAATTTTATTTAATTTTTACCAATTGAGATCTTCATCTACTTTGATTATTAATTTGCACTTTAGGATAACAACTTTAAGATTATGAATATTATTGATTATCTGCTATCTTTAATGTGTTTTTGGCTGTGTGGAACATGAAGAACAATTTACCTGATTGGAATACTCTTTGTTTTGTGAGTTATTAAAATTGAAAGTGTTATGCTCTATCTCTTTCAAAACTTATAAAACTCTCACTTTCTATGGATTGATTGAATACTTGTAAAACAAATGAGTATATTCTATTTTTAGGAAGGCATTACCAAGTGCAGTGAAATTTTTGTGAATAGAGTAATTCTTTATGCATGCAAATTGGTTAATGATAGGCTTCCATGTTCTTCATGAATTGATGTTTGCAATAAGGTATCATTGAAATTAATGTGTTTTTAGCAACTAATTGTTGTTATTTGCCTTTCCAGATGCCCAGGACTAACTTGCTAGTCTTTCCCGTGGCTTTAGCTCACGAGGAGAAGACATGAGGAAAAGGATCATAGAATATGATCCCATGAGATTCAATAGTACGCAGGCTGCTGCAAGACCCATAACCAGGCACGTTGTTTAAAGAGTTTCAGATATTCTAGCAGTGGCCTGGGGACAAGCCTATTCTTCCAGGAGGAGGTGAAGCAACAGCAGCAGGAGAATATGATAAGGACCCACAGGATACAGAAGATGAAGATTGACACTAGTGTTTTTCTTTTTTTTATTTTCTCTTATTTTATATTTTTTTAGTTAATTAGGAATTTTTATTTTGCATTTAAATTTTTAGGATATTTAGGATTTTTTTTAAAAAAAATCATGAATTAGAAATTTGGAAAATAAAAGGAAAATTTTTCAAAATTTATGAAACTGGGCAGTTTAACTAACCAGATTAGGAAGGAAGAAGGTCTTGTGATTAATCCCATAATCAATTAAGATTATGATACTTCACATGAGAATCTATCAGGGTAGTTAATTAAAACCAATAAATGTTTTATCAAGGAATTTAGCCAAGTAACCGGTGAGTTGAGAGCCCAAACACTGAATTGAGATTTTTTCGCCGCTGTCTGTAAACTTTTATTGATTGAGTTTTTGGATCTTATGCTGTTTATGGAAAATATGGAAATGATAAAGGCAATTTTTGTTTTTCAATATATTTGCTCAGTGCCAAAAAGCCAACTTTTGATATAATTTTTCCAATTTTTTTGATAACCCATTTTGAGCCTTATTTAATTATTCTTGTTCACCCAAGCCAAAATAAATATATATATCCTGTCCCTTACACATTTGGGATATAGAGCAAGGTGGCAAGCAAAAATAATGGGAAGAAAAGGTTGAAAATCCAAAGAGCAGGTACAAAGAAACAAAAAAAAAAAAGAAGATCACTCCCCCTAAAATCAAAAAGAAAAAGTGAATAAATTGAATAAGTTGGGGGGAGTGCTTCTTCAAACAAGGAAAAAGGCCTGCAAAGAATTGAAATAAATCAAGAAAGAAATGGTGGAAGGAGAGAAATCCAAGAAAAGCAACATCCAAAGATGCTCTCTATTCTAGATGTTCATTGTTTATCCAGAAAAACCATAAATTCTTGATAGCTCAGCCTCATTACAACCTTAAAGAGACCTTTTGATCCATATTATCCATGAACATGTTTAGGAACTAGAAACGACTATCAATTTTAGTTGATCAGCTGTGGTGAAAATATTGAGGGAAACAGTACCCGTGAGCATGAGTGAAATTCCTTGGTATTTTGTTTATTGCTTTAATTACTACTCCTGAGAAAATTCAACTTGTTGATTATATTCTAGTTCTGATTGAGCAATGGAAATATCTCTTGATTTTAATTTTTTTCTGAACTTGGAAGGTGACTTCTGCCTAATAAAGAGATAGTGAAAATTTTTCCTTGTAGTTATTTTGAGAATTGTATTCAAGGGTGATTTGAAATTTGATTGCAAAAGGTGTCTTGCTTGAGGACAAGCAAGAAACTAAGTTGGGGGGTATTTGATAAGTGTAAAATTAGCGTTATTTTCATATAGTTTTTATTACACTTATCAAGGTTAAAATAGTAATTTATGCCCCAAAATATCCCTTTTTACTAATATTTACAATATTTGTAATTATTTGGTTCAAATTTGAATATGATGCTATTTTGAATAGAAATCTGTTATTTTATGCAGATTTACAGGAGATTTGGAATGAGAGAGAAAATAGCATCAGAAAGGAGGTTGTTGCAGATTCAGAATTTAAATAAAGAGGAGATAATCAGAGAATCTTGAGGATAACCTCTTCAGTTCAAATCCAAATCAAATAAATACAAAAACAACTCAAATAAAGGGATAAAGGAAAACCAGATAAGATCAGAAAGAGATCCAGAAGTTAGATCAAGATCTGAAGGAAAGCTGCAGCGCGTAACACGCTCCACCTGCGCTAAGCGCATGAGGAGCGCAGATCCAGATTTATCAGGCTCCGCCTGCGCTAAGCGCAAGTGGAGCGCAACAACAGATTGAATAGGCTTCATACGCGCTAAGCACACATAAAGCGCATGTTGCGCAGCAGCCTCTTAACCTAGATTTAGATTGACTTCTTGGAGCAGAATTAGGGTTTTCCCACTCTATAAATAGAGCCTTTTGCACATATCAAAAGGGAGGTCCTCGGGACCCAAGACAGATACAGAGAGAGTAGTTCTAGGATTGAGAAAGGTGACAGGTTTCTTAGTGGTTCGTAATGGCTACCATGAGTAGCTAAGCTCTCCAATAGGATTTGATGTAGTGGATTCAATCCCCTTGTGTATAAAGAATTCTATTCTTTTTAATTGTGATTCTCTATTTGTAATTTATCGGTATCTTTATGCTGTTTGTAATGCATCACCTCCGCGCGTGCGCCGGGGTGGTAGGCTAATGCTCTGGATACAAAAAGTGGAACTCCGGCTAGTATTAGAGTTAGGTGAGCATAGAGATGTCTATGAAGCTTAATCTCTGATTGCTAAAGGTACTCGTTTTAGTCGTATCGTAGTATAAAGATTATATTCTAACGATTGAAGGTTCAGTGGGTGACACACCCCTTCATAGGTGCTTTATGTGAAAATATGATTAAGATGATAGTGTCAGTTACAAAATACGGGGAATGTTCGGGGTCGCCAAGCCACTTTGAATGCCTGTAGAGAATAGTTTCTGACGTTTAATTATGGTGTTATAGGGGAATTTGCGTGTACGATAATTACCAGGCATGTCTTGTAATTATTGTAGTTAGACAATACTAAGGTGATTACGAGTATGATCATAATTAAAGGAAGGGATTCGCATACACAAGGGGGGAGATGAAGCGAAGTCAAATCCTAATCCAAAGTATCCTTCTCTCATCTCGTTTATCTGTTTTTATTTATTATTCTGCATACAACCAATTTCATTGATAAACTGTTTTCTTGAAAATTTGATCACTATTACTCTACAAATTAAAACCGCTCCCTGTGGATACGATATCTTACTTACTCTATAACTGCTGAACTTTTGGTACACTTGACAGGAATCCATGAATAGCTCTGTCCAGCTTTATCAAAAATTCCCTTTTGAGACCCAATGAGTCTCTCAAGATTTTTAGTTCCTTTAACAAACTTTGCCAGTTCATCTATGAGAATTCTATTTTGTTTCTTAAGATTCTGATTCTCTTCAGAGAGATGCTTTAGCTTTTGCTCATTTGAAGACTGACTTCTGCTTTTGATAAGCTCAGACAATCTCATGTGAGACAACATGAGACTGTTATTTTTATGATTCAAATTTTCATTTTCTTTTTCCAAGAACTTTACTTTCTCAAGAGCTGTGTCTAGCTCAGATTTCAAATGAGAACTTTTTGATACCAGAAGATTTGAATCATGAAGCAGATTTTCAAAAGCACATTTAAGCTCAGTCAAGGTTAATTCAGAATCTGAGTCACTTACCTCATCATCATCTGATGAGTCACCATTTGCCATAATACATATGTTAGCTGACTCTTCATCTGGGCTTTCATCTCCTTCAGTGTCATCCCAGGTAGCCATCATTGCCTTCTTCTTTGGACTTCTTTTCTTGTCCTTTTTGAGTAATGGACATTCATATTTGATGTGTCCAGGCTTTCTGCATTCAAAGCATATGAACTTTCCTCTTCTATCAGGTTTCATTTCTCCTCTTCTTGAGGGAAAGCTCTTTCTTCAACTTCCTCTTACTCTCCACATGCGTCTGATCTTCCTTGAGATGTATGCCAGCTCATCATCCATTTCACTGTCACCATCCTCTTCATCTTCTCCTGTTTCTGTATCATGAGATGAGTTAAGTGAGGTCTGTTGAGATGAGCTTACTTTCTTACCTTTTGAATTGCTGGAAGTTTCCTTCAAAGCTATAGTTTTGGGTCGTCTGATGAGGTCTTCTTCCATCAGTTCCTGCTCATGTACCTTCAGTGATCCAAGGAGCTCATCTAATCTGAGGGTGCTCAGATCCTTTGCTTCTTATATAGCTGTGACTTTAGGCCTCCAGGGTTTAGGTAGGCTTCTCAAGATTTTCCTTACCATATCTTGGTTTGAGTATGTTCTACCCAGAGACTTGAGGTCATTGGTTAAGACAGTGAACCTTCTCACCATTTCTTCTATGCCTTCATCTTCATTCATTTTAAAGAGCTCATACTGCCTTACCAATATGTTGATCTTGGCTTCTTTGACTTGATTAGTCCCTTCATGCTCAATCTCAAGAGCATCCCATATTTCCTTAGCTGAGACACACCCAGCTACTTTGTCATACTCGCTTCTGCTTAAAGCACAGGTGAGTAGGTATTTAGCCCTTGAGTTGAGTACATATCTTGCCTTCTCAGCATTTGTCCATTGCTCTCTGGGCTTGGCTGCCCTGAGCCCGAGCTCATCTGTGATGTAGGGAACATAAGGACCTATCTCAATGATTTCCCAGAGATCAGCATGCTGAGACTCAATGAATAATCTCATCCTGTCTTTCCAGTAATAGTAATCTGTTCCATCAAAGGCAGGAGGTCTGTTTGTAGATGCTCCTTCTGGAATGAACAAACTTGCACTTGGACCAGCCATGGATCTTTTCCTCTTCACACGTAGGTGTGCTCAACCCCAAAGAGGCCGAGCTCTGATACCAACTGAAGTTAGCTGGATGTCTCTAGAAGGGGGGTTGAATAGAGACTTCTCAAATCTGTTCCTGAAATTTCCAAACTAAAATTGAAGGATGAGATGTAGTCTCAAGTCTGTTGACTTGGAATCTCTTGGTAAGACAGAATACACGTTAATTCAATTTTATTGAGTCCGTCTGTGTTCAAGTTAGTTTAGAGTCTCAACTGAGACGTTGGTTTAATTCTTAGAGATGCAGCCTGGTTATTTAGTTAATTTAACATAAGGGAAGAGATAAGGGGCAGAGATCTTATCCTGGTTCACCCACACCTTGGGCTACGTCCAATCCTCACAACACGTGAGATTTCCACTATTGATAAACCCGTCAATACAAGTATTCTTACTGCCTCTTCAGAACGTCTCACTCACACTAAGCCTAGGCACTCCTATCTTAGCTGATCCACAAGTATTATTTACAGCCTCTTCAGGGGACACACACCTAACTCTAAGACTAGACACACTCCTATCTTAGATGAGACAAGTTTATAGAGTAAGTTGAGATAAGACTAGCTTACAAGCATATAAAGTATAGATGAAAGATGTAGTAAGCTAGATAAGCTCTCTTCTAAAATATGATGACAGTATGACACTCATAGAAGAGAGATGAGTAGAGACAAATGTAGATCTCAAGTTGGGATGAGTCTGTGTAATAATCAGTTGAGACGTGCACTTGAGATGATAGTTGAGATGTGATAAGATGCTTAGTAATTGTGCAGTAATGCAGGCAGTCTCTCACACGCCACACTGTTTCATGAAGTCTCTTTTTTATACTCCAAATAGAAACTAGTCGTTTATATGACCGTTTCTGGCTGTTGAGACACATAGCTGACAGATAAGCTTTTTCTGTTTAGCCACAGAAGCTTTTTAGGGACGTGGGTACTGTGTTAGTGTACTTGGTTGACTCTGTGCTGACTTTACTTACCGTCTTTTCTACTGAGCTTGCAATATTGCTTCTGTCCAGAGTCTGTCTTAACTTTCTTGTATCTCTAATAAGATCTCATTCTACTGCTTCTGTCCTGAGACGACGTCTCAGGCTGTCCTTGCATCTCAAGCTGAACTTGCATTTGTTCATGGCTTGCATATCAAGCTAAACTTGCATCTGTTCATGGCTTGCATCTCAAGCTATGCTTGAGTCTCATTCTTATTTTTGCTTCTACTTGTTTTATCTGAGATCTTTTCTGTTAATACGATGTTATCTGAACATAAGCTTGCATCTCAAGCTGTACTAGTGTCTCTTTGCTGGCTGAGTCTGCAACTGATCCTTTATCTTGAGAACCAAAGCTGTTGCAGGTTTTCTTGAACCATGACAGCTTACAGTTTCGTTCTTGTGTTTCTTCATCCATGACTTTGCTTGTCTTATGGTCTAGAGATCCTCTTTAACTCATGTGCCTAGATTAAAACTTCTGCAATAAACAAAGACTGGAAATCTCTGCCACACTTAAGCACATAATTAGTAATACCAAATGCATATCATATATTTAAACTTAAACAGTTTGTCATATTAAAAACTTCTTGGAGGTGAGCTTGTCTCAACAGAACATTGGTTTAAGTTTCTAGGAAACTTAAACTTTATGTTGTAAACACTTTATGTGTCTGAGAGTCTGGAGAGGCTTGGTGGAATAAAGAATACTCGGCTGAGCCTGAAGAGGCTTGTCTGTAAAAGAATACTCGTTGAGCCTGGAGAGGCTTTTCTGTAAAAGAATACTCGTTGAGCCTGGAGAGGCTTGTCTGTAAAAGAATACTGCATGTGTTGCCTGGAGAGGCAGTTGAAAACAAACAATACTCGTTGGGCCCGGAGAGGCCAGGTGTCCAAAGAATACTGCATGAGTTGCCTGGAGAGGCAGTTGAAAACAAAGAATACTCGGTGTTAAGCCTGGAGAGGCTGTGGTAAAAGAATACTTGTAATCTTGCGGGAGTAGTGGAAAATCCAGTGAAGTTTTACCCTGGGACTGGATGTAGCTCACTGGGTTAGTGAGTGAACCCGTATAAATTTTTGTGTTAAGTTCTCTCTTCCTTTACCTCTTTACTTTCCGCTGATATATGTTTTAATCTAACCAAGGAGGGTTAAAGAAAAGAGTTTTATTAATCTGCGCAGAAAAAAATCTTTTCTTTAAAGGGAAAATTATTTTAGAAAAGTTTTAATTCAACCTTCCGAATTGCATCAGCAGGTTGCTGAACACTCCAGTTTCGGAAGGTTGATCAAATATTTTCAAATCTGTTTTGCTTGTTTTAGAAAGGTTTTCCAAAATCTGTAAAGATTAACAAAACACTATTCAAACCCCCTTCTAGTGTTTCCTGTGGCCCTAATAATTTTAACGGAGGCAGTGACCTAATCCCTTCCCACATTAGCTAACTTATCCATTCTGCATATTCCCTTCCTTGCCTCCTTAGCCGTCTGTTTTTTATCCATTTTTTCCCTTACCCCTGATGTCTCTCTCTTTAAGCTTGTTCTCGAGCATTAAGTTGTGATGAGTATTTTAAATTGTAATTTTCAACACAGGGAAATGACTTTGGGTTCGAAACATCAAAACAATCCAATGCCAATGCTTATAGCATGGATGACAATAACAGAGTAACCACCATGAGATAAAAACCCAAAGAAGAAAAATGGGATCGCGAAGATACTAATGAGCACACATACATTTTGGTGCTTTTATATCTTGCCATTTGTGCAGAGGACATGGTTGATTAAACATACAATGCTTATTGGATGAACTATTGGGTGAGGGGGACGAATCTAGACCATGGTGGAGTTTTGATGGGTCACAAGTTTACGGTTCTGTGTTTGGCCGCCGTAGAGAACTCTATGTTCAATGGATCTGCTGACATGGTGATTTACGTGAGGAAGGGGTCGTTGAATAAGGAACACATAACAGACCGGTGAAGTGCCTCGCTGCTGAGAAGGACCCCGACGCAATGCGCAATGAGAGACAATAGATTTTGTACTTGGAGTCGGTGAAGGTGTGGAGGGTGACAGAAAATGCAGTAAGAAGTTCAAACAACGTTTAAGTGACTAATGAAAACGTGAGTTGATGGAAATCGAGGTGCAATTTTTAAATGACGTGGCACCATCTGATTGGAGGGACAAGAATTGTGACACACATATGCAACAGGTGATTTCGATCCTCTTCATTCAATGTCACTGTCCCTTATTCTTCCAATGTCCTCTTATTCCCCAAACTTTCTTTAAGGAATTTAGCATATTTGGACATTTGGTATATGGCTTCCACAAATGGGACATCAATCCTAAGTTGCTTCAAGATATTTAGGAACTCGAAAAAATGAGGATCTTGCCTATTACCCTTTAGTCTTTGAGGGAATGATATATTTGGCTTGTAAGGTTCCACATGAACCTTTTTGGGCACTTCAACCTCCTCATTTTTGCTAGATTTCCCTTTTTATTTAGAGTTCCCATCATAGGAACTTTGGGGTTACTCCCAATTACTATCTCCTTTTCTTTTCCTGAGTTCTTCGCTTCCTTATCACTTCTAAGTTTGATTGCTTTGCTTTCTTCTCTTGGATTGGCGTCAGGCTGGCTAGATAGTGTTCTAGGTCTTATAGTTATGTATTTTTTTTTTTTTCATATTTTACAGTTATCTAGGCTAGCTGTCATGATTTGGTGCCTCATTCCTATTGGCTCCAAGGATCATGGAATCCTTTTGTCCTACTATCCTTTTTCATTTTTCCATTAGGATATTTTGGATGAATTGACAGGGACCTTGTCCTTATTCTTTGATCCCTTCTTGTATAAGTACCTCTAATCATTCAATGAGAAAGAAAGACAAATTATTAATCGAATCCTAAAATGATATCAGAGCTCTGAAAAGAGCTCTGGTCCCCAATCACAATATTGATTTTTTCCCTCTCCGTCTAATACGCTCCATTTTTTTATTCTTCTCTTCATGGCGGACCAGAGCATGATTAAAAACTCTGACATGTTCTAATCCTTATTATTACCTTCATCCAAATGAGAACCCATCATTGGTGTTGGTTTCTCTTCCATAAGATGGAAAGAATTATTATTCATGGGCTAGAGCCATGAAATTAGCCCTTTTATCAAAGAACAAGTTCAAGTTTGTGGATGAAAACTTGAACCCACCAATCATTCTTGACCCTCTCTATGGAGCATGGGAGAGATGTAACACCATGATGTTAGGATGGCTACATCATTCTATGATAGAAGCCAATATGCACCCTATTTTATGGATAGACAAGGCACTACTGGAAGAGGTAAAGGACAAAAAGGTTCAAAATTTTGCACCTGTTATGGAAAGATTAATCATACAGTTGAGGAGTGTTACTTTAAAGTTGGATTTCCACCGGGATATCGATCCAGAAACTCAAGAAACAATGATGGAAGTATCAACTCAATTGCATGTTCAATGGGATTGTCTACTGATGCTGATCACAAGAACCCAAGTGGACAATTTACTCCTGAGCAATATCAAAACATCTTGGCATTAATCCAACAGTCTAACAAGTCTTCTACTTCAGGTGTACATGCTTCAAACATGGTTCAATCCTCAACTTATACTTCTGTTCTTGAAAATCCTCATACAACACCGGCAAGTAGCGCATTTTGTCAGTGGTTGCTTGACATGGGAGCCACTGATAATATCACCTTTCAACTCCCCTTTTACAAAGAATATCACAAAATAAATCCTATCTCTATTTCGTTACCAAATGGACACACTGTTTCTGCCTTGTTTTCTGGAACTATTGTTATTTCTCCTACCCTAATATTGTATGATGTTTTGTGTGTACCAGATTTTAAGGTCAATCTTATATCTGTTACAAAATTGTTACAAACCATTCCTTGCAGTTTGACTTTCACTGATACAACTTGTTTTATTGTCCAGAAATTTACCAAGAAGATGATTAGTTTAGCTGAATTGAAGGTGGGTTGTTTGTGGTAGAACCTGTAGAAAAACACCAACCTCAAGGAAATAAATCTTCCATTAGATATTGTTGCAATAATTCTAATAGTACTACCAGTACTAGTATCTTATGGCATTATAGACTCGGACATGTGTCCAATTTTCAGTTTATACTTTCGACTTTGCAATTTCCTTTTATCAAGTATAGTGAAGTGTCACCATGTGATATCTGTCTTAGTGTTAGGAAAAGGAATATGCCTTATAAGTTAAGTGAATCACATTCCAATAAATGTTTTTTTTTGCTACATGCAAATATTTGGGGACCCTATGCTATCCCTTCTTTATATGGTCACAAGTATTTTTTAACATTAGTGGATGACTTTTCTAGACATACTTGGGTTATATTAATGAAAACTAAAGGTGAAACTAGATAACACATTAAACGTTTAATTTCCTATGTTTAAACTCAGTTCCAAACAAAACTTACGACTTTAAGGAGTGACAATGGAGTTGAGTTGTGATGCATGAGTTCTTTTCAAGTGAAGGGATCCTACACCAGACAAGTTGTATGAAGATGCCCCAACAAAATGGAGTGCCAACATATTTTAAACTGATAGCATGCTGCCTAAGGAAGTAGTTGGAATCTAAAGAGCTTGGACCAACAATAACTGGGGCACATGAAGTCCCAAGCAATGAGAGTTGACTTTCCTTAGTCAATATTGACCATGTTATTCTTAGTCAACATTTGCATTTTCATTATTTTTAATTTTTAAACATTTTAATTCCCTAAAATAGAGTGCCTTCTAGTCATGGCCTCTAAACCATAGTTTGATAGGATTTGGGTGTATTTCTTTTTAGTTGTATTATTCCTCCCTACTACTCCCATTTGGGCGCTAAATAGGTGGTTTAAGTGGTTAAGAGTTAGGCTTGATATTTAGCTTAGGAGGAGGCTTGGGTTCAACACCCAAGTTAGTAGAAATTAATTTGCTTTGTATTTTTTAGCTAGCTTGGCCACCCTTTCTCTCTATATAAGGGGAGCCTATCCTTTCTTTTAAGGTTAATCATCATTTCAATCAAATAGCTATATGCTTTGTTTCTCCTCTTGAGAGTAGAGAAGGCTTAATGGTTCTTGCTCAAACCATAGTGATTCTTATCCAGCTCCGTGAGTCGGTGGCGAATCTACACTGAGGCTTATCTGCTAAGGGGTTGCCTTCATCAGTGGAACCTAATTCCATCTCTTTCCTTTCCATTTTATCTTTATTTTCTATGAATTTTCTGCTCTTTTTTGCACTTCAGGCCACGAACTTTCTTTCCTTGTTTGGTGTCTAACTGCTTCCTTTTCTCAATTCTAGATCTGTACTTCAGCTGCTATCAATTGGTCATCAGAGCTTCGTTGAATTGAGCAATTTTTGGGCTGTTTTGCTGCACTTTTGGCGTGGACTGTAGGAACACAAATGAAACACTAGAAGAGGGTTGAATAGTGTTTTTATAAACTTTAAAGTTTTTGGGAAACCTTTTATAAGTTTGAGTTTTAAAACGATTCAGACAGGTTTGAAAGTTGTCTGAAATTTTGTTCCATGTCTGAAAATGCCCAGACAGAGGAATCTATCAAAACAGTTTTTTGAAAATTGAGTTTTAGTGACAGCTTATAAGAATCCAGTTCAAAAACCCTGTTCTTGTTAGTTAAAATCAAACATAAGGAGTTTAAGGGAAAGAGAATCACTTAGCCAAATTATTCTGGTTCACCCACTTCACTTGTGAGCTACATCCAGTCTTAGAGCCAACACGCTTCTCCAGGCTCTACACCAAGTATTCTTTCTTCAACCAAGCTTCTCTTGGCTCTCAGAAAAGTATTCTTTCTTCCCACCAAGCCTCTTCAGGCTCTCAGACAAGTATTCTTTCTTCCACCAACCTCTTTAGGCTCTCAGCACTTTCAAAGTGTTTACAAAGAGATGTGAACCTAGAACCTATAGTTCTTCATTTAGATTGTACAAGGATAACAATGATCTAACACTGGATATGAAAGTTTCTAGTACAAGAAATTTCTAAGAGAAATTCTACAGAGAATTTGGCAGCGTTTTTTCTTTGAGTGAGCTTTTTACTTTCAATAGATTTTCTTATAGAGTTTTTTTTTTTTGCTAAACGATCATCAACAATCAATCCTTCAAAAAATCTTCTATTTTTAGTGAGATTTATGGTATTTATAGGCTTCTGGGCGCTAAGTGTTGAGAAGTCCGTTGTGAGATAACTTTAGGTGCAAATACTCTCATTGTGAGACATCTCAGACGCAAGTACGAGGTAGGCAATACTTTGTCTGACTCCAGGAGAAAGCTACTCCACATATCCTCTTTTCGTGTCGGTTAATTGAAAAAGATATTCTAGAAAGCTACTTCTTGTCACTCCTAAACTGTGTAAAAAGATTGCGTGAAGAAGTGGTGCAAATTGAGTCATCCCATGTCAGTAAGACCTTGACTTCAAACATCTTGGCTTCAGTTAGCACTTGAGTCTCCAGGCATCACTTCAGTCTTTAATCTTCAGACAACACTTCGGTCTTTAATCTTCAGACAGTGCTTTTAGTCTTCAAACAACACTCCATTCTTTAATCTTCAGACATTGCTTTTAGTCTTCGATCTTTTTACATCCTTCAGATTTTCTTCATTCTTCAGAATATGAGATGTTCTTCAGACATTCGTACTTCAGATGACGTTTTAGCTTATTTGAAATATAAGTACACTTGTTAGAGCTCTTTTCAAATATTTAATGTAATCACCAGAACCTTATGATGTGAAAGTTATTAACATTCTCCCAATCTAGTTTTAGGGGCGTCTTTAGACTTTTAAAGTATTGAGACTCAACATTCTCCCTCCTTTTGATGATGAAAAACTTAAACAAAAACTTTGAATACAATAAGCTTAAGTTTGACTTTTAAATCTGTTTTATATTTCAAATTTAGAAAGTAGAAAAAAATTTAACAGATGTCAAGGATTATTAGTCAAGTTTCAAATAAAGCTTGTAAATAGACTTCAGGGCTCCCCCTGAGATGAGCATTTATGCTTTGAGCTTTGAGCTTTTTGTCCTTGCTTTTCCTTGCTCTATTTACTCCATAAACTTGTTCAGATTTTCTCCCCTTAGAGTTCATATTCAGACACTTGTTGAACTTTTTTCTTTTGCTCCCCCTGAACTGTACACTTCAGATTCAAATTTTGTTAGTATTATTACTCCCCCTTTTGTCATCTATTAAAAGGGTTCAATATGATGATAAGCATTATTACTCCCCTTTTAGGGTAAGTATTAACAATAGTCTAGAGTAAAGAATATCGGCGTAGAGGTGTATCAAAATAATCATTCTGAACAAGCAGCAGAGGATAAAGCTTTTAGCAAATATGCGATTGTAAACAATTTTCAGAACAAGTCATTCAGGGATATGTAAATAACAACAATTAAGTATTGATCTGAACAAACATTTGATTAATAGTGAAGTGACTTTTACATCATAGAAATGAATACATTCACTTTACTAAGCTTTCCTAAAAGCTTTTACAACATAGGTTGTTCAAATCTAAGCTTCTTCTGAGCTTCCCCTTCATGTTAATTGTGTAGCCTACCTTCTTGGTGCCACTGCCTTCTTCGGTAGTTGACTAGGGTTTGGACCTCCTAGAGCTAGGAGAAATAGGAAAAGTACAAAGTCCTATTACCAAACATGCCTCTGGAATAGGCACATAGGGAGAGGTTTCATGGAGACGATACCAAAACTTGGTTCGTACACAACGCTTGTTGGGATCTCAATATTGAGAGAAAGTCCCAATACCTCTTCTAAGGAAGAACACAAGGTTGAGTTATCCTTGCTGAAGATTGATTTTGTGTTCTTTTGGAACGTCAAAACTTTAGCTTCTGGACAATCTCCAAGGTCCTTCACCCAGGTAATATTCCAACATTCAGTTTTGAACACAGATAGATGAAATATTCCTTTATTCTTGAGGAAGGTAGTCTTCTATCGACACTCTTCTTAATAGCCCTAGCAGAAGAAGAGAGGGGGGAACATAACGTGTGGGGGAATGGTTTAGTTTTCACATGAGATAGAAATGAGAACCTAATTCCCTGACATACGTCTCTACCCCTTATATAGGCAGTGAGAAGACTTATCGGTCATCCTTAGGGTTTGAACATACCTTGGAAACCGTGCAAGGTTTAAAGTTTTAAATTTTGAAAATTGTGAATGTGAACCGTCTCAATTGACACGTCACTTTTAAGTGAGATTTCATATCATCTTAAAGAGTTCAGACGCTTATGTTCAGACACACATATGACTTCAGACAAGCAAGCAAGTTCAGACAGTCATTTTTCAGATAATGTATAAATGTTCATATTGCTTCTAATGAACTTAAATCTATCTTTAGTTAAGGGTTTTATGAATATATCTACCCATTGATGCTCTGTGTCAATGAACTTAATATCAAAAACACCTTTCTGAACATAATCTCTAATAAAATGATGTTTGATTTCTATATGCTTAGCTCTAAAATGCTGAATGGGGTTTTTAGACAGGTTTATTGCACTGGTAATGGTATTATCACACATCACAGGGATACAGGGTTCAGAGATATTGAAATATTCTAATTGATATTTTACCCATAACAGTTGTGAATAACAGCTTGTAGCAACAATATATTTAGCTTCTGCAGTTGATAGTGTAATGGTGCTTTGGCTTTTGCTTGACCAACTAATCATGTTCCTTCCAAAGAAGTGACATCCACCACTGGTGCTTTTCCTTTCAATTCTGTCTTCAGCAAAGTCAGCATCATAGTATCCAACTAACCTACAATCCTTACTCTTCTTATAGAAAAGACCAAGATTGGTAATACCATTTAGATATCTAAAAATTCTTTTTACAACTTTGTAATGAGAGATTCTTGGATCAGACTAAATTCTTGCGCACAAACAGACACTGAACATAATATTAGGTCTACTTGTTGTAAGATAAAGTAATGAACCAATTATTCCTCTATACATTGTGTGGTCAGCAGATTCTTCACCTTCATCTTTATTTAAGATGGGAGAAGGATGCATTAGGGTTGACATAGGCTTGCAATCATTCATGTTGTACTTCTTAAGAATTTCTTTTGTATACTTTTCCTAATGGGTCTGTATACAACCAAATTATTGCTTAATCTGAAGTCCAAGGAAGAATTTTAATTCTCCCATCATGATCATTTCAAATTCAGATTGCATAAGCTAGAAAACTCCTTGCATAAGGAAGAATATGTTGAACCAAATATGATGTCATCAACATATATTTGAACTAGAATGAAGTCTTTGTTGGCAGATTTTCTAAATAGAGTTGTGTCAACTTTTCCTCTTTCAAAACCATTTTTTATAAGAGAGCTGCTCAAATTGTCATATCAAGCTCTTGGAGCTTGTTTCAGACCATAGAGAGCCTTTTTTAGTTTAAAAACATGATTTGGAAATGCTACATCTTCAAAACCAGGGGGTTGCCTAACAGATACTTCTTTCTCAATGATTCCATTTAGGAATGCACTTTTAACATTCAATTGATGTAGTTTGATGCCATTAATTGCTGCATAAGATAGTAAAATCCTAATGGCTTCAAGCCTAGTTATTGGAGCAAAGGTTTCAGTGAAATCAATACCTTCTTGCTGATTGTAGCCTTGTGCAACAAGTCTGGCTTTGTTTCTGACAACCTTTCCAACTTCATCCAACTTGTTTCTAAACACCCATTTGGTTCCAATAATAGTTTTCCCATGGGGTTTAGGAACTAAAGTCTAGACATCATTCGTAGTGAATCGATTCAGCTCTTCTTGTCTGGCTAGGATCCACCCTTCATCATTCAAAGCTTCATCAATATTCTTTGGTTCAATTTCAAACAGTAGTGCAAGATTATTGACTTCTCTAAATCTTGATCATGTTCTCACTCCTTCTGAAACATCACCAAAGATTTGTTCATTAGAATGATGAGTCTTTTATCTCCAACTATTTCTAATTGAAGATGTGCCTTCAGTTTGAGACTCGACATTAGTTGTTTGAAGTGGTTGGGTTTCAGATGGTCCTCCAGACAGAGGTTCAAATGGATCTTCAGCTTTAGTCTGATCAGACTTCTTTTTCAGAACCATACCTGCAAAATCATCTTCAAGATCTGATAGGTCACTATCAGTCTTTTTCTTGTCATTGAATCTTACATGAATTTATTCTTCAACAGCTAAGGTTCTAGAGTTATAAACTTTGCATTCCTTTGATTTTTCAGAATATCCAATAAAAAATCCTTTATCAGACTTAGCATTAAATTTTCCAATATCATCTTTTGTGTTGAGTATAAAACACTCACATCCAAAGATATGGAAGTATGATATATTTGGTTTCTTCCTTTCCACAATTCAAAGGGAGTCTTTTTTCAGAATTGGTCTTACCAATATTTTTTTCTGAAGGTAACAGGTTGTGTGAACAATTTCTACCAGAATGATCTAGGGAGTGAGCTTGAAATGAGCATGGTTCTACCAATCTCTTGTAAGCTTCTGTTCTTTCTCTCAACAACCCCATTTTGTTGAGGTGTTCTAGCCACGGAGAAATTGTGAGAGATCCCATTCTCCTCATAGAGCAGTCTGAAGTTAGAATTTTCAAACTCCCCTCCATGATCACTTATCATGGGAAACACAGAATCCTTTTTCATTATGTATCTTCTTGCAGAATATTGTGAAATTCTCAAAAGTTTCATCCTCGCTTTTGAGGAATATCACCCATGTGTATCTTGAATATTCATCAACTATGACCAAACCATATTTCTTTCCACTAAGATTTTCTGTTCTAGTTGGTCCAAACAAATCAATGTGAAGTAGTTCAAGAGGTCTAGAGGTAGAAACAACATTCTTACTCTTGAAAGAGTTTTTTGTTTGCTTTTCCTTCAGATAACCTTCGCATAAAATATCATATTTGAATGAAAGTTTGGGTAATCCTTTAACAAGATTATGTTTTTTTAGCTTTGTGATCACTCTCAAGCTGGCATGCCCAAGTCTTCGATGTGAAATCTGTTTTTCATCCTCAACTGAGAGAAAACATTTCACATTTTGACATCCAAGTTCCTCTAGATAAATCTTATACACATTGATATGTCTCTTAGCAGTAAAGAGAATTCGATTGTTTGAGTTTTTGACTATGCATCCATCCTTGGTGAAGGATACTTCATAACCACTATCACACAATTGACTCATGCTCAGTAGGTTGTGCTGAAGTCCTTCAACAAGTAAGACATTTTTAATAGAATACAAAGGTGTCATACCCACTGTACCTACTCCAATGATCTTCCCTTGTTGATTTCCACCAAAGGTGACCACTCCCCCATCCTTGGGTCTAAGGTTTTGGAACAAAGACTTTTCTCCCGTCATGTGTCGTGAGCATCCACTGTCCAAGTACCATTTGAGGGGTTTTCTTTGTCCTGTTAAACACATCTGCAACAAGAACAATTAAAGATTCAGGTACTCATGCCTTCTTGGGTCCTTTTTTGTTAGTTTTGGGTTTTATTTTCCCTTTGTGTCTGCATCTTGACACATGGTGTCCAGGTTTGCCACAATGGGAACACCATTTACCTTTAAAGGCCTTCTTGGAATTATTGAACAAAACATCAGAGATATTAGATGATTCACTTTCAAAGTGTCCCAACCCACACTTGTTATTGGAACCTTTCTGAATTCCTAACAGCTTGTTTAGGTTTTCAGTTCCATTAACAATGTTGGCAAGATCTAAGATGAGCTCCTTAACCTTCTTCTGAAGTTTTTCAACCTCTTCAGAAAGGTTTTCAGAACCACCCCTCTTATAGTTCTCAAGCTCCTCCTTGAGTACAAGTTTTTCTTGTTCAAGAGCTTCACTCTTTTTACACATTTCTGTGTATGCTCTTGACATGCCCTTGTATTCTTAAAAGAGTTCTTTTGAACTTTCCAGAAAATCATCAAATTTCTCTTGAAGATCAGGGTTAGATTAAGATCTTACCTCAAAGTCTGAACTATCTGAAGATGGTAAACTTGCCATGAGACAAAGATTGGCTTCTTCAACTGACTCTTCTTCCTCTTCTGAAGTTGAGCCATCCAGGTCTTCCCATGTTGCCATCAGTTTCTTTTTCTTTATGAAGAACTTCTTCTTGAAGGGGGATTTATTTAGCATGGGGCAATCAACCTTTATGTGACTTGTCTGTCTACATTCATAACAAGTGATTTCGTCAGTAATGAGGTGTCCTTACCCGACCTACCATGTTTACTTTTGAAGGGTTGTTCCTTTCCGAACTTCCCTTTTTTCTGAAACATTCTTTTGACCTTCCTGCTCATCAAGGCAAGATCATCTTCATCAGAGCCATCTTCAGAATCTTCATCAGCTTCTGAACTTTCTTCAGCTTGCATGGCTTTCATGGCTCCATGCCTAGTCTGTTTGGTTTTTGTGCTCAGTGCCAATGACTTTTTCGTGGACATATCCTCCCCAAGTTCTAACTCATAAACTTTAAGATATCCCAATAGTTCCTCTATCTTCAGGATATTAAGGTCTTTTTCCTTCTGAATAGCGGTGACTTTAGGTCTCCAAGCCTCTGATAAGCTCCTTAGAATCTTTCGATTATGATCTCCGGATTCATAGGTTCTACTTAGGGACTTGAGTCCATTGTTATGGTCTGAAACCTACCAAACATTTGGTAAATGGTTTCTGACTCCAACATTTTGAACATCTCATACTGATGTACAACAAACTAATCTTGGATTGTTTGACATTTTTAGTTCCCTCATGGGCTGAAGCCAATGTGTCCCAGATTTCCTTAGCAGTGTTACATCCATGAACTTTCTCATACTCACGTTTATTCAGCGAACAAACAAAGTAGAGTTTAGCCTTGGCATTTAGCTGTACTCTAGCTTTATATTCACTTGTCCAATCAGACTTAGGTATGGGTTGTCCATTATGCATGGGAATGTAATCACCATCAGTGACTATGTCCCAAAGATCAATGTTGTTGCTCTCAATGAACAGTTTCATACAATATCTATAGTAATGGTAATCAACACCATTAAATGTTGAAGGCCTTGTCACAGATGCTCCTTCTGTGATATTGTGGCTTGTGCTTGTAGAGGTTTCCATCTGGATCTTCTTCCTCTATACGGTCAAGTGCTCAACCCAAGGTTGAGCTTTGATACCAACTGTAGGAACACAGGAAAAACTAGAAGGGGGATTGAATAGTGTTTTTATAAAATTTAAAGTTTTTGGGAAGTCTGACTTTTAAAATGGTTCAGACAAGTTTGAAGGTTGTCTGAAATTTTGTTCCCTGTCTGAAAATGTTCAGACAAAGGTATCAAAACAGTTTTTGCAAATTAAGTTATAATGACAACTTTTAAGAACCCAGTTCAAAAACCCTCTTCTTGTTAGTTAAAATGAAATGTAAGGAGTTTAAGGGTAAGAGAAGCACTCAGTCAAATTTATCCCGGTTCACCCACTTGACTTGTGAGTTACGTCCAGTCCCAGAGCGAACACGCTACTGGATTTTCCACTAATCTTAACAAATTACAAGTATTCTTTTCCACCAAGCCTCTCTAAGCTCTACACCAAGTATTCTTTCTTCAACCAATCCTCTCTAGGCTCTACACCAAGTATTCTTTCTTCAACCAAGCCTCTTCTGGCTTTCAGACAAGTATTTTTTCTTTCACCAAGCCTCTTCAGGTTCTCATCACTTTCAAAGTGTTTACAAAGAGATGTGAACTTAGAACCTACAGTTCTTCATTTAGATTGTACAAGGATAACAATGATCTAACACTGGATATGAAAGTTTATAGTATAAGAAATTTCCAAGAGAAATTCTACAGAGAATTTGGCAGCGTTTTTGCTTTGAGTGAGCTTCTTACTTTCAGCAAATTTTTTCACAGAATTGTTTTGCTAAACGATCATCAACAATCAATCCTTCAAAAAAAAATCTTCTATCTTCAGTGAGATTTCTGGTATTTATAGGCTTCTAGGGCACTAAGTGCTGAGAAGTCTGTTGAGAAATAGCTTTAGGTGCAAATACTCTCATTGTGAGACATCTCTGATGCAAGTACGAGGTAAGCACTACTTTATCTGACTCGAGTAGAAAGCTACTCCAAATATCCTCTTTTCGCGCCGTTTAGTTCAAAAAGATATCCCAAAAAGCTACTTTTTTGTCATACCTAAAACTGTGTAAAAAGATTGCGTGAAGAAGTGGTGCAAACTTAGTCATCCATGTCAGTCAGACCTTGACACCAGACATCTTGGCTTCAGTTAGCACTTAAATTGGGGACCGAAGTCCAATAAACTGGGGACCTAAGTCCAATCTTGCTTAATTAAAGGTGAATTGGGGCCGAAGCCAAACTTATTTTCTGATTATTAACTTGGGCCAAGGGCCTTAAGGCAATGCTGACACATACACTTTTCCCATGAATCATGCAATAGATACCATTATACATAACAAAAGAAAAGCCCTAACTTGGGGAGAAACCCCTACATATATCTCTAGTTCCATACAACTATACAAAACACAAATATGTAGAGAATCCACCACTAAACCAATCAAACACAAGTAAAAAGGAAAAGGAATAGAAGAATGGGGTTCATGAAAGGAGATTCACCCAAAATAAGTGAAGGTGTGTGAGTTATACTCACCTCAAAAGAATTCTAAGAGAAAGGGGATGAGTTGAGGGAGGTTGGGGTGAAATCCTTGGCTTTCCTCTTCTTTCTCCAAGCTCCAAGGTGCTTTCTCTGTCTAGAAAACCTCTCTCTAGAATAAAAGGAACAAAAGGGAAGAATGAGAAAAGAAACCATAACTTAATGTTTTTAAAATTGACACGTGATTCTCGCTCAAGCAAGCCCTTCTCGCTTGAGCGAGAATGCTGAGGGGATTCTGAATTCGCGTTCTCGCTCAAGCGAGAGGCTTCTCGCTTGAGCGAGAATACTCCAGAGAGAACCCTCCCCTCTCTGGATGATTCTCGCTTGAGCGAGAACAAGCAAAAATCTTCTAGAGAGCACCCACTCTCTAGATGGCTCTCGCTTGAGCGAGATCCTTCTCTCTCTCTCGCCCAAGCGAAAATCTTCCAGAGAGTACTCCTTTCCTCCCTTGTTTCTTGCTCAAGCGAGAAAACCAAATTACAAATTCTTCATTTTTACTGATATTCTCGCTCAAGTGAGCCTTTCTCTCTTGAGCGAGAACAACAGGACCTAAAATCCTGATTTCTCACTTTTAACCATTCTGACTAAGTTTTCCACTTATTTCCTAATTCCTTTCACAAAACGTATTACACTACTAATTTTCCTTTATAAAATTGGTTTTAAATTCATGGGATGTTACATTTTATCTTTTGCTTGGGGAATGGAGTTATTGGTTCGACCGATTGTTGGCTATTATTTGTTTACCTTTCTAAACTTTATTTTCTGGAACATTGTATCACGACGTACTCTTTGCACTTTACTTTCGTATCTATGTGATGTTTGTTTATGTTCTATGTGTTTTTAAAATGTGACATGGGTAGTGTAAGTTAGCCGTCCGCGATTTTAAAACTTCAGCAAAATAATTTCTAAACAAAAAAGACATCTGCGATTTTCTAAAAATCATATGATTAGTCTTAGGTTAGAAATTGTTAGTGTATGCACTAGAGACATCTATGTTTTTATTTTGAACATCCATAACTTGTATCATATTATTATTTTATAAAGGTAATTCATTTATTAATTCTTATAGAATATAATTATTGTCCTTAGAATAGTAAGCTTAAACTTCATAAGAAATCAAGTAGATTACTTGATCGTGACATCTTATGAATAATTATTCTTAAAATAGTCCCTGGTCAAATATCATCTTAGGACAAAGATGCATTTAGACTAGTATGTGAGTTCATTGATGATCACATCTCATGGATCATGGATGTGAGATATCATGCACTCACATAGGTACACATTAAGAGTAATGGTGTACTAGACAGACCCACCTTAAGAACGTTGCATGGACTGTTACATAAGTGTCATGAACGTTTCTTAAATTGATAAATGTTATATGAAGTCCTTTGACATGAAATCACTACGATTCCTACATAAGGAATTATGTGTTTTAAATATCATCAAACGTTGCCTGTAACAAGGTGATCATAAAGTTGGTATTTGGACATATAATAAATTGTGTGGAGGAATGTGAGTGCCCTAGATGGGATTTGTACCTCCTATGTAACAGGAGTTATATCTGTAGGCCTCTTGATAAAGTGAGACTGCAAAATGCATGGCCATTCTCAGGAGGATAAACATGAGATGTTTATTTTCTATACAGTCTACTTGGGGATCAAGAAAACATAAATTGAACTATACATGTTGACACATTCGATGCCCTTGTGTTCAATTAGATATTTGGACAAAGGAACACATCATATAAATTATTATCATAAAATAGGATTCGTCAAAGTTGTTGATAATCTCAATATTTGGGTAGTAGTGATGTATTGTTAGATACCGCTCACTATTTATGATATTAAATATAAAATGGTTTTATTTTATTATCATAACCAAATATTAAAAGCCTATTGGGTCACACGCATACAACAAGCCGCTAGGAAAGGATAATAATTCTAATTTGATTAGAATTATAACCATAAGATGCATTACCCTATACACACGAGTAGTCGCTCTTACTCTCTGAAACACTACTAGTAGAGTTGAGGAGGGTTTCGTAGTTCGGCTGTTGGCGTGGACACCACTAGAGACGCGACTGCTATTGCCTCGTTTATGATAAGTGAAAATTATATGATATATTCTTGTATTTTTATTGCACTTATCAAGGTTAAAATAGTAATTTATGCCCCAAAAATAATCCATTTTTATTAATAATTGTAATAAGTGTATTTATTTAATTTGAATTTGAATTTGATGCTATTTTAATATAAAATCTGTTGATTTTGCATATTTATGAAGAGATTTAAATGAGGAGAGAAGATAGCATCATTTGAGGATAGGATCTGCAGATTTGAAGTTTAAATGAGAACAAATAAAGATAAGATCAGCTGCCATTTAAACAAGGATTCTGCGGATAACTTCCCAAGTTAAATTCAAAGGCAAGATCAATACCAAATCAGATCAAAAAGAGGGAAACAAGGAAAGCCAAGCAAACAAGGATAAAATCAGGAAGAAATCAAGCTGTTAAAAGAGGAAACAGAAGAAGCAGTTACGCGCTCCACGCTCCACCTGCGCTGAGCGCAGGGTGGAGCGCAACATTCTGTAATTCACGCTTCACTTGCGCTGAGTGCAAGTGAAGCGCAGCTGCGCAGATTTGTTTTTAGATCTGTTTTCAAAATAGATTCCTTCCAGATTTAGATAGCTTTCCTTGGTCTATAAATAGGATCTTTTGTAAAGATCAAAGAGAGGTTAGCAAGAGAGCGTAGAGCAAGGAGATTAGAGAGACGGAAGAGCAGAGCTAGGATTGGAGTAAGGTGGCAGCTTCTCCATTGGGTTGTAATGGCTACCATGCGTAGCTAAACTCTTTAATAGGGTTGAATATAGTTGATTCAATCCTCAAGTGTATGCGAATTCTCTTTATTATTTATGAATCATTATTCTATAATATTGGTGCTTTTATACTTTGCTTAATGCGTAGCTTCCGCACTTGTGCCGGAGTTATAGGTTGTTTTTATAAAATGCATTGGTAAATGGTTTTATTAATTCAACAGCGAGTTTGGGGGAGCCGATACTTAGGAAACTCAAATTCTAATTGGTAAAAGTACTCATAGATCGCTATAGGAATATAGGGGGAATCAATGATTGAAGAATTGGAATGTGATAGCCTCTTCATAGTAGTCCCTATAGGAATATACGGTGAATTGATAGTGTTAACGAACGGAAAAGTAGGGCAATCAAGCCGGGGGTAATTTGTCGCCTGGGAGAACCCGCATGGATTATCTTCGAGTGGTTTACTGCTGGTAACTCGGGGTAAAGCAATATAGTTTGGCTAGGATATTATAGAAATATATTCATAAATAATATTGGGGTTCACATGCATAAGGGGTGCGATGATACGAAGTTCAATCCTAATCCAAGTAACGTTATCTTACCTTATCTCGATTATCTCTTTACTTTATGCAAATTTACTTTCTTCACAACAAATCATCAAAATATTATTTCTCACTTGATAGTCTGATCACTAGTAAATACGAAGTGAATCGTTCCATGTGGATACGATAAACTCATACTTACTATTATACTGCTGAAATTTTGGTACGCTTGCCGGAACTTCATCAGTTTACAAATCCTCATAAGGTATGTCATTATGTTTCATGCCTTTTATGCCTTGATTCGTGTTTTCGCATTAACGATCATTCCAAGGGAGGGAATCCATTTATTCCGCTGCATCCTGATAACATGCTTGATTCCCTACAATTGGTATCAAAGCGTTGGTTTGCGATAAACACGTTTTAGGCTTTTAATCATTTTGAATATGACGATATTTTGTTTTTATGTTGAAAACGAAGTCTGTACGTTGAACGATGTTATCTGCGCTGGGCGCAGATGAAGCGCAACATACAGGATTTAAGCGCAACATACGCTCTTATATTCTATTTGTAATTCTTTTCTCATCTTTATCCCCTCGTATATTAAACGAAGTTTCTTCTTGTTATGTAATATATCCGATAAGACATGGAGTCAATGGAGCATGTGGAGACATGTGGATGAAGACTTCAAGATTATATGTGATGTAATTTTGTATTGGAATTTTAGGAGGCCATAACCATATCATTTATTTGTATGAGATGCATGCCTGTATGTTTTGTTAAATAGTTTAACAAACGGATAAAAAATTAAAGTGATGAAATCCCTCAATGCTTGTGTGCCTTCCAATGGATGACACTCGTCAAGACTAGAATCGGTTAAGTGTGGGTCTGCCAAAGCAGGGTACATTTATCTATTCTAGTGAGGCACGATAGGATAAAAGTAATATCTGATTGTCAACCATTGGGTTTTGATTGGGTATATTCAATAGGACTGAATAACCTAGAGGCACTAATATTAAGTCATGTTTTGCCTTCCAATGTATGACACTCGTCTAGGCTTCAATCAATTAAGTGTGGGTCTGCCAAAGCAGGGTACATTTATCTACTTTAGTGAGGCGCAATAGGATAAAAGTAATATCCGACTGTCAGCCATTGGGTTTTTGACTTAACTAGGTATATTCAATAGGATTGAAAAACCTAGAGGCATTAAGTTAGGCATTAATTCATAAGATGAAATTAGAATAAGAGTTATTCACCTAACTATCCAAGAGTTGTATGAGATGCAATTGGAAAACGTGTTCCTACCTAAACAACCTTTTCTTAAGCGATCAACCAAAGCTGACTTAAAATAAGGTGAAATATGGATCTTGGCCCACTAGAAAATATAGTGATGGAATTTTCTGATTTTTCATATTGAGGGTACTTATTTTGAATCAAAATAATGGAAGGCACATTTAATTAAAGACCTTGTTAAATATGTTTGTTATATGATACTTACTTGCATAATTTTCTGTTAATAGATAACTATGGCAACGAACACAACAAGTAACTTGTCATTGAGATTTGTCCTTGAGTAACTTGCATAATTTTCAGGAATGGACAAACTGTCTGGGACTAACTTCCTAGACTGGTACAGAAACCTAAGGATTGTCCTTAGGCATGAAAAGAAGTTGTATGTTCTGGAAGAGCCCATTCCTGAAACACCCGCTACAACTGCTTTGAAATTTGACAAGGATGCTTTTAAGAAGCATCTGCATGATGCTCTCGATGTAGGTTGCCTTATGCTTGCTACCATGAATGCTGAACTCCAAAAACAACACGAGAACATGGAGGCATACGATATGATCGTACATTTAAAAAGACTTTATCAAGTCCAAGCTAGGCATGAACGATTTGAAGTCTCAAAGGCACTTTATCAATGTAGACTGGCAGAGGGAAGTCCTATTGGTGCTCGTGTACTCAAGATGATTGGGCACATTGAAAACCTAGAAAGGCTTGGATTCCCATTAGGCCAAGAGTTGGCCACTGATCTTGTCCTGCAGTCATTGTCGGACAGCTATAGTCAATTCGTCATGAACTATAACATGAATGAATTTGACAAACCACTGCCAGAGTTTCTAAGAATGTTAAGAACAACTGAGAAAAACATTAATAAAGGTAAAGGGAAGGCCATATTGATGGTCCAACCTGCAAAAGGCAACGGCAAGAAGAAATTCAAGAAACCCTATTTCAAACCAAAGGACAAGGGCAAAGACAAGCCTAGTACCTCTGCTTTGAAGCCTAGAGGCGGGATAACTAAGGAAGGAAAATGTTTTCACTATGGCCAATCGGGACATTGGAAGAGAAACTGTGCAAAGTACCTGGAGGAGATCAAGATGAAGGGAAGTGAGACTTCCACCTCAGGTATTTATGTTATAGAAGTCAATTTATCTACTTCTGCATCTTAGGTATTAGATACTGGATGTGGATCTCACATTTGCATGAATGTGGAGGATCTAAAAAGGAGTAGAAGATTGGCTAAAATCGAAGTCGACCTGCGAGTCGGAAATGGAGCAAGAGTTGTTGCTTTAGCCGTAGGAACCTATTATTTAAATTTGCCAACTGGGCTAGTTATTGAGTTAGATAATTGTTATTTTGTGCCAGCCATTATTAGGAATATTATTTCTGTTTCTTGTTTAGACAAGAATGGTTTTTCGTTTATAATAAAGAACAATAGTTGTTCAATTTATTTAAATGATATGTTTTATGTTTATGCAAAATTAAACAATGGACTATATGTTCTTGACTTCGAAGTGCCTATCTATAACATAAATGCTAAAAGGGTCAAAACAAATGATTTGAACCCAACTTATCTTTGGCATTTTCGCCTAGGCCACATAAATGAGAAACGCATATCCAAACTCCACCAAGATGGATATTTGGACTACTTTGATTTTGAATCAATTGAGACATGTGAATCTTGTCTATTGGGGAAGATGACCAAAACCCCATTGATGGGTTTCTGGCAAGCGAACCAAAAATCCAGTAGTATAATAGTAAGAAGAGTTATCGTATCCACAGGGAACGGTCAATTCACGTAAACTCGTGATCTAATTATCAAGGGAAACAACGGTTTGATAATATTGTTGCGGAATTGTAAATAGCAAATTAATAATGGAATCGAAAGGAAGAGTTAGAGACACTTTACTTGGATTAGGATTGAACTTCATCTCATCTCACCCCTCATGTATGTCGAGACTACCTACTATTTATAGGCTTTGAACTATAACGCTTTAAACAAACTATATAGCTTATGACCCCGAGTTACCAGGCACCACTCACACTCAAAGGTAATCCATGCGGGCTCTCCCAGGCGACAGACTTACCCTCGACTTATTTTGTTTTCTTTTATTCCGTTTGTAAAGAACTAATTGATAAACGAGGCCTACCAAATGAGATATACCTTCGCTAGAGTACTGTCACTACCCATCACTCATTAGATACATCCACTTCTCGCTTCCTGGATTGACAATCAACTAATCCTTTGCTATCAATTTATCAATACCAAGCCTATCCTTTAGATGCCCTTCATTAGGATACTCACACTACCCATCAATCATTAGCAACACCCATGTTTCAGTCAGTGGTTAACCGAGTATTCTCATTCACTCAGAGGTTGAGTTTCCTATGTATAGGCTCCCCCAAACTCAATCCTAGTCATAACGTTAATTACAAACTAGCCTATAACTCCGGCGCAAGCGCGGAAGTTAGGAATAAAGCACAGAACGAGATTATCAGCATTATAATTAGGGAACTGCATAAATAAATAGATAGAGTTCAACATACACTTGGGAATGGAATCTATTACATTCAATCCTAATGGGGAGTTAACTACACGAGGTAGTCATACAAACCACCGAAGATGTTGTCACCATCTAAAATCCTTGTGAAGCGCTCCTCCTCTCCTACTCTAAACTTAGCTTTGGTGCATTATCACTGAAATAAGACTGAATTACAATAATCGTGCACACCGGATTTGGTGCAAGAGGTTCCTATTTATAGACTAAGGAAAGACAAAGAAATTTGGGGAGAAATCTATCTAAAAACAGCAACAGGGAACAAATCAGCGTGAGCTGCGCTCCAGGCTGCGCTATAGCGCAGGATGGAGCGCAACTTCCAGAGAATCTGCGCTTCACCCTGCGCTATAGCGCAGGTGAAGCGCAGGTAGCGTCCTACAGCTCCAACTTTCTCTTTTTAATCTTGATCTCTCCCCGACACTGGTTTTGGCAGATTTGTCTTTCCTTGTTTCCCTTTTCTTGATAAAATCCTTGCATTTATTGAGCAATCTTTGATTTATTCGGGACTTTTCTGCAGAATCCTTGATTGATTGGTCGTGATCTCCTCATTAATTGCATTATATCTTCTTCAAATCTTCATTAAATGTCTTCAATCAATCTCAAATCTTGCAGAGAACTCCCTCATTTAATGCTATCTTTCTTCCAAATCAAATCTTTGCAATATCCTGCAAGAATCAGCAATATTTCTATCAAAATAGCATCAAATTCAAATCTCAGATTAATAAATACAATTTCTCTAATATTTAATAAAAAGGGATTTAATTGGGGCAAAATTACCATTTTATCCTTGATAAGTGAACTAAAAAGTACTCTAATTTATCAACTAATTTTCACTTATCAAAATCCCCCCAACTTGACTTCTTGCTTGTCCTCAAGCAAGAGACCTCTTTGCAATCAAAATCAATTCTATTCCCAGTGTATTTCAAACAATTAAAAACAAATTCAAGGAACTATTCATCAATTCTTTCCTAAGCAGCAGTCACTTTACAAACATAAGAAAAATTCAGAATCAAGGGATGTTACCAATCATCAATCAGAATAGAAATACAAACATCAATTAAACTTCTCAATAACAGCAATTAAAGCAGCAAGTGGTAAACCAAGGAAATCTCTCATTCTCACGGGTAACTGTTTCCCTCAATCTTATTCACCACTGTTGAACAACTAGAATTGATAGTCGTTTCCAAGATCTGAACCTGCAAGCAGTTAATATGAATCAAAAGGTCTTTCATAGGTTATAATGAGGCTGGGCTATCAAGAAATCATGGTTTTCTGGATATTCAAGGAACACTTTGAATAGAGAGCATCTTGTGATTATGCTTGGGACTTCTCTCAATTCACCTGGTCATTCTTGAATGGTCACCCTTTTTCAGCTTGGCCTCTTTATATGAAGAAGTACTCCCCCCAACTTATTCAATTCCACACTTTTGTGCAGATTTTTTTTTCTTTTTTTTTTCTCTCTCTCTCTTTTTTCTTTTTTTTTGAATCATAAACAATAACATAGAGAATTTATTTATGGAGGAATACTCTTCTCTTCGATTCCTTGTGCCTGCTCTTGAATCTCTTTGACCTTTCAATTTACCAACCTCTTGTCCCATCTTGTTGTGGTGCACCTTGCTCTCTATCCCAAGTGTTAAGGGACAAGATATAATCATTGAATATGGCTAGGGTGCATCAAAGGAAATATTCAAGGCTTAAATGGGCAAGCAATAAACGGAAACATTTAATCAGGGTTGGCTATTTGGCACTAAGCACAATATTATAATCACAAAATATGCCTTTGTCACTTCCATATCTTCTTCAAGCAAGCAAAAATTTAAAAACTTAAGCAATAACAGTTGACAAGCAGCGGTGAAAAGCTCTCAATTTCAGTGTTTGGGCTCTCATCTCACCGATTATTGCTAAAATTCCTTGATAAAGCACTTAATGGATTTAATTAACTATCCTGATAGGTTCTCATGAGAAGTACTCTAATCCTAACTGATTATGGAATTAATCACAAAACCCTTTCATCTTTCCTAGAATGGTTAGTTAAACTACTTAATTACAGAGATTTTTGAAAAAGTTACCTTGATTCCTCATTCCTAAAGTCCTAAAAATTTTAAAAATTCTAAAAATTTAAGAAAAAATGAAATACGAAACAAAAATCCTAATTAATTAGAAAAAATTCTATAAAATAATAGAAAATATAAGAAAAACTAAAAGAAAGAAAACACCAGTATCAATCTTCATCCTCTGTATCTTGTGAGTTCTTGTCCTCCTGCTGCTTCCATCCCCCCTGGGAAAATAGGCCTGTCCCGAGGCCATTGCAAGAATATCTGGAACTCTTCAAGCAGCATGCTCGGGTATGGGTCTAGTACTCCTGATTGGTTTGAGGGCAACAAGTCTTTATACTTTGCAGCAGCCTGTGCAATTCATGAAGAACATGGAAGCCATCATTAACCAATTTACATGCATAATTCAAAGAATTAATATTTTCACAACAAAAGTTCAGTGCACTTGGTAATGACTTCCTAAAAACAATCATACTCATTTGTTTTGCAAGTATTCAATCAATCCATGGAAAGTGAAAGTTCAAGATTTTTGAAAGAAATAGAGCATAACACTTTCAAATTTAATAACTCAAAAAACAAAGAGCATTTCAATTTAGCATATTGTTCTTCATGTTTCACACAGCCAAAATCACATTCAAGATAACAATTATCAACAATATTCATAATCCTAAGGTTGCTACCCTAAAGTGCAAATCATAAAAATAGAGTAAATGAAGATTTCAATTGGTAAAGATAACATAACTGAAAGTTTCAAAATTGATGGAAGTTTGTGAGTGGAAAGAGTGAAAAGAAGAGCTTAGGAAGTAGTACATGAGAAAATAAAAGATTTTTTAAAATTTCGTATCCTACACTACAACGCAAGTGAAGCGCAGAATACAGTGACTAAAATTGCAGTTCTGCGCTTTACCTGCGCTACAGCGCAGAAAACAGAATGCAATTTTGCAATTTTCAGTCACGTTTTCTGCTACTTCCTATTTTTTAAAAAAAATTATTTTCCACAAACTTATTCCAATCAATTTTGAAAATTTCCTAAATCCTAAAAATTGAAAAATCCTAATTAACAACAAGAAAATAAAACAACTGAAATTAATTGAAAACTTAAAAATCTCTGGGTTGCCTCCCAGAGAGCGCTTGTTTAACGTCTGATAGCTCGACGTCTGTTCTCTTAAGGTGGCTGAAACTGAAATATTTTGGTGAGCATGTGTGCTGCACCCTTCCTTTTTCTGGCCCATAATCTTGCCTTGGAGCAATCTGTCCTTTTCTTTATTTTCTTGCTCCCATGTGCATGAGTCTTCTTCTCCTGAAGCTTGAATGATTCACAAATGATTTCTCTCAATTTCTTTGCTTCGGGGGGTTCTTTGACATGAAACTTACCTGACCACTTGATCTTCAATCTGGATCTAGGCTTTGAATTTAATTCTAGCTTGATTTTTCTTCTTTTTGCCTTGTCCTGGTCAGTGTGATTGCGGACCTTTCTTTTGTGAGGTCTGGAAGGTTCATCACTTGCACCATGCCTTTCTTGATCTTCCGTTAGAGGACTGGTTGGATAAGGCAAGGTCTCTGTTCTTAAAATTATTTCCCTTCCTTCCCCAGGCTTTTATTCACCATCTCCTTGTTCACTATTTTTCTCATTTTCTTGATCATGTACACCCCCATATGTGTTGTTCTCTTTCTCCCTTTCACAGTCAGCCTCTTCTTCAAGCACCATCTTTTCTGTTTCCTCCTCTCCTTTTTCTTCTTCCTCTTCTGCTGCACCTTCTTCTTCTTTCTTTTCTTCTTCAGCTTCTCTTTCTTGTGTTTCTTCAAATTCATCTTCATCTTCTTCTTCTTTTTTATCAGCCAGACTGTCATTGATTTCCTCCCGTGTTAATTTAACAATTATGGTGGGACAAAATTCTATGAGGTAGGGTTGAGCGTTTGCTGAGCTCTGTTCTAACTGTTGGTTGGCTATTGTTTCTTCTATCTCTTCAATTGTTGCATCAGGAGACTCTCTCTTCTTATTGAGCAATTCCAACATGGTGTCAGTGTTTCTTCTTGCTTCTTCTATTTCCTTCTGAAGTCTTGACTCCTTTTGTTCCACTAGCTGTGCTATCAAAGCGTCATTTTTTTCTTGCTTCTTCTCTCTCCTTTTGAAATTGTATATTGCCTTGATGAATTTCTTCGATACTCTTACAAAGTCTTGACTCCCTTTGTTCTGCCATCTGTTTCAACAAAGCGTCAGTGCTTCGTCTTCTCTCTTCGCTCTCTTTCTGGAATTGTATATTGCTTTGATTGAATTATTCCAAAAACACATAAAATTGGGAGTCTCTTTGTTGATAGGAAGAGTAACTTTGCCGCTGCTGAAAATAAGGTTGCATGTGGAGTGAAAATTCATCTTGGTATCTCCCAAAATTCTGATTCTGGTAACTTTCCCAATCCTGTGAAAAATTGTTAGAATAATTGTTGTAATTAGAGAAGTTACCTTGAATCGGTGCATGAGAGGAGTAACTTGGTTCTTGCCACCTAACATAATCTCCAAGGGTTCTCCTTGGTTGATTTTGTCATTCATAAGCCATGTGACATTTACTTCACTTGAGGTGTTTGAACAGAGAGTGTTGAGATTGTCTCCTTGAAATTTGTCCCCTCTTCTTTTTGGGTGATCAGAGAGTGTTGAAATTGTCTCCTTGAGCTATGCCCCTTTGTCTGTTACCTGTTCTCTCAAGAGAAATAAGATGCTCAAAAATACAGAATAACAAAAAATATTTTTTTAAATTAATAATAATAAATATTTTTTTAATATTATTTTTTTTTCAAAATAATAATAATAATATATATTATTTTTTTTTCAAAATAATGATAATAATAATAAATAATAATATTATTTTTTTAAATAATTAAAAATAAAATATTTTTGTTTTCTTCTCGACTTCTCCCTTGTCTCCTTTCCTTGTTTCTACTTTTGTTCTTCCTTGATGTCCTTCCTATTTCTGCTTCAAGTTGTAATTGATTGGGGGACACCTCGCCTCTCAAAAACATAAACAAGAAACTTGAAAAAGGTAAGTGTGGAAGAAAAATTTATAATAATAGAAAAACTATAAATTTCCTAAAATAATAAAAATTTCCTAAAATAAGAAGAATAAATAAAAGAAATCCTAAGATAGATATCCTTGATAATTAGACCTCCAGGTTCTACGCGAATTGGAAACCGTTCCCCGGCAACGGCGCCAAAAATACTTGATGGGTTTCTGACAAGCGAACCAAAAATCCAGTAGTATAATAGTAAGAAGAGTTATCGTATCCACAGGGAACAGTCAATTCACGTAAACTCGTGATCTAATTATCAAGGGAAACAGCGGTTTGATAATATTGTTGCGGAATTGTAAATAACAAATTAATAATGGAATAGAAAGGAAGAGTTAGAGACACTTTACTTGGATTAGGATTGAACTTCATCTCATCGCACCCCTCATGTATGTCGAGACTACCTACTATTTATAGGCTTTGAACTATAACGCTGTAGAAAAACTATATAGCTTATGACCCTGAGTTACTAGGCGCCACTCACACTCAAAGATAATCCATGCGGGCTCTCCCAGGCGACAGACTTACCCTCGGCTTATTTTGTTTTCTTGTATTCCATTTGTAAAGAACTAATTGATAAACGAGGCCTACCAAATGAGATATACCTTCGCTAGAGTACTGTCACTACCCATCACTCATTAGATACATCCACTTCTCGCTTCCTGGATTGACAATCAACTAATCCTTTGCTATCGGTTTATCAATACCAAGCCTATCCTTTAGATGCCCTTCATTAGGATACTCACACTACCCATCAATCATTAGCAACACCCATGTTTCAGTCAGTGGTTAACCGAGTATTCTCATTCACTCAGAGGTTGAGTTTCCTATGTCTAGGCTCCCCCAAACTCAATCCTAGTCGTAACGTTAATTAAAAACTAGCCTATAACTCCGGTGCAAGCGCGGAAGTTAGGAATAAAGCACAAAATGAGATTACCAGCATTATAATTAGGGAACTGCATAAATAAATAGATAGAGTTCAACGTACACTTGGTAATGGAATCAATTATATTTAATCCTAATGGAGAGTTAACTACAAGAGGTAGCCATACAAACCACCGAAGATGTTGTCACCATCTTCAATCCTTGTGAAGCACTCCTCCTCTCCTACTCTAAACTTAGCTTTGGTGCATTATCACTGAAATAAGACTGAATTACAATAATCATGCACACCGGATATGGTGCAAGAGGTTCCTATTTATAGACTAAGGAAAGACAAAGAAATTTGGGGGAGAAATCTATCTAAAAACGACAACAGGGAACAAATCAGCGTGAGCTGCGCTATAGCGCAGGATGGAGCGCAACTTCCAGAGAATCTGCGCTTCACCCTGCGCTATAGCGCAGGTGAAGCGCAGGTAGCGTTCTGCAGCTCCAACTTTCTCTTTTTAATCTTGATCTCTCCCCGAGACTGGTTTTGGCAGATTTGTCTTTCCTTGTTTCCCTTTTCTTGATAAAATCCTTGCATTTATTGAGCAATCTTTGATTTATTTGGGAAGCTTGTCTTCAGAATCCTTGATTGATTGGCAGTGATCTCCTCATTAATTGCGTTATATCTTCTTCAAATCTTCATTAAATGTCTTCAATCAATCTCAAATCTTGCAGATAACTCCCTCATTTAATGTTATCTTTCTTCCAAATCAAATCTTTGCAATATCCTACAAGAATCAGCAATATTTCTATCAAAATAGCATCAAATTCAAATCTCAGATTAATAAATACAATTTCTCTAATATTTAATAAAAAGGGATGGGGCAAAATTACCATTTTATCCTTGATAAGTGAACTAAAAAGTACTTTAATTTATCAACTAATTTTCACTTATCACCCATTCACCGAAAAAGGTGAAAGGGCCGGTGATCTTCTTGGTCTCATACATAGTGATGTATGTGGGCCCATGGGCACAATGGCTAGGGGAGGTTTTCAATACTTCATCACTTTTACTGATGATTTCAGTAGATATGGATTTGTGTATCTGATGAAACACAAATCTGACTCCTTTGAAAAGTTCAAGGAATTCAAGAATGAAGTACAAAACCAACTTGGTAAGACTATTAAAACACTTCGATCAGATCGAGGTGGAGAGTACTTAAGCCAACAATTTGATGACTATCTAAAAGAGTGTGGGATAATATTCCAACTCACTCCTCCTAGAACACCTCAATGGAATGGAGTTTCTGAAAGGAGAAATCGAACTCTATTAGATATGGTTCGATCCATGATGAGTCACTCTGATCTCCCCGACTCCTTTTGGGTCATGCTTTGTTAACAACAGCCTTCACACTAAACCGTGTTCCATCTAAGGTTGTCATAAAGACACCATATGAGATATGGACTGGGAAATGACCTAGTATGTCTTTTATGAAGATTTGGGGTTGTGAAGCTTATGTGAAACGCCAAGTTTCAGATAAACTAGGACCCAACTCAGATAAGTGCTTATTTGTGGGATACCCAAGAGAAACTAAGGGTTACTACTTCTATAATCCTAGCGAAGGCAAAGTGTTTGTCGCTAGGATAACTGTATTCTTAGAGAAGGAATTTGTCTCTAAGAAAATAAGTTGGAGGAAAGTAGAACTTGAAGATATTCAAGTACCACAGAGTAGCAATGAGCCAATAATGAAACAAGAGCAGATACCATAAAGTGTTGTGGAGCCACCTGCTCAAGTAGCGCAAGACTTGCGTAGGTCAGATAGGGTACGTCACCAACCTGAGAGATATGGTCTCCTTGTGTCTCAGGAAGGGGATGCATTGCTAATGGATCAAGATGAACCAATGACTTACCAAGAAGCTCTTTTGAGTCCAAAATCTGAGAAATGGCTTGATGCCATGAGATCTGAAATGGATTCCATGTACACTAACAAGGTATGGACCTTGATTGAGCCACCCGAAGGGATAAAACCCATAGGGTGCAAGTGGATTTTTCAAAAGGAAAACTGACATGGATGGTAATGTAAGTACCTTTAAAGCACGTTTGGTGGCTAAGGGTTTCAAGCAAATTCATGGTGTAGACTATGATGAAACTTTTTCCCCAGTTGCCATGCTTAAATCTGTTCGGATCTTGCTTGCTATTGCAGCGTACCATGATTATGAAATCTGGCAAATGGATGTCAAGACAGCCTTCCTAAATGGAAGTCTTCTTGAAGATGTGTATATGACACAACTTGAAGGTTTTGTTATACCTGAAAATGCTGGAAAGGTATGTAAGTTGCAACGATCCATTTATGGATTAAAACAAGCTTCTAGAAGCTGGAATCTTCATTTTGATGAAGCTATTAAGCAGTTTGGTTTCATTAAAAATGAAGATGAACCTTGTGTCTACAAAATGGTTAGTGACAGCATAGTGGTTTTTCTGGTTTTGTATGTAGATGACATACTCCTCAAAGGAAATGACATTCCTACCCTTCAGTCTGTAAAGACTTGGTTAGGAAATTGTTTTTCTATGAAAGATTTGGGCGAAGCGACCTATATGTTAGGTATCAGGATCTATAGAGATAGATCTCAAAGATTACTTGGCCTAAGTCAAAGTACATACATAGACAAAGTGTTAAAAAGGTTTAACATGCAAGATTCTAAGAAGAGATTTTTTCCTATGTCGCATGGTATAAGCCTATCTAAGGCTCAATCTCCTTCTAGTAAAGAAGAGAGAGATCACATGAGTAAGTGTCCTTATGCATCCGCTATAGGGTCTATCATGTATGCCATGTTGTGTAGTCGACAAGACATATCATATGCTTTAAGCATGACTAGCAGATACCGGTCTGATCCCGGTGAAGGTCACTGGACAGCAGTCAAGAACATCCTTAAATACTTAAGAAGAACTAAGGATTCATTCTTGATATAAGGAGGTGAGGAAGAGCTACTTGTAAAAGGTTACACTAATGCTAGCTTCCAAACCGATAAAGATGATTCAAGATCGTAGTCAGGTTATGTGTTTTGTTTGAATGGTGGCGCTGTGAGCTGGAAGAGTTCAAAGCAGGAAATAGTCGCTGATTCTACCACAGAAGTTGAGTATATTGCGGCCTCAAATGCTGCGAAAGAGGTCGTTTGGATCAGGAAGTTCATTATTGAACTTGGTGTAGTTCCTACCATTGTAGATCCTATAAGTCTTTATTGTGATAACAATGGGGCTATTGCACAAGCCAAGGAACCCAGGTCTCATCAACGATCCAAACATATACTTAGACGTTTCCATCTCATCCGAGAAATCATTGATAGGGGAGAATTGAAGATATGTAAAGTGCATACAAATGACAATGTTGCAGACCCATTGACAAAACCCCTTGTGCAGCAGAAGCATGAAGGGCACACTAGATCATTAGGCATTAGAGTTATGTCTGAATGGCTCTAGTGCAAGTGGGAGATTGTTAGTGTATGCACTAGAGACCTGTATGTTTTTATTTTGAACATTCATCACTTGTATCATATTATTATTTTATTAAGGCAATTCATTTATTCATTCTTTTAGAATATAATTATTATCCTTAGAATAGTAAGCTTAAACTTCATAAGAAATCAAGTAGATGACTTGATCGTGAGATCTTATGAATAACTATTCTTAAAATAGTCCCTAGTAAAGTATCATCTTAGGACAAAGATGCATTTAGACTAGTATGTGAGTTCATTGATGATCACATCTCACGGATCATGGATACGAGATATCATGCACTCACATAGGTACACATTAAGAGTAATGGTGTACTGGACAGACCCACCTTAAGAACGTTGCATGGATTGTTACATAAGTGTCATGAACGTTTCTTAAATTGATAAATGTTATATGAAGTCCTTTGACCTGAAATCACTACGATTCCTACATAAGGAATTATGTGTTTTAAATATCATCAAACGTTTCCTGTAACAAGGTGATCATAAAGTTGGTATTTGGACACATAATAAATTATGTGGAGGAATGTGAGTGCCCTGGATGGGATTTGTCACTCCTATGTAACGGGAGTTATATCTGTAGGCCTCTTGATAAAGTGAGACTGCAAAATGCATGGCCATGCTCAAGAAGATAAACATGAGATGTTTACTTTCTGTACAGTCTACTTGGGGATCAAGAAAACATAAATTGAACTATACAAGGTTGACACATTCCATGCCCTTGTGTTCAATTAGATATTTGGACAAAGGGACGGATCATATAAATTATTATCATAAAATAGGATTCGTCAAAGTTGTTGATAATCTCAATATTTGGGTAGTAGTGATGTATTGCTAGATACTGCTCACTATTTATGATATTAAATAAAAAGGATTTTATTTTAATATCATAACCAAACATTTAAAGCCTATTAGGTCACACACATACAACAAGTCGCTAGGAAAGGATAATAATTCTAATTTGATTAGAATTATAACCTAATGGGCTAGGCCATATGTGATAGGGATAAGTGAGTGAAGGGTAAAACCCTAGCCACCACTCTATAAATAGAGCATAAGATGTATTACCCTATACACATGAGTAGTCGCTCTTACTCTTTAAAACACTACTAGCAGAGTTGAGGAGGGTTTCCTAGTTCGGCTGTTGGCGTGGACACCACTAGAGACGCGGCTGCTATTGCCTCGTTTACAATCCTCATAAGGTATGTCATTATGTTTCATGCCTTTTATGCCTTGATTCGTGTTTTCGCATTAACGATCATAACAAGGGAGAGAATCCATTTATTTCGCTGCACCCTGACCACATGCTTGATTCCCTTCAGAAATAGGGTGTCACACATTAGATAGGGGCTCTCTTCTCACGACTCTCAAAAGTGTTTAAGGGTGTAGGAAAAACTCTCTTAGCTTCTCTAAACAAAGTGTATTGTCATAAGCTTGATTATTAACAACGTCTCAACCATTATTTGATGCATCCAAGAATCAAAGGGTCTTTATGGGTTTAACGTGGTTATTGGAAAAATATAATAGGATAGATAAACAAGAAAAAAAACAAACAATGGTTAATTAAACAAAACATTAACTCTTTAAACTTTAGAGGAAGCCCAAACAAGTTTATTCACATTAATTCTATTTTTAAAGCATTATTCCCTTTACTTTTTTTTACCCCATTCCTCACTTCTTCTTGAATTCCCCAAAATAGTTTTATTTTTCTAAAATGCTCCATTTGAAAAGTATCACATAAAATGAAAATAATTCCTTTTGTATAAGGGTATCAAGTAATCAGGGCCGGCCCAAGGGTAAAGCTACTCAAGCTCTTGCTTTAGGCCCCCAATTGGTAGTAACATCTTTTATATAAAAAATAAAAAATATTATTATAATTAGGCCTAGTTCATTGGTTTATAAATTGTTTTTCCTTCCCAATGGTTGATGGTTCAATCCTTGCTAAATGAATTTTAACTTTTAAAGTCTCTTTCTTTCACTTCATGTATTTAAAAATGCCCCAAAATAAAAGTTTGCTTGAGGCCTCACTATATATTGGGCGATATTGGGCTGGCCCTGCAAGTAATGTATATAGCAAATAAGCTTAAAATGGATAACTAAATAATATAGATGTAAAGATCTCTAAAGAGACTATGAATAAAAACATAGAGACTAAAATAAAAATGTGCTAAGTTTTTCCCATAAAAAAACTAAAAATTTATTTAAATCTATATAAAATCTCCTAGTTAATTAGCATTACTATTTTGTTTTGTATGGCTTTAAGCCAATTTATTATGTGTATAATTTCAATATAAGAGTATACTTTTTTGTGTTTTTAAAAGTTTTTAATTAACACATGCGATCTATAAAAAATAAAATGATTATGTAATTTTTTTAGATTAAAAAGAAAAAAAAGCATAAAAAATTATTTTATTGTTTTTCCAAAGTTAATAAATTGCTTTTGACAAAAAAATATCATACGATCAATTTTTTTAAAAAAATAAAACAAGCAAACTCTAAACTGCACCATGTTTACATTTCTTTTTATTTTATCTCATTTTTTGGATTAGGAATGACCGCCGCCATATTGTAAAACAAGTACACGGCACAGGTTGAAATAGTCTTTGAAGGTTCCAGTTGATAATGCTATAGTGGTAGAAGGAACCAATCTACACGTGCTTAAGCAAGTGGCTTCCTCCACTCCAATTTACATTAGTACCCTTAGTACATACATGCTGTCATTTTCTTTTAAAATGTTTTGAAGAATTAAAAAGTGTTTCCCATCTAAATTGTCTAGTAGTCAATCAAGTGTCCACAAGTCCCATATGATAAAATATATAAAAATTTAAATAATAAGTAAAGATTTTTCTCTAATGATTTCAATGTCTTGATATCATTTAAATTTAAAGAAATTATATTTACACAATTACTTTGTACAATTATGAGAGGGATGAAAACGAAAAAGAAAAAATGTATAATGTGATGTGATACATAATATGATAAAAAAAAATAAAAAATATTATCTAAATTGTTGTATATATTTATTGTATAACTAAAGTCTTTATGTTGCATATATATATAAATCTCAATCATATACTTTTCTTCTTTATTTTGCACACAAATACCAATCATATACTTTTCTTCTACAAATATTTGGCTATTTCATGTGAAGCAAAATAACAAAGGTAAATATTTATTATTTTAGGTCAAATATATTATTGGTCCCTAAAATATAGTCGAAATTTCCTTTTAATCTTTATAATTTAAAATTGGTGATTTTGGTCTCTCAAAAATTAAAAATACACCAATTTAATCTTTATCATATAGTTTTCCTACAGATTTTCCTACGAATTTTTGTCAAACTAAAAATGGGTAATTTTACTTTTTGATAAAAATCACAGGAAAACATGTAGGAAAATTATAGGATATGGATTTAATTGGTGTATTTTAAATTTTTGAGGGACTAAAACCACCGATTTTGAATTATTTGTACTAAAAGCAAATCTTGGCTATATTTCAGGATAAAAAACATATAGATTAACCCCTTATTTTAATATACATTATGTTTTTTGCAATCAAACACTTCCTATTTTTTGCGGGTCTTGTATAGAGATGACAAAATGGGCTAGCCCGACTGACCCGGTTTAAAAAATGTAGTGTTTATATACTTATTTTAGAAACTCAAATAAAATAATTTTCGGACTTTTTAGCATAGTCCGATAAAAGTTCGCCTCCCGTAAAAACTCGCAAAAGGCTTGTAGCCCGCAAAAATCCGTAAAACATCGAGCTACCCCGCAAAAATATATGATTCATACATTTATTTTAGAAGTCTGAATAAATTCCGATCTTTTTAACTCAGTCCAATAAAAGTTCACCACCCATATCAAGTTAGACTCGGTGGAACCGAGTAGGCTGAAATACCACATACTCAAAATATAAAAGTTGATCCTCTAGATAGTAATTTAGGTATTGGTTAAGGTTAAAAAATAAAATAATTTTATTAAAAATACAATTTTTATTGTATTTTAAATTATTCTGAATTAATCATGAGCGTTTTTATAATCTTAAATATTTTCCATTTGAATATATTTATTTATATATTTTTTCAAGATTCCGCATGAATTAATTATGCATTTTTAATAAATTTAAATAAATTTTTAGTACAATTCATGACATATTTGCTAGTTATATACATTATAATATATTTTTAAATTTATATTGAAATATAAAAATATAAATAAAAAATATTCAAATATTAATTTAATTGATAAAACATATTTTATAATAAAGTTAAATCTATAATAAAAAATAAAAATATTTGAAAATTGCATTCAAGAAAAAATTAAATTAATTTAATTGATAAAAGATCATTTTACTGATAATAACTAGTATTTTAATAAACGGGACAAGGAGAATACTAAAAAAAGATCAACCATAAAAAATAATGTGTTTTTTATTCTTTAAACTTAAAAAATTCAAAGGTAAAAAACTATCATATATAAATAATTGTGATTTTAATTAATTTATTTTAAAATTTAAATAAGAACATTAATTTAAAATGATAAATTACTATGATATGAAAATAATTAATATATTTCTTAATTAATATTAATATGTTTTGTAATTTATATAAAGAAATTGAAAGGAAGATAGGTAGAAATTCAAACTTTTCAGACAAAAAAAACTTTTTAATTTATTAATTACTTAATTTATTAAAATAAAATGAAAATAATTACATGGATTGATGTAGGAAAATCATCTATACAATTTATTAAATGACCTATGTAACATCCTAAAATTTCTAGAATAAATAAAATAAAAGAAAAGGAAGAAATAATAGTATTATTATTTTTAATAATATTAATTAATTAAATAAGAGGAATAAATAATAGTATTATTAATATTTTATTAGGAATAATGTTATTTAATAAAATAAGAATGAGTGGGTTGAGGATGGGCCCAACCCAGTTAAGTATTTAAGTAAGAAGGGGTTACCAATTCACTCTAATCTTTATTTTTTAAAACGTCAAAGAGTAAAACCATAAGGAGCGGAAAAAACGACATCCCAAGAGGAGGGTGCTGCAGAGTGATCATCAAGAAAGAGTCAATCGTTACTGTTCGACCTTCACTTTCAAGGTACGGTGGGGAAAGGATGCTGCTTATATGTTGGGGTGCTTGGGTAGTGAGGGCAACCATAAGACCCTCTAAGAGTTTTAAATTCAAATTTGTTATGTGCATTATGAGTTGTATGATGAAATCTGTTTGCTTTGATGTTTTAAACGTGTTAATCTTGATGAATTGAATGATGGTAGCGAGAATATCGAAAAAAGATAAATAAGGGTTTAGCGATGAGGATTAATAATGGATTAGATGTGGTAATTTGGAGTAAAGATTGCTGTTTTCATTGAATTTGTTCGGTAAAAACGTGTGAGATTGAAGTATTAACAATAAGGATTCATTAGGGGTTAAAGAAAATGGTTTAAAAGGGGTAAAAATCGCAAGAACTGTCGTCTCGCGTCGCTGATAATCGATTACAACAGTATGTAATTGATTACAGGGTTTTCTGGGCAGTGTTGGGTGAGTTTGGGTTTCTGGTAATCGATTACAAGGGGCATGTAATCGATTACCAGGGAGTTGAGTTGCTGGTAACCGATTACCAGGCTTTGACAGCTTTCTCGCCTAGAAAAGAATGTGTCTGTTAAGGGTGCAAATGAGCTCGGAATACTATCATATAGCATATCAAACTGAAGCCCCGGATCTTAACTTTCTAATAAAAGTGGAATTATCTTAATTGGACTCCTGGAACTCTAGATATTTCCAAATTAGTGCACCAAGGTCATTAAGCTTAAAACTTGAAGACTCCAAAATTGAGTAACGGTCTCTGGTAATCAATTACAGCTGTGTGGTAATCGATTACCAGGCTAAAAATGAGTATGAGAGTGTTGTTTAAGTGGTGTTGTGATCCTTTAATTATTTGTTAATAATTATATGAATTATTTGTGGAATTGATAGATTAATTGGATGTATAAATTAAGTGTATAGATTGTGGCATGAGTGCTGTGATGTGAATATCTTATGTGATATCCCATGTTTATAATGTTTGTTGTGTGATGTGGTGTGATTATAATAATAGAGATTGTATGAGATATATGTGAATGATGATGATGTGAGTATAGAGATTGTATGAGATATATGTGAATTGATGATTATGCATTGTGCATAGAGATTATGTGAGAGATATGATGTATGATGATAATTGCATTGAGCGTAATCTTATGAGGTGTGATACATGAGATGCACGGGCCCATAGAGGGGGTGCAGTGACCATGATGGGGACATTCTATGCACGAGCCCAAGAGAGGGGTGTTGTGCAACCTATCGGCCAAGAGAGGGCATTTAACGGTAGGGCCATCATTGCGGGGCAGATGTCTCTGCACGAGCCCAAGAGAGGGGTGTTGTGCAACCTATCAGCCAAGAGAGAGCGTTAGCGGTAGGGCCATCATTGGTAACAACTAAGAGGATTGATGAGGTGCACCCATTGTGCGGAGTTCCGAGTCATGATCCTTAGGATGGGTTTTGGTGTGCATGATCATAGAGTGAACATACATTACATTTTATAATGGTGTTAAAATGTGAATTTATGTTATGAGTGTTATGTGTTGAGTGTGGAGAGTGTGTCATTGATGATTTGTGAAGTGTGATTTATATAATTGTGATGAGTTAATATGTTGAATAATAAGTGTGTGAGATGAAATGATTGATGATGATTATGTGATGAATTTAATGAATATGACTATGTGTTGGGTGAAGATAGGGTGGCCTTCTGCGTGCATGTATGAGTTGGTGTTCTTTTCCTCACCGTGCTTTCTGTGGTTATTTTATAGGTGGTGAAGATGACACGCAATGTGCCGAGTTTTGAAATGATGGAGTCTCACTCTGATACTTGTGACATTCAGGGCTTAGTATTAGGAGTTTCCTTTATTATGTTATTGAGTAGAGATAGATGAAAACTATTTTAAGTGCCTTGCATGGCCAAGTGAGATTTTTAAGATGTTGATATTTTGATGTTTTAGCTTTTGAAAACCGTTGACTTTACTTTCTATTTAAATCGAGTTATCTTTAGATTAAATGACGTTTTATAAGAGAGAAATGTAAACCTTTTTACCCGATGTGGATTACAACTTTTTCTTTTATTTCGATTTATTGATTGTATTAGAGATTGGGGTAGAAGGGTGTCACAACCTATATTGGTGTCATTTATATATAGTGTTTATTAACTTCAACTGCTGGTAAGAAAATTTGGTCGATGGTGCAACATATATGCTAACTACAGATAGGAGATCTTAGTTTCATGATTCAGCTCTATATATTAGTATAGGCATGATAGCTACCATTTTTGAATTTGAAGGAGAGAAAGAAGATAAAAATGTGGAAAAGAAGATAGATATGAATGAAGGAGGACGTTATGATTTTGAGTGACAAGAAGTTTGAAAACAATCCCATGGGAGATGTGTGGGTTTGGCGACTAAAGAATTTAAGAGCAGAATATGTTTTTTATTGACGTGGCTAATTGAGAAGAAGAGTACTAATTACTAACTATATCACTCTCCAAAGAGAATACTCATAATTATAATATAGTAATTGATTGATTGATTTACAGATATATGCTATTATATTAACCGCGTGTTTGGTAAAACTAACTGAAAAGCTAGCTGAAAGTTTAAAATTAGCTGAAAGTTGAAAAGCTCGCTGGAAGCTGAAAAGCTATTGAATGTGTTTAGTAAAACTAGTTGAAAATGGTAAAATGACATTTAAGGACAACATTAATTATTAAATAATGATAAGTCATAAGTGAGGGTGGTTGAGAGTTAAAGGCCTGTTTGATTTGTATTTTCATTTCATGTTTCTATTTTCTGTTTCCTGTTTTCAGGAATTTTACAAAGGAAAAACTGGAAATGTTGGAAACAAAAATTTGCTGTTTTCAGCATTTCCAGTTTTTCCTTTGTAAAATTTCAGAAAACAGGAAACAAAATGAAAACTGAAAATGGAAACAGGAAATGAAAATGTAAACCAAACAGGCCCTAAACTTGTAATTAATTTTCAGCTAGTAGCTGAAATTTGGAGCTTTTTTAAAAAAGCTACCCCAAGTAGCTTTTTAAGAAAAGCTTGTAGCTACCAAAAAAGCTACCTTCCCAAACACAAGTTTTTTAGTTTCAGCTAATATTTTCAACTTTCAGCTAGCTGAAATGGCTAGCCAAACGCACTCTAAATATTAATTAAAAAATTCAGCATTTATTGAAAAATAAAAAGTAAAAATCTTTTGAATGAATAACTAATTTGAGAGGAAAATACATGAATTTGATTGATATAGTAACACATAAAACACGTGTAACAAAATGAAAAAGACATAAAAAAATATTTCACCCATCAAATGAGCATGAGTTTAGGTGTGTATAGTTTATCTGAGAAACGGTCTAGGTATTATAGTATAGTAGTATAATATTCATATTTGTATAATGTGTTTATTACATTTTTATAATTAGGATTTAAAAGTTTTTTTTTAACATTTTTGAATTGGTAAGACATTATACTTTCACTCAATGCTCTTTATTTTAATAATTGTGTTAAATATGTTTTTAGTCCCTATAATTTAAAACTGGTGGTTTTGGTTCTTCCAAAATTGAAAATATATTAATTTAGTCCTTATCGATAAAAATTCGTAGCTAATCCCTAGCAAAATCTGTAGCAAAACTTTACCATAAGGACTAAATTGGTGTATTTTTAATTTTTGAAGGACAAAAACCACCAATTTTAAATTATTGAGACTAAACCAAATCTTGACTACATTTCAAGAACTAAAAACATATTTAACACTTAATAATTTCATCATTAAAATCTACTAATTTGTAAATTTTTTTTAAAAAAATATATTTCATCAAATTGAAATGTGAGTGATATATATTTTTTTTTGGGTTACATGAGTGATATATTTGAATGTGTTATAATATCCCTTATACTCCCTTTTAATATATTTTTTTTTGCCTAAAAAAAAGAAATGTGAGTGATATATATATGTGTGTGTGTTGAGTACTCAAACACTCTAGTTAAACTTTGATATTATCAATTTATCATATTGAAAAAACTGCATATTATGTAGAAAACATGAATTCAATTTTGTTGACTAGAGTGAATCTCTAAAACAAAATGAGAAGTCTTTATAGATAATCACTCTAAAACAGAATGAGGAGAAGAAGTCTTTATAGATAATTGGACATTTCAAATTCAAAGGAGTCTAAAGTGAAAATACCGTTTTTATACGTATTTTCATTTTTTCTGACCAAAACAAAATACATATACATATTTTTATTTTATATTATTATTGTTATATTTAATAGATATACACACTTTTTTTTCTATATATATTTCTAATATCTTTAGTATAATGCTTGCGTAGAAAAACAGAATACATGGAAGAGCAAATAAACTTGGAAACGAAAGAGAAAAAAAAAAAAAAAACTAACCCATAACACACAAGTAGTAAACACCACAGCACAATAGATATATTAGGGACTCACAACACAAACCCACCAAAGAGAGAGGCAATACACACAGAACAACACAACACAAGAGGCAGTGGGGGAAGAAAGAAAACCCAGAATCTAGAACAACCAAAACCAGCTTAAGCCTCTACCATAGACCATACCATAACAGCAGCAACAACAACAACAATACGATTCTTTCTTCTTCTTCTTCTTCCCCTATTTTTTCTTTGTTTTTTACCCTTATATTCATGTGAAAGAGAGATCTTGTCCTCCTACAATGCCCACTTTGTAGTGGACAAGCTAATCTCTTCCCACTAATTTCCCCTTACACTATCTTTCATCCTTCCAATCCCACGCTTCGAATCAGAGTTTCTTTTCCCCCTTTTGATCGATACCTATTATTGCTTAGGTACCCATAAAAGTGTTTGATTCTTTTATTCCAATCAATTTCAGTGTTTTTTTTTTCAATAGAAATATTTACGATTGGAATTAGGGTTTTCTCTCTTTGTGGGTGTGTTCCCGATTCCCGCTTATTGTACTCAGCTTGTTTGTGTTGCTGGATTTTCTAGGGTTTCATTTGGATCGTAACTTGGTAGTTGCTGGAATTTGGGGATTTCGGACTGATAAAGGGTTTGATCAAAGCACGGTGAGGGGTTGCGTGAAATGAGCATGAGCTCCGATCTTTTCAGAGGTTCGAATTGTGGATTTGGAATTACGGTGCTTGAGCATTTTGTACTTGGACATTGCATATTCTTAAAATGGTCTTTAACATTGCTTATATGAGCATGGAAGAGGATTGTCTATATTAATTGTTTTAGACAGTGATCAACACTTTTGAGAGCCAATTTTAGACACAGTACAGAGGCACTGTCCTTCATTTTTTGGCCTTTTTGATCTTTGTTGGGGGATGATTGTGGTTTTGGGCCTTGACTCAGATGAAAAGCTGATGATTCTTTGTTGGCCCTAAAGAAAACATAAGAGGATCTGATTGCAGTGGTCCATTTTTGTTTCTGAAGAAACCCTTTGGATTGACATAATCTGAGCTTAATATCTTACCATAGAGATCATAATCCTAAGCATATATACTTATTGGAGTTGTGTTGAATCATTTACCTTTGTACAACGACTTTAGTTCAGTTAGTTAGTTAGATTGAGTGGTTGCGGTGCTCAACGTTGATTTTGAATCAGATTTCACTAATATTAGTTTCGGCTATTTGCATATTTGGTGAAGGGAAGTAAACCTTGGTGGTTTCCATAATTTTGTGTTTGTAGTGAGTAAGAAGCTTATGGAGGAAAAATAAAGCTGGAAATGAATGCAGTGACATGGTGCATGGACAGGAGCATAGTTTCTGGTTCGTTCCCTTTCCGGAACAGCGCTACTGGAAAGTAATTGAAGCATTCTCAATTTTGCATAGAGGATACACTGGGCATAGCTGTATTTTGTGCAATGTCGCGCTGCTTTCCATTTCCACCACCAGGATATGAAAAGAAAGCTGGAACAGATGATGTGGATTTATTGAAAAAGGTTAATATACTTTTCCTATATTTGCATTGTAGAAATTGCTTGACCTACCATTATTTGGGATATAAAACTGGAATTTCTTGTGAGCTTACAGTTAAATGTGCATTAGTAAATTTTTTTTCTTCTAAATGGACGGTTAAAATGGTTTTTTAAGAATGTCTACTATCTTGAACTCATGGTGTGATTTAAGTGCGTACTTGATTATTTTTCATCGGTTTCTTCTTAACGGTGGATAAATTCGAATCAGTTAGAGTTCTTTGTGAATAGATGACATGAAGCGTTTGAAACGGTCTCTTTTGATATTTCACATACAAGACAAAAGTATAGTCTCTTTCGATATTTCACATACAAGACAAAAGTATAAAGTTATTGCTTGATGGGGTTTGGATTCAAATGCAATTAAAGATTTTTTTTTGACAGAACAAATGTAATTAAAGATGATTGGAAGCATAAATGATGATTTATTTATTTTGGCCTTCTTTGGTCAGTTGTGATTGTGCACTCTTTGATTGATAAAAGTTGGTTCTTGTGACATACAACTCTCCTTCTGTACACTTCTATTGTTGCCTTTTTCTGTCCCATAATGTTAAAACTTAAAAGATTCATGTTAGGTTTTTCTGTGTTATCTCTGACTTTTGGAGTTTGGGCTGTTGCATTGCCTAGTGCTGAACATATAAGTTCCAAGAAGATGAAGGGAAGGGAAATACTTTGTTATGGAAGAGACAATGACTAAAAGTTTATATGCTCTTCTTGTTCTATTCACTTTCCTCTTCACACAAATTTCACTAAGATTCAAATAAGATTTTGGTCCCTAGAGTTTGCACCCAGTATTTAGGTATTGGTGCCTATGGTTCATTTTAGATATCTGTTCATATAAGATTCAAATATGATTTTCTCTGATTTTGTGGTGCTGTAAGTGTTTGGTGTGGGCCAGGGGAAATGGTTAAAACATAAGCTATGGTTAGAATTGAATAAGGATTATTTATCATCAACTGATGAGTCCTTTCAATGGGAAAAGTAATAGTTGACAAAATGTGGGGGATGTTGGATATATGTAGTTGAGCTGAGATTGTGCAGAGATTTAAAACATATGCGTTATTGGACATTGGGAAAACTGCTATTGGTGCACCATCTATTTATGGATGATAAACACACCTGGACAGTTGGACAAAACATGATTTTGACTAAAAAACCTTTGGACTTGATACTGTGCTTTCACGTTTAGAATAAACTTTGAGGTCTTGACTCTTGAGAGTAAGATATTATACTTGTGGTATGCTGTACAGGACTAGGAGTCACTGTTAAGTGCTCTAGCACTTTAAGGAATTATGTAACTATTATTGCAATGTTAATATAAGAAATGGTTAGTCTTATGCACATGAATCTTAGTGTTACTTTGCATTAAGAAATTGCTCCTAAAATATTTTGGTAATTCTGTCTTGGAATTAATGATCTGCTAAGTTATTACTTAGGATTATTTTAATGTTTAGGTGGCGTTTGGTATGAGGAATCTTTCATTCTCAACTAAACCACATTCCAGAAATCTCATTTCCAGGAATGGGATTCCTGCCAATTTTTGTAAAATATGTTTGGTTATCACTCTTTTTTTTTTCAGGAATTATTTGTTGTATTCATTCCTATGTTTGATTGAAATGAAATATTCCCAGGAATATAGTATACTGTTCCAAAACTACCCTTAATTGAAATAAAAATAGAAGTATTGGATAAGTGACTCGTCAAATTACGAATAAACACCTGGCAAAATTAAATTAGGAGCTATACACTTTATTACCCAAACTCATACATAGAACCCTAGAAAAAGAAAGCATCAAGGGAGAACACAAAAAGAATGGAGAGGGAAAATTCAGAGCAGAGTTGTGAATGCTAAAGGAAATCTTGTAGGATTTATTGAATTAAAAATGAGAGTAATTTAGTAACTTCATAGCTTATTTTCCCATTCCCATGGGAAAGTTTTATTCCAACCTACAAAGATGGGAATAAAACTTTTAACTTCTATTTACAAACTTACATGTTGTGAAACTTTTTGAATCTCTTCTACCAAACAGGGGAAACTTTTTTTCTTATGTCACTTTCCCATGAATGTTAAAACACTCCTATACCCAATTCTGCCTTCATTTATAAGATGTTGGATGTTATTTACTTGTGTATGAGTGCTACTTTGTTGTAAAGCAATTTCACCTCATAAAACTGGTGGTCATTGCGTTGAACTGGATACTGTATCTTATGTGAGTATGGATTTTATTTATCACTAGTAAAATGATTGTGTGTTTACATGGACCTTTGTGTGTAATTGAAACATTTTGGCAATGTCTTTTTTCTGGGTATTTTTGTATGTTTGTTTGGTTATAAATGGCTAAATTAGCAACTAATTGCTGTATATTCTCTATATAGATAGAGTGAGCGTTTAATGGTCTTGAATTTGTTGTTATTTTTGCTAGATCTTCAAGTACCATGTTGTTATGGTGGTTGTTCTATGAATATTATTCTCTCAATTTCTTTTTTGATGGGTGGATTGGGGATGTGAAGTCATTTTGTTTGTTTCCTTATTTGATTATTATTCTTGATGTCTATTTTCCACCATAAACCTGCAGGAAAAGCACAGAGAAAAGAAACATAAAAAAGAGAAGAGGGACAAAGAGAAGAGGGAAAACAAGGAAAAGAGGGAGAAGGAAGGAAAGGATGGGAAGCACAAGGAAAAAAAGGACAAAAAAGAAAAACACAAAGAAAAAAAGAAAGATAAGGACAAGGACAGGGATAAAGATAAAAGTAAAATCAGCACTGCAGATGACAAAGGATTTCCAGGACAAGCTCAGGTTCCTAATGCAGGTAAACTACATCAAAAGGAAATCAAGCAAAATGATAAGAAGAATGCCTTGTTTGAGGATAGACTTAACAAACAGTATGCCAGTAACAATGGAGAGAAGGCCAGAGAGAATAATCATCTGGCTGAGGAGAACAATGATTCTAAATTCCTCCTGGAGTTGGACAGGAGGATTAGGGACAATGGAGGAGCGGGGAATCAATTGGTTCAAAAGGTTACAATTGCAGACCATCATAGAAAGGATGAGGGGGCTGTTAGGTTGGTTGCCAAGAGTGGTGGCACCTGGCCTGATGGTAAGGAAAAGCTCCAGGATAAGGGTATTAATGCTGGGAAGATTGATGGAAGAGGAATCTGGGCTGAGGCGCGACCTATTGGAAATGCAGCAGTTCAGAATAATGTTGGAAATTGTCATCCCAGGATTGATGGAATGCCCAGACCTTTGGACAAGAATTTTAACAAAACTTTGGAAACAACAGTTGAAGGAACAGAAAAAGTTAAGGAAAAAAAGATGATAAACGGGGAGATAAAAGGAAAGATAAAGAGAAGGAGAAGAAAGGGCATGGGAAGGACAAAGACAGGGATAAAGAGAAGAAAAAGGAAGAGAAAGCGAAGGAGCATATTGAACATAAAAACAGAGAGCAGAATAAATTAAAAGAAATCAACAAAGTTGGCCCAATAGGTTCAAATTCTTCAACACAGGTTTCCAGGCACAGCCATGAGAATTCTATCATTGGGGAAAATCTCAAGAAACGGAAGGACATTGAATCAAATGGAGTTCTGCATGGTGAGTGCCATATATGATGAATGCTGTTCTCATTGCTGTTTAATGCTCCTATTAGGTTGTAGTTATACATGAATAGGACATTTTTCTTATTGGGTTTAGAGTACTATTTACATCCTATGAGATAATGCTGGGTTTTTAATGATGTCACATAATTATTTTAATAATTAGTATTTTTTTCCGATTACAATGATCCATTTTCTTTAGCTTTTATGCTCACTTTTTAGCAGTTGGCTGACAAGTTACACTTAATTTCTGAACTTTCTTACAGCCAATGATAATTGGCCCAGTAAGTTGCCAAGACCTTCTTCCTCTCATCCTTTCACTGAAAATGGAAGGATATTGGAGCCTTGCCAAATTTCCTTTCCGAATGCTTCAGATAGGCTAGGAGCATCCACTAATGTTAAGGTGGAGAACAAGGAGCGCAAGATAAATGGAATCATTGAAGCTCTACCACCTGCAATTTCCTCAATCAAGACTCCTGCTGCTACTGTGCCAGCTGATCCAGTGGCTGAAGCACCTACAAAACCGCCCCATCCAGCTGATCCAGTGACTGAAGCACCAACAAAACCACCCCATCCAGATACCAAGTACCTACGTCAGGTATATTCTGTACCCAAAACAGATGAATGGTCTGGTTTTGACGACCAAGAGTGGTTGTTTGGCAGCAGTTCACAAGAAAAAAGACCTGTGGGGAAATCGTCAGAGGCTGGGGATACACTGCAGGTATGGGCAGAAGGTGTGCACATAGAGCCAGCAGATATTTTTGCTCTGCCATATGTCATTCCATACTGATTGATTATTTAAGTGGCGTGCGGTACTTGAAAAATATCTGCACAAGGAACCCTCCATTGGCTCACCTATTTGGGAGGAACAGCAGCATCTGGGGCTAGAAATTGATTCCAAACTGTCTGATGCATTCTTTTGTTATTTGCACTCCAGCAACAAGTAATGTGTGACTGATTGGCTTGATCATGAGCTATTTGGATGGGCACTTCTTTCTGATTGACTGGCTTGATCTTGAACTGATTGGAAGGGAAACATCTGCACAAGTGATTGCCATGCTTGGTGCATTGCTGCAGGTCTGGTTGGGGGATGTAGTTCTCACTTCACTCATCATAGTAATTCATTTACAGAGTAGAGTTCATAAAGGCAGCTCCAGGTTGTGGAGAAGGGATGTACAAGCTTATGCAACTTTTTTTTTCCAAAAAAGAAAAAAAGATTACTTTTGCCTAGAGCTGAGCCTGGGCAGCTAGCTTTTTCTAGTTGAGAATGAGAATGTGAGAGAAATTAGATATGGCCTTTGCAATTCCACCACAATTTTGATTTGTAACATAGAACTCCTATTTACAAGAATATGTAAGATAGAGAGGGCAAAAAGTAGTAGTCGGATTCATTTATTCAGTTTCCTGTAAATTTTCTTGGTTATTTCATCCTTTTGCACAAGTTCTTGATATCACATAAATCGTGGTTGACTTGTTTTTCCAAAGTCACTGTCAAAATTTACTTTCAAATGTGTACCTTGATTATCCTAATTATTTAATCAATCAATTCTTAGTTTGAAATATTCATTTTTTTTTATATATAAAAGAAGGGTTGATTACTAAATTTTATCAAGTAGGGTGGCAAAACAAAGTTGGGTTGGTTCATATTTTCTGTAATAAACGAAACTAAAGTTTAACCTAACCTAATTAACATGACCTAAAAGGCTGTCATTGAGTTAGTTCAATTAAGACTTTTTTCATGTGATGTCTTGAACAAAAGTTATTTATTATGTATAAATCCTCTAACGCGAAGAGATTTATTTTGATCGCCGTTAAAATTATTTGGACAAATCAAATCAAATCATTAATTGGCGTTAGAAGGAGTGCAAGAATAAAATGAGTGATCCGCAAGTGATTTGAGTTTTTGTCGTGACGTGGTGCATAAGAGACAAATTGAAGAAGCGAATAGGATGAGCCATGCGTGTTCCACCATACCCTCTATATTTCCTTTCGGATAATCTACGAAGACGTTCCACAAAAATTTCTCAACAAAGTTTCTTTTTTCTTAAAATAAACTTCATCAAATTACAAACAATAAATTAACCAAAAAAATAAAAAAAAAGGAGCAGACAAGCACACTCACTCCCGAAGAGTTAAGGTGAGTGCCTTTGTTAAACATTTAAATTTACATACATTATTAGATTAAGATATCAGTTAATTTGGAATTTGGATTGGAGATTAATTCACTTTTGCATGGCATCCTGAAACTCAAATTTGATAATGGCATTTTAGAACGACAAGTAATTTGTGCTTCTTTTTCAGTAATGATAGAAATAGAATCGAGTAACTCAACTTTCAAATTTAAGCATAATTACTCTCTTTGTTTTCAAAATTGTTCCTCATTTGATGCATGTAATGATCTTAAGCAGAGGACGATTTTGATAGCTACCAGTACCAGGACCTGATAGATATCTTTGATTGATGTGTTCAGTGATCATTCATTCATCATCTTCGTCAACATGAGAATGTTGCCTGTTTGCTCAGCCACCCCGTGCTATTCCTCGTCTTCTCAGGTCTAATTCTATCCATTTCTTACTCTATTCTTTCCTTCTGCTTTGTTTAGCATACGTAACTATCGATTCATGATTTGCTCAAAATGGAAAAACCAAATAGAAAGAATTACCTCTATGGGATTATACTCTGATTGAGGTCCAATTGTCATGAACTCAATTTGGGCGTTTTTCCTTTTTATCTGGGTTTTCCAGTAATTATTGACTACTCACGGTGTCAAGTGTTAGCATACCTATCACTATTAGTTTGGGTAAAACACTATTTGGTTAGGTTTTGTTTACTTGAAACAATTAATCTTGCTCTTGTAGATTCCCTTGTTTGGGGGGTTGCTACCCCTGTGCCCAGTTCGAAAGGATCTTGATAGCAGATGTGTGGCAGAAGAAGGTGTATATCTGGGTTTGCAATATGGAACACACACAGCTAGAAGTTCATTTACAGCACAAGCTACAAAGACTGTCTCGGGTAGTTTTTCCCCTCCAAGTGAACAAGGATACCTTACAAACACATGGGGTCATTCACTGAGTAATGGAGAACTCAGACACATAGAAAGATATAATTTGTCTACTGTGCCAGAGGAACTTGTAGACATTGCAAAAGAGTCAACTGAAGGAACTAATACATTAGTAGCACCGGCACAACCAGAAATACTATCTAGTACTGATATAATGCCAGAGAAGTTTGAATCAGTATCCAGTTCAATTGATGTGGATAATGAATCTTTAGCCAGTACAAAAGCAAGTGTTGGTGACCTTATTGCTGGAATCAATGAGTCATTCAATGACTCAATTAGTAAGGGAGAAAATGCTTTACGAAGCTCACTGGATACAGCCACTTCTTTTATAGATTCTATTGTTGAAAATGCTAATAAATCTGCAGATAATGCATTTAGTAAGGCATTTTCTGCTGTTGATCAAACGGGGGAAGTAGCAAATAAGAAATTAACTAGCTTTTCAAGTGAGCTGAGTGGAGTCACAAACAAAGCACCTGCTTTGGCCATTGATGTGTTGCGCCGCACAATCATAGCAGTAGAGAGTTCTCTAGCAAGTGGAGCTTCCTATGTTGTTTACCTATATGGCTCAGCCAAGGAGCTCCTTCCTGCAGATATTAGGGATACAGTCAATGTATATGAAGATAAAGCAACAGAAATCTTGAGGCCTGTTGGGCCTGCAACTCAAAAGGTAATGTTTTACATATTAATAGAGTTTCAATAGGATTGTTTACTCACAACCTTTCCTGATTCTTTGTCTTAGCTTCCCTTGAAATTTCATATTTGTTAATGTTTGTTTGAAACTTGATTTGAATTATCAAATGAGCTATGAGTCAAATCATCTTCTACATGGCTAGTTCTTCATCAGCTCTAGCTTAGGAAGTTCTTTTCTTTAATTCATGATTGAAATCTTCCGTATTCTCATTCTTCTAAATTTGTTAGCTAGCCTGTTTACGTATTATGTTGTGATAATTTATGTCCTTTCAACAGATATACATAACTTTCTATTCATTGGAGAAGAGTCTTGGATTGGATCCAAATGACCCAATTATTCCATTTCTTGTTTTTGTGGGCTCTTCAGCAACATTATGGTATGGATTTCTCTTTCCTCAAAAGTAAAATATGTTCTTTATATGTATGTTGAAGAATTAAATTTCCATCACAAACGCTATCTGTAACAGATGTCAGATATATGCAGGGCTGTTTATTGGTTGTGGACATATGGTGGTTATTCAGGAGATTTATCCCCTAAATCAGCTTTGGAGCTTTTGACTGGGGACAAAAATGCTGCACTTATAGATGTCCGCACTGAGGCAAGTTACGGTTAATTTTGCTGGATTTTTTATTCAATGCAGGAGAAACAGTGATATCTCATTTATGAAAGTAACGTCAAGCTATCATTTTGCCTTTTTTTGGCTAACTATTTTGATATCAAAGTTGACCAATGAAGTTGCTGCTCCTTTCCTTTCTTCAGGATTTGCGAGAAAAAGATGGTATTCCTGATCTTCGACGGGCTGCTCGGTTTCGCTATGCAAGTGTAACTCCACTTGAGGTTAGTTTAAAACATGATACTGTTTAAAAGATGTGACTGGGATGATTGCCGCCGTATTCCTTGACTATGTTATGGAACAAGTCCAGAATCTTGGTCGCTTGTTAGATGGATTAACAATTAATTTGTTATCTGTCTACTGCTAAAATAACATATTATACAATCATCAGGTTGATGGCTCTACACGTAAGTTGTTGAAGAGTGGTAGAGACCTGGATGACTCTTTGACTGCTGCTATTATTCGAAATTTGAAGATTGTTAAGGTATTTATCCTTGTATCTCAAAAGAGGGTCTAGTGTTCTGAATAAAGTTACTTGGAAGTGTATGGAATAACCCCAGACACTCTGAACTAGACAGTATTTTACATGTTCTCTTCAATTTCTTTCCCTCTATTTTAATATTATGACATGAAACTATTGAACCTCAGGAGAGATATCAACAATTGCATATTAAAGTTATGTGGTATTTATAAAATAAGCATTGCCTTTTGGCAGTTTCATCATTTTATTTTTTGCTAAGGACATTAAATGGGGTTTTAAAGTGCCTATATATGTTATACACTGCACGATAGGTAACAGTCTATGGAAAGAGACAGTGATATATATTCAATGACTAAGTTTGTGTATCAATACTTTCTTTTTATATGTGATTAGAAATTTGCATTAGAAATGATGTCTCAGATCTCAGAATCTTATTTTCTCTGGCTATAGGACAGTTCCAAGGTTATAGTGTTGGATGCGGATGGTACTCGTTCTAAAGGCATTGCGAGATCCTTGAGGAATATTGGGGTCAAGGCAAGTCTGTCAATAACTGCTGAGATGTTTGCTGCAAAACTTTAATGTGATAGTGATATATAACATGAAATTACTGCTGTAAGGCATTGTGTTAACTAACTAACCCACTCCCTGTGTTCATTCCTTCACATATACACCTTCCAAACCATATTTGAAGCCTGTGTATAACAGAATGTTTAGCTTAGTACTAGGAGATTTGGGATCTAGATAACAAAGAAAAGTGTGTACTGCTTCTATATCTGATATAGAATCATTGGAGCTGGCATTTGTATTTAAAGCTTAGGGGCCGTTCGGGGTGGTTGCGAGTTTTCAGTTTTTGGTTTTTAAAAATTTTCAATCAAGTTTTTACAACTCAAAACCAAAAACTGGAAACCACTTTTTGTGGTTTTCAAAATGTTTGTTTTGAAAACCACAAAAACAAGTTTTCAGTTTTTGGTTTTGAGTTGTAAAAACTTGATTGAAAATTTTTAAAAACTGAAAACTGAAAACTCGCAACCACCCTGAACGACCCCTCAGGGTTGAAGAGCTCTGGCATGGGGAAAAAGTTAAGATAATAACAGAGAATAATCCTGACAAATGTAGTCCTACTATTCCACATAACTCAAGTCTTTTGTTAGTGTCTTCTTGATTTCTTCCTTAGAAGTATCTCTACCATTAATATCAAATAAATATTGCACATGTTCACCTCGGCTCTGAGTGTCAATTTATTGAACTCATGCTGTAAAATTAAAATATGGTGATTTATGAGCAGTAGTTCTTGATACTCCAGCACTAGACAAGAGGCTTTGTTTGTTTTAATATTAAAATTGTAAATGTAAAAAAGAAACTACAATGCCTTGACTCATATATGTTCAAAACACTTCCTTTAGTGTCAACACAAATGCCAATGGTCAGATTTGGGTGAGACGCCGAGAGAGCTCTTTTAAATTCAAGTGTCTGTGCTTTAGTGGTGGTTTATATTGCCCAGGTTGACTTATAGTATAGACACACTCTGCACAATTGACTAAATCATCACCCTTTGAAATCAAATCCATATATTGGAATGTCATAAAATTAACAACCTGTGTATGATATTACAGAATCCATACTTGGTTCAAGGTGGATTTCAGTCATGGATGAAACAAAGCCTCCGCGTCAAGGAACTCAAACCTGAGACAGCACTTTCCATACTCAATGAGGTATTTGTTAAACTTTTTCTGATTATCTGTATCTTATTCTTTACCAATATGAATCGTGCTAGCTTACATAATCAAAATTAGAAATAGGTATGGTGCTACTACTTGAGTGCTTGAACTACAACTTTTTAAGCTTTTTGTTGTAAACTATCCATTTGGTAAAAGCCTGAAATCACTGAATTGCTTGCTTTAGTAAATGATTGGCTGGCTACCTTTAGTTGTTAGTCTGTGGTTTCATTGTGTGTCATGAAATTTGAAAATTAATACTGAAGTTGCAACATATGTAATTTTACATTTCATTTTAGTAAACTTTAATGTAGCCCTTGGCATTCCTTTTCTGTGTGTAAAAGAATGCTTTTGTGATGATAGATTGAATGAGAAACTGAAAAAAGGGAGAAATTTCTCCTTCTAAGGGTTTCTGTTTCAACAACGTTTCCCCCTTCTACACCTGAGCTAGTGCTCAGCTCTCCAATATTATCAATTCAGAATGAATCCTCTTATATGCTGGAAAGTGAAGTAATTAAACTTGATTCATTGACTTAGTTCATGTATTTACTTGATTCATGTATTTTTGAGATTCGAAGTATTTTTCTATGCATGAACCTTGCATTTAATAATTTGTAGTTCCTAGGAGTTATAGTTTCAAGAAGAGAAAGTTAATTGTATCACATGTTTCATGAGGTGACTTGCATATCTATAAATACCCATGTACTAGTCCATTTGCAACCAAGCCAAGAAATATAAAACAAGTGACTTTTTAAGATTGTTTGAGTACTCTCCTTCCTCTATCTCCTTCATTATACCCCTCCTACTTATGTATTAGTTAATCACCTAATCAATTCTTTATACACTCATTAGAATATATAAAAACTATCTCATAATATTTAAGTTGTATGTTAGAACACTTTAGAATATCTTAAATTGTCTTCATGGTATCATCCTCCATGACCTGTCCCGTCACCATTTTGTTGTTCAGTTCCCTAAACTATGGAACTCTACCAAAATAATGTCATTGTTAGGGTGCAAGGGGAGCCTAAACCACCGGGGAGTCCTCCAACATAGGGCTAATGAGCAAACGAGCAAACCACACAAGTGAGCTAGACACCACTTCCAACCCAAAACCTTAAGGTGTTAGGTTTATGGGTCTTTCCACTTATATATTGCTCTCCATGCTCATTCCTATCCAATGTGGGACTAATACTTGACATGCTCCCCCTCAAGCGGAAGCTTTTTCATCACGAGTTTCCATGGTCTTGCACCGCCGTTGGCTCACATCAACGGAACACGCCGCCTAGCCTCCACATATCGCTAGGAAGACTTTCGACACAAGGATCGTCACCAATTTCTCGTCTGAGCCGATCACCAATCACCTGATCACACCATCGGCTCTGATACCACTTGTTAGGGTGCGAGGGGAGCCTAAACCACCGGGGAGTCCTCCAACATAGGGCCAATGAGCAAACGAGCAAACCACACAAGTGAGCTAGAGACCACATCCAACCCAAAACCTTAAGGTGTTAGGTTTATGGGTCTTTCCACTTATATATCGCTCTCCATGCTCATTCCTATCCAATGTGGGACTAATACTTGACATCCCAACAGTCATTATTTTTAGTTTGTCATGATTCATTCTTCTCGTCAGTTATGCACAAATTGTTGTGATTCTCTGTCTTAGGTTTTCTCTTTCTTAGTGGATTTTTCTTATTACTGATTTTGTAACCTGTCTCATAAGCCTTAGATCAGTTCGTCTCATTGCCATGTCCTCCTTTCAGCAGCCTTTGACAATCCCGAATGCAGTTTAGCCCATGCTATCCTAGATGCAGCTTGGCTCTGACTATCCTAGATGAAGTTTGACCCATTTATCCCAATTGCAGTTTCACCCTTATTATCCCAGATGCAACTCCACCTCAATTGTCCTTGATTTGATAGAATCCATCATCTTCTCTATCCTCAAACCATTTGGTCTTAGTCACGTACTTCTCTTTTCACTGATGATCTTCAGTGATTTCTTACCAATGAGTTATACAGTGATTTATTAGTGATGAATTAGCTGTGGTTGGTTCATACCAGCCTCCCATTATGAGCCATACCAATGGTGATTTCTCCTATCTCATTGATGAGTCAGGTCAACAATGAATTCTCCATGAGTATGATGCACACCAGCATTAGTTTCAATTTCAATTTTTTCTTGGGTATCCTAAATTTTCTTGTGGTTTAAAGTTTATAAATGTTATTCTTACCTTGGTGGATTTGAAGAAGTTTTAGTTCTTGTTGTATATAATTACCAGCCAGGAAATTTCTGTTGACGATCATTCCAATGAGTCTCTTCTTCCTTGGTTATGCAACATTCCAACCAGCTCTTTAGGTTGATGATCATTCTAGCCATCTTTCTAGGTTGTCTTTCCAGCAATGCCCATCCCTCTGATGTCTCCAACATCCCTATATAATAACTATTCCAACCATATTTTGTGGATCCCTTATTATTTTCCTTTTTAAGTGTTTATTTGTAACGTAATACTTGAGCTGCATCGTAGAAAAAATGTAGAATATCTAAGATTGCCTCTAAAGATTGGTTTCCATATTCTTCATATTTAAAAAAAAAGTACCATGATTACAATTCAAAGTCTTTATTCTTTCTCTTCTTCCTTTCTTATTTATAATACTATAACTGCAACAACTCTTAACTGCCTAACTAATTTTGTACCTACTTTGCCTCAATTTCTTCCATTCTTGTGTCCTGGATCCCATTTGGGTCTGTATTTGTGCTTTTACTGTTAAGCATGTAAGAAAGACTAAAGAGAAAATTCCTGTGTCCTGGATCATTTTATTTTTTCTAAAGAATAAAAGCATTTTTTAATCAAAATATATTTCTTATAAAATTTATAATAATTGTGTAAGGTTTTATGAAAAGACAAATCTCAAAAATGGTAATTTAATGCATTTCTTAGAAGTTCAAAATAGTAGCTTCTGAAAAAATCTTTTTAAAGTTGCATCGTAGAATTACCTTTCTTAATGTTTAAACAAGCAGGCCTTATATATATTTGTTTCTTTATTGCATATTCATTTTGGTATGTTTACAGGAAGCTGAAGCAATTCTAGAGGATGTTAATCCTTCCCCTTTGCAACTTTTAGGTTATGGTACGGTAAGTGTCAAGTTACCTGTTTGACATCTTCATGATTTTTCCAAATTTGTAATTGTCATTTTGGTTGGATTCTCTGTATGTTAGTTCTTGTATATTAACTGTTAAATCAATTTTTAAGGTTCATTTTGTTTCATAACATGATATGGAGAATACCACCATAGGGTAGAAAACAAATTTTTGCAGTGGAGGATCTTATGATGAGACATGTAAAAGAAAGAAGACTTGCTAGCAGTCTCTAGTTATTTAATTTCTTCTGTTGTTCTATCATTTTCAGAAATTCACTTATTACTGCTTGAATATGTAAGTAAGAGAGTATCATCAACAAAAATCTTACATTAATAATTCATCTAACTGGCTTGATAACGGCTTCTTTTCTTTTCAAACATTGATTTGATTTGGAAATGGTTACATGATTGTATTCAATTTTGTTATCTGCTCATAAATGCAACTACTTTTGATTCAGGTACTTATTGCGGGGTTCTATGCATTGTTAGGTGCGTACATGTTCTTTCATAAACTATCAATATGATCAGAATTGAAAGTTTTGGGTTACATCTAAATCCTATGGAAGTTGGTATGAGGAAGGGGGAGATTGTTTTTCCTTTTAATATGTTCCTCTGCAAATTTTTACCTACTAACACAGATTTTTGTGAAGTTGACTACTTTACATATTCTCACATTATGTTTAAGAGGTTATGTCGTGTTTGCAAATTTATTTTTATTCAGTAGATTATACTAAAGCTCTAATTCGATTAAACATCATGCACAAGTGACTCAATACACTTTTTTTTTTATGAAAACCTAATGGCTTCCATCACTTTATTGTTCACCATTCTGGAATGGGATGAGGTTTTCTTGTTTGTTCTGATCTGACAAAGCTCAATCACTATTGTCTCAGAGTGGGAGAAGACATTACAGTTAATTGGTCTGTTTGGCCTCAGTTTGGTATGTGTATTTTCCTTTTCGCAAGTGCTTCAATTAAATTTTTTCTTTACTTTAAAAGAATATGGTTCATATATCCACTTGTGTTGGGACTCACATGGTGGGTTCATAATATTTGTCTACTAGGAAATTCTCATATTCTGTCAAGTTTTGTAGTCTCTTGATCAATAACATCAGAGATTTTTCATTTCCTCATAACTGCTCCAATGTATATTCACCAGACCATCTATCTGCGGGTTTCTTCATATGAAAACTCAGAAGATTTGAAGCAAGATGTGAGGTAAGTATACTTTATGGTGGATATTTGGTCATAGAATCATGAGATTAGACAGTGTTGAGTAATTTAATTATTATAATAACGGTTTTTCTAAAATGTGCAATATTGCACAGGATAATAAGATAAAAGTGGAAATGTTTTATTGGGAATTACAACCATTAACATTACCAATGCATTGAGTGTTGTGATAGTTGTAATTCCCAATAAAACCTTTTCACTTTTGTCTTTTATAATTATGAGCTAGTTTGGATAAACTTTTCAACAAACACTTATAGAAGAAAATAAACTGAATCAATAAGATAGAATGAACTAAACTTCTTTCATAAGTTTAAATCAGTCTCTGCATGTCAACTTTTTTAGAGTCCCTCTCAATTAACTTCTCCATAAACACCTCTAAATTTATATGGTCTTTTCTTTATAAGTTTAGATTCAGGTACTTATCTCTATTGAAAAACTATTATATATGCTAGAGATTAAATCAAACTGGGCCTATCTCTTTATGTGTTCATAAGTTATCTTAATATTCAAGTCATGGAAGATCTACACATGCTTCTCATCTTTATGTTCAGAACTATGCCTATATATTATGAATTGTATTTACTTGCCATGGCAAAGACACAAAAGTCATGGTTTCAGACTTGTAAAAGGATCAGAAAACGTGTTTATATGCCCACATAGCAGATATAAGTGAACATTGACCGTGTAACACAAATCCACAAGCAGTTTCCATTTTGGATTTCATGTTGCTAAACCAAACCAACTATTTAGGCATAACATTTGTTATATTTTTATATTTTCTTCTTGAGAGTGACAAATATGATAACTTACAAATACCTAGAAAAATAAAATTGTTGGAACTTAATTTGCATGATCGCTTTTTCACTGTGCACTAATAAAAACGACTTCAAATGTGACTTTTTTGTGCATAAAATATGAACAATACATATTGAAACTTGAAACTATAAGATTTATATTTTGGGTGGTGCTTATTCAACCTGCCTCTGAACAATCATTTGCCTATGTAGAAGCATGCAAAAGAATGACAGGAGAAGAGCTTATGCCTGAATTATGACATGTAGAATGTGTCTCCCAGAAAAATAGGAAACTAAAATTTTAAAAATATAATCAATCTTCCCCTGTAAAAAAATATAATTTCGATGACGATTAGCAAATAGCAACCAACAAAAAACTATCAGTTTCTGTATCCTTTCTTGGCAATTTTTACTCTCTCATCTGTTATGAAATCTTACCATGTCTTCTTTTCTCCTTTAAAGGTTGTTGCTTGTTCCTGTTAGACTTGGAGCTCAAGCATTTTCATGGGCTGCTGGAAAATTGGAATCAAATCGCATAGGGCTACCTACATCACCTTCATCATTAGATGTTCAGAACCGGGTGTTGCAGGCTGCTGCCAAACATGAATCTCAACCATCTGATAGTGAAGGCAACCAAGATCCAGTTTCTGAATCAACAGTTCCTCTCAATCAGAATGTATGACATTATCACGTGCTAACATGAAAAGCAGAACAAAGGTATTAGTATGGTCACAACAAGTTAACTTACATGACTGAAAGTTTGCAAGTTGACATCATCCAACCTTTTCCAAACACCATGCTGCCACGAAAATTGACTCTGCCTGCTTCTAAGGACTTTAGAAAAAACACTTCAGAGGGTGTAATGAGAGTGTAAATTACACAAATTAGTTGCATGAATGCCACAAGTGGTTAGTACAATTGCCACCGTAAAAATAATAAGAGTGTAATTATTTAATAAATTGTTATTTGCGTGATGCAAATTCTAACAATTTGTGGTTTTGCAACTTATAGTACTGTAAACTAGTACTGAGAAGTGAAGGGTCGAAGAAAGTGATCATTGCATTGCTTCTGATACAACAAATAGACACTTATATGCACAAGCTCGAAAGATTCCATCTAAATAGTAGCTTGTAACAGCTCTACTTAACAAACTAACTAAACTACCAAAACTAACTTGACTGAAAATAACCAAGTCAATTATAAAGATATCATGCCTATTACCCCACTCACGGTGGGAAATATATGTTAATAGTTCCCAACTTGTGAATGAGAGGCTGAAATTGAGCCACGGGCAATGCCTTGGTGAAAAGATCATCTAACTAGTGTTGAGTGTTTACATGAATGAGCTTAATAGTGTTGGCTTGTGTACACCATCTTACTCCCTAAATTACTTTTTATCCGTCACATATATAGGTACATAGATTAGGAAAAAGAATTAAACCTCTCATTTTAATTACAATTATCATTTAACTCTCATATCAATTAATTTTTTAGGAGTAAAATAATTTAGAATCAAGTGAATGTAATTAATTATATAAGTAGTAGAGAGTAATTAATATTATTTTTACATTTTTAAAATAATAAATAAATAATAAAAATATTCTCCAAATTATGATAGATAAAAAGGAATTAAAGGAGTATAAAAGTTCATATTAGCTAAGAAAATTGTCCTCTAATTAAATGTAACTGAGGATATAAGGATTCTTAATACCTTCAAGTAAACAAAATGTTTTAGGGACATTATTTTGGCTAAAATTTATATGGTAAGTTGCAGCAAGATTGAAATCCTATGCTATGCCCAAATAAATTCTAGTTTTGGAGAAGTATAAAAACTGTGGGATAGACCAGTTGTATTAATTGTTAAAATCAAAACAGGCATAATGTACCAAAAAAAAAGGCAATATAAAAACTAGACGTTGTAAGGTCGGTTTTGTTCCTCGCGTAAATATAAAAAGGGTAAGCTAGCAAGGCGCATTGTTTTGTTCAGAACTGAATTCAATCATTTCACTCACTCTCTCTCTCTCTGTCGTCACTTTCATTCTTAAAGCTTTTGTTAAACTCCAGTTTTACTCTTTCTCTCCAGGTCTCTTTCTCCTCTCAATTCTTCTGTTGCATTATTTGTTTGTTGAGACAGAGGCCCTGATAACAACATTCCCCATTGTCTAAGTTTTGGAGTTTTTCGCTTTGTAATTTGTGTGATCTCTGAACACTGCGTGGTTTCTCATCTCCAAATTTGATTTTGAATCGAGAAATCGTTTGGAAAGTGAAGAAGATATGGCGGGAAACCATTTTCCTGTGGGTATGCGTGTTCTTGTTGTTGACGGTGACGAAACTAGTCTTAAATTGTTGGAGAACCTGCTTCACAAATGCCAGTATCATGGTACGTTCTAATTCTTTCAATTCTATTCTGCTTTGATTTGGCTCATAATCTTGGATGAATTCTTGCATGTTTTCCCTTGCTTTTCTCCTCCCATTTTCTGGACTGAGCATGTTCATGGATACTTAATTTGTATGGTCTCTTATATATCTTGGTTTCCCATTAAAGAATTTCTTTCTTTGCAAGATTGCCTGTGTTCTTTATTATTCTCCTAAACTAGGATTTTTTCTTTGAAATTTTGAACTCTTTTACGATGGGTTTTTTGGGTTGCAACGCGCCTTACTATAAGAACTATAAATCGATCTCACCTTTAACTAAAGTATTATGTTATTTGGTGAAATGATCTTTGATAATGCATGCGGCTTTTTTCCTTACCAGGTTCTGATTAGCTAATTTTTAATTTATGATTGTTGCAGTTACTACAACTATTCAGACAATTAAGGCGCTAGAAATATTGAGAAAAAAAGAAAATGAGTTTGAGCTTGTTATTAGTGATGTAAACATGACAGATATGGATGGTTTTAAATTTTTTGAACAAGTGGTACTTGAGATGGACTTACCAGTGATCAGTAAGTTCAAACACTTTTGTCTTACTTTGAGATTTATTTCTTTCTATTTTGAGATGTATTAACTCATGAAAATTCTCCAATTTCAAATTTAATTTATTTTTTATCATTAGTGTTGTCAGCATATAATGATAAATAGTTCGTGATGAACAGTATTACATATGGCACATGTTACTGTATAATAAAACCAGTTAGAATTGAAGTGTTGTGCAATATATGGCAACATGTTGTAAGGAAAAAGATTAATTGGAAGGATCGAAATATGGCTGCTAATAAAGAAAAAATCTACAATATGGTTGGGAAAGATATTCAAAGTATCATCACATCATACAACAATATTGACTCTAATAAATTGGTGGGTAAAAAGTGGAGGAAACAAAATGAGCAAAAGGAAGACCATGATAAAGAGAATGGAGAGGAGAATGAGGAAGTCTCAACTAGGAAGAAGCCTCGTTAGTTTGGACCGCTGAACTGCATGGAAAATTTGTTTGTGCAGTCAATAAACTTGGACTTGATGGTAAGTTTATGTGTGATAATGAATATTTTTATGTTATTTTGTTTTATTTGAGAACAACTTGAATGTTTTATATCAATAAACAGACACTATGACTTCTAATATGGTGTTTCTTCAATTGCAGAGGCTTATCCAAGGAGATTACTAGAGTTAATGAATATTATAAGGCTTACATAAGAACATGTAACAAGTCATCTACAGGTACAAATTCTAACTTTTCTGTTTATCATAATTTTTCAAATTAGTTTGTGATTAAAGTGCTGATGATCTACATTTTTTTAGCAAATAAGTTTTTGTTTCAATATTTGTGAATGAGAAAAATTTTAAATTATTTTTATTAAAATTTGAATAATGTTAATTAATGTTATATTAATATAGTGGTAACTAAAAATTCGCTATCATTTTGTATTACAAAAATATAGATTGAGATTGAAAAATCCAGTTCAATAAAGTTGGATTAATGAATGTGGAGATTTTGACACCCTATTTGAGTCAAGATTAATTTTAGAAAACAAACTTTCATCATATGGATGTTCTAGAACATGTAAGCTGAACTCCCCATATGTCATGAACTTATTATCATGAATGAATTCATTCGTTCCGTCTCAGAACATTCTCACCTCCACAGAAACACATAATTCAGCAGTATTTCACTCTTCCATTGAGGTTTCTTCTGTCAATGTTGAATCTGTTGACACTGACATCTGCGCCGATTTATTAGAGTATTGGCCCGATGATTCTTGGAGTGAGACTCAGACTCAGTTATCTAACTTTGATGTCCATTCATCTCCATCGAGTGAGGTTTTCAACAATGATCAACATACTCACAATTCCTTGAACTTTTCTCCTCCACTTTTCCTAGTGAGAAATCTACAAGAGTTTTTTCTTCTCAAAGTGATGTTGATGATTTTTTATAGGATGTTAGAGCTCAGATACAATTCCAAGAAAACTTACCTTCCACGAGCAGTGGTGTTGGTCCTCCTTTGGAGGATGCTAGATGTGAGCTGCACGATGATCATTGGTTCACCTTGATCCATTAGCAATACATCCCCTTCCTGAGACACAAGGAAACCATATTTCTCAGGTTGGTGATGTATTCTATCTGATCTACGCAAGTCTTGCGCTACTTGAGCAGGTGTGTCCACAACACTTTGTGGTATCTGCTCTTGTTCCATTACCGGCTCATTGTTACTCTGTGGTACTTGAATTTCTTCAAGTTCTACTTTCCTCCCACTCATTTTCTTAGAGACAGATTCCTTCTCTAAGAATACAGCAGTCCTAGCAATAAACACTTTGCCTTTGCTAGGATTATGGAAGTAGTAACCCATAGTCTCTTTTGGGTATCCCACAAATAAGCATTTATATGATTTGGGTCCTCGCTTATCTAAGACTTAGCGTTTCACATAAGCTTCACAACCCCAAATCTTCATAAAGGACATACTAGGTTGCTTCCCAGTCCATATCGCATATGGTGTCTTTATGACAGCCTTAGATGGAACATGGTTTAGTGTGAAGGCTACTGTTAACAAAGCATTACCCCAAAAGGAGTCGGGGAGATCAGTATGACTCATCATAAATCGAACCATATCTAATAGAGTTCGATTCTCCTTTCTAAAAATCCATTCCATTGAGGTCTTCCAGGAGGAGTGAGTTGAGATGTTATCCCACACTCTCTTAGATAGTCATCAAATTATTGGCTTGTGTATTCTCCACCTCGATCTTATTGAAGTGTTTTAATAGTCTTGCCAAGTTGGTTTTATACTTCATTTTTAAATTCCTTGAACTCTTCAAAGGATTCGGATTTGTGTTCCATCAGATACACAAATCTATATGTACTGAAATCATCAGTAAAATTGATGAAGTATTGAAAACCTCCTCTAGCCATTGTGCCCATGGGCCCACATACATCATTATGCATGAGACCAAGAAGATCACCGACCCTCTCACCTTATCGGTGAATGGGGTTTTGGACATCTTCCCCAATAAACAAGATTCACATGTCTCAATTGATTCAAAATCAAATGAGTCCAAATAACCATCTAGGTGGAATTTGGATATGCATTTCTCATTTACATGCCCTAAGCGACAATGCCAAAGATAAGTCAGGTTCAAATCATCTTGTCTTTGACCCTCTTAGCACTTATGTTATAGATAGGAACTTCAAGAACATATTGTTCAACTTAGCACAACCATAAAATATCATTCAAATAAATTAAACAACTATTGTTCTTTATTATGAATGAAAAACCACTCTTGTCAAAATAAGAAAACAGAAATTAATATTCACAAAAAAAATCATCCAGTTCAATAACTGGTCCAATTGGCAAAGTTAAATAATAGGTTCCTACGGATAAGGCAACAACTCTTGCTCCTTTTCCACACGTAGGTCGACTCCTCCTTTAGCCAATGACCTACTTCATTTAGATCCTTCACATTCATACAAATGTGAGATCCACATCCGATATCCAATACCCAAGATGCAGAACTAGGTAAATTGACTTCTATAACACAGATAACTGAAGCGGAAGTCTCACTTCCCTTCTTCTTGATCTCCTCTAGGTACTTTACACAGTCTCTAATGTCCTGATTGGCCGTAGTGGAAACATTTTCCTTCCTTAACTAACCCACCCATAGTCTTTGAAAACAAAGGTACTAGGCTTATCCTTGCCTTTGTCCTTTGGTTCAAAATAGGGCTTCTTGAACTTCTTCTTGCCCTTTGCCTTTTCCAGGTTGGACCATCAATATGGCTTTCCCCTTTTATTAATGTTTTGCTCAGCTGTTCTTAACATGCTTAGCAATTCTGGCAGTGGTTTGTCAAATTCATTCATGTTATAGGTCATGATGAATTGACTATGGTTGTCCAGCAACGATTGCAGGACAAGATCAGTGGCCAACTCTTGGCCTAATGGGAATCCAAGCCTTTCTAGGTTTTCAATGTACCCAATTGCTTTGAGCACATGAGCACCAACAAGGGTTCCCTCTGCCAATCTACATTGATAAAGTGCTTACGAGACTTCAAATCGTTCAAGCCTAGCTTGTCCTTGATTAAGTCTCTTTAAGTGTACAATCATATTGTACGTCTCCATGTTCTCATGCTGTTTTCAACATTCATGGTAGTAAGCATAAGGCAACCTACATCGAGAGCAACATCCAGATGCTTTCTAAAAGCATCCTTGTCAGCTTTCAAAGTATTTGCAGCGGGTGTTTCGGGAATAGGCCCTTCCAGGACATACAGCCTTTCGTTATTCCTAAGGACAATCCTTAGGTCTCTATACCAGTCTAGAAAGTTAATTCTAGACAGTTTGTCCTTCTCAAGGACAGATCGCAATAAAAGTTTACTTGCTGTGCTTGTTGCTATGCACGTAAGTATCATATAACAAACATATTTAATAAGGTCTTTAAATAAATATGTCTCCCACTATTTTAATTCAAAACAAGTACCCTCAATATAAAGAATCAGAAAATCCCATCACCAGATTTTCTAGTGGGCCAAGATCCATATTTCACCTAATTTTAAGTCAGCTTTAGTTGATCGCTTAAGAAAAGGCTATTTAGGTAGGAACACACTTCCAATTGTATCTCATACAACTCTTGGATTGTTATGTGAATATCTCTTATTCTAATTCATCTTATGAATCAATGCCTAACTCAGTGCCTCTAGGTTTTTCAATCCTATTAAATATACATAGTTAAGTCAAAACCCAATGGTGACAGTTGGATATTACTTTTATCCCATCGCGCCTCACTAAAATAGATAAATGCACCCTGCTTTAGCAGACCCACATTTAATCGATTCAAGCCTAGACGAGTGCCATACATCGGAAGGCAAAACATGACTTAATATTAGTGCCTTTAGGTTTTTCAATCTTATTGAATATACCTAATTAAAACCCAATGGTTTGACAAATGGATATTACTTTTATCCTATCACGCCTCACTAAAATGGATAAAGGTACCCGACTTTAGTAGACCCACTCTTCATCGATTCTAGTCTTGACGAGTGTCATTCATTGGAAGGCATAATAAGTATTGAGGGATTTGATCGCTTCATTTTTCATTCCTTTGTTAAACCATTTAACAAAAACATAATCGCCCCTCACTAAAATAGATAAATGTACCCTGCTTTGGCAGACCCACACTTAATCCATTCTGTCCTTGACGAGTGTTATTCATTGGAATGAAAAATATAACTTAACATTCCCTTCGAGGGATTTGATCGCTTTAATTTTATTCCTTTGTTAAACCATTTAACAAACGTGCATGCATCTCATACAAACACACATGATATGGTTATGGCCTCCTAAAAATCCAATACAAAATTACATCACATATAATCTTGAAGTCTCCATCCATATGTCTCCACATGCTCCTTTGACTCTATGCTCTTTCCAGTTACATTACATAACAATAAGAAACCTTGTTTAACATACGAGGGGATAGAGATGAGAAGAGAATTACAAGAGGAATGTCAAGAGGTAAGGCACGACACGCAGGTCGTATTTAAATTAAAACAACTAAGGCCATAACCAATCATCATGCAAATTCAACATCCATTGATTGTAAAATGCGTGATATAATAAGATGTATATATATAGCGAGGTTTGATTACACGTATACGAAATAACACACTACGCAGAGTAGCACGGGGTTCCCGCTGTCCGGTCAGCGGGCGGGGTCAAGGGGAGGCCGCCCCTTGCGGGGATCGGGGCAGCGCCCGAAACAAAAATTAGATTTGGTAAACATTCAACCAGTCATCAATAAGTGTCTCGCATCAAATGAATACTTCACAAACCGATAAACGAGTGAGTCCCTCGTATCATTTGAATACGTACTTGTCAGCAAATTGATAAGTGGCATGTTTATCGCAGCCAATATTTGAGTCGAGACAAGGTTTCAACAATTGAACCCTTTGACTCCCAATACATGAACTCTTTCATGTTCCATGGGATCCTCCAACATTAGAACATATAAACAACATATTTATACATCATTCATAAAACAATCAATAAAAGATGCATCGCTCATAAAACGATCAACGAGGGAATAAAATAACATAATTCTGAAAGCTGCGCTTCACTTGCGCTTTACCTGCGCTTCAGTCTGCGCTATAGCGCAGCTGAAGTGCAAGCATCAGAATAAAAAGTCGTAACTTTCGTAAATTGCGCTCCGCTTGCGCTGTAGCGCAGATCTGCACTTCAGTCTGCGCTATAGCGCAGAAAATTTAGCGCTCGTTTTTCCTGCGCTTTACCTGCGCTTCAGCGCGAGTGAAGCGCAGAAACGACGTTCCAAAACGTCGTACGATATACAAACAATAATAATACCAGAATATCACTATATTCAAAGGATTAAAAGCCCAAAACGTGTTAATTGCAAACCAAAGCTCTGATACCAATTGAAGGGAATCAAGCATGTGGTCAGGGTGCAGCGGAAATAAATGGATTCCCTCCCTTGTTATAATCGTTTTGCGAAAACACGAATCAAGGCATAAAAGGTATTGAAACGAAATGTCGTACCTTATTAGGATTACAAACGAAGCAAGTGTAGCCATGTCTCTATTGGTATCCACGCCAACAGCCGGACTAGGATTCTCTCCTCAGCTCTGCTAGTAGCCTTGGAAAGTAAGAAGCGATTGCTCATGTGTATTGGGGTAGTGCATCTTATGCTCTATTTATAGAGTGGTGGCTAGGGTTTTACCCCCTCACTCACTTAACCCTCACACTAATGGGCCTGGCCCATTATGTTATAATAATTCTAATTAAATTAAATTAGAATTATTATCCTTTTCCTAGTGGCTTATTGTATGCGTGTGACCCAATAGGATTTTAATATTTGGTTATGATATTAAAATAAAACTCTTTTATATTTAATAGCATAAATAGTGAGCGGTATCTAGCAACACATCACTATCCAAATATTACGATTATTAATAAAATAATAAATCCTATTTTATTATAATAATTTATATGCTTTGTCCCTTTGTCCAAATATCTAATTGAACACAAGGGCATGGATTGTGTCAACCTTGTATAGTTCAATTTATATTTTCTTGATCCCCAAGTAGACTGTACAGAAAATAAATATCTCATATTTATTCTCCTGAGCATGGCCATGCATTTTGCAGTCTCACTTTATCAAGAGGCCTATAGATATAACTCCTGTTACATAGGAGGGACAAATCCCATCTAGGGCACTCACATTCCTCCACATAATTTATTATATGTCCAAAAATCAACTTTATGATTACCTTGTTGCAGGTAACGTTTGATGATAATTAAAACATATAATTCCTTATGTAGGAATCGTAGTGATTTTCAGGTCGAAGGACTTCATATAACATTTATTAATTTAAGAAACGTTCATGACACTTATGTAACAACCCATGCAACGTTCTTAAGGTGGGTCTGTCCAGTACACCATTACTATTAATGTGTACCTATGTGAGCACATGATATCTCATATCCATGATCTGTGAGATGTGATCATCAATGAACTCACATACTAGTCTACATGCATCTTTGTCCTAAGATGATAATTGACTAGGGACTATTTAAGAATAGTTCTTCATAAGATCTCACAATCAAGTCATCTACTTGATTTATTATGAAGTTTGAGTTTACTATTCTAAGGACAATAATTATATTCTAAAAGAATAAGTTTGCCTTTATAAAATAACATGATACAAGTGATGGATATTCATAAATATATAAGTCTCAAGTGCATATTCCTAACACTAGGAACCATGACCTTTCTGCCGTCATGTGTCATGATCAGCCACTGCCCAGGTACCACTTGAGGGGTTTCTTTTGTCGTATTAAGGATGTTTGCAGTGGGAAAAATTAAGATTTTAGGTACTCAAATCTTTTTGGATTATTTCTTGTTAGTGGCTGGTAACTTCCAGTGGTCTGAGACATTATGTCCCTTCATTCCATATCTTTTACATGTAACATTTGAAGTAGAAGAAGAGGGTGTTGAAACTTGTGGTGACTCCTCTTCAACATAACGAAGACCAATCCTTTTCTTGGACCTCCTTTGAACAACTAAAAGCTTTCCCAGGTTGGCACGTAATTGAATAAAGTTACCCAAGTCTTTAGTGAGTTCTTCAACATTGGTATGAAGGTGGGAGATTTCAGACTGTGTTGAGTTGTCACTTTTGACTTCAGACTAAAGTTTTGTGGTAAGAAAAACATTGTCTTCCTTCCGTCTATTGACTTCTTTTTCAAATGCAAGAGACTCAGAGTTTTTCTTTTCATTTTCATCTTTTAACTTTACATTTTTTTTTTGAGTTCCTTGTACTTGTAAATAGGAGTGACAGAGTCTTCAAGAAGTTCATCATAAGCTTCTTTTGAATTTACCTCATTTTGAGACTCATATGGTTCTATATCAGCCATGAGGCATAGATTTGTTTCTTCCTCTTGGCTTTCTTATTCTTTTGAAGAAGACAGATCCAGATCTTCCCACATAGCCATGAGTCCCTTTTTCTTGAAGAACTTTCTTGCAACCTTCTTCTTCACCATGGGACAATCAACTTTCATATGTACTAGTTTCTTGCATTCAAAGCAGATGAGCTGCTTTTCATGAGAAAAGTTTTATTTATCACTATGTCAAAAAAGGCCTTAGAGGGCGCTCCTGTGCGCACTAATAGCAACTGCTCTTGTTTGGTCAACAAAACGAGGACGCTCATGGAGCGCTCTGATATAAGGCAAAAGAGGGCGCTCCCGTGCAGGCTAATAGGGCGCTCCTTGGAGGGCCCTCCAACACAAAACACGCAAAGCTATAGAGGGCGCTCCTTGGAGCGCCCTCTTTTTGTTATAACAAGGGCGCTCTTAGGAGCGCCCTCTGTTTGATTTTTTTTTCAAAACAAGGGCGCTCCATGGAGCGCCTTGTTTGTTTTTTTTTTTAAAGTGATTTAACCTACATATTTATTTCAGTCTGATCCCAATGGCTTAATCCAAAATCATGCATATTAATTCCTTAAAATTCAAACACTTAGTCATACTATGAACAACACTTAATTAGTAAACAACACACATATCAACTTGAAACAAGAATTCAAACTTGTCATAATATGAATAGTTTCTTATGCAAGATATAACTTAGTGGTGTAAGTATGAATTACCTATACAAGTATGAATTACAAACAAGTTACTCTGTTGAATCCGTTAGTTAACTCATTATGTACATGTTTACTTACCCTCATAATGTAAAAATAAATTACAAAAAAGTGGTAACTACATGCTTTGCCCATTCGTACTGAAATGAATCTTAGACCAAAAACATACAGTTCATAAAGTAATATATTTAATACGAATTTACAAATCCAGACTGTCCAACCATGGACAATTTAAGAATAAATTATATATTATGTCAATCATAATATACAATTTATTCTTAAACAGGAAACTAAGGTTAATGCATGTACATACAAATAACCTAATAATTATAGTTGACAGAAAAAGGATAATATGATAAAGGATATACCTGATTAAAGTCAATCACCAATCAGCAGTGTTGAATTATAACTAGCCCCAGGAAAAAATACCTTTAAGAAAAAAAGACAAGTAAAAAATTATACTCGCTCGTAATAAAAATTATTAGTCCTGAAAATTTGAGCAGCATTTCATCTATTTCTTTAACATTCCCAAATTAAGGAAAAATAATTTTAACTCTAAACCACCAGCTATACCAGTCCAAAAGAGATCAATATGAGTAATATATATTTATATAACTTCAGAAACTTCTACCGAAAATCCGGCAGAGTTTCCCCTGTAAATTGGACATTTCCAATTTTTAGAACTTCACCTGAAACCCAGAAAATACCAGTGCAGTTTATAATGTCCAAAGCACTAATACAATTCAATAACAATAGGCCTCCGTGGCCAAACATACTACAATAACAATTGTCATAATATAAATAATTTTAACTCTAAACCACCAGCTATACCAGTCCAAAAGAGATCAATATGAGTAATATATATTTATATAACATTACTAAATCTAATATAATAGTTATTAAGCTCAAATAATCACTAAACTACACGTACAAGTTTCAATTTGTTCAAATATTTACATAATAATCCAATATAACAAAATTAGTATTTATATAATAATCCTAATTATTTTAAAAATATTAATATTCCTATTCTAACTAATTGCAAAAAATACTAACATACAAGTGCATAAACATATGGTGCATGTGGCAAAAAAAGTGTACATTAACAGAAAAAAAACACAATTGTAGAAGGCATGGTGCAACAGAAAAAATGAGCTGTGTAGAAGAAAAAAGCTTCAGCAACATGTTAACAAAAAAACAGTAGTAAGGTTTAGGGTTCACTTACCCTACCACCTCCTTCACGGCGGAGCTGAGGCTGCTCGGAGGAGACGCGGACGACGCGGCGGCTGCTCACGGACGGCTGCTCACGGCGGATGCTCACGGACGACGCGGCGGCTCACGGAGGGCGAACGAGAGAAGGAGGAAGAAGGAGAAGGAGACCGGAACGGGAGAAACTTCGTTGTCGCGAAAGGGAAGGAGAAAGAGGAAGAAGGAGAAGGAAAAGAGAAGGGAAGGAGAAGGAGGAAGAAGGAAAAGGGGAAGCTATGGAAGCTCACGGCCGAAAGGGAGAAGGAAAATGAAAGAGAAGCTCTCGCGGGCCTTTCAAAATTCTGGAACTGAAAAAAATTAGGTGTATTTGATAATTTATAACAGCAAACAGGGCGCTCCAGTGGAGCGCCCTCTGTTACCACCTACAAGGGCGCTCAGGAGCTCCTTCTTTCCATCAGAAAAAAAATCACCCAGGTAACAAGGGCGCTCCCTGGGAGCGCCCTTGAAAGTAGTCAAATAGGGCGCTCCCTGGAGCGCCCTCTATTTTAGAGGGAAAAAAATATTAATTAAATAAAAGAAAAAAGAAAGGAGGGCGCACACAGGAGCGCCCTCTATTTCACAAAAATAAAAAAAATTAAAAAATAAACCAGGGCGCTCTATGGAGCGCCCTCTATTTCAGACATATAAAAAAAATATAAATAAAAGAAAAATGAAAGGAGGGCGCTCCCAGGAGCGCCCTCTATTACAGGGAAATAAAAAAATTCCTTGTGTACGAGGGCGGTCAGACGGAGCGCCCTCTATTTCAGCTTTACAGGGCGCTCCCGCCCAAATTTTGGAGCGCCCTCTATTTAAAACGATCATTGTGGACACTACCTAACACGGGAGCGCCCTAAAGACAGTGCTCTAATATCCCAAAATTGTTGTAGTGTACCCTTGAATTTGTTGGCCTTGAAAGGTTAATCATGTTCGAACTTCACTTTCTTCCTCCACATCTTCTTGATTTTTCTGCATATGAAGGATATTTCATCCTCAACATCTTCATCCTCAACATCTTCATCCTCACTTGATGTGCTTTCTTCCTCAAATTCTTCAGCTTTCGGGGCTTTCGAGTGACCCCTATTTTATTTCAAAGCAATGGATTTTGGTTTTCCATTGTCTTCATTAAGCTCTTGCTCATGAACTTTAGAGAGCCTAACAGTTCTTCCATTTCTAAGATTGTTAAGTTTTTAGCTTCTATGATGGTAGTAACGTTAGGTCTCCGTTCCTTTGTTAGATTTCTCAAGATCTTTTTTATATGATCATGGTTATCAAAGGTTCTTACCAAAGATCTAAAATCGTTGGTAATAGTTTGAAATCTTCCAAACATTTTATCAATGATTTCTCCATCATGCATCTTAGACATCTCATATTGATGAACAAGCATGCTGATTTTTGCAAGTATAACAGGATTTGTTCCTTCATGGGCAACTGCAAGAGTGTCCCATATTCACTTTGTAGAGGTACATCCATGCACTTTATCATATTCTGATATGCTCAGTGCACATAGAAGAAATTTTTTTGCCTTTGAGCTAAGTTTCACTCTTGCTTTGTGTTATTTTGTCCATCTCTCTTTAGGAATCTCCTCGTGGTTTTCAGCCATTGGAATGTAATCTCCTTTTTCTATGACATCCCAGAGATCAACATGATTGGATTCAATGAATAACTTCATTTTATCTTTCCACTAATGACAATCTTCTCCATTGAAGGATGGGGGCCTTGTCACAGAGGCTCATTCAATGAAATTATTCTTGCTTAAGCTTGCTTATTCCATTAGTGTTGCTAGGATCTATCCTAATGCACTGACAGATGCTCAACCCTTAAGGTTGAGCTCTGATACCAACTGAAATATATAGGTAAAACACAATAAGGGGGTTGAATTGTGTTTTCTTTAAAAAGCTTTAAAGTTTTTCGCAACACAAGTTCACAAGTAGTTTTGAGCAAATCTTCAGACTGACTTTGAAGTAGTTTATCATAGTTTGAAATTTTGACTCACAGAAAACGATTTCAGAAGCAAATTTTTAACAGAAGCTTTACAAGATAAAACATATTTTACCCTTGTTAGATAAAATATGTATAGCAAGAGTAAGGAATCAAAAGATTAAAAAGGTTTATACTAGTTCACACCAACCACATGTGCTATGTCCAGTTCTTAACATTATTAGGATTTTCACTATGTCAAGGTACCTTTAATTTACAAGTATTCTACACCGCCTCTTCGGGCTTTACAAGATATTCTTCAACGACCTTCCCATGCCTTACAAGGTATTCTTTTCACCGAAAAGCCTTCTTAGGCTCAAAATCAAGAAATGATAGAAAGGAAGATAAAAAGTCTATTTTTGAACACACTGAGTGTGAATACAATAAGATGAAGTGCATAGAATTTATCAGAGAAAATTCAAGTCAAGACTTGTTTGAAATGAACAACTCAAAGAATAGATAGAAAGAATGAAAGAATTAGAGTAAGAAAAAAAAGCAATGTGAAATCTCTTTTCAAAGTTCTCTATATCTATTCTTTCAATCTTCATTCTCCTATATATAGGATCCCAGAGACATGGCTATTGTAAAAAGGCAAGTTTACGTTAACTCTTAGCATTTAAGGCATGGAGTCATTGGTTGTCTTTCTACAGTTGTAGCAATGTAGAATAGATAGATCAATTAGCTTTTGTGTAGAGCAACTTGCCCTTTTTGCTGACATTCTTTCTGATTTAGTGTTTTTTGTGTTTTCTGCTCTAAAAAGATTTCTACTTTAATTCTTCAAACAGAAAGTTTGCAGTCCGAGTCAAAGATAATTTTGAATTCTTAAATTTGATGCAGACTAGGTAGCATAGAAAAGTCTTCAGAATACTCGCCATTGTTGTCTTCATGTAGAGTATCAACTTCTGGTTGTAGAGTCTAATGGAGAGTTAAGTCTTCACACTTGAAATTGCTTCAGACTCATGATACTTTAGACTGAGAATGCCTTCAGACTAAGACAACTTCAAACCGTCAGAGTAGTTTATCTTGACCTCACACTTTCTTAGGACATACTATTATGCACTTCAGACTTTGCTAGATCTTAAGACTTATAAAAATCTTCGGGTTATTATCCATGAAAACTTAGAGATTTCAAACTATAATTAGTCTCACTACAAGAAAAATGGTTTTAGCGACGACCAAAAGTTGTTGTTACAGGGGAAAAATCATCGTTATTTCATAATTAGCGACGACCCACCAAGCGTTGCTAAAAGCCTCGTCGTTAATGCAGTCGCGACGAAATTTTACGACCGACGTTATGTAGCTAAAGGTTGGCGTTGGTTTCATGGTCGTCACAACATAGCGTCGGCCTTTAGCGATAGCCAAACCGACGCTAATAATTTTTTCAAAAAAAAAATCATTCCTTCCTAGACTTATCAATTATGAGAATTGAACCCATAACCTGCATGATACCAAGAAGTAGCATTACCATTAGACTAAGTTTGTTTCTTGAAATATATGCTGCAAAATATTATATACATAGTAACAAAATAACAAAAAATTAGCGTTAGCCATGCCGATACTGACTTTACGAAGGCCGACGCTAAATAATTTTTTTTTGCCTTTAGCGTCCAAATTTTTAAAAAAAGTTAATTTTACCTGGCCGACGCTATTTAATAAAGTTAGCGTTGGTCTGACGGACGCTACATAAAAATGTAAAAAAATTAAAATAAAATTCAACGTTAGCGTCGGCCTTGTGTCGGCCGGACCGACGCTACTAGCAATGGTGTCGTGGCCGACGCTACCCATTCGCATCTAAATCGCTCTAATTTGTTATAGTGTCTTTTTCCAACAAATTTCCCATACAACTCATAAAACATATTTTTTCTCTCTAACTTTCTCTATCATATCACTTATCATATCTCACACTTCTCTAATTCTTCAATTTCTATCTCTCTTTCATAGTTGTACAAAATTTTTGTACATGGATTTTGTTTTATTATTGTATTTTCTCATGTGGAATTGAATACAAGAATTGTGCAAATATTACATCTTACAAAGATCATGAATTTTGTGTTAAATTTGATAGGTTGACATAAATCAATTATTACAAATTTTTTATATATCAATTATGGAAATAGTTATCTTAATTATTGCATTTTGATAAATGATGGATATTTATATTGGCGATGGATCACATTACTGGACTTCATACTACATTATGACCCAAAATATTAAGAAAATGAATATATGGGTTTTTACAAGTTACAACGTTCTTACTTAATATTAATCAATGTGGCACTTCACTCATACTTAAATTTTTAATATTTTACAGTTAAAATAAAGACCATTATGAATTTTTATAATCTTTATAAGCAAAAAATAAATGATGTGCAATAAACACTTATAATAGGCAGAGAGGTATTTGCAAAAAAAAAGGGAAGAAATTAAAAAAAGAAAATACATTATGGTCATAATTTATTTGCTAATCCATCCATCTGCTGACGCATTCGAGCTGCCCAAGACTTATTCGCTTCCTTACACTTACTTCTTTTCTTCAGCTCCCACAGTTGAGATTGCCATTGAGTTTTCCATTCATTTTTTTGTTCAATCACCTGATTGTAAAATGTAAAGCAACAAAGGTTAGCATTTAACAACAAACGTACCTTCACCCTTCCATATTCAAATGAAATGGGACAAGTGAACAAGCACAAATAATAGATAAAATTAAAAAAAAAATTGAATGGAATGTATATATATGTATAGATCCCCTTATAAAATCAAGGAAGATTTGTACGAGTGAATCTGAATAATATCATAATAAATAACTAGAAGTTCACAAGTTCCTCTTACCAAAAGATAACTAAAATTAACATAGTTTTTTTTATAGCAGTTGATATTACTCCCTCCATTTCTTTTATCTATTCACTTAATTAAATAAAAAATTTTATTTTTTTATTGATCCACTTTTTTTTTAAAAGTTTATTGATCCACTTTAAAAGTTTAAGAAAGCACTTATTTCTCCTTTTTCAATATACTCTATATTATACTCCTTCCGTAATTAATGAGAAAGATAATAAAAAGATAGATGATATAACATAAAAAATAAAAATATTAATTACTGTATCTTTTTTAATCTGTATGCTCGTAACCAAAATGTAAAAATAATACTGAAAATTACACAAGTGCTGAAAAAATCAAACTAACTTATCTTGATGTCTTTGTCCCTGTACTATGTGTTTACTATTTCTATTACACTCTTTCAAGTGTCAGTATCGACAGCCCGACACATAGTTAAAGAATGAAAAAGGAACAAAAGTCAAAATAGAAAGCATAACACAAATTATTGGTACAGCATAGATATTTAGCACAAAGATATTTTAAGTTGAGCTTGGTATTGAACTATTAATGTGAAGAAATTAAAAAAAATATTTTAAATTTTTATAAATTAAGGTATTCTAAATTAAATTAAAAAATAGATATTCTCAATTATTAATAATAAGCTTATTTTAGAAAAAAAAAATTGAACTTGTCTCTAAAATAAAATAAAGAATGTATTTATCCTAAAATTATGATACATTTAAACTAAATTAAAACTAAATATATCTTTAATTGCTGGCTTTAAAAATAATTTCTCTTTGAAATAATTATATTAAGATATTTTATGTATATTCATGCCAACGAAAAGAAAGACAACTTTTTGTTGGCTTAAAAGCAGAGTAGAATAAGCTTATTGTGAAGGGGAAAAACACCATCAAAAGGTTCAACAGAAGCTACCAAAAAATAATAAGCATAAACAAATGACAGAAATAAAAAGTACTGCACAAACCAGATTGGTAGGAAAACAATTTTAGATTCAATCATAATTCATAAAAAGATAACATTTTCATACAACTAAAAACATATAATAGCTTATACAACATATTTTTTTTTCTATCTCTTCACTGCACCATCCATCACATCTCATATTTCTTTTTTTTTTCCTTTATTTATCTCTATATTTGTTTATGTACAATATATGTTATTGTTGTATAAAGAACCTTTCTCATTCATAAACGACTATATCCATGAGCGTATGTCAATTGTCAAGCCCATCTTGTGCAACAAAATTAATACAAGAAACGGATTGAATCATTGAACCAACATATATATATATAAGAGAACAATATCAAAGGTGTATGCACCATTGAGGTTAAGACTTATGAGAGAAAAAAAGAGATGTAATTGATGATATTAAATGGAAAAAATGAAAATATAAAATAAATATAAAATTTAAGGTGTGAAGATGATGTTAAATAAAAAAATTGAAAGAAATATGAAATAAATATAAAATTAAGGTGTGAAAAAGTCAGAATTTGAAGTTTTAGAATTTATATACAAAGACACACCAAAAAGGGGAATTCTACGGGGAGGTACCCTAATAGGTGCCTCATCGTGTACCCTTGATTTAGGAGGACCATATTGCAAATTTAAGAGGACCATTTTACAAATTCTAAAAATTTAGGAGAACCATATTATAAATTCTAAAAATTATAATTTTATTTAAAAATTCCTAAATCAAGGGGTAGACGGTTGTAGAATTCACCACATTAATTGGATTTGGAATCATCTGTAATTTATATAATTATATTAATAATAATAATAATAATAATAATAATAAAAGCGATACTAAACACTACCATAGTTTCACCAGTTTAAGAAAGCTCAAACAAATTATAAAAATTCTGCTGCTGCTGCATAATAAGCTTAGGGGGAAATGTAAAGAAAAACTTAAAGCAAAACTTAAATCCAACCCATGAAGGGAAATTATGCCAAGAAAACGTAGCAACCGGGAAAAGGGAATAAATAATAGTTAAAGACCAAAATTTGAAACTTGTGAGTGACCAATCCGAGAATCAATAGGACTCAATTAAACATCATTAACAATTAAGCTCAGAATAAAGTAGACAACCTCAATATGTCAGCAATCAACTTCAGAAACAACTACCCACAAATTCAAAACAGAAATCAAGCACACCCCAAACAGAAAAATAACAACTTTCATATAAGAAATAAAAAAAAAAAATCATAATACCTGATCATCAACACCACGGTAGTTATAGCGTCTGCGAGAGGAGAAGGCAAGGTGAAGCCCATTAGCCATGTCTCTATCATACATAGCTCTCCTTGCTGGATCAGACAATGTCTCGTAGGCCTCCTGCACCATAATAAACCTCTTCGTGTACTCCTCGACCCGACCCGGTGGCGACACATCCGGGTGGTATTTCCGGGCCAGTTGCTTATACGCGTGTTTCACCTCCACCGATGACCCGGATTCAGGTACACCCAGAAGCTCGTAGAAGCTCAATTGGGACCGGGAAGCTACGAAAACGTCATCACTAACCGAAGCTCTCACCCTGAGTGAACCCGCACGGTTTCGGGTCAGGAGTTTTACGGGTTCGGATCTGTTACCGGAAAAAGGTATGGGATTTGCCGCGTGGAGGCAGAAGCAAAAACGACAATCACTTACCATTGGTGGAAATGGGATTGTTACAGTTGTTAATCCATAGCCATAGCAATGCATCTCTCTCACTAATTTTTCTTGTGTGATCTTTCTTTCTCACTTACTTTTTGCTATGTACTTGTGCGTTGATTTGTATATAAGGTACAAGTCTGTCTGCTTGGTTACTCTTTTTCCAGTTAGGATTAAGGCCATAGACAGGACATAGTACAAGTATCTATCAAATATCAATGGAATGGATACACATCTTTTCTAGAGATATTTTTCCCTTTCTAAAAAACTGCATGTATCACGTTCTTTAATTTTTTTTAGAACCATTTTAAGAGTAAATTTTAGAAATTACAGCCGCTGGATTAGTGACTGGTGGTATTCGAATCCAAATATGTTATGGTTTACCAAATCCGATGCCGGACAACAGAAAATAGTTACAACGCGTTTCTCCGCACACCATTTTCCTTCTTTCCAAATCTTGATTGAACACTCGGCAGTGAAATTGCTGGAATTTTAAATAGTATATACTATGATACTAGGACGCGCGTGTGTTATCATCACTTTACATATATATTATGATTTTTCACTTTTTGTTATCTATTGGTTGAATTACAAGGGTTAATTATCTTAATTATGTATATTACATCATATAAACCCTAAACCCTATCAATTAAATCCTATATAAAATTAATTTTGATATACTAAATAAATCTAAATTAATGTAAATGCTTATTAATAATATTTATATGGTAGAAATATTCAATCTAATTGTAGATTATTGAATATAATTATCTATTAAAAAATATTTAATAGTGTGAGTGCGTGTAAAAATTTTACACTTGTATTATTTAATAACTTTTAAAAAATTTAAACTTATATTATTTTATTATCTTTTTGTGGATAGTAAAATTAAAAATTCAACCATAATATTAAAAAAACATTATGAATATATTACAATATAGTATTAAATCTGAGTTCTGATTTTTAAATATCAACTTTCTATATTATAATTTCAAGACCACATCTTAGAGAGTGGGACCGTGACTCACCCTATTCTCCCTCTCAACTATTTTAGATATTCCCTCTCTTTCTCTCATTGGATGGTGAAGTCCACTCACACGTATGAGAGTGAGATTCTCCCTCTCAATCATTAATACTAATTTTCTATCATTTTATATTTTTTAAATACTAATAAATGTTAATCTTAAATTTTGAAATTTATTAAAATTCAAAATTGTATTCTATTATTTTCTATTTCAATCTTTTTTTCAATATATAAATCTTTATCCTTATCTTTATGATTTTATTTTTTATTATATCTTATTATCAAATAATAATGTAAATTGGATTTTAATAGTAAAATATAATATACTATTAGAATTTAAAATTTAAAAATTGTCCAAATTATTTTTTATTTTAAAAAAATATTAATTTATTATATATTTAATTTTAATTAAATAAAAATATACATTTACTGGTTATGAAATCACATTACGTTTTTTTTCTCACAAAATCATGTATCGTCCTTATATCGTGACACATGTCTAGATCTTGAGCATCCATTTTAATTAAAGAGCAATCCTATTTCTTATTAAAAAAACTGAAAATATAATGAAAAGGGTACAAACAATGAGTTTTTTTTTATAATACATACAACATGTGGTCCTTTATATAAGACCAGTTTGCTTCTTCCTTTCTATAAGACCATTTACAAAGTTTTAGAAGTATTTATTAGTTTTTTTATCCTTACCCTTTACAACTAATAAACTTTTGTAGTTTTCAAGGTTTGGTTAATATGGAGAATTAAATAGAGTTTGACTTTAAATATGGGTAAATTTGGGAGTTGGAATTTTAAAAAAAATTAATGTATTAAAATAGTATTTTCTTAATACAAATGCTTGAGTGAAAAGAGTCTTATAAATAGGACCTGATGACAAGTTCCTAAAGGAAAGGAGACTACCCCTCAAGTCAACTAATAATATAAGATCAGTTTACTTCTTCCTTTCTATAAGACCATTTACAAAGTTTTAGAAGTATTTATTAGTTTTTTTTTTCATCCTTACCCTTTACAACTAATAAACTTTTGTAGTTTTCAAGATTTTGTTAATATGGAGAATTAAATAGAGTTTGACTTTAAATATGGGTAAATTTGGGAGTTGGAATTTAAAAAAAAATAATGTATTAAAATAATATTTTCTTAATACACATGCTTGAGTGAAAAGAGTCTTATAAATAGGACCTGATGACAAGTTCCTAAAGGAAATGAGACTACCCCTCAAGTCAACTAATAATATAAGACCAATTTACTTCTTCCTTTCTATAAGAAGACCATTTACAAAGTTTTAGAAGTATTTATTAGTTTTTTTCATCCTTACCCTTTACAACTAATAAACTTTTGTAGTTTTCAAGATTTGGTTAATATGGAGAATTAAATAGAGTTTGACTTTAAATATGGGTAAATTTGGGAGTTGGAATTTAAAAAAAAATTAATGTATTAAAATAATATTTTCTTAATACACATGCTTGAGTGAAAAGAGTCTTATAAATAGGACCTGATGACAAGTTCCTAAAGGAAAGGAGACTACCCCTCAAGTCAACAAGTCAACATAAGATCAATGTCAACAAAATCCAAGGAGAGGGTCATTGCATGCATTTTAAGGGGTTGTGACCTCAAATCCATGCTTGATTGACTTCTTTCTTAGCTTGACTTTCTTTCATGAGAGTCATGGGCATGTCATGGCCTCATATTACTCATTTGATAACTTTTAGGATTTACTAGTTTATTTTAGTATTTTTCCTAAAAGGCCTAAGTGTCTTGGCCTCAAAACTCTAGTTTGATTGTTTTCTTTTCTTTTATTCCTACCATGTGAGGCACTATTTTAGCTTAGGGACTTGGCCTCACATCACCCATAGGATAATTTTTAATTTCCCCTTTATTTTCCTTACATGGAGTCACCCCTATCTTTGTTGGGTTTTGGAATACCAAACGCAACGGAAGAATTGAACTTTCAAATTTTAAATATCCAAAACCCTCTAAGGATCCATGCAAAAATCATAAATCATGTTATAGAGTTTACCTTTCAGTACTTGGTAAGACAAGTGACCATATCTTTATGCCAAATCACGGGCACGCAAGATTAGTTATGCCTCCATCGGTATCCATACAAACGTGATACTAGGACTCTCTCTTTCGCAATGCTAGCGGCGGCAAAGGGTGATTGTATTTTCTCTCACTATGAGGGGTGATGATATGATTTAGAGAAAACCGTGTATCTTTAGGGTTGGAGTATTAGAGTAATCTCTTATTAGCTACCACCCATATATTCTATATATTGCGGTGGTTAACCCTCATAGTGAGCATTAGGATTTAGTGATACATATCCATGTGTAGCCCCAAATTAATGCATTGGCCCATTAAGTCTTACTAAATAAGTTTCACATCACATGGACCTTTAATCCAATTAAAATCTCAATTAAAACCATCTTTGCTTTAATGTCCAAGTCAGCCTATTCTAAATGTGTAAGTTCCCATTATGTTGGCAATAACATTAAAATCTTATTCTAATATTACAAGCAATGAATGATATCTAGCAAAATACCACTACTACCCAAATAACAGGAATGCCAATGTGATTTGACATATAACCAGTCTGCGACCAATGTTATAATGTATGTATAATCCCTTTGTTCATATATCTAGATTTAACACAAGGTATGGAACATGTCATCCTTGTATAGTCCAATCTTGGTTTCTTGATTTCCCGAGTAGACTTATAACAAATAATAATATCCTATACTAATATTATTTGGGCACGACCATGCACTTTGTAGTCTCACTCAATCAAAGGGCTCAAGATTTAACTCTAATTATGTGGGAGGGACAAATCCCATCTAGTCACTCTCAGTCCTCCACATGATTTCTTGTTGGGAATATGCACTAGAGACTTATATATTTATAAACATCTATCACTTGTATCATGTTATTTTATAAAGGCATACTTATTCTTTTAGAATATAATCATTGTCCGTAGAATAGTAAGCTTAAACTTCATAAGAAATCAAGTAGATGACTTGATCGTGAGATCTTATGAAGAACTATTCTTAAATAGTCCCTAGTCAATTATCATCTTAGGACAAAGATGCATTTAGACTAGTATGTGAGTTCATTGATGATCACATCTCACAGATCATGGATATGAGATATCATGTGCTCACATAGGTACACATTAAGAGTAATGGTGTACTGGACAGACCCACCTTAAGAACGTTGCATGGGTTGTTACATGAGTGTCATGAACGTTTCTTAAATTAATAAATGTTATATGAAGTCCTTCGACCTGAAATCACTACGATTCCTACATAAGGAATTATATGTTTTAATTATCATCAAACGTTACCTGTAACAGGGTAATCATAAAGTTGGTTTTTGGACATATAATAAATTATGTGGTGGAATGTGAGTGCCCTAGATGGGATTTGTCCCTCCTATGTAACAGGAGTTATATCTGTAGGCCTCTTGATAAAGTGAGAATGCAAAATGCATGGCCATGCTCAGGAGAATAAATATGAGATATTTATTTTTCTGTACAGTCTACTTGGGGATCAAGAAAATATAAATTGAACTATACAAGGTTGACACAATCCATGCCCTTGTGTTCAATTAGATATTTGGACAAAGGGACAGAGCATATAAATTATTATAATAAAATAGGATTTATCAAAGTTATTGATAATCGTAATATTTGGATAGTGATGTGTTGCTAGATACCGCTCACTATTTATGATATTAAATATAAAAGAGTTTTATTTTAATATCATAACCAAATATTAAAATCCTATTGGGTCACACGCATACAACAAGCCACTAGGAAAAGGATAATAATTCTAATTTAATTTAATTAGAATTATTATAATATAATGGGCCAGGCCCATAAGTATGAGGGTTAAGTGAGTGAAGGGGTAAAACCCTAGCCACCACTCTATAAATAGAGCATGAGATGCTCTACCCCATACAAATGAGCAATCACTTTTACTCTCTAAAGGCTAGTAGCAGAGCTGAGGAGAGAATCCTAGTCCGGCTGTTGGCGTGGATACCAATAGAGACGTGACTACACTTGCCTCGTTTACAATTCTAATAAGGTACGACCTTTCGTTTCAATACCCTTTTTGTCTTGATTCGTGTTTTTCGCAAAACGATCATAACAAGGGAGGGAATCCATTTATTTCCGCTGCACCCTGACCACATGCTTGATTCCCTTCAATTGGTATCAGAGCATTGGTTTACGATAAACACGTTTTGGGCTTTTAATCTTTTGAATATAGAGATATTCTGTTGTTAATTTTATATCGCGGAACGTTTTTGAAATGTCGTTTCTGCGCTTCATATGCGCTGGGCGCATGTGAAGCGCAGGATACTGGAATTTTGAATCTGAAATCTGGGCTTCAATCTCGCTAAGCGCAAGTGAAGCGCAGGTGAAGCGCAGGTGAAGCGCAGATGAAGCGCAGAACACAAAATTTTCGATTCTGATACGTGCGCTTCACCCACGCTAAGCGCAGGTGAAGCGCAGGTGCGCGTTTGAATTATTTTACTCCTTTTATTGATTGTTTTGTGTATGATATATATATGTTCTAATGTTCAAGGGTCCTATGGAACATGAAAAGTTCATGTTTTGGGAGTCAAAGGGTTCAATTGTTGAAACCTTGTCTCACTCAAATGTTGGCTGCGATAAACATGTCACTTATCAATTTGTTGACAAGAACGTATTCAAATGATACGAGGGACTCACTCATTTATCGGTTTGTGAAGTATTCATTTGATGCGAGACACTTATTGATGATTGGTTGACTGTTTATCAAATCTAATATTTATGTTGGGACGCTGCCCCGCACCCCGCGAGGGGTGGCCTCCCCTTGAACCCCGTGATACACTACGCGCGCGTAATCAAACCTCACTATATATATATATATCTTATTAAATCACTCGTTTTACAATCAATGGATGTTGCGTTTACATGATGATTGGTTATGACCTTAGTTGTTTTAATATTTAAATACGGTCTGCATGTCGTGCCTTACCTCCTATATTCTATTTGTAATTCTCTTCTCATCTCTATCCCCTCGTATGTTAAACGAGGTTTCTTCTTGTTATGTATTTTATCCTAATATGGAGGCATGTAGAGACATGTGGATAGAGTCAAAGAAGGCTTGTGTAGACATGTGGATAAAGACTTCAAGATTATATGTGATTTAATTTTGTATTAATTTTTTAGGAGGCCATAACCATATCATGTGTTTGTATGAGATGCATGCATGTATGTTAAATGGTTTAACGACTAATAAAATTAAAGCGATCAATTCCCTCGAAGGGAATGTTAAGTTATGTTTTTCATTCCAATAAATAACATTCGTCAAGGCTAGAATGGATTAAGTGTGGGTCTGCTAAAGCAGGGTACATTTATCTATTTTAGCGTGGGGCGATTATGTTTTTGTTAAATGGTTTACCAAAGGAATGGAAAAATAAAGCGATCAAATCCCTCAATGCTTATTATGCCTTCCAATGAATGACACTCGTCAAGACTAGAATCGATTAAGTGTGGGTCTGCCAAAGCAGAGTACATTTATCTATTCTAGTGAGACACGATAGGATAAAAGTAATATCCAATTGTCAACCATTGGTCTTTGATTGGGTATATTCAATATGATTGAAAAACCTAGAGGCACTAATATTAAGTCATGTTTTGCCTTCCAATGCATGACACTCGTCAAGGCTTGAATCGATTAAATGTGGGTCTGCCAAAGCAGGGTACATTTATCTATTGTCAACCATTGGGTTTTGAATTAACTAGGTATATTCAATGGGATTGAAGAACCTAGAGGCACTAAGTTAGGCATTAATTCATAAGATGAATTAGAATAAGAGTTATTCACCTAACTATCCAAGAGTTGTATGAGATGCAATTGGAAAGCGTGTTCCTACCTAAATAACCTTTTCTTAAGCGATCAACCAAAGCTGACTTAAAATAAGGTGAAATATGGATCTTGGCCCACTAGAAAATCTAGTGATGGGATTTTTTGATTCTTTATATTGAGGGTACTTGTTTTGAATCAAAATAGTGGGAGACATATTTATTTAAAGAACTTATTAAATATGTTTATTATATGATACTTACGTGCATAGCAACAAGCACAACAAGTAACTTTTATTGCGATCTATCCTTGAGAAGGACAAACTGTCTGGAATTAATTTTCTAGACTGGTATAGAAACCTAAGGATTGTCCTTAGGCATGAGAAAAGGTTGTATGTCCTGGAAAGGCCTATTCCTGAAACACCCATTACAAAATGCTTCGAAAAACTGACAAGGATGCTTTTAGAAAGCATCTGGATGTTACTCTCGATGTTGGTTGCCTTATGCTTGCTACCATGAATGCTGAAAACAACATAAGAACATGGAGACATACAATATGATTGTACACTTAAAGAGACTTTATCAATGACAAGCTAGGCTTGAACGATTTGAAATCTCAAAAGCACTTTATCAATGTAGACTAGTAGAGGGAACCCCTGTTGGTACTCATGTACTCAAAGCAATTGGGTACATTGAAAACCCAGAAAGGCTTGGATTCCCATTAGGCCAAGAGTTGGCCACTAATCTTGTCCTGCAATCGTTGCTGGACAGCTATAGTCAACTCATCATGAACTATAACATGAATGAATTTGACAAATCGTTGCTAGAATTGCTAAGCATGTTAAGAACAGCTAAGCAAAACATTAATAAAGGTAAAGGGAAAGCCATATTGATGGTCCAACCGTGAAAAGGCAAGGGAAAGAAAGAAATTCTTGAAACCTATGGGTGGGATAGCTAAGGAAGGAAAATGTTTCCACTGTGGCCAATCAGGACATTGGAAACTGTGTAAAGTATCTGGAGGAGATCAAGAAGAAGGGAAGTGAGACTTCCGCTTCAGGAATATATATGTTATAGAAGTCAATTTACCTATTTCTGCATCTTGGGTATTGGATACCGGATGTGAATCTCACATTAGTGTGAATGTGAAGGATCTAAATGAAGTAGGTCATTGACTAAAGGAGAAGTCGACCTACGTGTGAAAATGGAGCAAGAGTTGCTGCCTTAGCCGTAGAAACCTATTATTTAACTTTGCCAACTGGATGATTATTATTTTGTGAATATTAATTTCGTTTCTTGTTTAGACAAGAGTGTTTTTTTTCATTCATAATAAAGAACAATAGTTGTTAAATTTATTTGAATGATATATTTTATGGTTGTGCAAAGTTAAGACGCCTATCTATAACATAAATGCTAAGAGGGTCAAAACAAATGGTTTGAACCCGACTTATCTTTGGCATTGTTTCCTAGGCCACACAAATGAGAAATGCATATTCAAACTCCACCAAGATGGTTATTTGGACTCATTTGATTTTGAATCAATTGAGACATGTGAATCTTATTTATTTGGGTAGATGACCAAAACCCCATTCACCAGAAAAAGGTGAAAGGGTCGGTGATCTTCTTGGTCTCATACATAGAGATGTATGTGGACCCATGGGAACAATGGCTAGAGGAGGTTTTCAATACTTCATCACTTTTACTGGTGATTTCAGTACATATGGATTTGTGTATCTGATGGAACACAAATCTGAATCCTTTGAAGAGTTCAAGGAATTTAAGAATGAAGTATAAAACCAACTTGGCAAGACTATTAAAACACTTCAATAAGATCTGTAGAAACACAGGGAAACACTAGAAGGGGGGGTTGAATAGTGTTTCTTTATATTTTGAAAGCTTTTTGAAAACAACAAATTATAAACAGTTTCAGACAAGTTTATCGAGGCTGTCTGAAGTATTTAAAAGGTTCCTGAAAATATATTTTAAAAGGTTTCTTTGCTTTTAAAATATTTAGAATAGCTTTTCAACACCTTTGATATTAATATAAACGAATTGACAAGAGATAAGGGATAGAAAAACTTAGCCAAGGATTTATCCTGGTTCACTCACCACCACTGTGAGCTACCTCCAGTCCCAATGCCAACAAGCACTTGGATTTTCTCTTAATCTTTCACAAAGATTACAAGTATTCTTTTCTATCAAGCCTCTTCAGGCTCTACAACACAAGTATTCTTTTCTGTCAAGCCTCTTCAGGCTCTACAATACAAGTATTCTTTTCTGTCAAGCCTCTTCAGGCTCTACAACAATTACAGTTAAAAGGAGTTTAAGCTTTTAAACTACACAAGTTTAAAGCTCAAAACCTGTTACGATGTACAGCTTAAAAACTGAGGTATACTCAGGATATGAAAATATAAAGTGTACAAAGAAGTTTATCAGAGTGATTTTCTTGAAGAAAATTTGCAGCGATGATTCTCTTTTTCTATATGCTCTTCTCTGTTCTTGTTGCTTCTTCTTGTGATGGTCTTCATAAGGGGTATTTATACCCAGAATTTAATTCGTTGAAAAACCACCGTTTAGAGATAGCATTAAATGCTATTCAATCCGTTGTGAGACATACTTCTGAGCATCCTGATATTTCTTACACAGTACAAGGTTGTATCTGCCAAAAGGCTGCTTCAGGAATTGCTGCGCTGCTGCGTTTTCAGAGATTTCCTCAATGGTGTATGAAATTCAAATGTACCAGGAAAGCCCCCTGTGTTTGTTGCCATAAACGTGTTCCAAAACGTACGAGCAACAGAGACTCAGAATAGTCTTCACGCAAGGTTTCAGCAAGGTTGCCACGTCATTAATAAAACTTCAGACGGCTTCGGGTTCCAGTCTTCAGACAGGCTTGGCTCTTCAGACAGCTTTCAACGCTTAAGACAGGTTGACCACTTTAGAAGGCCTGTTTCCCTCAGATGACTTGAAGCACTTCTTAACGACTTATAAAGCGTATCGTGGCTTGCTGAAATCACAGATAGATAGTTAAACACTTAAGAGTATCTGTGAAAATAAATACTGTAAATTTGTTAATCATTAAAACTTGGAAATATTGCTGTCTTAAAACATCATAAAATCTCTTATGATATTTTTGAGACTCAACATTCTCCCCCTTTTAATGATGACAAATTTATCTTAAAACTGTAAAATCTGAAAGGAGTATGTGGTTTTAATAATAACTCCCCCTCAGATAGTGAACTAAGTAGTTCTTCTTTGCTCCCCCTGAGTCCTGTAGCACTTCAACTTTGAATCATATTTTGCTAGTTAGTTTTAGTACAGTACTCCCCCTTTTGTCATCAATCAAAAGGGAATCAGAGAGTAATAACCAGTTCAAGAGCAATAAAGCAAACGGGATTATAAAGTCAAGTAAGTAAGGTCAAGTATCAGAGCAAGTAAAGTCATTAATGCAGGGTTAAACAGACAATCAGCACTTGAAAAAGTACGAACATAAGACAATGGCAATAAATTAGTCCTTCTTCTTCAGCAGGGCTTCAGATAGAAAGGAGATCAGTTCTTCCTTGGCCTTGTCTATCGCAACTTCAATGGAAGATTTCAACTCTTGTTGCCAACTTCTTATCAGTTGTTGTTCATGAAGAATTTCTTGCTGATTCTGAAGAACCTTTTGTGCTTTCTTTTCTGAGACTTCACATCTCCGCTCAGATTCTCCACACCTCTTTTCAAGAGCCTTGACCTTGGATTTCAGCTTCTTGTTCTCTTCAAACAGGTCAGGTTCAGACTCAACCAGGATGAGTTGAAGGTAGGGACACACAAATCTCAAGACTCCAAAACCAGGCTGTAAGCCATATTCTGAAGGATCGTAGACGGGGCAGAAAAAGGTCCCAACATACTTCAGCAGCACCCAAGCTTGGTTTAATGAATCTGCCTGTGGGGGAAAGTGATCTCTTAAGAAATGGTACTGAACATTTGTGAAGTGTCCAACACCTATTGCAGCTTCAGCATCAGGACCACTAGATCCAGAAGAAGACCCAGCAGCTTCTCTGATCTTCCAGTAAGATTCCCACATCCAGTTCTCAAACAGGTGATTCAGACCTCCGCCTTCTGATATGATAAACTCAGGAAGACCTGCCCATTCGGAAGCAGTCATGGCTTCAGACAGAGGTGCTGATACAGAATAAACCTTAGGACCTTTCAATTTTTCATCTTGTCCTTCTTTGAGGGGATACCTAGGAACAATCCTATCAGGTTTCACCAAGATTTTGGTTGAAGGCCTGATTGAACTGGTTCTAGGAGGCCTGTAGCCTATCATTCCAACTCCTCTAGCCAAGTCTCTCTTGAACAACTCAGCTTCTGTGTTCAACATTCTGACCATTAGCCATTCCTCATTGGTCAGCTTCCATGAGTCTTCATAGAATGGATTGATAAGATCCCATGTATGATTAGGAGGGACAACACCCTTCCTTATCTTCTCCAAACCATCAGCATTGTTGGAGTACAAAGCCCTTACATCAGACACAGTCTTCCTAGTAAGACCCTGATGAAGTGAGACAGCAGGGGCTGTTCTAAAATGATGCAGCTCTTCAGACAAATGCTGGAATTTTGGCAAAGGACAAGAGCCAAAGGAGGTTCTTGTCAGTCTTTTGCATAAGGCTACAATCTCAGCTGAAAGATTGAATTGATGACCAGATGAGGGTGGTGAAGAAGGTAAAGGTGTGTGAGGTGGAGATGATGATGGTGAGAAAGGTGATGAAGGTGAAGATAATGAGCTATCAGATAGTTGTATGCACAGAGGTGAAGGGGGTTTGGATGGTGAGGATGAGGGTTCAAGAACATGGTTTTCTTGAGGTGCAGGGGGTTCAGACAACAGGTTGTCTGATGGTATGATGGGTGTAGGTGATTTAGGTTCAGATGGTATGAAAGGTTCAGAGGGTAATGGAATTAGCTGTGAGGTTGGTAGGGGTTGGGAGATAGGTGGAGAAGGTTGCTTTTCTGGTGATGAAGGAGGTGAGGGAGTTACATTATCAAATCTCACCTTGATCCTTTTGGAAGGTTTGGAAGCAGCAACCTCTTGAGCCTTAGCAGCTCTTTCTTTTTCTTCCCTTTCCTTAGCTTCCTTATCCGCTCTTTCTCTTTCTTCAGTTGAAAGAGCCCTTCTTCTCTTGAAGTATTGATTAGCCTTTACAAACTTCTGATACCTTCCAGCAATATCTGCTTCCTCTAGATGAGAAGCAGTACTTCTGGTAACCCTAACTACAGACACTGTCTGAGGTAGTTTACCCGTCTTCCTTTTCCTTTGAGGTCCACTTGACCTCTTTCTTTTTGTTGAGGCTTCAGCAATGGCCGCTTGCTTGTCATCCTCAGCATAAGCAAGTTGTGAGGCTATTGCAAGAGCTCTATCAGTTCTCTCTTGCTCTTCTTTCAGTTCTAACTCTGCTTGTTCAATGGCAGTAGCCAGAGCAGCAACCTGAATCAGTTCAGGGTCAGAGGAGCATGCAGCAAGAGGTTGAGCAGCAACCACATCGATATCCACAGCCTGTCCTTCCATTGTAGAAGTCGGCTTTGAAGGTTGTGCAGGTTCAGACGCTTGACTCTGCACAGTGGAGCGTCTTCTCTGAGCTTTCTCCATCAGCAAACTTTCTTTTATGGTTGGGGAGGGAGGCCTTGGAGTCAGCTTAATCTTCATGCTCTTCAGATTTGATTCACCAAACATAGGAATTGAATGGTGATCAAAGAGTTGGTGAACTGGAACTCTAAAATGTAACAACACCTTGGTGATGATGGTGTTGTGAGGAAAACTTCCAGCAGAATCTCTCATCCTCTTCTGAAGGTGGTACATGATGATATTTGGAAGATTTATTTTTTGCTTCTTCAGAAGGTGAATGAGGCAGAATCTCTCTAGTTCAGATACATGGTTTCTGCTGCCACTTTTAGGGATTACAGAGTTCCCCAAAATAGCATGCAAAACCCTAGCCTTATCTGACATATTCTTAGCATCCAGACTAGCAGGAGAGGGAGTTCCATACAAAAACTCAGTAAAATATTTCTGACCTCCATTTCTTGATTCCCAGCCAGGAGAGAAGACAACACCTTCAGTCTTGACACCACAGACAATGGCCAAGATGTCTTCATCAATAAAAATAGATGTACCAAGCACAACAGCCTTGATGGTGGTGTAGATGCCTTAAGGGTTAGGGATTCCTCTGGCAGTGGCCCAGAAATCAAGTATACTCTGTTCATGCCAAGGTGAACAATTTATGTTGAAGTATTCAAGCCACCCAGCTGCTTGAAATTCTACATGAAGATCCATTCCTAGTGCTTCAAGCTCTTCCAGAAAGACACCCTTGGTCTTCACAATTTTATCAGCTCCAGACTTCTTTGGTGCCATTGTTGAAGGATGGAAAGAACTTGAGAGAAAAATGCTTTCTTGAAGACGAAGAATAGCAAAGGTTCTGGGAGGGGTAGTGAGCTGTAACGTCCCAAGGACTCACTTCCTTACAGTACTTATAGACTTCTGAGGCAATGATGGCAGAGACTGGCCGCGCAGACATAGGGTAACGTGTAGAGTGGATTCAAACCGTCCCTTTATTGCCACGTCATTTGCTCATTTCAGAAGAGTGCAAGATTTCAGACAATTAATTGAAATTTCAGAAACCCTAAAATTTCAGACATGTCACAATTTCAGACATACCGAAATTTCAAATGTTCATTTCAGACGACATACAAAATCAGTTAGAAAATGCATGTATGTTCAAATTATCACGTATGAACTTAAATCTATCTTCAGTCAGAGGTTTTGTGAATATATCTGCCCATTGAAGCTCTGTTTCAATGAACTTTATATCAAAAACACCTTTCTGAACATAGTCTCTAATGAAATGATGCTTGATTTCTATATGCTTTGCTCTAGAATGTTGAATGGGGTTTTTAGACAGATTAATGGCACTTGTATTGTCACACAAAACAGGTATAACAGATATAGGAATATTAAAATCCTCAAGCTGATACTTCACCCAAAGAAGTTGTGAACAACAACTTGCTGCTGAGATATATTCAGCTTCAGCTGTTGATAATGCGATAGTGCTTTGCCTTTTACTTGACCAGCTGATCATGTTGCCTTCAAAGAAGTGACAACCTCCATTGGTTCTCTTTCTTTCAATTTTGTCTCCAGCAAAGTCAGCATCACAGTATCCTATTAACCTGCGTTCTTTGTCTTTCTTATAGCAAAGACCAAGATTAGTAGTACCTTTAAGATATCTAAAAATCCTCTTAACAGCTTTATAATGAGTAATTCTTGGATCTGATTGAAATCTAGCACAAAGACACACACTGAACATAATGTCAGGTCTGCTTGCTGTTAAATACAATAAAGAACCAATCATTCCTCTATACAAAGTCTGATTCACTGGTTCTTCATTCTCATCTTTGCTTAAATGTGATGAAGGATGCATAGGAGTTGACATGGGCTTGCAATCATTTAAATTAAACTTCTTAAGCATTTCTTTTGTATATTTCTCTTGATGAATATATATACAATTAGATTCTTGCTTAATTTGAAGTCCTAAGAAAAATTTTAATTCACCCATTAGGCTCATTTCAAATTCAGATTGCATTAACTCAGAAAACTCCTTGCAAAGAGAAGAATCAGTGGAACCAAATATAATGTCATCAACATATATCTGGACTAGCATGAGACCTTTGTTAGACTGTTTTCTAAAAAGAGTTGTGTCAACTTTTCCTCTTTCGAAACCATTTTTGATAAGAAAATTGCTCAGTCTGTCATACCAAGCTCTTGGGGCTTGTTTTAGACCATAGAGAGCCTTTTTCAATTTGAAAACGTAATCTGGAAAAGTGACATCCTCAAAACCAGGGGGTTGTCTAACAAAGACTTCTTCTTCAATGAGACCATTGAGAAAAGCACTCTTAACGTCCATTTGATATAGCTTGATGCTATTATTTATAGCATAGGACAATAAAATTCTAATTGCTTTTAACCTGGCCACTGGGGCAAAGGTTTCTGTGAATCAATTCCTTCTTGCTGATTGTATCCTTGAGCCACAAGCCTTGCCTTGTTTCTGACTACTTTCCCTTCTTCAGACAGCTTGTTTCTGAACACCCATTTGGTTCTAATAATAGTTTTCCCATGGGGTTTAGGAACAAGGGTCCAGACATCACTCCTAGCAAATTGATTTAGCTCTTCATGCATGGCTAGAATCCACCCTTCATCATGCAGGGCTTCATCAATGCTCTTTGGCTCAATTTCAGACAAGAGAGCAAGAGAATTCAAATGTCTGAATTTTGATCTTGTCTTAACTCCCTCTGAAGTGCTGCCAATAATTTGCTCTTTAGGATGATGTGACTTGTATCTCCAATCGGTTCTGTGAATGGGTGCAGCATCTGTCTGAGACTCAACATCTATCTGAAGAGGTTCAGTAACAGTAGGCACTTCAGACAACTGCTCATCTTTCAAGTTGTTGTTGTCATTTAGCTCCATTCCTGCAAAATCGTCCTCTAGATCTGATAGTTCCCTATCAGTCTCTTTCTTGTCATTGAATTTAACATGGATTGATTCTTCTACAACTAGAGTTCTAGAGTTATAAACTCTGTAAGCCTTAGATGTTTCAGAATATCCTATGAAGAATCCTTTGTCAGATTTTGAATCAAACTTTCCAAGATCATCCTTTGTGTTAAGTATAAAACACTCACAGCCAAAGGGATGAAAGTAAGATATGTTGGGTTTTCTTCCTTTCCACAATTCATAAGGAGTTCTTTTGAGAATTGGTCTTACCAATATTCTGTTTTGAAGGTAGCAAGCTGTGTTAATAGCTTCTGCCCAGAAGGATCTTGGTAGATTGCATGCGTTGAGCATGGTTCTTCCCATCTCTTGCAGACTTCTGTTCTTTCTCTCAACAACCCCATTTTGTTGAGGTGTTCTAGCCACAGAGAAATTGTGTGAGATCCCATTCTCATCACAGAACATTTCAAAGTTTGTATTTTCAAACTCTCCACCATGATCACTTCTGATGACAGATATACAGAATCCTTTTTCTTTCTGTACCTTCTTACAGAATATTGTGAAATTCTTAAAAGTTTCATCCTTACTTCTAAGGAATATAACCCATGTATATCTAGAATAGTCATCAACAATGACTAAACCATATTTCTTACCACTAATGCTTTCTGTTCTAATAGGACCAAACAAGTCAATATGCAATAGTTCTAGAGGTCTGCTAGTAGAAACAACATCTTTACTCTTAAATGAGTGTCTTGTTTGTTTCCCTTTTAGACAACTTTCACATAAAATGTCAGATTTGTATGAGAGCTTGGGTAAGCCTTTAACCAGATTGTATTTTGCTAATCTTGAGATTAATCTCAAGCTGGCATGCCCAAGTTTTTGATGCCAAATCTGTTTTTCATCTTCAACAGAAAAACATTTAACATTTTGACTTGCTAGTTCCTCTAGATCAATTTTGTACACATTGCTGTGCCTTTTAGCAGTAAAAAGGATTTGATCAGAAGAGTCTTTGACTATACAACCTTCCTTAGTAAAAGAGACCACATATCCACTGTCACATAATTGACTTATGCTCAGTAGGTTGTGTTGAAGTCCTTCCACTAGGAGAACATTTTTAATAAGGGATAAAGGTGGCATACCTACAGTCCCTATTCCTGCGATCTTCCCTTGCTGGTTTCCACCAAAGGTGACCACACCTCCATTTCTTGGTCTAAGGTTTTGGAACAAAGACCTTTCTCCTGTCATATGTCGCAAGCATCCCCTGTCCAGGTACCATTTGTGGTGTCTCTTTTGTCCTGTTAAACACATCTACAACAGGAATAATCAAGTTTTTAGGTACCCATATACTTTTGGGTCCTCTTTTGTTAGACCTGGGTGTTGGTCTCTTTTTGTGTTTACTCTGAATCACATTGTGTCCAGCTTTTCCACGTTGAGAACACCCAGTAACCTTTCCCTTGCCTTTTTCAACATTAAATATATGAGGTTCAGGTATGTTATAATCCCAAAAGCCTAAGCCACTTTTGTCAATGAAATGTCTTTGATCACCAAGTAATCTGTTCAAATTATCAGTTCCTTTGACAAACTTAGCTAAGTCTTTTGTCAGTTGCTCAACTTGCTTCTGAAGTTTTATATTTTCTTCAGACACATGTTGAGAACTACTGATGTCAGACACAAGGATCTTTTCCTTGAGCATAATGTTTTCTATCTCAAGGGCTTCATATTTATTACACATTTCTGTGTGAGCCTTGGATAGATTCTTATACTCTTGAAATAGTTCTTTGGAGCTTTCCATCAGATCATCATACATTTCTTGAAGAGTTAAAGGAAATACCTCTTCTTCAGAGCTGTCTGATGATGGCAGGCTGGCCATAGGACATAAGTTGGCCTCTTCTGAAGTATCTTCTTCTTCTTCAGAAGTAGATTTATCAAGGTCTTCCCATGTTGCCATTAGCCCCTTCTTCTTTTTGAAGAACTTCTTCTTATTGAATGTATTTTTCTTCAACTTAGGACACCCAGCCCTCACGTGACCTGGTTGTTTGCATTCAAAACAAGTAATTTTGTCATTTTGAAAATCTTTACCTGTCTTACCTCCTTTAGAGGTTGAAGGTTGATTCCTTCTGAATTTTCCTCTGTTTTGGAGCATTCTTTTGATCTTCCTACTTAAAAGAGCGAGATCATCATCTTCTGAGCTATCTTCAGAATCCTCATCTGTTTCCGAAGTTTCCTCTGCTTGCATAGCCTTCATCTTGCCATGCCTAGACTGACTGGTATTGGAGTTTAGAGCCAGAGATTTCTTCTTGTTGTTATCTTCTTCGAGCTCAAGCTCATGAACCTTGAGAGATCCCAGAAGTTCCTCCATTCTAAGGGAGTTTAAGTCTCTTGCCTCTTGAATGGCAGTAACTTTGGGTCTCCAGGTCTTAGGCAAGCTTCTTAGAATCTTTCTATTATTATCTCCAGATTCGTAAGTTCTACCCAAGGACCTGAGTCCATTTGTAATGGTCTGAAACCTCCCAAACATCTGATCAATGGTTTTTGTTTCTTCCATTTTGAACATCTCATATTGGTGTATGAGCATACTAATCTTGGATTGCTTGACAGTTTCAGTCCCTTCATGGGCTGCTGCAAGAGTATCCCAGATTTCCTTGCAGATGTACAACCGTGCACCTTCTCATATTCTGATTTGTTCAATGAGCATATCAGATAGAGTTTGGCTTTGGCATTCATCTGAACTCTAGCCTTCTGCTCCAAGGTCCAGTCAGCCTTAGGTATAGGCACATTGTTTAGCATGGGCACATAGTCTCCATCAGTAACTACATCCCAGACATCAATGTTGTTGCTTTCTATGAACAGCTTCATACGATCTCTCCAGTAGTGATAGTCTACTCCATTGAATGCTGGGGGTCTTGTGATAGATGCACCCTCAGAGATGTATTGCCTGTTGTTGTTTGCAGCTTCCATCTGGATCTTTTAATCCTCAACACTTGTTAGGTGCTCAACCCTGAGTTAAGCTCTGGTACCAACTGTAGAAACACAGGGAAACACTAGAAGGGGGGGTTGAATAGTGTTTCTTTATATTTTGAAAGCTTTTTGAAAACAATAAATTATAAACAGTTTCAGACAGGTTTATCGGGGTTGTCTGAAGTATTTAAAAGGTTCCTGAAAATATATTTTAAAAGGTTTTCTTTGCTTTTAAAATATTTAGAATAGCTTTTCAACACCCTTGATATTAATATAAACGAATTGACAAGAGATAAGGGATAGAAAAACTTAGCCAAGGATTTATCCTGGTTCACTCACCACCACTGTGAGCTACCTCCAGTCCCAATGCCAACAAGCACTTGGATTTTCTCTTAATCTTTCACAAAGATTACAAGCATTCTTTTCTATCAAGCCTCTTCAGGCTCTACAACACAAGTATTCTTTTCTGTCAAGCCTCTTCAGGCTCTACAACACAAGTATTCTTTTCTGTCAAGCCTCTTCAGGCTCTACAATACAAGTATTCTTTTCTGTCAAGCCTCTTCAGGCTCTACAACAATTACAGTTAAAAGGAGTTTAAGCTTTTAAACTACACAAGTTTAAAGCTCAAAACCTGTTACGATGTACAGCTTAAAAACTGAGGTATACTCAGGATATGAAAATATAAAGTGTACAAAGAAGTTTATCAGAGTGATTTTCTTGAAGAAAATTTGCAGCGATGATTCTCTTTTTCTATATGCTCTTCTCTGTTCTTGTTGCTTCTTCTTGTGATGGTCTTCATAAGGGGTATTTATACCCAGAATTTAATCCGTTGAAAAACCACCGTTTAGAGATAGCATTAAATGCTATTCAATCCGTTGTGAGACATACTTCTGAGCATCCTGATATTTCTTACACAGTACAAGGTTGTATCTGCCAAAAAGGCTGCTTCAGGAATTGCTGCGCTGCTGCGTTTTCAGAGATTTCCTCAATGGTGTATGAAATTCAAATGTACCAGGAAAGCCCTCTGTGTTTGTTGCCATAAACGTGTTCCAAAACGTACGAGCAGCAGAGACTCAGAATAGTCTTCACGCAAGGTTTCAGCAAGGTTGCCACGTCATTAATAAAACTTCAGACGGCTTCGGGTTCCAGTCTTCAGACAGGCTTGGCTCTTCAGACAGCTTTCAACGCTTAAGACAGGTTGACCACTTTAGAAGGCCTGTTTTCCTCAGATGACTTGAAGAACTTCTTAACGACTTATAAAGCGTATTATGGCTTGCTGAAATCACAGATAGATAGTTAAACACTTAAGAGTATCTGTGAAAATAAATACTGTAAATTTGTTAATCATTAAAACTTGGAAATATTGCTGTCTTAAAACATCATAAAATCTCTTATGATATTTTTGAGACTCAACAAGATCGAGGTGGAGAATACTCAAGCCAACATTTTGATGACTATCTAAGAGAGTGCGGGATAACATCTCAACTCACTCCTCCTGGAACACCTCAATGGAATGGAGTTTCAGAAAGGAGAAATTGGACTCTATTAGATATGGTTCGATCTATGATGAGTCAAACTGATCTCCTCGACTCCTTTTGGACTCATGCTTTGTTAACAGTAGCCTTCACAATAAACCGTGTTCCATCTGAGGCTATCATAAAGACACCATATGAGATATGGACTGGGAAACGACCTAGTATATCTTTTGTGAAGATTTGGGGTTGTGAAGCTTATGTGAAACACCAAGTTTCAGATAAGCTAGGACCCAAATCAGATAAGTGCTTATTTGTGGGATACCCAAAGGAAACTGAGGGTTACTACTTCCATAATCCTAGCAAAGGCAGAGTGATTGTCGCTAGGACTACTATATTCTTAGAGAAGGAATATGTCTCTAAGAAAATGAGTGGGAGGAAAGTAGAACTTGACGAAATCCAAGTACCACAAAGTAGTAATGAGCCGGTAATGGAGCAGGAGCAGATATCACAAAGTGTTGTCGAGCCACCTGTTCAAGTAGCGCAAGACTTGCGTAGATCAGAAAGAGTACGTCACCAACCTGAGAGATATGGTTTCCTTGTGTCTTAGGAAAGGGATGTATTGCTAATGGATCAAGGTGAACCAGTGATCTACCAAGAAGCTCTTTTGAGTCCAGAATCTGAGAAATGGCTTGATGCCATGAGATCTGAAATGGATTCCATGTACACTAGCAAGGTATTGACCTTGATTGAGCCACCCGAAGGGATAAAACCCATAGGGTGCAAGTGGGTTTTCAAAGAGGAAAACTGACATGGATGGTAATGTAAGTACCTTTGAAGCACTGTTGGCGGATAAAGGGTTTGACGCAAATTCATAGTATAGACTATGATGAAACGTTTTTTTCTCCAGTTGCATGCTTAAATCTGTTCGGATCTTGCTTGCTATTGCAACTTGCCATGATTATGAAATCTGGCAAGTGGATGTCAAGACAGCCTTCCTAAATGGAAGCCTTCTTGAATATATGTATGTGATACAACCTGAAGGTTTTGTTATACCTAAAGGTGTATAAGTTGCAACGATCCATTTATGGATTAAAGCAAGCTTCTAGAAGCTGGAATCTTCATTTTTGATGAAGCTGTAAAGCAGTTTGATTTCATTAAAATGAAGATGAACCTTGTGTCTACAAAATGGTTAGTGACAACATAGTGGTTTTTTTGGTTTTGTAAGTAGATGACATACTCCTCATAGGAAATGACATTCCTACCCTTCAGTCTGTAAAGACTTGGTTAGGAATTTGTTTTTCTATGAATGATTTGAGCAAAGCGACCTATGTATTAGATATAAGGATCTATAGAGATGGATCTCGAAGATTACTTGGCCTAAGTCAAAGTACATACATAGACAAAGTGTTAAAACGATTTAACATTCAAGATTCTAAGAAGGGATCTTTTCCTATGTCACATGGTGTAAGCCTATCTAAGGCTCATTCTCCTTCCAGTAAAGAAGAGAGAGTTCGCATGAGTAAGATTCCTTATGCATCCACTATAGGGTCTATCATGTTTTCCATGTTATGTATTTGACCAGAAATATCATATGCTTTAAGCATGACTAGCAGATACTAGTCTAATCTTGGTGAAGGTCACTAGACAACAGTCAAGAACATGCTTAAGTACTTGAGAAGAACTGAGGATTCATTCTTGATATATGGAGGTGAGGAAGATCTACTTGTAAATAGTTACACTGATGCTAACTTCCAAACCGATAAACATGAATGAAGATCGCAATCAGGTTATGTGTTTTGTTTGAATGGTGGCGCTGTGAGCTAGAAGAGTTCGAAGCAAGAAACAGTCGCTGTTACAAACCCATTAAACCCCTTGTGCAGCAGAAGCATGATACGCACACTAGATCATTAGGCATTAGAGTAATGTCTGAATGTCTCTAGTGCAAGTGGGAGATTGTTGTGAATATGCACTAGAGACTTATATATTTATAAACATCCATCACTTGTATCATGTTATTTTATAAAGGCATACTTATTCTTTTAGAATATAATCATTGTCTGCAGAATAGTAAGCTTAAACTTCATAAGAAATCAAGTAGATGACTTGATCGTGAGATCATATGAAGAACTATTCTTAAATAGTCCCTAGTCAATTATCATCTTAGGACAAAGATGCATTTAGACTAGTATGTGAGTTCATTGATGATCACATCTCACAGATCATGGATATGAGATATCATGTGCTCACATAGGTACACATTAAGAGTAATGGTGTACTGGACAGACCCACCTTAAGAACGTTGCATGGGTTGTTACATGAGTGTCATGAACGTTTCTTAAATTAATAAATGTTATATGAAGTCCTTCGACCTGAAATCACTACGATTCCTACATAAGGAATTATATGTTTTAATTATCATCAAACGTTACCTGTAACAAGGTGATCATAAAGTTGGTATTTGGACACATAATAAATTATGTGTAGGAATGTGAGTGACCTAGATGGGATTTGTCCCTCCTATGTAACAGGAGTTATATCTGTAGGCCTCTTGATAAAGTGAGACTGCAAAATGCATGGCCATGCTCAAGAGGATAACATGAGATGATTATTTTCTGTACAGTCTACTTGGGGATCAAGAAAACATAAATTGAACTATACAAGGTTGACACATTACATGCCCTTGTGTTCAATTAGATATTTGTATAAAAGGGACATATCATATAAATTATCATAAAATAGGATTAATCAAAGTTGTTGATAATCTCAATATTTGGATAGTGATGTGTTGCTAGATACCGCTCACTATTTATGATATTAAATATAAAAGAGTTTTATTTTAATATCATAACCAAATATTAAAATCCTATTGGGTCACACGCATACAACAAGCCACTAGGAAAGGATAATAATTCTAATTTAATTTAATTAGAATTATTATAATATAATGGGCCAGACCCATAAGTATGAGGGTTAAGTGAGTGAAGGGGTAAAACCCTAGCCACCACTCTATAAATAGAGCATGAGATGCTCTACCCTATACAGATGAGCATTCGCTTTTACTCTCTAAAGGCTACTAGCAGAGCTGAGGAGAGAATCCTAGTCCGGCTGTTGGCGTGGATACCAATAGAGACGTGGCTACACTTGCCTCGTTTACAATCCTATTAAGGTACGACCTTTCGTTTCAATACCCTTTTTGTCTTGATTCGTGTTTTTCGCAAAACGATCATAACAGGGAGAGAATCCATTTATTTCCGCTGCACCCTGACCACATGCATGATTCCCTTCATTTCTAACATACTCGGTAACCACATTTATAATCATCGGGTTAGACATGACGTTTGATGACACCAAAGCATTCGACTCCTGATGTTGGAAACCGTGGTGACATCATGTCAAAAGACCACATACACCACTGTCGCTATGAGAATTGCTAATGACATACATAATAATCCATGGAGCATTATCATGGATCAATCCAGTACACCATAAAATCTCTTTAATGTGTACCCATGTGAAAGATTTGCTATCACATATTTGTGACTAGTGAGACATAGTCATCAATATACTCACATACTAGTCTTAACGTATTATTGTTGTCCTTATTCACAATAATACTTAACTAGGGACAATTTGATAATGACGTTCTGAAATAGCCCATAGAATCTAGCTATTCAAACTTTATACCTTACAACCACAAACAAATCAATCCAACAAATTTATCATATTAATTAATTAATATAATAAAGAATGTTTTTTATGGTAAACGGGTAAATATATCATTGGCCTCTAGGGTATACACCAACAATCTCCCATTTGCACTGGAGCCAATTGCGCTTAACATTTACCACAAAAAACTTAATGTGCCCCTCAAGCTTCAGTTGCGCATAAGACTTTCTTGGTGGGTTGATGATCTAATCATCTGTTAGTTTTTTGCATATTGTCAAATATCAATTGAAGTGCCTAACTTTATGTTTTGGATCATTGGTGATATTTAGGTTCCTCATAAGTCGTAGACTTATTTTATTCTATATGTAAAGCATCATCTTCCTTTGTCATTGAGAAATCCATATTTCTCATGTTGATGATGTATCCTACAAGACTTATATAAACCTTTTGTTTTCAAAACAGGTTGCTCTTCCACAATTCCTTGTGGAGCCTAGCTTCCTTCCATCAGATCAATTTTACTTCATGAACCTTGAATTTCTTTAAGTTCAACCTTCTCCCACTAGTTCCCTTTGAGATTAATCTCTTTATAAAATAACAACAAATCGAGTGACATACATTTTGTCTCGTGTGGAGTTATAGGAGAAGTTATTCCCTACACTTGCATGCATTAGTTTTGCTCACTCAGGCGTTATAGTCTCACCATAAGGTTGTGGATTACATTTTAGATGCCCAAGATCCTTCTTAGGATGGTCGATGAGGTTGTTGGAGCTGCTGGAGATGATTGTTATATTTTATCTTTTGCATTACACATGATTTGTAATTAATTTGAGGATATTATTGTACATGTGCAGCCCTTGGTGGATATTTCTATTTTGTTGAGAACGCATGTATTGTAATATCTAGGTTATGCTTATATATACGTTGGACTGCTTAAGCAAATCAATTGTATGTTTTTTTATATCATTAATGTCAACAAAATAATTCCCTAAATTTGGGGCTTATTTTCCAACGGGCATAAATTCTGAGTTTTTGAAATTAGGACGTTACAATATGACATACAACTCTGGGATAGCTAGGTGAATAACCCTTATTCAAAATCATTTTATGAATTAATGCATAACTTAGTGCCTCTAGGTCTTTAATCCTATTGAATATACCTAGTTAATTCAAAATCCAATGGTTTAATCCTATTAAATATACCTAGTTAATTTCAATTTTACTGATTCTCAAAGGCATAAAGATTTTATTATTATTTTTAAAGTTCTCTTTGATTCCAAATCAAAGACAACCCCTTGTAATATCCTTATATCAACTCTTGATATCAAATATAACTTGTTTTTAATCCTTATTTGGAACCATTTTCATTATTATTAAATTTAATAAAGAAATGGGTTAAAAGACATGCAGTTGAAAATTTGAGCGGGTGACAAGGGAGGATGTAATAGGATTTGACTTCCCTTCAAAACAAGGCAGTGTAGCGGATGATTAACAATCTCAGAAAACAAGGTCAAGCCTAAGAGAGCATGGAAAGACCTCAAGTAAGTCACCCGAGCATATGGAAGAAAAGATTCATAACAAAGTATTTGAGAATTATGTAAACAAAATGAATGGAACAATTAAAATGAAGATAGGGATCAAGGAACCCCCTTTGGATGAGAAGTCATCATATATCCTTTGTTTTTATCATAAGCAAATATTTGTTTTGCTTTCCATCACAACAAACAAGGTTAGTATTCAAATGAAATTTAAGCATAAGCAATGAGTCTTTCTTCTTTTGAGTTACTTCCTTAACATTGTCTTTATTTTTCTTTTCCTTTCTTGTTTGTTGCTTACAACTTTCTATTTTTCTTTAATCTGTCTAGGGTTTTCAAGAGTTTAGCTCACTAAAAAAAATCGCATTTAGCGACGGCCAAAAGTCGTCGTTACAGGCCAAATGTCGTCACTATACTCCACTTAGTGACGACCTCAAGGACGTCGCTAAAATGCTCTCTGTTAATGTAGTAGCGACGAGCAAAATAAGTTGTCGCTACGTAGCGCCTGTCAGAGCGTCGCTTAAGCCGTCGCTAAGCTAAAGGTCGTCGCAACTTATATTATATTTTTTTTACTAGTGACGGCCATGGTCGTCGCTAGTGATTTTTTTTTAAAATTTAGTTTATTATTATTTATTTTAATTTAATATTTGTTGATTTTAATATTATAAAGATAAATACTAAATACTATATAAACACACCGATAGAGGAAAATATATATAAAGTATATATACAAAAATGTTCAAACAAAATACAATAACTGTATAAAACAACATAATAAAAAATAAAAATAGGGGTGGTGGCGACAACACTGCTGTGGTGGGCGACGATCCACATCCTCATCCTCACTCAATGGCTGCTCATCCGGGTGGCCATCGTAGTGAGGGTACGACTGAGCCAGAGCCAGAGCCTGATTGAAGCTGGTGGAACCACCTGCACTTTGGGCCTCCAGCAACAACTGCATCTGATGTCGGAGTTATGTGAAGTCCTCCTCCAACCGTGCATTCTTCTCTTCAGCTCGGGTGGCCTTCAAGTTGGCTTCAATTATCTCCTGCCTTAGTGCCTCCTCAATAAATGACGCGACCCGTCGCTCCCACTGGTATGGGCCTGGGACTCCTGAGTGAGGCTAGTCACACCCGGACGAATGTTGGTTGATAAGTCCCCGGTGCCATAATAGCGACCTCAGGTCTTTCCACCCCGCAACATCCTTCCAGATCTGTAGCTTGGTGGAGCCATCAAAGCTGGAGTTGTCCCCCATCTGTGACTTCCACTTCCCTCAGGCGGTCCTGGTAATTTGTCTGCTGAGTACATGTAAACATATAATTAGTTAGTTATATATTAAATTACAAATATATGAAATAATGTAAAAAAAACACTGATAAGCACAATGTTGGACTTACATATGTGGACCCGCGCCCGATCATCTACCCAGCCACCACCCTTTTTTATGTGGGTGGCGATAAAGAACACATTGGGCTCTAACTCCCGCCCAAGCTCTCAAGCAGGGACGGATCTGCTTGGGAGCTTTTGGGGGCAATTGCCTCCACAAAATTTTTATTTTCTTCTTAGTATTACATGTATATGTATCCATTGCCCCCTTATAATTTTTTTACATATATGTATATATGAATATTGCCCCCATAAATTAAAATTTCTGGATCAGTCACTGCTCTCAAGCCTGCATAGAATAATTACACAAATTAATCATTTTAATAACAAATACAAAAATAATACAAAATGGTGCTTGTTTATACATACCATATCAAACACCACCTCAAGGTGGGCCTTGCGGCCCGTGATGTGGACTGCTCCCCCGCGCTGAGAAGCCCGATTGCTCTTGTTACGAGCAGACTTCCACTTGAATTCATCAGAGGCCTGGTAGGCCAAAAGACCCTCCTAGGCCTCCTCACCACACCAAGTGGGCCTCGTCCCAACAATTCGAACCATGTTCATCATATCACGAAGGCGACGAGCAATCCTCTGCTTGTACACCTTCTTAATTTGTGCCTCATCAGAAGGGTCCCAAGTAACTTTGCTCTAAAAAAAATTCAATAGGGTAAATCAACACAAAATTACATAACTTAAGAAAAAAATATAAAGTGAAGACTTTTTATTTACCGTAAACTCAGCCCCTCACTTGTCTCTTACATCCTGCGGGGTGACCTCCCACAGGTAATAATGAGGACCCCGAAACTGCGATCGAATCGCATGACCAATGGTTGAGATGGGTGGGTTGTTAGGCACCCAACTGCAAAATAAACAAATTCAATATTAACTGTTAAAACAAATGAAGAGCAAATATTAACAATTCAAAAGAAGTAAAAATAAATAAACAAACTCACCCTCTGTCAAAAGGTCGGATAATAACCCTACCATGAGGGTCTACCTCATAAGGTCTACTGGAGCTGGCACCCTGGAACCGAACAGGCTCCTCATCAGACTCGGGGTCAGCCTCTTGATCAATCGCAGCCTGAGCGTCTTGAGCGTCCACCTCGGGATCAGATATATGTGGAATCTCCTACTGCACCTCGGAAGGGATGTCATGATATCCCGGTGTAGGGATGAACCTCATTCCGTCGAATGGCTGGTCAGATGTAGAAGCTTCGCCAACAGGTGGAGGGGAGGAAGAAGAAGACTTGACATATGCTGTCGGTGGAGCTGAAGCAGATGGCTGTGCAGCAAGCTCGCCTAGAGGGATGACCCTCCCTCTAATAGGTGGGACCTTCTGTCCACCTTTGCCACGCATACGATGCATATTTACCTAAATTTAATAGTGTTAAATTAAATATTAAACAACAAACGTATAAATTACTAATTAATTAATACTAATAATTACTACTAAATTACTACCTATATAATTAAATACCTATATATAAACAATTAAAACTAATTATAACTAATGATATTACAATTAAAACTACTTAAAACTAATCATATAAACAATTAAAACTAATCATAAAAACAATTAAAACTATTTATAACTAATCATATAACCAATTAAATACTATTATAACTAATTAAAACTGTAAAACTTACTTGTAGATGACAAAAGAGAGGACGCTAGAGGAGGAAGAATGAAGGAAGTGCACAAGGAGCTAGGGGAAACTATTTCAGATTCTGATCGGTTCAAAATAAGGAAGGCTAGTGTTTAATCAATGAGATTTTGAAAATAAAAGAGAGAGAGGGACAGAAAGAGGGGTGACCGGAGAGGAGGAAAGAAGAGGACAGAGGAGGAGGAAGAAGAAGATGAGGGGAGGGGGAAGGTTTTGTGCGTGTACGTTTTCAACGTAGCGGCGACATCACTATGTTAAAAAATTTGGCGCTTGAAGCCAAATTAAAAACTTAGCGACGGTCAAACTGTCACAGAGTATTAATTGCACAGTTGCGCGTTGAGTTGCCTTAGTGACGGCTGGGCCGTCGCTACCCTTTCGCATCTAAATGCGCGCATTCTTGTAATGGCTTTTCTAACTTATCCTTTTCACAACCTATTTTCATATGAAGAGATTGGCATTAAAGTAATATTCATTCCTATATGTTTGAAAGAAAATTGATTAGAGAAGCCATCATGGATAACCCTCTTATCAAATTGCCAAGGCCTTCCTAACAAAACATGAGTAGCTTCCATTGGTACAACATCACAAATAATTTCATCTTGGTAAGAACCAATTGAAAGAGCTACGAGGACTTGTTTGTTTACTACTTTTTCCCCTTCATCACTTATTAACATTAATCTAACGGGTTTAGTGTGTGGGGTGGTCCTTAGGCCTAATTTTTCTACCATTCTCACACTAGAAATATTAGTGACACTCCCACTATCAATGATAAGAGAGCACAATTTTCCCTCAACTATACACCTAGTATATATGAAATATGGTTTATGTTTAACTATCTTCCAGTTGAATTATTTGGTTTTCTAAGACCCTCCTAAGCATAAAGTGTTTCCTTTAGGCCTATAGTTAACCATTTTATTCTCGTCTTGCTCCTCACTTTCTCCTTTACTTATGTGTGGTGTTTCATATTTAGAGCTTTTACTAGTATACTCCCCATTCTCCTTAATTAACATTGTCTTTTTATTAGAACATTAAGAAGCTATATGACCCTTACATAAGCATTTGAAAGATTTAAGTTCATGATATTTGAAGAAGAGACATTAACATTAGCATTAGAATCCACATTAGAGATGGGTTTAGGGTTTACTTTTGGCCCCTTGGACACTTTCCTCTCTTGATATTTACATTCCTCTCTTCTCACCGCTTCCTTTGTGCTTTTGGTGGGGTAGCTTGAATTGCTTTTCCTATAGCTTTCCTTCCTTTTGAGTTGGATTTATACTTTGATTACTTGGTGAACCAAGTCCCCCATTTAAACATAAGGATGCAATTCCACTATGTCTCATACTAGTGTGTAGCCCGTGATACTCACGGGCTTGATACATTTATGTGTGACGAAGTACGAAATTGAAATGTGTGCTTATTTCACTTTGAGAAGAAGGAAGAATAGATGTGATATAATTGAATGGAAGTCATTAAAGAGCATAAAACTTTGCATGATTTGTTCCAAAAGGCCAACAATAAATGTTGGCATGATTGAAGGCGTGTTAGTAAGAAATAAGGATCGAGTGATATGAAAACCATACACAATGTAAGTAACGACTAAATTAATTATATGTGGGGCGAACAATACTTGATGGAGTTTGTGGGGAAAATAATGATGATAAATAGAGATAGTTGTTGGTTCTGGCCATGACGTTGAAAATGAAGCAATGGATGGAAACCACCTGTTGACAAAATATGGAAGACGCGTTAGTTGTTAATTGGGTTGAATATAAATATGTAGTCCAGTTTATTGGTTAGCGATTTTAATTTTGTTGGGTGAGAAGGTTGAAGTTTGGGTTTAATGGGGTCACAATGCACCAAGAAGCGGCCCACAATTCATCATTTTTTATGCGCAACCCCTACTTTTCTAAAGGGTGAAACTGATACTAAAAATAAAGGTGGACCATTAAACGGATTTTGCAGGGCCCAATAAGCAAAGTCATCCAGTCTCCCACTAAATTGGGCCACCAATTCGACCAAAAAACAAATTTGATTGTCCCACATAAATATACAAATGCAATTGGCCAACATGATTTCAATACTTTCCTTCATAATAAGGAAAATAATTTTTCCAACTCATTCCTGTCGTGTTCTTCCTTGATTTATTAGCCTTGTTTGGAATTTTTTTTTTGGTTGCGTTCATCCGGTTTACTAAAGGTTGAAAGTGAGAGAAAAAATATAGGTGGACCATACAACACATTTGGCAGGGCCCAATAAGCAATTTCATCCACTCCCCAACCAAATTGGGCCACCTATTGGAGCAAAAAAAAATTTTTTGGCTAGGTAAATAAACAAAGGGAATTGCCCATATTTAATTCACTACTTTCCCTGCGAAGATGGGAAAAATATTTTCCAAGTTGATCCTCTTGCTTTTCTTCCCTCATGTGTTAGCCTTGTTTGTAATTTTTTTTCCTTTGCATAACAGAATGTAAACTTAATGAACACAGCTTGGGCCTAAATCTGTGCTACACATAGCTGATTTCACAAAGATATGAATTATCAATTATCCAAGTCATAGTGGTCATGCTGGCAGGAACACTCATTGGCATTGAATGAGGACTAATTAAAAGCTCTATGATTAACCTAATGAATTAAAAAAAATCAACCATAATGCATAGTTGTAATAAAATAACTTAACCTCGATTAAACCACAATGATTGAACTTTACATACACAAACAGTGTCTTCCAAAACACAAACTTAATTAGAGTCTATCCATCACAATACATAGAAAGTAACAACAAAGCGTTAATACAGGGAAATAAAACACAAGGTGACACTAACATATAAACATTACTAAAATACCCATTGTCCACAGACAGTTGCCTTCATAGAACTTTGACACATGGGACAGTAAAGGCTTCACCAAAAAACTGTCCAAGGTTCAAACATTTCAACCAATCAATTCTTTTCAACCTTCATCACTTTCTGCCCGGGACGTTTCTTCCTCTCATATTGTCCATCCGTTGATTGTTGTGCCTCCCTCTTGTTAACACTACCACCATCCTCCACATCACTGTGCAACGAAATAGTTGTAAAAGGGTTAACTTGAATCTCAGTCACAACACAAGTCAATTCATGGGTTATGTCCTTCACACAGTTGGTCGCTCCTCATCAATAATTTTGGTAAACAAAGGAGCAAACTTCAGCTGCAAAGATCATATAAAACAAAAGCATGTTTAGCTTTAACAAAAATAGGTGTAACAAAAAATTTTCTGCACATTAATTCAAGACATTGAGTTGGAAAATAGTTGAATACCTTCAATGGAGTTTCCTCATCAATTCCAATTTTATAATCAGCAATTATACTTGGATCAGAGCACACCCTCTTAACTCGGAAGCATTCCTCAAAGGTGAATGAAGCATGATTCTTTCGCTCTACTCGAAAGAGAAACTCACTCCCAACCAGGTTAGAGATATCCGAAGGATGATCACAATTCTTTACACTCTGGTTCAACATAGGTGGAATTACAAGCATCAAATTAGTAAATAGTTTTCCAGTTCAAATTAAAATCTCAGTCATGCATCCAAGAGTGGAAGAAAGGAAAAAAACATTGTTTCTTTACCTTCATCTTAGCTAACGTGTCACGACAGGACTTGTGAAGCATTGCATAACACTCTGAGTCAAACAAAATCAGGTGAGCAGTGTCTGTTGCATCAGAGACCTCAGTTTTCAGCTTGAACCTACAACTAAGCACATATTCCATGAAATTAATTTATGAAGGCATGAAATTAGTTGATGAAAATTGAAGCTGTAATTGCACAATCACCTGGGAGTGAGATCAATGACATAGACACCACAATCATCACAAAACGGAACCCCATAATCATAGGATACAAATTTCATGCAAGGACAGGCCATATACCACCAGAATCCATCTTCGATAACCTGTTCAACTGTGCCCATAATTACAAAGAAGCCATCCTGAAACACAAGTATTTATTCATAAGATATAGTTCATGTACATGTGCCAAAATAAAAAAGACTGAATAGTGTTGTAGACAACATTGCTTATGAAAGGAAAAAAAAATAAGCATGTTATGATCACCTCTTCCATTTGGTGCAGTTGTTCCATAATCCTTTTGGATATAATTTAAGGAAATCATCTTTCATTGAAGCAGGGCGCCTCGTTTCAGATATAGTTCGAATGTCCATCAGTTTCAATCTCGTGAACAACTAAACTGCAAAAAGTTGAAGCAAGAATTGTTAGTAGCTTAATGGTAGCATGGGTAGCAATTTCAATTTTTAAAGTAATGCAACACAAACCCATTCCTAAACTCTAGAGCCTCAGGCATATCCGGGTTCCAATAAACCTTTGACGCGTTCATGACATTCTGGATCCCAACTTCCCCTATTAATCAATTAAACAAAATTGGTTGGACGCTTTACAAATTCTTCAGAGTACATTAATGGACAACTTTAAAAATCAAAAAAATGGTTTATGATAAAAACTAACCTTTGTAAAGATTAACCTTGGCTAATTGTATTATAAGAACAGGCAAGCCACATCGAGGGAGACCAAGATATCCAGCAACCACATCTATCATGTCTCCAAATAAAGCCAACCGTATTTGTCCCCTGCACCACAATTCAAAATACATTCATTTAACTTGTCTTTTAGGCAAACTGTGGGGATGCTCACTATTAGATTTTGGACCCGGGCCTAACTCAACCCCAAAAGCTAGCTTTTGGGGTTGAGTTAGGCCCAGGTCCAAAATCTAAGATGGTATCAGATCCTATCCTAGATGATCCGTTATTATTGGGCCGCCACCCGTATAGTTGTCCACGCTCCAGATGTCCAGTCCTGGGCGTGAGGGGGTGTGTTAGAGTCCCACATTGCCTAGAGATAAGGCCAAATTGTGGTATATAAGCCTTGGGTGAGGATTGCCCAAGGCTTATATACCACAATTTGGCCTTATCTCTAGGCAATGTGGGACTCTAACACACCCCCTCACGCCCAAGACTGGACATCTGGAGCGTGGACAACTATACGGGTGGCGACCCAATAATAACGGATCATCTAGGATAGGATCTGATACCATCTTAGATTTTGGACCTGGGCCTAACTCAACCCCAAAAGCTAGCTTTTGGGGTTGAGCAGGTCCAAAATCTAAGATGGTATCAGAGCCTATCCTAGATGATCCGTTGTTATTGGGCCACCACTCGTATAGTTGTTCACGCCCAGGACTGGACATCTGGAGCGTGGACAACTATACGGGTGGTGGCCCAATAACAACGGATCATCTAGAATAGGCTCTGATACCATCTTAGATTTTGGATCTGGGCCTAACTCAACCCCAAAAGCTAGCTTTTGGGGTTGAGTTAGGCCCGGGTCCAAAATCTAAGATGGTATCAGAGCCTATGCCCAAGGCTTATATACCATAATTTGGCCTTATCTCTAGGCAATGTGGGACTCTAACACTCACGAATGTAAATTTTTTACTTCATATAGGAAAGTCCACAAATCTTAATAACAATTCATTTGAAATAAATAAGGTAATGGAAACACAAATGCATACATCTCATCCACTAAATCAATTAGCATGAGCTGTGTCTCCCTGCCCTCCTTGCTCAAGTTGATTTCCTCTGAAACGGCAGTGACGATGCCCATGAAATCTGACAAATAGTGTAAAAGAAAGATGTTAATAAAGACAATAGATCATAATAAACCAATTGAAACACACAATATGGATAACAACCTATTAGGTATTCCGATCGACCATTGGTTTTCTTTATCGCATCACTCTTCACAAGTGCAAAACCACATGATAAGATGAAACATTTTGGCACGGAATCAGCTTGGTAGTGGCATTGAATATGAGCTTAAACTTATGAACAACTGCTCTAAACTTTCCGTTGTTTTGTAGGATTCCAAAATTAGTGATCTTGTAAATCTGTCCCTCAATGAGAGAATGAGAGAACTTAGTCATATGTTGTTTGGGTACAATGGCCTTAATTCTTCCACCCCGCCAAGAACAATGGAAAATTCATCACTTGAATGAACACAGAACTTTCAAATTGCATTGAATATGAACAGAACAAATAGAATCAACCAAAGGTTAACCTCTTCATCAATCAAAACCATTTGGGTGGAAAAGGGGTCATTTGGAGTAGCTATGGAGTCCATGTTCCACACCCTAACCAATTTCACCCTCAACCTCCAATTTTGTCGAAGCCCACACAGAGATTTTATTGAATGGAAATGCGAAGGCACCATAGCCATTTTTAATTGGTGGAAGTAATCACTCAGAAAAATGCAGGGGAACAAAGTAATCACAAACACCCAACCCAAGCATGTATTTATAGATTTCCCCCAAATGAACTTGTTAGTAGGCATAAAATTTAAATCAACTATCATTCACAAAATCCCTCCAAAATATAGTTTCAAATTCGAAATACCTTCAAACAAACTCGCATTTCCCTGCCAACCGCGTTCCACCCAAGGCTGCGACCAAACCCCTGTCAGCGATCTATTTCGTGCCTTCGAAAATCTGCATCGATGAACCATATTCCTTTGTAGAGGGGATAGAAATGAACGGAGAATACGGCTTTCAAGAAACTGAGGCTACTAAGCAGTACCTAGATTCGTTTCCCATCGTAGGTTGCGAACCAAATGGCGCCAAAACAATTCCCCTCCCCGTTTTTCCTTCTTCTGGATATTCTGTTGCTGTCTCACTTTTGTGGAGTCTGAAATTTGCTTCCAGACATAATTTCAATGGTTACACTTTTATTGTTTTTGGGAAAAAATTGAAAAAAATATTTATAAATGCTTTAGGGGCAGTCACGCGAACTTAAAAGTTGGTAATAATAAAGCAATGTTATTTGTTTTTTAAAAAAACAACCGGTCTTCTAAAACTAAATATAAAACATGTTTTATTTGATATTTCTCCCGTCAAATCAATTTTACTCGCCGAGATAGTAGTCTCAAATTTTTTTTCCAGGTTACGTGAGTCAGCAACTTTAATCACAAAGCACAATTTTTTAATGTTAATTAATCCATGAATAGTACTTAAATTATTATCAAACTTGTTACTTTGTTAATGTTTAGATTAGATATCAAAATTGAGTCCATTGATAAACCTAGCCATGGTATCCTTGGATTCCTCTATGATGTTGGCTCTCATCATGGCAAGCTCCATTTCTTTGTAATACTCATCCACACTTCTACTTACTTGTTTTAGTGCTTAGAGTTTAGTGTGTAACTCCTTAGTGTAATGTTGAGGTATGGACATCTTTCTCATGATGACCTTCATTTCTTCCCAAGTAGAAACTAAAGGCGCTCCACACCTTCTTCTATTTATTTAGAGTTAATGCCACCATACCAAGTCATAGTTTTTAAAATCCAAAGAGGTTATTTTTACCTTTTCTTCCTCACTATACCTATGGAAACCAAATATTTGTTCAATCTTCAACTCCCATTCTAAGTATTGTTCCACATCGTTTCTACCTTGGAAAGTTGGCACTTCAACTTTCACTCCCTTCAATCCTTCCTCTTGCCTAGGTTCTTCTTCATATCCTTCCCTCATAAGTTCTCTTCTTCTCATATCCCCTCTTCTTCTAGTCTCCCTTCGATACCCATCATTGTAGTATTCTTCTCTTCTTAGCCCCCTCTCCTCATATCTCATCCTTTCATCCCTCTCTTCCTCACACCTCCTATTTCTCCTTCCTTCATCCCTCCTAAGTCTTCTAGTAAACTCGTTTCCTTATCTTTACTCTCATAGTGATGTGTATTGTCCTCCTTCACTCTACTACAATGTCCATCACTTTCTTCATCCTGAGAAGAATGTCTCCTATCACCACTTCTACTCCCACTTAATCCCCTCATGAGTTCTCCCCTTACTTTAGCTAGTGCCTCTCCCATTAACCTAGTAAGGTTACGAGATAACTCCTCCATTTTAGCCCTTTGCCTCAGAGTCCGGGGCGTAAGGGGTATACCATGCCTAGTAGCCATGAATTTTAGATTAATTTTTATGACCTTTCCACTCAGCTAAGTGTATCACTCAAGGAATGAACACTCGTTTGGCTTGTTCTATAACGTTTCGCTCCTGCCTCTTACCACTTGGTTGAGTTTGATTAGTGCTTACAAAGACAAAATAAACTCAAATGGGCAATCAAAAGCTAGCTACGTCATTCAAACAAGCATACCAAAAGAATACCAAGAAAAGAAAACTACAAAGGTGAAACTAAATAGAATCAACATGACAACGCAAACAAGGGTGGTTTAAAAGAAAGCCACCACAAAAAGACAAAAAACCAAGAAGACAAAGACACAGAATAACGAAGCAAAAAGATTGAATGTGATAGTTTGATTCAAGATGGTCAAAACCTAAAGTTGCCAAAAGTTTAGAAAACAACTATTACAATTGAAATGAGGAATACAAAACAAAATTGCAATTACAATTCAAAGGACAATGAGTTGGACATTTTCTTATTCAATTTGTTTTTTAACTATTAAGGATTTCTTTTCACCACACATACCTTATTATGAAGAGTCATACCTTTTTATGAAGAGTGACTATTTCAAATCTTACCATTTCATTAAAAATGACAATTCAACCTAACATGGATACATTTAACCATAGGTTATATGATTGACTGCACTTAAATATGATTTCTACTATTGATTGATCACAATATAAATAAATATTTACATTACATAGATATTTTATGAAATATAAAAAAATAAATTACAAAATATTTTAAAGATGAATTGAATTGATAAAATTATTTTAATGAATTATAATAAAATAAATTAAAACATACTATCCTTGTCTCGAATATAAGCAAAAGTTAACTAATTCATGTTAATTAAGAATATTAGTTGAGCTCATTAAATGTTCTCAAACTCACATAAAAAGTCAACAACATTTACTAAATTATCCTTCTTTAATATTTATTGCAAAGTGGATCTTTGAAAAGAAAATATAAATTAAATAAGGGTATTATGGGGATAATAGAATTTAAATGGTGGAGGTAGTTAGATTTTGCTTATTTTTGAAACCAACAAAATTGGATTTTGAGTTGCTTATATTTGAGACAGAATAGTAAGTAAAGGAGATAATTAAGATTTTTATTTTTCGAAGTTTTAAAAAATAAATTGAATAATATAAAATTATTTTAATCGGTACTATGTCTTATTTACTTATTTTTCACATTAAATTTTATTTTTTTCTCTTTAAAATTTGAAATTAAATTAATAAATATATCTTGTATTGCATGGCTATTTTTATGAAATATAAAAAGGTCAAAAAATATTTTCAAACCGTTAAAAATTATTTTACTATTGTTAAAAAATTAAAATATAACTCATTAGGGTCGAAATAACAATAGGGAATTTAGATAGGTTAATAATTAATAACATGAGATTTTATTTCAAATTTCATTGCCATCTTGTAGACTTGTACAGGAAAGAAAAAAAAAAAAAGGCTTAAATACATTTTTGGTCCTTATACTTTTGTAAATGGGTGATTTTGGTCCCCATAGTTTTAATTGCTAATTTTGGTCCCTATACTTTTGTATATGAGTGATTATGGTCCCCCTAATTTTAATTGCTCAATTTTAGTCCCCCTTCTTTACAAATTGAACAAATCTAATTCTGTCGTTAGCCTCACATTAAATATTTAACAGAGTTTGCTGACATGGATTTAATTTTGTGACGTGTAAACTATCACATGACAAAAAATATTATTTAATTTTATCTCTTAATTTTTTTAAACAAAAAATCAAAGTTTGCAGATTTCAGTTCGCTTTCGATTTCATTTTAAATTTTATTTCATGCTCGAATGAGATTTCAGTTCGCTTGGTTGATGGCTTGAAACAAACCTGTAATTGTTTTAGTTTTGGGACTTGTATTTGCTTTATTATTTTTGAGGAAATTGGAGTGTAGTAGTGAGATTTTGTTTTCTCATTGTATTAAATTATGCAGAATCTGATTTTATTTTCTGATTTTTTGTTTAAAAAAATTAAGAAATAAAATTAAATAATAATCTTTGTCATGTGATAGTTTACACGTCACAAAATTAAATTCATGTCAGCAAACTCTGCTAAATATTTAATGTGAGGCTAACAATAAGATTAGATTTGTTCAATTTTTAAAGAAGAGAGACCAAAATTGAGCAATTAAAACTAGGGTACCAAAATCACCCATTTGGCCATTTACAAAAGTATAGGGACCAAAATTGAGCAATTAAAACTAGGGACCAAAATCACCCATTTACTTAAATATAGGGATAAAAATGTATTTAAGCAAAAAAAAAAATAAAAGTTCAAAACTTTATATTGCCCCTTGACATATTTATTTGATGATCCTTTATCAATAGTGTTTTATTTTTAGTAAACATGTCATATGTCATAAGGCAACAACTACTCTCTAGAGGTTAAGTTGCCGCCTCTGTGACATTCCCTTCTTCTCTTGAAGAAAGAAAACCTACTCTCTAGAGCTAGTCTCTACGGCAACACCTCTGCTGCTGCGTGCGTCGAACCAGGTGAAGTTGCCATTCCTTTTTCTTGTTGAAGAAAGAAAACCTATTCACTCTGCAACAACTCCTTCGAATATGGCGACGCCGTCACATGCCCAAGCTGTCAAGTCTCTCAACAAAGGCTCTGGTCGCCGCCGCTTTGTCGTAAGCTTTCCTCTCTCTTCACGAACCAAATCCCTCACAAACACACATGTTCTGAATGCCTCACCACATGCAACAACATTGTGTTTTTTTTTTTCCTTTTAAACATTTTTATTTTATCTTTGATTTATGCCCGTGGCAGCACTGCTAAAACCCTAAACCCTGCGTTGATGTGCAATTTTTTTATTGTCCTCTTGAATTGATGAAAACTGTGCATTACTATGATCTCTTAGCAGTTCACTGTTCTTTAACACATTCTCTCACACTCTTGTATTAATTGCTTGCTCTTTTTTTTTTGGTTTTATTATTAATGTGTAGTTTAAGACATTCTGCGATAGAGTAAATGAGATCGATATCAACGTGTATCGAAGTCTTGAGAAGGTCAAAGCTGAGCCGTCGGAGGGTTCCTCTTTTTTCAGAGACTGTCTTATAGAATGGAGGGTATGTTCTAATTCTAATTCTAATAATATACAATTATGTATGGAATATAATATAATTCTGTGTTTATTTGCTGTGTGCTATCATTATATATTTGTACATGATGTGAAGGATCGTTATGTTATCATTGTGTTTTATGTTATAGTTATGTTTTAGCCAATTTGTTTTCGCTGTGGAAAATGGTGCTGCTCTTGTGAAAAGGGGCTGCATACAATCCCAAAGTGTTTCTCATCGGATAAAAATTGTATACTACTCCTTGTGCAATAAAGAATAAAAAATGTGGACTATAACTATTGGCTTGGTCTTCTACTTCATCTCCATTATTCCAAATATTAATTATTTGCTTTACTTGTCAAAATTCAGGAATTGATCACCGCGGAGGATTTCATCTCATTGTATGAAGAAATTATGCCTTATACACAAACATTGCCCCTGGTGCTGTTGCACAAGGAATCTTTAATGTCAAAACTTCTTTCTAGGTTGCACATAAAAGCAAGGCTATCCCTTGAACCGATTCTCAGGTATGCTAGTCAATTTAAGGATTACTTCATTTTGCTTGATTAGGGATGTTGGTGTCACCATGGTAACAACAAATCAATGTTTTGAAAAAGTTGGGCATGGTAGCTTTTAATGCGAACAAAACAAATATTTTGCCCATTTGACCATTTTGGTACATTCCCGGTGTTTTTGTTAGGGTCAATTAGTTTTTGGAGCCTTGTATGTGGATAGATTAATTTGGGATTCTTTTTGAGTGATTAAATACAGTTGTGAATGGAATCTAGCGATATAAGTATGCTGTTCTAATTAGGACTTCTACATATTTGATTAAATATTTATTAGTTTTATATTTGTTCTATTCTATTTTGTACTGACTATCAACAACCGAGCGGCCTTGGATTTGGTTAATTGATGGCAAGTTGTTTCTTTCTTTCTTAGAGTGTTTATTTTTGGCGTTTTATTAGTTTGCAGCAGTTGTGAACAAAATTCAATTCTTTGTTTTTACAGGTTAATTGCAGCTCTGTCTAGAGATCTCCTAGAGGAATTTGTTCCGTAAGTTGCTGATCACTTTGACTAGATGTTGGCTCTACTTGGTTTTCCTTTATTTCATTTGTCAAATTTCTGCCTAGTTAACTTGATGGTTTCCCTATGGGCATGGTTTCTGCTCACATCGTCTTCATATTCATTTTGTATATGGGTTTTAGGCTATTTCCTAGAATTGTTGATTCTGTAGTAGCTCTTCTTGAAAGTGGCGCTGATAGGGAGCCAGATATCATTGAGCAGGTATGATCTATCATCTTGGCAATTTTCTTACAGGGAGATATTGTTCTCCACTATTCTCATTTGGTAGTTTACTCTGTTCAGCGTGAATTATGAAAATGTTTATTTTTTATGCAGATCTTCACGTCGTGGTCATATATTATGATGTATCTGCAGAAATATCTAATACACAACCCATCAGAGGTGCTCAAGTGAGTCATGGAGTCTGGTTTTTGTTTTTACTTTCCATATAAAGTTAACTATTGTGCATACTCTGAAATACTCTGGGATGTGTATGCCTTTACCTTTACCACTTTGTTAAATTCCAAGTATTTATTTGCAACAGCTCAGACATGGTCAAGGACTGACCACTTACACTAAACTTTACTCTGTCTCATTTGTTTGGTGAACTAGGTGATTGGATGCTTATGATTTATTGTTGTAATAAAATGTATACTTCTCTATACAAGCACTGTTGTAATGAGGCAGAAAGTATGTTGGGGTGAAAAGTCTAGAAACCATAATTTCTTTAAAGCAAAAGTTAGACTTCAATGTAAGTTTTTGTCATAGCAAAGTAGTAAAATCTTATTGTAGTCCAAATAGACATGGGAAAACATGAAATGGCACCAAATTTAAAATGACAACGGAGTCTGAGAACTGAATGAAAAACAAAATTAAAATGACATAGATGGGTGATGGTATTGTAAAATGTTGCTAGCCTACCAAGATAATGTGTGTATAAAATAAACCATATATGACTTGGAACTTGAAATATAATATAAGTAATTGTTAAAAGAAGTTTAAAATGCTGATTGTGGCCTAGCAGTGTGTTATGGCTTGAGAAGATAGAAGAGAAATAGGACAGCGTGAACAAAGGAACGGGGAAGGGGAATAGGAAAGGGATGATCCATCAAGGGATGTTGAACCCCTTACCAGGAACTCGCTTGCAAAGCGCCCTAATTAAGTGAGCTAGGCTCACAAGATACCTGAACATATTGTTTATTTTAGCCAACTACATTGCACTGAATTGCTAGTCTGATTCGTCTAATTTTGAAGTTGTTTTTCTTGACTTTGATACTTCAAGGGTCACGTCAAAATTGAGGTATTATCCAAAGGAATATGTTCAACATTTCATGGCAGAGGCAATGTCATTTGTTTTGAGAAATGCCCCAGATGAGCAGCTCAAAAGAGGTATTGATGTCATTATTTGTTTTTAATTTGGCTATATTTTTTCTAATCAATTTCACTAATTTTTTAGAACTTGTAGAGTAAATTGCTTCCCTGGTTTAATATTGTTTCTCTCCCTTCCCCTCTCTCTCTCTCTCTAATAATGCTTTTACTGATTTGTTTGGGTGGTTGCAAAACTTCTAATATGGTTTGATTGGACAGGAATTAGAAGAGTCATTGCTGAAGCAGTGAAGAAACCGTCTCCATCCAGAGAATTTGGCGTTGAAACGTTGCTTTATAATATTATGGAAGGTTACTCATCAAAGTTCCACTCAAAAGCAGAGCGAGTCTTACAATTATTGACAAGTGAATCAATTTATCCTATTGGTGATAAAGCTGACCAAGGCAAGCTTGTTCTCTAGTTGAAAGATATTTTCTATTTTGATTCTGTTTTTTTCCACAAGATTTTGATCATAGGCTGAAATGTTCATTTTGTGATCGTTGCTCAAGCTACTATGCTACTTGCTATTAGTAACATACAGAGATCATCAGTATGTGATTGATCTTCTGTTCATCAGAGAATATATTTTTATTGGTAAATTTCTACATTTGGCTCTAAAAGCCTGTGTCTTACTGTTATAGAAACAAAATTAAATTTGTTAACCTTCTGTACAAAGAAGGCATCACTGTGAATTTCAAGAACTGGTTTAATAAGTTAGAGGTTTCAAAATAGAGAGAAGCATTAGTAAAAAAATTCAGGTTAATATCTTCAGAAATTAGACATGGTTTAGACTTTAGATATTGTTCTTCTTTGACAATGATATTACTTGATGATTCACTTAAATAGTATAGTGGTAAAAACTTGGAGCCCAAGTCAACACTAAGAACTTAAATGAAAGCTCAGTCAGCATCAACTTAAGGAATGAAAACTGATAAAATTTATCTCTTTAGGCAACCTCAAATTTGAGTTTGCTTTGTCCTTTCTAACATAGAAATGAAAGTAGGAAGAAGACACAGAGAGAAAGTGAGGAAGATAAAGTGTTTGCAGAATGATCTTATTGAATCTGTGTATTACCCAGAGGGATTTATATACAGAAGTAGAAGCTTGTACTAGAAGCTTGAGAATCTGATTCAGTTAGAGTAACTGAAACAGATTGTCCTAACTAAACTAGTCTAACTGATAACAGCTACAACAGCGCACAGTAAGGCTATGGTTAACTACAGTTAGCAGTATACAGTATCTACAATTACATTCACTAACATTCCCCCCTCAAACTCAGGGTGGTTTGCACAAGATGAGCTTGTCAAAGACCCTGAGTTTGTCTCTGAGAAACTGGAAACGTAGAGGAGAAAGAGCCTTGGTGAGGATGTCAGCATATTGCAAATCTCCAGGAACATGAGAAACTATGAGACTTTTGTTGATGACTTTTTCACGAACAAAGATGATGTCTAGCTCCATGTGATTTGTGCGGGCATGAAGGACAGGATTGTGAGAGAGAGCCACAGTACTTTGATTGTCACAATAGAGTGTAGGTGTTTTGAATGGAACTTTGAGCTCTTTGAGGAGAGATTCTAGCCACAATATATCTGCAGAAGTGGAGGCTAGGCTGTGGTACTCAGCTTCTGTACTTGATCTAGCAACAAGGTTTTGCTTCTTGGACCACCAAGAGATGAGATTAGGACCTAGGAAAATGCAAGAACCAGAAGTAGACTTTCTGTCATCCTTGTCAGATGCCCAATCTGCATCTGAGAAGGCAATGATGGGAATAGGACTGGTTGTAGCAGGCTGCAAGAGAAGACCATGATGTATGGTCCCTTTAAGATAACGAAGAATTCGTTTGACTGCCTTCCAATGTTCCTCTAGGGGCTGAGACATGAATTGGCATACTTTATTGACTGAAAAACTGATTTCAAGCCTTGTGATAGTTGCATACTGCAAGGCACCAACAATTGACCTGTAAAGTGTAGGATCTGAAACATAATCAACACCAAACTTAGTGAGTTTAAGATTGGAAACCATAGGTGTAGAGATGCCTTTAGCATCCAGCATATTAGATTCTGTAAGGAGGTCCTTGATGTATTTGGACTGTGAGAGAAGCAGTGAGCCATTGGGTAGATGTTGAACCTCTATTCCCAAAAAGTAGTCAAGAGTGCCAAGCTCCTTAAGGGCAAATTCAGAATTAAGGGACTTGATGAGCTGCTGAATGTAGGAGAGAGAACTGCCTGTGATTATTATATCATCCACATACACTAATATATAAACACAATGGTTAGAGGAATGATAAGTAAATAGAGAGGGATCACACTTGCTGGCCAGAAATCCAAATTTAAGAAGAGCAGAGGCAAGCCTCTCAAACCAGGCCCTTGGTGCCTGTTTGAGACCATAGAGTGCTTTGTGAAGTCTGCAAACAAGATTTCTGTCTTGAGCCTCAAATCCTGGAGGCTGAACCATGTAAACTTCTTCTTCCAGAATGCCATTAAGGAAGGCATTGTTAACATCAATCTGCTGTAGTGGCCATCTATTTGTTACAACCAAGGTGAGAACTGTGCGAACAGTTACTGGTTTAACTACTGGGGAGAAAGTCTCTGTATAGTCAAAACCAGGCTGTTGGTGAAAGCCCTTGGCAACCAACCGAGCTTTATACTTGTTAATTGAGCCATCAGGATTCTCTTTAATTCGAAACACCCACTTACATCCAATAGCTTGGCGATGAGAAGGAAGAGGAACTAAGGACCATGTGCCATTCCGAATCAAGGCATCATATTCAGCCTTCATGGCTGCAAGCCATTTAGGATCTTTTAAAGCTTGAGTGTGAGTGGAAGGTTCCAAGTGAGTCAGAAGAAGAGTGGGATTTAGCCTTGGTTTGGCAATGCCTGCCTTGGCTCTAGTGGTCATAGGATGTGTGTTGGATGGGTTAATGAGAGGAAGAGGAGTTGAGGTATGAGAAGGTTGAGAAGGAAGTGTAGGTGCTGGAGGGACAGTAGGTGTGGGAAGTAAAGGTGCAGTAGGTAAAGTGGAGGCTGTAGGTGCAGTAGGAGGTATAGAGATAGGTGCAGAGGGTGAACCTGGTTGAGTGTAAGACGAAGATGCTTTGGATAGGGTTGGAATTATGGAGGAAGGTAAGGAGATGGAAGCTGGAGATGAAGAAGGGGAAACAGTGGAAAACCATTCAGAATAGGGAAAGCGGTGTTCATTGAAGATGACATCTTTGGAGATGTAGATTTTCCCATCATGAGAGAGACATTTGTAACCTTTATGATTGGAAGAATAGTCCAGAAAAACACACTCCCTTGAACGATAGGACATTTTAGTGGGATTATAGGCTCTTAGAAAAGGAAAACAGGCACACCCAAAAACTTTAAGAAACTGAAAATCAGGACATTGATTGAACAACAGCTGAAAAGGTGATTTGAATTGTAAGACAGCCGTAGGAAGTCTGTTTATGAGGAAGGTGGCTGTGAGAAAAGCATAATCCCAGAACTGAAAGGGAATCTTGGCTTGGGCTAAAAGAGTGAGACCAGATTCAACTATGTGGCGATGCTTCCTTTCAACTGTGCCATTTTGATGGTGTGTATGAGGGCAAGTGATTCTGAGAATAATGCCTAAATCAGTGAAGAATTTGGATAAAGGTCTGAACTCTCCACCCCAATCAGTTTGGACAGATTTGAGTTTGGAATCAAGTTGGAGTTCAACCATGGATTTAAATTGGACAAAAATTTGAAAAACATCAGATTTAGATTTTAAAGGATAAATCCAAGTGTACTTTGTATAGGCATCAACACAAGTAAGAAAGTATCTGTGGCCGTGTGTGGAGGTGATTGGGGAAGGACCCCACAAGTCACTAAAAATAAGCTCAAGAGGAGTTTTGTATAGACAGTAGAAGAAAGTTGAGAAGGAAGCCTGTGAGCTTTTCCCATACAGAAAGCTGAGCAAAAATCAAATGTAGATTTATTTGGTATAGCAACATTACAAGATTGAAGAGCAGCTTTGAGTACCTCATGATGAGGGTGGCCTAACCTACGGTGCCAAATGCTATACAAAGTAGATCCTAAGTTGCTATCAGTCCTAGTTACAGAATTATTAGAACAAGAAAAAGTATTGACAGAAGGTACAATAGAAAGTGATTGTTGGAGTGAGGAATCTGGTCTTTGGAGGTCCAGCATGTTGGGAAATGAATACAGTCCATCCTTGCCAACAGTGCCGCGAAGGAGAACCTTAGACGTATACTGAGATTTAACAACACAAAATGAAGGATGAAATTCAAAGAAAACAGAATTATCCTTAGCAAATTTGCTTACACTAACCAGGTTCTTTGTAATGGAAGGAACTAATAGAAGATTTTTGAGTGTGAGAGGTGTGTGAGGGTTATAAGGTGATGAAAAAGAAGTAGAGCCAATGGCAGTAATGGGCAAACCTTGGCCATTTCCCATGACAATGTGATCTGACCCGGGCAGAGACATGCTTTCTATGAAGACATCACCATCTGCTGCAACGTGATGAGAAGCACCGGAATCAGGATACCAATTCAGATTGGTGGAAGTGGAGGCTTCGGTCCCAGCAACAAACACTTGTGGCCTAACACCTCGAGGAGCTGAAGTAGGAGGTAGAAACTGTTGAGGAGAGGGCTGAAAATTGCCAGTTGATGGTGGAGGATAACGAGGCTGAGAATACTGTGGCCAACCACCTTGTGTCCAAGGACGAGGATTAGAAATATTAGGAGCAAAATCAGGTCCAGAATGACGATAGAAGCAAATACTAGCATCATGACCCATCTTGAAGCAAATCTGGCACTGAATGCTGTAGCGACCTCCTCCTCTACCATTACGACCTCGACCTCTACCATTACGGCCTCCACGGCCCCGAAAATAGTGACCTCTGTTAGAGTAGTTCTGCAAGGATGAATTAGAGTCAAAGTTTGACGGTGCATTTTGCTGGAGAGACTCAGGAGTGACTTCAGTGGATGGTGCAGTGGAAGCTCGAGTCAAATTCACAGATAAGGAATCATTGAGGGCAGTCTTCTTGTTCTTCTCAATGCGACGTTCTCTAGCCAGCAAAAGAGACTCCAGTTTGTCCATGGGACAGATTTCTGACTTGCTATTTACAGCATCAACAACAGAGTCAAATTCTTCAGGAAGAGCTTCAAGAATTATTTCAAGCTGATCCCGATATGGAACAGGATCTCCAATAGAGAGAAGAGCATCAGAAATGGCGCGAATTCGCGCAAAGAATTCAGAAATTGTGCGATCACCTTTAGTGATTGAACGAAGTTCAGATCGAAGCTCTCTGGATCTATTTTTAACTTGAGTATCAAAGAACTTGTGAATCTCATCCCAAACCTGCCAAGAATGACGACAGATAACGACCTTGGGAAGGAGAGAATCGGAGATTGTTGAGAGAAGCCATGTGCACAAAAGTGAGTCTTGCTGGTCCCATTCGGAATACTCTGGATTTTCAATTCCAGATTCGCGATCTGCCTCGGAACGAAAACGAAAAGGAATTGTTGGATTCACCAAGAAACGATGGAGTTTATGGCCACGTATGACGCCTTCAATCTGTTGGCGCCATTGAAGGAAGTTTTTCTCGTCTAACTTGGCAGAGATTAAATGTGAAAATGTAGAGGCAGAAATACGAAGTTCATCCTTAGATCTAGTGCGAACTGCAGCAGTTGGAGTTGGAGGTTCATCTTCAATCTTTGGACCGGATCCAGAGTTTACAGGAGTTGCGGAAGTCATGGTATTAAGCTCTGATACCATATTAGAAAACATAGAAATGAAAGTAGGAAGAAGACACAGAGAGAAAGTGAGGAAGATAAAGTGTTTGCAGAATGATCTTATTGAATCTGTGTATTACCCAGAGGGATTTATATACAGAAGTAGAAGCTTGTACTAGAAGCTTGAGAATCTGATTCACCATATTAGAAAACATAGAAATGAAAGTAGGAAGAAGACACAGAGAGAAAGTGAGGAAGATAAAGTGTTTGCAGAATGATCTTATTGAATCTGTGTATTACCCAGAGGGATTTATATACAGAAGTAGAAGCTTGTACTAGAAGCTTGAGAATCTGATTCAGTTAGAGTAACTGAAACAGATTCTCCTAACTAAACTAGTCTAACTGATAACAGCTACAACAGCGCACAGTAAGGCTATGGTTAACTACAGTTAGCAGTATACAGTATCTACAATTACATTCACTAACACATAAAATCTTCCAGATCTCCATCACAATTAGTTTTTATGATTTTTTGAGAATAAAAGATATTTGAAATTGGTGAGATATGAAATTTGCTTTCATGAGATAAATACTTTGTCTATGCATTGAATGCAGCGAACATTTTGAAGGTTTATTAATAACACTAGATTTATTGTAGTAGAACTATGAATAAGCATATAAGCATCAGACACAAACACACACCATTTAGATGATCTAGCCTTCAGCAATCAGCAGGCTAATTTATAAAAACTCAAGCATTCCTAACTCTGTAAGATAACCAGATAATTGATTGTTTCCTACGATTTTCTTTTACTCATTATATATCCCTTGTATGATACTCTTTAATCGTTATTCAAATAATTGGCAATTTGTAACAGGTCATGTTATCCCCTAGGTTCTGATCTTTCCTTTACTGTCAGATTTGGCTGTTTGTAAATATAATTTCCTAGTTGACTTGTAATGTATTGGTTTACATTTTTTCTTATCTCTATCTGCCTCAATTTCAGAGTCAAGAACCATTTTGAACATTGTAAAATCTGTCTTTAAGAAATTATGCGTGAAGATGGAGCCCAAGGAGTTGAATTTGGTATGGAATTGCTTATATAAGGAAGTGAATGGATGTGTTAGTACTAGAGACATGAGGCATTTAAGACACATTTTATCAGTCCTTGTCTCAGCTGTAAAGATACAAAACGGGCAAAAGGTGTCTGGTAAGTCACAATACTTTGTTACTTAACTCTTCCTTTTGGTCTGTTTAGCTAAGTTGAGCTGGTCAAGAAGGACAATAAACTTTTGGAATATACTTCAATGTTTTCTTTCCTTTTAGTTCTTTATTTTGGGTTTGGCAGGGTATTGCTATACTCATTGAGTGTGAGACTAATCCCTTCGGGCATGGAATGATATGGGTTTTCCCGTTTGTTTACCACTGCATCCAACCCCTTGTGGTTTATTTTTTAAAATTGTAACTCCTGGTTTTCTTGATATTCAACAAAGACAACAATCAAAACTTACCCCTTGTGGTTTATTTTTTAAAATTGTAACTCCTGGTTTTCTTGATAATATTCAACAAAGACAACAATCAAAACTTATCCCATTAGGCGGGGGTTGGGTACTTGGGTCAAATGACACCATAATTCTTGATTTTCTCGATATATGCTTATACATTTGAATTTTGATTGGTACTTTTTGAATTATCTTCATTAAAAAAGAGTGAGTGAATGGGTTGAGTTCAGGTGCTATCTGGTGGCTTGAGATTATCTCATATTTTCATTTTGTTCAGAGTATATTGTGTTAGCAATAATTATTTTTTTTTCAAGTGTTATGTAATATGCTAGATATCAGGATGCTTTGCATTTCTTTAATTCATAAAGTTGCTCCAGGTGTCTATGTGCTTTTACACTAATTTCAAGTTTTCAACTGCCCTTACATTTGTCATTGGCAGATTATAAGCCTATGCTTGAACTTGTCCTCCTTCTTGTGCGAACATTTATCACACCTCATGGAGTTACTGAGTCACAAGAAGTTGTTGATAAAATTTTGAAGTTAATGTTGGCCACTCTTGATGGGCTCTGCAGTTACAGTAAGACAGTGATATCAGAGTGTGCTCTCCAGTGGGCTCCAGTTTTTAAATTACGAAGCTCAAGGTAATGACTGCAACAGTTCAATTATGATATTGGCATTCTCTTTAGCTTATTTCTATACCCTTGTGACATGTTTTAGCTTTGGTTCCAGTTTGTTGTGTTTCATTAGAGAACTGCTACAGAAGGATCTTTGTTTACTTGCTTTCAGAAGTAATGTTATAAGGTAACCTCTGATTCTGAATGGGGTGTGCGTGTGTGCATGCAGGTTATTGTTTAGTATTTTCTGAATATCATATTTGACTTCTATGCTATTTTTTTAGTGCAATAAATGAGTTAATGGAGATTTCAGAGGAAGAGGTCATACATTTATTACAATCCTTCTGTGAGAAAATGCAATTAGATATACAAAACTCAGTCTTTGTGGACGAAGCAAGCACAGAAGCACTTGCTAGGATATGCAATCATTTGCAAGGGACTATTATTGCAACATTAGATGAAATTGCTCATTCTGATTTATCATGTCAAATTGATGAAGGAAAGCTGGCACTGCTATGGGGAGTTGTAAACTGCTATTCTCATATGTCTATTGTTGATGCCAATCCATCCTTGTTGGTGGATCTCATGGATGCTATAGATCAGTTTCTGACTGTGAAAGCTGGTATTCCATCACTCCTTTGTTGTACACTTTTTTTTTATTTAATAAGCAACCTTGTAGAGCCATGTGTCTGGTTATATTAAAACTGGTCTTCCATTTTGTTTAGATTATATTGGATTTTATATCATATTTACCTAGGTTGGACCATACTAAGAAGTAAAATATCTGGTCGAGGGTTTACACTTGGATTGCTGTATTCATTGATGCTAAAAATCTGCATTTGTTCTGCTGATGAATATTTTAGGTAATAAATACATAAGATATAATTTCTTATTTTCTGTTGTTTTTCTCTTTCTCCTTTTTATCTGCAGTCAACATTTCCGATTTGTCTAAAAAAGCTTGGGAAAGCATTATAGGTGCTTCACTAAGTTCTTACAACAGACTGTACAGCAACAGTAACCTTGGAGCTGATGAAACTGGAAAGTTTTTAAGTCTAGCAAAACGATATAAGTCATCTTCACAGGTGTTGTTGGCTGTTGCTGGTTATTTGGAATGCAAGTATGGGTAAGTGGATGTGTTAAAATTAACTGCTTTAGACATTTCTTATTGTTTTCCAATCTTTAGTAGTCCAATTTTGTCAATAATTTTATCAGTAGTCAGTAGGGGTGGCAAATCAATCCAATTATCCATTATCCAACCTAACCATCCAAGCATAAATTCAATCCAATCCATCCAATTAAGAAAAAGAAAATAAATGGATAGGATGGATTGGATTGTTTTAATTAACGGATGGACAGCTATCCATCTCTTTTACAATACACGGTCCATTGGATTACGAATCTCAGGAGAAACAGAACGTGCGCACAATCCATTGGATTTTTGGCAATCCACACAACAGAAGCAACACACACCTTATACTATCGAATGCTTCCCTATTACTATTATTGAGTTTGAAAAGAGAACTGACCCAGTGCACCTCACAATATGAGTTCGGATTTGTGCCACTAAGTCAAATGTTTCACTCATTATCTATTGCTAACTTTTATATATATAACTAATAAATAAACAAAACATAATAGTTGATGCGTAATACAAACCACTGCAGAACGTCATTTCAATTCGACTTTCAATTTTTGTTTTTTTAATTTGTAATATTTAAAAAAAATTAAATAGTTATGATATCCATCCATAATAAGAAATATTAGGGAGAGAGAAATAGATGAGAGAGGAGAGAAATTGAGGAGAAAGAAATATAGGAGAGAGAGGGAGAGAAAAATAGAGGAGAGAGATAAGAGTGAGAAATAGAGGAGAGAGAGAATTTTAATGAAAGAAAAATGTAGAGAGAGAAATTTTTTGTTAGAATTTTGTTAAATTAGAGAAAGAAAATATATTAAAAGAATACTAAATTTTTTTTTTAAAAAAATATGGATGGATTGGATATCCATCCATAAAATAGTTGTTAATGGGTGGATCGGATGGTTTTTATTTAATGGATCATGGATGGATTGGATTTTTATAATATATTTTTAGTGGATCATAAATGGATTAATGGATTGTTTCAATCCATACATTTATAATCCTTATCCATATCCATCCGATCCATCCATTTGCCACCCCTAGTAGTCAGTGCTCTGTATTTGCATAATCCTCTTATTTTTATATTATAGTTCACCTTTGGAAGACACTGGGTGTAGAACGTCTCATCCAGAACTTGAGGAAAGGACCACAGAGGCATTGGCAACATTTGCTGATAATCTGCGCCATCCAGACAAGGAGATTCGCATTTCAACTCTTAAAATACTTTGTCACTACAAATCATTGGGTGGGGAAAATACTTTAGGGGATCAGCCAGCTGAGAAGAAAAGGAAGATTGAAGTTTCTCCAACTGCCAATGTGGATTGTGCAAGGAATGATGTATGTATCCATCATATTATGTGCCATTTTGTTTTTAACTTAAGTTCTAGTGTGACAATGTGTATTTTGGCGAAATAACAGGCTCTGTTGTTGCTCCTCTCTATTGAAACAACTCCTATTTCGATTTCTACAAGCAGAAGCATTCAGCTATTGATTTCCAAGATACAGATGGAGCTATCTGCTGGAAGGATTCCCAATGCTTATGTGCCTCTTGTTTTGAATGTATTATTTGGCATCTTGAATAATCGATTTAGCTACCTCTGGAATCCTGTATTAGAATGCATTGCTGTCTTGATTAGCCTACATTTTTTACTTGTCTGGGATAATTTTATTGATTATCTGGGAAGGTGTCAAGCAGTAATGGAGACCTCTAGTGACTTGCATGGTAGTGCCAATGGTGCATTGCTTGATCAGCCAACTGGTACATTTCAACTTTATTGATATCATACATTGTGTTCCCCCTTCCTCCATTCTTTTGTGTACAGGATGTCTTAGTTGAGAGACTCAGACACTAAGTTATAGTTAATTGGTAATTGTTTGGTGAGTGGGTGGAGTTTAATATAATTGTGAAAATATAATTAGTTTATTCAGTTAGTATTTAGCTTAGTTGGTAACAACCCTGATAAAACATATATAGATATGTTTAAATTTTGTATTTTTTTAAAAAAATTGTAAATGAACCTGCAAAATTCCTGTTTGTATTATTGATGCCATTCTGCTGGTTTGATAATCAAGTTGATTTTGTTTCTCAGGTCTACTTGGTTGTTTCAAATTGTTTGTCCATCATGCATCAGATAGCACACCACCTGTTACAATATTGACATTATTGCTGCAAGCACTACAAAAAATTCCAACTGTTGTTGAACCACGCTCTCGACAATTCATTCCTCTTTTTTTAAAGTTTTTAGGATACAACACTCTTGATCTTGTAAGGTAAATATCCGCTGTATTTTATCCTTTTCTTGATACATGATTTTGAACTTTGTGAACTTCTGGAGTTTCACCTAAATTGTCATGTTTTGTAATTTGTTTTCCTTTGCAAAATGATGTTGCAGTGTGGGATTGTTTGATTCTCATGCTTGTAAAGGAAAAGAGTGGAAGGTTGTCTTGAAAGAATGGTTAAACTTGTTGAAACTTATGAAAAATCCCAAGTCATTCTATCGGAGCCAATTTCTTAAGGAGGTTCTAGAGAATAGGTTGGTGTACAATTTGATTATGTATCTTGTACATCACTGAAATTATTTGTTTTTCTGCTACTTGGATAAACCTATGTTGAGAGTCTTCTATTTTAAACATCTATGTTTGTCTTTCTTTTTTTTTTGGTGTTTTGGCAGGCTTCTGGAAGAAGATGATCCTGAAATACAGATGAGAGTTTTAGATTGCCTGTTAATCTGGAAGGATGATTACATTTTGCCATATACTGAGCATCTAAGAAACTTGATTAATTACAAAAATTTAAGGGAGGAACTAACAACGTGGAGTTTATCTAGAGAATCTGAAATAATTGAAGATTGTCACCGGGCTTATCTTGTGCCATTAGTTATCCGTCTTTTGATGCCAAAAGTAAGGAAGTTGAAAGGACTTGCATCACGAAAGGTATACCGAATTTTAGCCTCTTGAGGTAGTTTTGTATATCTGTTGTCCTATTTTTTAATTTGTGACATATGCTTTACTTTTGCCTTTTACTTGCTAGACTGATCGTTTTCCGTCTCTATACTGAATTTTAGCCTCTTGCGGTTGTTTTGTATATCTGTTGTCCTATTTTTTAATTTGTGACATATGCTTTACTTTTGCCTTTTACTTGCTAGACTGATCATTTTCCGTTTCCTCATTTTGACAGAAAGCAAGTATTTGTCACCGGAAAGCTATTCTGAGTTTCATAGCTGGACTTGATGTCATGGAGCTGCCACTTTTCTTTGCATTACTGATAAAACCATTGCAAATAGTGGAGAAAACTGATGGGCCTGCTAACTTGTTTTGGACTTTACCTAGCAGTTGCTCTAGTGAATTTCAAGCATCTTCTTTGTTAGAATATTTTACTTTGGACAAAATAGCAACCCTATCCTGGAAAAAGAAATATGGTTTTTTGCATGTCATTGAAGACATTGTTGGAGTTTTTGATGAATTGCATATTAGACCTTTTCTTGATCTACTGGTGGGTTGTGTTGTTCGGGTATTGGAGAGCTGTACTTCAAGTCTTGACAATGTAAAGTTGAATGCACTTGCTTCAGATCAATGCAATTCTAGCACCAGCTCAAATTCTCTTGGTGAGGATAGTGTGCCAGCAAATGAAATCCTGGTAATATTTTGTTCATGCTGAATGCAAATTTTTATGTGTAGTAAACTATCTGAATAAACTTGAGAATGAAATGAATGTTTTGGACAGATGTTGGTATAAATAGTGATAAGCCCCAACATTTGGTTTGTTTCAATAAAATTAACTTTGGCACAATGCTGTGATGTTTTTTTATCAATATTTTATGGATGTCTTAGGCGGAGTGATGTATCTAGTTGCTTTCCTATATAGCTTGTTTTATTATCTATTGCCTTCTTGTTGCTTAATAGCTAGTGAAAGCAGATTAGATGAATTACAGGTTGGAATCAATTTTCTTTTGCCTCTCATGTTTCTTTGTTGTCTGTTTTATTTGATTATTCTCTTGTATTTGTTTGTGCAGATCGGCAATACTTTGAAGCAGCTCAAGGATATGAGATCTCTGTGCCTGAAAATTGTTTCCCTTGTTCTCAATAAGTATTATGATCATGAATTTGGTTCTGAGTTGTGGGACAGATTCTTTTCCTCAGTAAAACCGCTGATTGATAAATTTAAGCAGGAGGCTGCTAGTAGTGAGAAACCAAGTTCACTGTTATCTTGCTTTCTGGCCATGAGTGCAAACCATAAACTTGTAGCACTATTATGCACGAAAGAAAGTCTCGTGCCTGATATATTTTCAATTATCTCAGTCAATTCAGCTTCTGAAGCTGTTATATATTGTGTTCTAAAGTTTGTCGAGAACTTGTTAAGCCTTGACGATCAGTTGGATAATGATGACAGTTCTGCCCATAGACTTTTACTTTCAAACATTAAAGTTCTTATGGACAGCATTTGCTGTTTATTTGGAAGTGATAATGCAGCTAAGAGGTATATTAGTTCCATTTGCTTGAGCTCTCCCAATTTTTGTTGTTGTAGTAATTGTTTTAATGATGTTAGTTTGCATGTTACTGCTACCATGGGTTTGGCAACTGCATTTTACTCCTCCATAAAAAGACTTTGCCTCTTAACAAAGATACAAAAAACCGATAGTTCTTTGTGCAAGAATTTTTTTTTTCTATGTAGTTGATAAGGGAGCAAATGATATATGGTAGCTGTAAAGAGGAGGCAAACAAAAGTAATCCATGTTGGGACTAGGTATCTCCATAATCAAGACCAAATACATGTGTCTAGGGCAATCCTTCAAACAATCAATTTTCCCATCTGGACCAATCTTGAAAGTATAGACCTGGAATGAAAACTGACAACTTACTTGCCTGTCATTGATGTGTTAAGCAGTTATTTCATCAATCATAGCGTGCTGTCATTCTGGGTAACGGAGAACTTTACCTTAACTGTTGGGTCTATGCTAGATATAAACCAATCATATGCCTTCACCTAACAACATAAGCTTTTTGGGAGAGTTGGTCCTTGACATGGGTTTGAACATATATGCACAAGGTAGGGGGGCCTGTGCTTTGCCCACGCATGAAGCCTAGAGGGCTATATTTTGAGGGGTGTGTTAAATATAAAATCATTCATGTGTTGCTTAACAGCTTAAGCTTTTAGGAAGTTGGTCCTTGATAGGTTAGAATTAGAGGAAAAAGACAATACAAGGTATAATAGGGAGACAGACAATGAAAGTATAAGCATAATTTATCAATAGGATTAGGATTGAGAGGGGGACAAATATCTTTGCATTATGCAATTTATAAGTTTCTTGAGCACAAGGCAGAGCAGGAGAGTGGTGGGTGAACTCAATCATATTATATGAAAAATAACAAGATTCAATAAATACTGGTATATTTGGGGAATGTTTGAACATATGATAATTTTACCATATGAATAGGTGGATGCCTTGTTTTCTGATTGCACTGACTCTATTATGTCTGAAAGAAATGTGCTTTTTTTTAATAGAACATATTTAGCAGAATGGAGACTTGAGCACTTAATGTTTTGCTCCGTGCTTGTTTTTTTCTGGTCAGAAAGCTGATAAAATCTCCTGGGGAGACAGTGATAAGTATTTTCAAATTTTTACCCAAGTTCATCAAGGAGTCAGAATTGGCAAAGCAATTTGTGGACATACTGCTTCTGTTTATGGAAAAGGAAACCCAAAGTTCTGGTGGGAGAATCTCCCATATCTCCAGTTACTCTGTTTTCATCCTTTGCTTTTTTAACAAATTATTGATATTGAAATTCTTTTGGTTATATTGTAGGTGTCTGTTTTGAAGCTTTTCTAGTCATTCAAAATATCATACCAATATTAGGACATGGAAGTACCACTAAAATTTTGAGTGCTGTTTCTCCTTTATATATTTCGGCTGAGTTGGATATGCGTTTGAGGATATGTGATCTTCTTGACGCTCTTGCAGCATCTGATGCATCTGTACTCTCGGTGGTAATTCATGCTCTTTTTTCTTTCTTGATCCATGCATATTACTTACTGACATAGATTCCTCATTCTGTGTTTCTTTAATTTTTCTCTGCTATTTTGTTGGGATGTAGGCAAAACTTCTTCGTCAGCTGAATACAACATCTACTTTGGGTTGGCTTGATCATGATGCTATTTTGAATGCTTACAGAATCATCAATACTGATTTCTTCAGAAATGTTCAAGTGGAACATGCATTACTTATTTTATCGCATTGTGTGCATGACATGTCATCAGAAGAAACAACTTTTGTTTGCTGCGCCCAAAGTTCATTGCTATCTTTTGTTGATTTTTCTGCACTCATCCTTTGCCAAGAAGGAAGCAGTGAACAAGAGTTGTCTCTGATGAATAACTCTTATGGTTGTTGGACAAAATCATGCATCCAGCGTATAACAAAGAAATTTCTCTTGAAGCATATGGCAGATGCAATGGATGGGTCACTTACTGCCAAAAAGGTATTTGGTAACTTCAGTTATAAATCATAATACAGGGTTACGTACTGTATGAATTTCTAGTTATATGAAGTTGGGCATATATGTGAATATTTTCAGACTATATCCTATGTTTCCTTCCTTGCCCTTGGTGACAGAACTAGTCTGTCACATATACGCAGGAAAATTGTTGCCATTCCCAGTTCCGAGCATGGCAAGGATGATGGGAACAGTATACTGACATATTACTAAGTTACTGATTGAAAATTTAAATTTAAATTACAAATAAATGATTGTTTAATCCTCTATGTTTATACCCTAGCTTATGTCATTGCAGGGGTGGATGAAGTTGTTAAATCAAATGATTTTGAAGCTTCCGGATGTGTCAAACCTTAAATCACTTGTAGTCCTGTGTGATGAGGATGGTGAAGTAAATTTTTTTGACAGTATAACTGATTCAGTGGTATGTTATTGTTTAACCTAAGGAATTTACGATGTTGTTACTCTTAGTTGCCTCAATGTCATTTGTTTACATCATATATATGCAGCTTTTTATTCCAGACATTTCATTATTGTATGTTTGGCATCATTATTTTCTAATGAAAATAACTTTCTGCTACCTTTCCTTATTGTAATCATAATGTCTCACACTTCCAAACTTAATTGTCATGTTTTTTAGCTATTAGTTCCTTAGTTTTGGTGGTATATTAAATAGCTTGCAGAACCTCTCACATTAGTACATTTGTTGTTGCAGATCCGTAAGAGAGTGAAGGCACTGTCATGGTTTAGGAACGTTATCAGTATGAACAAATTATCAGAGGTAGTAAATTTATCCTTTCAACTGGTGGTATTTTTTCTAGTTACTGAAATTTAATTATTTTATTGTTTACTTCCAGTTCCTCACTGAAAAAGTGTTCATGCGACTCTTCTTCAACATGTTATTTGATGAGAAAGATGGAAAGGCAGAACATTTGAAAAATGCATGTATTGAGACCATTGCTTCTGTAGCTGGTCAGATGGGATGGAAGTCATACTATGCATTATTGATCAGATGTTTTCGGGGAATGTCCAGTAGTCCAGACAAGCAGAAACTCTTTATACGACTGATTTGCTCTATTTTGGATAAATTTCACTTTTCAGAACTTTCTTACACTAAAGAACCCAAGGAATCTTCGGGTGGTGTTTCTGACATAGGCAATGTTGGTACTTCTGATGTGAACACAGAGATACAGACATGCCTCTATAAAGTCGTGCTTCCGAAGATACAAAAACTGCTGGATTCTGATTCAGAAAGGGTAAATGTAAATATCTGTCTTGCTGCACTGAAACTACTTAAGTTACTTCCAGGAGATGTGATGGACTTGTATCTTCCAACCATTGTTCACCGAATTTCAAACTTCTTAAAGAGTCATCTAGAAAGCATTCGAGATGAAGCTAGGTCTGCATTGGCTACTTGTTTAAAAGAACTTGGATTGGAATACTTGCAATTCATTGTCAAGGTTTTGCAATCTACCTTAAAGCGAGGATATGAACTTCATGTCTTAGGATACACACTTAATTTTATTTTGTCCAAGTGTCTTTCAAGTCCAGTCAGTGGAAAGATAGATTATTGTTTGGAGGATCTCCTTTCTGTGATAGAGAATGACATTCTTGGAGATGTTGCTGAGCAAAAGGAAGTGGAAAAGATAGCTGCTAAAATGAAAGAGACAAGGAGGAAAAAGTCATTTGAAAGCTTGAAATTGGTGGCCCAAAACATAACATTCAAAAGCTATGCACTGAAGCTCCTTTCACCAGTGACCGCTCATTTGCAGAAGCACATCACACCAAATGTAAAAGGAAAATTGGAAAATATGTTGCATCATATAGCTGCTGGTATTGAAAGCAATCCATCTGTAGATCAGACTGATCTATTTATCTTTATTTATGGCATTATTGAAGATGGCTTAAAAGATGAAATTGGTTGGCATGAGAATAAATTGATGAAGTTGGAAGATAAAGATAGCCATCATAATGCTAAAAAAATTTCTACAGGTCGTGCAGTTGCTAGTGGCTTATTGTGTTCACACCTTATTATAGTGTTTGGTCTCAGAATATTGCATAAACGAATGAAGGGTATGAAACAGGATGTAAAAGATGAAAATACTTTATCCTTATTAGATCCTTTTGTCAAGCTATTAAGTGATGGCTTGTGCTCTAAGTATGAGGATATCTTGTCTGCTTCCATTGGATGCCTTACTGTACTGGTAAAGTTGCCTTTACCATCCCTTCAATTACATGCTGAGAGAATAAAGGCTGCTCTATTGGATATTGCCCAGAGTTCAGTGAACTCTAGTAGTCCTTTAATGCAGTCATGTTTGACATTGCTGACTGTGCTTTTGAGGAACACCGAAATTTCTCTTACCTCAGACCAACTACATCTACTAATTCAACTTCCTATATTTCTTGATCTTGAAAGGAATCCATCTTTGGTGGCCCTATCACTTCTAAAGGGTATTGTCAGCCGCAAGCTGGTTGTACCTGAGATATATGATCTTGTTACTAGGGTTGCTGAATTGATGGTGACAAGTCAAATGGAATCAATTCGCAAGAAATGCAGTAAAATTTTGTTGCAATTTTTGCTTGATTATCGACTTTCGGAAAAGCGTCTGCAACAGCATCTGGATTTCCTTCTCTCAAATCTGAGGCAAGTGTTTCAGCATAATAGTATGTTTCTTCATTATTTATATTTTATAATATAGATTTTTTTGGTCTTTTTTAAATATTGGTTTTGGGCTTAGGGGTATTTTAATCCTTACAGGTATGAATATTCAACTGGAAGGGAATCTGTTCTTGAAATGATTCATGCTATTATTGTCAAATTTCCAAGAAGTGTTTTGGATGAGCAATCACAGACATTATTTGTCCATTTGGTAGCTTGCTTGGCCAATGATAATGATAATATTGTTCGTTCTATGAGTGGGGCTGCTATAAAGAAGCTTATCGGTTCTGTTAGTCCCAATTCACTTAATTCCGTTCTTGAGTATGCTCTTTCTTGGTATTTGGGTGGCAAGCAGCAACTATGGGGTGCTGCTGCGCAGGTAATGTTCTCTAAAATGTCTTGTTAATAATTGAATAGAAAGCATCAACTTGAATGTTATATCATCTCAGTATTTTTATTTTGGGTCTGGTTGTAATATGTAATCATCTAAGTAGATCATGTGTATTTGGGATCTTTTGTGGAAAATTAAAATTGTATAGTGTAATTACACTCTGGGTTTAGGAGGCTTTTACTGTAGTTAAATTTGTTTTTAGCCCTAGGGTTTTATGGTAATTTTTGTAGCCCTAGGTCACTAGGTGTCTTGGATGCCCAAGCAGTTTGAACTGTTCTAGACTTATAGCAGCTGGGCAAAGGAAGGGTGCCACATACAAAAATGCTCCTGAAAAGACAAGTGAAAGGAAGTATTGGGCAAACTGACATTAAGAAAATGACAAAGGAATTTATCTGGGTATTTACTTTATGGGGGCATTCAATCAGTCTAAATTTGACATTCTATTTGGCACTTTAATACAAAACCTGCCGAGGCTAATTTTGATATTTTGGGCTTGTACAAGGTCTTCTTGCCATAAAGGATGGGGTTTTGGAGGGTGAGAAGTCTTAGAAAATGCATTGGCGATCTGCTTGGCTAAAAGCCAGGGATATTCCTATTGTCTTAGAGGCTATGTGGCAAAGGTGGTGGCATCAATCAAAATATGGTGTCCATGTGTGTTTGGTTTACTATAAAACAACGTTTCAAACGTGGATTCAGGCCAACACTACTCTCTGTAGCGTTGGCCCGGATCCACGTTTGAAATGTGGTTTTACAATAAACCAAACATGCGCCATCTGTATGGTGTTGGCTTGGGATGTGGAGAGTCATTCTTAGGTTTGAGATTCTTGTTGTCTGTCTATCAGAGTGGGGAATTGGGTGGTTATGGTTTGTGCTGTCAAATACGAACTAGGATACTGTTAAAGGTTTTATGTTTCTATCAATCTTACTATAGCCTAAGGTATGAAAGCAAAAGTGGCCTCTGTTATTGCTCAAAAGGATGGGTTTGCATGGGATGTTAGATAATTTAGGGCCTTTCCAAGATGTGAAGATGGGGAGAATTATTTAAACTGTCGTTTGAGTTCCGGCCTTGTTAGTGTTTAGCAGTTATTTGGGGTTTTTAAGACGAGAGGAAGTTCAGAGTAGTGTCTTAATCCCTATTTCACTCTAGAGAATCATGCATGTGCATGCACACACAAAACAACTTATAGATAATTACAAACTGACCTCAATACACCAAGTAATGGCTCTTGTGAAGATATCATCTATTTCATCATCAAATCACCATGCTAAACGTACTGATTGATTAAATCTCTAGCAAAGTGACAAATTACAATCCAACAAGGAAGCACAGACACTTCAGATACTAGTTGTATTTTGCAGTTTTTTCTACTTCAATGTTTTTACCTTTTATACCAATACAAATTGGAATACCCAGGGTAGTCAATAGCGCGCTATAGCGCCGGTGTAGCGGTGCGGAGCGCCCCCCTGCCGCTATACAAAACCCCATAGTTTCCCGCTACGCTATAGTGGTTATAGCGGCCGCTATAGCGGTATTGTTTGGGACTCTGGTTATAGCGGGGGTCGGCCACTACGTGCCGCTATCCGCGATTGATAACTTCGGGAATACCACAATAATTAGATAAAGAGGAGTGCTAGCAACACACTCTTTTGAACACTCTCTCAAACACACTCCATGTGATTGGTTAAAATTCACATGAGTCCCACCAAATTCGTGGGTCCCACTCCCAAGTGGTGGGACCCATGTGGATTTTAACCAATCACATGGAGAGTGTTAGAGAGTGTTTAAAAGAGTGTGTTCCTAGCATTTCTCTTAGATAAATGATAACATTTTATTATGTCTGCAATAATTCATGCTAACTTTAAATATTTATTCTCTTTTTGAATTTAGAATTTGTGCTTTTAAATTTTATTAAAGAGAAGGAAAAAAATTACAGAAGAGGTGGGCAAAGATATCTTCGATCGGTAGAGGCACAAAAAAGGAGTAGTTGAAATTAAACACAGCCATGACATGAGCAGACAAGCCCTGGTAGTACCTCATCAATTTTGTTGGACAGACTCCCTGAAAGTCTCCATAGGTGGAGCTGCTAGTACCAGCAGACAATTTTATCCCATAACAAAGACATGAATAGGAAGAAACCTTGGAAATACAAGCATTTTTTCCTGACCAAATACTCCAAAGAACAGGATAGGTGCCACATTGGCATAAACGTTTATCTCCTTACTCCTCCTATTCACAAGTTTGATGGAAAGAAACTGTTCTAAATTTAGATGACACATCCAAGACTAAAAAAAAAATTTCCAAATAACATAATCCAAATGACAGTGGCTGCAGCCCATGGCATTTAATGGGTTGCCATTTACAAACTAGAATCACACATAATGCTCTGTACTGAAGAAGGAGCTTCTCATCAGTATTAATCTTGTTGAGAAGTGGTGTCCAAACGAAAGATTTGACCTTAGAATTTAGGTAGCTTTTGTTTCCCATAGGGGTTTGTTAGAGAGGAGTCTTTTGTAAGAAACCGAATCAATTGCTGATTTATTTCACTGAATTTAAAAAGAATACACTGCCACTATCAGGAATTCGAGAGCCTGATCCCTCCTACCCAGTCCAGAACTATTTCCTCCCTTCTCCTATTTCCCTTTGTCTATTTATTTACAAGTAACAGCCTTCAGTTAGTCATAACTGATAACAGAATCAGTTATTACAGCTGACATAACTACCTAACTTCTAACAAAATTAGTTATCACTTCCCTTTTCTAACATACACATTCTTAACTGGGGGCCTTTTTCTAACAATACTCCCCCCCAAAAGTTTCACCTTGTCCTCAAGGTGAAATTGAGGAAATTGTGCGTGGATAACATCAAATGGTTCCCATGTTGCTTCAAAGGCAGGGAGATCCTTCCATTGAATCAGGACTTCAACATTGCTTGAATGGTTGTTGCGGGCTGCCAAGACTCCAACAGGTTCAACTTGTAATTCATAATCTTCTGATAACATAGGAGGTAGAGGTTGAGGTGTGATATTAGGGCCAATAGCTTTCTTGAGAAGAGATACATGGAAAACTGGATGTACGCGACTCTCTTCAGGCAACTGCAGCTGATAAGCAACCTGTCCCACCCTTTTAACCACCTGATAAGGCCCATAGAATCGAGGACTTAATTTCTCATTTATCTTCTTTGCAAGGGACCTCAACCTATATGGTTGTAACTTGAGATAAACCCAATCTCCTTCTTCAAAATGGATGTCCTGTCTATGTTTATCAGCATATTTCCTCATCTGGTCTTGTGCCTTTACAAGATTAGCTTTTAAATCATGTAACATAACATCCCTTTCCTCTGTTAACCTGTTCACCTCTTCTACTGTTGAAGGTATAGTGGTACCTTTTAGAAGGAGTGGTGGGTCACGTCCATAGAGAGCCTTGAATGGTGTGAGTTTGGTGGAGCTATTGTAATTGGTGTTGAACCAAAATTCGGCCCAACTTAACCATTTAGGCCACTGCTTAGGCTTGCTCCCTGTTAAGCATCTTAAGTATGTCTCCAAACACTTATTCACAATCTCAGTTTGTCCATCAGACTGGGGGTGATAAGCTGAACTGAATTTAAGTTTAGTACCTGCCAATCTGAATAACTCAGTCCAGAAATTGCTAAGGAAGATCTTGTCTCTATCTGAAACAATGGTAGATGGAAATCCATGCAACCTGACTACTTCTTTAAGGAAAATTTCCGCTACGTCATGAGCAGTATAAGGATGGCATAAGGGTAGAAAATGGGCATACTTCGTCAGTCTGTCAACTACACTAGTATGCTATCCTTACCTTGAGCCTTGGGAAGTCCCTCAATAAAATCCATAGAGACTGTTAGAATTAGTCACATGTTATTTTTAATTAGTAACGGTTAAATAATAATTAGCTGTCAATCCCTAATTAGTTGCTAATTAGGATTAGATTTAGCAATCATGTTCTTATGTATTTATTGCATACATATTATAAATATAACATGTGTGGTCTGAGTAAGACACACAGAAACACATAGAAATTTCAAACTCAACATGGTATCAGAGCCTATCCTAGATGATCCGTTGTCATTGGGCCGCCACCTGTATAGTTGTCCACGCTCCAGATGTCCAATCCTGGGCGTGAGGGGGTGTGTTAGAGTCCCACATTGCCTAGAGATCAGGCCAAATTGTGGTATACAAGCCTTGGGCAGTACTCACCTTACAAGCTAGCTTTTGGGGTTGAGTTAGGCCCAGGTCCAAAAATCTAAGATGGTATCAGAGCCCAAAATCTAAGATGGTATCAGAGCGGTACCATCCACCATGATCTGTGCCATCGCTTTTCCGTTGCCTAGTTCCAGGTACCATCCACCATGACCTGTGCCATCGCTTTTCCGCTGCCTAGTTCCAAGTATGGAATGGAACTTTGTTCAGGTTTAAACCCTTTTCAGCCGTTGACCCCATTGTCCAGTTGCTGCTAGTGCCGTTAGTCGCTCCCCTTCGCTGTGCAGTCTTTTCCAGCGCATTTTTCGACATTTTCCAGACGTTTCTATGCTATCTTCAGCCGTTGCCGCCGTCTACTGCCACTGGAGACGGCAACACACGCGTCCTAGCTTTTGCCGACGCATTTTTCTGTTGCCAGCCGCCGTCTGCCACGCGTTGCGACGCGTCCGGCCACCTTTCTGGCCGATCTCACCACCGTCGGACTCTCCCTTCCGTCTTCTATCCCGATCTGGGCATCGTTTGTCTTGTTCATGTCCGGTACTTGGGTCCTTTCTATTTTGGATGCATTTTCTCTCCCATTTGCAGTTACCCATGATTTTTCAAAACCTAGAAATGTATCTCGAGGCTACCCTGAGCAATCTTCCTGACCCGTGGCTTTCCCAGTGCAATCTTCCTGACCCGTGGCTTTCCCAGTGCAATCTACCTGGCCCCACGGCTTCCTAGTGCAATTTACCTGGCTCTACGGCTTTCCAGTGTACTCAACCTGGGCCCGCGATTTATTATCTTCACTTTTGCTAACATGGGTATATTTGCAACAAGCTTAAAGCTTAGTAAGCTTTAGCTTGAGGGGGAGTGTTAGAATTAGTCACATGTTATTTTTAATTAGTAACGGTTAAATAATAATTAGCTGTCAATCCCTAATTAGTTGCTAATTAGGATTAGATTTAGCAATCATGTTCTTATGTATTTATTGCATACATATTATAAATATAACATGTGTGGTCTGAGTAAGACACACAGAAACACACAGAAATTTCAAACTCAATAGAGACATCTGACCAAACTTGTGTGGGAATTGGTAGAGGTTGCAAGAGACCTGCAGGTGTTAAAGTTTGGTACTTATTCTGCTGGCAAACTGCACAAGCTGACACATTGCTGAATATCCTTTCTCATCCCTTCCCAAAATACAAAAGCTGAGATTCTTTTATATGTTCTGAAAAAACCTGAATGACCTCCCATTGCTGAGTTATGAAATTCAGATAATAACAGAGGAATTCGCGGAGAACCCATTGGCAAAACCAACTTCCCTTGATACAACAACTTGCCATTTTGTATAGAGAACCCAGGATGAGCATTAGGGTCCTGTAGGAGATCTTGGGTAATCATCTTTAGCTTAGGGTCAGAATGTACCTCGTCAACCCACTCTTCCAAATCTTGAAATTGAACAGCAGAGATGGCTGCATAAGTCATTTTTCTGGATAATGCATCGGCTACCCCATTTTCACTTCCGGGTTTATATTTGATCTCAAAGTCAAACCCAATCAATTTAGAAGTCCATTTAAACTGCTCATCATTCAGCAAACGTTGATCAGTTAAAAATGAGGCTCCTCTGATATGTTTGAATAATAAAGTGCCTTCCCAGCAAATAATGTCTCCATTTCTGTACTGCCATGACAATTGCCATCAATTCCCTTTCATAGACTGACTTCATTTGCGCTCTATCTGACAATTTCTGACTAAGGAAAGCTACTGGTCTCCCCTCTTGCAGTAAAACAGCCCCAATCCTTTACTAGATGCATCTATCTCTATAAGAAAAGTTTTTGAAAAATCTGGTACTGTGAGAATTGGTAGTTCCGCCATAGTTGTCCTTAATGTGTCAAAAGCTTCTTGAGCCTCCCCACTCCAAAGAAAATTATCTTTCTTCAACAATTGTGTCAGAGGTTTGGCAATGCTGCCATAATTCTTCACAAACCTTCTATAATACCCAGTGAGTCCTAGAAAACCCCGTAGTGCCTTGACATCCTTAGGAGTTGGCCAAGACAGCATGACCTCAAGCTTTTTAGGATCTGCTGCCACCCCTCTAGCTGAGATAATATGGCCCAAATATTCTATCTGACTCTGGCCAAAACTGCACTTCTTTCTGTTAACAAACAATTGGTGATCCTCCAATATTTGCAAAACTGTTCGAAGGTGGTGTTTATGGTCCTTTTCTCCTTTGCTGTAAATCAATATGTCATAAAAAATACTAATACAAATTTTCTCAAGAAGGGCCGTAGCACCTCATTCATTAATGATTGGAAGGTTGAAGGGGCATTAGTTAACCCAAAGGGCATGACCACGAACTCATAGTGCCCCTCATGTGTCCGGAAAGCAGTTTTAGGGATGTCCCCTTCTTTCATTCTGATCTGATGGTAACCGGATTTAAGATCCAACTTGGAAAAAATGGTGGCTCCACCTAGCTCATCCAGTAGCTCATCAATGACAGGGATTGGGAATTTATCCCGGACTGTAATCTTGTTTAAGGCCCTATAATCAACACAAAACCGCCATCCTCCATCTTTTTTTTTAACAAGGATAATTGGGCTAGCATAGGGACTCACGCTGGGTCTTATAACACCTGAAACCAACATATCATTCACTAATTTTTCTATCTCATTTTTTTGATAATGAGGATACCTGTATGGCCGTAAATTAGGAATGTCAGCCCCCTCCTTCAGTATTATAGCATGATCCTGCCTCCTGGATGGTGGCAGACCTTGAGGTTCCTTGAATACCTCCTTGAAATCCTCCACAACCTGCTGTATTTCATGTGCAGTGGTGTTTTCTTCAGCAGAGTCCTTAAGTATCTCCTTACATTCCAAGAAAAAACCTTGACCTTCATCTCGTAGAGCCTTAACTATTGCTCGAAAAGAAGCTTCAGTTCTGGACAGCATTGATTCCCCTTTCAACACCATGGTTTCTGTACTAGTAGGCAATTTCGAGGTGAGATCCTTGAAGTTGGCTGCGATATCCCCCAACTCGGCTAACCATTCCATGCCCAAAACCACGTCCACACCTCCTAAATCAAATATGAAGAAATCCTGCTGAATTTTCAATTTCTGAATTTGAAGTATCAGCTGTTGACACATCCCCTTGCACTTAATTTTTCTTCCATCTCCAACCTCGACTGTGTACGCTGCTGTTTCAGTCACATGGAGTTGTTTGTCTCTCACCAGAGTAGAAGATATAAAATTGTGGGATGCTCCACAATCCACTAACACTGTCACCCTTTTTCCGTATATTTCACCCCACATCTTGAGGGATTTCTTGGAAGTTAGTCTTGTAATGCTGTACATGGATAGTTGTAATACCTTATGCTCTAGCTCCTCCCCATCTTGTTCGCCATTACTTTCTTCTTCTTCCTCAATGCACTCTTCCTCCAAGATTAATACCTGTAACTGCTTATTTTTGCACGTGTCCGGGTCCAAATTTCTCATCACACCTAAAGCACAATCCCTTCCTTGACTTTCCTTGGAATTCAGCATCTGTCAGTTTCTTGAACCCTTTACCTCTGAATGGTCCAGTCGTTTTTACACTGTTGGATTCTGCTGTGGATATGGCTCCCACGTTGTTTGCTTGAGTCTGGTTTCTGGTTCCAGTTTCCCACGTTACTGTTCTTGATGAAGGATAGTTTCTTGATGCACTACCTCCCCTGCTATTCCACGAACTCCCATTGTTTAGCACCCTATTCTTCTCGTCAATCTTCTGGGCATAGTCCATCATTTCAGGTAAAGAGCCCAATTGATGTAACTTTAATTCTGCTCGCACCGCTTCTTTCAATCCATTCAAGAAGATCCCCTTCAAATATTCTGGGTCGGTCCCTTTGAGAGGACCCGCATATAACTCAAATTTCTCCCTATATTCTTCCACCGACGTCGTTTGCTTGAGACTCAACAGTAATTCGTACGGATTCTGCGTCATTGAGGGCTGGAATCTCCTTATAACAGCAGTTCGAAAATCTTCCCACGTTCGATTTACGGTGCAAAATTCCCACCATTGGAACCATGTCAACGCTCTCCCTTCCATTGCTACCATCACCACCTGCAATCTTTCTTGTTCCAAGACTCCTTTCAAATTGAAGTACCTCTCTACAAGATTCACCCATCCATACGCATCATCTCCCGAGAAGAGCGGGATCTCCAATTTCCTCCACCGTTCCTCCGCTGCCCCATTCCTGGTTCCGTTTTGCCCTCCAAGATTTCCAAGATTTCCTTCCACGCTGTTTCCACTGTCCCCAAATGAGTTCCCTCCTTGCTGTATCTTTTGATTAATATTCTGCAACATCTCCCAAGATATTCTCGAAGCCCCTCTCCAAAGTGCAGAACCTGTCCTCGAAACTCCCCTCCATATTGTTGAATCTGACCTCCAGATTATCTATTCTTGCATCGAACCCCTTTTCCAGGTTATCTAATCTGGCCTCCATTCTTGTGTGCACCATGAACAAACTCCCATAGTCGAGAGCTTTGATACCAGTTGTAAGAAACCGAATCAATTGCTGATTTATTTCACTGAATTTGAAAAGAATACACTGCTACTATCAGGAATTCGAGAGCCTGATCCCTCCTACCCAGTCCAGAACTATTTCCTCCCTTCTCCTATTTCCTTTTGTCTATTTATTTACAAGTAACAGCCTTCAGTTAGTCATAACTGATAACAGAATCAGTTGTTACAGCTGACATAACTACCTAACTTCTAACAGAATTAGTTATCACTTCCCTTTTTTAACATACACATTCTTAACTGGGGGCCTTTTTCTAACATCTTTATCTGTAGAGGGTAAGTAACTGGAAGAAAGATTTGCTGTAGTAAAAATCAAGAACCAATCTTTTCTTTGTTTCTGATTTAGTTCCAAGTTTTTCATGTCTTTTTTAAAACAAGTTACCCTAGCATAGCACATTGTTTTTTTCCCTCTCTGCTTCATTTATATGGATTTGTGAAGTTGCTGATGCAGGTTTTGGGGCTGCTGATTGAGGTAATAAAGAAAGGATTTCATAAACATATAAACCGTATCTTGCCAGTGACTTATCGCATCTTGCAGTCTGCTATAGATGCAGTCACAAACAGGCAAGTGGGCTATTCAGCTGAATCTATTATTCCCCACTGGAAGGAGGCATATTATTCTCTTGTGATGTTGGAGAAGATGATTCATCAATTCAATGATTTGTGCTTTGCAAAGGATCTTCAGGTAAATCTCTTTGTACTGTCTATTAAATATATATGGATTTAGAGATTGATATGTATAAATGTGTTACCTATGACATGTTAGTCTGTGAAATATATGTAGATGCATATGATTTATGATGCGGTAGATAGGGTGGCCTGCTGAAATGAATAAAGACAGGGTTTTATGCATACAGAGTTTAAGGTTTTCACTGTTTCAGGCTTTGGCTGGGATTTGGGGCACCCAATAACAAATTTCTAAGTTGAACCGCAGCTAATTTTGGCCTTGAATTCAACAAATTCTTTCAGAGCATTACGTCTGGAAATTGTGGCATCATGTTTTATGTGTGGTGGAGAGTATTGCATTAGCATAAAATGTCCAGTTGGTTGTTAACTAATAAAGGCCTTGCAGATTGCTAGTTTGGCTTATTGGAGTCTGTAATTTTAATTTTGGTTTTGGGCAGAAGTTATGACGGAGAGAGGGATGGTTCAAATTTTATGAAACTGCTTTTATAGATTGATATGGCGAGCTATTTGGTAATTAAGTGGAATGGAGGAACATAAAAGGTGTTGGGGAGTGAAGGAAAAATTGAAGGTGCTATCATTCATGTATTGTTAAGCACCAAGTCTTCTAAAATCTATACTGGTTATAGAGTTAATAAAAAAAACCTAGGTTTTGTTTTACATCCCTAACACACTCAAGACACAAGCACTTTTTGGGGTTGAAGCATGGGTAATCATAAATCAATTTTACCCTGTGCAGAAATTTTAATTTTGTTAAGAGTAGAATAGCAAGGGTTTGATGTCATGTCAAATAATAATTATCGTATAAGCTTACACTTTTGGGTGGAAATTCAATAATGGTTTTATGATCTTAACAATGTAGAAACAGAGAACATAAACATAGTCCAACTAGTGGTTCTGCTGTGTTCCATAGCTGCATATTGCAGAGTGCACAGTTTTTCTCTGCCCTTTCTGCAAGCACTGATGCCTGTTTAATTAGAACTTTTCCATTTAACTTCCACCCTTCTGTTTCCACATTTCTTTGAAAGCACACTGGCATGTAATTATTTTTATTACACATTTCAGGATATATGGGAAGTGATATGTGAGATGCTGTTGCACCCACACTCATGGATACGCAACAGATCTGTTCGCCTAATAGCCCTATACTTTGCACAAGTAGCAGATGTTAGCAGAGAAAAACATCAAAGCTCCTTAGGAAGTTATTTCATTATGAGTCCTAGTAGGCTATTTCTAATAGCTACTTCTCTTTGCTGCCAACTGAAAATGCCACTCATGGATGATGCTGACAGCAACCTGATGACCCAGAATATTGTCTTTGCCATTTGTGGTATAATGGGGCAAATTGCATGCATAGATCCCTCTGCATTCTGGTCTACTCTTGAGCAACACGAGAAGGACTGGTTTCTCAAAGCTTTTGACTTGATTGATTCAAGAAAAGGAAGAAGCATGTTCATGTCATCTCTTACCTCTTCTGTATATGAAGACAACACTCAACTGAATGTTGATAACACCCGACATATACTTGTTTCAATATTGCTTAGGAAAATGGGGAAAATTGCTCTTAAAATGGATGCTATTCAGGTTGGTATGCAAACTCTTTGTATATGTATTCTTTAGTCTTGATCAATGTGCTTATGAATAATATTTTTTCTTATTTCTCTTGTTTAACACAGATGGGAATAGTCTTCAACAGTTTTGGAAATATTATGTCACAGATTAGTAAGGATGACTGCCTGCACTATGCACACGTGGTCCTGTTACCTCTGTATAAAGTTTGTGAAGGATTTGCTGGAAAAGTGATAGCTGGTTAGTTTTTCCTAACTAGGAAAAGTAGAAATGTAGCCAAGATTTGCTTGTCTCCTCTCACATTTCCTTAATTTCCTGTATGGTAGATAAATTCCAAGTGTGTGATAGGTAGCCATCTTACTGGAGTGGCGTTGCTCAGAATTGACTGTTGAAAATTTTCTATACACTACTCCTATCTGGATCAGGATCCTCTCAAGTTACTAACATGGGAGGTTCATGTTGTGGGACAGAAAGTCAAAAGAGCGAAACTGATGGACCCTACAAAAATAAATGCGGTTCCTACTATAATTGCTTTCGTGTCTTTCTCATAATATGTTCCTCCCACGTTAGTGAATAACATGAGGGGATCCTTATCCATTCACACCTTGTTATTAAAGATTTTCTTTACCATCTATTTTCTCTATTTCTTTTTTTTCTATCCTTAATTTTTTTGTTTTGATGGTGGGCAGGGGGTGACCAGGCATGTCTAAAGTTCTAATATATTGTTAATTGTTACTCGGTTTTATCTTTATGTAGCCCTCCTTGCATGTCATGTTTTTAGTTTTATTACTCCCCTCCCCTTGTTAATACTGTATTACAGCTTTCTGAACATTGTTATTCTTTTCCAGATAATATCAAGAAGTTGGCAGAAGACACCTGTGGAAAAATAGAGAATATTTTGGGTACTCAGAACTTTGTGGAAGTTTATAACGTTATCAGGAAGAACCTTAAGTTGAAAAGAAATAAGAGGAAACAGGAGGAAAAGCTCATGGCTGTTATCAATCCGGTGCGAAATGTCAAAAGGAAATTGAGAATTACTGCCAAAAATCGCGCTAACAAAAAGAGAAAGATTATGACTATAAAAATTGGTAGATGGATGCGTTGATTGAAGGAAGGAGAAGGGTCCATACGTGTGCATCCAGTTTGGCGCTATTAGTGCTCCTGTGTCAAGGTTTTCGTACCAAGATACTCTCTCAATGTTGTGTGCAAAATAATTAAAATGTGAGTGATGCCGTCATATAAAAGGTTTCACTGTCACCTGCTTTTTTGAAGAAAAATTGTGGGTTTGGAGAGATCTTGATTGAATTGGCTGGCATATAGATGCCTCAGGAGGCAGGGGACAAGTTTGGAATTTTCTTGATAAATTTGGAGTATCACTTCCATGACAGGTGGTAACCAACTTATTTTGGAAAAGGAAGTGAAGTCCATTTACAGTTATTATAGCAGTTATGGATCAGCCTGCCGTGTTTGTACTTCCACTCCAATCCAATTCTGAAGTATGAATGATTATTGGAGTTATATCTGAAGATTGTCGGGTAAATCCATGTTTTTGTTGTACATACTTAAGGATTATAAAAAATACATTAAAGTATAGCATTGGGGAGAATATTCTTTGGGATTTTATGTTCGTTTCTACCTTGTTTTGCTGTCTACCACTGACCAAGGAAGAACGGACACTTCAAGTCAAGAAAGTAGATGTTGAGTTCAATAAGTCTTGTTGTATTTTGCAATTTTTCTGCGGCATTTTTTTTTTTTTTGGTTCTGAACATTAATGCCAATGCAATTCAGAATATGACAATAATCTTGACCAAGGTTGTCAAACTCGAGAGTCTAGATAGACTCGTGGAGCTCATGTAGACTCGATTCGTAGACTCGTAAGAGTATACCAAATTTTAAAAAAATTAAAAATTATACTATAAATAGTGACACTAGCATGTACAGGAGAAAAATACCACTAAATTTCAATGATATCAGAAGCTTAACAGAAAAATGGGTAGCAAAAAAACCAATATGAGCATGTGGGAGGAAAATGAAGTAATACCAGAAGCTTGACAGCAAGCAAATAATAGAAGAGCAAACGAAAAGAGAGAAAAAGAATCTAATAGCTAACAAATATTTGTGCAAGCAAGTCACGAAGTCAGTGAAGATGAGAAATGCAAGGCAAGGCAAGGAACAGACCAGCAGAGACTTTGAGAGGTACGTTGTCGTTAATGGAGCTTTGCATGCCATCGGAAATGGAGCTCATCACATCGTCGGGAATGGAGCTATGCGAGAAAGGCAAGAAACAAAGTTTGGGAAGCTCGTCGCCGGGAATGGATCTTTGTGTGTCACCGGAAATGGAGCTCTGCATGTCATCGAAAAAATGAAGCTTTACACGTTCTCGGAATGAAGAGAGAGAGGGAAGCGATTTTGAGGGCTTGAGAAATCACCAAATCGAGTTTCCCTGAAGGGTCAAAAGCTATAAAGCACGGAAACGGGAAGAAACACATATTTTTGGGCTAACTTACGTGCGTTTTGGTGCTCTGTTTGTGACTCACTAACTCGGTCATTGACTTGCGATTTTGACTGAGTTTGACCGAGTCAATGCGAGTCTACCCGAGTTTGATGAAAAACGAGTCTACAAGCGAGTCAACCCGTTTTCACGTTCTGGAATCGTAAACTTGGACGAGTTTACAAGTCAACTCGCGAGTTTGAGAACCATGATCTTAACCTATATTATATTAAATCTGTTTAACTCTATGTCATATGTCACTTTGTGGTTAATTTTTTTCCCTCCACAATATTCGCACTAGTAATTTTCATGAGAAACACGATTTTAAAATAGGCGTGTTAACTGGTTCCACAACATGACACTTTTGTTTGTGTATGACTTTTTAAAATGAGTGCAGTAACCACCTTTTATCACCATGTATTGGACACCAGAAACATTGCTATTACCACCCCCAATTTTTTTTTTGAAAAATTATTAAACCAAAAGTACCCCTTTGATTTATTGTTGTCCCGTTTCATCCCCTTTTCACTATCTATCTTCTATTATAATAAATTAAAGCTGAGTCACGCAACTTAACACTGCCACATCACATTCAAATTTGCCACTTCAACCATGTTAGAAAAGCTAGGGTTTGTGAATTGGAAGAAAGGGAAAAAGAGAGAGACAATTCGAGAGAGAAATTTAGATGTAGAATCTGTGTTTTTCATATATGAAATGAATGAGTATAATGAAGGTATTTATATACCTTTATGCTACAGCTAAGATGCTTCAGTTGGATGCAACTGCATCTAACTGAATGTAACAGATCACATGTTCAGTTAACTGCTTACAACAAAGCACATGTGCAGTAACTACAACTATTACAACAGAATGCACACAAGGCTATTAATCTAACAGTAGAGGATAGTTAATAGTAGAGAAGAACTAACAGTAGAGAACTGTACTCTAACATTCCCCCCTCAAACTTAGGGTGGGGACAAAGTAGCTTTGTCAAAGACCCTAAGTTTGTCCCTTAGAGTATGAAATCGCACTGGAGATAGAACCTTGGTAAGGATGTCTGCAAATTGAAGATCAGCTGGAACATGTGAAACAACCAAGCTTTTGTTGAGAACCTTTTCACGAACAAAGAAGATATCCGATTCCATATGCTTTGTGAGGGCATGAAGAACTAGATTATGTGATAGAGAAATAATGCTGAGATTGTCACAATACAGTGTGGGAGTTTTGAAGGGAACTTTGAGTTCTTTGAGGAGTGATTCAAGCCAGAGGATTTCTGCTGATGTAGCTACCAGGCTTCTATATTCAGCTTCAGTGCTGGATCTGGCCACTAGGGATTGCTTTTTAGACCACCAGGAAACAAGGTTGGGTCCCAAAAAGATGCAGGAGCCAGAAAGTGGACCTTCTATCATCTCTGTCAGAGGCCCAATCTGCATCTGAAAATGCAGTGATAGTGAAAGGAGTAGAGACAGTTGGCTGTAGGAGAAGACCATGATGAAGGGTTCCCTTTAGATACCGAAGAATCCTTTTAATTGCCTTCCAATGTTCCTCCAATGGTTGAGACATGAACTGACACACCTTATTTACAGAGAAGCATATTTCTGGTCTTGTAATTGTATCATACTGTAAAGCACCCACAACAGATCTATAGAGAGAAGCATCTGTTACATAGTCAGCACCAAACTTTGATAATTTGAGATTAGCAACCATTGGAGTAGAAATTCCTTTACCATCAAGCATGTTGGCCTTGATTAGAAGATCCTTGATATACTTGGATTGAGATGGAGAAGAGAGCCATTAGATAAGTGTTGCACCTCAATACCAAGAAAGTATTCAAGAGTTCCAAGGTCTTTCAAGGCAAATTCTGAATTTAAGGACCTGATAAGTTGCTGAATGTAGGATGAGGAATTCCAGTGATGATTATATCATCAACATAGACCAGCAAGTAGACATATCAAGTAGAGGTGTGAAAAGTGAACAAAGAAGGATCACATTTACAAGAGGTGAAGACCAATTTAAGTAGTGCAGAGGTAAATCTTTCAAACCAGGCTCTTGGGGCCTGTTTGAGACCATAGATAGCCTTATGAAGCCTGCAAACAAGAGAGCTGTTAGAGCATTCAAAACTAGGGGTTGAGTCATATATACCTCCTCTTCCAAAATGCCATTAAGGAAGGCATTGTTGACATCAATTTGTTGAAGAGACCAGCCTTTAGAAATAACAAGAGTGAGGATTGTCTGAACAGTAACAGGTTTGACCACTGGAGAAAGGTCTCTGTGTAGTCAAAGCCAGGTTGTTGATGGAATCCCTTGGCTACTAACCTGGCTTTGTATTTATTAATGGAGCCATATGAATTCTCCTTTACCCGAAAAACCAATTTACAGCCAATAGCTTGACGATGAGGAGGAAGAGAGACTAAGGACTAGGTGCCATTTGAAATTAGTGCATCATATTCAGCCGTCATGGATGCAAACCACTTAGGATCCTGTAATTCCTGCTTGTGGAAAGTAGGTTCCAGATGAGTGAGAAGCAAGGTGGGATTGAGTCTCGGTTTGATAATTCCTGCCTTAGCTCTAGTGATCATAGGATGAGTGTTGTTTGGGTTAATAGGAGGAGGAGAAACTGTTTGGGAGGCTGATGTAGTGGCTGGAACAAAAGTAGTAGGTTGGACAGAGGCTGCAGGTGAAGCAACTGTTGCAGGTGTAGAGTGAGAGGGAGGCTGGTCAGGGGATAAAGCTTGCTGGACAGGTGATAATATGGGCTGTGTAGAACATTGTGGAGCTGAAATAGAGGTTGGAGGCGAAGTAATAGGAGTTGAGGGTGTATTTAGAGGTGGAGGAGATGAACCTGGTATAGTGTTGGGTAGAGATGCCTTGGATAAAACTGGAATTGTGGAAGAAGGAAGAAAAACAATAGATTTTGGTGAGGCAGAAGAGGAACTAGGGAACAACTCTGTATAGGGAAAACACTGTTCATTTAAAATGACATCTTTGGAAATGTAAATTTTTCCATCAACGAAAAGGCACTTGTATCCTTTGTGACAGCTGGAGTACCCCAGAAAAACACATTCCTTAGAATGATATGACATTTTTGCTGAATTGTAGGCTCTTAGAAAGGGAAAACAGGCACATCCAAACACTTTGAGGAACTTATAGTCAGGTAATTGATCAAACAACAATTGAAAGGGTGACAATGATTGCAATCCTGCAGTGGGAAGCCTATTAATGAGATATGTAGCAGTGAGAAATGCAAAGTCCCAGAACTGGAAAGGTATTTTAGCTTGGGCTAAGAGTGTGAGACCTGTTTCAACTATATGTCTATGTTTTCTTTCTACTAAACCATTCTGATGATGAGTGTGTGGGCAGGTTATACGGTGAACTATGCCCAGATCTTTGAAAAATTTGGACATTGGTATGAATTCGCCTCCCTAGTCAGTTTGTACAGATTTTAGCTTAGTGTTCAATTGTAACTCAGCCATAGACTTAAAGTGAACAAAGTGTTGGAGTGCCTCAGATTTTTGTTTTAAAGAAATTATCCAAGTGTATTTAGAGAATGCATCAACACATGTATGAAAGTAACGATGACCTTGAGAAGAAGAAACGAGGGAAGGTCCCCATAGGTCACTAAAAACAAGTTCAAGAGGGGATGAATATACAACAGTTGAATGATGTGAGGGAAGCCTGTGAGCTTTCCCCAAACAACAAGATGAACATAAATCAAAGCAAGTTTTATTAGGCAAGGCAATTTTACAAGAGTGAAGGGCAGTTTTAAGGGCCTCATGATGAGGATGCCCAAGCCTACAGTGCCAAGTATGATATAAGGAAGAAACATTGGAACTAGTAGAAGTATTTACAGATTCATTTTTATTTGAACAAACAAAAGTATTAACAGAAGGTACATTAGACTGTTTCAGTGAGGAGGAAGGAGCAGTCCCTTGAAGATTCAACATGTTGGAAAAGGAGTAGAGACCATCATTGCCAAGAGTGCCCCGGAGGAGAACCTCAAAAGTATCCTGAGATTTGACAGCACGGAAAGTAGGATGAAACTCAAAATACACAGAATTATCTTTGGCAAATTTACTAACACTAACCGGGTTCTTTGTAATAGAAGGAACAAGTAAGAGGTTTTTAAGTGTGAGAGGTGTGTGAGAATTATAGGGAGAAATAAAGGAAGTAGAGCCAATAGCAGTAATGGGCAAACCTTGATCATTTCCCATATGTATTTGATCTGAACCAGGCAAGGAGATGTCTGTGAATACATCACCATCAACAGTAACGTGGTGAGAGGCGCCAGAATCAAGATACCAGTTATTTGTTGAATGAGGAACATTAGTACCAACAACAAAAGCTTGTGGCCTAACACCTCTGGGTGCTGGTGAAGAATGAGCATACCGCTGAGAAGTAGAAGGCATTGAAGTATTGAGTGGAGGAGGATATCTAGGCTGAGAATATTGTGAGAATCCACCTTGAAACCACTGATCTGGGCGCGAATTGTGAGTTACATCAGAACCATTGTTTCTGTAATAACAGATGCTTGCATCATGTCCCATTTTGTAGCAGATTTGGCATTGCACATTGTAACAGCCTCCTCCACGACTAGGGGTGTTCGCGGATTGGATTGGATTGGTTTTGAAGGAAAAATCATCCAATCCGATCATTTCGGTTTTGCTACTTAGTCATCCAATCGGTTTTGATTTTTCATCAAATCCAATCCAATCCAATCCAATTTTAATCGGTTTGGATTGGATTAGATTTCGGTTTTCATAGAAACAAAAAAAAATATATTATTTAAATTAATTTATAGTAAAATAAAAAACACCCTGCTGCTCCAAAACAAAAAAAACTAGTACTCATGTCAACCTTACAAAGCAAATACATAGATACAAATTATCTAAATGAAATTTATATGCTTTCCAAATATCCAGCAATTACCAAAGCTATAAAATAGCCTAATAGAACAACATGTTGCATCCAAAATACCAATCGGGACAATCCCCAAAGGTGAACAAAATACTACTAAGTCATAAACATGATACAAACTCCAAACACATTAACACAACATCTGAATAACTCAACAAATAATCAAATACAATCTTAAAATGTATTAAAAGATTGGATCGGTTTGGATTGGATTGGATCTCACAGCAGAACCGAAATCCAATCCAATCCAGTCAAAAAGTTCGATTTTTTGAGGTTTGCGGTTAATTTGGTTTGCGGTTTATTTGGATTGCGGTTTTTTGGACCGGTTGCTGCGGTTTTGAATGGATTGGATTGGATCTGAACACCCCTATCCACGACCACCTCGTCCTCTGAATCTGCCAAAACGTCCACCACGGCCACGAAAATTATTACCTCTACCAGAATAGGGCTGAAAATTATTGATATGAGTGTCTTGTTCATGTGTAGGTGCAGTCTCATTGGAAGCGGGTTGTGTAATGGTTTCCGGGGGTTTATCTTGTGTTAAATTCACTGAGATAGGATCATTTAGAACATTATTTTTATTCTTTTCAATTCTGGATTCACGAGCCAGTAGTAAAAATTCTAGCTCATCCATGGGACAAGGTTCAGACAAATTATTAACAACATCAACAACAGAGTCAAACTCCTCAGGTAAGGCTTCAAGAATAATCTCAAACTGGTCTCTATATGGAATGGGATCACCAATGGACAGTAATGAATCAGTGATAGCTCTAATTCTGGCAAAAATTTCTGAAATGCTACGATCACCTTTAGTAATTGACCTTAGTTCCGATCTAAGTTGCCTGGACTTGTTCTTGATTTGCTTGTCGAAGAACTTATGAACTTCTTCCCACACTTGCCATGAGTGTCTGCAGATTACAACTTTAAGTAACAAAGAGTCAGAGATAGTGGATAACAACCAAGTACACAACAGAGAGTCTTGTTGATCCCATTCAGTGTAGTGAGGATTCTCAATCCCTAGATTTTGATTGGATTCATTTAGAAATCGAAGAGGAATAGTAGGATTTGTAAGAAATCTGTGAAGTTTATGGCCGCGAATCACTACTTCAATTTGTTGGCGCCATTGAAGAAATTTTTTCTCATCTAAATTTACTGAAATCTGATGTGAGAAGGTAGTAGGAGAAGATCTCACCCGCGATTTTCTCTTCATGGATCCACTGGGACCTGATTCTTTTGGAGTTACACTAATTCCATCATCTCCATCACTGTGCGAGTCTGAATCGGAATCTTGAGTTGAGTTATTGATTGGTATAGCGGAAGCCATGGATCTAAGCTCTGATACCATGTTAGAAAAGCTAGGGTTTGTGAATTGGAAGAAAGGGAAAAAGAGAGAGAATTCAGATGTAGAATCTGTGTTTTTCATATATGAAATGAATGAGTACAATGAAGGTATTTATATACCTTTATGCTATAGCTAAGATGCTTTAGTTCGATGCAACTGCAACTAACTGAATGTAACAGATCACATGTTCAGTTAAATGCTTACAACAAAGCATATGTGCAGTAACTACAACTATTACAATAAAATGCGCACAAGGCTATTAATCTAACAGTAGAGGATAGTTAACAGTAGAGAAGAACTAACAGTAGAGGACTATACTCTAACAAACCAATATTTGACACATCAGAAAAACTCTTAGGTGTCGCTTTTATGCTATAAATATCTCATGGAACCTTAAAATGTATCACCCATCTTTCCCTGCTTCTAAACAAGTATATTTTATTTTTATTTACAATTCTTTTCAATTGTTTTTTTTGTGGAGGCACCAAAATAGATTCCTAATCCTAACCCTGTGACCATCAAGTGAGGCTCTCATCCACATCACCATGGTGTTGAAGTCCCTCCTCACCGTGGCTTCCGCTCGACGTCCTCGGCCGCATTGTCATGCTTTGTCCCTCCCACTCCTCGCATGAAGGTGTTTCTTCGCTTCCATCGTGTCGTGTTGTTTTGCTCCATCCTTCCTCCCCTCTGTTTTTTTCTGTGCGAGTGCGACCACCGCCCCAAGGTTGTTTCATCACCGTCCAAAGGCCATGAATCGAATTTCCATAGGTTGTTCATCAAACATGGGTGACCCGTTCGCTTCCTCCCAAACGACGCACGTCCTGACTGTGCGACCACCGGGAGAAGGTGGTGCGACCACAGGGAGAAGGTTGTGCGAAATGTTTGAACATAGTCATGCCTTTTTTCAGGGCCGGCTTAAGGCCCAAGCAAGTAAAGCCCTTGCTTTAGGCCCCCTAGAAAAAAGGCCCCCAAAATTTTTTTTAGTATTAATATACCTCTATTTAAATAATTTTAAAATTATGTTTGAGAATAAAAGTTAATTAAAATATTATGAGTGATTGTTAATTTTTATTGGTACTAAAAATGATATTTAATGAGCTAACAACTTTTTTGAATAAATCATAATTTTATTTAGGAAAAAGAGATTGGTTAGTTAATACTAATAGCTAAAGAAGCCCCAAAGCTTTTTTTTATCTCTATTCTCTTACTAATCAATTCTGATTTCTATCTTCTTCTTTTCTCTCTCCGTGACTTCTCATCTACTGATTCTACTCCTTGGCTCCTTGCTTTCTTCTTGAACATTGCTTCAGTAGTTCAGTTTGACACATTTGTCAGTACCCATTAGTTTATTCTCATCTCTTATGTGTTGTGCATTTGTTGGATCTTAATGGATTGAATTTATTTTCAGAATTAAATATCTTAAAGGAAATTATAGGATTGGAAAATGATAAACCAATTGACATTCTTAATTATATAAAAAGAATATATTCTTTTCCAAATGCATATATAGCTTATAGAATAATGTTAACAATTCCAGTATAAGTTGCTTCAGCTGAAAGGAGTTTTTCAAAGCTAAAGATAATAAAAACTTATTTAAGATCAACAATGTCTCAACAAAGATTAAACAAATTGCCCTTATTATCTATTGAAAAAGAAATGTTAAATGAAATTAATTACGACAATTTAATAGATAATTTTACATCACAAAAAACTCGAAAAATAAATTTAAAATAAAATTATGATACATTTTAACATAAATTGTTTTATTAGTAAATAAAAAGGCTTCATTCTTAAGTTTGCTTTAGGCCTCCCAAACCCTTGAGCCGCCCCTGCCTTTTTTGTGCCTTCTTTTATTTCTTAAAGTTGGATTTGTTTTCTGCCTCAACAGAAAGTGAAGAAGTTTTCCCTAGTTGGATAGGAACAACAGGAAACTAAACCGAGTAGTAAGAAGGCTTAATTATGTATTGGTATTCACTGCTTCCCAAGTCCCGTTTAATTCATACTTTCATGTATCATCCCTTTCTATTACTCATCCATTTTTGCCATTTTTTAACTGTTCTGATATGCAGAAGTTGCTTACTTCCAGATCTGAATTTCATATATATGTCCACAAATAATTTTGATTTTGACAATTTTTTTGGTTTCGAGTGTAAAGTTGAATGGAAGGTGAAATCGATGCATTCATCTTTAGCAACTGCATCTTTTGTTGGGTAGCATATTATTGTGAAGAATATGGCAGAGGTTTGTCCTAAATTACTGCCAATCCTCAACTATTATGTGTGATGAATGTTTTAAATTGAAGAAAAATTGCTGTAATTTTTGCATAATTGATAACTTTACCCAGTCTGAATATGTCTGCGACTATATTCTTGGTAGTGAATTTAATTAATGGATCCAACTCAACAAAAGATGCATTTTTAGAGGTATGACTTTTGTCATGTGATTAATCTTGCTTTCAAAACCATGTGGTCTATGATTGTATAAATTTTGCTTTTTATTTTGGGTCCATTCCAGCCAAGGCTACTGAGAATCCTAAATGCCACTCTTTTTAGTTAGTGGCTCCTATTTGTTTTTGGAGATATTTCTTTTATATTGGAGTTGGTTCCTATACTCATAAAGACCATGTAGCTTTTTATTCCTCATTGGCATATACAGAGATTTGTTAATATGCGTCTGTTTTGTGGTGATAAAAGTTAATCTCGAAGAAAGTCACTTTTAATCACTTTGATTCCAAGATCAATCTGGGGACTAGAATCTGGTCCTCTTATGCGATTTCTTTTTAAAAGTAGGTTTATAGTGTTCAACAAATATTAGATTTCAAATGGAGTTCAATTCAGTGTTTAATTTGGGAGAATTAAACTCGAGATACTAGAAATCACAACAAGGTGAAATAAAGATTGCAGAACTACAAGAATAATAAAACAAGATGAAAGGAAGAAAGATAGAAAGTAAACAACTACAAGAAACATAAATGCAAGATTAAAGCAAAGAAAATTAAACAAAAGAACAGAATGAAAATGTTTGCATCAAATAAAAGTGGATGGAATCACATACTAGCACTCCTTGTAACCTTTTTAGTCGCTGACAGATTGGACGTTTAGGTTTTCAGAGATTTAGTACAAATGATGTTCCAACCCCTATTACATAAAAAGTTCACCTATTTATAGGCTTTCATCCTAACGACTAACTAATGTACATAAGACACATCAGCAATCTTCATGTGTTGGCAGCCTGCATGAATGCCACGTCTTCTACTAACTGGAAACTGTCTTCTCTTTTTTGAACTTTTACAAATGTTCCACTAAAATGTTGACATTTGTCTTGAACAATAGGCCTTTCATCAACTGCTACTAACTGCTTTTCTAGCCTTCAACTTCCTCGAACATGTTCTTCTTCTTCAGAAATATCTTCTAAGTCTTCACATGTTTTTTTTTTCGATCTCTCCATCTTATTGAATCGAATGCTGCTTTCGATTTGTCAATATCTCTTTTCTTCGATTTCATTACTTATCAGAATCGAATATATCTTCTAAATTTCTTCAACACCTAAACTTTTTCTGTTGGTATTTGGCTTACTGAATAGCCCTTTATTTCGAGACTTGACCTTGTTTTAGCATGTGCCGTGTGTTAGATTTTGCTTGGCTGAATCAAAGGTCATTTTTACCACCGTCCACCGTCCACTTAGCCTCATTATGAAGGCTATTTTAATTGGACAATTTAAGAAGCTCATTTATTAACCTTCCTCTCTTTTACTCCTATAAATAGGAGCTTCATTTGGACGTCTCCTTCATCCCTCTTCGTTTTCTTCTATTCTCTTCTTTGGCTAAAAAATAGAAAAGCTTCTTTCTTTGGCTACTGCATTCAACCCAATCTTAAATGATCTCATTTTGGACAAGGTTGACGAAGTAGCCATAGCTATAGGCTTTTTCAATCCATCTTTTTGAAAGTTTTACTTTGGCTCGAATGTTGTAGCCAATCGAAGATTCTTTTACATAGTAAATGAATCTATTTACTCCTTCCCCACGCAGACTTCATTTCCACCCCATGCATTAGGGTCATTCAATCAAGCTAACATAATTCCTTTACCTTGGTGGCTCAATCAAAAAGCTTGTGGAGGTGAAGGAGGAAGAAGAGGCCTGGAAGGCAGGAGTCAAGTACATCGTGCAGTTTAGGATAGTTTTCTCCTTTATATTTACAATACATATGATAGTTTCTTTTTCAATATGTACTTTTTATTTGTATTCAAACTTTTATGTAATTCGAATTTGAAAAGAAAACTATCCTCTTCTCTTCTATCTGCTCGAAACATTATTTTTTCAAATTTATACTGTAATATTCTTTCGATTCCCATTAAGTCTTTTCTTATACTAAATTAACTTAACCAAAAGACTCTTAACCATTCTAGCTAGTTCATTAATGAATTCAAATTTCGAATTTCTTTTCTTTTCTTCGAACTCGAGAATACTGACTTCTTTAATACTTAGTTTATCTTTTAACCTTTTTCAAAAGAAACGTATTCTAATGATCCAACAAATCAAAATTGAACGTTCTAACTTTGCAAAAGACTTAAGACTTAGGAAATTCGAAAGACTCAAAATTCGAATACCAACAACGTCTTAGGCTTGATCGAAAGAGGATCCCAAATGAAATTGGTAAAAGTATGTTATTTCATTTCCCTCAGTCATTAATTGTTGCTTTTATTTTTTTTGTCTTTTTTACTTGCAAAGTAATTTCTAAATTATGGGGCACAGGTTGAAATAGTTTAAAGTCAAAATAGTTAATCAAGCATGTAGTTTTATGTTCCTATACTCATGAAAACCATGTAGTTGTTATTCCTCATTGGCATATGCATAGCTTCATTATTGAGTCTTAGGCTTGATCCAAAGAGGTTGTACTTACCACCAATTTGTGAAAAATGTAAAAGGAGAAAAAAAAGAAATACTTGGAAAAAGGGATGGGAAAATAAGTTTTAATGTATGTTCAACATTTACCAATTTGTAGTTAATTTTCTATTAGAACCACTATCATTATGCTTTCACAGAAAAATAAGATTAAGGAAAGGAAACGACGTAGCTAATCAGATACTTCAAAATGCAACAGAAAGTTGCAAGGTGAGAATTGTAAATGAAGGAAAAGAAGTAAATGAATAGATTAATTATGCCATTACTAATGAAAGTTCCATGTTCCAGAAAAAATATCAACAAAATGGTTGTCTTTCATGTCTTTGTTATAACTTTTAAGCCCCTGTTTGTATAATCACTGTGTATGACCGAATTGCAGCACATGAGATGACTCCATCAATGAATGGTTTTAGATTTTTATGCTTTGAAGTTTCAATACTGTACATGAAATATATTGAATTTTAGGCTTTAAATTTATTAATTGAAATAGACACAAATGACCATACCTTGCTGTCTTTTAAATTTATTAACTTTATCCGTTGGAGTTCAGAGCAAGTCCCTCTTGTATATGAGATTGCAAGAATAATGATAGTTCTCTATTCTATCTCTTATAAGCATTTGAAGGAGATAGTATTAGTATTCATGACATGCTTAAAATTAAGCATATATTCTAATTTCATTGGATATATATTTTAAAAAAATCTTTGTTTTCCTTTCATCTTCATTTAGCAGTTATATATATATTTGTATTAATCAATTAAACCTTGTGTCAACAGAGTAAAGCACAAGTTTGTTTTAAAGGTTTGTAGTTATAGACCTGATAAATTCTTTTGCAACTCTACAACCAAGTATTCAAAAGTGCTTGGCATTAATTTTTGACTTTGTAAATGCTAACACTGGATGAATACATTAATTTATGTTTTAGTATTCACTTAATGCTTGCTGCAAAAATGTTAAGTATTTTTATATGCAGGAAAATATCAAGAATCTAGCGTACCATCTTATGTTGAAATCATAGAGAAGAAAATTTAGCACAAGAGCAATATCTGATCAACACAATAACTGAAAGAGCAACTTTTAGGAAATGAAATACATATGTGGATCTAAAAAGAATAAAAGGTGTACATGTTCCAAACTTCCAATGTCTAACCTAGATTATCAGCAGCCTGATCAAACCACCAGTCTGTACGTAATGTAAGTCATGGTCTATTATCTATTATTGGTATAAAAAAAAAGCTAATGATTTTGCTCCCTACAGGTACACCTACCAAAAAATCTTTCAAAACAAACTGACATGCTCCTCTTTAAACCTTAAAATTATATATTTGTGTTTAATTCTTATTGGTAATGTTAAATATCAAACAGGAATATGGCTGGTGCGAGGATCTTGCATCTTCTACTCCTGTTACGAAGCCACTTTTAGTAGGAAGTAGAAAAGTTCATGGAATGAGCAACCACAACAGTGTCATTCATGAAGGCTTGGTGCAACATTTCTCTTGTGAGGTTGTCACAAGAATTGATTGGCTTAATAAATTCTTGACACAATATTCTGCAAATTCCATGTTAACTACAACATGTCAATAAATTTGTAAGGTGTTTTGATACAATCATTCTAATTGTCCCCAACAATTGTGTAGTTAGGTTTATTTCATAATTTATATAAAAAGGGTGGTGATTGGAACGGCATGATACTTATTTATATTATTTTTAGGCTCACACTATAATGGTATTTAGTGGGTTATTATTTGTTACTACTAATTACTATGATAAATAGTCTTACGAACCAACCTACCTCGAATACAATTTAACTATATTAACAAATAAATCTATACTTAATTCCCTATGATGCAAAAAATTTAAATTTTGTAAATGTGGACAAAAAATTTATGGATAATAATATTGCACCATTCGACAAACCCGTTTATTAAAGGGCATGGTTAAGAAACCCGCTGAATTTACAAAATCACTTTCAATTTATGAACCAATTTAGAGCAAATTCAACATTTATTAATTTTTCTTTCACTCACCTTTGCATTTAAGTGATGGGCCTATTCCTTTATATTTTGTATTTCTCACAATTGGTCAATTGCTGGAGTTGAAAAAAACTCTTGCTTGATTAATTTTCCCTCTTTTTTCTTTAGTATCTTCATTATGCTATTCCCCAAGTATGTTTCCACAAAATGATATAGCAAAATATATCCATTGCATGTGTAATTTGTTAGCATAATGTTACTGGTATATGTAAATATTCATCCTATATATATACAACATCATTTCTAAGTTTATTAATAAAATTTGTCTTTCAATAAAATAGGTAATTTACATATCTCATAAATAAATACCTCAATAAATACTAAAATAATATAAATATATCTAATTATCCTAATTTTTAATTACTTTATGTAATATAAATAATCCAAATATCTCTTAATAAAAAATTTCACAAACTCTTACTGTATACACACTTATGCATGATTAACAATTCACATTTATCAACTCCACAAAAAAAAATTCTCTTAAAAAATTCAAAATAATAACTAATTTTAAATTACAAATTATGATAAGATATAAAATATAAAACATTTTATAATACAAATTTATAACAATTACATGTATACACACTTATGCATGATTAACAATTCACATTTATCAACTCCACAAAAAAAAATTCCCTTAAAAAATTCAAAATAATAACTAATTTTAAATTACAAATTATGATAAGATATAAAATATAAAACATTTTATAATACAAATTTATAACAATTACATCAACAAATACATATTTAAACAAAACATGCCTAAAAAAGCCAATTAAGTTAACTAAAAAACAAACAATATTAATATAAAATATTATGCTCGAAATTCAAATAAATTAATATATATAACGGATACAATTTATATTCACAAAAACACTAATCACAATACTAACACTGTTCAAATCAAACCGCGCAACGTTCGGGTCAAAATCTAGTTCACATTGTTTCTAAAAACATTTTCTTTCCCTCTTTAGCTAATCTTTGTTCATTGTGTGTGTATTGGTAAGTATTATACTACTAATTCCAACTTTTGCTTTACTTTGATCAATATTTCAGGTAAGTTGCTACATTGCAGTAGTGTTTTTTACCAGTTAGATTTACATTGTTTGTAGTTGTGCTTTACCTGTGTTTTCGTCGTTTCTGGAAACCGGATGTCCGTAAATGAACAAACGGGTCCGTGCTTGTATTTTGTGAACACTACAGACAACATTGTCGGTAACACATATACGGACATCATGTATTCGGAAAACTACCGGATAGGCCCGTCTGGGGGTACACGGACAATCATGTCCGGTTTTAAAATTTCCATTTTTTGTTAACTTGTTTCGGATGTGTTTTTTGTAATCTTCCGGACATTCCCTGTCAGGTAACTTACGAACATGTGTGTTCGAGAAATGTCAAAAAACTAAATTTGATGCTTTTCAGTTGACAAATATGTATGTTTATAAAGTTTTAATGTCCGGAATAGGTTTTTTGTTAATTTTTGGGGGTTTTAACCTATAAGGACTATGCAACAATGAAAGAATCATGCTGGAACAACATTGGTGAAGAATTCAACACGATAACTGAATTTGAAAATGATGTAGAGGTAATAATTTTTTTATACATATAGAATTTGGAAATAAATTATAAACTAAATGTTACCTTAACGTAGATGTATGATGTAACAGAGAACCCTATGGAGAATATGACTAATTACTCTGATAAATTTACCACGAATGAGGCAACTTAACTCAATTTATTAGTCCTTGATACATATGTAGTGATTTGTGTTTTGCTAACGATGAACGTGGTTTCACCAAATATTTGGAAATCGAGATGATTTGTTAAAATGGGGCGTGAAACAACAACGACACATGGATTTTTTGTGGTTATTAGGAGGTCAAAAACCGGAGGGAATGGTCAGAAAACAACGCTTAGTATTGGGTTGTGAAAGGAGTGGAAAGTATAAACCATACAGGATTGAGTTGACCCGTAATGTTACAGGTACCAGGAATATCTTACTGACGTTGAAGGATCATAGTAATGATAATGCGACTACCACCAAACAAATTTATATTGCCCAACAAGCCTTTCAGACATCACTGCTAAATATATTTCATATTGTGTTAATTATTGACACCACATACAAAACCAACAAATACAGGTTGTCATTGCTTGAGGTTGTTGGTGTTACTTCTACTGAACTCACTTTTTCAGTGGATTTTGCTTATATGGAGCAAGAAAGATCATATAACTCATGTTAGTGATTCACGTAATGGTTGTATTTCAATTTTATGTTGGTTTATTTGCGCACTAAGTAAGCCCTTAACTCGATAATGAAGGAACAAGTAAACTAACATAACACTAATAAATATTCATACATAATCAAAAAATAGTAATTCATTCATACAAAAACACATAAATAAACAAGGCATCATCTAAGAGGTGGAATCGTCCCAGCCCCTCCTTTTCCGCTGGTAGGTGCGAGTGATCCTTATGCATTGAGACTGTAGGCCTAGCTGCCTCATGCTCAACGCCTCCTGAGTCAGCATCTCACCATCCGTCCCTGCTGTGAATATATCTTTCCTCAATAGTGCCTGAAGTCTCTGCAATTCCCAAAAAAAGAACCTACATCATAACATACATTTAATTAATTCACATGAAATTTAAACTACAATATTAGATATTAGTATGCCACAAAGATATACATGATGAGAACTATAGTCATGGGTCCACTAGAGATATGTTGTGTCCCACCGGGAGTGCCATGTGCCCCGAATGCTGGCGCTCTACAAGACAAAGGATCATGAACTCTATCCTCATGTGGTATAACATATGGATGCGAAACTTGTCGAAACCAGTCCAAATATCTATCAGTGCACTCCCCCGAATAAGTCATAAGAGGTCATCTCCTACTCTCATCCAACAAGCGGTCGTGGTAGTACAGGAAATGTGCATGAACATCAGTAATGGGAGGCATAGACAACTAAACATGTGGTGAAGGGGGGATGCTCTGCATATGCCCATACTGTCGTAGTGCACGGTCTGGCATATGAGGTACAGGTGAACCACCTGATATGATATATCCATAATACCAACAGACATCATGGAACAGATGATATGATCTGTGTGTTATATGGTGTCCATATGATGTCCTCATTTCATATGCGATCTAATTACTAACGTATGGACACTATGTTACCTACTGGACGGTGAGGCCTCAACCTCCTACACATGGGCAAGCCCTCTACATAGTCAGGGCTCCTCTCAATATGCATAATATGTGGAAAGTGCTCCAAGATCAAAGCCTGAAACAAAGGTTAAGTAACAAGATAACTTTATCAGTAAAATGTTTTGACTATGATAACTTAGTAAATATTATTTACACTTTACCTGCAACAGTGTGGTGTAACCAGCTAGCTGAAGAGTCTAATGTAAACTAGCCTCATTTAGCTGCTCATACAAGTAAGCTAGAGCAATTGCACCCCAAGCAATCTGGCCCACAGATGCCAGCACTCTAAACAACTCTAAGTATACCAGTCTGATAGCCGTCACACTCTTATCAGCAAAGATCGTGCAACAAACGGGGTGGAGCATATAGGCTCTTGCAGCGTACTCAAAATGACCCTACTACAGGTGCTCCAAGATCAAATCCTGGAACAAAGGTTAAGTAACAATATAACTGTATCAGTAAAATGTTTTAACTATGACAACTTAATAAATATTATGAGTAAATCGTCAATTTGGTCCCTGAAAGTGTTGCTCACTGTCAAGTTAGTTCCTGAATTGGCAGAAACTAAAAATTAGTCCCTGAATCTGTATATCTTCCATCAAAGCAGTCCCTCTGTTAACAAAAACAAATCTTTTAGGGACTACTTTGATAGTGGTTTGTTAGTTTTAGGGACTTATTTGAATTTACGTACTAAAATTTGAAGGATGAAATACAGTTTCAGGGACTAAATTATACTTCTGTTAATAGAAGGAGTACTTTGACAGATGAAATACAGTTTCAGGGACTAATTTTTAGTTTCTGCCAATTCAGGGACTAACTTGACAGCGAGCAACACTTTCGGGGACCAAATTGACGATTTACTTTAAATATTATTTACACTTTACCTGCAACAATGTTGTGTAACCAGTTAGCTGACGAGTCTGATGTAAACTGGTCTCATTCAGCTGCTCATACAAGTAAGCCAGAGCACCTGCACCCCAAGCAATCTGGCCCACAGACGCCAACACTCTAAAGAACTCTAAGTATACCACTCTGACAGCAGTCACACTCTTATCAACAAAGATCGTACAACCAACGAGGTGGAGCAGATATGCCCATGCAACGTACTCCAAATGACCCTGCTGCAGGTGGTTCTCATAAACGTTTCGGAGCCAACTGAGCCTAACATACGGACCCCTAGTGCCATCAGTCTCTGCACTTGCATCGCTATATGATACTCCAAGTACAGGAACCAACAATTGGTTCGCATCGTTCTTACCCATGGGTGGAAAGAAGAAAAACCTACTAGTTACTGGTATATGCAGCAAACTAGACACATCATCCAGTGTGATGGTCATCTCACCTACTGGTAGATGGAAGCTAGATGTTTTCCAATGCCATCTCTTGGTAAATGCAGACAACAGACTCCTGTCTACAAAAGAGTGGGTAACTTCTACTAATGAAGCCAAGCCATAGTCATCCACAATGTCTCTAATGTAGTCATTCTCTGGCTTCTTCAACTTCCTACCATGGGTGACTACCTTTAACGTCCCTCGATCCTACAAGTAATGAACCTAAATTACTTAACTTTCTAAGTAAAATAAAGAGTAAAACGTCATTTTGGTCCCTGAAAGATTAGCGGTCGGTCAAGTTAGTCCCTAAAAGACAGAAATTATCGAAATAATCCCTGAATGATGCTAACGTCAGTCAAGTTTGTCCCTCTGTCAATTTGTCACTGTTAAACTTAACAGAAAACACCATTAACCTCGTGTTAACATGAATGATTAACACAATTTTCAAAAACTATTTATGGACAAGTATGTCCATAAAAAGTTTTTGAAAACTATTAATAAATAGTTTACGGACATACCTGTCCGTAGACACACGGACTAACGGGGACCGTGTTTTCCCGGATCAGCTTGTCCGTAGGGGCAACAACTATAAATGGGCAAATATGATCCTCTCGGACACATGGAGTCCGTACCAGTACGGACAAGACTATTTGTAATTTGTCCTAACAAAGTTTACGGAAACATGTTTGTCCGGAAACGTTGATAGACACATGTGTCCGTAGTTTACAATAAATATTTTTCAGACATGTTTGTCCGTGCAGATTTACGGAGAGGTTTGTCCATGAAGTTCGAAAACTTCGATTCTCATACTTCCATTGAAGAAAACTTACAGAGAATAACAGAGGGGAAAGTAAGAGATCAATTTACCTGGAAGGAGGAAGTGAGAGTCCCCTTTGCACAACAGTAAGAGCGGTGGCGGAGGCGGAGCATGGTGACAGAGGGGGAGGGGGAATCATGTGAGAGAGAAGAGTGAGAGTGTGAGAGAGGGGAGGGTTTAAATTTTCAAAAAATTTACAAAGAGTATTTTGGGGTTTTCAACAATTTACAAACAATAGGGGGTGGGAATAGCAAGAAACCACGGTGCTAAAAGCAATGGCCTGGACACAATGGGCACTGCACTCTAGTTTTAGGCCCTTACTTTTCCCACCCCCATTTTTTCTATTTCGACCTCCACAATTTGTTCTTCCCAACCTACCCCGTCCTCTCCGTTCCCCATCCCCATTGTTCCCGATCCCCCTCCATCCCCTTCCTCCTTTCCCCTTCCCCCTTCGCTTGCTCCCGCTCCCCTTCCCCTTCCCCCTTCTCCCCGTCCCCCTTCCCTCATTGTCCGTAAGCTATTTTGGGAAGAAAAAAAATTTCCGGATAAGTGTGTCCGGGAACTATTCCCGGACAACTTATCCGGGATTTGTTACGGACACGTGTCTGTAAGTCATTTATTTTTTAAAAATGGCTTACGGATAAGGTTGTCTGAGAACTATTCCTGGACAAGGCTGTCCGTAAGTCAATTAACTAAAGGATAGTTTTGGGTTTTATAATTTTTCAAAAAAATGGAGGGTGGGAATAGCAAAAAAACCTAGTGGAAAAAGCAACGACACTAATTTTATCTCCATAAGTTAGCCTATATAGCTTCAATTTCGATCCACGTTTCCCAAACATCTTGAAACATATGTTTGATTGCCATAGACAAAGTTTCCTTCCCACCAATTTGCCTCTTTCTTGTCAAAGAAATGTTATGTTATATGTTTAAAGGGAGAATTCATTTCTTCCATGCCAGCTATGATTAGAAATGTCATAGTTTAACTATTTTCTCACCCTTTCTATTATTATTTAGATTGTATCTCACTTTTGAGGTTATTGGTATTTCTAGGTTCCAACAATGATGTTTGAATGTCTAGATAGTATATTCGGATTACTGAACAACGTATCCAAGTGAAAGGGATTTTTAAAAGTGCAAGGTGTTTGTGTCTCACTTTTTAAAAGCAATTAATCCATTTAAAAATATATTGTCATTCTTAGAAGGCAATGGAATATTTAATGAACTTACTCAATATAATTACATTTGATATACTTTTAAATAAATTCTCTAAAAGGATCGATAATTCTTATTGTTAAACATAATGAGAATTACATAAAATAAACTAAAAATATTGCTTATAATAAATTATTTAATAAACTCGATTATATTTATTTTATTTTGTTTTGTTGTGTTTTATATTTAAAATTTACTAATATTTTATTTTTCAATTTATTCTTTACCTTAAATTATAATAACTCGCATTCATATCTTTAAAGTTTATTTTATAAAAATATTAGAGATATAAAATAAATGAACTTGTGCAATCCATATACTATTTTTAGTTTGAGGTATTTGTTTCGTTTAAAAGCAATAAAATGAATAAAGATAAAAATATATTAAAAAACGAAATTTGGGCTTAGACACCTAGGTAATATTGTAGAAGAGAGGAAGAAGAATTTACTGAATCTCTTTCCTAGAAACTATAGTTAAAATGATATGAGTGACAACATTTTGTCATATACACAAAACAATAATCAACAAGATTGGTTTAAATGATACATACTTGATTCCCTTAAGCAAGGTATCTGTTTGAGATTTGTGGATGGAAAAAATCTTTGTTGCGAGAGCTAGTCCTATGATGATGTGAATGTTCCCGACTCAAACAAGATTGTCTCCTGTGAAGGATGCATGTGGTTCAAACCAAAAAATACACATAAAAAGAGATTATAAATAAAAGAGTATTGACACGTAATTAAAAGCTTGCACAAATTAATTAATTAATTATATTTTAATTAAATTAATATGTTTAAAATGAAGTGAGTTGAAATGAGTAATTTGCAAATAGGGGTGGAAACAGGCCAGGCCAGGCCAGGCTTTGGCAGGCCTGAGCCTGGCCTGACTCCCAATTCTTAAGCCTGAGCCTGGCCTGTTACCTGTTACATGCCTTTTTGTAAGGCCTTGGCCTGGCCTGCGAAAAAAGCCTGGCCTGGCCTGTAAGCCTGTTTAGAAGCCTGTTTTATAACAAGGCCTACAAACAGGCCAACAGGCCTATAAGCCTATGCAGGTCAGCAGACCTCCTTTTAAACATTTTTTATATAATTAATTTAATACATTCTAGTTTTTTAATATATTATAAAATTTTTAATTATATTTATAGTTATTTATATAATTAATTTAATATATTATATATTATTATATTAAACAGGCTGACCTGTTAAGCCTAATAGGCTTTTTCATAGGCCTGAAGCCGGACCTATTTAACTAAATAGGCCTTTTAACAAGCCTTGGCCTGACCTTGTTAATAAACGAGTCAGGCCAGGCCATAAACAGGCCAGACCGTAGGCCCCTGACAGGCCGGCTGGCCTATTCCCACCCCTATTTGTAAATATGTTAAAAGAAAATAAGAATCCAACTCATGTGAAGGTGAAGACAACACCCTAAAGAGAAACGTGGCATGCGGTGTACATGTTTACATTTGCAAGCAAGCAACTTAATTAAATAGTGGCTTGCATTTGTCATTTGTTTTCTGGACGACATAGGTAACAAATTTACCGTTGCCTGTTGCGTCTCTCTTTTGGAGAGAACGTCCCAACATCACAATTTCAATCTACATCGCATCACCACTTTCAATTCAATACTACAACGCTTCTGAAGATGGGGGTGTTTTAGCAATAAAACTTGTTTGCAGGGTGCCAAGAATAAAAAAAAGGTAATCCTTCTTCTCTTTTGTTTTGTTTAATGAATCATTACATTTTGCATTTGTGAGTTTCCTTATTATTATTTTTTGTTTTGTTTTGATTTGTTTTTTCATCTTATGCATATGCATGATCAATGTTAAGGCATTGGATTGAACATCTTGGCCCTGCAAGCTTGATTCCTCAGTTTCAGAGCTCTTGGGTATCATATTATCACCATGGGGATATCCAATGACAACGTAATTGGTTTTGTGTTGGCTATCTCTTCCAGCATTTTCATTGGCTCTAGCTTTATCATTAAAAAGATGGGTCTTAAAAAAGCTGCCGATAATGGGAATAGAGCAGGTTAATTTATCTCCTCTCATGTCTTTCCACCTTAATTTCATTTGCATTGTTCTAGTTCATGTTTGAATTGATGAAAAGGGATGGAATGAAATGAAAATATTAGAAGTTTCTTTGATTTTTTTTTTTAAAATAGGATGGAATGAAATGAAACATAAAATGGATTCTATTACATTCCATTCAATATCTCAAATTTTCTTCTACTCCAATATGGACAGAATAAGATGAAACAAGTGTTTTTCCCTCTCCATTATCCAAACCATGAAATGTTAAAGTTTATTCCATTCCATTTCATCTCATTTCATTCCATTATATTCTATTCTGCTCCACCTTCTATTGTATATCTAAGGGTGGGGATCAAGTTACTCAAAAAGTAATTCTTAGTAAGTTACTTCGCTTAATAACCTTTTTGTATAATAAAAATTTCACAAATTTGACTGTTGAATAGTGTGATATTAACATGATAATCATGTATATCAAATTTTAGATAAATTATACATTTATAGGTATGTAATTTTATAGTCAATATTTACGTATATTTTGAAAAATATATCTTATACGTTAACTTGAAGTAATTTGGTGAGATATCAATGATTGAATTGATGAAAATCAACATTCATAAAAAGTTATTAAACGGCCGGATAAACCTGATCCCCACCCACTCACACACACATATATCATACTTTTATTTTAACTTTAGAACTATTGTGCTTTTGATTTGAGCAGCCACAGGAGGGCATTCATATCTGTATGAACCGTGTTGGTGGGCTGGAATGATTTCAAGTGAGTGATTTTCTCTGTCTATATCTCTATATGCCTTTGGATAATGCTGAATTCCCACTTATATCTCTTAGAATTTTGTAATTCTAAACATCTATGTATCTTTTCACACTGATGTTGAGAAAATTTTATCAACACTAACTGATTTTCAGCAGATGATGTTAAACTATATGCTCAAATCATTTTGTAGTGATTGTTGGGGAAATAGCCAACTTTGCAGCTTATGCATTTGCACCCGCAATCCTTGTAACTCCTTTGGGAGCTTTAAGCATCATTTTCAGGTAAGCAACATATATAGCCTTTCTTCACAAGACACTGTTAGTTAGATGCAAGACACAGTTACAACCTCATACCTTGATGCAGTTCAGTGCTAGCTCACTTCATCTTGAAAGAGAGATTGCACATATTTGGTGTGCTTGGATGTGCTCTCTGTATGGTGGGATCTACAACTATTGTTCTCCATGCACCATATGAGAAAGACATTCACTCTGTCAAAGAAGTGTGGCAGCTTGCTACAGAACCAGGTAATATTTGAAGCCTTAGACCCGTTTGGGGTGGTTGCGAGTTTTTAATTTTTGGTTTTAAAAAACTTTCAATCAAGATTTTACAACTCAAAACTGAAAACTAAAAATCATTTTTTGTGGTTTTCAAAATGGATGTTTTGAAAACCACAAAAAGTGGTTTTTAGTTTTTGCAATTTGCAGTTGTAAAAACTTGGTTGAAATTTTTTTAAAACTAAAAACTGAAAACTCGCAACCATCTCGGCCCCTTAATTGCTTGAGTTGAGCGGGATGCATTATGTATTCAAGGCATTAATAAAGCTAAGAGCCTAAGAGTGTCATTGTTTTCTTCCATGAACAGGTTTTCTTGTATACAGTTTCCTTGTGGTGATACTGGTTTCTTTCCTTATTTTCCGTTTTGTGAAAAGCCATGGACAGAGCCATATGGTTGTATATGTTGGAATATGTTCTCTCACGGGCTCAATTACGGTACTAATTATGGCCCAATTTGGATATAGAAGAACTTCTAGAAAGAAAAAAATAAAATAAATCAAAGAGTTCAAATGAATTTAACTTCTCCATAAGTTGAAATTGGTTACTTATGGAGAAGTTAAATGGAAGATCTTCTGGAGAAGGTGGATACAAAGCCTAATTTTAACTTACGGGGAAGTTAAATTCATTTGAACTCTTTGATTTATTCTATTTTTTTCACGTAGAAGTTCTTCTGCAGAAGTGCATCCAAACCGGTCCTATATGTTATACCTTATAATCAATGCTCATTTGTAACATGGATGACTACAAACTTGCCCCTTTTCAAACTCAATGCTGATCCTAGCTTTTGCATAGGTTATGGGTGTCAAAGCAGTGGGAATAGCTTTGAAGCTTTCATTTGAAGGGATGAATCAATTTATTTACTTTGAGACATGGTTCTTTACACTGGTTGTGATAGGATGTTGCCTTTTGCAAATTAACTACTTGAACAAGGTAAGCCTTGGCCTTATGTCTAAAATTAATGCATGCAATGTGGGCTACCATTAGCTGCATCTTCAGAGTACTTGAGAGACTATACAAATATTGAGACTTAGCATTTCAATGCTTAAAAATTGATACCATGTCACTCTTGGACGCTTCTATCATAAGCTAAATGTTCGTATTTTCATTTCACAGTCTAGTATGTGACATTTGGAAACTATGCAAACTAAGACTATAGAAAGGTTTTGTACTGAATCTATTTATACCTTGAACCTGCAGAACATGATATATTGGTAGAATTTTTTCAGAAGCTTATGTATTACTGCTAATCTTAATTAGTATTAAACTGTTGCAGCACTTTCTTATACTAACTTGAAAATGAATGAAATATGTTGAGTTCAAGATTTACCTTACCAGTTGTTTTCTAATGTTATTTATTCAATTTAATGTGGAAAACATGTTTGCAGGCCTTGGACACCTTTAACACTGCTGTCATATCACCAGTTTACTACGTCATGTTTACATCATTAACCATCATCGCCAGCATAATCATGTTTAAGGTGATTTGTTACCTTCCATGGCTCAGTCATATGATTAGGACAGTCATTATATTAAGAAAGTTATTCATTCATTACATATTCATAGCTTTATTGCTTTGTTAGGCTTTTGTGCACTAGCCTTAAAACAACAGTAGTTATAAATTAACAACTTAGTCTATGATTGCAGGAATGGGACACACAAAATGCATCTCAAATTGCTACTGAGTTATGTGGGTTTGTGACAATTTTATCTGGGACTTTTCTCCTTCACAAAACCAAGGATATGGGAGATAAACCCACAGAATTCTCTGTTCATTCAAGTCCACGCTTTCCTAATAACACTCCAGCAAGAGTTAGCCCTGAAATTTGAGTTTTGTGTGGACAAATAGGACTTCTATGTCCCTCCCAAGCTAAACATCTTTGGTACTATTTGGTTCTGACAAGGCTTGTAATTCCACATTAAAAAAAGAAAGAAAGATCAAAGCCAGAAATGTGATGTAAATGTGAAAGATTAAAAGGATGTATACGTGATAACCTTAGGGACATATCATCATGTTAGTTTATTCATTATTAGATTAGAAGTCTTTCTCTTTTCATTTCCCCCCAATTCTCCTAGTTTTTTTGAACAAGCAATATGTGTGAATAGCCTAAAGTCTAGAAGTCATATTAATAATTAAGGTAAGGTTATTAATTAGCACCATTTTTTCTATGCATAGTACTATCACTTACTAACAAATTTTTGTTATGTCATTTACTAAAAAAATCTGGTGGACAAATGGTACTGATTTGAATGTAGGGTAGAGAGTTAAGAAGATCAAATTTGATGGATGATGTATCTCCACCATTTTGTAATTTTAGCACCATTTAAGTTAGGAGAAGCATGTCAATAGATGAATCGAATCTAACTGTTTTATTTTCGCTCTTCATTGACTAATTATCAATCATTCATTTTGTAATTGTTAGTGGGCGATGAAATGGACCAAGTCAATAAAGGAATCAAATCTAACCCATTTTAAGTTATTTAAAACTTGCTAATGTCTTTAGCTTTCATAAGTTTGGTATTATATTGAATTGATTTTGGTTAGGCTCCGTTGTTTTTATTCTCTGCTTTTGGAGTTGCATAGAATTAATGGGAAGAGTTTATCAACTCATTTTTTATTATTTTGAAAAAAATGAAGAGATAAGCCAAAAAGAAGGAGATGATGAAAAAGTAAGAGAAATATAAAAAAAATAGAGTGAAGAGATGGGAGAAAAAAAATAGATGTACAAATACAAGGGTTAAAAATACTTTTAGTCCCGAAGAATGACCCGGATTTGGTTTTAGTCCCTAAAGTTTAAAATCATTGGTTTGAGTCCCTTATGTTTTGAAATTACGTGAGTTTAGTCTATTCCCTTAACAATATTAACTTTGATGCTGATGCGATAAATGAACTTTTGTGTTAGCTTGTCCAATCACATTTAATGAAAATATTTTGACGATTGAATAATAATTAAGCTCATTTAGTCAGATTCCATTTAGGATTTTATTAGATGTAATAAAATTATCAATTTAAAATAGAAATTACAATTACCATTTACTGTGTTGAAGTTGTAATAAGAAACCCTAGTATGTATTTACTAAAGTAAATATTGTAATCACAAGAAGGGGGGTTGAATTGTGATCTCTTAAAAATATGCAATTATCTTCTAATATTTGTTTCTGCTCAAGTTAAATACTTGGTTGATATTAGAAGTTGAAAGGTTAATCCTCACAATATGAGTTATATTTGGGTGCAACTTCTGCAGAAGTACTTCTAGGTGAAAAAATAGCATGAATCAAAGAGGTCAAATGCTTTTAACTTCTCCATAAGTTAAAATTAGTCTTTGTAGACCATCTACTCCAAAAGCTCTCCCATTTAACTTCTTCAAAAGTAACCAATTTTAACTTATGAAGAAGTTAAATGCATTTGACCTCTTTGATTCATGCTATTTTTTTTCCACCTAAAAGTACTTCTGCAGAAGTTGCACCCAAACAGGCTCTATTATGTCAGTTATAATGCAAATGCACAACCAGAAGTAAGTAGTTTAAGGGATGAGAAGATCTGCAAACAATATTTATACTGGTTCACCTTTTAACCTTGAGGCTACATCCAGTCCCTACACTCAGTAGGATTTTCCACTATATCAACCTTGACACAATGACTTCTTGGGTGCTCCTCACCACTAGTATTCTTCTGCAGCCTCTTCAGGCTCAACCAGTATTCTTCTGCAACCTCTGCAGACTCACCAAGTATTCTTCTGCAACCTCTACAGGCTCAACAAGTATTCTTCTGCAGCCTCTACAGGTTAAACCAGTATTCTTCTACAAATAGCAGGGTATGTAACACCCCCATCCCATGACGGGTATTACTCGACTAACTCGATTGCGATTTGTTAATTTATCTCTTAATAAAATGAGGAAAGTTGGTGATTTTTTTTTGTAAAGCATATTAATAAATTATATTTGGGATAAAACGAGAAGAATTACATCGGTACTAAATATATCATTCCGTTACTAATCAAAATTACAATGGAAATAACGTACATCTAGGTTGGGGTTTTAGCATGCTACATTACCAAAGAAGTGAATCCTCTATTCGACTACACCCTGCCTATATAGAATATTGTTGCTCATGTACATCCTTAAACACTACCATGACTTAAACAAGATCCGGTTCGACCTGAACACCACGCCTATCTTCAGAACAACGTGCATCCTTCTAGAGTCCATGCCCTTTTAGGTGCCAAAATAATAACAGACAACAAAAGAAAGACAAGGGGGTGAGAACACTTTACATGAACTCACTTAACGCAGGATATGATAACTAAAGTAGACAGACACGAGAATTCACACAATTCACACAACAATAAATCCAATCATTCACACAGAAGATCACAACGTCATAAAATGATGTGATATGCTCATGCAATGCGAATAACCATGTCATTCACCAAGGATCTCAAGTAACTACTATGTACCATGCAATGCATGAGGGCCCGGGGAAACATCACCATCCACAGAGCACAACAGCAACTGCCTGACCTATATGTACAACGTATCAGGAGTTAGAGTTTGTACTAGCGCCGGTATAAAGAGCATTGCTCATATATTTTGGCCAAATCATTTTATCTGTCTTCCAAACAATCTCAACTGACCCCGAAAATCATGAGAGCGACAGGAATAGCTAAGTTGGGTTCCACGAACTCGACAGTAGGGAGCTAACCTACGTCCTCTGAGATCTTCCAGGAGCTAGGCTATCCTCAGGGCTGGTGTCCCTTTTAAGGACCCGCTGGAGTTCTTTTCAAAACCCAGTGCACCCTTCCCAACCGATTTCACACTGTACCAAGTGTCACTGCCATATTAGGTCGTAAGGTTCTCAACATTGAAGATCATCTATGCTTTATGATGCATGTCACACAACATTGCTTCATAGCATACACATCCTTACAGGCAAAGCCCATTGAATCATTCTACGTCACCACTCCCCGTGGTACGACCTGATTCAATGTCTTTCCTTCACAAGGAAATCCAAACAATGCTTTCTCAGCATACACAGTCCTTACAGGAAAAGCCCATTGAATCATTCTACGTCACCACTCCCCGTGGTACGACCCGATTCAATGTCTTTCCTTCACAAGGAAAACCAAACCCAATCTCGGGTTAAAACCGCACTCTCTCACTAAGCTTCTCAAGTCTTATGCAGAAAGAGTGTGTTTGTTATAGACTTTTAAGGTAGTTTGTACTAATGTTTTTCTTTAAATCAATAATCACTTTCACTTAAGTCATATAGCTTACTAAGACTTATGATTGTGTCTTATGAATAGTGTTACCTATCTTGATTCATCTTGTATGTCTAATTAGGATTAGGTTTCTCCTTTAATCATGATTAATCTTCCTTTATTAGACCATAATTAAACCTAATTCTCCTTAATTAAGTCTTAATTACTTTATTTAAGATCCTAATTAATTCCTAATTATCCCTTAATCTCTTCCTTAATCTTGGATTAAGCTTTTAATTACATTTGATTAAGGTTAATAATAATTAATTAGTTCTTAATCATCATTAAGTCTTAATTACTTTATTAATACTTCATTAGTACTTAATGGTTAAGATTAAGGTTAATCTTCATTTAGGTTAATTAACTTTAGTCCTAATTAATAATTCTTCACTTGATTAACTTAAGTGGGTCAGATTAATTAACTTAGGCAAATTGGGTTTACAAGCCCACTAATTTAATTTTCTAAGTTTTGTCTGGATAAAATGTATTAGAGTTGAAGCCCAACTCTAACCTAAGCCCAAGTCCATAAAATATTTTTGGTTGACTTATATGATGAATCTTTTGACTTTTTTGAAGACATTGGGCCTAAACTAAAGGCCCAATGGTTAGGTAACTCATAGGAGTCCAATTTTTCACATTACCATCCAATATTATGGATTTTAGGGTGACTTTTAATTATGTTTATTCTTGTATCCAAATTTAGTTTGTAGGAATTACCAAAAATTTGTTTCCAATTAATTTAGTTACCTTTTTAAATGGTTATGCTTTTTAGCCTATTGGGCCACTAGGGCCCATAAACACTTTAACATTTTTCTCTTGACCAAATCAAGATCAAATCAAATTATTTCATGAGTTTCTCATGAACATGCTCAAGAACATGAAGAACAAGGATGAACACTATGAGTGTTCATCAAGAACACCAAAATCCAGCAATCTCCAAAATTTGTCAAATTCAAGCATGATCATCCACAAGCACATTAATCAAGCAATTTCATCAATAAAACCCTAAATATACAGCTACTGTGCGAACCAAATATCTCCCAACCTAGACTCTGTATCAACTATTCAACTGTTCAAAATGAAGAATCAGATGTCCCAAACCAGCTGTCAAAATTTCAGCCCGATCCAACAGTGAATGAATCTGCAGTCACTATTTTACAGTCGCAGCTCTATGTAAAAACGGGAAAGATTTCTTTCCAACCAATTTCATAACTTGCATGCATCCAAAACCACCAAACAAGCACATTTCAAGCATCATAAAAATTTCTAAAACACACATACAAACCACATGCAAACAACCGAACCATTTCCTCAAGGAAATAGGTTCCAAAAATTCATTTTTACAAAAGAAAAAGGGATAGGGACAAGGATCAAGGGTAATCCTTAACTCTAGTCACCAATTCTACTAGAGTTCAAGGTTCCCCCCCTTACCTAAGGAAAGCCCTCTTGAAAAGGTGCAGCCAAATCCACCAAAACTCCTCCTTTGAACTCCTCTTGATCACCCAAATGAACTTCTACAAGGTTGGAGGCTAGATTTTTGAAGATCAAGGTTCAAAGATGGAACCTTTCTCTTGAAATGTTAAGGAAAAATGGAGAATTTTTGGAGAGAATGGAGAGGATGAGGGAGGAAGCTTCACGGTTCTGTTTGGGAGGAATGGAGAGAATGGAACTAAGTTGCGTGTTGGGTGGTAGGAAGAAAGGGACAAGTGGCTTAAGTTTTCATGAAAATTAAGGCTTTATGTCACTTCTTTGACTTAGTCTTTGAGAAAGTGTGTGGGAAAAACTACCTTCATGCACGCACACTCTCACTTACACGGCCTTAAGAGAAGGGAAAGGAAGGATGATGCAGATTTTTCTGGTCCGGATCAAGGGTATTCGGGCCCGGTTCCAAAAAGAGTAGGGGTACAAAGGAAATTTGACACCAAAATTCCCAAAATTTTCCAAAAATTCTAGAAATATTCCTATAATTGCTCTAACCTATTTTAAGCCTAAAAATATGATTAGAACTCACTTCTCACTTATTCCCCAATTTTTTTCCCAGTTTTCGCACACAACGGTTAATTTTTAATAAGAGTAAGCAAATAGAAAATTATGGTTTTACATACAAAAATTCTATAAAGTTATAAATATCATTTTCAATCCACTTTTAAGGTTCAAAGTATGTTTTCCATATTATTCCACAAATTTTCATATGTTGGTTAGGGTTATACTGCTAACCAGGGGCATTTTGGTCTTTTTGCCCAAAAGTGCCAAAAAATTCTAAATAATTTTCTAAAATTCATTATTAATTATATTAAGACTTATTTTGACTAAAAATATAGACCCCTTTAAGTTTTAGCTATTTTTCATAATTAAATCTATATTTTCCTTAACTGTATAATTACGAAGGGCATCTTAGGTCATTTTCTCAAACACCTCTCTAGAAAAATTTTATTTATCATTATGGTTGGATAATTTCAAAAATATAAATTTGATTGTTTATTAATAGCTCCCAAATACTTCTTAATTAAATCTATATTATTATTATTTTAAAACTTTCTCTATTTTATTTATTTATATACTGGTAGGGGAAATTGTGGGTGTTACAGGGCACACCTCACTCTTGCAGACTTAATGTAACATCCCGCAAAAATTAGAAGTTTTAATAACTCATTATGCTTAATAAAAAGATAATTGTGTATTGGTAATTAAGGGAAAGTGAGTTGAGGAATTAAAAGTTGAAAGAGGCTTATAGAAACTAAGTTAAAATTCCATTCAGGTTAAAATATAGAGTTTTTGGTTGCTGGTAATCGATTACAGAGGCCTGAGAGCAAGTTTTTAGGTAATCGATTACTCACAGGGTTGTAATCGATTACCTGAGGACTGAGTTTTTGGTAATCGATTACCAAGGGTTGTAATCTATTACCAGATTCCCAGAAACGCTTTTTAGTGTAATTTTTACCTCTGGTAATCGATTACAACATTACTGTAATCGATTACCAGCTGTCAAGTATATATATAGAGGCATGCAAAAATCAGATTTTCTAAGTTCTCTTCTTCCCCTTTCAACGAACCCTAGAGAGAGAGAGTAAGTTAGAGAGAGAAACGCTAAATTGAAAGCTTTGGAAGGAATTTGAAGCTAGAATTCATCAAAGGGATATTCAAATCATCAATTCCTCTTGAGAATTTCAAGAAATTGGTGAGTATAACTCACACACTCACATCCTTCTTTTACTTTGATTTCTCCCCATTGTATGAACCCTACTATTTTGATTCCCTTTCTATATGTATATTGTAGTTGGATTGATGATAGTTGAGTAAGATTGATTAGTTTGATCGGTGATTTTCGTTGAAAACCTTAGGGTAGCGAGATTTACGAAAATAGCGAGATTACGAAATTGACGAAATGCTCAATGTATGAACCCTACCCCTTCTATCCCCTTTCTATTTGGTTAAATTGATTGGATTTATGATGTTTGTACTTGAATTGAGTAATTAATGTTAGGGTTGCTTGAAAAGTCTTTGAATGTCGAAGTTACGAACTTACGATAGTTACGACGCTTTGGAAATGTTTGAAATATCAGTTTTTGTTATTGATTCATGTATACTGGTTTCGACCGTGAGTTAAGAATGTTGTTATTGTTGAGGGTGTATGCACTGATTCAGTTGAGGGTGTATGCACTGAGTTTCAGTTGAGGGTGTATGCATTGAGTTCAGTCGAGGGCGTATACGCCGAGTCATGATTCAGTTGAGGGCGTAAGCGCCACAGCCCGTCGGCTGGGTTATGCCGATTATGTGCCTTTATGTTTAAGATGCCTAGTTTATATGTATATCTTACTTGGTGATGATTGTTGTAAGGTTCAAATATCCCCTCAAAGTGGTTTTAATTATGACAACTAAATCAAATGGAACTTAGCACAATTCTGATTTCAAAGAAGACTAATCATTTCATTTGAGTGTGTAATCAGAAGCAATAGGTCTTACTTTGAAGAAGCAGGAACCATCATATAAAGAAAAGGTTGAGAAGCATGATTCATTACTTCTGGACTAATAAGGAGTAATACAATTTAAAGGAATGATGAATCATAAAAATCAGAAGCTGTCAAGCACTTCTCTGAATCTCCAGAAGCATGAAAGAAGCTTCTAAGAAGAACTTCAAATGAAAGCATATTAGAAGGGAGATTCACTTAAAAGAAGAGAAATCATTAGCTGCAAGTACAACTCAGAAAAAAGGCTTCAAATATATCACAGAAGTATTGCATCACAGCTGCAGCCCATCAGAAGCATTCACAGCTCATCAGAAGCAGAATTCTGCAGAAGCAACAGTTGCAGCAGAATTCTGCAGAAGCATAGATCAATGGCAGGATCTGTAATTATTTCATCTGATGAATCAGCTAAGTTAAACAAGTCTATTTACACTTGAATTCATCCAGAGATCCTCCTCAACATTGATCAGAAGCATAGGTGAAGAGAAGAACCAGTATGCTGTCTGCAGAAGCATGGTTCTGCAGAAGCATGAAGCTGGTCAAACAGCCAGCTGCACTTGGCAGCTTTAACAGCTGTACCTGAAAGAGACTTGTCAAAAGGCACAGCTGGACCATTTGGACTGATCCCCAACGGCTACAAGGTTCCTCACCTATAAAAGGAGGTGTTCTCTTCACAATGAGATACACCTCTCCCTCCAGAAGCATAATAGAATTCTGACTCAATACTTTCTGCTTCTGGAACACATTTTCTCTCTCCTCAGATTTTCTTTCATCAGCTTGAATATCTCATTGAGGGGGAGTTCTGCTCACTAGAAGCTGCTAACACTGTTCTGATTGTAATCTAGTGAGCTTTGTTCATTTTTACACTTTACCTTTGCTGTACTGTGCTTCTGCAAGGTCCAAGTGACTACTGAGTTGTAAAATCACTTGGGACAGGTTCTGTAAAGTGTTTGAGAGGTTGTCAAGGCTCTGTAGTGAGTCTGTGTGAGTTTGTAAAGGCTTGAGTGCAAGCCTTTGTTAGTGTGAAGTCTGCAGAAGCAAGTTCTGCCGATTTCTGATCCTGTGCTTCTGCAGAAGGTTCTGCAGTAAGACAGGAACTGTTATTGCAGTGTGTGTTGTGTTTGTGTGAAGCCTGAAGAGGCTGTGGGAAAAGAATACTAGTGGTAGTGTGTACCCAAGGTTGTAATTGAGATTGTTAGTGAGAAAATCCTACTGGAGGTAGGGACTGGAGGTAGCCTTTGGTTGGAAAAGGTGAACCAGTATAAATCCTTTGTGTCATCTTCTTTCTCTCAACTCTTAATTACTGCATGAGCATACAAAGTTTCTAAAACTACCTAATACCTAAGTAAGTGTTAACTAAATTGGTTCCATCAAAGGAATCCTACTTTCTGCATAATAAGCATTATTCTAACAAGTAAAGTTTTGAAGATACATCTTCTAATAAAGAGCCAAGAACTAATCTTGAGCAGACTTTTATTAGAAGATAAACTTGCAGAATTTTAAAGAGATCACAATTCAACCCCCCTTCTTGTGATCAAACCATTTTACTTCAATTGGTACCAGAGCTTGCCTCTTGGGTTGAACTCACTTAACAGTGAGAGAGGAAAAAGATCAAGGGATGGCAAACCATGGAGCTGCAATGTTCATTCCAGAAGGATCATCAACAAACAGACCACCAGCCTTCAATGGAAAGGACTACTACTATTGGAAGGATAGAATGAAATTGTTTATGGAATCCCAAGATATTGATCTATGGGATATCATAGAAAATGGCAACTTTATTCCAACTGTGAGAAGAACCAGAGTTCTAGGACCTCTTACAGATGGTGACTTTGATGTTGTAGAAGAAGCACCAAAACCAAAGCCTAGAGAAGAATGGACACAAGATGACAAACAAAGGTATCTTCTAAACTCTAAAGCTAAATTCTTTCTTCTGTGTGCATTAAGCAGGGGTGAATATGATAAGGTTGCTGGCTGTAACACAGCAAAAGAAATATGGGATACTTTGAGAATTGCTCATGAAGGAACAGATCAAGTTAAAGAATCCAAAATAAATATTTTAATTCACCAATATGAAATGTTTAACATGATAGAACATGAATCTATAGATGAAATGTTCAATAGATTTACTATTATTATAAATGATTTAAAATCTCTTGGAAAAAGCTATTCTAACCAAGAACAGGTGAGAAAAATATTAAGAAGTCTCCCAAGAATATGGAGACCAAAAGTTACAGCTATCCAGGAAGCAAAAGATCTAGCTGTGCTAAAGCTAGATGAGCTTCTTGGATCTTTGAAAGTTCATGAACAGGAACTAATGGATGAGCTACCAAGAAAGGATAAAACAATAGCTCTAAAAGCAAGTACATCCAGAAGGAGTGCTTCTGCAGAAGAAAAACCCTCAGAAGCAGAATCATCATCTTCTGAAAATGATGATGAATTAGCCTTTATATCAAAGAGAATACAAAGGTTAATTAGAAGGAAAGGGAAAGGCAAAAAGTTCTTCAACTTCAAGAAAGAAGGACCTAGAGGTGAAAGCAGCAAGAGTCCTATAATTTGCTATGAATGCAACAAACCAGGACATATCAAAGCAGAATGTCCACAGCTGAAGGAGTCAAGGCCATTTCAGAAGAAAAAAGCCATGATGGCTACATGGGATGATTCTGAAAGCTCCACAGAAGAAGATGATGAAGCTGAAACTGCACAGCTATGTTTTATGGCTGGAGAAGCAGAAGAAGAAGAGGTAATCACTTATACTCCTTCTGCATATAAAGAACTTGAAAATGCATTTGAAAATTTGCTGTCAGACTCACACACACTTGCACAAAAATGTGCTGTTCTTAAAGAACAATTAGTTAAAACCAAAGAAGAAAATGAAACTCTCAGAGAAGACAATAACAGGTTAAATAGAACTAATCAGTTTCTGCAACAATCTCATTTTGAATTATCTGAACAAGTAAAGAAAGTAAGAATCAACTCTGCAGAAGCAGAAAAATCTGCAAGTCTGCAGAAAGAAAACATGCTTCTGCAGAAGAAAATTGATGAACTTCAAAATGATTTATGCAAGTTTGTTAATAGCACTCATAACTTGAATCAATTAATAGGAAACAGTAGGGAAACCACTGATAAAAGAGGATTAGGATTCAAGTTTGATAAAAATAAAAACACACATAAAACAGTTTTTGTTCCAGCCAAAAGGAAACCTCCTTATTGCTCTTGGTGTAACAAATTTGGACATTATGACCAAATCTGTTACAAAAGAAAAAGGAGTACCAGAAGAAAGGTATCTAACATCAAAGGACCCAAGAAAATTTGGGTACCTAAATCCTTACTATCTTCTGATGTAGGTACAAGCAAAAGGATCCAAGAAGAAAGAGCTATGGTTCTTGGACAGTGGCTGCTCCAGACACATGACTGGAAACAAAAGCAAATTCACTCAACTCCACATAATGGAAGGAGGAACAGTAACTTTTGGAGACAACAACAAAGCTCAAATCAAAGGTATTGGAAAGATAGGTATGCAAGGTTCTACCCAAATTAATAATGTATATTATGTGAAAGGGTTAAAACATAATCTTCTTAGTATTAGTCAGTTATGTGACAGTGGCTATGAAGTTATGTTTCAACCTACATTCTGTGAAATTAGAGAATCATCTACAAAAAGGGTATTATTCTCAGGCATCAGAAGCAAGAACCTATATAGCATAAGTCTAGAAGAGCTTCCACAGCAAACATGCCTTGCTTCTTTTGAAAATGATAAATGGATTTGGCATAGAAAAGTAGGACATTTAAATATGAAGTCCATCTCTAAGCTATCTAAGCTAGAACTAGTAAGAGGACTACCAAAACTGAAATTTGACAAAGATAAAATGTGTGAAGCATGTGTGAAAGGAAAACATACCAAATCCAATTTTCACCCTAAAAACATAGTAACTACTCAAAGAACCTTAGAATTGCTGCACATTGATCTTTTTGGTCCTACCAAAACACCTAGCCTGGGGGGAAAGAAATATGGACTTGTAATTGTAGATGATTACTCTAGATTCACATGGGTATTATTTTTAGTAACCAAGGATGAATCTTTTGAATCTTTCAAGATCTTTCTAAAGAAAGTTCAAAATGAAAGAAATCAAAAGGTTGCTTCTGTAAGAAGTGACCATGGAGGGGAATTTGAGAACTATCTTTTCAAAAACTATTTTGATGAAAATGGAATTTCCCATAACTTCTCCTGTCCTAGAACTCCACAACAAAATGGAGTTGTAGAAAGGAAGAATAGAACCCTCCAAGAAATGGCAAGAACCATGTTAAGTGATAGTGGCATTCAAAAATACTTCTGGGGAGAAGCTGTATCTACTGCATGCTATATACTTAACAGGGTCTCTATCAGAAGCATCCTAAATAAAACACCATATGAACTTTGGAAAGGTAGAAAACCTAATATTGCTTATTTCCATATCTTTGGAAGTGAATGTTATATATTAAACATCAAGGATAACCTAGAGAAGTTTGATGCTAAATCTGAAAAGGGAATATTTCTTTGATACTCCACTTCTTCCAAAGCATACAGAATCTACAATATAAAAAATCAAACAATAGAAGAAAGCATGCATATTGTTTTTAATGATGCTAACTCTCCTTCTCAAGCATGTGATAAGCAAGATTCTGATGATGAACATCAACCAAAGAAAATTTCTTCTGAGAATCACAGTTTTACAGAAAAGAATGCAGAATCTGCAGAAGCTGCAGATCCCGCAGAAGCAGTTGATGCTTCTGGAAGAGATCCTGATAGTCAGAAACAGAATCTGCCCAGAAGCTGGAGATCTGTGACCTATCATCCTCATGACCAAGTAATTGGAAATGTTGAGGAAGGGGTTAGAACAAGAAGACAACTGTCAGGATCAAATGACACTGCATTTCTTTCTCAAGTTGAACCAAAAAATGTTCAAGAAGCACTTGATGAAGAATCATGGGTCGAAGCCATGAAAGAGGAACTAGACCAGTTTGAGAAAAACAAGGTCTAGACACTGGTACCTATGCCAAAGAATCATACCTTAATTGGCACTAAATGGGTATTCAGAAACAAACTGAATGAAGAAGGTAAAGTAATTAGAAACAAAGCAAGATTAGTATCTCAAGGCTACAATCAACAAGAAGGTATTGATTTTGATGAAACTTTTGCACCAGTAGCCAGATTAGAAGCTATTAGAATCCTTCTTGCTTTTGCTGCATTCAAAAATTTCAATCTTTACCAAATGGATGTGAAAAGTGCCTTTCTAAATGGTTATATAAATGAAGAGGTATATGTACATCAACCTCCTGGTTTTGAAAGCAAAAAATATCCTAACCATGTTTTCAAACTAACTAAAGCACTATATGGTTTGAAGCAAGCTCCTAGAGCATGGTATGAAAGACTAAGCACTTTTCTATTGCAAAATCAGTTTTCAAGAGGACAAATTGACACCACTCTTTTTAGAAAAACTTTCAAGAAGGACCTTCTAATAGTTCAAATCTATGTAGATGATATTATATTTGGATCTACAAATTTAAAAACGTGTGAAGAATTTTCTGATCTTATGAAAGGTGAATTTGAAATGAGCCTCATGGGTGAATTGAAGTTCTTTCTAGGACTTCAAATCAAACAAGAGAAGCATGACATTTTCATAAATCAAGAAAAATATACTAGAGATCTCCTTAAGAGATATAAAATGGAAGGTTCAAAACCCATGGGAACTCCTATGCATCCTTCTGCTATATTAAACTTAGATGAAAATGGGAAACATGTTTCTGAAAAAGAATACAGAGGGATGATAGGATCCCTGCTATACTTAACTGCTAGTAGACCTGACATTCTTTACTCTGTAAGTCTATGTGCAAGATTTCAAACATGTCCCAAAGAATCACATGTTGCAGCTGTGAAAAGAATTCTGAGATATCTTGCTGGAACTACCAGTCTTGGACTGTGGTACAAGAAAGAGACAAATTTTGAGCTTACAGGTTTCTGTGATGCTGATTATGCTGGTGATAAATTAGACAGAAAGAGCACTAGTGGGAGCTGCCAATTCCTTGGAGAATCATTGATCTCCTGGTCTTGCAAAAAGCAGCCCACAATAGCTTTATCCACTACAGAAGCAGAATACATATCAGCTGCAAGCTGCTGCTCTCAAATGCTGTGGATTAAGCACCGGATGGAGGACTACAGTCTAAGGTACACAAATATCCCCATTTTCTGTGATAATACAAGTGCAATTAACTTGTCTAAAAATCCTATTCAGCATTCTAGATCAAAGCACATTGATATCAAGCATCATTTCATCAGAGATCATGTGCAGAAGCATGATATTGAATTAAAATTCATTAAAACTGAATTCCAAATTGCTGATATATTCACAAAACCTCTTGTGGAAGAGAGATTTGTGTTTCTAAGAAACAAAATTAATATGAAATATCTTGATAATTAAGGTGTATATTAATTCTATGAATGATTGTTTGTATGCCTTAGAAGCACCATCAGATGCAGAAGCATCAATCTGCATAATAGAATAGGGTATTTAGTATGCTTGCTTCTGCAAAAGCTTATCAGAAAATGAAAACATTCATCCTTCTGCAGAAATAAATTAGTTGCAGAAGCATCAAGCAGCTTCTGGAAAGCAACCCTACTGCATAAAACTTAACTAAGTAATGTGCTTCTGCAGAAGACATTAGCCTAGCTTCTGCAAATTTCCTTCTTCAAAGGAAAACGACAACGATGCTTCTGCGCACTTGCCTGATAGAGAAACACTATAACAGTGACTGTTGACTAGCAAACTTAGCTTAGTCACATCACCAGTACTAGGAAAGGTCACTGTCATTGCTCTCCTAGGGTAAAGTCAAAGGCAAAGCTCATAGCCTTTTTAAGAGCTACAAAAGGAATAAGGAAGAATGACCTTGTCCCTAGCTGAGAGAAAATAGATCATTTAATGATCATTTAGGAAATTTAAAACTAGTAACCGTTGGTCACTAACCAACTCCTACAAAGCTGCGCATGCTTCCCTCTCTCTTCCTCGTTCTCTCTCTCATAGCAACGGCTAGTTACAAAGCTGTATATGTGAGTAGGTTTCACAATAGAACAAACCATTTCCAGCTTAATCTCTGCCCCTTTACTCTCCATCACTGTCTCTATTCCTTGCCTCATCCTTGTCTCTGTTTTCATCTCAAAACCTGAAAATGAGAATCAAGCATGCAGCTGTGAAGAACCCTGGATCTCCATTCGATCAAGGAGAAGAAGATTTCATTGTCTTAGGCAATGAGATTGTACTCTATGAAGGACCCCCTTCTTCTGAGCCCCAAAATCCAGAAATAGAGCAACCCCCTATTTCTGATGAACCCTCAGCTTCAAGCCACGAAATAAAACATGCTGCTGTTCCCTGTGAACCTCTACCCCAAGTAGAACCCCAAGAAGCTGAACCTCAACCAATGGCTGATGAACCAGTAGCTGCTGAACCTAAGCCTTCATCTTCAAGACCTTCTTCTACTCCAAAATCTAAACCTACCCCCTCTATAGTATATGTTCGTAGGTCTGAGAGAAACAAGGCAAACTTCAAAACTATAGGAAATGACCCCAACAAACCTATAGAAATTGACCCTCCTATAGCTGAACCTCCTTCTGAAACACCTGCTCCTTCTTCTCCTACACCTGCCTTTCCTTCACAAACAACTGCTTCTTCACAAGATAAAGGGAAGAAAATATTTTCAGAAGAAGAAAATGATCCTTCTGAAACCACTCAAGACTCCAACCATGACCTCTTTGGAGATGAGGAGTTGCTGAAGATCTTTAATGAAAAGTGGGAATGGAAGGCTGTCATTCCTGGAAAGATGTTTCTGCTGAAAGAAATTAAAAAATGTGGATGGGATCTTGGACACTTTGTCCAGAAGCAGGATTGGGGGGACTACTTACTGATGAAGGAACCTGTTTATGACAGGCTTGTAAAGGCCTTTTATGCTTCTGCGAGCAAATACAACAGTGATGGGAACTCACTTGTTGTAGATATGAAAGGATCAACCATGGTGGTCACTGCTGACACCATAGCAGAAGCTTTGGGATGTGAGAATGATCATCCATACCTGTATGATGACTGGTTTGCTGCTGCAAAGATATCCAAGGAAGAAGTGAAGAAGAAGGTGTTTGAAAGTTCCTCCTCTCAGCCTCAATCAAGTAAACTCAATCCCATCTGCAGGCTGTTTCACAAACTTTGCTGCTACTCTATTCTTCCTAGAGCAGGAACCCTAGAAAAGGTCACTGATCTAGATTTGCTGGTCATCTATCACTTGCTCACCGGGAAACTCTTTTCCTTACCTTATCTCATCCTCAGAAGCATGATTGCTTCTGCTAATCCCCAAAGAGCATATGCTAGCCTACCTTATGGCATGCTTCTGACCAGGCTCTTTCAGCAGAACAACATCTCTTTAGAAGAAGAAGTTTCTACTGATCACTGCAGCTTCTTTGGCAAGATGAATGTCCAAAGAATGCTCATCAAGCTTCAGCCTTCCGAAGACTATTCTAGCCCCAGTGAGTCAGATGAAGAAGAAGAAAGAAGTTCTGTGCCTAGAACTAAGAAGAAGAAGCTCCTGACTTTCTCCAGAAAGAGAAAAGACATTCCTGTTGATGCTTCTGGAGAACCATCAACTAAAATCTTGAAGGAATCCTCTCTTTCTCCTGAACCAGCACAATCCCCTGAGCCACAATCATATAATAAATCTTCATCCTCAACCTCCCTCTCCTTAGATCCTTTGATGGATGAAGAAGCTGTTTCTCAGTCTAAAACAATTTCTGCAGAAGCTGAGAAGGAAGCAGAATCACAAGGAGTGAGCACTGCTTCTGCAGAAGGCATGGCTATTGATACATTGGCTCAGCTCGCTCAAGGTTCTCCTTACTCTCCTCATTCTCCACAATGTGCTTCTCCAGAACCAATTCCCTCTCCCATGCAGACATCCCCTCCTGAAGAAGCACCCACAGAAAAGAAGCCAGCATCTCAAGAAGCAAAGCAATCCACTCCTTCAATGGGCACCTTTGGGACTGACATGGTGAATCAGTTCCTTGCTTCTCCAATACTGGATTCTGGAATACCTGCTGCTGCACCAATATTGGAAAGTATTCCTGTTATAACCTCTCGTTTGTCATCCATGGATACCTTCATGCAACAACTAAGCAGTGAGAAGCGCCCAGAAGCACCTGCTAAAGAGTCTGCTATGCCAGATATTGCTGCTGCTTCTACAGAAGTTCCACCTGCTGCTTCCTCTTCAAGATCTGTGGAAAGAAACATTCAAAAAGTCAAGTCTGACATGAAGAAGTTGTTCTCAAATGTCAACACCCTGCAAAATACAGTCAATGAGATGATTGAGAGGTTTACTCAACATCAATTCTGGGTGAACAACTTTCTTCTTCCTGCCATTGCACCACAAGTTCCTCCCATGCCTTTCACTCAATTTCAGCCTCCCCAGAACCTGCTCCAGCCTTCTACCTCATCATCATCAGATCACTTATCCCCTTCTAAGTGATAGATGATGATTCTGTTTCTCTCCTTGCATTTCCATAAGGATTTTTTGATTGATGACAAAGGGGGAGAAAGTAGTTAGGAAGTTAAGGCTTAATCAGTTGTGGCTGAATTATATTTGGGAGTTATTTTCTATTTTGTTCAGACTGACTTCTGTTAATGATCATTATCCTTTTGATGTAATTTTGATGAATGATTAATGACAATGAGATGTCTTTTGCTGCATATTTATGCCATCTGTTAATTGTATGCTTGCTGAATACTAGTTATCTTTGTTTCTACTGAAAACTATTTCAAACTGTAACTCTGATATGCTATCTGTAATGAAGTGCCAAAATTCAGGGGGAGTTTGGTATAAAAATCAGAATTATCTAAGCAAAATTTGATAAGGTTGTCATCATCAAAAATGGGGAGATTGTAAGGTTCAAATATCCCCTCAAAGTGGTTTTAATTATGACAACTAAATCAAATGGAACTTAGCACAATTGTGTAGGAGTACTTATGTATACTTTGTTTTATGTTAGAGATTCTTAGTTTGTAGCCTTCGGGCCCATTATGCACTTTCACAGATTATGTATATATATATAAGTTAAGTTCTTCACAAATGGTATAAGTTATCGTTGGTTTCTTATCGAATTGTGAGGTATGATATTCAAAATGGCGCGATTTAAATTTCGAAAATTTAGGATTTAGTTTCCAACGGACTAAGTCTTGAATTTAGAATTTAGGGCGTTACACTTAACCTATCTATCTCTCAAAAGATATTACTTTCTTTTGAGAGTTACAGATTTTTTTGATAGAAATATAAAGAACAAAGGCTCAAGATTTACAATAATTAGTATACAACTGAAATTCTTGAGCCAACACACACTATTCTCACTTTCCTAACTTGATAAACTCAGAATAAGGAGATTTGGAGAAAGTGGAAATTCTGCAGAAGGTAGAAATGTAATTTCAGAGAATTTTGCTGCTTCTTCTGCTTAATCAGCTGTGTGTTTTAATTTTAAGGAGAAGGTTCCTTTTTATAGCCAAGGATTGAGGGATATAGCCATTGGACAAGTCTTGGAGAGCAAGTCAAATGGCCAGTTGGAAGTGCAGCAGCTATCACTGTCATGTGCAACTTTTTCTCTTTCCTCAGTTTGACTGGTCCTATCTTCTGATGACTCTATTTTCTTAAGCTTGTATCTTCTCCAACAGGAAACACATTCAGTAAAATGTTTCCTTTTCAATTTGTTTCTTCACTTCATGAGATAATTACTAGTTCTTCATGTAATTATGTATGATGAGGAGCATGCCCAGTAATGTTTCAAGATATTCTTCTTAGAACTGTCTCTGCTTCTTCTTATGAGTGCTGTTAGGACTTGTTCTTCTGAAACTGGTACTGTAACAACATTCTTAGTTTTTTGCTTTTACATAGATCTTTCTTCTTATCACAGAAATATCTTTTGAAAGGATGTTCTGTGACTTCAATTTGAATTGTGAGTGTATCTTCTAATTAGTTCCTGTCAGGTATCTTCTTGAGAGCTTACTGTCACCTTGTTTCTCCTGGAAATTTGTCAGAAATATCTTCTTCTGATTCTTCTCAACAGCTTTCTTGCTTTCACTTTACTTAAACATTTCTTGCTTTCACTTTACTTAATCACTAGGAGTGTGTTGAAAAAAGTGTGTTAGAGAATGTGTTGGTAGCACTCCTCCTTTTGGTATGATAATTTTTTGGAAAAAGTTTTTTTCACACTCAAAATTTGGGTCTAGAGAATGTAGGGAAGAGAGAAATAGAAAGAAAAATGACATGAAAAGAGAAAAAAAATGAGAAATGTGATAGAAAAGGAAGAGAGATAAAAAGAAAAATTGAGTATAGATAAAAGTGTAAAAAAATAAATATAAAAAAATTAAAGTTAAAATTTTTATTCCTTGATTTTATCATTTATGCAAACTTTAACATCTTTAATTCACATCTTTTTTGTTTTTCAAATTGAAGATCATCTGATAATATTATCACAACTAGGCATGACAAACAAACTCGAACCTGTGGGTACCGACCTGTCCCCGCCCCGACTTTGACGGGGAAACCCCGCTTTGACCGGGTTTAAGTAAAACCCGACCCCGACCCCGCCCTGCCTTTAACGGGGACGAGAGAGGGTTTGGGGGTATAAGAACCCGCCCCGCTAGAATAATTAAATAATTTTAATATACTAATAGTTAAATAATAAAAGTAAATTTATATATTTTTCTTAAAATATAATATAGTTGTTAAGTTTCTTATTTTTTAGGATTATCAATGTTTATATTTACATGTTATTTGAATTAGAATATATTAGATATATATAACTGACTTAAAAACATATATGCAAGTTATAAAAAATAGAGAAAAAAATGAAAAAATAGAGAAGGTGAAATCCCTACGGGTTTCCCCGAACCCGACGGGGACCCGCAGGGATGAAGTTGTGTTTCATAATTTCATACCCGCTCTCTTTAAACCTGAACTCGAACTTGTCCGGACTTTTACGGGGGTGGGGACAGGGAGAGTAAAACCTCACCCCAACCCGCCTAGTTGCCATGCCTAATCACAACTTGCTCTGTTAGCCAAATCAAAATATTCATTAAAACCATTAAACCATTAATTTTTTTTTCTACTTTACCGTCATTTGGCCCTTTCCAATTTCCCCACATCACACATCATTTTAATTAAAAGTGGCCGCACACGGAATTTCATTTGTCAAGTCAACATCAACATTAACGGTGTTAATTGAGGGATTAAACTCACGTGATTTCAGAACATGAGAGATCAAAATCAACGAGTTGATTTTAAACATTAGGAACTAAAATTAAATTTGGATCATACTTCATGGACTAAAAAATATTTAATAATAAATATAATTACTCGATTATTTTCCTCATTTAAACAAGACAATGTAAATAAGAACCGGTAACTCAGTTACTCAAAAAACAGCAATGGATGGAGGCTTTAAATGAATAATAATAAAATATTATATTCCAGTAATTTATATTTAAGTTAACGTATTTTAGACGTTAATGGGATTTTTTTTTAGAAAAAAAATGTACTATGTAATAAATTATTGGAGAAGTCATAATATACGTTTTCGGTTAGATACATGTAACACTAGATGATTACTGATATATAATAATCTAAAAAGTAATCGCATATTCCATAATAATAATTTTTTAAGTTTTTAAAAAATTAAGTGTATAATAAACTAATACAAACATGCTCAATTTATTTTTAAATTAAATAAAAACTGAGATTATTTAAAAACTATTTCCTAACATAGATTTGTGAATGCAGTAAATTAGTAAATATTTTTCATAAAAAAATTAGTAAATATTGACAGCCTGTTATAATTCTCTAACTTAAGTGTATATTTAATATGAAAAATGTCAGCAACACTCTCTAGTATATTATTTTCAACACACTTCTTGTGATGGATTGAAAATCACATGGATCTCACCATATTGGGAGTAAGACCCACATAATTTGATGGGACCCATATGAATTTTAACCAATCACTAAGAGTGTGTTGAAAAAAGTGTGTTAGAGAATGTGTTGGTAGCACTCCTCCTTATGGTATGATAATTTTTTGGAAAAAGTTTTTTTCACGCTCAAAATTTGGGTCTAGAGAATGTAGGGAAGAGAGAAATAGAAAGAAAAATGACATGAAAAGAGAAAAAAAATGAGAAATGTAATAATTTATGTGATAGAAAAGGAAGAGAGATAAAAAGAAAAATTGAGTGTAGATAAAAGTGTAAAATAATAAATATAAAAAATAAAAGTTAAATTTTTTATTCCTTGATTTTATTATTTATGCAAACTTTAACATCTTTAGTTCACATCTTTTTTGTTTTTCAAATTGAAGATCATCTGATAATATTATCACAACTTGGCTCTGTTAGCCCAATCAAAATATTCATTAAAACCATTAAACCATTAATTTATTTTTTTCCTACTTTGCAGTCATTTGGCTCTTTCCAATTTCCCCACATCACACATTACACTGCTATGAATATAAGCCGAAACAAAACACCAATTCATTGACTCATAAAAAATGTGTTTTTATTGGTTGGTAAGTGAGGGAGTCTTGGTCTTCTTAGTCATGCGCTCGCTTAAGAGCCAACCTTACCTAACTCCAATTTTATATTCCCTAAGCCGGCCAGTAGTGTATAGCATAGTGCATTTGTTTATTCAAAGCATGTGAGCTGATCCTCCATCTACCCATTCTCTCTACCACTTTGCCTTCTGCAACTGCAAGTATATATATATCCACACCACTTTGCCACACACCACAACATCGTATCAAACTTTTAAGTCTTCTGTCTTTGCTTTCCGAGCTTAGCTACTACGTGGCCAGCAATATCAACATTTCCTTCATCCTAATCTTTGCAACTACTTTAGAGAATTAAGAAGATGGTGAGTGTTGATGAGATCCGCAAGGCACAGAGGGCAGAAGGCCCTGCAACAGTCTTGGCAATTGGCACTGCAACTCCTCCAAACTGTGTCGAACAGAGCACCTACCCTGACTACTATTTCCGCATCACAAACAGTGAGCACAAAACAGAGCTCAAAGAAAAATTCAAGCGCATGTGTAAGTTATATATATCTCTCATATCTCCATTTCATCATATATATTTAATTTGTGCGCTTGTATTTAGTTTTGTTTAACTTCTTTATTCTCATACTCTCTCTGACTAAACACTGCATATCATTTTTCAGGCGACAAGTCAATGATTAAAAAGAGATATATGCACTTGACTGAAGAGATTCTAAAGGAGAATCCTAGTATTTGTGAGTATATGGCACCTTCATTGGATGCAAGGCAAGACATGGTGGTTGTGGAAGTGCCAAGACTAGGAAAAGAGGCAGCAACAAAAGCCATTAAGGAATGGGGTCAACCTAAGTCCAAGATTACCCATCTCATCTTTTGCACAACCAGTGGTGTGGACATGCCTGGTGCTGACTACCAGCTCACAAAGCTCTTGGGCCTTCGCCCATATGTCAAGCGTTACATGATGTACCAACAAGGTTGTTTTGCTGGTGGCACGGTGCTTCGTTTGGCTAAAGACTTGGCTGAAAACAACAAAGGTGCTCGTGTGTTAGTGGTCTGTTCAGAGATCACTGCAGTTACTTTTCGTGGCCCAAGTGACACTCATCTTGATAGTCTTGTGGGACAAGCATTATTTGGAGATGGTGCCGCAGCTGTAATTGTTGGTTCAGACCCAGTACCAGAGGTTGAGAAGCCTTTGTTTGAATTGGTATGGACTGCACAAACAATTCTCCCAGATAGTGAAGGAGCCATTGATGGTCACCTCCGTGAAGTTGGGTTGACATTCCATCTCCTCAAGGATGTTCCTGGACTTATCTCAAAGAACATTGAGAAAGCTTTGGTTGAAGCCTTTCAACCTTTGGGTATCTCTGATTACAACTCCATATTTTGGATTGCACACCCTGGTGGACCAGCAATTCTTGACCAAGTTGAAGACAAATTAGGCTTGAAACCAGAAAAAATGCGAGCCACCCGACACGTACTTAGCGAGTACGGTAACATGTCAAGTGCTTGTGTGTTGTTTATCTTGGATGAAATGAGAAGGAAATCAAAGGAAGATGGTCTTGGAACCACAGGTGAGGGACTCGATTGGGGTGTGTTGTTCGGTTTTGGACCTGGTCTCACTGTTGAGACTGTTGTGCTCCATAGTGTAGCAGCCTCATCTTCACACTTCATCAAGGGCACAAATTCTGAGTCATATTTGCAACTAATCTTCTTTTCTTTTTTATCCAAAAGAAAATGTTCTTTATTTTGGTTTTTTCCCCTTTGATCACTTTTAACATGTTTCTTATAATACATTATAATTATGTTCAGCATGTAATAAGACCCTTATGATTTAAGATGAAATTCCACAACAAATTCATAACTGGATGAAGTAATTGTTACAATTCCATATGCATAGCTGACTTTTATTATTAATCTTCTTTATTTGGGAGTTATTTGAACCATCTTTGGAGTGGAATGGGAACCCTTTTGAGTAATGATCGATGTCGTAATCAGTCAAATAAAACAAAATCATATTTGAATGTAGTAATTAGGAGTTAACCTAGGTTGTCTGATCGAGGTCGTACTCAATCACATAAAAGTATTAAAGTGCAAAAAGGTTGAATCAACCCAAAGTCGTCTCTCAAAGGAATCCAATTAAAATTTCAGATTCATCAAACTTAACTCACACACACTCAAGGAACTTGAGGGAATTGTGGAGTCTCCAACGCATTCTCCTCAACCTTCTCCTCTACTAAAATAGGACTCTCATAAAAAAGCTTGAGACGATGGCCATTGAACTTGAAGGTCTTATCGATGCATTCGCTCTTAAGCTCTACAACACCATATGGATAAACGTTAATAACAATAAAAGAACCAATCCACCTAGGCTGGAGCTTACCGGGCATGCGCTTAAGCCTAGAATTAAACACTAAAACCTTATAGCCTACAGAAAACATTTTTCCAGCAATACATTGATCATGAAAGTTTTTAGTTGTCTCCTTATAGAACTTAGAGTTCTTATAGGCTTCTAGACGGATTTCATCAAGCTCCTACAGTTGAAGCTTTCTATACTCTCTTTCCTCCGGTAGTAACCGTCTAAACCCAGAAAACTCCTAACCTCGGTGATTGACTTGGGCCTCTTCCACTCAACCACAACTTCTATCTTGCTAGAGTCTACTGACACTCCCTCCTTAGATATGACATGTCCTAGGAAGTGAACTCTATCCATCCAAAACTCACACTTCTCAGGATTAGCAAAAAGTTTCTTCTTCCTCAACACTCCTAACACAATCCTAAGATGCTGCTCATGCTCTTCTCAGGTTTGGGAGTAGATAAGGATGTGATTGATGAATATGACAACAAACTTATCCAGGTAGGGCCAGAAAATTCGGTTCATGTAATCCATGAACACGACTGGAGCATTGTTTAAGCCAGAAGGCATCACCAAATACTCATAATGTCCATATCTAGTCCTAAAGGCAGTTTTGGGAATATCCTCACTCTTAATCTTTATCTAATGGTAGTCTGACCTTAAGTCTATCTTAGAGAAAACTGACGCTCCCCTAAGTTGGTCTAAAAGGTCATCTATCCTAGGTAGAGGATACTTATTCTTAATGGTTACCTTATTCAGTTGTCTAAAGTCTATACACAACCTCATACTCCCATTCTTCTTCTTAACCAAGAGCACTGGTGCTCCCTAAGGTGACACACTAGGCCTAATGAACTTCTTTGCTATTAATTCTTCTAATTGTTTCTTAAGTTCACTCATCTCTAAGGGTGACATCCTATAGGGGTCTTTGGAAATAGGCCCTATGCCTACCACAAGGTCTATGGAAAACTTAACCTCTCAGTCCGAAGGTAAGGTTGTTACATCACTAGGGAAAACATCCTGGAACTCCCTAACCGTAGCTACACTACTCAAGTCGGATTTAGACTCTACAACCGAGGAAAGAAATAAAATAAAGCAATGAGTCCCATCAGACAGACATTCAGAAGTTTGTGTGAAGCTAGAGAACAAACATGCTGGTCTCTCCCTCAAAAGAAGAGGAAGAGTTGGAAAAAAATTTCTTTATTAAAACAGTCAAGCATGACTTGATTATGAGATAACCAGTTCATGCCCAGGATGATGTCAATGCTGTTTAATGGTAAACAAATTAAATCGGCCTCAAAGGTTCTCCCTTGTATCACAATAGGATATTCCAAACACACAAGGGAAGTGGGGATTGTTAGTATATGCACTATAGACTTATATGTTTTATTTTGAACACCCATCACTTGTATCATATTATTTTATAAAGGCAATTCATTCTTTTAGAATATAATAAATGTGCTTAGAATAGTAAGCTTAAACTTCACTATTCTTAAACTTCATAAGAAATCAAGTAGATGACTTAATCGTGAGATCTTATGAAGAACTATTCTTAAAAGGGTCCCTGGTCGAGCATCTTCTTGTTGAGTCTCAAAAATATCATAAAGAGGTTTATGATGTTTTAAAGACTGAAATTTCTCTAAGTTTTAATGATCAACAAATTCAACTTTAGTTGTTTCTCATAGATACAATTGTCTAATTGTTTATCTATGATTTTCAGCAAGAAGCCTACTATATAAGACTAAGTGTTGGATCCGTCTGAAGAAGCTGATGCTGTCTGAAGATGATCAACCCGTCTGAAGCATCAAAGCCGTCTGAAAGCATTTGATGACGTGGCATCTCTTGTCTGAAGCTGTGACAATCCTTGTACCTCTGCACGTTTTTCACGCACGTTCTCTGCTACAAACAGCTGGCACCTGTGCAATGCAATTCAAGCACGTTCTCTGTCACAACGTGTCCTCTGCTACGCAGCAATTGCAGCAGCAACAAAGAGCACCTTTTTGGCAGGAGCAAACCTTGTAAAAGTGTCAGAATTTGTCAGGGAATATCAGAATATCTCAGAGAATATTCTGTACTGCAGCAGCTGTCTCACAACGGCTAGCATGGATTTCACAAGCATGAGAGTCTTCAATGGGCCAATCATTTGGTTATAAATACCCCCCTCATTTGAAGACCAAAAAAAAGAGAGAGAATAATAGAAAAAGAACAGAAACTCTGCAAGTTTCTCGCTGCAACACTCTGATAGAATTTATCATCTTTGTACACACAAATTATTTTATTCTGAGCATACCTCGGTAATTCCTGTACAATCTCTAACTGTTTAAGTCTCAAAACTGATATAGTTTGTGAGCTTAAGCATTTCTCTCATTTGTATTTGCTTTTGAGCCTGGAGAGGCTTGTCTGAAAAAGAATACTTGTGTTGTTGAGCCTGGAGAGGCTTGTCTGAAAAAGAATACTTGGTTGTAGAGCCTGAAGAGGCTTGATAGAAAAGAATACTTGTAATCTTGCAAGATTAAGAGAAAATCCAAGTGCTAGTTGGCATTGGGACTGGACGTAGCTCACAAGTGGTAGAGAGTGAACCAGGATAAATTCTGTGGCTAAGTTTCTCTTTCCCTTATCTTTGTCATTTCAGTTTTAAGCTAATCAAGGGGACTGAATATTTAATCTAATATTTTAAAAAGGAAGAAACTTCTTTTAGAACCATTTTAAGGCCGTCTGAAACCAACTTCAGACAGCTATCTGAAAAACTTCAGACAGCCCTCTAGCAACCTGTCTGAAAGTCTGTTTTGTAAATCTGTTTTCGAAAAGCTTCTTAAAATATTTAGAAACACTATTCAACCCCCCTTCTAGTGTTTCCTTGTGTTCCTACAGTTGGTACCAGAGCTCTACTCAAGGTTGAAACACCTAACAAGTGTCTGAGGACTGAAAGATCCACATGGAAGCTTCAAACAGTAACAGGCAATACATCACAGAAGGAGCCTCTATCACAAGACCTCCAGCTTTCAATGGAGAAGATTATCACTACTGGAGAGATAGAATGAAGCTGTTCATTGAAAGCACAAACATTGATGTTTGGGATGTGGTCACTGATGGAGACTATGTGGCTATGCTAAATGATGTGCCTATACCTAAGACTGAATGGACTTTGGAGCAAAAGGCTAGAGTCCAGATGAATGCTAAGGCCAAACTCTATCTGATATGTTCCTTGAACAAATCAGAATATGAGAAGGTTCATGGATGCACCTCTGCCAAGGAGATTTGGGATACTCTTGCAGCAGCCCATGAAGGAACTGAGACTGTCAAGCAATCCAAGATAAGTATGCTCATACATCAGTATGAGATGTTCAAGATGGAAGAATCTGAAACCATTGACCAAATCTTTGGAAGGTTTCAGACCATAACAAATGGACTCAGGTCCTTAGACAGAACATACAACTCTGGAGATAATAACAGAAAAATTCTAAGGAGCTTGCCTAAGTCCTGGAGACCCAAAGTTACTGCCATTCAAGAGGCAAGAGATTTGAACTCTCTTAGAGTGGAAGAACTGTTGGGATCTCTCAAGGTCCATGAGCTTGAGCTTGGAGAAGATGACAACAAGAGAAAATATCTAGCCCTAAACTCCAAGACCAAACAGTCTAGGCATGGCAACATCAAGGCTTTGCAAGCTGAGGCAACTTCAGAGGGAGATGAAGACTCTGAAGATAGCTCAGAAGATGATGATGATCTTGCTCTTCTAAGTAGGAATATCAAGAGAATGCTGCAGAACAGAGGAAGATTCAGAAAGAATCAACCCTCAACCTCAAAAGGAGGTAAGTCAGGTAAAGATATACAAACTGACAAAATTATTTGTTTTGAGTGTAAGCAACCAGGGCACATGAAGGCTGAGTGTCCAAAACTGAAGAAAAACAACTTCAAGAAGAAGAAGATTTTCAAGAAAAAGAAAGGTCTCATGGCAACATGGGAGGACCTGGATGAATCAACTTCAGAAGAGGAGGAAGACACCTCAGAAGAGGCAAATCTGTGCCTCATGGCAAGCCTACCATCTTCAGACAGCTCTGAAGCTGAGGTATTCCCTCTTACTTTGCAAGAAATGTATGATGATCTGGTGAAAAGTTCCAAGGAACTGTTCCTAGAGTATAAGAATCTATCCAAGACTCACACAGAAATGTGTAACAAATATGAGTCTCTAGAAATAGAACATATTATGCTCAAGGAAAAGGTCCTTGAGACTGAAAACCATAGTTCACAAGCTGTGTCTGAAGAAAATAAAAAACTTCAGAAACAGATTGTAGAACTGACAAATGACTTAGCCAAGTTTGTCAAAGGAACTAAAAATTTAAACATAATACTTGGAAATCAAAGACATTCCTCTGACAAAAGTGGACTAGGCTTTTTTGATCACAACATGTCTGAACCTCCTACTGTCTTAAATTTTTCTAAAAGCAAAAAGAAGGTTACTGGGTGTTCTCACTGTGGTAAGCCTGGACACAATTTGATTCAGTGCAAGCACAAGAGAAAAGCAAGACCCAAAGCTAACAAAACAGGACCCAAAAGAACTTGGGTACCTAAAAACTTGATCATTCCTGTTGCAGATGTGTTTAACAGGACAAAGGAGACCCCACAAATGGTACCTGGACAGTGGGTGCTCGCGACACATGACAGGAGAAAGGTCTTTGTTCCAAAACCTTAGACCTAAGTAAGGAGGAGTGGTCACCTTTCGTGGAAATCAGCAAGGGAAGATCACTGACATAGGGACTATAGGTATAATTCCTTCATCCCTCATTAAAAATGTTCTTCTTGTGGAAGGACTACAACATAATTTACTAAGCATAAGTCAATTATGTGACAGTGGTTATGTAGTATCCTTTACCAAGGAAGGATGTATAGTCAAAGACTCCTCTGATCAAACACTTTTTACTGCTAAGAGACACAACAATGTGTATAAAATTGATCTAGAGGATCTAGCAAGTCAAAATGTAAAATGCTTCATTTCTGTTGAAGATGAAAAACAGATTTGGCATCAAAGACTTGGGCATGCCAGCTTGAGATTAATCTCAAGATTAGCAAAACACAACCTTGTTAAAGGATTGCCCAAGCTTTCATACAAATCTGACATTTTATGTGATAGCTGTCTGAAAGGGAAACAAACAAGACACTCTTTCAAGAGTAAAGATGTTGTTTCAACTAGCAGACCACTAGAACTTTTACACATTGACTTGTTTGGTCCTATTAGAACAGAAAGTCTTAGTGGAAAGAAATTTGGTTTGGTCATTGTTGATGACTATTCTAGATTCTCATGGGTGATATTCCTTAGAAACAAGGATGAGACTTTTAAGAATTTCACAATATTTTGTAAGAAGGTACATAATGAAAAAGGATTCTGTATTTCTGTCATAAGAAGTGATCATGGTGGGGAGTTTGAGAATGCAAATTTCAAATTGTTCTGTGATGAGAATGGGATCTCACACAATTTCTCTGTGGCAAGAACACCTCAACAGAATGGGGTTGTTGAGAGAAAGAACAGAAGTTTGCAAGAGATGGCAAGGACCATGCTCAACTCAAGCAACTTACCAAGAACCTTCTGGGCAGAAGCTGTTAGCACAGCTTGTTACCTTCAAAACAGAATATTGGTAAGACTAATTCTGAAAAAGACTCCATATGAATTGTGGAAAGGAAGAAAACCCAACATATCATATTTCCACACCTTTGGATGTGAGTGTTTTATACTTAACACCAAAGATGATCTTGGAAAATTTGATGCAAAGTCTGATAATGGATTTTTCATTGGATATTCTGAAACATCTAAAGCATATAGAGTGTATAACTCTAGAACTTTAACTGTTGAAGAAACCATTCATGTAAAATTCAATGATAACAAAGAGACTGATAGGGAACTATCAGATCTAGAGGATGATTTTGCAGGTATGGAGCTGAATGATCACAACAACTTCAAGGATGAGCAACTGTCTGAAGTTCCTGATGTTTCTGAACCTCTTCAGACAAATGTTGAGTCTCAGACAGATGTGATACCTCCTCATAAATCTGACTGGAGATACAAGTCACATCATCCTAAAGAGCAAATCATTGGCAGTACTTCAGAAGGAGTTAAGACAAGATCAAAATTCAGAAATTTGAATTCTCTTGCTCTCCTGTCTGAAAGTGAGCCAAAGAACATTGATGAAGCTCTGCATGATGAAGGGTGGATCCTAGCCACGCAAGAGGAGCTAAATCAATTTGCTAGGAGTGATGTCTGGACCCTTGTTCCTAAACCCCATGGGAAAACAATTATTGGAACCAAATGGGTGTTCAGAAACAAGCTGTCTGAAGAAGGCAAAGTTATCAGAAATAAGGCAAGGCTAGTAGCTCAAGGATATAACCAGCAAGAAGGTATTGACTTCACTGAAACCTTTGCCCCAGTGGCCAGGTTAGAAGCAATTAGAATTCTTTTATCTTATGCTGTAAATAATGGCATCAAACTATATCAAATGGATGTCAAAAGTGCCTTCCTCAATGGTTTCATTGAAGAAGAGGTTTTTGTTAGACAACCCCCTGGTTTTGAAGATGTAACTTTTCCTGAACATGTTTTTAAACTTAAGAAAGCTCTCTATGGTCTGAAACAAGCCCCAAGAGCTTGGTATGACAGACTGAGCAGTTTTCTTGCAACCAATGGTTTTGAAAGAGGAAAAGTTGACACAACTCTTTTTAGAAAACAGTCTAACAAGGATCTTATACTTGTCCAAATATATGTTGATGACATTATTTTTGGTTTAACTAATTCTTCATTGTGCAAAGAGTTTTCTGAGTTAATGCAATCTGAATTTGAAATGAGCCTAATGGGTGAACTAAAGTTTTTCCTTGGACTTCAGATTAAGCAAGATTCTGATTGTATATGGATCCATCAAGAGAAATATACAAAGGAAATGCTTAAGAAGTTCAACCTAAGTGATTGCAAACCCATGACAACTCCAATGCACCCTTCTGCATCTTTAAATAAAGATGAGAATGAAGAACCAGTGAATCAAACTTTGTATAGAGGAATGATTGGTTCATTATTGTATCTAACAGCAACAGGCCTGACATCATGTTCAGTGTGTGCCTGTGTGCTAGATTTCAATCCGATCCAAGAATCACTCACTACAAAGCTGTAAAAAGAATTTTCAGATATCTTAAAGGTACTACTAATCTTGGTCTATGCTATAAGAAAAGTAAGGATTGCAGGTTAGTAGGATACTATGATGCTGATTTTGCTGGAGACAGAGTTGAAAGAAAAAGCACCAGTGGTGGATGTCACTTCTTTGGAGAAAATATGATCAGCTGGTTAAGCAAAAGGCAAAGCACAATTGCATTATCAACAGCTGAAGCAGAATATATCTCAGCAGCCAGTTGTTGCTCACAACTGTTATGGGTAAAGTATCAACTTGAAGATTTTAATATTGCAATATCTGGTATACCTATGTTGTGTGATAATACCAGTGCCATTCATTTATCTAAAAATCCCATTCAACATTCTAGGGCTAAACATATAGAAATCAAACATCATTTCATTAGAGACTATGTTCAGAAAGGTGTTTTTGATATTCAGTTTATTGATACAGAGCATCAATGGGCTGATATATTCACAAAACCTCTAACTGAAGATAGATTTAAGTTCATCATAGATAAACTGAACATTCATGCATTTTGAGTGTGTATGAAAAATGATGTGTCTGAAACTTCAGCCCGTCTGAAACATGTGACCTGTCTGAAGTTTTGGTCGTCTGAAATTAACTTGATGTCTGAAATCTATCACTTGTCTGAAATGAACAAATGACGTGGAAATAAAGGGACGGTTTAAATCCACTTTGCACGTTACCCTATGTCTGCGCAGCCAGTTTCTGCCATCATTGCCTCAGAGGTCTATAAGTACAGTAAGGCAGTGAGTCCTTGGTACGTTACAGCTCTCTACCCTCTCAGAACCTTTGCTATTCTTCATCTTCAAGAAAGCATTTTTCTCTCAAGTTCTTTCCAACCTTCAACAATGGCACCTAAGAAGTCTGGAGCTGATAACATTGTGAAGACCAAGGGTGTCTTTCTGGAAGATCTTGAAGCACTGGGGATGGATCTTTATGCAGAATTTCAAGCAGCTGGGTGGCTTGAATATTTCAACAAAAATCGTTCACAGTGGCATGAGCAGAGTATTCTTGATTTCTGGGCCACAACCAGAGGAATCCCTAACCCTCAAGGCATCTACACCACCATCAAGGCTAATGTGCTTGGTACATCTATCTTTATTGATGAAGACATCTTGGCCATTGTCTGTGGTGTCAAGACTGAAGGTGCTGTCTTCTCTCCTGGCTGGGAATCAAGAATGGAGGTCAGAAGCACTTTACAGAGTTTTTGTATGGAACTTCCTCTCCTGCAAGTCTGGATGCTAAGAACATGTCAGACAAGGCTAGGGTTCTGCATGCTATCTTAGGAAACTCTGTAATCCCTAAAAATGGCAGCAGAAACCATGTGTTTGAACTGGAGAGATTCTGTCTCATCCACCTTCTGAAGAAGCAGAAGATCAACCTTCCAAATATCATCATGTACCACCTTCAGAAGAGGTTGAGAGACTCTGCTGGGAGTTTTCCTCACAACACAATCATCACCAAGGTGTTGTTGCACTTCAAAGTTCCAGTTCACTAGCTCTATGGTCACTACAACAATCTTGGGATATTAGAGCACTCTCTTAAGGGCGCTCCCGTGTTAGGTTGTGTTAACAATGATCGTTTTTAAATTGAGGGCGCTCCAAATTTTGGACGGGAGCGCCCTGTAAAGCTGCAATAGAGGGCGCTCACAAGGAGCGCCCTCGTATAGCAGGAATTTTTTATTTCCCTGAAATAGAGGGCGCTCCCCAGAGCGCCCTCCTTTTCATTTTTCTTTTTTAATATTTTTTTTATATCCCTAAAATAGAGGGTGCTTAAAGGAGCGTCCTCGTTATGTTTCTTTTAATTTTTTATTTCTGTGAAATAGAGGGCGCTCTTTATGAGCGCCCTCTTTTGTTTTTTTCTTTTATTTAATTTATTTTTTTGTCTAGATTAGAGGGCGCTCCAAGGAGCGCCCTATTTTCCTGTTTTGCAGGGCGCTCTATAGAGCGCCCTTGTTACATCCCTGAATTTTTTTAAATATGAGGAAAGGAAAGCGCTCCTGGGCGCCCTCGTAGGTGGCTTTCCAGGGCGCTCCAACGGAGCGCCCTCTTTTCCTGCATGAGTGTATTTTTTTAATTATTAGGAAAAGAAGGCGCTCCTGAGCGCCCTCTTAGGTGGCTTTCCAGGGCGCTCCCAGGAGCGCCCTCTTTGCCTGGACATTTTATTAAACCAGAATCGTTTTCACAGTTCGCCTCACGTACGCCTCTCTCTCGCGAAGCTCTTCCCTCTCTCTCTCTAAGTCCGCCGTCCGTCTCCCTCTCTCTCCTCCGTCTACCTCCGTCTCGCTCTCTCTAAGCTCCTCTCCGTCTCCCTCTCCCTCCTCCGTGTCTGTCTCCGTCCTCCGTCCTCCGTCCTCCGTCTCCGTCCCTCCTCAACCTTCTTCTCCTCCTTCGCGACGCGACGACCATCGTCGTCTTCTCCGGCGCGGCGCGGCTTCCGTTCGGTGCGACAACTGTCTTCTTCTTCTCCGGCGCAGTCCTTCCCTCCATTTGTAGTTCGGCCGCCGCCACCAATAGGGTAAGGGAAACCCTAAACCTCCATTTTTGTCCAACTTTTGCACCTTTTTTGCTATCTGCACCTACTATTTTGCTATCTGAACTACGAACATATTATTATTATTAAACACTATTTGTTTTATTGAACCATTTTGGTGGTATTGTTGTTGGTTTGAGTTAAATATTGTTTTATAAATTTGTTGGTGGTGGTTTATTATGCATTTAGTAATGTTTTATAAATATATATTACTTATATTGATCTCTTTTGGACTGGTAGCTGATGGTTTGGACTTAAAATTGTCTTTAATTATAATTATTAGGTTATTTGTATGTACATGCATTAACCTTAGTTTCATGTTTAAGAATGAATTGTACTATGTTTGGCCACGGAGGCTTATTGTTATTGAATTGTATTATTGCTTTGGACATTATAAACTGCACTGGTATTTTCTGGGTTTCAGGTGAAGTTCTAAAAATTGGAAATGTCCAATTTGCAGGGGAAACTCTGCCGGAATTTCGGTAGAAGTTTCTGAAGTTATATAAATATATATTACTTATATTGATCTCTTTTGGTCTGGTATAGCTGGCGGTGTAGACTTAAAATTATTTTTCCTTAATTTGGGAATGTTAAAGAAATAGATGAAATGCTGGTCAAATTTTTAGGACTAATAATTTTTATTACGAGCGAGTATATTTTTTTACTTGTCTTTTTTTCTTAAAGGTATTTTTTCCTGGGGCTAGTTATAATTCAACACTGCTGATTGGTGATTGACTTTAATTAGGTATATCCTTTATAAAATGGATCGTTCTTGGATGTTTGCGAACCGTCTGACACATGAGTATGGGGAAGGAGTGGAAATGTTTATAAAATTTGCCACTGACCATGCAACAAACCCTAGTAGAATTCTCTGCCCTTGTACGAAGTGTTTTTGTTCTAAGCCAGTTAGTGTAACCGACTTGAGGGACCATCTTTTCTGTTTTGGAATTGATAAGAGTTACACATGTTGGACATTTCATGGTGAGATTAGGAGTGAACATAGTGGTATGGGAGAGAATAATGTCAATGTAGAACCAAGTGATGATGACTTTGGTACCGGGTGGGAGGATTGCGACCGAATTGATGAGATTCGAAAGGTGGTTGAAGATGACCTCAGAGATTGTCCCCAAATGTTTGATACCCTAGCCAGTGATGCTGAAACGCCATTGTACAATGGGTGCACCAAGTACACAAGGTTGTCAGCTGTGTTGAAGTTGTATAACTTAAAAGCAACAAATGGTTGGTCTGACAAGAGTTTCACAGAGTTACTCACCCTGTTGAAGGAGATGTTACCGGAGGACAACGTGCTACCTAAAAGAACATATGAGGCAAAGAAGATGTTAAGTTCTATTGGGATGAGCTATGAGAAGATACATGCTTGTCCCAATGATTGTATTTTGTTCAGAAATGAGCATGCGTCATTAAGTGCGTGTCCTAAATGCAATTTGCCTCGTTATAAGAAAGAGACTACACCAGCAAAGGTGGTTTGGTATTTTCCCATCATACCAAGGTTTCGAAGGATGTATCGTAGTGTCATTGATGCAAGGAACTTAACTTGGCATGCAAATGATCGAATCAAGGATGGCATGTTGAGACATCCCGCTGATTCTCCGCAGTGGAGTAGGATTGATGATGAGTTCCCATCTTTTGGCGAGGAACCAAGAAATCTCCGCCTTGCTTTATCAACAGATGGAATGAATCCGCATGGTATCCAATCTAGTAGTCATAGCACATGGCCGGTGGTATTGATCATTTACAATCTCCCGCCATGGCTGTGTATGAAGAGGAAATACATGATGTTGTCTATGTTGATATCGGGACCCAGACAACCGGGGTAATGACATAGATGTGTACTTGGCACCGTTGATTGAAGACTTGAGGCAATTGTGGGATACTGGAGTAGAGGTCTATGATGGCTACAAAGAAGAATCTTTTCAGTTGAGGGCAATGTTGTTTGGAACGATAAATGATTTCCCTGCATATGGTAATTTGTCTGGCTATAGTGTAAAGGGTCAGTGTGCCTGTCCTGTCTGTGAACAAAATACTACTTGGATGCGTTTGACTCATTGTAAGAAGAATGTATTCATGGGTCATCGTAAGTTTTTGCCTTTAACCCATCGTTATAGGGGATTGAAGAAATCATTCAATGGCAAAACCGAAGAGGGCATGGCTCCTTCTCCACTGACTGGTGAGCAGGTGTGGGAAAAGGTGGGTAACTTGACCAACAACTTCGGCAAACCTTTTGCCTCACAACTCGTTACCGGAGGTTGGAAAAAAAATCCATTTTTTTTGACTTGCCATATTGGAAGACATTGTTTGTTAGGCATTTCCTTGATGTCATGCATATAGAAAAAAATGTGTGTGAGAGTGTTATTGGCACGTTACTGAATGTCAAAGGCAAACCAAGGATGGGGTAAATGCGAGATGGGACTTGTTGGCAATGGGTATAAGGAAAGAATTGGTACCAGACAAAAGGGGATCACGTACATTTTTACCACCGGCGGCTTATACTCTTAGCAAGAAAGAAAAAGTAACTTTTTGCAAGTTTCTGCAGGATGTCAAAGTTCCAGAGGGTTTTTCTTCTAACATTAGAAATCTAATATCACCAAAAGAGCAAAGATTGGTAGGTGTAAAGTCTCATGATGATCATGTCCTGATGGGTCATTTGCTTCCGGTTGCAATACGCTCCATTCTGCCAAGTAAAGTGCGTATTACAATTACTAAACTGTGTCATTTCTTCAGAGCTATTTGTAGTAAGGTAATTGACCCTAGGAAGCTGCCCATTTTGCAAAGACAAATAGTTGTGACACTGTGTGAGCTTGAAATGTATTTTCCTCCATCTTTTTTTGACATAATGATTCATCTCACAATTCACCTGGTTCGGGAGACTGAGTTGTGTGGACCAGCTTATATGAGATGGATGTACCCAGTTGAGCGATACATGAAGATACTAAAAGGGTATGTGAAGAATCGCAGTCGTCCTGAGGGTTGTATGGTCGAAAGGTATATAGTTGAAGAAGCTGTTGAGTTTTGTACAGAATACCTTAGTGGTGTCAGCTCCATAGGGCTTATGGTCTCTGGACAGAACAAAATCCTACAATTAGGAGGGATTGGGGCAAGCGAAGTCATCAGCATTAAAAGAGAGGAATGGGTTCAAGCACACCTTTATGTCTTGCATAATGATGATGAGGTAGAGCCTTATGTAGAAATTCACAAGGAAATACTTCGGCAGTCTAATCCTAATAAGGAGACAATTGGATCACAAGAGAACACAATCGAAGCTTCATCACATGGTTTAAGTCTAGGATTTTTCAGGACATGAACTTAAATAATTCTTTAGTCTCTACAAGGCTTAAATTTTTGGCGTATGGTCCGAGTTTTAACGTTATATCTTACAAGGCTTACAAGATTAATGGCTACACTTTCTACACAAAGGACCATGATGATAGAACGACGGTACAAAATAGTGGAGTAACTTTAATTGCCCAAGCATTACATATGTCAAGTGCGAAGATAGAAATCCAGTTTATGCCAATATGTCCTATTTTGGGGTCAAATTCAAAGATAGAAATCCAGTTGATGTTGAGTAACAAATTCAAAGACTCCCCCAATGTGGATGATGATGACCAGTGGGAGGATGTTGAAGATGATCCTTTTGTTACGACACCACACATATTACAAGTTGACTCCACAATAGATGTTGCTTGTTACACTAGACCGGACCACGATGAGGGTATTTGGATCAACCCATCAATTCGTATTACAAATCGACCCTCTACTTATAGAAAAAGAAAGAGAATGAGTTAGTTAATGTATGCCTGAACCCTATACTTATTCAAATTGCATTTTTGTTTTTACATTTAAAATATTTTACTAAGTAATTCGTTATGTTTTTTTCATGCAGCTATAATGTCAGGCGGGGGATCATGACGATACAGAAAAGATGGATAACGAACACCGACGTGGGATTACAACAATGGCTCATGTTAGGAAACAAAGAAACAAAGGAAATATAATCAAGGTAAGCATTTAATTTCCTCCATTGCTATAATTTATGCTTAATTAGATGGTTTATGTTATTATAAACTAAGTACCTTGACTCAGGTGTCGTGGAACGAAAAGGACCAACCTATTGGATCCGGTGGCACAACACTATCTAGTTACATTGGTGCCATTGTTCGTGAAAGAGTACCAATCACAATAATTACATGGAGGGATGAAGTTTGTAAAGAATACAAGCAATGATCTGGGAGGACGTTAAGGTATGTAATATTTCCCCTTACTTTGTTAATAAGAATTAGAGGAGATAAAGGCACGTGACTAACTAATTATCTTATTATGTTTTGTTTATATGTAGTCCGCATTTGACGTTGAAGAACGTCATAAAAGATACATTCTTATGTTGGCTGGAAAAAGGCATAGAGCGTTTAGGTCAACATTGTCTACCCACTTCATGCATGATGAAGATGGAAATGTCATCCCACATCCTCCTAAGAGGTATGGGGACCTCATATCACAGGAGCAGTGGGATTATTTTGTAGCTCTACGGGGCCAAGAACATTTTAAGGTAATATAATCATTCATACTTTGTTTTATTAAACATTGTCAACTTAAGTAACAATTTGTCACGTTATATTTACCATGTCTTATTCCAGGAAATTAGTGAAAAAAACAAGGCAAGGGCTTCGAATCCTCAATACCCGTACAGAGGTTCAAGAAAGGGTTATGCCAAGCTAGAGCAAGAATTGGTAATTAAGGTCGTTAACATTTTCTCCAAATGTAGTAGTTTTTAGTATTGATTGTGTCTCAATAATTCTTTGCAGTTACAACAAGCGGGGGAAGGAACCTCCGAAGTTTCCAGACATATGTTGTGGAGAACCGCTCGGATTAACAAAAAAAAAGATGCAGTAAATGAAGGAGTGGAAGAGGTCTTCACACAATGTGTAAGTATATAGTTCCTACCATTGTGTGTTACATCTCATGTATTTCTTTATCGTGGACTATATATATTTACCCTCATGTTATTAGGAAGAATTATTGTCTCAAACTGGCGAGAGTGGTACCTCCGATGATAGACAGGTCCTTGACCAAGTTTTGAAGAAGGATGTCTATCGGGGACGTGTTCGGGGGTGTGGGATTTGGTGTTTATCCCGGTCAATATTATAATGCTCCAAAACCCCAACCAAATGTCGTCCCAGAAAATTTTCAAGAAATCCTTGCGGAAATGAGAGAAGTGAAAGCGGGATACTTTGACATGAAACAAGAACTGGCTGAAACAAAAAGAGAGTTGAATGACTTAAGAGCACAACGAAGTTGTAGAGATTCTACCTCTTTTAGTAGACCTGCCTTGCCTGAGGTATGTTTTTTTTCCCTAATTATCCATAAAGTTGAATATCAATGACTTAAGAATACTGGCTGCTGGTATGGTTGGTTTTGCAAAAGAAACTATTTATATTATGACAATTGTTATTGTAGTATGTTTGGCCACGGAGGCCTATTGTTATTGAATTGTATTAGAGCTTTAGACATTATAAACTGCACTGGTATTTTCTGGGTTTCAGGTGAAGTTCTAAAAATTGGAAATGTCCAATTTACAGGGGAAACTCTGCCGGATTTTCGGTAGAAGTTTCTGAAGTTATGTTTTTCTTTCCCTACTTATCCCTAAAGTTGAATACTTGTGTTAATTACATAGGTGTCTTTCAATGTATATTGTACTTGGGAGACTCGGTGTTACGAGTTGTGGGTAAAGGACAAGCATGGAACCTCCCAGGGCAGGAGCTACACAATTCCCCACTTCCCTCCAACTTAATTAAGGTCAATCTTCAAATTGCTATTGAACCCCATGCGACGACTCCGTGCCCTGACGCTTACGGGGAAACGACCATTCTTGCTGATGCTGTAGGATGTTTCATTGCATGGCCTTCTTCACATGTTGGATTGGATGCATTGGTATGTGTTTTTTATTTGTATCAAAAGTGCATTTTAATTTTTTAGAGAACAAATATTAATATGTACAAATTGTGGAATTTGTAGACTCCACAATGTTCTGTTGCTGGGCCACATGTGGAGACTCGTTCTTCACCACACTCAACTTTGCGGAAGTCTCCCATTCGTGAATGCCCGGCACATGGTGACTTCAGCGCCTGTTGCATCTACCAGCACATACCTGGCAAGATTGGAAACTTACTATTCTGAAAAGATGCAAGAGGAGGCTGACGTGATTAATTGTACGATAGCTCCAGGCATTGTAGATATGGCTGAAATGGTGGAATGGCTTGATCGAAATTCTCTGCGTTCGCTCTTATTTGGGTTGTGGTTGGATGGCACCGTTATGAACGTGTATTGCAGGTAATTTCAATCTAAAACATCTCATAAGTTATTTTCTCGTTTTATTTGCTTGGATTGACATTATGTATTTTTTTCGTTTAGTTATCTATATCATTCGGTCTTAGCCCCGTCTTCTCGCACGGATCGATATGTTTTTATATCTCCGCAAACCACCACTTTATTCAACGCGAACACCATGCAACATGTGTTGGTGGGAAATTTGTTGTATAATAGACGCGGGCAAGACAAATTGTTTCTGCTTCCATTCAATCATGAAGGGTATGTATAGTATTTGTTTATGTCCTCAATATTCTTGTCTTTTAAAAACCATTTCTTTGACATATTTTTCATTGGGATTGTAGACAACATTGGGTTCTACTTGCATTGAGTCTCAACCGTTTTGGCGAGGTTTACTTTATGGACTCAATGCGTAAACCACCAGAATATTATAACATCAAGGAATTGATTAAAAAGTAAGTATTCATTGGATTACTATCACAATAATATAGTTACGGGCTCTTTTACAAATTACTTGTTATATTGCTTTAGCTCTATAAAAGAATATAGGAGATTGATGGGATTCCAGGAAGGACCGAATAGTATTTACCAGATCCAACATGGTACCGCAGTAGGTAATATTGATCTCTTCTACACATTTTGTATCTTCATTACTATGCGCATAAGCATCTCACTTATTTTTAAATTCATTATACTTATAGTCTCCTGTCCAAAACAATGACTCCAATTGTGGGCTCTACGTATGCGTTACATGAAGGAGATCATTGATCAAAACCAACTGATAATACCTAGAGAGGTAATTATGACTTGTGATAGCAAAGTACTTTTTTGGATCCTCATTCACTAGTTTATATACTGATATCAACTTTTGCCTTTTACAGTACTTTGCTCAGTGCCGATGCAGATGCTACACAACGGAGCAGCTAGATGAGGTCCGGAAGAATGGGCGAAGCATGTAGTTACCACTTTTTTGTAATTTTTTTTACATTATAGGAGTAAGTAAATATGGATAATGAGTTAACTAACGGATTCAACAGAGTAACTTGTTTGTAATTCAAACTTGTATAGGTAATTCATACTTACACCACTAAGTTATATCTTGCATAAGAAACTATTCATATTATGACAAGTTGAATTCTTGTTTCAAGTTGATATGTGTGTTGTTTACTAATATAAGTGTTGTTCATAGTATGACTAAGTGTTTCAATTTAAGGAATTAATATGCATGATTTTGGATTAAGCCATTGGGATCAGACTGAAATAAATATGCAGGTTAAACTAGTTTTAAAAAAAAAAAGAACAACAGGGCGCTCCATGGAGCCGCCCTTGTTTTGAAAATAAAAATCACACAGAGGGCGCTCCTGGGAGCGCCCTTGTTATAACAAAAGAGGGCGCTCCAAGGAGCGCCCTCTATAGCTTTGTGTTTTTTGTATTGAGGGCCCTCCAAGGAGCGCCCTATTAGCATGCACGGGAGCGCCCTCTTTGGCCTTATATCAGAGCGCTCCATGAGCGTCCTCGTTTTGTTGACCAAACAGAGCAGTTGCTATTAGTGCGCACGGGAGCGCCCTCTAAGCCTGCACGGGAGCGCCCTCTAAGACCTTTTTTGGCATAGTGGGTCACCACTCAATCCCTATGTTTGGTGAATCAAATCTGAAGAGCATGAAGATTAAGCTGACTCCAAGGCCTCCCTCTCCAACCATGAAAGAAAGCTTGCTGATGGAGAAAGCTCAGAGGAGAAGCACTACAATGCAGATTCTGGAAAATGAACTCAAAGGAGATATCAGAAGACATGAGTTCAAGCCTTCAAGGGAATCTCCTCAACCTAAGCTGAGAAGCTACCTATGAGAAGCTCAGCTAAGATAGCTTCTGCATCTGCACAGATTCAAGCATCTGAACCTGTTCAGAAACCTTCTCAAAGGTTGTCTGAAATTGTGGGTCAGGTGTCTGAACCTGCACAATCTTCAAAGCCTACTTCTATAATGGAAGGACAGGCTGAAGAAGTTGTGGATACTGATGCAGTTGCTGCTCAACCACTAGCTTCATGCCCTTCTGACCCTGAATTGATTCAGGTTGCTGCTTTGGCTACTGCCATTGAGCAAGAAGAGTTAGAACAGAAGGAAGAGCAAGAGAGGACTGACAGAGCTCTTGCAATAGCTTCACAACTTGCTTATGCTGAGGATGACAAGCAAGCAGCCATTGCTGAGGCTACAAAGAAAAAAGAGGTCAAGTGCACCTCAAAGAAAAAGGAAAGGGTAAACTACTTCAGACAGTGCCTGAAGTTAGGGATACCAGAATAATGCTTCTCATCTAGAAGAAGCAGATATTGCTGGAAGGTATCAGAAATTTGTTAAGGCTAATCAATACTTCAAGAGAAGAAGGGCTCTTTCAACTGAGCAAAGAGAAAGGGAGGATAAGGAAGCCAAGGAAAGGGAAGAAAAGAAAGACCTGCTAAGGCTCAAGAAGTTGCTGCTCCCAAACCTTACAAGAGGATCAAGGTGAGATTTGATAATGTAACTCCCTCACCTCCTTCATCACCAGAAAAGCAACCTCAACCCTTATCAAACCCATCTCACCAGGAAAACAACCTTCTCCACCTACTTCTCAACCTTTACCAACCTTACAGATAATTACATTACCATCTGAACCCTCATCACCTACACCCATCATACCATCAGACAACCTGTTGCCTGAACACCTTGCACCTCAAAAAACCAAGTTCTTGAACCCATACCTTCACCATCCAAACCCCCTCACCTCTGTACATACAACTATCTGATAGCTCATTACCTTCACCTCAACCTTCACACCTTCATCACCTTCCTCACCATCATCATCTCCACCTCTTACACCTTTACCACCCTCACCACCTCTGTTCATCAATCCAACCTTTCAGCTGAGATAGCAGCCTTATGCAAGAAACTGACAAGAACCTCCTTTGGCTCTTTCCCTTTGCCAAAATTCCAGCATCTGTCTGAAGAGCTGCAAACTTTAGAACAGCCCCTGCTGTTTCACTGCATCATGGTCTCACTAAGAGAACTGTGACTGATGAAAGGGCTTTTTACTCCAATGATGCTGATGGATTGGAGAAGATAAGGAAGGGTGTTGTCCCTCCTGGTCATACATGGGATCTTATCAATCCATTTTCTGAAGACTCATGGAAGCTGAGCAATGAGGAATGGCTCTTGGTAAGGATGCTGAACACTGAAGCTGAGTTATTCCAAAGATACTTGGCTAGAGGAGTTGGAATGATGGGCTACAGGCCCCCTAGAACAAGTTCAATCAGGCCTTCAACCAAAATCTTGGTGAAACCTGATAGGATTGTTCCTAGGTATCCCCTCAAGGAAGGATAAGATGAGAAATTGAAGGGTCCTAAGATCTATTCTGTATCAGCACCCCTTCTGAAGCCATGACTGCTTCAGAATGGGAAGGTCTACCTGAGTTCATCATCTCAGAAGGAGGAGGCTTGAATCATTTGTTTGAAAATTGGATGTGGATTCTTATTGGCAGATCAGAGAAGATGCTGGGTCTTCTTCTGGGTGTAGTGGTCCTGATGCTGAGTCTGCAATAGGTGTTGGACATTCCACAAATGTTCAGACCATACCATTTCTTAAGAGATCACTTTCCCCCACAGGCAGATTCATTCAACAAAGCTTGGGTGCTTCTGAAGTATGTTGGGACCTGTTTCTGTCCAGTCTACAATCCTTCAGAATATGGCTTGCAGCCTGGTTTTGGAGTTTTTGAGATTTGTATGTCCCTACCTTCAGCTCATCCTAGTTGAATCTGAACCTGACCTGTATGAAGAGAACCAAAAGTTGAAATCCAAGGTCAAGGCCCTTGAGAAGAGATGTGAAGAATCTGAGAGGAGATGTGAAGTCTCAGAGAAGAAAGCACAAAAGGTTATTCAGAATCAGGAAGAAATTCTCCATGAACAACACACTGATAAGAAGGTCAACAAGAGTTGAAGTCTTCTATTGAAGCTGCCATAGACAAGGCCAAGGAAGAACTGATCTCCTTTCTGTCTGAAGCTCTGCTGAAGAAGAAGGACTAATTTATTGCCATTGTCTTTATGTTCATATTTCTTTTACAAGTGCTGATTGTCTGTTTAATCCTTACATCATTTAATACAATTAGTGTTTTTATTCCATCTCATGTGTTCTCCTTTCTGTTTGATCCTTGCTCTGATACTTGTTTTATTTTATCTGTAATTCATAATCTTGTTTGTCTTATTGCTCTGTTACTGTTATTGCTCTATGATTCCTTTGATTGATGACAAAAGGGGGAGTATTAAATCTAACAAAATCTGGAGTGATTACTGGATTCAGGGGGAGTACATGAAAAAGTTCAAAGTTGAACTTCTGAGAAAATCATATATAAACGCATCTAAAAGGATATATTTGTCCCAGGGGGAGCTAAATCTTAATCTCTCAGTTTTGCACAATTTAAGTTAAATTTGTCATCATTAAAAAGGGGGAGAATGTTGAGTCTCAAAAATATCATAAAGAGGTTTATGATGTTTTAAAGACTGAAATTTCTCTAAGTTTTAATGATCAACAAATTCAACTTAGTTGTTTCTCATAGATACAATTGTCTAATTGTTTATCTATGATTTTTCAGCAAGAAGCCTACTATATAAGACTAAGTGGATCCGTCTGAGAAAGCTGATGCTGTCTGAAGATGATCAACCCGTCTGAAGTCAAGCCGTCTGAAAGCATTTGATGACGTGGCATCTCTTGTCTGAAGCTGTGACAATCCTTGTACCTCTGCACATTTTTCACGCACGTTCTCTGCTACAAACAGCTGGCACCTGTGCAATGCAATTCAAGCACGTTCTCTGTCACAACGGTCCTCTGCTACGCAGCAATTGCAACAGCAACAAAGAGCACCTTTTGGCAGGAGCAAACCTTGTAAAAGTGTCAGAATTTGTCAGGGAATATCAGAATATGTCAGAGAATATTCTGTACTGCAGCTGTCTCACAACGGCTAGCATGGATTTCACAAGCATGAGAGTCTTCAATGGGCCAATCATTTGGTTATAAATACCCCCCCTCATTTGAAGACCAAAAAAAAAAGATAGAATAATAGAAAAGAACAGAACCTCTGCAAGTTTCACTCGCTGCAACACTCTGATAAATTTATCATCTTTGTACAACACCAAATTTTTTATTCTGAAGCATACCTCGGTAATTCCCTGTACAATATCTGTAACTGTTAAGGTCTCAAAACTGATATAGTTGTGAGCTTAAGCATTTCTCTCATTTTGTATTTGCTTTTGATCCTGGAGAGGCTTGTCTGAAAAAGAATACTTGTGTTGTTGAGCCTGGAGAGGCTTGTCTGAAAAGAATACTTGGTTGTAGAGCTTGAAAGATGGCTTGATAGAAAAGAATACTTGTAAGCTTGCAAGATTAAGAGAAATCCAAGTGCTAGTTGGCATTGGGACTGGACGTAGCTCACAATGGTAGTGAGTGAACCAGGATAAATTCTGTTGGCTAGTTTCCTCTTTCCCTTATCTTTGTCATTTCAGTTTTAGCTAATCAAGGGGACTGAATATTAATCAATATTTTAAAAAGGAAGAAACTTCTTTTGAACCATTTTAAGGCCGTCTGAAACAACTTCAGACAGCTATCTGAAAAACTTTAGACAACCCTCTAGCAACCTGTCTGAAAGTCTGTTTTGAAATCTTTTTTCGAAAAGCTTCTTAAAATATTTAGAAACCTATTCAACCCCCCTTCTAGTGTTTCCCTGTGTTCCTACAGTTCTTAGGACAAAGATGCATTTAGACTAGTATGTGAGTTCATTGATGATCACATCTCACGGATCATGGATATGAGATATCATGTGCTCACTGAAGGGAATCAAGCATGTGGTCAGGGTGCAGTGGAAAAAATGGATTCCCTCCCTTGTTATGATCGTTATGCGAAAACACGAATCAAGGCATAAAAGGGTATAAAACAAAAGGTCATACCTTTTTAGGATTGCGAATGAGGCAATAGCACCACGTCTCTAGTGGGTGTCCACGGCCAATAGCCGAACTAGGAAACCCTCCTCAACTCTGCTAGTAGTGTTTAGGGAGTAAGAGCGACAACTCTTATTTTTCACATATCTAGGGTAGTGCATCTTATGCTCTATTTATAAAGTGGTGGCTAGGGTTACACCCTTCACTCACTTATCCCTAATACATATGGGCCTGGCCCATTAGTTTATAATTCTAATCAAATTAGAAATATCTTTTCCTAGTGGCTTGTTGTATGTGTGTGACCCAATAGGCTTTTAATATTTGGTTATGATATTAAAATAAAACCCTTTTATATTTAATATCATAAATAGTGAGCGGTATCTAGCAATACATCACTATCCAAATATTGAGATTATCAACAACTTTGATTAATCCTATTTTATGATAATAATTTATATGATCTGTCCCTTTGTCCAAATATCTAATTGAACACAAAGGCATGGATTGTGTCAACCTTGTATAGTTCAATTTATGTTTTCTTGATCCCCAAGTAGACTGTACAGAAAATAAACATCTCATGTTTATCCTCCTGAGCTTGGCCATGCATTTTTCAGTCTCACTTTATCAAGAGGCCTACAGATATAACTCCTGTTACATAGGAGGACAAATCCCATCTAGGTCACTCACATAAACCACATAATTTATTATGTGTCCAAATACCAACTTTATGATCACCTTGTTACAGGCAACGTTTGATGATAATTAAAACACATAATTCCTTATGTAGGAATGATAAGTATGTTGAGTCTCAACAATATCATAAGAGATTTTATGATATTTTAAGACAACAATATTTCCAAGTTTTAATGATTAACAAATTTACATTATTTATTTTCACAGATACTCTTAAGTGTTTAATTATTTATCTGTGATTTCAGCAAGCCACAATACGCTTTATAAAGTCTTTAAGAAGTGCTTTAAGTCATCTGAAGGAAACATGCCTTCTGAAGTGGTCAACCTGTCTTAAGTGTTGAAGCTGTCTGAAGAGCCAAGCCCTCTGAAGATTGGAACCCGTCTGAAAATTGGAAGCCGTCTGAAGCTTTAGTAATGCCGTGGCATCTTTGCTGAAACCTTGCGTGAAGACTTTTCTGAGTCTCTGCTGCTCGTATGTTTTGGAACACATTTATGGCAACAAACACAGAGGCCTTTCCTGGTGCATTTGAATTTCATACACCACCGAGGAAATCTCTGCAAACGCAACAACGCAGCAATTCCTGAAGCAGCCTTTTGGCAGATGCAACCTTGTACTGTGTCAGAAATGTCAGGATGCTCAGAAGTATGTCTCACAACGGATTTTATAGCATTTAATGCTATCTCTAAACGGTGGTTTTTCAACGGATTAAAGTCTGGGTATAAATACCCCTTATGAAGACCATCATCCAGTTAGAGAGGAGAACATATAGAAAAGAGAATCAAAACGCTGCAATTTTTTCTTCAAGAAAATCACTCTGATAAAATTCTTTGTACGCTTTGTATTTTCATATCCTGAGTATACCTCAGTTTTTAGCTGTACATTGTAATAGGTTTGAACTTCAAACTTGTGTAGTTTAAAAGCTTAAACTCTTTTTCATTGTAATCTCTGTTTGAGCCTGGAGAGGCTTGTCTGTAAAACAATACTTGGTTGTAGAGCCTGAAGAGGCTTGACTGTAAATGAATACTTGTAATCTTTGTGAAAGATTAAGAGAAAATCCAAGCGCTTGTTGGCATTGGGACTGGAGGTAGCTCACAGTGGTAGTGAGTGAACCAGGATAAATTTTTGGCTAAGTTTTCTATCCCTTATCTCTTGTCAATTCGTTTATATTAATATCAAGGGTGTTGAAAAGCTATTCTAAATATTTTAAAAGCAAAGAAACCTTTTAAAATATATTTTCAGGAGCCATCCAAAAACTTCAGACAGCCCCCATAAACCTGTCTGAAACTGTTTGTAACTTGTTGTTTTCAAAAGCTTTAAAAAATATAAAGAAACACTATTCAACCCCCCTTCTAGTGTTTCCCTGTGTTTCTACAAAGTACAAATTAGTTAATAAATTATAGTACTTTTTAGTTCACTTATCAAGGATAAAATGGTAATTTTGCCCATTTTAAGACCTTTTTATTAAATTTAGAGAAATTGTATTTATTAATCTGAGATTTGAATTTGATGCTATTTTGATGGAAATATTGCTGATTTTTTTAGGATATTGCAAAGATTTGATTCAAAGGATAGATAGCATTAAATGAGGGAGATGTCTGCAAGATTTGAGATTGATTGAAGATATTTAATGAAGATTTAAAGAATATTTGAAGCCATTAATGAGGATATCACTGCCAATCAATCAAGGATTCTGCAGACAAGCTTCCCAAATAAATCAAAGATTGCTCAATAAATGCAAGGATTTTATCAAGAAATGGGAAACAAGGAAAGACAAATCTGCTAAAACCAGTCTCGGGGAGAGATCAAGATTAAAAAGAGAAAGTTGGAGCTGCAGGACGCTACCTGTGCTTCACCTGCGCTATAGCGCAGGGTGAAGCGCAGACTCTCTGGAAGTTGCGCTCCATCCCGCGCTGTAGCGCAGCCTGGAGCGCAGCTCACGCTGATTTATTCCCTGTTGCCTTTCTTAGATAGATTCTCCCCAATTTGCGTTGTCTTTCCTTAGTCTATAAATAGGAACCTCTTGTATCAATCCCAGGTGTGCACGATTATTGTAATCAGTCTATATTTCAGTGATAATGCACCAGAGCTACATTTACAGTAGGAGAGGAGGAACGCTTCACAAGGATTGAAGATGGTGACAGCATCTTCGGTGGTTTATATGGCTACCTCGTGTAGTTAACTCTCCATTAGGATTGGATGTAATTGATTCTATCCCCAAGTGTATGTAAACTCTATTTTATTATTTCTGAGATCTTTGTCTATAATATTGGTAAACTTATTCTGTACTTAATCCGTAATTCCCACGCTTGCGTCTGGAGTTATAGGCTAGTCTCAACTAACTAGGTTAGTTTTGATTAGGACTGAGAGTTGAGAAGTGGCTTCCAAAGAAAATCACACTCCGATTGAATAAGAGGATTCGATATCAGAAAACCGACACATGAGCGTTACTAATGAGCAATGGGTAGTGTGAGTACTCTAGCGAAGGGCGTTCACAGGATTAGGCCTGTGTATCGATAGCAAAGGTTAGTTGATTGTGAATCCAGGATTCGAACATAGGCGTGTCCTGATGAGTAAGGGTAGTGACAGTACTTGAGCGAAGGCGCGTCTACAGAGTTGGCCTCGTTTATCAACTAAGTTCCTTTACAAACTGAGTAAAAACAAAGCAAAATAAGCCGAGGGTAAGTCTGTCGTTTGGGAGAGCCCGCATGGATTATCTTTGAGTGTGTGAGATCGCTGGTAACTCGGGGTCTTAGCAATAAAGTTTGTGTACAGTATTATAGAGTAAACCTAAAATAATAGATAATATGAAGTCCAATCCTAATCCAAGTAAAGTGTCTCTAACTCTTCCTTTCTAATTCCAATTGATATTTACTTTCTATTTACAATTCCGCAACTATACTCTCTAAACCGTGCTTTCTCTGATAAATAGATCACAATCTACATAAATTAACCGTTCCGTGTGGATACGATACTCTTCTTACTATTATACTGCTGGATTTGTGGTTCGCTTGCCAGAAACCCATCAAGTATTTTGGCGCCGTTGCCGGGGAACGGTTTCCAATTTGTGTAGACCTTGGCGGTCTAGTTATCAAGTTTTTAATTATCTTAGGAATTTGTTTATTGTTTTTATTAGGATTTCTATTTATTCTTCTTATTATTTTTAGGACCTACTATATCTATCTTAGGATTTCTTTTATTTATTATTCTTATTATTTTAGGAAATTTATAATTTATTATTTTACTTTAATTATTTTTTTTAAAAAAATATTAAAATTTAATTAATTTTTTTAAAATATAATAATAAAAATAAAAGAAATACAAAAAAAAATAAATTTTATTATTTTGTTCCTCTTTCCTGAGTTAACATTTGTTTGAGCTTCTTGAATAGTGTTTTTGTGAAAGACAAATTTCCAAGAGCAACTGAGAGAAGTGACCAAATAGAGAGAGAAAAAGGGCAAATGAGACAAATTCAAGACTCTCCATAATTAAGGAAATTTGTATTATTTTTAGGAAATTTATAGTTTTTTTCAATTTTTTTAATTTTTCTTCCACACTTACCTTTTTTAAAGTTTCTTGTTTATGTTTTTAAGAGGTCAGGTGTCCCCCAATCAATTAAAACTTGAAGCAGAAATAGGAAGAACATCAAGGAAGAACAAAAGTAGAAACAAGGAAAGGAGACAAGGGAGAAGTCGAGAAGAAAACAAAAATATCTTATTTTTTTAATTATTTTATTAATTATTTTCTAAAAAAAATTATTTATTTATTATTATTTTAATTTTTTTTATTATTATTTTTAAATAACACATAAAAAAATATTTTTTTGTTCTTCTCTTTGTTTGAACTTTTTGATTATTTCCCTTGAGAAAACAGATAACAGAAAATGGGGCAAGACTAAGCTTAAGGAGACAATCTCAACACTCTCTGTTCAACCACCCCAAGTGAAGTAAATGAAAAATATGGAGGACACTCAACCAGAAAGAGTCTTGGGAGACTACATGAGGTATCAAGGGCTACATATTGTTCTCCCAACTTACCCAAATTCCTTGGAATTAAAAGCATCGCATATCCAGCGTGTTCAAGCTCACCAGTTTGAAGGATTAGAACACGAAGATCCAAATGACCACCTGTCTACATTTTTTGATTTAGTTGAAACTATGGGTTTCGAGGAAAAAACAAAGAGGTTGCTCACTTACGTTTATTTTCCTTTTCTCTTACAGGGAAAGCTAAGGAGTGGTTGAAGTCACAACCTAGTCAAGGTCTGAATAATTGGAACATGGTAAAAGAGAAATTCTTGGGAAAATTCTTTCCCCTACCACGTTACTTTCAAGCCTAAACCAACATCTCCTCATTCAAGCAAGAAGCAAACGAACCCTTATATGAAGCTTGGGAGAGGTTCAAATCCTTGCTGCATAAGTGCCCTAATCATGGCTTTGATGATGCTATACAAATCAACATTTTTTGCAATGGACTCAAGCCAAAGTACAAATCCTTCATAGATGTCGCAGCAGGAGGAACAATTCTGTCAGTAAATGTAGAAAAGGCACTTACAGTCATTGACAACTGTGCTCTGCGCAGTCAACAGGATCTATGTTGGGGACAAGATATTCAAAAAGAAGAGCTGCTTCAAGATAATGTCAAATTCCTTGAGCAACAAGTGAAGAAGTTAAGCCAACAAGTGCAAATGATCCTCCAACAACAGCAAGTGACGCAAACTGCAGCAGAAATGACTTCAAGCTTGGTATGCGACTTTTGTAAAGAAAATCACTCCAATGGGCATTGTGCTTACCCCGAATTCCGGATGGAACAAGTTTGTTTCTTAGACAGCATAAGGAGCCATGACCAAAATCAGAATCAAGGGAGTATCACCACTGTGCCTGATATCACTTCCAGGATTGAAGAAAAGCTCAACAGGCTCACACAAGATATGATAGCCAATCAGAAAGCAATACAAGAACCATTCATGCATCTAGCAAAGCAAGTGGAGAAGATCAGAAGGGAGTTCGATGAACAACAAGCAGTCTGTAAATCAATATCTACTAGAAGCGGAAAAGAAATTGGAAAGGGTATTGGTGACAACTTGACAACAGAAAAGGAGTTCCTAGGAAGAAAGGAACAAGAGGTTGAAAAAGAGAGAGGCGAACCAGAGCACCAAGTTAAATCAAGAAATAAAGAAAAAGAACCTTCACCAGAGCCTCATCACCGAGAGCTACCTTACCCTAAGATCCCCACCAAAAAGAGTCAAGATGTGAGTTCATTGATGAGCACATCTCATGGATCATGGATATGAGATATCATGTGCTCACTGAAGGGAATCAAGCATGTGGTCAGGGTGCAGTGGAAATAAATGGATTCCCTCCCTTGTTATGATCGTTATGCGAAAACACGAATCAAGGCATAAAAGGGTATAAAACAAAAGGTCATACCTTTTTAAGATTGCGAATGAGGCAATAGCAGCCACGTCTCTAGTGGTGTCCACGCCAACAGCCGAACTAGGAAACCCTCCTCAACTCTGCTAGTGTTTAGGGAGTAAGAGCGACAACTCTTATTTTTCACATATCTAGGGTAGTGCATCTTATGCTCTATTTATAAAGTGGTGGCTAGGGTTTCACCCTTCACTCACTTATCCCTAATACATATGGGCCTGACCCATTAGTTTATAATTCTAATCAAATTAGAAATATCTTTTCCTAGTGGCTTGTTGTATGCGTGTGACCCAATAGGCTTTTAATATTTGGTTATGATATTAAAATAAAACCCTTTTATAAATCATAAATAGTGAGCGGTATCTAGCAATACATCACTATCCAAATATTGAGATTATCAACAACTTTGATTAATCCTATTTTATGATAATAATTTATATGATCTGTCTCTTTGTCCAAATATCTAATTGAACACAAAGGCATGGATTGTGTCAACCTTGTATAGTTCAATTATGTTTTCTTGATCCCCAAGTAGACTGTACAGAAAATAAACATCTCATGTTTATCCTCCTGAGCATGGCCATGCATTTTTCAGTCTCACTTTATCAAGAGGCCTACAGATATAACTCCTGTTACATAGGAGGGACAAATCCCATCTAGGTCACTCACATCCCACCACATAATTTATTATGTGTCCAAATGCCAACTTTATGATCACCTTGTTACAGGCAACGTTTGATGATAATTAAAACACATAATTCCTTATGTAGGAATGATAAGTGAAAATTAGTTGATAAATTATAGTACTTTTTAGTTCACTTATCAAGGATAAAATGGTAATTTTGCCCATTTTAAGACCTTTTTATTAAATATTAGAGAAATTGTATTTATTAATCTGAGATTTGAATTTGATGCTATTTTGATGGAAATATTGCTGATTTTTTAGGATATTGCAAAGATTTGATTCAAAGGATAGATAGCATTAAATGAGGGAGATGTCTGCAAGATTTGAGATTGATTGAAGATATTTAATGAAGATTTAAAGAATATTTGAAGCCATTAATGAGGATATCACTGCCAATCAATCAAGGATTCTGCAGACAAGCTTCCCAAATAAATCAAAGATTGCTCAATAAATGCAAGGATTTTATCAAGAAATGGGAAACAAGGAAAGACAAATCTGCTAAAACCAGTCTCGGGGAGAGATCAAGATTAAAAAGAGAAAGTTGGAGCTGCAGGACGCTACCTGTGCTTCACCTGCGCTATAGCGCAGGGTGAAGCGCAGACTCTCTGGAAGTTGCGCTCCATCCCGCGCTGTAGCGCCTGGAGCGCAGCTCACGCTGATTTATTCCCTGTTGCCTTTTTATAGATTTCTCCCCAATTTGCGTTGTCTTTCCTTAGTCTATAAATAGGAACCTCTTGTATCAATCCCAGGTGTGCACGATTATTGTAATCAGTCTATATTTCAGTGATAATGTACTAGAGCTACATTTAGAGTAGGAGAGGAGGAGCGCTTCACAAGGATTGAAGATGGTGACAACATCTTCGGTGGTTTGTATGGCTACCTCGTGTAGTTAACTGTCCATTAGGATTGGATGTAATGATTCTATCCCCAAGTGTATGTAAACTCTATTTTATTATTTCTGAGCTCTCTGTCTATAATATTGGTAAACTTATTCTGTACTTAATCCCTAATTCCCACGCTTGCGTCTGGAGTTATAAGCTAGTCTCAACTAACTAGGTTAGTTTTGATTAGGACTGAGAGTTGAGAAGTGGCTTCCAAAGAAACTCACTCTCCGATTGAATAAGAGGATTCGATATCAGAAAATCGACACATGAGCGTTACTAATGAGCAATGGGTAGTGTGAGTACTCTAGCGAAGGGCGTTCACAGGATTAGGCCCGTGTATCGATAGCAAATGTTAGTTGATTGTGAATCCAGGATTCGAACATAGGCTTGTCCTGATGAGTAAGGGTAGTGACAGTACTTGAGCGAAGGCGCGTCTACAAAGTTGGCCTCGTTTATCAACTAAGTTCCTTTACAAATTGAGTAAAAAAAAAGCAAAATAAGCCGAGGGTAAGTCTGTCGCTTGGGAGAGCCCGCATGGATTATCTTTGAGTGTGTGAGATCGCTGGTAACTCGGGGTCTTAGCAATAAAGTTTGTGTACAATATTATAGAGTAAATGTAAAATAATAGATAGTTTTTACATGCACAAGGGGTGAGATGATATGAAGTTAATCCTAATCCAAGTAAAGTGTCTCTAACTCTTCCTTTCTAATTCCAATTGATATTTACTTTCTATTTACAATTCCGCAACTATACTCTCTAAACCGTGCTTTCTCTTGATAAATAGATCACAATCTACATAAATTAACCGTTCCCTATGGATACGATACTCTTCTTACTATTATACTGCTGGATTTGTGGTTCGCTTGCCAGAAACCCATCAAGTATTTTTGGCGCCGTTGTCGGGGAACGGTTTCCAATTTGTGTAGACCTTGGCGGTCTAGTTATCAAGTTTTTAATTATCTTAGGAATTTGTTTATTTGTTTTTTTAGGATTTCTATTTATTTTTCTTATTATTTTTAGGACCTACTATATCTATCTTAGGATTTCTTTATTTATTATTCTTATTATTTTAGAAATTTATAATTTATTATTTACTTTAATTATTTTTTTAAAAAAATATTAAAATTTAATTATTTTTTAAAAAAATATAATAATAAAAATAAAAGAAATACAAAAAAAATAAATTTATTATTTTGTTCCTCTTTCCTGAGCTAACATTTGTTTGAGCTTCTTGAATAGTGTTTTTGTGAAAGACAGGTTCTCAAGAGCAACTGAGAGAAGTGACCAAATAGAGAGAGAAAAAGGGCAAAGGAGACAAATTCAAGACTCTCCATAATTAAGGAAATTTGTATTATTTTTAGGAAATTTATAGTTTTTTTCAATTTTTTTAATTTTTCTTCCACACTTACCTTTTTTAAAGTTTCTTGTTTATGTTTTTGAGAGGCCAGGTGTCCCCCAATCAATTACAACTTGAAGCAGAAATAGGAAGGACATCAAGGAAGAACAAAAGTAGAAACAAGGAAAGGAGACAAGGGAGAAGTCGAGAAGAAAACAAAAATATCTTATTTTTTAATTATTTTATTTAATTATTTTCTAAAAAAATTATTATTATTTTATTTTTATTATTTAAAATTTATTATATATTTTTTTAAATAAATAAAAAAATATTTTTTTGTTCTTCTCTTTGTTTGAGCTTCTTGATTATTTCTCTTGAGAAAACAGAAAGAAAGGGGCAAGGCTAAGCTTAAGGAGACAATCTCAACACTCTCTGTTCAACCACCCCAAGTGAAGTAAATGAAAAATATGGAGGACACTCAACCAAAAAGAGTCTTGGGAGACTACATGAGGCATCAAGGGCTACATATTGTTCTCCCAACTTACCCAAATTCCTTGGAATTAAAAGCATCGCATATCCAGCGTGTTCAAGCTCACCAGTTTGCAGGATTAGAACACGAAGATCCAAATGACCACCTGTCTACATTTTTTGATTTAGTTGAAACTATGGGTTTCGAGGAAAAAGACAAAGAGGTTGCTCACTTACGTTTATTTTCCTTTTCTCTTACAGGGAAAGCTAAGGAGTGGTTGAAGTCACAACCTAGTCAAGGTCTGAATAATTGGAACATGGTAAAGAGAAATTCTTGGGAAAATTCTTTCCCCTACCACGTTACTTTCAAGCCCAAACCAACATCTCCTCATTCAAGCAAGAAGCAAACGAACCCTTATATGAAGCTTGGGAGAGGTACAAATCCTTGCTGCATAAGTGCCCTAATCATGGCTTTGATGATGCTATACAAATCAACATTTTTTGCAATGGACTCAAGCCAAAGTACAAATCCTTCATAGATGCCGCAGCAGGAGGAACAATTCTGTCAGTAAATGTAGAAAAGGCACTTACAGTCATTGACAACTGTGCTCTGCGCAGTCAACAGGATCTATGTTGGGGACAGATATTCAAAAAGAAGAGCTTCTTCAAGATAATGTCAAATTCCTTGAGCAACAAGTGAAGAAGTTAAGCCAACAAGTGCAAATGATCCTCCAACAACAGCAAGTGACGCAAACTGCCGCAGAAATGACTTCAAGCTTGGTATGCGACTTTTGTAAAGAAAATCACTCCAATGGGCATTGTGCTTACCCCGAATTCCGGATGGAACAAGTTTGTTTCTTAGACAGCATAAGGAGCCATGACCAAAATCAGAATCAAGGGAGCAGCACCACAGTGCCTGATATCACTTCCAGGATTGAAGAAAAGCTCAACAGGCTCACACAAGATATGATAGCCAATCAGAAAGCAATACAAGAACCATTCATGCATCTAGCAAAGCAAGTGGAGAAGATCAGAAGGGAGTTCGATGAACAACAAGCAGTCTGCAAATCAATATCTACTAGAAGCGGCAAAAAATAGGAAAGGGTATTGGTGACAACTTGACAACAGAAAAGGATCCTAGGAAGAAAGGAACAAGAGGTTGAAAAAGAGAGAGGCGAACCAGAGCACCAGGTTAAATCAAGAAATAAAGAAAAAGAACCTTCACCAGAGCCTCATCACCGAGAGCTACCTTACCCTAAGATCCCCACCAAAAAGAGTCAAGATAGGGAATTTTTCAGCTTTCTGGATGCTATGAAGAAACTGGAGATTAAGATTCCTTTATTGGAAGCCATGAATCAAATGCCAACTTATGCAAAATTCATGAAAGAAGTGCTGACCAAGAAGAGGAAGATCCCTGAAGAGACTGTAGAACTGGAAGCAGGATGTAGTGCAATCATCTATGAAGAACAATCCCCAGGACGACACATCCAAGGAGATTGTTCAGCAAGATGAAGAAAAAGCAGCACAAGAGGAAGAATATCATGAAGAAAAGGTCTATATCACAAGTAAGTCACTTGACCCAGGTAAGTTTACTATACCTATCTCTATTAGTAATCTACCTCCTACTCAAGCTTTATTGGATCTTGGAGCGAGCATCAATTTGATGCGCTATCGTATTTTAACAAGTTGAGTAATGTGAAGGTCAAGCCTGCAAGGGTGAAGTTGCTTCTTGCAGATAAATCCGCTCAATGCCCTTATGGGATAATAGAAGATATTCAAATCAAAGTGGATAAATTTGCATATGTTGTAGACTTCTACATTGCAGAGACAGAGGAGGAGGATACTGATGTCCCCCTAATTTTAGGAAGACCTTTCATGAAAGCTGCTAAGATGATTATTGATGTTGATCGAGGAAAATATGAACTGAGCTCAAAAGATGAAAGTATTGTGTTTCATATTGATAGAGGTATTCCCAAATTACAACAAACTGATGCCATTTTCAAAAATCAAACAAAGCTGCCAGGCTCCGAATTTCTGAGGAAGCCTAGGATGAGGGTAAAGAAGCCAGAGTCAATATGGGAATTCAAATTCAAGAGAAGGAAAAGATCAACATCTGATACTGAGAATACAGTGACAGTGATGGAAGAATCAAGAATTGGCATGGAGGATGGGATCTTAAAGGAAGAACTGGAATGGAGCCAGACATCATCCTCCACTTGAGGCCACCATAAAAGGGTTGATTAACCAGGCGTCGAGCTAAAGACGTTAAACAAGCGCTTTCTGGGAGGCAACCCAGAGATTTTTAAAGTCTTTAATTAATTTCAGTTTTGTTTTAATTAGGATTTTTCAATTTTTTAGGATTTAGGAAATTTTCAAAATTGATGGAATACGTTTGTGGAAAATAAAATTTTTAAAAAAGGAAGTAGCAGAAAACGTGACTAAAATTGCAAAATTGCATTTGTTTTCTGCGCTTCAACCTGCGTGTAGCGCAGGTAAAGCGCATAAATGCAATTTTAGTCACTGTATTCTGCGCTTCACTTGCGTTGTAGCGCAGGGTGAAGCGCAGGATACGAATTTTTAAAAAAAATCTTCTATTTTCTCATGTACTGTTTCTCTACTTCCTAAGCTTTCTTTTCACTCTTTCCACTCACAAACTTCCATCAATTTTGAAACTTTCAGTTATGTTCTTTAATTTTTACCAATTGAAATCTTCATTACTCTATCTCTATGATTTGCACTTTAGGGTAGCAACCTTAGGATTGTGAATATTATTGATTATTGCTATCTTGAATGTGATTTGGCTGTGTGGAACATGAAGAACAATTTGCTTGAATTGAAATGCTCTTTGTTTTGTGTTTTTGAAGTGTTATGCTCTGTTTCTTTCAAAAATCTTGAACTTTCACTTTCCATGGATTGATTGAATGCTTGCAAAACAAATGAGTATGTTCTTTTTTAGGAAGTCATTACCAAGTGCAGTGAAATTTTGTTGAAAAGAGTAATTATTCATTGATAGGCTTCCATGTTCTTCATGAATTGCACAGACTGCTGCAAAGTATAAAGACCAGTTGACCTCAAACCAATCAGGAGTACTAGACCCATACCCAGCATGCTGCTTGAAGAGTTCCGGATATTCTTGCAGTGGCCTGGGGACAGGCCTATTTTCCCAGGGGGGATGGAAGCAGCAGTAGGACAAGAACTCACAGGATACAGAGGATGAAGATTGATACTGGTGTTTTCTTTCTTTTAGTTTTCTTTTATTTTCTAATATTTTTTTTATTAGGATTTTTTTTGTATTTCATATTTTTTAAAATTTTAGAATTTTTAAATTTTTAGGACCTTAGGAAATTAGGAATCAAGGTAACTTTTTCAAATTCTCTGTAATAAGTAGTTTAACTAACCAATCTAGGAAAGATGATAGGGTCTTGTGATTAATTCCATAATCAGTTAGGATTAGGATACTTCTCAAGAGAACCTATCAGGTAGTTAATTAAATCCATTAAGTGCTTTATCAAGGAATTTTAGCCATAACCGGTGAGCTGAGAGCCCAAACACTGATTGAGAGCTTTTCACCGCTGCTTGTCAACTGTTATTGCTTGAGTTTTTAAATTTTTGCTTGCTTGAAGAGATATGGAAGTGACAAAGGCATATTTTGTGATTATAATTGTGCTCAGTGCCAAATAGCCAACCCTGATTAAATGTTTCCATTTATTGATTGCCCATTTGAGCTTGAATATTTCCTTGATGCACCCTAACCATATTCATTGAACATCACCTGTCCCTTAACACTTGGGATAGAGAGCAAGGTGCACCACAACAAATGGGACAAGAGGTTGGTCACAGAAATCAAGAGAAGGCAAAAATCACAAAAAGGATCCTCCCCCACAAATAAATTTCTATGTTATTTTCTGTCAAAAAAAAACTGCACAAAAGTGTGGAATTGAATAAGTTGGGGGGAATTTCTTCAAACAATGAGGCCAAGCTGAAAAAGGGTGACCATTCAAGAATGACCAGGTGAATTGAGAGAAGTCCCAAGCACAATCACAAGATGCTCTCTATTCAAAGTGTTCCTTGAATATCCAAAAAAATGATTTCTTGATAGCCCAGCCTCATTACAACCTAATAAAGACCTTTTGATCCATATTAACTGCTTGCAGGTTCAGATTTGGAAACGACTATCAATTCTAGTTGTTCAACAGTGGTGAAAAGATTGAGGGAAACACTTACCCGTGAGAATGAGAGATTTCCTTGGTTTATCACTTACTGCTTTAATTGCTATTATTGAGAAAGTTTAATTGATGTTTGTATTTCTATTTGATTGATGATGGTAACATCCTGAGTTTTTCTTATGTTGGAAAGTGACTGCTACTTAGGAAAGAGTTGAGGGATAGTTCCTTGAATTTGTTTTTAATTATTAGGAATACACTGGGAATAGAATTGATTTTTTATTGCAAAGAGGTCTCTTGCTTGAGGACAAGCAAGAAGTTAAGTTGGGGGGATTTTGATAAGTGAAAATTAGTTGATAAATTAGAGTACTTTTTAGTTCACTTATCAAGGATAAAATGGTAATTTTGCCCAGTTTAATCCCTTTTTATTAAATATTAGAAATTGTATTTATTAATCTGAGATTTGAATTTGATGCTATTTTGATGGAAATATTGTGATTTTTGCAGGATATTGCAAAGATTTGATTTGAAGGATAGATAGCATTAAATGAGGGAGATATCTGCAAGATTTGAGATTGATTGAAGATATTTAATGAAATTTAAAGAAGATTGAACATTAATGAGGAGATCACTGCCAATCAATCAAGGATTCTGCAGACAAGCTTCCCAAATAAATCAAAGATTGCTCAATAAATGCAAGATTTTATCAAGAAAAGGGAAACAAGGAAAGACAAATCTGCTAAAACCAGTCTCGGGGAGAGATCAAGATTAAAAAGAGAAAGTTGGAGCTGCAGGACGCTACCTGCGCTTCACCTGCGCTATAGCGCAGGGTGAAGCGCAACTCTCTGGAAGTTGCGATCCTGCGCTTTAGCGCAGCCTGAGCGCAGCTCACGCTGATTTGTTCCCTGTTGCCTTTTTAGATAGATTTCTCCCAATTTGCTTGTCTTTCCTAGTCTATAAATAGGAACCTCTTGCATCAATCCCAGGTGTGCACGATTATTGTAATCAGTCTATATTTCAGTGATAATGCACCAAGCTAAGTTTAGAGTAGGAGAGGAGGAGCGCTTCACAAGGATTGAAGATGGTGACAGCATCTTCGTGGTTTGTATGGCTACCTCGTGTAGTTAACTCTCCATTAGGATTGGATGTAATTGATTCTATCCCCAAGTGTATGTAAACTCTATTTATTATTTCTGAGCTCTCTGTCTATAATATTGGTAATCTTATTCTGTACTTAATCCCAATTCCCACGCTTGCGTCTGGAGTTATAGGCTAGTCTCAACTAACTAGGTTAGTTTTGATAGGACTGAGAGTTGAGAAGTGGCTTCCAAAGAAACTCACTCTCGATTGAATAAGAGGACTCGATATCAGAAAACCGACACATGAGCGTTACTAATGAGCGATGAGTAGTGTGAGTACTCTAGCGAAGGGCGTTCACAGGATTAGGCCTGTGTATCGATAGCAAAGGTTAGTTGATTGTGAATCCAGGATTCGAACATAGGCGTGTCCTGATGAGTAAGAGGTAGTGACAGTACTTGAGCGAAGGTGCGTCTATAGAGTTGGCCTCGTTTATCAACTAAGTTCCTTTACAGACTGACTAAAAAAGAGCAAAATAAGCCGAGGGTAAGTCTGTCGCTTGGGAGAGCCCGCATGGATTATCTTTGAGTGTGTGAGATCGCTGGTAACTTGAGGTCTTAGCAATAAAGTTTGTCTACAATATTATAGAGTAAACCTAAAATAATAGATAGTTTTTACATGCACAAGGGGTGAGATGATATTAGGTCCAATCCTAATCCAAGTAAAGTGTCTCTAACTCTTCCTTTCTAATTCCAATTGATATTTACTTTCTATTTACAATTCCGCAACTATACTCTCTAAACCGTGCTTTCTCTTGATAAATAGATCACAATCTGCATAAATTAACTTTTCCCTATGGATACGATACTCTTCTTACTATTATACTGCTGGATTTGTGATTCGCTTGCCAGAAACCCATCAAGGAATCATAGTGATTTCATGTCAAAGGACTTCATATAACATTTATCAATTTAAGAAACGTTCATGACACTGATGTAACAATCCATGCAACGTTCTTAAGGTGGGTCTGTCCAGTACACCATTACTCTTAATGTGTACCTATGTGAGCACATGATATCTCATATCCATGATCTGTGAGATGTGATCATCAATGAACTCACATACTAGTCTAAATGCATCTTTGTCCTAAGATGATACTTGACTAGGGACTATTTAAGAATAGTTCTTCATAAGATCTCACGATCAATTCATCTACTTGATTTCTTATGAAGTTTAAGCTTACTATTCTAAGGACGATAATTATATTTTAAAAGAATAAGTTTGCCTTTAAAAATAACATGATACAAGTGATGGATGTTCATAAATATATATAAGTCTCTAGTGCATATTCCTAACAATCTCTCACTTGCACTACAGACATTTAGACATAACTCTTATGCCTAATGATCTAGTGTGCCCTTCATGCTTCTGTTGCACAAGGGTTTTGTTAGTGTGGTAGAGTTAGCGACTATTTTCATGCTTGGAACTTTTCCCGCTCACAGTGCCACCATTCATCTTTGTCGGTTTGGAAGCTAGCATCAGTGTAACCCTTTACAAGTAGCTCTTCCTCACCTCCATATATATATATATATATATTTATATATATATATATCAAGAATGAATCTTTAGTTCTTCTCAAGTACTTAAGGATGTTCTTGATTGTTGTCTAGTGACCTTCACCAAGATCAGAGTGGTATCTGCTAGTCATGCTTAAAGCATATGATATTTCTGGTCGAGTACATAACATGGCAAACATGATAGACCCTATTGCAGATGCATAAGGAATCTCACTCATGCGACCTCTCTCTTCTTTACTGGAAGGAGAATGAGCCTTAGATAGGCTTATACCATGTGACATAGGCAAAATTCCCTTCTTAGAATCTTGCATGTTAAATCGTTTTAACACATTATCTATGTATGTACTTTGACTTAGGCCAAGTAATCCTTGAGATCTATCTCTATAGATCCTTATACCTAACACATAGGTCGCTTCGCCCAAATCTTTCATAGAAAAATAATTTCCTAACCAAGTCTTTATAGACTGAAGGGTAGGAATGCAATTTCCTATGAAGAGTATGTCATCTACATACAAAACCAGAAAATTCACAAATGCTGTCACTAACCATTTTGTAGACACAAGGTTCGTCTTCACTTTCAATGAAACCAAACTGCTTTATAGCTTCATCAAAATGAAGATTCCAATTTCTAGAAGCTTACTCTAATCCATAAATAGATCGTTGCAACTTATATACCTTTAGGTATAACAAAACCTTCAGGTTGTATCACATACATATCTTTAAGAAGGCTTCCATTTAGGAAGTCTGTGTTGACATCCACTTGTCAGATTTCATAATCATGGTAAGTTGCAATAGCAAGCAAGATCCGAATAGATTTAAGCATGCACTACTGCAAAATGGGCTTTTAACGACAGTTAAAAAAGGCTTTTAACGATGGTTCGTGGAACCGTCGTTGATCCAGGAGTCGTAAAAAATGGGTTTCAACGATGTTTACTAACCGTCGTCATAATTTAGAAACCACGACTGTTGTTTTAGCAACCATCGTGGTATCATGGACATATCACGACGGTTTACGTAGTAACCGTTGTTGTTTCTTCAATGTGGTGTAGTGAAAGGGACTTTCTACGACGGTTGTAAGCTGAACCGTCGTTGTTTCCTACTTTGTACGAAGGTTCCTTCAAGCAACCATCGTAGAAAGTCCCTTTTACTGCACCACATTGAAGACATACAACGAAGGTTCCAGATATAACCGTCGTTGTATGTTATGTTTAAGTATACCCTAGAAATTCTGTAGCTAATCCATAGCTAACAGGGGAAAACATAATTCTAATACTTGTAAGCACAAAGAATGCTAACTACAATATTAATAGTAGTAATCACCAATGAACTATTTTGCGAAATAGTTTTATTATTAATTGAAATGTAATACTAATCTGAACTAAATAAACTAATTGACATTTCAAAGAGAATGGACACAGTAGTGAGTACAAGAGAATGGAAAAGCAAATATGCAAATATGCTCAGAGGACCTGTTTTATTAAGCAAATATGCAAATAAATAGATATTTTTTCATATAAGTTTTTTCCCAAAATTACTAATTCAAGTATGTACTAAATTTTTACTTGTTAAACAAAGAATTATTATTATAAACAATAATAAATTTAAATAACACGGGTGTAATCTAACTAGTACTTACTACTTATGCCAGAAAGTCATAATTGAATTGTATTCTATGTTAAATGAAAATATATATATATTAAAAGCAAAGATATATACTAGTTAAATTAATCATTTATCATAACAAATTAAAAGAAACACGTAGCATATATAATGATTTAATCACTCAAGTACTATTAATAACGATCATTTGAATGGTTGACCCAATAATTTTTCAGGTTAAAAAATTGTATAGATATGATAATGGCATTTTATTAAAAAGAGAAAGAAGATCCGAATCAGACTATTCATTTGCATTGTTTGGCTTATTATGTTAGTAGTCTTAAGTAGTTTTGATAAATAAATTACATAATCTATGTGGTTGCATGCGTCCTAGTTGGTTCTGTCTTCTTCTAATTAATAAGCAGGAACATTAATTGCTTTTCAAAGGAGTAAACTAGCAATTAGGTCCCTAACTTTGTGAGCATCGTGCAATTAGGTCCCTGACTTTAGGAAATTGGTCCCGTGGTCCCTGACTTTAACCTCCGTCATGCAGTTTAGTCCAAACGTTAAACTTCTGTTAATTCCTGCTGTTAAACTGCTGACTAAGGACCTAAGTGCATGATTTTATATAAAGTTATGGACCTTTATGCATGATTTTATATAAACTTCTGTTTTTGATTTTTAACTTCATAATCTGTTTTGGTTTTTAATTGTACCTATTCTTTTTTGTTAGGGATGCCCTGCATGCATGCCATTGCAGCATTGGCACACAGGGGGAAAAACCAGAGGATTAATGGCATGGATGGTTGACAATGGCATCCATTAATGCTACCTATGCTCACCATGTTAACCCTTTGCAAGGGGAACAATTTTGGCAGAAGACAGATCAGCTACACCACTGCCACCGCCAATGAAGAGGGCTCCAGGCAGACCCAAAAACAGAGAAGAAAGGATGGAAACCTGTGAGTTGCCAAATTCTACACGTGCAAGTGTGAGTGCCCAAATTAACAAAAACTTTAGTTGGATAACATTGCATTTCATATTTAAGATGATCACCATCACCTATGTATGTAATATTAACAATTTAAGTTATGAACAAGAATATAAAATTAAAGATTTAAACAACAATATATTGGCATATACTATTACCTGCCCAAATGGGACCCCATCTATTGCTTTGTCCTTGCAGCAACAATCATGACATATACACCATGCTGAGATAATTGTTGCTGCAAGGACTAAACCAATTATCACCATGCTTAGAGGTCAGAGTCTACATCATGACAACCATCTCAACAAACAAATTGAAGTTAGAAAAGTGTAATGGACAGCTGACACCTGTTCAACAAAGTAGGCTGGAAAGGGAGAAAAAGGAAAGCAATAGATAGGGTCCCATTTGGGCAGGTAATATTATATGCCAATATATTGCTGTTCAAATCTTTAATTTTATATTCTTGTTCATAACTTAAATTGTTAATATTACATACATAGATGATGGTGACCATGTTAAATATGAAGTGCAATGCTATCCAACTAAAGTTTTTGTTAATTTGGGCACTCACACTTGCACATGTAGAATTTGGCAACTCACATGTTTCCATCCTTTCTTCTCTGTTTTTTGGGTCTGCCTGGAGCCCTCTTCATTGGTGGTGGAAGTGGTGGTAGCTGATTTGTCTTCTGCCAAAATTGTTCCCATTGCAAAGGGTTAACATGGTGAGCATAGGTAGCATTAATGGATGCCATTGTCAACCATCCATGCCAGTAAGTAATCCTCTGGTTTTCCCCCCTGTGTGCCAATGCTGCAATGACATGCATGCAGGGCATCCCTAACAAAAAAGAATAGGTAAAATTAAAAACCAAAAACAAATTATGAAGTTAAAAACCAAAAACAGAAGTTTATATAAAATCATGCTTAAAGGTCCTTAACTTTATATAAAATCATGCACTTAGGTCCTTAGTCAGCAGTTTAACAGCAGGAATTAACAAAAGTTTAACGTTTGGACTAAACTGCATGACGGAGGTTAAAGTCAGGGACCACGGGACCAATTTCCTAAAGTCAGGGACCTAATTGCACGACGCTCACAAAGTCAGGGACCTAATTGCTAGTTTACTCCTTTTCAAAGTAATAGTTTAAAAAAGTAAGAGTATATATATATATATATATTATAATATATATATATATATATATATGGAATACTAAAGTCAAAGGCTTATACATTTACACTTTCTAGTATATCTACAGTTGCTAGAACTATTCCACTGCTTCCAGAGCATGACTAATCACCAATAGGGTCTTTCTATTGGCATCTATTCAAAATAAATTATGCACCATCCTGTAACCAAGCCATAAGTAACTAACAATTAGTTGGTAACATAGGAAATGAAACAAGTGATGGTTTTAGAGCAAGTACATAGCAGCAGAAGACGAGGAGAATAACTCATCCTGTAAAACACAAAATGATAGAAAAAGAAAATATATCACTACTAAAATTCAGGGAATATCAAATTGTAATTCAAATTGAAAGACTTAGACAAGAGAACCTGGGAAACGGAAATTCCTAAAGATCGGAACTTTTCAGCGTATTCCTCCTGGATTTCCAGGAATTGTTGGTGATAAACACCAGCTTCTTCCCCTAACAAAGAATTAGTTGATTAAATCGGAGGAGAACCCACAATCACCAACTCATCACAATCGAAATGCGAACTCTTTGAATAAGGGCTAGGGTTCTAAAAAATGGAGTAGCAACAACTGCAGCAATACTAGCAGATGGACGGAGAGAGGAAGAGGAAGGGGAGGGAGAACCATGTGAGCAGTCGACACCTCATGTAACACCCGCGTTTTTACCGTTTTGCCGTATTTTGTGTTTTATTGAATTTTGAGTGATTAAAATTATTTTTAATTATCAAAATTTATATTTTTAGTTTAGGAATGAATTTCCTATTTTTCTAGAATTTTTGGGAATTTTTGGGATTAGTCTGTGAAAAACGACCTTTTTGCCCCTACTGTCTCTTGAACCGGGCCTGAATACTCTTGCTCCGGGCCAGAAAAATTGCACAAACCTTCCCTTTTCTCCTTCTAGAAACCGTGCATGTGAGTGTGTGATGCATGGGAGACACTTGTCTCTTCCTTTCTTCCTTCCAAGCCAAGTGTGAAGCTTAGGAAAATTATGGCATTAAAACATTAAAGCATTCATTTCTTTTTCTCTTTCACACATGCAAGCCTTGGTCATTCTCTCATTTCTCACTTTCTCTTCTTCCTTTGGCCGTGAGCTCACCTCCATTTTCTCTCAAAAAAAACTTTCAACCTCCATCAAACACATTCAAAGCTAAGGTTCCATTTTTGAACCAAAGCTTCAAACACTTAGCCTCCAAGCATTGTTGACTCTTGTTGGTGACTCAAAGGAGGGATTTTGGGCCGTTTTGAGGAGCTGTTTTCTGCACCTTTTTCCTTGAAAAATCCTTAGGTAAGGGGGGAGAACTTGAACTCTAGTAGGATTGGTGACTAGAGTCAAGGATTGCCCTTGATCCTTGTCTTGATCATCTTTTTCTCTTGAAAAAAAATCACTTTTAGAACCTCTTTTTGGATGAAATATTTTGGATTTCTTGAGTGGGCTGTGTGTGTGTTTTGACATTTATTTTGATGCTTGAAAAGTGCTTGGATTGTGGTTGTTGATGCATGCAAATTGTGAAATTGGCTGGAAAGAATATTTTCCCGTTTTTACATAGAGCAGCGACCATAAAATGCTTGAAAAGTGCTTGGATTTTGGATTCTTTCATCGTTGGATCGGGCTGAAATTTTAGTGGCTGGTTTTAACACCGGAATCTTCATTTTGAACGGTCGGATCATTGATAATAAGTCTAGGCTGGGAGATATTTGATCTGCACAGTGGCTGTATATTTGGAGTTTTATAAAAAAAAAAGACTTGCTTTAATGTGCTTGTGTGCATGTGGTTCAAAATTATTTTGATGCTTGAATGGTTAATGTGAATTTAGAACATGCATGAAGTTGTTTGAGTTTATGAAATTGTTTGGATGTTGTTGAAAAATTGGAGTTTTTGATGAACATTCAAGGTGTTCTTGATGTTCTTGAGTTGTTCTTGATGAAACTCATCAAGAATGCTCTTTGATCTTGAAAAGATCAAGAAGTTTTGGAAAACATGTTTTTGGGCTTTAGTGGTCCAAAAAGGGCTAGGGAAAAATTTTACAAACAAAAAGGGTTAAAGTGCAAATAAGGAAAAACTTTTACAATAATAAAAGAACTAAATTCAGATTTCCAACTTAACCCAAGTAAAAGTCAACCCAAAAGTCAATGTTTTGAGTTGTTATGAGTAAAAATGAGTTTCTAAGAGTTATCAAACCTTTTGGCCTTAGGTTTAGGCCCAAAACGTCCAAAAAAAGTGAGTCAATGACTCATTGAAAGTCAACAAAAAATAATTGATGAAATTGAGCCTAGATTAGAGTTGGACTTCAACTCTAATCCAAGTTATTAAAATTAAAACTCAAGAATTAATTAATGGACTTGGCTAATTTAATTATCTAAGTTAATTAACCTAATCTACTTAAGTTAATTAAGTAAAGAATAATTAATTAAGGTTAAAATTAATTAACCTTAATCAAATATAATTAAAAGCTTAATCCAAGATTAAGGAAGAGATTAAGGGATAATTAGGAATGAATTAGGATCTTAAGTAAGGGTTAAGACTTAATTAAAGAGGATTAAGATTAATTATGGTTCAGTTAATAAAGACTAATTATAATTAAAGGTTAAACTTAATCTTAATTAGTCATACAAGAAGAATTAGGGTAAGTAATACTATCCATGAGACACAATCATAAGTCTTAGTAAGTATAGGACTCAAGTGGAAATGAATACTGATTCAAAGAAGAACATTAGTACAAACTACCTTAAAGATTATAACCAACACACTCTTTCTGCATAAGACTTGAGAAGCTTAGTGAGAGAGTGCAGTTCCAACCCAAGATAGGGTTCGGTTTTCCTTGAAGGAAAGACATTGGATCGGGCTGTACCACGGGTAAGTGGTGATGTTGAATGATTCAATGGGCTTTGCCTATAAGGACTGTGTGTGCTGATAAAGCATTGTCTGGTTTTCCTTGAAGGAAAGACATTGAATTGGGTCGTACCACGGGTAAGTGGTGACGTTGAATGATTCGATGGGCTTTTCCTGTAAGGATGTGAATGCTGTAAGCATTGATGTGTGACATGCATCATAAAGCATTGGTGATGTTCAAGGTGAAAAACCTTACGACCTATATGGCAGTGACACTCGGTACAGTGGGAAACTGGTTGGGACAGGTGCACTGGGTTTTGCAAAGAACGCCAGCGGGTCCTCGAGGGGGGATGCCATCCCTGAGGATAGTCAGGTTCCAGAAAGGCTCAGGTGACGTAGGCTCGCTCCCTACTGTCGAGTTGCAAAGCGGATCAGGCTTGACTATCCTGTCGCTCTCAAGGTTTCGGGGTCAGTTGAGATTGTCTGGAAGTCGGATAAAATTGGCCAAAAGAAGAATATAAGTACCGCGCTAGTACAGACTCTAACTCCTGATACGTTGTGCATATATGGTCGGGCAGTTGCTGTGTGCACTGCGGATGGTGATGTTTCCCTGGACCCGCATGCATTAGTCATTGCATTATAGTTGCAAGGTCGCACTCACATGGGTGTATTATGATGATGTGTTTGTGATTGCTTGTTGATTGAATTGTGTGGATATTCTGTGTGTGTGCTCTAGTTCATTATATCCTACATGTTGTGAGTTCAAGCGATGTTCTCACCCTTCTTTTCTCTTGTTGTTGTGTTCTTCTCGTCACGTCGATAGCCAGCATTGGAGACTTTGGCTATGACGTCAATGCATGTGGGGCTACGGTGGATGCCGAGGGGCACCTGGAGGGTGACGGACATTCCGCGTAGATGCGAGTTCACGGGGGAAGTTCTTGTCTTCATTTCTCACCCCGGACTTCCACTTGTACCAGAGCTGGACTTCGTCGTTCCTGTGAATCTCGAGTTCCCGACACCACCCAACCTCGTACGCTACACTACCTTTCGTCCTTCACGTCGTCGCCCCGCTTCTTCTTCTTCGTCGCGATCATCTAGGATGGCTGATGTGGTCGGACCGGACTCTCCGAGGTACTCACCTTCCCCTGAGGTGCCTGATTTTCAGCCTGTGCGTCCTGATGCGCAAGGCCCCGGGAGAGGATTCAGAGGAGGATCCGGAGGAAGACCCTGAGGAGGAGGAGCCGAAGGAGGATTCTTCTAGCGACAATCCCTCAGAGGATTTCGGGATGATCACTATCGGAGATACTGGGAGGAGGAGCAGTAGGGTGTTCACTACTGAGTCGGGAGATGACGAGTAGGACTAGTGTAGTTTTGAGTCTAGGTAGTAGCAACTCTAATTTAGCGGCCTCTTATTTTGTATTTTTAGTCGAGGTCTTGTTTATTTGGTCTACTACCAGAACTCATATTTTGATGTGGATATCTGGATGGCTCGGGAGATACACTGTGATTATGTTGTATGTATATATTCATGCTGTTTCCTTTCTTATGATTGATTTTATAACTGCCTGTATGTTGTGTATGAGCGCGAGGTGATAACCGTCTAGATGTCTTCGTAAAATGAGTTTCAAATTAAGAAAAGGATATTTCATAAAGACTTAAAATGAAATTAGAGATGTAACAGTTTGATGACAACTAAACCCTTTTCAAAAAAAAAAAATATTTCCGCATTTTGACGTTTCTAAAAACAGTAAGTTCGATGGTCACGTGTCATATGTGATGTCTTAGTGGTAAAACTAAGGGTGTCGCACCTCACGATTGAAAAAGGTTTCTAGTACGTAGCGGCGGCGGAACCCTTACTTGAAGTGGTGGCGGCTCTCCAGCAGTGGGACGGTGGGAGCTTGCACGAAGACGCGCGACACGCACAGTGGCAATGGGGGGACGGTGGTGGCTATGGTGGTACACGGTGAGACAGAGAGATTTCGAGGGTTTGAGAAAGAAGGGGCGCGGTGCAGCAATGGGGAGAAGACTAGGGTTGTTTGATATTTAGACAAACAACGACGGTTATGCAGGGCGGCATCGTTGTTTATATAAAATTGCTACCTGCACCTCTTTTTTCTTTCCACACTCCCTTTCTTGTTTTCAAAAGGCAAACAATGACAATTTAGAAAATGACCGTCGTTGTTTTCTATTTTCTATCTGCACCCCTTTTTTTACTTGAGGCACCTCCACTTCTCTTTTTCATTCTAATCAGGCAAACAACGACGGTTGTGGGCTTAAACCGTCGTTGTTTGTCTATCTTCTATCTTTACCATCTTATTTGCTTAAGGCACCTACCCTACTCTTTTACGTTTTAATCATGCAAACAACGACGATGGAACGTCGTTGTTTGTCTATTTTCTATCTGCACCCCCTTTTTGCTGGGTGCACCCATATTTTATTTTTTATTTTTGTGACACTTTTAACGACGGTCTTCTTGAACCATCGTTAAAAGACCTTTTTATCTTTTTTTGTTTATGTCATATTTTTCACGACGGTTGCATTTATAACCGTCGTTATATTGTCTTTTTAACAACGGTGCTAATCGAACCGTCGTTGTTTCTTGTAAAAAAATTGCAATTTTGCCACCGCGTCACTTTTTACGATGGTTCTTTAGGAACCGTCGTGGATTAGGCGTCGTTGAATAGTGTTTTTGCACTAGTGATGGCAACTGGGGAAAAAGGTTTCATCATAGTCTACACCATGAATTTGCGTGAAACCGTTAGCCACCAACCGTGCTTTAAAGGTACTTACATTACCATCCATGTCAGTTTTTCCTTTTGAAAAACCCACTTGCACCCTATGGGTTTTATCCCTTTAGGTGGCTCAACCAAGGTCCATACCTTGTTAGTGAACATGGAATCTACTTCAAATCTCATGGCATCAAGCCATTTCTCAGATTCTGGACCGAAAAGAGTTTCTTGGTAAGTCATTGGCTCATCTTGATCCATTAGCAATACATCCCTTTCCTGAGACACAAGGAAACCATATCTCTCAGGTTGGTGACGTACCCTATCTAACCTACACAAGTCTTGCGCTACTTGAGCAGGTGGCTCCACAACACTTTGTGGTATCTGCTCTTGTTCCATTATTATCTTACTGCTACTTTGTGGTACTTGAATTTCTTCAAGTTCTACTTTCCTACCACTCATTTTCTTAGAGACAGATTCCTTCTCTAAGAATACAGGTGTCGTAGCGAAAAACACTTTGCCCTTGCTAGGATTTATAGAAGTAGTAACCCTCAGTTTCCTTTGGGTGTTCCACAAATAAGCACTTATCTGATTTGGGTCCTAGTTTATCTGAAACTTGGAGTTTCACATAAGCTTCACAACCCCAAATCTTCATAAAATACATACTAGGTCGCTTCCCAGTCCATATCTCATATGGTTTCTTTATGATAGCCTTAGATGGAACACAGTTTAGTGTGAAGGTTGCTGTTAACAAAGCATGACCCCAAAAGGAGTCATGGAGATCAGTATGACTCATCATAGATCAAACCATATCTAATAGAGTTCGATTTCTCCTTTCTGAAACTCCATTCCGTTGAGGTGTTCCAGGAGAAGTGAGTTGAGATGTTATCCCAGACTCTCTTAGATAGTCATCAAATTGTTGGCTTAAGTATTCTCCACCTCGATCTCATCGAAGTGTTTTAATAGTCTTGCCAAGTTGGTTTTGTACTTCATTCTTAAATTCCTTGAACTCTTCAAAGGACTCAAATTTGTGTTTCATCAGATAGACAAATCCATATCTACTGAAATCATCAGTAAAAGTGATGAAGTTTTGAAAACCTCCTCTAGCCATTGTGCCCATGGGCCCACATACATCACTATGGATGAGACCAAGAAGATCACTGACCCTTTGACCTTTTCTGATGAACGGGGTTTTGGTCATCTTCCCCAATAAACGAGATTCACATGTCTCAATTGATTCAAAATCAAATGAGTCCAAATAACCATCTTGGTTAAGTTTGGATATGCATTTCTCTTTATTGTGGCCTGAGCGACAATGTCAAAGATAAGTCAGGTTCAAATAATTTGTTTTGACCCTCAATATAAAGAATCAGAAAATCCCATCACTAGATTTTCTAGTGGGCCAAGATCCATTTCACCTAATTTTAAGTCAGCTTTGGCTGATCGCTTAAGAAAAGGTTATTTAGGTAGGAACACACTTCCAATTTCATCTCATACAACTCTTGGATAGTTAGGTGAATACCTCTTATTCTAATTCATCTTATGAATTAATGCCTAACTTAGTGCCTCCAGGTTCTTCAATCCTATTGAATATACTCAGTTAAGTCAAAACCCGATGATAGACAATTGGATATTACTTTTATCCCATCGCGTCTCACTAGAGTAGATAAATGCACCCTGCTTTGGAAGACCCACATTTAATCGATTCTATCTTCGACGAGTGCCATACATTGGAAGGCAAAACATGACTTAATATTAGTGCCTTTAGGTTTTTCAATCCTATTGAATGTACCCAATCAAAGACCAATGGTTGACAATCGGATATTACTTTTATCCTATCGTGTCTCACTAGAATAGATAAATGTACTCTGCTTTGGCAGAACCACACTTAATCGATTCTAGTCTTGATGAGTGTCATTCATTGGAAGGCAAACAAGCATTGAGGGATTTGATCGCTTTAATTTTATTTCTTTGTTAAACCATTTTAACAAACATACAAGCATGCATCTCATACAAATAAACGATATGGTTATGGCCTCCTAAAATTCCAGAACAAAATTACATCACATGTAATCTTGAAGTCTCCATCCACATGTCTCCACATGCTCCATTGACTCCATGTCTTCCGGATATATTACATAATAAGAAGAAACCTCGTTTAACATACGAGGGGATAGAGATGAGAAAAGAATTACAAATAGAATATAAGAGGTAAGGCACGACACGCAGGTCGTATTTAAATAAAACAACTAAGGCCATAAGCAATCATCCATATTGATTGTAAAACAAGTGATACAATTAGATGTATATATTGAGCGAGGTTGAGTAACGCGCGTACGAAATAACATACTCGCATCAAACGAATACTTCGCGAACCTGTAAACAGGTAAGTCCCTCGTATCATTCGAATACGTTCTTGTCAGCAAATTGATAAGTGGCATGTTTGTCGTAGCCAATATTTGAGTCGAGACAAGGTTTCAACAATTGAACCATTTGACACCCAAGACATGAACTCTTCATGTTCCAAGGGACCCTCTAACACCAGAACATATAAATATATATACATCGCACATAAAACAATCAATAAAGGAATCAAAATAATTCAAACGCGCACCTGCGCTTCACCTGCGCCCAACGTGGGTGAAGCGCAAGTTCCAGTTTTAAATTCTGTAATTTGTGCTCCACCTGCGCTTCACTTGCGCTTTACTTGCGCTCAGCGTGCGTGAAGCGCAGGTTCCAGATTCAAAATCCCGAATGCTGCGCTTCACCTGCTTCTAGCGCAGATAACAATGTTAAAAAACATTTTGCATTTTAAACAGTAAAACCAGAAATTCACCATATTCAAATGATTAAAAGCCTAAAACGTGTTTATCGCAAACCAACGCTCTGATACCAATTGAAGGGAATCAATCATGTGGTCAGGGTGCAGCGGAAATAAATGGATTCCCTCCCTTGTTATGATCGTTATGCGAAAACACGAATCAAGGCATAAGAGGGTATAAAACAAAAGGTCATACCTTTTTAGGATTGCGAACGAGGCAATAGCAGCCACGTCTCTAGTGGTGTCCACGCCAACAGCCGAACTAGGAAACCCTCCTCAACTCTGCTAGTAGTGTTTAGAGAGTAAAAGCGACAACTCTTATTTTTCACATATCTAGGGTAGTGCATCTTATGCTCTACTTATAGAGTGGTGGCTAGGGTTTCACCCTTCACTCACTTATCCCTAATACATATGGGCCTGGCCCATTAGTTTATAATTCTAATCAAATTAGAAATATCTTTTCCTAGTGGCTTGTTGTATGCGTGTGACCCAAAAGGCTTTTAATATTTGGTTATGATATTAAAATAAAATCCTTTTATATTTAATATCATAAATAGTGAGCGGTATCTAACAATACATCACTATCCAAATATTGAGATTATCAACAACTTTGATTAATCCTATTTTATGATAATAATTTATATGATCTATCCCTTTGTCCAAATATCTAATTGAACACAAGGGCATGGATTGTGTCAACCTTGTATAGTTCAATTTATGTTTTCTTGATCCCCAAGTAGACTGTACAGAAAATAAACATCTCATGTTTATCCTCTTGAGCATGGCCATGCATTTTTTAGTCTAACTTTATCAAGAGGCCTACAGATATAACTCCTGTTACATAGGAGGGACAAATCCCATCTAGGTCACTCACATCCCACCACATAATTTATTATGTGTCCAAATACCAACTTTATGATCACCTTGTTACAGGCAACGTTTGATGATAATTAAAACACATAATTCCTTATGTAGGAATCGTAGTGATTTCATGTCAAAGGACTTCATATAACATTTATCAATTTAAGAAACGTTCGTAACACTGATGTAACAATCCATGCAACGTTGTATGTCCAGTACACCATTACTCTTAATGTGTACCTATGTAAGCACGTGATATCTCATATCCATGATCTGTGAGATGTGATCATCAATGAACTCACATACTAGTCTAAATGCATCTTTGTCCTAAGATGATACTTGACTAGGGACTATTTAAGAATAGTTCTTCATAAGATCTCCTGATCAAGTCATCTACTTCATTTCTTATGAAGTTTAAGCTTACTATTCTAAGGACAATAATTATATTCTAAAAGAATAAGTTTGCCTTTATAAAATAACATGATACAAGTGATGGATGTTCATAAATATATATAAGTCTCTAGTGCATATTCCTAACACTCACATAAGTACATATTAAGAGTAATAATGTACTGGACTGACCTACCTTAAGAACGTTGCGTGGTTGTTACATAAGTGTCATGAACGTTTCTTAAATTGATAGATATTATATGAAGTTATTTGACCTAAAATCACTACGATTCCCTCATAAAGAATTATATGTTTTAAATATCATCAAACGTTGCCTGTAATAAGGTGATCATAAAGTTGGTATTTGGACATATAATAAATTATGTGGTGGGATGTGAGTTACCTAGATGGGATTTGTCCCTCCTATGTAACAAAAGTTATATCTGTAGGCCTCTTGATAGAGTTAGATTACAAAATGCATGGCCATGCTCAGGAGGATAAACATGAGATGTTTATTTTCTGTATAGTTTACTTGGGGATCAAGAAAACATAAATTGAACTATACAAGGTTGACACATTCCATGCTCTTGTATTCAATTATATATTTGGACAAAGGGACATATCATATAAATTACTATCATAAAATAGGATTCGTCAAAGTTGTTGATAATCTCAATATTTGGGTAGTAGTGATGTATTGCTAGATATGCTCACTATTTTATATTAAATATAAAATGGTTTTATTTTAATATCATAACCAAATATTAAAAGCCTATTGGGTCACACGCATACAACAAGCCACCAGGAAAAGATAATAATTCTAAATTGATTAGAATTATAACATAATGGGCCAGGCCCATATGTGTTAGGGATAATTGAGTGATGGTAAAACCCTAGCCACCACTCTATAAATATAGCATGAGATGCATTACCCTATACACACGAGTAGTCACTCTTACTCTCTAAACACTACTAGCAAAGTTGAGGAGGGTTTCATAGTTCGGTTGTTGGCGTGGACACCTCTAGAGACGTGGCTGCTATTGCCTCGTTTACAATCCTCAAAAGGTATGTCATTATGTTTCATGCCTTTTATGCCTTTATTTGTGTTTTCGCATTAACGATCATAACAAGGGAGGGAATCCAGTTATTCCGATGCACACTGACCACATGCTTGATTGCCTTGAGGGATTGCCTCTTTGGCCGGGTGAGAACATTAAAATGAAAAGGTAAAGGGGTGGCATGCAGTTCCAATCTTTCAACACAATCATAAGAAATGAATGAGTGGGTTGCCCCAGAATCATACAATATAATTAGAGAAGTCTCATTCAGGGTACATATACCTTGCATCAGGTTATCGGCCTTAGTTGTCGCTTCCCCACTAAGGGTGAAGACTCACCCTGCAGCTTGGGGTTCGGGCACCTCCAGCCATTTCTTTGAGCAATCCCTCACCATGTGCCTCGGCTCATGGCAAAAGAAACATTTCTTTTTCTCGGCCAGGCACTCGCCCCTATGGCCCTTGCCACACCTGGAAAATGTTGGGACAGTTGGTGAGGATTGATGGGCGACTTGCTTGCCTTGCCACTTGGGTCGGGCGTTCTTCTGATGGGGTGAATCCTTATTCTTCCTCTTTTCTTTCTGCTCCGCCAACCTAGGTGCCTCTTCAGCTAAGCTCTGCTCCACCAAGAGACACTTACTAACTAAGGACGGAAAGTCCCTCAGCTCCAAAGTAGTTGACTCTCCTCAGCTCGGGTTTCAGGCCCACCTCAAAATGGTTACACTTCCACCCTTCATTTGGGACGGTCTGGAGGTATGTGGAATACTTCTCCAGACGCTCAAACTTGGCCGCGTACTGGCCCACATAAAGACTCGCTTGCTTCAGTTGCAGGAACTCGACCTCCTTTTGCCTATGGACGGTGGCCGGGAAATACTTCTCCAAAAAACACCACTTGGAAGCCCTCCCAAGAGAATGGTGTCCCTAGAGAAACCATGCGAGCCTTAGCTCCCTTCCATCAGTCCTCGACCTCCCCTTGTACCATTTACATTGCAAACTGAACCTTGAGCTCATCCGCACTTGCCATGACTTCAAAGATCTTCTCCATTGCATTGAGCAATGAGTCAGCTACCTCGGAGTTGTAGGCTCCTGAGAATGCTGGAGGGTGGTGCTTACGAAACTCTTCTAGGCCTTGGACAAAAGGATCCAAGACCACAACCGATAGGGGTGGAGGCGTTTCCCTTGGACATGCACAGAGCTCTTGATAAACAGCCGCATTGATGGCAACCTGCTCTCCAATGGCAGTCATGAGCATCTGAAGGGTTGCAGCTATAGGTTCGGGGTTCTGCACTTGTGGTAACGAACTTCAAGGTCGGCCTCGTCGTCCACTAGCCATAATCCTATACACATCATTAGCAAAACATTGAGGTGATCAGTCTCCACATTTTACAACAATGCATGTAAGATTACAGTTAACTTCAGACAATTCTAACTATCCATAGTCCAATTGGATTGAACCAGGCTTTGATACCATAATGTAATGTCCTAATTCCATGAACCTAGGAATAATTGTTAGGACCACAGGCAACACTAGAAGGGGGGTTGAATAATGTTTTAATCTTTTTAGACCATTTCGAAAATCTTTGATAAAACAATCGTATGAAACGATCAAAGTACAACACAAATCTTAAGATCAGAGTTAGTTTCAAAACATGCGGAAGATAAGAGAGATAAAGATAGAAAATATTTCTCTTAAACTTAATATTGTTTTGATCGAAAGGCTTCTCAAAATATCTTCTGAAGATTATTACACAGAGTATCTTTAGAACAGTTTCTGAAATACTTCAGATGATCAAAGATCGTCTGCTTCTGGTTTCTGAACTGAGCTCTTTTTCAGACTCACTTCAGACAGTTATTTCAGAAGTTCTTCAGAGAACATTCTTTGTAATACTCTTAAATAACATAAGAGATGTTTTAAGTGATGTTTGCTTGAAAGATCATTTTATTGAAATCGTTGTGTTAAGTTTATTATGAATAATGCTCTTCAATCCCCAACATAAATGTAAAGAGTGTAAATAAAAGAGATTAAGGGAAAGAAGACTTAGACACAGAAATTATCTTGGTTCACCCACATCACCGTGAGTTACATCCAGTCCCAGTGGCAAACCACCACTGGATTTTCACTATCTGAAACCACATATACAAGTATTCTTCACAGCCTCTTCAGACCAAAAAAACAAGTATTCTTCACAGCTTCTTCAGACAAAAGAACGAGTATTCTTTTACAGACAAGCCTCTCCAGGCTCACAAGTATTCTTTCTTCCACCAAGCCTCTCCAGGCTCTCAGACACTTAACTAAGTGTAGAGAAGCCTCTCCAGGCTCTCAGTCACTTAACTAAGTGTGGAGTATTCTTTCTTCAACCAAGCCTCTCCAGGCTCTCAGACACATAAAGTGTTTACAAATTATTACCAAGTTTAAGTTTCCATGAAACATAAACTTAATCTATTCCTGTACTAGAGGTTAACTGAGTACTACTCAGGATACAATGTATGAAGGGTAAGACAGAGACATAAGTGTTTAAGTTAAGTACAATCTCGTCTCTAATAAGTGAGGTACTTCTCCCTCAACTAATTTGGCCTAAGTGAGATATGAAATTAAGCTCCAGCCTCATTCTCCAACCATTGGTTTCCATGGGCTACATTCTCACCCGTATCATTGGAATACCAAGGTATGTTCATGTCTTCAAACCGTTCCTAGTTTGATAGTCATTTTGCTCAGCATGGTTGTCTTCAGACCAACAACCAACTTAATTGATCTAACAGATCAACTGAACAACATGACTAACTGACCAGCTAGTCAGTAGCCGGATTGATTCAGCAGAGATCAACTTGATCCACTCTGATCAATTTGATCCTCTCTGACCAATTCTTGTTTGACATATTGGTGATCCACCTTAGCTCAAGTCAACCCATGTTAACCATTTGGCACTCGCCTAGTTAACTCTGTTTGATCAACTGACTTACTAACCAGTAGGTTAGCAGCCTCTTTAAATTCAATCTTGAGGCGATTTATATGTTCTGATGAATATAGCCGTTGAAGATGATTCATAATACCGTTGAGCTGATGATGATGTGGCTCATATAGCCGGTGTGTAATAGCTTCTCAAACGGTTGCTTCTCCTTAAGCGAATAGGTGTACAGATGTTCCCGTTCTGACACTTCTATAGATGAGCTCTGTTTGAGAGATATTTCAATATATTTTCTGCGTATTCTCTCTTTTGAATTTCTTCTACTTTCTCCAGCTTTCTTCTGTTTTGTATATGAGGAAGTATCCGTTGAATTTGTCCCTTAGCCTATTCTGTATAAACTCCTTTTCTTCATTTGCTTCTGACACTGGTTCAGGATTTCATTCTGACAAAAGCTGACACTGTTCCTCTGCAAGAACTGCATTGTAGAGATTTCCTCAGTGGTGTATGTAATTCAAAAACACCAGGAAAGGTCTCTGTGTTTCTTGCCATAAATATGTTGAAAAAGAAACGTGTAGCAGAGAACGATATTTCTTAGCAATCTTCAGAGAGTAAAAGGTTTTCATAGTCTTCAGCAAGGAGTGCCATGTCAGAATTCAGAAGGCTTCAATACTTCAGACGGATTGAGACTTCAGATAGATTGAAACTTCAGATAGCTTCAACACTTCAGACGGGTTGATGCTTCAGACAGCTTCAATACTTCAGACGAGTTGATACTTCAGACAGCTTCATACTTCAGACGGGTTGCGCCTTTCAGACAACTTCAATCCTTCAGACGGGTTGCGCACTTCAGATGACTTCAACACTTCAGACTGGTTGAAACTTCAGAAGGCTTCTTCCTTCTGATAAGAAGATTGTAGCTTCATTCTTCTTTGTATCTCTTCTGAGATTTAGATAAATAAAGATGTTGAATTGTAAGTACTTTATTCGACCATCTTTCTTTCTTGCTTTGTTCAGTCTCCTAATACATTCTGGACAGCAGCAGGTATAGATGCAGTAGGTCTGCGCACACAAATCCTTTTGTTGCAGGTGCAACAGGCGTTGTAGAAATTCTTTGCAGTATTTCCTTATTTGTGTAAGACTTTGATCGAGGTAGAAAAACATGTCTAGCTTTATCTGCTGAAATGAGTGAACTCCAATTGATGAAGTGTGCTTTACGCTTTGTAACGTCTCCAAGAGATCATTTCTTGATTCTGACACGTTCAATATTCAGATACATAGACTGCTTTATATTGTCTTCATTTCTTCAGATGATAGCTGTTCTTTAGATAGTTGCATCTTCAATTCTTCAGTTCTTCAGTCGATTGCTTCTTCAAATTGCTTCAACTTAGTTATGGATTACTCTTCTTAGGATTCTACACATTGTCCTTCTAATTCGATCTTCTACTGTTCTTCTTCAGATAATTATTCTGACCTGAAACACAATCAACAAACCAATACATTTCTCAGTAGAACCTGTTTACGTAATCTTATTAAGTTCTTATACAAACTTATTTGTCCTTAATATAATCTTATTTTTTAATCATTAAAACTTAAGGATGTTAAGTCTTATAGTCATGTTTAAATACTTAAACTGATTTATAGACTTCACAATAATGTCCGTTGGAGACACATTCCCAAGTTTACCAAATTATTTCGCCCATTATTAATATCATCACACCCATAACATACAACGCTTAGGCAATCCAACATTACTTAAGTTTGCACATTTACATGAACCAAATATACATAAATACATAAATTACCATCAATGGACTAATACAACATCAGTCTTACATCAACATAGTTGGGATACCGATGTACATGTTCTCTCAACAAAATAGAAGGGCCCGAAGGCTACACATGTACTGCTATATCCCACAAAAGAATAAAACTATAGTACTCAATGTCTCAGCATAAGTTTATAAATACATGAAGAAACCACAGGAAACACTAGAAGGGGGGTTCAATAGTGTTTTATAATTTTCAAACTGATTTTGGAAAACCTTTCACAAGCAATACTTTTTAGAAAGAAGATTTTACAACTTGCTGAAACTGAGTGTTAGATACTTGCTGAAGTAACTTCAGCAGGTTCAATAAACAGTTTAAGTTTAAGAAACTTTTTTTAATATATTTGAGTAGATTTTCAGTTTCAATGTTATAAAACAATATACTCAGAACCCTCCACGTCAGTACAACTCAAATATAAAGAGATAAGGGTAAGAGAAGACTTAGCCAAAGATTTATACTGGTTCACTGATTGGTTTCCTGGCAAGTTTACCAGTAGTCCAGTAGTTTTAGAGTAAGTAGAGTATCGTATCCACAGGGAGCGGTTTTAACTTGTAAAGTTAAAGTAATTGTATTTTCAATAAAACGTTTTCGTAAAGAGAGTTGGTGAATTTTGAAATAAAATAAACAAAGATAACACGAGAGAAAGTATTTAGGACTAGGATTTGATTTCGTTTCATCTCCCCCCTTGTATTCGAATCCTTTTCCCTTATTTATGATCGTACTTGTAATTACCTTAGCATTGTTTAATTACAATAATTATAAGGCATGCCTGGTAATTATCGTACCCCAAATTCCCCTATAACATCATAATTAAACGCCAAAAGCTATTCTCTACAGGCATTCAAAGTGGCATTTGGCGACCCCGAACATTCCCCGTATTTTGCAATCAGCGCTATCGAATTAGCCATACTTTCACATAAGGCACCTACGGAGGGGTGTGTCACTCACTGAACCTCCGATCGTTAGAATACAATCCTTATGCTACGATATGACTAACCGAGTACCTTTAGCAATCCGAGAATAAGCTTCATGAACAGCTCCATGCTCACCTACCTCTGATACTAGCCGGAGTTCCACTTTTTGTATCCAGAGCACTAGCCTACCATCCCGGCGCACGCGCGGAGTTGATGCATTACACACAGCATAAAGATACCGATAAATTACAAGCATAGAATCATAAATAAAATAGAAAAGAGAATTCTTATACACAAGGGGATTGAATCTACTACATCAAATCCTACTAGAGAGCTTAGCTACTCATGGTAGCCATTACAAACTACTGAGAAATCTGTCACCTTTCCCAATCCTATACTACTCTCCCTCTGTATCAGTGTGTTGTGACCTTTGCCAAGGGCTCTATTTATAGACTTGGAAAACCTTCAAGGGATCAGGTTGTGATGTCACTGGTGAGTGTTTAATCCAATCAGAGGCGGCCTTTTCATTAATTGACGTCATTTGAGTGAAGCTTGACCAATCAGGAGCTTCCCTTCATTAATTGACGTCACTGCGCGCGTTTTCAACAATCAGGAGTCGCGCTTCATGTGCGCTTAGCGCACATGAAGCCTGGCCATTCTGCTCATGCGCTCCACGTGCGCTAAGCGCATGTGGAGCGTGTGACACGCTGCAGCTTTCCTTGATTTGTGGATCTAACCTCTTGATTCCTTTCTGATCTTATCTGGTTTTCCTTTATCCCTTTATCCGAATTATTATTGTATTTATCTGCCTTGGATTTGAATTGAAAAGATTCTTTGCAGGATTTTCTGATTTTCTTTTATTTATTTAATTTCTGAATCTGCAATATCCTCCATTCTGATGCTTTTTCCACTCTTGTTCCAAATCTGCTATAATTCTGCATAAAATAGCAAATTTCTATTTAAAATAGCATCATATTCAAATTTGTATCAAATAAATACAATTATTATAAATATTAACAAAAAGGGATATTTTGGGGCATAAATTACTATTTAATCCTTGATAAGTGTAATAAAAACTATATGAAATTAACGCTAATTTTACACTTATCAAATACCCCCCAACTTAATTTCTTGCTTGTCCTCAAGCAAGACACCCTTTGCAGTCAAATTTTCAAAATACCCTTGATAATGATTCTCAAAACAATTACAAGAAAAACTTTTTTATATCTCTTTATTAGGCAGAAGTCACTTTCCAGATTAAGAAAAATTGAGATCAGAGATATTACCATGTTTCAACCAAAATCAGAACACATCACAATTTGAATTTTCTCAGAGTAGCAATTAAAGCAATAAACAAATACCAAGGAATTTCACTCATGCTCACGGGTACTGTTTCCCTCAATGTTTTACTACTGCTGAACAACTAAGATTGATAGTCGTTTCTAGTTCCTAAGCCTGTTTATGGTCAATATGGATCAAAAGGTCTTTTCAAGGTTGTAATGAGGCTGGGTTATCAAGAAATTATGGTTTTTCTTGGTAAACAATAAACATTTAGAATAGAGAGCATCTTTGGATGTTGCTTTCAATTTTCTCTCCTTCCACCATTTTTTCTTGATTTATTTCTCTTCTTGCAGGCCTCTTTCCTTGTTTGAAGATGCACTCCCCCCAACTTATTCAATTTATTCACTTTTATTTTTGATTTTAGGGGGAGTGCTCTTCTTTTTCTTTTTGTTTTTTCTACCTGCTCCTTGGAATTTCAACCTTTTCTTCCCATTATTTTCTACTTGCCACCTTGCTCTCTATCCCAAATGTGTGAGGGACAGGATATTATTTCTTTTGGCTTGGGTGAACAAGAATAAATAATTTAGGCTCAAAATGGGTATTCAAAAATTGGAAAAATTATATCAAGGTTGGCTTTTTGGCTCTGGGCAGATATTAAAAACAAATTTTTGCCTTTGTCATTTCCATATTTTCCAAAAACAGGAAAGCTCCAAAAACTCAATCAATAAAAATTGACAGACAGCGGTGAAAAACTCTCAATTTACTGTTTGGGCTCTCAACTCACCGGTTACTTGGCTAAATTCCTTGATAAAATATTTATTGGTTTTAATTAACTACCCTGATTGATTTTATGTGAAGCATTCTAATCTTAATTGATTGTGGGATTAATCACAAGACCTTTTTTCTTCCTAATCTGGTTAGTTAAACTGCCTAATTTCAGAGATTTTTCAAAAATTTCCTTTTTTTATTTCCTAAATTCTAAATCCTAATACATAAAAAGAAAAACTAAAATAAAAGAAAAACTAAAAAAATAAGAAAACAAAAAAAAAATATAAAAGAAAAAGAAAACACCTAGTTTTAGTCTTCATCTTCTGAATTTCCTCTCCTCCTGTAAAAATTAGGCCTGTCCCCAGGCCATTCTACTTCCTCTTGGAAGCGTTCTGGAGTTATGCCTGGATGTGGTCCTCGAACATTGTAAAAATTCCTGAAGATGCATCATAATTTTATTTTCTTTTCTTTTTAAAAAAATTTACTCCTATACTAAAAATAAAATACAAGAAAATATTCTGGGTTGCCTCCCAGAAAGCGCTTGTTTAACGTCTGATAGCTCGACGCCTGATTCATTATGTGTCCATTAGCTGAATGACAGATTTGGATCTGTCAATTTCTCCTCCTAGATATGGCTTCAGTCTCTGGCCATTCACCACCCAACAATTTCCTGTATCAGGATCCTCTAATTCCACTGCTCCATATGATCTTACTTCCTTGATAAGGAAGGGTCCTGTCCATTTGGATCTCAATTTTCCAGGAAAAAATTTCAGTCTGGAGTTGAACAGCAAAACTGCTTGTCCTGGGAAGAATTTTCTGTTTAAGAGCTTCTTATCATGATATGTCTTTGTCTTTTCTTTATAGATCTTAGAAGACTCATAAGCATTCAACCGCATTTCTTCCAGTTCATTTAGCTGTAAATCCTTTTTGTCCTTGCTTTTTCATCCATATTAAGAGCCTTGAGCCCAATATGCCTTATGCTCCAATTCAACTGGCAAATGACAAGCCTTCCCATAAACCATCTTGAAAGGAGAGAGTCCTGTAGCTGTCTTGAATGTTGTTCTGTACGCCCACAGAGCATCATCGAGCTTATAAGACCAATCCTTTCTTGATGAATTTACTGTTTTTTCAAGTATCTTTTCAACTCTCTGTTAGATACTTCAGCTTGTCCATTTGTTTGGGATGATATGGTGATGCTACTTTGTGCTTTAGCCCGTAATTCCTCAAAACATTCTGCAGATGTTGATTACAAAAATGGGAACCACCATCACTGATCAAAACTCTTGGTGTGCCAAACCTGGAGAAGATATTTTTCCTCAAGAATTGTTCCACCTTTTTGAGTCAGCCTTCGTGTAGCTTCCGCTTCAACCCATTTTGAAACATAATCTACAGCTACCAGAATGTATTCCTTTCCGTTTGAAGGGGGAAAAGGCCCACAAAGTCTATTCCCCAACAATCAAATACCTCAACTTCCAGAATATAATTCCAGGGCATCTCCCTTCTTGATATTCCCCCAGTTCTTTGGCAATTATCACAGTGAAGCACATACTCATGCGCATCCTTGAACAGGGTTGGCCAATAAAATCCTGACTGTAACACTTTTGCAGCAGTTCTATCCTTGTTGTAGTGCCCTCCATATGGTGAGCCATGACAGTGCCACAAAATGCTCTGAATTTTTCTCTTGGCACACATCTTCTCAACAACCCATCAGTTCCTATCTTGAAGAGATGTGGATCGTCCCACATGTATTCCTTGCAGAGTGCAAAATTGTTTCTTCTCATTCCATGTCATCTCCTCTGGAAGTACTCCTGCTGCCTTAAAATTTGCAATGTCGGCAAACCATGGCCTTTCTTGGATCACATGAGTTGTTCATCTGGGAAAGTTTCCTGTACTTCCATTTGGTTGTCAGTCACTTCCTTGTTCACCAATCTTGACAGGTGGTCTGCTATGACATTCTCACTCCCTTTTTATCTTTTATGACTAAATCAAATTCCTGCAAAAGCAAAATCCATCTTATTAGTCTTGGCTTAGAATCTGGTTTAGTTAAAAGATATTTTATTGCTGCATGGTCAGTATAAATAGTAACCGTGGAGCCTATCAAATATGGTCTAAATTTTTCTAATGCATACACTATGGCTAGCAATTCTTTTTCTGTGGTAGCATAATTTATTTGTGCTTCATTTAAAACTTTACTAGCATAGTGTATAACATGGAAAACTTTAGACTTTCTTTGTCCTAACACTGCTCCTAAGCATAGTCACTTGCATCACACATTAATTCAAAATCATGGTTCCAATCAGGACCAACAAGAACAGGTGCAGATACAAGTTATTTTTCAACAGATTAAAGGCGGCCAAACATTCATCATCGAATTTAAAGGATACATCCTTGTTCAATAGGTTGCTGAGAGGTTTGGCTATCTTGGAGAAATCCTTGATGAACCGCCTATAGAACCCTGCATGTCCAAGGAAACTTGATGCCTTTCACATTCCCTGGGGGAGGTAGCTTTTCAATGACCTCGATCTTTGCTTTATCAACTTCGATCCCTTTTGCTGAAATTTTATGCCCGAGGACTACTCCTTCTGTTACCATGAATTGGCATTTTTCCCAGTTTAGTACAAGGTTAGTCTCACACAGCTTCAGTACAGTGTCTAGATTTTTCAGGCAGTGATCAAGGAACTCCCAAATACTGAAAGTCATCCATGAACACCTCTATACATTTCTCCACTAAATCTGAGAATATTGACAGCATGCATCGTTGGAAAGTTGCAGGAGCATTGCATAATCCAAACGACATTTTCCTGTATGCAAAAACACCAAAAGGACAAGTGAAAGCAGTCTTTTCCTGATCTTCTGGTTTCACCGCTATTTGGTTATAACCAGAATATCCATCTAAGAAACAGTAAAAAGCTTGTCCCGCTAATCTTTCCAACATTTGATCCATGAAAGGCAAAGGAAAATGATCTTTCCTAGTTGCTTGGTTTAGTTTCCTATAATCAATGCACATTCTCCATCCTGTTACTGTCCTAGTGGGTATTAATTCATTTTTTTCATTTTTAATAACAGTCATACCCCCTTCTTAGGTACTACTTGAACAGGACTTACCCAAGCACTATCAGAAATAGGATAGATCATACCTGCCTCAAGAAGTTTCATCACCTCTTTTTTACAACCTCTTTCATGCTGGATTTAGTCTTCTTTGAGGTTGGGTAACAGGTTTGAAATCTTCTTCCATGTGGATTTTATGCATGCAATATGAAGGACTGATACCCTTGAGATCCGATAAAGACCATCCTAAAGCTCCTGCATTTTTCGTAGAACAAAAAGAAGCTTTTCTTCCTCCTCAGGAGTCAAAGCTTTGCTTATAACAACAGGTTTAGTCATGTCTTTATCTAAAAAGGCGTATTTGAGATGAGAGGGTAATACCTTAAGTTCCAGCTTCTGACTTTCAGTGATTTCCTCTTGCTTCAGTGCTTCATTGCCTTCTTCCCTGGTAGAATAGTTCCTGCTGAGTTGAGTTCATTGAGGTACTCCTTCCTTTCTTCTTCATCGAAGATGTCTCCCACTCCTGTCAAGACTTTTTCCAGAGGGTCTGCTTTTAACAGTCTCTGATCTAGAGATACTTCTTCTATTACATCCAATTGAAGACATTGTTGATTTTCTTCTGGATGTCTCATGGCTTCAAACACATTAAAAGTCACCTCATCATCTTGCATCCTTACCGTTAGGTTGCCATCATCCACATCAATGATTACTCTGGCTGTCTTCATGAATGGCCTGCCAAGAATGAGAGGTACTTCTGCATCTTCCTCTATGTCCATGATGACAAAATCTACTGGGAATATGAACTTATTTACTCGTACTAAGACATCTTCTGCAACTCCATTTGGAAATTTTATTGATCTGTCAGCTAATTGTAGAGTCATCCTTGTGGGCTTGATTTCCATATTCCCAATTCTTTTCATCATTGACAAGGGCATTAGGTTGATGCTGGCTCCTAGATCAAGCAATGCTTTGCCTACTGGATGAGAACCAATAGTTACAGGAATGGTGAAGCTTCCAGGATCTTTTGTCTTTTGTGGTAAAGACTTTTGTATAATTGCACTGCATCTGGCTTCCAATCCCACTGTCTCTGCTGTGAAGCTCCTTTTTCTGGTCATTACTTCCTTCATGAATTTGGAGTAGGTAGGCATCTGCTCAAGGGCCTCCATTAAGGGAATATTGATCTGCACATTCTTCATTAGTGCCATGAAGTTCTCAAACTCCCTATCTGTATCCTTCCTTGAAGGTTTCTTTGGGTATGGTAGACGCTTGTCTGCAATGCAGATGAGAAAACTTCAATCTTTTGCGTCACTTCCTTTTCTTTTTCTGGCTCATCACCTTCTTCTGTTCCTTCTGGTATTCAGCTTGTTGTTCTCTTCTTTCTAGAACTTCCCTTTCTACAGCCAAATTTTCTCCTATGCCTCTTCCTATCTCCTTGCCACTTCTAGTGGAAATGGATCTGCAGAACTCTTGGTGCTCAACAAGCTGTCTGCGGATGGTCTATACTTGGTCTGCTAAACTTGAGTGCCATCTTTACTGCTTGCTGATTGTTGTTCATGTCTCGCATGAGATTGTTGAGTTTCTCTTCAATTCTGAAATAGATGTCTGGCACTGCTGAATCTTTGACTGGTTCTGGAGATGACTCGCACTTTGTCTGCAATCCTTCTAAGAAGTTGACTTGCTCTATTTGCAGTGTAGGGAAGAGCAATGACCATTTGGATGATTTCCCTTGCAAAAATCACAAATCAATGTGATGTTTGGCTTTGGTGTTGCCTCTTGGTTCTGCACTAGGAGCTTGGTTTCATCCAACAATATGTCCACTGGCTTGGTTGACTCTTCCTTTGTCTCTGGTTGTCCCCATAGCTGAGCTGTTTGACAACTGAGTGCAGAATCCTCGAGTATCTAATTGCTCTTTCTTGCGCTTACTGCTAGGATGGTTCCTCCTGCTGCTGCATTAATGAAAGTCTTGGAGTCCGATCTGAGTCCATTGCAGAAGATGTCACCTGGGTCGAGTCATCATAACCATGATTTGGACAATTGTGCAGCAATAACTTGTATCTTTCCCAAGCTTGTTGAAGTGATTCATTGGTTCCTTGCTCGAATGTAGATATCTTCCTTTGAGCCTTCAAGAATCGTGAAACCGAACAGTAGAATCTTCTGAGAAACCTTTCTTCTAATTTCTTCCAGCTGCTTAGACTTTGACTGGGATTTGTCTTTCAACCATTCTTTTGCTTTTTCCCTGTCAAAGAGAAAGGAAAAAGGCGTAAGTATATAGTTTCTAAGTCTCCTTCTTCGAATCCCATAATGCTTATCAATTCATAGAAGTTAGAAATATGGTTGTTGTGATCCTCATGATCCAATCCTGTGAATTGAGTTGCACTTATTTGGTTGAGGTGATATAAGCTTTCAACTTCAAGGTCCTTGCAGTGTAGGTGACACTATGCTTGAGTGATAGCGAGGGCCTTGATTTCTGACATAATCCCCTAAAGTCATTCTTTGTTGTACTTTTGCCATAGTTTGTGGCTTGTCTGTTACTATCCTCCTTCTTGTTCTTTGGCTTCTTTTCTTCCTGGTTGTCCTCTCGATTTTCTGGATCAAAGATTAAATTGTTTTGGGACACCTGGCTTCTTAAAAGCATAGACAAAGAAACTGAAGGTTGGGTAATAACAAATAATATTTTTTTTATAAATAAATAGAATACGAAATAAGAAAGAAAAAAAAATAAAGAATAAAAATAAAAAAAGAAATAAAAATAAGAAAATAAAAAGAGAAAAGAAAAAAATACGGAAAGAATAAAATTAATAAACTAAGTGAAAATTAAGAAAATAAATATAAAATCAAAAGGAAAGAAAACGAAAAAGAAAATTAAATAAAGAAAAAAGAAAGAATTAATATTTTTTTGAAAATGTTTTGGAATAATTGAAAAACTCAATTTTCTAAAACTTTACAATTGATACACCGCTCCCCAGCAACCGGCGCCAAAAACTTGATGATGTTTCCTGGCCAGTTTACCAGTAGTCCAGTAGTTTTAGAGTAAGTAGAGTATCGTATCCACAGGGAGCGGTTTTAACTTGTAAAGTTTAAAGTAATTGTATTTTCAATAAAACGTTTTCCGTAAAGAGAGTTGGTGAATTTGAAATAAATAAACAAAGATAACACGAGAGAATGAGTATTTACGACTAGGATTTAATTTCCTTTCATCTCCCCCCTTTGTATCCAAACTCCTTTTCCCCTTATTTATGATCGTACTTGTAATTACCTTAGCATTGTTTAATTACGATAATTATAAGGCATGTCTGGTAATTATCGTACCCGCAAATTCCCCTATAACATCATAATTAAACTCCAAAGCTATTCTCTACAGGCATTCAAAGTGGCATTTGGCGACCCCGAACATTCCCCGTATTTTGCAATCAGCGCTATCGAATTAGCCATACTTTCACATAAGGCACCTACAGAGGGGTGTGTCACTCACTGAACCTCCGATCGTTAGAATACAATCCTTATGCTACGATATGACTAAACCCGAGTACCTTTAGCAATCCGAGAATAAGCTTCATGAACATCTCCATGCTCACCTACCTCTGATACTAGCCGGAGTTCCACTTTTGTATCCAGAGCACTAGCCTACCATCCCGGCGCACGCGCGGATTTGATTCATTACACACAGCATAAAGATACCGATAATTACAAGCATAGAATCATAAATAAATAGAAAAGAGAATTCTATACACAAGGGTATTGAATCTACTACATCAAATCCTACTAGAGAGCTTAGCTACTCATGGTAGCCATTACAAACTACTAAGAAATCTGTCACCTTTCCCAATCCTATTATACTCCCCTTTTGTATCAGTGTGTTTGTGACCTTTGCCAAGGGCTCTATTTATAGACTTGGAAAACCTTCAAGGGATCCGGTTGTGATGTCACTGGTGAGTGTTTAATCCAATCAGAGGCGGTCTTTTCATTAATTGACGTCATTTGAGTGAAGCTTGACCAATCAGGAGCTTCCCCTTCATTAATTGACGTCACTGCGCGCGTTTTCAACAATCAGGAGTCGCGCGCTTCATGTGCGCTAAGCGCACATGAAGCCTGGCCACTCTGCTCATGCGCTCCTCGTGCGCTAAGCGCATGTGGCAGCGTGTGACACCTGCAGCTTTCCTTGATTTGTGGATCTAACCTCTTGATTCCTTTCTGATCTTATCTGGTTTTCCTTTATCCCTTTATCCGAATTATTATGTATTTTTCTGCCTTGGATTTGAATTGAAAAGATTCTTTGCAGGATTTTCTGATTTTCTTTTATTTATTTTAATTTCTGAATCTGCAATATCCTTCATTCTGATGCTTTTTCCACTCTTGTTCCAAATCTTCTATAATTCTGCATAAAATAGCAAATTTCTATTTAAAATAGCATCATATTCAATTTGTATCAAATAAATACAATTATTATAATATTAACAAAAGGGATATTTTGGGGCATAAATTACTATTTAATCCTTGATAAGTGTAATAAAAACTATATGAAATTAACGCTAATTTTACACTTATCATTCACCCACTTCCACTGTGAGCTACGTCTAGTCCCAAAGCTAACCACGATAAGGATTTCCACTAATCTCAGAGATTACAAGTATTCTTTTTTTATCAAGCCTCTTCAGGCTTTACCACAACAAGTATTCTTTTACAGTCAAGCTTTCTCCAGGCTCTACAACAAGTATTGTTTAACCACAAGCCTCTCCAGGCTCAATAACGAGTATTCTTTTTTCCACCAAGCCTCTCCAGGCTCTCAACACTTAATAGTGTTTACAAAGAAATTTGCTTAAGTTACTGAACTAAACAAGTTCCTAACTTAAACAGAAAACACTTGTATAGGATAATTGAGTATAGCTCAGGATAAGTGAAATTTTGTGTACAATATATCAGAGAGTATGCAACGTAGATTTTTTTTGTTGAGTTTTGGATTAATACAATTTCTTCTTTTCTTGCAAATGAAGCCCTTCACGAAGCTATATATAGGAATGAATTTAAGTCCGTTGAAGATTGCTAAATTCACTGTTGAGAAATAGCATTAAATGTTGTAAGATCCGATGTGAGACAATATTCTGATAGCTTCTGACTTTGAACAGTGCAGGTGTGCAGGGATGATTCAGTTCTGACACACTGCAGGTACTATGAAACAAAGGTTTCCTTTTCTGGTAAGATGGTTCAATACGTGAGAAAGGACTCTGCAATCTTTCCTTACGAAGACATGTTGTAGAAGATGTTGAGGGTGCTTTTTAGTCTTGAGCAGAGAGCCTTCTGACTTTAAGACACAATGCCACGTTGGATGTCTTCAACAGGTCTTTATGTATCAGATAGTACATCTCTTCAGAGGATTGACTTACTTCAGTAGGTCCCAACTCTTCAGAGGGTTCCTTTCCTTTAGAAGGTTGCTTTGCTTCGGAGGGTTGCTCTTTCAGAGGGTTGCTGAAACACAGAAAATACCTTAAGAGAATTTTGTACTATTTTTCAGAACACTTTAATCAAATTTGTTATTCATTAAAACTCAGGATTTATGAGACTTAAAACATTATTAATTTCTTAATAACATTTTTGAGACTCAACATTCTCCCCCTTTTTAATGATGACAAATTTGCTTAAACTCAAATATCTGAAGGGAAAATAAATAGAATAAGTTTAAAGAAATCTCCCCCCTTTCTCAGATACTTAAACAAAATGCTTGCTCCCCTTGAACATAAGATCTCTTCTCTGAAAAACACTTAAACTTCGATTTTGTTAGTTTATATTAATTCCCCTTTTGTCATCAATCAAAATGGATTCCAGAGCATGCTGAAGTAATAAATGCGCAACAGAGTAATAAATACAGGGTATAATTGCAACAAACAATAAATACTTTTGGAATATTCAGTTCTTGGTAAAACGCTAAATGTTTTCAATCAATCATTAGGGCAATTAAATGCATTTACTCAGCAAAATAAATACTCACAGAACAATGCATTACATAGTCCAAATCAGAAACATATGAAGCAAACAACTCATTCATTAACTACTTTCAAAGAGTTTAACAGAAACAAAGAAAACATGAACACAACACTTTCTGAAGTCACTCAGCTATCACAGACTACAACTCCTCTTATGCTTTGGCCTTGATTCTTGAGTTTGCAATGGAGCTGGAGTGGCTTGCAGCTGTTTCATTAGTCTCTGAAGTTTTTCATTCTTGTTTCCCAACCTTCTTATCTCCCTTTCTCCTGCTTCAAGGGCTTCAATGAGGTCAGCTTCTCTGAAGATGATGGATAAATACTTTCCAGTAAACATAATCTGCCCCAAACCACTTGGCAAGCCATAGTCAGTAGGTTTGACTATAAGGCAAGTAAAGATGGCAAGGATCCATTTCTTCATAGTCCAATCCTCATGAAGTTCATGGCTTGAGCTAGGGAATCTATCAGGAAACCAGGTTCTAAACTCTTGAACATATAAGGTGCTCTTGGTGATAGAGTCAACAAAGTCATACTTGGTACCTGAGCATGAACCTTCTTTTTTCCCTTTCATTCCAGTAGGAGTTCCACAACCAATCTCTGTAGGAGTGATCCAATCCACCATAGATCTCTACATCCTCAGGAACCCTTTCCCATTGCTCTCGAGTCATGGGCTCCTGATCAATCAAATGTGTTGAGTAGAACTTGGGCTCCTTCTTCTTATCATTAGGGCCTTCAGCAAGGGCAGCCTAGGAACAATTCTATCAGGTTGCCAGAAGATCTTGGTTGTTGGCTTCATAGAGAGAGGTTTTGGAGGCTTGATGTTCTTGCACCTAGCAGAAGATACAATATATCTTGCATACAACTCAGTTTCCAAGTTCAGATGCCTGATGAGGATCCAGTCTTCAGCAGGTATCTTGACATGGTCTAAGGAGTACACATAAATCTTTTTCCAGAAGTGCTTAGGTGGTTGAACTCCTTGCCTTATCCTTTCCAGCTGGTCAAATAATAAATCTCCTCCAATATCTCTCTGAGCAACTACCCTCTTTTCCCTAGCAGCATCAAGAGAATCCACATGTAAACCAGTGTGCTTGAGCAACGGTGGGTGCCCTTTGAAGAAAAACAGCTCTTCATATAAATTTGGGAACTTGGGCACTCTGATTCTGTGATCATAGGGAGTTGAGTAAAATTTATGAGGAAACTGGGCAACCCTCACTAAGTCCTCAAAACTGACAATAGGTACCACCTTGTCAAGGATGGTCTTCTTGATAAATCTCTGGACTTAGGCTTCAGCAGGTTTTCTCTTGGAGTGAGATCACCTGCCATATGAACTTCCCTTCTCCTTTCCAAACATAAATCCCTTGAGCTTCCCAATTTATTGATCTGGGTTCAGCAGGAATAATGGCAAGATAAGTGGAGATTACTTCTTCTATTTGTTCCTCTTCAGATGATGATGATTGAGGTAAAGGGGGGTGCAAAATCAACAACAGGTGCAATAGTAACAGTATCAACAACATCTTCAGCAGGTACAGGTTCTGCAACCTTATCAACAGCAACAGGTTCAACAACCTTTTTCAGCAACAACCACTGGTTCAAGAACCTTTACTGGTACCCTTTGAGGGGCTGGGATCATCTTCTAAGTCAATGGGATCAAGGTTCCCAAAGTTGACTTTGATTTTCTTGTAGGGTACTTCTTCAGCAGCAGACATAGTACTGATCTCCCTCATCTTCTTCTTGTAGTGTACAGTTTCAGTAATGGGATTATTGTGAAGTCTAAGAATCAGTTTGAACATTCAAACTTGATTTAAGACTTAGTGTCCTTAGGTTTTAATGATTAACAAATAAGATCATATAAGCAGGTTCTACTGAGAAAATGTATTGTTTTGTTGATTGTGTTTCAGGTTGAAGTATTCATCAGAAGAACATCAGAAGAAAGAACAAATCAGAAGGAAGAAGAACACATCAGAAGAAGAAGAAAACATCAGAAAAAGAAGAATAGATCAGAAGAAAGAAGAACAGATCAGAAGAAGAAGAACACATAAGAAGAAGAAGAACACATCAGAAGAAGAAGAACATATCAGAAGAAGAAGAACAGATCAAAGAAGAAGAACGAAGTGAGAATCAGAAGTTGAAGCAATGCAAAATCTGAAGAAGAAAAAGAAGAGCACAAGAATCTGAAGAGAAGAAATAAACTTAATCATCTGAAGAACATCTATCATCTGAAGAATTGAAGCTGACCAAAAGCAATCTGAAAACTGAAAATGACAGAATCAAGAAACGATCTCGTGAAGACTTGTCAAAGCATAAACAACACTTTATCAAATGAACTATATACCATTTCAGTGCAAGAGTTAAGCATGTTTTTCTGTCTCGATCAAAAGACTTGCGCAAATAAGGAAATCCTGCAAAGGCTGCTGCACCTGCAACAAAAAGGCACTGTGTACGCAGACATACTGCACATGCTGCTGCCCAAAGCAAATCAGAAGTCTGAACAAGAAAATGACGAGAAAGATGTTTGAACTAAGGATATTTAATTCAACATCTCTATCCATCTAAGTATCAGAAGAAACAGAAAATACAAAGAAGAACAAAGCTTCAATCGTCTGAAGAAGATGAGAAGCAACTCTTGGTAGAGGAAAGAATCTTACTAAATGAATTCTAAGAATGAAGAAGCAAGAAATGGAGATGATAAAGCAGATGAAAACTAATGAGAATAATATCTCAAAGTTAAAAGCTCACAAATCATCTGAAAATATGTGAAGAGTTTAATCATTTGAACACTCATACTCTCTGAACATATTTTGGGTTTGAAGACTCTCATTACTGATTACTTAAACAAAGTCCAATATGAGAAGTCTCAACAAAAGTAAAGATCAGTTGTTCAACGGCTAAGACATTATTCAAATATTATCAAGGAACTCTGATCCAGAAATGAAAAGATGAAAGCAACAGACTACCAGAAGCTGAGCTAAAAGGAAGCAAGCACAAGTCGGGCTAAAAGAAAAACTCAATAGATATATCCTCACACTCACAAAAAGGCAAGAGGATCAGAAAAGAAGAAGAAGAGAGAAAGAAAAGAAGTCATCTATCTGTTTAAGCAAATTCTCTCAAAGATTAAAGAACTCATCAGTAGTGTGTCAGAGCTGAGCTATCTGCACACCTATTCTCCTTAATAAGAAGCAATCGATTAGAGAAGCTATTTCACAACGGCTACTTGAGCCAAAATCATTACTTCTCAAACGGTAACCAAGAAATCTTCAAACGACTATATTTCATCAGAACATATAAATAGCCTCAAGAAAGTCTTTGAAGAAGAGTTGGCAAGTCCATAGACCAACCAAGTCGGCCAAGTTCCAAATTATACATCTACATGGTGTCGACCAACTAAGGGGTATTGAAGCCCAAAAGAAAGAAATGGCTGAAGCATAATTTTCTATCTCACTTAGCCAATTAGTTGAGGGAGATGTACCTCACTTAGAAGACGAGATTGTACCTAATTCAAATACTTGTATCTCAGTCATATCCTTGTACTTAGATTGTCATTCATGTATCCGGAGTTAGACTCAGTAATCACTTTGTACAAGAAGAATCTGAGTTTATGTTTCTCACGAACTTAAACTTAGATTGAGTTGTAAACACTTTATGTGTCTGAGAGCTTGGAGAGGCTTGGCGGAATAAAGAATACTCTGTGTTGAGCCTGGAGAGGCTTTGTAAGAAAGAATACTCTGTGTTGAGCCTGGAGAGGCTCTGTAAGAAAGAATACTTGGTGTTTAGTCTGGAGAGGCTCTGTAAGAAAGAATACTCATTGTAGAGCCTGAAGAGACTTGATAAGAAAGAATACTTGTTGAGCCTGGAGAGGCTTGTCTGTAAAAGAATATTGCATGAGTTGCATGAAGAGGCAGTTGAAAATTAAAGAATACTTGTATCTGTGGAATTCAGATAGTGGAAAATCCAGCGGTGGGTTTGCCCTGGGACTGGATGTAGCTCACTGGTTGGTGGGTGAACCAGGATAAATTCTTGGCTAAGTCTTCTTTCCCTTAAACTCATTTACTTACAGCTTTATATTTCTGAAGGGGATTGAAAAGTATTTTTCATAATAAACTTAATTTAACAATTTCAATAAAATAAGTTTTCAAAGATAAACTAACCTTAAGTCTTTGAAGTATTATAGAAAATGTACTTTGAAGAACCTCTTAAATAACCATCTAAAGTAGACTTAAAAGGTCTCAGTTCAGAAGTTAGAAATATATTTCAGACGACTGCCAATCATCTGAACTAGTTCAGAAACAGTTCTGAAAAGATTCTCTGTAGTATCCTTCAGAGGGTATCTTGAAATGTGTCTAAATAATTAAGATTATTTAAGAGACTAAAAAATTAATGTTTCAACTAAAATTTCTATAGTCTCAAAGTTTATTAAAAATTGTCCTTCTTATCTTCCGCAATTTTACATTAACTCTAGTTATAAGGTTTTCATATCTAAATAACTTCATAATTTATTTCAAGATTTCTAAATTTGTCAAAATATCAAAAAACACTATTCAACCCCCCTTTCTAGTGTTGCCTGTGGTTCTAACAATTATAAGGAACATAATCTGCAACAGGCTTGGCATATTTTCTTTGAGCTTCAACGGTTTCGGCTCCAAGATCTTTTGAGGTCTTATCTCCTCAGCAGCTTGCTGAAATATAACAACTTCTTATTATATTGATTGGTTACTTGTAAGCATCTGAGCTGGAGCCTTTTCTCTTACTAGAGACAAAAGTCTTCTATTCTTAATCCTTACAGACTTAGAAAGTCTCTTCCTTTTGGAAACTGAGGATTGTTCAAGCTTCTCATCCTCATGTATTGCTTGCTGAGCAGAAAGAGCAATTGCATGATCAGTGTCTTCCTGCTACTTAGCTCTTCTTGCTTCTTCTTCATCCAAAGCATTTGCCAATGCAGCAACTTCCTGAAGCTCAGGGTCTGGATGAATTGTTGCTAGAGGCATCACATCAATTGGTTTCTCAGATGATCTTTCACTGAGAGTATCAATCATCATGGCATATCCCTCAGAGATTGAGGTAGGCTCAGTGATTTTAGTAACAGTCACCTCAGGAACCTGACCCACAATTTCAGCAAGTTCATTTGAAACCTTCTAAATAGGTTTAGATGCTTGGGGTGTTGCCACATCAGCCACCTTTTCAGATGGTGTTGCCCTATGAAAAGCAGCTTCAACCTCCCTTACATGTTGCATGTCAGCAGGTTCAAGAGCTTTCTGAGATACCTTGGTCCTTTTTCTTTTCACCAGCTTCTTCTCAGGAGTTTCAGCAGCTGGTTGGAACTCTTCCTTCCTAGCATCTCCTTGCAATTCATATTCCAAGATTTCAAGCACAAATCTCTCAGAAGCAGAAGCCTTTTCAGAAACAAAGGTTTCCTTAACAGAGGGTGGAGGAGCTGGTTTCTTGATATCAATCCCCATTTGTTTGATGTTGGTGGCAGTGAAGAAGGTCAGAGGCTTCTAGTCATACTTCTTCTCCACTGGAAGCTTGTAATAAAGCATAATCTTCATTATCAGAGTGTTGTGGGGAAGGTTAGCAGCAGAGTCCCTTGACCTTCTGATCATATGGTAGAGAATGATCTGAGGCAAGTTAATCTTCTTCTTCTGCAGCAGATGAATGAGGCAGAATCTCTCCAATTCAGAAATGTTGTTTTTACCCTCCTCCTTTTGGGAGCACACAACAACCCAAAACAACAAACAACAACCTGGGAATTTGCTGCAACCTAGTTCCATTCATGTTTGTAGGGGTTTCTGATCCAAACAACATTTTGTTGAACACCCTTGGTCCTCCATTGTGCACTACCCATTCAGGAACGAACTGCACTCCTTCACCTTTAACCTTGGTTACATTTTCTAGCACTGAAGCATTAACAAAAATGCCTTGTCCCATCACAGTTGCTTTGAGAGAGACCCTCTTGTTTTCTACAATCTCCTTAGCAGTCCTCCAGAACTCATATACACTGGCCTCATGCCACGAGCAGTATATGTTCTCAAAGAACGAAGTCCACCCAGCAGCTTCGAAGTACTCAGAGAGATCATGACCATGCTCAGCAAGATGATCAAACTTCACGCATCTGGTAGAGACGATCTTCCCACCAACTTTGGAGGCAGTATCTCCTTTCTCGGGTGCCATTTCAGTAGCAGGGAACTTGAGAGAAAATTAGGGCTTGAGAGAAAACAGGTGAGCTTGAGAATTCTGAGAGTTTCTGAGGGATCAAAGAGAGTGTAAACTTGAGAGACTTCCCACGCGCTCTATAAAATAGGCTTAGAACACAACATTAATGATGACACTTACAGGCTGCGTAGACATAGGGAGTCGTGCGTCGTGCGAGAGACAATGGACAGGTGAAAGGCCAACCATTTCAGATAGCCACGTCATCAAGTGACATTTCAGAGAGTATTAGTGTTCAGCAAGTTCAAAACTTTAAGCAAGAACACAGATTTCAATAAGCACATAGATTTCAGCAAAATCATATATCAGAGGGTTTCATATATTTCAGAAAGTTCACTAAAATCAATTATCACAATTTTTCAGATAATGCATGTATTCTCAGATATTTATTTGCAATAATAAAAAGTGTTACCAATAGGAATTCTCAATGAATGATCAAGTGAGTTGCATTTGCTGAGACTCAACATTGTTTTCTGAAATATATTGAGGATGAACATTTCAGCAGCTCTTGTTTTTGGGTCTTGGCACTTACACCTTCCTTCCATCAAGAGTCCACGCATCCATTCCTCTGTTGTAATTCTGGGTATCTTCTTTGACTTATCTAATACATCTACAAGTGTAACAATTGAGATCTTTGGTACCCATATATTCTTGGGTCCACTTGGGTTAGTTTTGGGTGTGGATTTTTCTTTCTGTTTACACTTAGACACATGTGGTCCAGGTTTATCACAGTGGATACATCCATCTACCTTCTTTATAGCCTTTTTGGGAAATTCAAAAGTTGATGATTTCAAAGATTTGCTAGAGAAACCCAAGCCACTTTTGTTTTTAAAACTTCTTTGAGTTCCCAATAATCTGTTGAGATTATTAGTTCCTTCTACAAAACTGGCTAGGTCTTTAGTAAGTTCCTTAATCTATTTTTGAAGACTTTTATTCTCTTCAAATAGATTCTTGGAATTTCTATTTTCATGTTCTAGAAGCTTTTCTTTAAGTATGAGATTCTCTTTTTCAAGACTTTTGTTTTAATTGCACATATCAGAGTAGGCATTTGAGAGTTTCTTATACTTTCTGAAAAGTTCTTTGGAACTATCTACCAAATCATCATACTCATCTTGAAGATTTAGAGATATTACCTTAGAATCTGTAGCTTCTGAAGAGAGTTGTTTTGCCATTAAGCACATGTTTGTTTCTTTAGATGAGTCCTGACCATCTTCATGAATAGATGAATCCAGCAAGTCCCATATATCCTTAGCAGAAGAACATCCTTGAACCTTCTCATACTCAGCCTTGTTCAGAGAACAAATTAAGTAGAGTTTGACTTGAGCATTGAGTTGAACTATAACTTTTTGCCCATAGGGACCACTCAGCTTTAGGAATAGGTACTCCAAATCTCATAGGAACATAATCACCATCAGAAATTATATCCCAGAGATCCAGATTATGGCTTTCAATGAACAACTTCATGTGTTCTCTCCAGTAATGATAATCACTTCTGTTGAAGATTGGAGGTCTGGTGACAGATGTTCCTTCTGAAATGTAGTGATCATAGGTTGTTGAGGTTTCCATCTAGGATCTTCTCCTCAGCACTATTAGATGCTCAACTCGAGGTTGAGCTCTGATACCAACTGAAGAAACCACAAGAAACATTAGAAGGGGGGTTGAATAGTGTTTTATAATTTTCAAATGATTTTGGAAAACCTTTCACAAGCAATACTTTTCACAAAGAAGTTTTTACAACTTTCTGAAACTGAGTGTTAGATACTTGTTGAAGTAACTTCAACAAGTTCAATAAAACAGTTTAAAAAACTGGTTTTTCAATATATTTGAGTAGATTTTCAGTTTCAACGTTATAAACAATATACTCAGAACCCTCCACGTCAGCACAACTCAAATATAATAGAGATAAGGGTAAGAGAAGACTTAGCCAAAGATTTATACTGGTTCACCCAAAACCAGGGCTCTTTTTATCAATGGGTAAAATAACTTTCCACACTAAGTTACCTTTTCTGAAATTCTTAAACTTAGCCCTTCTATTATAATATCTTGAAATTCTCTCTTTTGTCTTACTGTAACGCCCGCATTTTACCGTTTTTGCCGTTTTAGACGTTTTGAGTGTTTTATTTGATTTTGAATGATTATTTTTGGATTCAGTATTGAATTTCCTATTTTTAGGAATTTTCTGTGAAAAATGACCTTTTTGCCCTCCTGTACCTTGACCCGGGCCCGAATTCTCTTGATCCGGGCCAGAAAAATTGCACAAGCTTTCTCTTTTTCCCCTTGGAGACGTGCAATCAGCCTTCATGCATGGTGCACACTTGGCTATTTTTCTCTTCCAAGCCATCCATTCTTTAAAAGGTGAAAAGATGGCATTAAATCACACCTTTCACCTTTATTTCTCCCACACATGCAAGCTAACCTCATTTCTCTCATTTCTCCCTTTCTTCTCCTTCCTTCGCCGTGGACTCATCACCATTTTTCTCCCAAATTTTTCACTTCCACCATAACACCAACAAAGTTTAAGTCCCATTTTTGGGACTTAAGCTTAAAAGGACACACTTTTAGCCTAAAATCACTTGTTGGAGACCATAAGGAGGAGCTTGAGGGGCTGTTTTTAGAAGAAAAATTCTGCACTTTCCTCTTGAAGATTTGAGGTAAAGGGGGGGGGGGAGAGAACTTGAACTCTAATAGGAAATGTAACTAGAGTCAAGGATTTGCCCTTGAATCCTTGTCTTTTTCTCTTGTTTTTCCTTGAAAGATATCACTTTTTGAACTTTTCTTTGAGCAAATGTTTTGGATTCTTGGAGCTGGGTTGTTTACATGTTTTTAAGTTTATAATGATGCTTGGAATGTGCTTGGATTGTGCTTGGATTGTGATTGTTGATGCATGCAAGCCAAGAAACAATTTTTGGAAAAATTTTCTGTTTTCCCTCAAATAGCTCTCGGCCTTGAGAGATCTTGGGGCTGCATGTGTTTTAAAATTTTTTGGTGCTTGGAATGAGTTTATATGTTGAATCTATGAACATGCATGAAGTTGTTTGAATGTATGAAATTATTTTGGATGATTGATCTTTGAAAAATGGTGTTTTTGAGCTTGAAAATGGAGTTATGAACTTTAAAATGTATGTGGATGATTTTGGGTGAATTATTGTGATATTTGGTATGTAGAATGTTTGTTGATGATTGTGTGAAAGTTTGGTGAAGATTGAATGTTGGGAAAAATTTGAAGTTTTGATGAACATTCAAGGTTGTTCTTGATGTTCATGAGTTGTTCTCGATGAAACTCATCAAGAATACCTTTTTGATCTTAAAAAGGTCAAGTGATTGTTGAAAACATGTTTTTGGGCTAAGTTTGTCCAAAAGGACTAAAAGATAAAATTATAACAAAAAGGGCTAAAATGTAAATAAGTTAAGATTTTAAAATAAATAATTAAATTCGGTTTTTTAATTAATTAAAATAAAAGTCTATTTAAAAGTCATATTTTTAATTTACTATGAGTAAGAATGGGCTCTCATGGGTCCAATAACCTATAGGCTTTTTATTTAGGTCCAAAGCATTTAAAAAGAAAGTCAAAACTCAAATTTAAAAGATAATAAAAAATAATTAATCTAAGTTGTTAAGATTAAGCTTAGAATTAATTAATGGACTTAATTAATTTAATTACCTAAGTTTATTAACCTAATTTATTTAAGTTAATTAAAGATTAATTAAATCTAAATATAATTAATCTTAAATATAGGCGTTAATTAAGTAATTAATCGCTAACGACGGTTAGGAACTAATTAATTATAATTAACCTTAATCAAACGTAATTAACAATCCTAATCCAAGATTAAGGAGGAGATTAAGGAATAATTAGAAACTAATTAGGACCTTAAGTGAGGATTAAGACTTAATTAAAGAAGGTAAAGCTTAACTGTGATCCGATTAATAAAGATTAGTTATGATTAAAGACTAAACATAATCTTAATTAGTCATACAAAGAGAACTAGGATAAGAAATGCCTTTCATAAAACACATCCATAAGTCTTAGTAAGTTATAGGACTTAAGTGAAATTGATTATCAATAACACTAGTACAAACCACCTTAAAAGATTATAACCAACACTTTCTCTCTGCATAAGACTTGAGAAGCTTGGTAAGAGAGTGTGATCTGGTTTCTCTTGTGAAGAAAAGACTTTGAATCAAGGCGTGCCATGGTGAAGTGGTGACGTGGATTGACTCACTAGGCTTTACCTGTGAGGGTAAAATACTGTAAGTATTGATTGTGTGACATGCATCATAAAGCATAAATGATGATCAAGGTTTGAAAACCTTACGACCTATATGACAACAACACTTGGTACAAGTGTGAAATCGGTTGGGAAGGGTGCACTGGGTTTTGCAAAGAACACCAGCCGGGTCCTGAAAGAGGGACGCCAGCCCTGAGGATGGCCTAGCTCCCGGACGATCACAGAGGACGTAGACTAGCTCCCTACTGTCGTGATCAGGGAACCCAACTTAGCCATGCCTGTCGCTCTCAAGATTTTCGGGTCAATTGAGATAGTCTGGAAGTCGGGAATATTTGTTTGGCCAAAATTGAGCAATGCTCTTTGTACCAATGCTAGTACAGACTCTAACTCCTGATGCGTTGTACGTATATGGTCGGGCAGTTGTTGTGTGCTCTGCAGGTGGTGATATTTCCCCGGGCCCTCATGCATTAATTATATGCATCATGATAGCATAAATTATATCCTTGTGATTGTGATTGTGACTGTGATTGTGATTGTGATTATATGAGTGTCCCGTGTATGCTCTAGTTATTGCATCCTACATGCTGTGAGTTCATGCGATGTTCTCACCCTTCCTTTTCTACTTCTGTTATTTCCTATCGTTGTATTCCTCCGCTACGTCGACAGCCGGTATTGGAGAACTGCAGAATGACTGATTCGCCTAGATGTTTTTAGAAAAAGAATTTTCAGACTTAAGGAAAGCACATTTTCATAAATACTTAAAATGGAATTAGAAGGTAATAAGTGGATGATGGCTAAAGCTCTTTCAAAAAAAAAAATCCAGTATTTTCTAAGTTTCGAAACAGTAAGTTCGACGGTTACGTTCCGTAATGTGATATTCTTAGCGGTATAACTAAGGGTGTCGCATTTAGTGGTATCAGAGCTGTTCTTTCCTTTTGGCCTCGGGTATGGCCTATAATACTCTTTTCTTTGTGTTTGCTTTGTGTTGATTGTTTGTTGTTGTATGAATTGATTGCCTTGTGTGAATTGTTTGCTCTTATATTACTACCCTTGTAATGTAAGAAATTGTGTGGATAAAATTAATTGTTCTTGCTTGAATGGTCCTGCACGAAACAGAAGTAACTAATGTACACTGTGAATGTAGGATTTCATGGCAGGAAGAAATAATCCTATGATGAACGACATCCTAGGTAGGATCGCGGATGTCCTAGAAAACCAGCAGCAGACCATAAACGAGATGAACCAAACCCGTCAGCAGAACAACGTTACTGATGCTTATCGCGGGTTGTCCACCTTCAAGAAGAACAATCCACCGCAATTTAAAGGAGGACACGAACCTGATGGATCTCAACTTTGGTTAGAGGAGTTGGAGAAGATTGTTTTGGCAATGCGATGTCCTGACGAGCAGAAAGTAACTCTTGCTACTTTTATGATGATTGGGGAAGCTCAGCACTGGTGGGAGTACGCCAGGCGTCAATTAGAGGCTGCAGGGAGACTGATCACCTGGAACCTATTCAAGGAGACTTTCCTTCAGAAGTATTTTCCTACAGGCCTAAGGAAGCGCAAGGAGATAGAGTTTTTGAAGCTAGAACAGGGAAGCATGATTGTCGGTGAGTATGCGGCAAAGTTTGAGGAACTATCTAAGTTCTGTCCGTACTTTCAAAACACCCTAGATGAAGGATCCAAGTGCTCTAAGTTCGAAAGTGGTCTGAGACCAGAGATCAAGCAGGCTATTGGGTACCAGCAGATTTCTGAATTTTCAAAGATGGTGAACATGTGTCGGATTTTTGAAGATGACACCAAGGCGAGGCAAGCTCAGTGGAAGAATTCTGGTCCACAGAGGAACAAACCCAAGTTTACACAAGACAGAAGGAAGCCCTATTTCGTCCCGAGGAACAATTTTGGTTCATCATCTGGAAGCGCTGCAAGACCACAGTCAGTGGTTGCTAGCAGAGCCAGCCCGACAAACAGTACCAGTAACAAATCTATCAGTTGTCCACGCTGCAGGAAGAATCATCTCTTGAGGGATTGTCCATACAAGAATCAACCTGTCAACCCATCCACCGGAAGTGTTTGCTACCATTGCAAACAAAGTGGTCATTTTAAGAAGGAATGCCCCCTTTTGAGAGGAAACGGTAGTGGTAGTAGTATTGCAAGCGCACCTGCCTCAAATCTGAATGCACAAGCTGGGAGACCCAGAACCAGAGGCAGAGTATTCACCATGAGCGGTGCTGAGGCTGCTGAGTCCGAGGATCTGATCTAAGGTAAGTGCATCATAAGTGGAATTCCTTTAATTGTACTGTATGATTCGGGTGCGACGCATTCTTTTATTTCTCTGGAGTGGGTGAAACGGTTGAAATTGCCTGTTGTTAGATTGCCATATGATCTGGTCGTTTCCACCCCTACTGCTAAACCTGTTATTACTTCATCAGCTTGTTTGAACTGTCCAATCACCATTGGTGATAGAACTTTTTCTGCTGATTTGATTTGTTTACCCCTTTCTCAGCTTGATATTATTTTAGGAATGGACTGGTTATCTTCCAACTGAGTCCAACTTGATTGCTATAATAGAACTATTGTGTTTGATTCTTTTTCTCCCTCTACTCCTGATTCTGTAAGTACGAGATTCTTGTCCGCCAACCAAGTGAACGTTTCTTTGAGAGAAGGAGCTCAAATCTACATGATACTTTCTTCTTTGGAGGAAGAGCGGGAATCTGACATCAGTAGACTGCCTGTGGTGAGAGAATTTCCTGAAGTATTTCCTGAAGATATTCCTGGTTTGCCGCTAGAGCGAGAAGTAGAGTTTAACATAGAACTAGTGCCTGGAACCGGACCTATCTCTATAGCTCCGTATAGGATGTCCCCTTTAGAGTTGGCTGAGTTGAAGAAACAGCTAGAAGAGTTGTTAGAAAAACAGTTTGTTAGGCCTAGTGTGTCCCCTTGGGGAGCACCAGTGTTGTTGGTTAAGAAGAAAGATGGTAGTATGAGATTGTGTGTAGACTATCGTCAGCTCAATAAGGTGACGATAAAGAATAGGTATCCTTTACCTAGGATAGACGACTTGATGGATCAATTGAGAGGAGCAACAGTATTCTCAAAAATTGACCTTAAGTCAGGTTATCACCAGATACGTGTTAAGTCTGAGGATATTCCAAAGACGGCTTTCAGGACACGCTATGGGCATTATGAGTATTTAGTGATGCCGTTTGGTGTGACCAATGCGCCAGCAGTTTTCATGGATTATATGAACCTAGTTTTCCATCCTTATTTGGACAAATTCGTTGTGGTCTTTATAGACGACATCCTTATATATTCCAAGAGTGAGGAAGAACATGCAGAACATGTTAAGATAGCTTTACAGACCCTGAAAGATAGGAAGTTGTATGCTAAGTTATCTAAGTGTGAATTTTGGTTGAAGGAGGTGAATTTCCTAGGCCATGTGATCTCTTGTGGAGGAGTTAGCGTAGACCCAGCTAAGGTAGAAACTGTGTTACAGTGGGAAGCACCTAAGACTGTGACGAAGGTAAGAAGCTTTTTGGGTTTAGCCGGTTACTACCGTAAGTTCATTGAGAATTTTTCTAGGATAGCAACTCCGTTGACCCGTTTGATTAGGAAAGATCAACCCTTCGTTTGGAGCCAGAAGTGTGAGGATAATTTCCAAGAGTTGAAGAGAAGGTTAACTTCTGCACCTGTCTTAGTTTTACCCGACCCACAGGAAAGTTTTGAAGTATACTGTGATGCTTCTAAACAAGGATTAGGCTGTGTGTTGATGCAAAAAGGGAAAGTAGTGGCGTATGCCTCCAGGCAACTGCGAACACACGAAGTGAACTACCCTACGCATGATCTAGAGTTGGCAGCTATAGTTTTTGCCCTGAAGATTTGGAGGCATCATCTGTATGGCGCGAGGTTTGAAGTTTTTAGCGATCATAAAAGCTTGAAGTATCTGTTTGATCAGAAGGAGTTAAATATGAGGCAGAGGAGATGGATGGAATTCTTAAAGGATTATGATTTTAGTCTGCAGTACCACCCTGGGAAAGCCAATGTAGTGGCTGATGCTTTAAGTAGGAAATCCTTGCATATGTCAGCAATGATGGTTAAGGAACTAGAATTGATAGAAGGATTTAGAGATCTGAACCTGGATGTTGGATTTAGTTCTAAGGGTATAGTTTTGGGAACCTTGAAGATTTCGTGTGATTTCTTAGAACAAGTTCGTATAGCACAGGAGAAGGATCAATCTTTGAAGGTTTTGAAGGACCTAGTTCCTAAGAAAGGAGAATCTGAGTTTCATAAAGGTACTGATGGTATTGTTAGATTCAAGAATAGGATATGTGTACCTGATGATAAGGAATTAAGGAATCTGATCTTAGAGGAAGCTCATAAAAGTAAGTTGAGTATTCACCCTGGGGAAACTAAGATGTACCAAGATCTGAAGAAGATGTTTTGGTGGTTTGGGATGAAAAAGGAAGTAGCTGAGTATGTAGCATCTTGTTTGGTGTGTCAAAAAGCTAAGATTGAACATCAGAGACCATCAGGAGAGTTACAACCTTTGGATGTCCCTGAATGGAAGTGGGATAGCATATCTATGGATTTCGTGGTAGGTTTACCTAGAACTCCGACAGGTTTTGATGCTATATGGGTAATAGTTGATAGGTTAACAAAATCTGCCCATTTCCTACCCATCAACATCAAGTTTTCTCTAGAAAAGTTGACCCAGCTGTACATTAAGGAGGTAGTAAGATTGCATGGGGTTCCGTCTAGCATTGTGTCAGATAGAGACCCTAGGTTTACATCTAGATTTTGGGGTAGTCTGCAACAAGCTTTGGGAACCAAGTTGAGGCTTAGTTCAGCCTAACATCCTCAAACCGATGGTCAGTCAGAGCGATCTATCCAATCCCTAGAGGACTTGCTGAGAGCATGTGTGTTAGAACACAAAGGGAGTTGGGATCAGTTGTTGGCACTGATCGAGTTCACCTACAACAATAGTTTCCATTCTAGTATTGGAATGGCACCTTATGAAGCCCTGTATGGTAGGAAGTGTAGGGCACCTTTGTGTTGGTTCGAATCTGAGGATGGCCTAGTTTTGGGGCCTGAGATGATTCAGCAAACCACGAAAAAGATCAAGATGATTCAGGAAAGGATGAGAATATCACAGAGCAGGCAGAAAAGCTACTATGATCGGAGGAGGAAACCCCTAGAATTCAAAGAAGGAGATCACGTATTTTTGAGAGTTACACCAACAACTGGGGTTGGTAGGGCAATGCGATCTCGAAAGCTTACACCTAAATTCATTGGTCCATACCAAATTCTGAAAAAAAATTGGTCTTGTTGCTTACCAAATTGCTTTGCCACCTTTCCTTTCAAACCTTCACAATGTGTTTCATGTGTCACAACTCCGAAAGTATATTCATGACCCTTCGCACGTCATAGAGCCCGACATGATACAATTAAAAGAAAACCTAACTTATGAGGCGTTACCTGTGCGAATCGGAGACCGAAGGATAAAGCAGCTGAGTGGGAAGGAGATTCCGTTGGTAAAGGTTATTTGGAGTGCAACTGATGACGGAAACGCAACTTGGGAATTAGAAGAGCAGATGGGGAAGTCTCACCCTCAATTGTTTCAAGAAGGTACGCACAAATTTCGAGGACGAAATTTCTTTTTAGAGGGGGAGAGTTGTAACGCCCGCGTTTTACCGTTTTTGCCGTTTTAGACGTTTTGAGTGTTTTATTGGATTTTGAATGATTAAAATTATTTTTAATCATCAAAATGTATATTTTTGGATTCAGTATTGAATTTCCTATTTTTAGGACTTTTCTGGGAATTTTTAGGATTTTTCTGTGAAAAATGACCTTTTTGCCCTCTTGTACCTTGACCCGGGCCCGAATTCTCTTGATCCGGGCCAGAAAAATTGCACAAGCTTTCTCTTTTTCCCCTTGGAGACCTTGTAATCAGCCTTCATGCATGGTGCACACTTGGCTATTTTTCTCTTCCAAGCCATCCATTCTTTAAAAAGGTGAAAAGATGGCATTAAATCACACCTTTCACCTTTATTTCTCCCACACATGCAAGCTAACCTCATTTCTCTCATTTCTCCCTTTCTTCTCCTTCCTTGGCCGTGGACTCATCACCATTTTTCTCCCAAATTCTTCACTTCCACCATAAACACCAACCAAGTTTAAGTCCCATTTTTGGACTTAAGCTTAAAAAGACACACTTTTTAGCCTAAAATCACTTGTTGGAGACCATAAGGAGGAGCTTGAGGGGCTGTTTTTAGAAGAAAAAATCTGCACTTTCCTCTTGAAGATTTGAGGTAAAGGGGGAGAACTTGAACTCTAGTAGGAAATGTAACTAGAGTCAAGGATTTGCCCTTGAATCCTTGTCTTTTTCTCTTGTTTTTCCTTGAAAGATATCACTTTTTGAACTTTTCTTTGAGCAAATGTTTTGGATTCTTGGAGATGGGTTGTTTACATGTTTTTAAGTTTATTATGATGCTTGGAATGTGCTTGGATTGTGATTGTTGATGCATGCAAGCCAAGAAACAATTTTTGGAAAAATTTTCCCTTTTCCCTCAAATAGCTCTCGGCCTTGATAGATCTTGGGGCTGCATGTGTTTTAAAATTTTTTTGGTGCTTGGAATGAGTTTATATGTTGAATCTATGAACATGCATGAAGTTGTTTGAATGTATGAAATTGTTTTGGATGATTGATCTTTGAAAAATGGTGTTTTTGAGCTTGAAAATGGAGTTATGAACTTTAAAATGTATGTGGATGATTTTGGGTGAATTATTGTGATATTTGGTATGTAGAATGTTTGTTGATGATTGTGTGAATGTTTGGTGAAGATTGAATGTTGGGAAAAATTTGAAGTTTTGATGAACATTCAAGGTTGTTCTTGATGTTCATGAGTTGTTCTCGATGAAACTCATCAAGAATACCTTTTTGATCTTAAAAAGGTCAAGTGATTGTTGAAAACATGTTTTTGGGCTAAGTTTGTCCAAAAGGACTAAAAGATAAAATTATAACAAAAAGGGCTAAAATGCAAATAAGTTAAGATTTTAAAATAAATAATTAAATTCGGATTTTTAATTTAATTAAAATAAAAGTCTATTTAAAAGTCATATTTTTAATTTACTATGAGTAAGAATGAGCTCTCATGGGTCCAATAACCTATAGGCTTTTTATTTAGGTCCAAAGCATTTAAAAAGAAAGTCAAAACTCAAATTTAAAAGATAATCAAAAATAATTAATCTAAGTTGTTAAGATTAAGCTTAGAATTAATTAATGGACTTAATTAATTTAATTACCTAAGTTTATTAACCTAATTTATTTAAGTTAATTAAAGATTAATTAAATCTAAATATAATTAATCTTAAATATAGGCGTTAATTAAGTAATTAATCGCTAATGACGGTTAGGAACTAATTAATTATAATTAACCTTAATAAACGTAATTAACAATCCTAATCCAAGATTAAGGAGGAGATTAAGGGATAATTAGAAACTAATTAGGACCTTAAGTGAGGATTAAGACTTAATTAAAGAAGGTAAAGCTTAACTGTGATCCGATTAATAAAGATTAGTTATGATTAAAGACTAAACATAATCTTAATTAGTCATACAAAGAGAACTAGGATAAGAAATGCCTTTCATAAAACACATCCATAAGTCTTAGTAAGTTATAGGACTTAACTGAAATTGATTATCAATAACACTAGTACAAACCACCTTAAAAGATTATAACCAACACTTTCTCTCTGCATAAGACTTGAGAAGCTTGGTAAGAGAGTGTGATCTGGTTTCTCTTGTGAAGAAAAGACTTTGAATCAAGGCGTGCCATGGTGAAGTGGTGACGTGGATTAACTCACTAGGCTTTGCCTGTGAGGGTAAAATACTGTAAGTATTGATTGTGTGACATGCATCATAAAGCATAAATGATGATCAAGGTTTGAAAACCTTACGACCTATATGACAACAACACTTGGTACAAGTGTGAAATCGGTTGGGAAGGGTGCACTGGGTTTTGCAAAGAACACCAGCCGGGTCCTGAAAGAGGGACGCCAGCCCTGAGGATGGCCTAGCTCCCGGACGATCACAGAGGACGTAGACTAGCTCCCTACTGTCGTGATCAGGGAACCCAGCTTAGCCATGCCTGTCGCTCTCAAGATTTTCGGGTCAGTTGAGATTGTCTGGAAGTCGGGAATATTTGTTTGGCCAAAATTGAGCAATGCTCTTTGTACTAATGCTAGTACAGACTCTAACTCCTGATGCGTTGTACGTATATGGTCGGGCAGTTGTTGTGTGCTCTGCAGGTGGTGATATTTCCCCGGGCCCTCATGCATTAATTATATGCATCATGACAGCATAAATTATATCCTTGTGATTGTGATTGTGATTGTGACTGTGACTGTGATTGTGATTGTGATTGTGATTGTGATTATATGAGTGTCCCGTGTATGCTCTAGTTATTGCATCCTACATGCTGTGAGTTCATGCCATGTTCTCACCCTTCCTTTTCTACTTCTGTTATTTCCTATCGTTGTATTCCTCCGCTACGTCGACAGCCGGTATTGGAGAACTGCAGAATGACTGATTCGCCTAGATGTTTTTAGAAAAAGAATTTTCAGAATTAAGGAAAGGACATTTTCATAAATACTTAAAATGGAATTAGAAGGTAATAAGTGGATGATGGCTAAAGCTCTTTCAAAAAAAAATAATCCAGTATTTTCTAAGTTTCGAAACAGTAAGTTCGACGGTTATGTTCCGTAATGTGATATTCTTAGCGGTATAACTAAGGGTGTCGCACTTACAATATTTTCGAGAGAAACAAGTCTCTCTTCATCAAGATTATTCAACTCATCATACATTAAATTCCAATAATCTTCTGAAGGTAACTCTTCCTGTCTTTGAATTCGAATTGATTGTAAATTGATCTCAATTGGAAGAACTGCTTCATGTCCATAAACTAACTTACATGGAGTAGTTCTAATTGCTTCTTTAGGAGAATTTCGATAAGCCCAAAGTATTTGGCTTAGAGTCTCATGCCAGCTTCTTGGTTTTTTACCAATGTGTTTCTTTATCAAACCAATAATGATTTTATTGGCTGCTTCTACTTGACCATTGGGCTGAGCATAATATGGAGTTGACTTTAACAACTTGATCTTTCTAGATTCAGCAAAATTTTTCATTTTTCTTCCAGTAAAAACTGAACCTTGATCAGTTCCCGGAATACCAAATCGATAAATTATGTTTTCTTCGATGAAGTTAATAATATCTTCCTGATCAACATTTCTTAAAGGAATTGCGTCGACCCATTTCAAAAAATCATCAATCGCAACCAATATATACTTATGGGATTTAGATGAAGGTGGGTGTATTTGACCAATCAAATCTAAAGCCCATCCTCGAATAGGCCATGGCTTTATAATCGAATTCAATTCACTTGCCGGAACATCCTGAATGTTAGCATGTTTTTGGCATTCCTCGCAGGACTTAGCATAATTTACACAATCTTTTATCATCGTAGGCCAATATAGCCTTTGTCTGTTTAGAACCCATCTCATTTTTTCTCCTGATTGATGAGCTCCACAAAGTCCATCATGAACTTCTTCTAAAGCTAAATAAGCTTCTTTTTCTCCAATACATCGAAGAAGATTTCCATCTACTGATTTCTTATATAACTCTTCTCCTAAAATTGTGTATTGAAGTGCCTTATACTTCACTTTTCTATCTACTTGGCCACTTGGATTCTCTAAATAGTCAAAAATTTCTTTCCTCCAATCCTTCGAATCTAGATCATGGCCATTATAGCAAATCTGAGTTTCTGAGTGAAGTTGTTATTTTATTTGAATCAACTTCTGAAACGTTTTACTCGAAATTTTATAACCTGATGCTATTTGAGCTAAACGATTAGCTTTCTCATTCTCAATTCAAGGGATATGATGAATAATCACTTCATCGAATTCATATAATAGCCTTGCTGCTTGAGAAAAATACTTAACCAATCTTTCATTTATACACTTATACTCTCTATTTAATTGTTTTATAACCAATTGAGAATCTCCTCGAATTATAACATTTTTAGCACCTACAGATAACAACATTTCGAGCCCTGAGATCAAAGCTTCATATTCTATCTCATTATTTGACAAAGAATATTTTACTTCAATCATCAATCTAGTGGGAATTTCATTTGGTGAAATTATTAACACACCAATTCCTAACCCCCCTTGCATGTTTCGAACCATCGAAATAAAGTTCCCAAGGTTTAATTCCCACATAATTTATTTCTTAGAACTCCAAGTTCGAATGATCTTCCATAAAGTCAGCAACAACCTGACCTTTAATTGCTTTAAGTGGCTGATAAGTTAACAAATATTCAGTTAAAGCCAAATCCCATTTTCCCACTCTACTATGCAAAAATGGTTTCAATAACATATGTTGTATTATATCAGAATGGGAGAATACAATAATCTCGAAAGGTTTTATGTAGTATCTTAACTTTGTACAAGCAAAGTACAAGGATAAACATAATTTTTCTATGTTACAATTTCTAGTTTCTGCATCATTCAATACTCTGCTCAGATAATAAATTGCTCTTTCGAATCCATCTTCATTTTCCTGAGCTAGCATGCTTGCAATCATTTCATTTGATGCAGATACATATAATTTGAGAGGTTTTCCTCGAACAACAGGAGTCATTACTGGAGGGTTTTCCAAGTAATTCTTGATATCCTCGAAAACCTCTTGATGCTTAGGTTCCAAGATAAACATTTCTTCCTTCTTCAACCTTAACAAGGTAGAGAAGATTTTAGTTTTCCCTGAAAGATTCGAAATAAACCTTCTCAAGAAGTTTATCTTACCTAACATAGATTGTAATTGTTTCTTGGTTGAAGGTGGTTTTGTATCGAATATGGCTTGAGCCTTGTTTCGATCAATTTCAATCCCTTTTTGATGAACCAAGAAACCTAAGAATTCTCCTGCCAAAACACCAAAAGAACATTTGATTGGATTCATTTTGAGACCAAACTTTCTCATTCTTTCGAATGATTTTCTCAAATGAGCTAAATGATCTTGCTTAACTTTCGACTTTACTACAACATCATCAATATAAACCTGCATAAAATCTCCAATCAGATCATGAAATATAGTATTCATTGCCCTTTGATAAGTTGCACCAGAATTTTTCAAACCAAAAGGCATGACTACCCATTCATAAGTACCCAAAGCAACGGGACATCGAAATGCAATTTTCGAAACATCCTCTTTTGCTATATAAATTTGATTGTATCCAGAATACCCATCCAACATACTTAACATTTCATTTCCAGCAGCGGAATCGATTAGCATGTCAGCCATAGGCATTGGATATTCATCTTTGGGTGTTGCATCATTTAGATTTCGAAAATCTATACATACTCTAAGTTTTCCGTTTTTCTTTATGACATGAACCACATTCGAAATCCAATCTACATACCTGGCTGTTCGAATAAATTTGGCCTTCAGTAGCCTTTCAATTTCTTCTTTTATCTTCGAAACAACCTCAGGAGCAAACCTTCGAGGAGGTTGCTTAATTGGTCTTCTTCCAGGGAACAAAGGAAGTCTATGTTCGACCAAGCTCCTTTCTAAACCAGGCATCTCTTCATATTCCCATGCAAAACAATCTTTAAATTCTTTTAGAAGTTCAATTAGCTTAGTTAGAAATTCATGATCAAGTAATTTCGAAATGTAATTAGGTTTATGTGTACCTTTTTCTCATAAGTTAATTTCCTCCAAAGGATCTTAAGCTTTCATTCTGAATCCTTTAGAATCATTACTCTTCTCAAATCCAAGTGGAGTATCATCATAGATGCAATCTAACTTACCTTCCTCTAGTTTAGTGATATAAGCTACTACTTCTTTGAGATTTGATAATTGATTTTCATCTCGAAATAAACTTACTTAATTTGCTCTTGAAGCCAAAACTAAGGTATCTTTGGCCAGTCGGGCCATATTATCTATTAGATTCTCGGCCTCGAAGGCCATTTCTAACTTAGTTTCGGCCAAATAGGCCGAAATTCGAGCTAGAAAGCTCGAAAAAATCATTCATTAATTTCTTCATAGGCCGTTTCATACTCGGCCTCATATTTAATAACAAAACCAGACTCAGGATTGAGTCTTACATAAATTGGATACATACCTTCTACTTTTGTCGAAATATCTTCAATTTGAAGAAGTGCTACATTACCCAGAAATTCGACTACTCCAGTATTAGCCTTTATTTGGGTGAAATCAGCTTTAACTTTTCTTAAATCACCTTCTTCATTCCATAAGAAGAGTTTCTGATGCAGAGTTGAAGGTACAACACCTATTCCATGTATCCATTCTCTTCCAAGCAACATGTTGTAGTTTGCTTTAGAAGGAACCACAATAAAAATTGTGGGTCGAATTACATCACCCACTTCGATATCAAGGGCAATCATTCCCTCGGATTTCGAAGTCTTCCCATTAAAATCTGTAATAACAATGTGTTTGTGGTGATAAAATACAAATTCGAAAATCAATTTTATCACTTTGATTCTAAGAACAATCTGGGGATTAGAATCAGATCCTCTTATGGGACTCTTTTTAAAAAGTAGATTTATGGTGTTTTAGATTTGTAAAAAGTTCAAGTTTTTTCTGGAAAAATGATTGATTGGTATAGAATTTCACCAAGTCAATTATTATGTTTAAAAAATCCAGAAATGATAAGTTTCAAAGAGTTTGATTCAGAATTCTATCAAAAACTTATCTTTCACAAAGAGTTAAAACCACTTGATTCAGAATTTTATCAAGTTTCAAACTGTATTCTTAGAGATCAACTTTCACAGAATTTAACGAAAGTTCAAAGAAAATCAATACAACAATAAATTAAAGAATGTAAATTGCGGAATGTAAACAAAGAAAAGAAAAAGAATTGTAAGAACAATTGCATAAAAGAAATGGATGGGTTCATCACAAACTTGTTTCTCCTATTAACCTGTTTGTCGCAGTGAGTTCGGACGTATAAGGTGTTTTCAGAGAATTTGAGTATGAGTGATTTGCCAACCCTTATTACATTAAGAGTTCACATATTTATAGTTTCCTAATCCTAACGGCTAACTAATGTACATGTTACACATCATCTAGCCCTATGTGCTGGCAACATGCATGCTTGCCACGTCTTCTATTAACCAAAAAACCGTTTCCGATCTTCAATAACTGTCTTCTTTTTGTCTTCTGCCTTTTCGAACCTTCTTCTTCTTTATTCAGAAATCTTCTAAGTCTTCAGTTTTCGAATTCTCTGTTCCTGCTTCTCAAAATCTTCTTTCTGCTTTCTCGAAATCTTCTTTCTAGAATTTTGGCTTCATGGATTCGAGAACATCTTTAACTTTAAGACTTAGTCTTTTCTTGACACTTGAACTCAATGAATCTCTTCTCATTTTTCGAGATTTGATTACACTCTTCTTTGTGCCACGTGTCAAATTCTGTTTGGTCATTTCAAAGTCATGAAGACCACCAGCCACCGTCCACTCAACTTCATTATGAGAATTCTTCTCATTGGACGTTAAAATGGTCTTACTAATGACACTTAACTCTTTTCACTCCTATAAATAGAAGTACCTTTGCACAATCCTTTCACAATTCTTCATTCCTTTCTTCTTTCTTTTCTAAATTCTCTTAAAGAATCTCTTCAAAGAATATGAAGAAGTTAATCCCTTTGGCTATTGCGTACAATCCAATCTGGAATGATTTCATTTTGGATGGGATTAACGAAATAGCCAAAGCTATTGGCTTTTCCAACCTTTCTCTTTGAAAGTTTTCTTTTGGATTGTACGTAGTAGCCAAATATAGGTTCATTTACATAATAAATGAATCTATTTATTAGTCCCCATGCTGACCTTGATTTCTTCCCCAAGTCGAAGGTGGTACAACAAATTGGAAAATGAATTCTCCTTTGCCTTGGCTCTATCAAAGCCCGTCGGGGAGGAAGAAGAGAAAGAGGCATGGAAGACATGAGTCAAGGACTCATTTAAGCTTAGAACAGTTTTCTTTCTAATGTTTTAGGTACTTAGGAAAGTTTTCTTTCTAATGTATTTCCAATGTATTCGAACTAATGTAATTCGAATTTTGGATCATGAATAATAGAATTATCATGTACCTTTTGGAATACCTTCAATGTATTTATTTCTTGAATTTACACTTATCTCCTTTTCGAATTTCTAAAGTCTTTTGTGTTAACTTCAATCAAGAATTCTCGAAATTAATAGACTTATTATCAAAATTCGAAATAAGGTATTTTGACCTCTTCTGTAAATTCAAAACAGCATCAAACCTTTGTCACTTATGGAATTCAAAACAATTGAAAATCAAATCCCAACACAATGTTATGGGGAAGTGAATCTTCTTGTGTTTTCTCAAGTTTCTTTAGTGAACTTTTGGGAATTAAATTATGGTTGCTCCTCCATGAACTAACATTCGGTTGACGAAATATACATTCACTCTTCCACTCACAAAGAGTGGTTTCAAATGATTTTTCATGAAATCATTTGGAGGATAAAAAATTGCAGAATTTGACTTAGGCTCTACCCAAGTCACATAGCTAACTTTTGAAGGTGCTGATCCATAATCGAATTCTGAATCCTCGAAGTCTTCTTCTTCTTCTTGTTCCTTCAAAGTTTATTGAGCAAACTTTACAGGAAGTATTGATACTACCCCACATATAGCTTCAAGATCATCTGGAAATCCTTATTCGAAACTATTAGTAACCATGTTACTATCAGCCTCTTGGGCATAAGTTGATGGACCTACTTCTTTTTGTACAATTTGTACAAAATTCGAAGGACCAGATGGTTTCTTAGGTTGAAACGGAACATTCTTCTCAGCCTTCTGAATCCTTTGATACCTCCTCCATTGGGTTTTAGTCATTGGAGTATCTCGACTAAATTTCCCATTGAAATGAAGTTTCTCATAACTTTCGTTTCGAATTTAGTTTGGATTCTGGAAGTTCCTCTGATAAACGTTAGGCTTCCACCGAAAGTATTGGTTTGGCCTTGGGTGTTGGAAACTTCCAACCCATTGGTTGTTTGGAGTATTTGCTTTTGGCAAGAAACTCCTTCTAAAATTCCTGTGAGGCCCAACAGAATTCTGAGCCTTTCTATTCTGATATTTCTTTCTCTCAGATTCTTCGAAAGCCTTGGCAGCAGACTTGTCGAAGACAGAACTGCATCGAGGACACAACATTATTCTGCCTTGGGATAAATAGGAGTAACCTCCTTCTCGAACTGTTCAATGACCCCTTTAGTAGGATCATTGATCCCCACTCTTTCGAAATCCATCATGAGGACTTCAAGTGGTTCCATAAAATTCACATTGGCACCAAAAGGATCAGAGTCAACCTTCATTGCCATTTTTGGTTTCTCTTCGAACTTCAATCGACCTTCTTTAATTGCGTTTTGTATAAGATCCCTGAAATGGACACAATAGTTAGTCCAATGGCCAAAAGCATTGTGAAACTTACAATATTTTCGACACTTTATTTGTTCAAGGGAAGGAATTTTATGATCTTCACTTAGAATAATTTGCTTATCTTTAAGGAGAATATAAAAAATCTGATCAGCCTTTGTAACATCAAAACTATAATTTGGATTCTTAACATTTTTCCTATTGTCTTTCGATTCATAAGGCCTTAAAGAAACACAAGTATAAAGAGGACCTGGTTTTAACTCAGCAACATAAATTTCATTTTCTTCATAATCCTCTATATCACTATCCTCCTCATTTTCAAACATTTCGACATAAGCAATCTTATCTCTTCGAAAAGGTTTCTTAAGTTTCTCCTTTTCTGAAGTGAGTTGTTCAATTTGTCAAACCTTCCAATTGAGCCATATCTCTTAACTGTTGATTAACTAATTTCTTTCGAATAGAATAGTCTAAACCTCTAACAACAATTTTCACTAATCCATACTCAGGTATTTGCATGAAACATCTTGCCTTCATTAATCTGAATCTATTTAGATAGTCATCTATGGATTCCTGATTTTTTCTTTTAACATTGACTAAATCCATCAGACTAACTTTAGTTTCTCCTCGAAAGAATTGTTCGTGAAAGTTTCTTTCGAGTTGATTCCATGTATGAATAGAATTTGGGGGAAGTGTTGTAAACCATGTGAAGGCATTTTTTGTCAAAGAACTAGGAAAGTTTTTTTTTTCAAATATTCATTGTTTGCAAGATCACCAGATTCGATCAAATATCGAGCAACATGCTCAACAGTTGATTCACCAGTTTCACCAGCAAATTTTGAAAATTTGGGAACTTTCCAACCTCTTGGAAGTTCATTTTGTAAAATGAAATCAGGAAAGGCTGATTCAAAATAGGGTTGATTGGCATATTCGACATCAAAACCATGTCAATTTAAAGCCTGTTCAACTAGATTGGCTATGTTTTGTTGCCCCCCTAATTTATTTTATCGAATTCTATTGAGGACAAGATTAGCATTCTGATTTCGATTAACTACCACCATTGGACGATTCTCTTGATTTCGAATGGGATTTTGGTTTTGGTCTTGGTTTTCACTATTTTGGTTCAGGATTTGGTTTCCTGGATTTGGTATCTCCTCATTTCGAGGATTCTGGGTTTGTCTCCCTATATTGGCAATTTGAGTAACAATGGGGTCATCTGCAGCCCCAAAGACATATGCAATTCTTGCCATTTGTCTTGCAAGAACATTGTAATTCAAATTCGTGGATTCAATAAAAGGATTGACCACTGTGGTCATTTGCTGGGCAAACATATTGACCATTTCATGATTACTCTCATCCATTTGTTGCTTAATTGAATTCAAGGCTGTATTGGTAATGGATGTTGAAGGACTCCCCCAAGTTTTGTAAAGGCATTCCAATGGAATTGGTGTTTAACCCAGAAACAGTCCCTCTTCCCAAAGAGGTTGATGTTGTTACAACATTTGAAAATGTTGATGGGGAAGTACCCATATTAATCAGAAATCCATATGGCATCCCATATGGTGGATTCTGATAACTTGGTCCCGGATCCTGAGTAACAGGAAGGGATACTGGGATTCCTCCTACTTGACTAACCATTAGGTTAGAAACCTGGGGAATTGTTTCATTATTTGCTTGATTTCTATTGGTACTAGCATTACCATTCTGGTCATTATTCACTTCATTATTAACAGAAGCATTTCTAGGACTCCCAGAATTCTCAGTGTTATTATCATTGCCATTTATGGCATTCATAGAGTTGTTGTTGTTATTGACCATTGTTTCTCCTAAAACACTACCACTGCGCAATTGCATGCACTAGGATATTCCAAATTTCTAATCCTAAGAAATGGAAGAAAGTCCCACTGGGCGTGCCAATTTGTTTGTGGTGATTTTTAGTCAAATCAAAGTTAAAGATTCCTTAGAGCAATCTGGGACTGGAATCAAGTCCTCATGGTGGATTCTATAAATAATTGCAATGCTTTTAAGAAGTAAAAGTAGAATTCAAGGAAAAATAAATTGCTGTAAATAAAATGAAGAAAGAAAATGGAAAATAAATTGAAAAGAAGATTGTATTAAAAGGTTGACGAATCTTCAGACTGACATACTTTTCGAGTAAGACTCGGATAAGCAAGTAGTCGTAAATATGATAGACAATATGCTTTTTTCGAGTGTTTGTCTTAAGTATGTAGAATGTAGAAAAATCCGTCCCTAGGACTTATGACTTCGCCCTAATTATAGACTTTTGACCCTAATGGTCAACTAATTTACAACAGACACGTATGATAAAATCCTAACTGCCTAATTTGCTGCCGAACATGTGTCTTGACTTCATTAGATGTATTCCACGTGTCCATTCTTCTTTGTTGAATCTTGATTTGAAATCATCTTCAAAATACTAGATCAATCTTCATTCGAAATCTCCATGGCTTTTAGCTTTGCCTTGATTCGAAATCTTCGGGAAATCTGGATGAATCTTGACTTGAAATCTTCAGAATATTTGGCTAAGTCTGACCTCGAAACCTTCAAAATATTTGGTTAAATCTGATCTCGAAATCTTTAGAATATTTGGCTAAGTCTGATCTCGAAATCTTCAGAATATTTGGTTAAGTCTGAATTCGAAAACTTCAGACAATATGGTTAAGTCTGAATTCGAAATCTTCAGACAATATGGTTAAGTATGAATTCAAAATCTTCAGACAATATGGTTAAACCTTCTGATTCGAAATCTTTAGCCAATATTGTTAAGCTTTGGTTCGAAATTTTCAGCCAATATGGTTAAACTTTCTGATTCGAAATCTTCAGCCAAAATGTCTAAGTTTGGATTCGAAATTCTTAACGACTTTGGCTATATCAAATTCGAAACCTTCAAAGGTCTAATATAAAATCTTAGAAAATATTCTAAGTCTAAAAACTCCATTGTTCTTCTTCTCTTCGAATTATAACCTCATGGCTTTCTTCAGATCTATTCGAAATCTTCAAACTTTCTTCCTTGTCTTCTTATCTTCAAAAAGTGCTTTCAAATGTTTGAATCTTCTGAATCGAAATCTTCTTGCATTTTGCTCGAAAATCTACTTCAATTTGCCCAAGGCTTCCATGCTCGAATTTTTGAGCTTCTTTTGTCAATATTCTTTTTTCTAAACTTTATTAAGTCTTCATTTTGAATGCTTTCCTCTAGAATTCGAAATTTGGCATCAATTTATCTAAGGTTTCACATTCGAAATCTTAAACACTTTCTATCAGCATTCCTCCCTACAAAATATCACTAAGTCTTGACTTAGAATTTCATGCTTCTCAGATTCAAAAATACTGATATAACTTCATACTCCCATTTTCATCTGACTTATGACTTCTCTTCTATTCGAAATCTGATCCCCACTTGCTTTGAGTTCTTCTATTCGAAATTGAATCCTTATTTGTCAAAACCTTCTCTTCAAAAATCTACTAAGTCTTCATTTCGAATTCTCTTTCTCTAGAATTCGAAAATACTAAAGAAACTAATGTCTTCATTTCTTCTAATTTGTTCTAACTTGAATCTTCGACATCAAGTTTAGAGTACATCTTCAAGAATAAGCTAAGTATCAACTTTTGACTATTTGAACCTCTTTTTCGAATTCCTATTCGAAATACTTAGCAAATTTCGTTGTTCCAAAACATCATATTTCTCAAGTCTTTACTTTTGAAAAAACTAAGTCTGATGAAACTTCTGTCTAAAAATATCCTTGTTTTTCGAATTCTTATTCGAAAAATATACCTCAGAAATGACAAAGACATTCTCAGTTTTAACTTAGTTGAATTCGAAAACCCCATATCTTTCAGATTGACAACTTTTAAAACTTTTTCTTAGATTCTACAAGCATCACCCTTTTCGAATCCTTCCAACAGAAAAGGTTTTATCAGACATAAAACACTTAGTAAAATTTCACTAATCCAACAGATGTATCATCTTTTCGAACATCACTTGGAAAATTCTCTTGAAGGATTATAATTTTGTGTGTCATAAACCACCATGTTTCTCGAATTGCATTAGAAAAATATGTATCATAAAGCAAACATGCATCCAATTTTATCTAAGTTAAAATTCGAAAATATTTCCTCACAGACTAATAAATCTCAACTTTTTCCTCCAATTCTATAAGTATCAGTCTTTCGAATTCTTTCAATCGACAAGGCCCTATTGGATAAAACAGACTTAGTGAAATTTCCACCTGTTGGGATTTGATTTTCAATTGTTTTGAATTCCACAAGTGACAAGGATATGATGCCATTTCGAATTTACAGAAGAGGTTAAAATTACCTTATTTCGAATTTTGATAATAAGTCTGTTAACTTCAAAAAAAAATTCTTGAGTGAAGTTAACACAAAAAGACTTTAGAACTTCGAAAAGAAGATAAATGTAAATTCGAGAAATAATACATTACAGGTATTCCAGAAAAGTAAATGATAGTTCTTTTATTCGTGATCCAAATTCGAATTACATTAGTTCGAATACATTGGAAATACATTAGAAAGGAAACTATCCCAAGTGCCTAAAACATTAGAAAGGAAACTATCCTAAACTAGAATGAGTACTTGACTCATGCCCAACATGCCTCTTTATCCTCATCCTCCCCCACAAGCTTTAATAGAGCCAACACAAAGAAGAATTCTTTCTCCAATCTTTTGAACTATCTTCGACTTGAGGAAGAAATCAAGGTCAGCATGGGGACTAATAAATAGATTCATTTATTATGTAAATGAACCTATATTTGGCTACTACGTACAATCCAAAAGAAAAATTTCAAAGAGGAAGGTCGGAAAAGCCAATAGCTTTGGCTATTTCGTCAATCCCATAAAAAATGAAATCATTCCAGATTGGATTGTACGCAATAGCCAAAGGGATTAACTTCTCCATATTCTTTGAAGAGATTCTTTAAGAGAATTTAGAAAAGAAAGGAGAAAGGAATGAAAAATTGTGAAAGGATTGTGCAAAGTTACTCCTATTTATAGGAGTGAAAAGATTTAAGTGTCATTAATAAGACCATTTTAACGTCTAATAAGAAGAATTCTCATAATGAAGTTGAGTGGACGGTGGCCGGTGGTCTTCATGATTTTGAATTAGCCAAATAAAGTTTGACACATGGCGCAGAGAAGAGTATAATCAAGTCTCGAAAATGAGAATAGATTCATTGAGTTCAAGTATCAAGAAAGACTAAGTCTTGAAGTTAAAGATGCTCTCGAATCCACGAAGCCAAGATTCCAGAAAGAAGATTTCGAGAAATCAGAAAGAAGGATTTCGAGAAGCAGGAAAAGAGAATTCGAAAACAAGATGTCTGAAGACTTAGAAGATTTCTGAAGAAAGAAAAAGAAAGTTCAAAAAGGCTGAAGACAAAAGAAGGCAGTTGTTGAAGATCAGAAACGATTTTCTGGTTAATAGAAAACGTGGCAAGCATGCATGCTGCCAACACATAGGGCTAGATGATGTGTCACATGTACATTAGTTAGCCGTTAGAATTAGGAAACTGTAAATAGGTGAACTCTTAATGTAATAAGGGTTGGCAAATCACTCATACTGATTCTCTGAAACACCTTATACGTCCGAACTCACTGCGACAAACAGGTTACAAGGAGTTAAAGTATGTGATGAACCCATCCATTTCTTTTTAATGCAACTGTTCTTACAATTCAATTTTCTTTTCTTGATTTACATTCTGCAATTTATTTTCAGCAATTTACATTTCACACAATTTTTCTTTCTTTCTTTCAAATTCTGCGTTCTTTATTTCTTTGAAACATTGATTTTCTGAAAATCCAAGTTAGAACTTTGTTTGATGAAATTCTGAATCAAGTAGTTCTAAATATTTTTAAAAGATAAGTTTTTGATAGAATTCTGAATCAAACTCTTTGAAACTTATCATTTCTGGAATTTTTAAACATAATAATTGACTTGGTGAAATTCTGTACCAATCAATCATTTTTCCAGAAAAAACTTAAACTTTTTACAAATCTAAAACACCATAAATCTACTTTTTAAAAAGAGTCCCGTAAGAGGATCTGATTCTAATCCCCACATTGTTCTTAGAATCAAAGTGATTAAAATTTAATTTTCGAGATTAGATTTTTTTCACCACAAACACCACCATTAACAGGTTGTGCTAGGAAAATTAAGTTAGTAACGTGTTTTGTTTGTATTCATTAGTTGTTACGATAGAAACTTGTAAATAGGAGATTTATCAATGTAATAAGGGTTGGATTCTTATTTACTAAAATTCTCTCAAAACTTGAATGTCCATCCTGTAAGTGACAAATTGGTGATTAGAAAAGACAAGTATGCGACTCCACCATTTTCATTTATGCAGTTTATATTCTCCATGTTCTTCTGTTTATGTTCTCTACAATTTATCGTTCTTTACTTATTGTAATTTCATTATTTATTATTGTTCATTGTTTATGTTCTTTTATTCTTCCTCTTTCATTTCTTTCTTTCTTTATTTCCTTCCTGTGTTTTGATTATTTTCATGCACACGTGAAGTAAAAAATTAACAAAGATTCACGAATAAATTATTAAAATTAACCAAGAAAATATAAATCTACTTCTTAAAAGTCCCTTTTCAAGGACTAGATTCTAAGTCTTAGATTAATCTTAGAATCAAGAGTGAAGTTTTATCTCGAAGAAATTTCACCATAAAAAGTAGGTGAAGGATACCTACGATTTTCTTGATGAGAAAGAAGAGATGAAGATAATTCCTTGAGTCTTGAATGATGTATGAAGGCTAGATCAAGTGTTTGAAGTGTTGAAAGGTTAAGGAAGGTGATGTTCTTGCTTAACTTAGTGAAAATGATGAAGTAGGAAATGAAACAAGTTGATGAAGCAAATGGGACATGTAAAACTCGACAATGCATGTATATAGAAGTGAGGAAATGATTAATTTTAGAAGGTATGATCCAATTACTAGGGTTGTGACACCATATCAAATGAATGACTAAGATTGGTTCCTTTATGAAAAAATAAAAAATAAAAAGTAGTTTTTTCTTACACAAGGCAGCTTTTAGGTTAAATAATCATATTTTGGATATAGTTACCCTAAGGTAGCCGAATTTGAGTGTGAGGATGAGTTAAGGGTAGTTTGGTCATTTAGGAAAATAACATAGAGCATTTTGGTCTTTTCACCTATTAAAATATTATAAAAATTCCAATTTTTTTTATTCTGTAAATATGTTTTCCATTTTAGATTCACTATTTTTATATTATTATCTGATCTCGATAATAAAAAATAGTTTTCCCTGCAAATCACCCTCCACGAGAAATTTTGTCATTTTTCCTTGACTACCTTATAAAAATTCTTAATAAATCCTAAAAATAATAAATTCAAAGAATATAAACTTATTTGACATCAAATCTTTAGGAATCACACCCCTACTATATATCTTAATCTTATCGCTATTAACAATAATTCAGAACGGGAAAAATGTTGGTGTTACAAAACACAAGTATGCTAATTCATGAAGGAGCTTCCACCAACATGTCACCTACCTTTGATGGAACTGATCACTACCACTGGAAAGATCAAATGCAGTTGTTCATCCAGTCTCAACATGCTGACTTATAGGAGATATTTGAGGTTGGACCATACATGTCGTCTGAGAATGATAAATTGGGTCTGAGCACTGCTATGCCCAGAGAAAGATAGACTGAAGAAGAAAAGAATAGATACATCCTGAACTCAAGGGAAAAGTACCTACTGACTTGTGCCTGTTGGGTTTCGGAAGGTCAAATGCAGCAGAAAAACTGAACTTTTAAAATTTAAATATATCCAAAACATTCCAAGGATCCATGCAAAAGCCATAAATTGTGTTATAGAGTATACCTTTTAGTGTGACAAGTGATCGTATCCTTTTCTCCAATCCACGAGCATGCAAGAGTAGCTATGCCTCCACTGGTATCCACACAAACGCGATACTAGGACTCCCTCTTTCACAGTGCTAGCGGTGGTGAAGGGATGATTGCCTTTTTCTCTCATTATAAGGGATGGTGATATGATTTAGAGAAAACATTTTTTTCTTTAGTGTTTTGAGTATTAGAGTAATCAATCATTAGTTTCCACCCATACATTCTTATATTACGGTGGCTAACCCTCATACTGAGCATTAGGCTTTAGTAAAACCTACCCATGTGTAGGCCCAAACTAATGGGTTGGACCATTTAATCTTACTAAATGAGCTTCACATTATGTGGACCTTTAATCTAATTAAAATCCCAATTAAAACCATCTAATGGCTTTAGTGTTCAAGTTATCCCGTTCTAAGTGTGTGACCCTATAGGTTCCCATTATGTTGGCAGTAACATTAAAATCTTATTTTAATATTACAAGTATCGAATGATATCTAGCAAATCATCGCTACTGCCCAAATAAGAGGAATGTCAATGTGATTTTACATATCACCAATCCATAACCAATGTTACCATGTATGTACAGTCCCTTTGTCCATATATCTAAATTAAACAAAAGGCATGGAACGTGTCATCCTTGTATAGTTCAATCTTGGTTTCTTGAAGTAGACTTATAACAAAGAATATTAATATCTCATACTAATATTATTTGGGTACGACCAAGCACTTTGTAGTCTCACTCAATCAAGGGGCCCAAGATATGACTCCCATTATGTGGGAGGAACAAATCTCATCTAGTCACTCATATCCCTCCACATGATTTGTGACATACTCAGTAACCACCTTTATAGTCACCGGGTTAGGCATGACGTTTGATGGCACCAAACCATATGACTCCTCATGTTGGGAACCGTAGTGACATCAAGTCAAAGGAACACATATACCATTGTTACTATGAGAATCACTAATGACATACATATTAATCCTTGTAGCATTCGCATGGTGGGTCAGTCCGGTACACCATATAAACCATTTAATGTGTACCCATGTGAAAGATTTGATATCACATATCCATGATTAGTGAGACATAGTCATTAATCTACTCACATACTAGTCTTGACGTATTATGGATGTCCTTAGTCATAATAATACTTGACTATGGATGATTTGAGAATGACATTGTGAAGTAGCCTATAGAGTCTCACTATCAAGTCAAACTTGATACTTCACAGCCATGAGCAAGTCATTCTAAGGATTTTATCATATTAATTAATTAATATAATAAAGAATGCCTTTTATAATTAACATGACATATATTGTATGCTAAAAAGGGTCAATATACCATTGACCTCTAGGGTATACACCAACAACCTCCCACTTGCACTAGACTCAATTGGGCTTAACTTTTACCCCCAAAACACTTAACACGCCCCTCAAGCTTTTGTTGTGCAAGAGGCTTTCTTAGTGGTTGGATGATCTAATCATCCGTTGGTATTTCACATTTTGTCAAATATCAATGGAAATGCCTAACCATATGTTTGGATCATTGGTTATATCTAGGTTCCTCATTAGTCATAGGCTTATTTTATTCGACACATAAAATATCATCTTCCTTTGTCACGAGAACTGAAATTAAAAAAGCAAAAATGTAAAGGGGAAAATTGAAATCAAAAGGATGGGGAGGACTGAAAGTAAATGGCAGAAAGTAGAGGGGATGACATAAATTAAAAGGATGAGAGAAGCAGAATTAAAATGAATGAAAATAAAAGCGGAATAGTAATGCGATGAACAATAGTAAGGTGGATTGGGGAAGAAATGTAGGTAAACAATCTTTGGAAAATGAAGACAACAATGCCTCCATTTACCATAATCCACCACAAACAAGCAGTTAATTCAAGGAAGCAGTTCAAGAACAATCAAGAATAACTATGAACTTTTGACCAAGCATATTATCAAACACTGAAAGGGGTGGGATTAGCGGCCCAAAACAACCCCCAATTCTAGCTCAAATCAATCACAAAGACAGGAAAACAAGAGTTGCAATGCAGCAGAAGAGCACCTCGGGCTCAGAATAGTCCACAATTATGCACCTATTATGTGCAGCAAACGCGCGGCCAAAAGGTGGAAGAGACCCCAAACAGCTCCAAAATCAAGAAGCTTTGATTACAACTTGATAGCACCTTGTTTCCCGGATCTAGAATTGAAGCCAGGGAGCACAAAAACAGATCGGTTCAAATTGCTTAAAAATGGGCAGCAAGGTTGCAACCTAAATGGAACAAAATGAAAAAGATAAAAGAGAAAATGGAGAAGGAAAGGAATGGTGATGAATGCCACTGGTGCAGGCAACTCCCACAGCAGATAAGTTCGGTGCTAGACATCACTGATTCAGGAGAATTAGATAAGTCTCTGGTTGGTTTGAGCAAGAACCACCAAGCCTTCTCTACTCACAAGGTTGAGGAGGAATTTGGCATAATACCTTTACTTGAAATTCAAAGTTAAAATACAAGGGGGGTGGTCTCCTATTTATAGGAAAATGAGGTGGCTAGGTGGTGGGAAGAAAAAATATAAAAGACTAAAATTCTACTCTACATGGGTGTTGAACCCATGGTCCCTAAGCCTAAGTAGCTCATCAAGTTACTAACCACTAATACAAGCAAAATTAGCGCCCAACTAGCCTAAGTGAGATTAGGAAAATTGCAATTAAACTAAATACAATTAAAATCCTAATTAAGCAACAAGTAGTCCTAATTATTTATTTAATCCTTCCTAATTAAGATGAAGTCTTCTTGTTGACTTGGTCAAGGGTGGTCAAGGTTGACCATGGGTTTGACCAAAGGTAGAATTGACCATGGCTTGGTTCAGCTCCAAGAACCCAAAACAGGCCCAAGTTCCCCTGTAGCTCAGAATCTCTGCTGCCAGCTCAGATCTCCTATGGTAGTTGCCATCAGTCCGGTACACCATTAAAACACTTTAATGTGTACCCATGTGAAAGTTTTGATATCACATATCCATGACCAATGAGACATAGTCATCACTCATATACTAGTCTCGACGTATTTGTTGTTGCCTTTTTTCACAATAATACTTAACTAGAGCTGATTTGAGAATGATGTTCTGAAGTAGCCTATAGAATCTCACTATCAAGTCAAACCTAATATATTATAGCCACGAAGAAGTCATTCTAAGGAATTTATCATATTAATTAATTAATATAATAAAGAATGCCTTTTATAATTAACATGACATATATTGTATGCTAAAATGGGTCATTATACCATTGGCCTGTAGGGCATACACCAACACATGAAGCTTATCAAGGAGCTCTACTTAGATCTAGTGAATAGAATTAGTTTCTATAGCAAGACAACAAAGACTGAGCTTAAGTCAAAGTAAAATCTCAAGTCTTTCAAGAGTTAAGAGCATTAAAAACTGAAGTTAAAATATAAGCTTGAAAGAAATACCCAAGCATTGCTCATAAGAGTTGAATTCATATTTACACTCAGATTCATACCTCAGACTGAAGACCTTAGATTGAGACTAGGACAACTCAGATTAATTGTACTACCATCATACACTAACATAGATAGCCGTTGAAGCAAAAAAAAAATACACTACTTTCTCTCCTTGCAACAGTCAGAAATGACGAGTTTCAAGGACATGGCTATAAATAAGAAGCCATATGCACGATGAAAGTAGAGAAGTTGATATGAACCCCATGGTTCGAATTTAGGGACCTTTAGAAATTGAAGGCTGAAAACTTGATCATTCCTTATAACACTTGATTTTTCATATACTTTTCTTTTCTTTTCAATAATCTTTTCAAATTTGGAATGTGAATTTATACTTTCAATGAGTGTCAAAAATTTCAGCTTCTAACTTGGTGATTGTTCATGCGCAAAACTAAACAATACTTTAGCAAAAGATGAAGATTTGCGGACTAAGTAAAAAGAAGAAAATGCGTAGAAGAAGAAGATAGGTGGACGTCACACTTTCAAGGATGAAAGATATGTCCTTGAGATCACACACACAAAGGTGAAGAACCTTTGATAAACCTCAACTCTTGACTAGGCAAGAAAATTAGAGAAACACTCTTTTGATTGATAAATTTTGCATAAAACATCTAAGTCTTTTTGCATGCATTGCATGTCCTATTAATAGTGTCATGCGCAACATGCAATGACCTAATACATTCAGCTTTGTAACTCCTAAAATAAAATTCATGAAACAACCAAATAAAACAATTAAAACTATAGTCTAAAACTTAACCTATGTAGGCGCCCCTTTTTACCCTATTGTGGCTAATCATCAATCTCTAATTAGGGAAATACAATTGAGCCAATTAAACCCTATGTTGACCGCCCCAATTAACTAAAATAACTCAGCCAAATATGTTACAAAATGAATGGTAATAACTAAGCATTAACATGTGTTGGCCGCCCCATTGAATGGTCTTTATCCTCCCAATTTCATCACATGTTGGCCACCTCTTTTATGATAATAATTCAGCTAATTTAGTCACATGTTGGCCGCCACTTTAAAGGCTAATGAATCAGCCAATTCATGCTCTTGTTAGCCGCAACCCTAAGCCATAAGAAGGTAGGAATGCCACCATCAGCTGCAGAGCTTCCTTTGCCTTTCTGGCCCGTGCCCTTGTCATTGGTCCCCCAAGTCCTTCAAGTTCCTTGCCATGGGTCATGTCCTCATAAGAAGTGTTGCTGAAACGTTGCTAGATTTTATCCACAATCTTAAGTCTTCATTCACAAATAATCCTTTTTCTACCCAATCACTTCTTACATTAATTTTTAATCCCAATCCAAAGAGTAATTGTATTTAGCTAGTCTCATCATTTATCCACACCTGCTTGTGCATCGTTAATCTAGAAACACTAATCTTACCATTTCTCTATAAATCCTAACCAAGTTAGGTAGAAACCTGAGTGTTGGTGCGGGTGAGTGATAGCTTGGAGAGGCTGTAAAAGACTACTTAGACATCTGGAGAGGTTTTGTAAGAAGAATACTCAAGGATACAAGCCTAAAGAGGTGGAGTGAACAATATGTTGAGTCTCAGAATAAGTTAAGTATTCAATTTGATTCAAGACTCATTACCCTTAGTTTTAATGAGTAACAAATTTGGCCACTATAATCTGATTGATAAATAGATTTTACTCAGACAGTTGTTCTTTGTGTTGTAGTAATCTACTGATATCTTGAATCTGCTAAAGAAATGCAACCTACTAAAGAAGGAACTCACTGAAAGCGTCTTACTATTGAAAAGTTGTTGAAAGCCAAGACTTGCTGAAGTATGACGACCTTCTGAAGTAATTGGACTCTCTGAAGAATTAGAAACTTCTGAAGACTGAATGGAATGCTACCTTCCGAAGACTTAATGAGTCAATCTGATTAAAGCATTAAAAGACTCAAGTCTCTGCAAAGCCTTATGGTTAGTTGAACCAGTTGCAAGGCAAAACAAAGGCGTGCTGGCACAGTTTTATTTCCTGACACAAAAGAAGAAACCTGCTGAAGAAAAGAAAACAAAAGTCAGAGATAGAGTCAACGCTGCTGCACACCTACTACTATACTGTCTCTGTGACACGCTATCAGAAGCCTGCATCTCAGCTAGAAGAAACCATTAATTCATAACGGGATTGAAGAGAAGTCTAACGGATCTCACCATCTCTATCTAAATATCAGACTTCCTGCAGTAAAGAAAGAGAGAGAAAAGAACATCAACTTGCCGAAGTGCTAGAAAATCTCTCAAGCAATATTCAAGAGCCAAACTGCTGTGTGACAGAACTGAATCATAGTTGCACACCTACTCGGCTCAAGTCAGAAGCTAACGAAAGAGAAGTTGTTTCACAAAGGCTCTAAGAACATTAATTGTTCTTCCTCAACGGTATGCTAAGCAATCTTCAACGGCTACATTTCCAGATCATATATATATATATATACCTTCATAAAAGACTATGAAGATTGGCGAGTAGTGAAGCCTAAGAGAGAATCAACACAAGCTCAATATTCAAATCTCATCAAGCCAACTCTCTGAAGAAACAATTCCTGATAGTCATATACAGAGAAGAGTTTTTAGCTAAAAAGTGAAAAGGCCAATCTTATAGGCATTATCATTTATCCTTTCTAGAACTTGAAAAGGTCCATCTCCTCTAGGTAGAAGTTTGGATTTTCTTTGTTCAGGGAACCTCTCCTTCCTCATGTGCACCAAAACCCAATCGCTAGGATTGAACACAACTTTCTTCCTCCCTTTGTTAGCTTGCTTAGCATAACTTTATTCTTCTTTTCAATTTGTGCCTTCACCTTTTCATGCATTTTCTTGACATATTCAGCCTTAGCCTGCGCTTCATCATGCTTGAACAAAGAAATGTTAGGAAAAGGTAGTAAATCAAGAGGAGTTAAAGGGTTAAATCCATAAACTATTTCAAAAGGTGAACAGTTTGTAGTACTATGGACAACCCTATTGTAGGCAAATTCAACATGAGGCAAACATTCCTCCCAAGACTTAATATTTTTATTTAAAATAGTCCTATGCAATGTGCCTAATGCCCTATTTACCACCTCTGTTTGCCCATCGGTTTAGGGATGGCAAGTAGTAGAAAACAACAATTTGGTTCCAAGCTTTCCCCACAAAGTTCTCCAAAAATGGTTAAGAAATTTTGCATCCCTATCACTTACTATGCTTCTTGGTAATCCATGTAGCCTTACTATTTCCTTGAAAAATTAATTAGCCACATGACAAGTATCATCTACCTTTTTGCAAGGTATAAAATGCGCCATCTTTGAGAACATGTCAACCACAAGAAAAACAGAATCTTTTCCATTCTTTGTTTTAGGCAATCCTAAAACAAAATCCATGGAAATATTAGTCCAAGGAAATTCTGGTACAGGCAAAGGAGTGTACAATCCATGAGGCTTAACTTTAGATTTTGCTTTCTTACAAACAATGCAATTGTCACAAAATTTTTGCACATCACGTTTCATGTGGGGCCAAAAAAAATGTTCTTGTAAAATTTCCAAGGTCTTTTGAATACCAAAATGACCCATCAAACCCCCCTCATGTGACTCACGCAAAAGTAATTCCCTAATGGAACTTCTAGGCACACATAATTTATTTGTCTTAATCAAAAATCCATTTTGCCTAAAGTATCCATTTTCAGAATATTTTTCACATGTAGCAAAAATTTTAGCAAAATCATCATCATGTTCATACATGCTCTTCAAAGATTCAAGACCAAACAACTTTGTTTTTAACATAGATTATAATGCATGCCTCCTAGAAAGCGCATTAGCTACTATGTTACCGTTACCTTTCTTGTGCTTGATTACATATGGAAATTGCTCTAAATATTCTACCCATTTAGCATGTCTTTTGTTTAGCTTACCTTGTCCTTTCAAATATTTCAAGGACTCATGATCACTATGTATGACAAACTATTTGGGTAGCAAATAATGTTGCCAAGTTTTTAGAGCTCTTACCAAAGCATACAACCCCTTATCATAAGTTGAATAATTAAGTGCAGCTCCACTTAATTTTTCACTAAAATAAGCAATTGGATGTCCATCTTGTAACAAAACAGCCCCTATGCCTACATTTGATGCATTACATTCCAATTCAAAAGATTTTGCAAAGTTAGGCAAGGCTAGAATGGGCGCATGGGTCAGCCTATTTTTTAGAGCAGCAAAGGCCGCCTCTTGCTTTTCTTCCCACTTAAAACCCACATTATTTTTAACAATTTCATTAAGGCGTGCAGCTAAAGTACTAAAGTCTTTAACAAACCTCCTATAGAAACTGGCTAATCCATGAAAGCTCCTTACTTCACTCACATTTTTAGGCGTTGGCCATTCTTGAATGGCCTTTACCTTTTCTTCATCCACTTGTATACCCTTTAGAACTTACAACAAATCCCAAGAACACAACATGATCGGTACAAAAGATGCATTTTTCAAGGTTGGCATACAAATGTTTTTTTCTAACCACATCTAAAACAGATTTTAAGTGTTCAACATGCATGTCCAAACAAGTGCTATAGATAAGAATATCATCAAAATATACCACCACAAATTTTCCAATAAAATTCCTTAAAACATGGTTCATTAATCTCATAAAGGTACTAGGAGCATTAGTCAACCCAACATATTTGGAGAATATCATCAAACCATATTTTGTTTTAAAGGAAGTTTTCCATTCATCTCCCTCTCTTATGCGTATTTGATTATAGCCACTCTTAAGATCAATTTTTGAAAACACACATGCACCATGAAGTTCATCAAGTAAATCATCTAACCTGGGAATAGGATGACAGTACTTAATGGTGATGTTGTTGATGGCTCTACAGTCAGAACACATTCTCTATGATCCATCCTTCTTTGGTACCAAGATGACAGGCACATCGCATGGACCCATGTTGTTTCTCACCCATCCTTTGCTTATTAGTTCAGCCACTTGTCTTTCAATTTCTTTGGTTTCTTGTGGATTGCTTCTATAAGCTGGACGGTTGGGTAATGATGCTCCTGGTATGAGGTCAATATGATGCTCAATCCCCCTCAAAGGTGGTAATCCATCAGGAACATTAGCTGGAAACACATCTTCAAAATCCTGTAAAAGAGATTTAATAGAAAGAGGCAAATCATAGTTATCAAAGTGGTTAGCATGCAACAATTGATTTTGACAAATCAATAGGTAGAGAGGTTGTCTGGAGCAAAGCACTCTCCTCACTTCTTTTTCTCTTGCTAAACACAACTGTTTGCTCTCAAGTATTTATCTCTTTTTCTTTTTATTTTTTCGCTCTCAAGTGTTTCGCTCTCTCTCTCTCTCTCTAACTATCTTTTTTCTCAATTTCTTTTTATCTTCAATCACTTCCTTTGGGGACAAAGGCTTAAGGACCACATTTTTATCCTGAAAAATGAAAGAAATTTTATTAGTGTTATAACCATCATGGATGGCTTTTGTATCAAACTGCCACGGTCTCCCCAAGAGGATATGGCTGGCCTCCATTGAAACTACGTCACAAAGCAATTTATCTTGATATTTTCCATTGGAAAATGGAATTTCATCTTGCCTCTTCACGTGCACCTCATCCCCTTCACTAAGCCATTGAAGCTTGTATGGCCTTGGATGTGGTTTTGTGTCCATGTTCATCTTTGACACCAATCTAGCACTGACCACGTTAGTACAACTGCCACCATCAATTATTACTAAACAAATCTTACCATTGACAGAACACCTGGTATGAAAAATGTTCTCTCTTTGATTTGCTTACATGGCCGTGGTTTGGATTCCAAGAAGTCTCCTAATCATGTAGACTTCTCCAACTTCAGCACCGGTGTCATTGATAAGTGAAAATTAGTTGATAAATTAGAGCACTTTTTATTTCACTTATCAAGGATAAAATGATAGTTTTGCCCCAATTTAATCCCTTTTTATTAAATATTAGAGAAAATGTATTTATTAATCTGAGATTTGAATTTGATTCTATTTTGATAGAAATATTGTTGATTTTTGCAGGATATTGCAAAGATTTGATTTGAATGATAGATAACATTAAATGAGGGAGATATTTGCAAGATTTGAGATTGATTGAAGACATTTAATGAAGATTTGAAGAAGATATAATACAATTAATGAGGAGATCACTGCCAATCAATCAAGGATTCTGCTTTCCCAAATAAATCAAAGATTGCTCAATAAATGCAAGGATTTTATCAAGAAAAGGGAAACAAGGAAAGACAAATCTGCCAAAACCAGTCTCGGGGAGAGATCAAGATTAAAAAGAGAAAGTTGGAGCTGCAGGACGCTACCTGCGCGCAGGTGAAGCGCAGACTCTATGGAAGTTGCGCCCCATCCTGTGTTGCAGCGCAGCCTGGAGCGCAGGTCACACTGATTTGCTCCCTGTTGCCGTTTTTAGATAGATTTCTCCCTAAATTTCTTTGTCTTTCCTAGTCTATAAATAGGAACCTCTTGCACCAAGTCCGAGGTGCACGATCATTGTAATCCAGTCTATATTTCAGTGATAATGTACCAAAGATAAGTTTAGAGTAGGAGAGGAGGAGCGCTTCACAAGGATTGAAGATGGTGACAACATCTTCGGTGGTTTGTATGGCTACCTTGTGTAGTTAACTCTCCATTAGGATTGGATGTAATTGATTTTATCCCCAAGTGTATGTAAATTCTATATTATTATTTCTATGCTCTCTATCTATAATATTGGTAATCTTATTCTGTACTTAATTCCTTATTCCCACGCTTGCGTCTAGAGTTATAGGCTAGTCTTGACTTAGTTAGTTTTGACTAGGATTGAGAGTGGGGGAGCGGATTCTGAAGAAACTCACTCTCTGATTGGATAAGAGGACTCGGTAGCCAGGGTTCCTTTACGGGGGCGTTGCTTATGAATTACCGATATGTTAGGCATGGTTTTTGAATTACCGATAGCAAAGGATTAGTTGATTGTGAATCCCGGAAGCGAGAGGTGGGTATATCTAATGAGCGATGGGTAGTGACAGTACTCTAGCGAAGGTATACTTTATTTGGTAGGCCCCGTATTTCAATTAGTCCTTTACAAACTGAACAAAAGAGAGCAAAATAAGCCGAGGGTAAGTTTGTCGCTTAGGAGAGCCCGCATGGATTACCTTTGAGTGTGTAAGGCTGCTGGTAACTCGGGGTCTTAGCAATAAAGTTTGTCTACAGTATTATAGAGTAAACCTAAAAATAATAGATAGTTTTTACATGCACAAAGGGTGCGATGAGATGAAGTCCAATCCTAATCCAAGTAAAGTGTGTCTAACTCTTCCTTTCTAATTCTATTGATATTAATCTGTTATTTACAATTCCGCAACAATATACTCTAAACCGTTGTTTTCCCTTGATAATCAGATCACGAGTCTACGTGAATTGACCGTTCCCTGTGGATACGATACTCTGCTTACTATTATACTGCTGGATTTGTGGTTCGCTTGCCAGAAACCCACCAAGTATTTTTGGCGCCGTTGCCGGGGAACGGTTTCCAATTTGTGTAGACCTTGGAGGTCTAGTTATCAAGTTTTCTTTTACTTATATTAGGATTTTTTTTTCTTTTTTTAGGATTTCTATTTATTTTTTAGGAATTTTAATGTTTTTCCATATTTAAAATAAAAATCTCTTCAACACTTACCCTTTTTCAAGTTTCTTGTTTATGCTTCTGAGAGGTCAGGCGTCTCCAAATCAATTACAGTTCGACCTTGAAATAGAAAGGACGTCTCGAAGGAACAGAGGTAGAAACTGGAGAAGGAGAAGAAGGAGATTATTTGTTGAAGAACCCAAAAATATGGCCGAAGAGGAAGCTCTAAGAAGGAGGACGCTAGGAGATTACATCTCTCATCAAGGACCACGTCACTTCTCCAGCATTATATTACCACCAAATGCAAGCGCTTTGGAGTTGAAGACTGCACATCTTAACCTTATTAGTGTACATCAATTCGCTGGATTGGACCATGAAAATCCAAACACTCATCTTTCTAACTTTTATGAATTGATTGGTACTATGGGTTTCAATAAAGGTAATTTGGAATCTGTCTACTTACGCTTGTTTCCTTTCTCTTTGATAGGTAAAGCTAAGGAATGCTACAGTCACACCCAAATCAAAGTCTAAACAATTGGGGTGTGGTTGAAGAAAAATTCTTGACAAGATTCTTCCCACCAGGGAAGCAGATAGAAGCCAAGGCAGATATTTCCACATTCAGACAAGGGATGGATGAGCCACTTTGTGAAGCCTGGGAGAGATTCAAGTCTATGTTGTGCAAATGTCCAAACCATGGCTATGAAGATATAGCCCAACTCAATATATTCTGCAAAGGACTGCGTTCAGACTCAAAGTCATTTATAGACGCTGCAGCAGGAGGAACAATCTTATCCGCAGAAGTTGATCAAGCACTTGAGATCATAAAAAAATTTGCTCAGAACGATCAACAAGCTCAAAGTGGAAGACAACCTGCACAATTATCAAAGAGAGGGATGCTCGAACTCAATCAAAGTGATGCTCTATTAGCAGAGAACAAGCTCATCAAACGTCAGATAGAAGCACTCACCGAGACATTGAAGGCACTCCCTCAACAACTCAAAGCTGTCTACTAACCACCCGTCCAAGCCCAACCATTGATTTGCGACTTCTGTGGAGGTGACCATCAAAATGGTCGATGTGCTATACAAGAAACACAGCCAAAGCAAGTCAACTACATGGGTAACCAGGGAAAGCAAGGGAATTTCTCTAACAACAACAACAATCATTACTCTCAAGGTTGGAGAAATAACCAAACCAACTCTGGTTGGAATCAGAATGGAGGAAGACAACCACCGTACCAGCAGCAGCCTTCAACTTATAATAAGTTGAATTCTTTGGAAGGTAAAATTGATGACTTGGTACAAGGATTTAGTGGATTCAAGAAGACCATTGAGGCATCAATCAAGACTCTAGAGAATCAAGTAGGTCAGTTAGCTACTGAGATGCACTAGTGCAAAATAAGCTATTTACGATGCCAAAATGACTACGGTTCCATAAGAATCGTCGTAGAAAAGTAAGCGGTGGCAAATTTGAAATTTTGAGTACATTTTTAACGACGGTCGTATAATACCCGTCGTTGTAAGCTACTTACAACAACGGTTCTCTTAAGAACCGTCGTCGTAAGTAGCTTACAACGACGAGTGTCATATGACCGTCGTTGTATCCCTATTAAAACTCTACCCATTCTCTTTATTTTCTTTTCGCGCAGCGCCGTTCGCATCGTCTCTTCTCTCTCTGGATGTTCGCATCGTCTTTTCTCTATCTCTGGCCGTTCACACCCTCTCCTCTTTCTCTCTCGCACCGTCTCCTTTCTCCGTGTTCGTTCGCACCTATAGGCTGTAGCTTCTTCGCTCTTCTCTGCGCCCCGCGTCCCTCCTCCAGCAGGTAGCAGAGGCGACACCCTCCCGGCAGTAACTTCTCTACTCTGCGAGCGTCCAGCAGCAACAGGAACATGCAACAAATTCTCCTCCGCGCCGTTTGTCCCTCCTCCATTCAAGGTATTTCGAAACCTATACCTAATTGTAAATCTGACGTCGCGTGTAGTGACTGGGTTAGGCTGAGGGTTTTTCAAAATGAGATTTGTAACATCCCGCAAATTAAAAGCTTAAATAATTTATTAGGTTGCAAACCAAAGAATTAGGTATTAGTAAGTAAGGAAGGGTAAAATTAAGGAGCTATAGGTTAAAACCCTATTACAAACCAAGTTTAGGCTTTAACTTAAGTGAATTTAAGAAAGTCTGGATTCTGTTAATCGATTACAGGGAGTCTGTAATCGATTACTCGAGAGCTAGTTTTTAGGTAATCGATTACTCACGGGGTTGTAATCGATTACCTGAGGACTTAGTTCTTTGTAATCGATTACCAGAGGTTGTAATCGATTACCAGAAAGTTGGATTTTTAGTAATCGATTACCAAGGGTTTAGTAATCGATTGTCAGGAATCTGGGTTCCTAGTAATCGATTACCAGGAGTGGTAATCGATTACCAAATTACCAGAAAGGGTTCTTGAGTGTATTTTAGCCTATGGTAATCGATTACAGAGTCTGTAATCGATTACCAGCACGGAAAATAAATATACCAGGAGCGGTTTTAAAAACAGAATTTGGAGAAAAACCTAAACCTAGAGAGAGAGAGCGGGGTTCTAGAGAGAGAAAGAAGAATTGTAGCTTGAAGAAGGAATTTTGGGCAAGGAAACATCAATTAATCACCTCCAAACCTGTTTTCCCTCTTGAATTGCTTGAATAGGTGAGTATAACTCACTTTTAGAATAGAAACTATTGGTCTCAATGCATGTTCCCACCCTTCTCTCTTTTCCTTTCTTGATGCTGGATATTTGATGATTGAATTGTTAATTTCTTGATGTTTGGACTGATTATCGATAGATTGAGCATATGAGTACAGAATCGAGCGTCGGAATCTTTAGTTTCAAAACTATCGAAACTAACGAAACTTACGAAATTATCGAAACCCCTCGATTGTAACTCATGAGTATTCTATTCGATTATAATCCTTCGTATAATACTACTTACGGATTGAAATGTCTAATTCGATATTTGGATTGGAAATTGAGATGTAAGTTTATAGAAACGAACTTTCGAAACACTCGAGATTAGCGAAACTGTCGAAATGCTCTTTGTATGAACCTCATTCCTTTAATTCCCTTTCTATAGAGTTAATTTAATTGAATTGGTAATGTTTGTATGAAATTGAGTGATTGAGATTAGGATTTGCTTGAAAAACCTATGAATGTCAAAGTTTATGATATTTGCAAACTTACGAAAAGTGGTATCAGGTGCATTTGAATAATGTAAGCCGGTTTCGACCGTGAGTTAATTAAGCCGGCCTTTGCGCCGTGAGTTAAAAATCAAGTAATTAAGTAAAACACGACTTCGGTCCAATTTGGGTGGGATTCGTCCCCGGGAAAGCCGGTTCCCGTAGTCTGAGCTCAGGTCTAACTCTAGAAAGTGATAAGATCATGCCTGTTGGGCACAGCAGTGAGTGCATCATGAGCATCATATCTTACATTACTTAGCAAATCATGTTAAGTGAATTACTTATTGCTCCTAGTTTGTTATTAATCATTGGTAACCATGCTTTATGTAATTGGATTTATGAATGAGTAAAATATATGAAGTTCGTTGAGTTGTGAAGCTGTCATTGACATCTGCTCCTTGCATTCATGCATGCGGTTGTATTCACTGAGATTATTATCTCACCCCACGTTTCGGGGGCATATTTTAGTGGTGCAGGTACCTCCGGTGAGGTAGAGGCAGTTCAGGTGTGGGTGGAGCTGAGTCATATTTCAGCAGGGAGATTAGTTTATTAGGAGTAGTTATTGGAATATTTGTATTTGTTAATTGGCTATTACTGACTTGTATTGATGTAGATTGTATAAGTGTAAATATTTCTGCATTGACCAATGAGGTCTAGTTTTAATGTTATAATATGCATGTTATTAAACTGTACTGGCTTTTGCTGATTTCCAAGTTAAGCTGAAATTGGTAATTGTCCAGTATTAAGGGGAGACTCTGCCGGATTTCTGGTATTAGTTCATTGAATCACACTTCTCCAAGTGTGGATTCTTCCCTGAACTTAAGTAGGTTTCATACTTATTTAAGATCATTAACGTTTGTCTTGTTTTGGCTTAAGCTAATCGTTGGAAAGTTTTAACCAAATGCATGACGATATCAGAAATTTAACGAAATGATTTCAAGGAGTTCAGGAATAGTGTCTCCAACGGGCATTATTTCTGAGTCCAGAAATTAGGGCGTTACATTTTGGTATCAGAGCAGTTCAATCCAATTGGACTGTGGTTAAGTTAGTTGCCCGTGACTTACTATGATCTTCTAGTATGTGTACTCATTCTAGGGACTGATCACCCCTATAGTGTGTGCATTGTACACAGAGATTATGGTTAGTTATGTGAGTAGGTTACCTTGGTCAAGGAGTTAAAATACCTCCTTAACAAGGGTAGAGCCACCCATCTTGTATTAGAAAGAGAGTAACCGAAGTTTATTCCTAAGAACCGTATGCTCACCGTAGAAGTTTTATAGAATGTGACTCTAGAGTTCTAGTGAACATTAGGCACCTCAGAGGTGGTTAGTTAAGATAGATTCTTTCCTTGTGGAGATTGGTTTGTTGTTTAATTTATATGTGATCTTGATTGTGTGTAACTTGTATAATTTGAATTTTTTTATGCTTCTTGCTATTGATTTGTAATGTTGTTTGGTTTGAATGGTTTTATGGCATATTATATTAGAGTGTGTGTGCTTATTAGGTAGTAGTCCACATAGTTAAAATTTCTTTTATGCAAACATTAGTTAAAGGTCACATTAGAGGGAATATGGGAATGTTAGTTCATATTGGGATAGCTACCCTACTTAGAGTGAACCAGAGCTTGCTTAGGCACACATAAGGATTCCAACTATCGGGGAAGTGTGTAGAGAGTTGTAATCTAAGTAGGCTTAAGACCTTACCTAAAGGCCATCAAACTTTGCAGGGACATATAGACATTTGGACCTAAACTTAGAAGGGTTAGGAAATTGAGGTTCCTTTTGAGGTAATGTAAGAATAGGTGTATTTCCTATGCTACCTTGAGGGTAGTCAGGAGACTGTCTAGTGAGTAATGATTCTTTTAGCTACCTTACTCTTTGCCTTATCCATGGATTACATGGACAGGATCTTTATGCCTTACCATACGGGTGGGTGGTCATGGCGGCTACCATCTCCTCACCCTTTCATCTCACATTTAGAGAACACCTAGCAGCCCTAGAGGCAGTGTCTTGTGACCCTGGCATTCTAGAAACCCTTAGGAGAGAAAACTATACCTATACCTTAAGACAACAACACCAATACATAACTACTAGGAGTTGGGTACATGTTTAGGAGATGAACAAGTTAGAAATTCATAGTAAAGGTAAGGAGTTCTCTGTTATCTAATGCTATCACATTTCCAGGAGTTACAATTAGTAACATCCTTGCACCCTACCGATCGAGTAAGTTGTCCCAAGAAAATAATACCTTCCAGTCTAGATATTCAACCTTATCAATGTATTCCAGGAGCGAAATTCTAGAACTTTAAACCTTATATCTTTATGTGTAGTCGTGACCATGTTTACATAGGTTCACTTTCCAAACAGAAATAGGAAATTCTTTTCACCCCATAATAGTAATGACTCTAGAGCTTATGAGAAGGGGAACCAAATCAGTTAGGTACCTAGATATAGACTTGATGTCTCTAAGAGAGAAATTAAGACTTAGAACGCTGAGAAATATTGGGAAAATTCTGAATCCTTAAGGGAGGTAATTTTATAGACAGACCATGAGAATCCATACAAGGCACTCTATTCTTGACCACTACTAAGTTGCACTCAATTGGGAAGCTAGATTGGATTATGTATAGTTAGACCTGGCCGGAGTGTTAGGAAGGATTGAGAGGCTGTTAGGCTCACTCACTAGGTTAAAATTCTAAGCAAGTGTAAGTCCTAACTCATAGGAGAACCAAAGTATGAATGACATTATGTCACTCTCCTTTTCCATGAAACTCAAAACCAAACTAAATACAGCCTGACCGGTGAGGTGGGATAGAGAAAGATCCCATTACGGGACGATAGGAGACTAGGAGGGTTACCGTGTTCATACTATAACCGGGAGGTATTATACCTATGGTTGTGGCATTAGTATTGCTAAGATTCCTTTATCTTCTTAGAAGAATGAGTGATTTTTTTCCTCTCTTGGGTGTGGTGTTTGTCTATGTGACTATGTGAACTTAATTCCTTAAACATGACGTGAGTGTTGGATAATTACGCCAGCCCAAACTTAGTGATTCGAGGGATTGAGTAATTATATGTGCATGACTTAGTATTAGTAATATAAGTAGAAATTAGAATATAAACATGAAAATCACTTGGAGTGTCTCAAGCTTAGCTAGATCATTAAGAACATAAGACTTCAAAACCAACCGGTAATTGATGGGTCTGAGTATTAGATTAAAATCCTTACTTAGTTGTTGTGTGAAATCTTTTTCTTACTATTAGATTTTATCGAGTGTGTTGTTTAATCAAGCCAGTCAAGTATACTCGAATAGAGTAGAAAGTCTCTTCATGTGTCTTTCGTGATGATACATAAAAGGAGTTTGATAGAGAAATTTAGGAACCTAAGTTTAGACGTAGAAACTGGAGAGCATAGTGTCAACTTCATTTAAATGAGATCGCTATTGAGCTAAGAGCTCTAATCAGGGAGGCTCAGAGTTTGGACTCAAGCCTCCAAGAGGAGTAGACAACAGTTAGGGTTTCTGAATCAGAAGATGGGATGATTCTCTTCCAAGGGAGAGTCTGTGTCCCTAAGGGGGTAGCCTCAGGCAGCAGATGTTAGAGGAAGCTATTAGAGGTAAGTTTTCTGTACATCTTGACTCTACCAGGATGTATCAGGATTTGAAGAGAGATAAAAGAGATTATGTTTTTAAGTGTTTAGTGTGTCGGCAGGTTAATATAGAACATCAAACCCTCAGGAACCCTTTTACCATTAGAAATCCCTGAGTGGAAGTGGGAGAGTATAGCTATGAACCATGTGGTGGGATTGCCTCGAATCCAAGCTATACTTGAGGCCATCTGAGTGATTGAGGACCGACTGACCAAGTCATCTCACTCTCTACCAGTTAGGAGTACCTATTCCCTTAGCAAGTTAGTAGGTTTGTATGTTAGGGCGATTGTCAGACTCTATGGCATTCCCTCTAACATTATGTCAGATAGGAACCCTAGGTTCACTTCTAGGTTCTAGAATGCACTTCACCAGACTTACGGGAAAGATTTCCTAAACCTTTTAGTTGAGTTAGCCTTTAAGTTTTATTTTCTTAAACAATTTTGAGGACAAAATTGCTTTAAGGGGGGGTAGAATCTAACATCCCGCAAATTAGGAGCTTAAATAATTTATTAGGTTGCAAACAAAAGAATTAGGTATTAGTAAGTAAGGAAGGGTAAAATTAAGGAGCTATAAGTTAAAACCCTATTACAAACCAAGTTTAGGCTTTAACTTAAGTGAATTTAAGAAAGATTGGATTCTGGTAATCGATTACAGGGAGTCTGTAATCGATTACCCGAGAGCTAGTTTTTAGGTAATCGATTACTCACAGGGTTGTAATCGATTACCTGAGGAATGAGTTCTTGGTAATTGATTACCAGAGGTTGTAATCGATTACCAGAGAGTTGGATTTTTAGTAATCGATTACCAAGGGTTTAGTAATCGATTGTCAGGAATCTAGGTTCCTAGTAATCGATTACCAGGAGTGGTAATCGATTACCAAATTACCAGAAAGGGTTCTTGAGTGTATTTTAGCCTATGGTAATCGATTACCAGCACGGAAAATATATATACCAGGAGGGATTTTAAAAACAGAATTTGGAGAAAAACCTAAACCTAGAGAGAGAGTGGGGTTCTAGAGAGAGAAATAAGAATTGAAGCTTGAAAAAGGAATTTTGGGCAAGGAAACATCAATTAATCACCTCCAAACCTCTTTTCCCTCTTGAATTGCTTGAATAGGTGAGTATAACTCACTTTTAGAATAGAAACTATTGGTCTCAATGCATGTTCCCACCCTTCTCTCTTTTCCTTTCTTAATGTTGGATATTTGATGATTGAATTGTTAATTTCTTGATGTTTGGACTAATTATCGATAGATTGAGCATATGAGTATAGAATCGAGCGTCGGAATCTTTAGTTTTGAAACTATCGAAACTAACGAAACTTACGAAACTATCAAAATTATCGAAACCCCTCGATTGTAACTCATATGAGTATTCTATTCGATTATAACCCTTCGTATAATACTACTTACGGATTGAAATGTCTAATTCGATGTTTGGATTGGAAATTGAGATGTATGTTTGTAGAAACGAACTTTCGAAACACTCGAGATTAGCGAAACTGTCGAAATGCTCTTTGTATGAACCCCATTCCTTTAATTCCCTTTCTATAGAGTTAATTTAATTGAATTGGTAATGTTTGTATGAAATTGAGTGATTGAGATTAGGATTTGCTTGAAAAACCTATGAATGTCAAAGTTTATGATATTTGCAAACTTACGAAAAGTGGTATCAGGTGCATTTGAATAATGTAAGCCGGTTTCGACCGTGAGTTAATTAAGCCGGCCTTTGCGCCGTGAGTTAAAAATCAAGTAATTAAGTAAAACACGACTTCGGTCCAATTTGGGTGGGATTCGTCCCCGGGAAAGCCGGTTCCCGTAGTCTGAGCTCAGGTCTAACTCTAGAAAGTGATAAGATCATGCCTGTTGGGCAGAGCAGTGAGTGCATCATGAGCATCATATCTTACATTACTTAGCAAATCATGTTAAGTGAATTACTTATTGCTCCTAGTTTGTTATTAATCATTGGTAACCATGCTTTATGTAATTGGATTTATGAATGAGTAAAATATATGAAGTTCGTTGAGTTGTGAAGCTGTCATTGACATCTGCTCCTTGCATTCATGCATGCGGTTGTATTCACTGAGATTATTATCTCACCCCACGTTTCGGGGGCATATTTTAGTGGTGCAGGTACCTCCGGTGAGGTAGAGGCAGTTCAGGTGTGGGTGGAGCTGAGTCATATTTCAGCAGGGAGATTAGTTTATTAGGAGTAGTTATTGGAATATTTGTATTTGTTAATTGGCTATTACTGACTTGTATTGATGTAGATTGTATAAGTGTAAATATTTCTGCATTGACCAATGAGGTCTAGTTTTAATGTTATAATATGCATGTTATTAAACTGTACTGGCTTTTGCTGATTTCCAAGTTAAGCTGAAATTGGTAATTGTCCAGTATTAAGGGGAGACTCTGCCGGATTTCTGGTATTAGTTCATTGAATCACACTTCTCCAAGTGTGGATTCTTCCCTGAACTTAAGTAGGTTTCATACTTATTTAAGATCATTAACGTTTGTCTTGTTTTGGCTTAAGCTAATCGTTGGAAAGTTTTAACCAAATGCATGACGATATCAGAAATTTAACGAAATGATTTCAAGGAGTTCAGGAATAGTGTCTCCAACGGGCATTATTTCTGAGTCCAGAAATTAGGGCGTTACAAGATTCATAAATAGAGGTGGTCAAACCAGTAGTTGTATTGGACACTGGTATCGGTGTTCGAATCGAAAACCCTAAATTGAATTGGAATCAACAACATGCATCAGGTAATAGAAAAAACCCTAAATTAAATTATTGAGATTGCATTGTTTGATTCTAAGACCAATTTGTTTCTAATCAGACTTGAATTAAAGAGATGGTACTTATTGTATGGTTCACCTGGAACTGGGAAATCTAGCTTGACTGCTGCTTGTTGGAACCACAGGAAACACTAGAAGGGGGGTTGAATAGTGTTTTAAAACTTTATTGAACAATTTTGGAAATCTTTGATTTAATATATCATTTAAAAAGAACAACGTTCAAAGACCAATCTTAAGATCAGAGTTTAATTGAAATATGCGGAAAATAAGAATGATGAGATTGGTAATCTTTCAAAAAAGGTCTTAAGATTGTTTTAAATGAAAGTTTCTCAAAGTATCTTCTGAAGATTATTACAAGGAGTATCTTTTAGAATGGTTTCTAAAATACTTCATCAGACTGAAGGTCGTCTAAAGTTTGATTCAGGTTCTAAACTGAGTTCTTTAGAGACTCACTTCAGACACCTATTTCAGAACTTCTTCAGGATTCATTCTCAGTAATATCTCAAACGATATAGAGAGATTTGAGTTTTAATTATCTTTGAAAGCTTGTTTGATTGAAATTGTTATGATATGGTGATTATGAAAATACTTTTCAATCCCCAAAGTAAATGCAGAACTGAAAATAAAAGAGATTAAGGGAAAGGAAACTTAGGCACAAAATTTATCCTGGTTCACCCACATCACCGTGAGTTACATCCAGTCCCAGTGGCAAACCACCACTGGATTTTCCACTATCTGAAACAACAGATACAAGTATTCTTCACAGCCTCTTCAGGCCAACCGAGTATTCCTCACGGCCTCTCCAGACTGATCAAGTATTCTTCACGGCCTCTCCAGACCGACCGAGTATTCTTAGGCACACATGGTCTATCGAGTATTCCTCACGGCCTCTCCAGACCAACCGAGTATTTCTTTGTTTTCAACTACCTCTCCAGGCAACCTATGCAGTAGTCTTTTCTACCGAGCCTCTCCAAGCTCTAGACCAAGTGTACTTTCTTTCACCAAGCCTCTCCAGGCTCTGAGACACTTATTCAAGTGTGGAGTGTTACTACTCAATCTAAGTTAGATGTTCGCTAGAACCTCTCAACTCAAATTCTTCTTGTACATAAAGATTACTGAGTACTCAGGATACAGTCATTACAAACTAAATACAAGGATAGACAATGATACAAGTGTTTGAATTAAATACAATCCATGTCTTTTCTATGAGGAATACATCCTCTGAGAGTAGGCTAACTAAAATATGAAATTAAGCTCCAGCCTTATCCTCTAACCATTGGTTTCCATGGGTTACATTCTCACCCGTATCATTGGAATACCAAGGTATCTTCAAAGCTTCAAACCGTACCCAGTTTGATAGTCATTTGCTCAGCATGGTTATCTTCAGACCAACAACCAACTTAATTGATCAAACAGATCAACTGAACAACATGACTAACTGACCAGCTAGTCAGTAGCCTGATTGATTCGAGAACCAACTCTCTGATCAAACTTTGTTGACATATTGATGATCCACTTTAGCTCAAGTCAACTCTTGTTAACCATTCGGCACTCAGCCTAGTTAAATCCAATTGGTTGGGCAGTTAATCTAACTCCCACAACTAGTTGGGCAATCATGCCAACTTGGTTGTGTTAACAACAACAACAACTGGTTGGACCGACCAACTTGATTGATCCTGTCGATCAACATCTTCAAATTCTTTCTTGAGGCTATTTATATGTTCTTCTTGAATATAGCCGTTGAAGATGATTCATAATACCGTTGAGCTGATGATGATGTGGCTTATATAGCCGTTGTGTAATAGCTTCTCAAACTGTTGCTTCTCCTTAAGTGAATAGGTGTACAGATGTTCCCGTTCTTACACTTGTTTTTGTGCTTCTTTATGAGAGATATTTTGATATTGTTTTGCATACTCTCTCTCTTGAATTTCTTCTGCTTTTGCTTTCTTCTTCATCTTTCTTCTGCTTTCTTTATAAATGAGGAAATATCCATTGAAATACTATCGTTTAGAGATAGCATTGAATCCTCTTTAATCCGTTGTGAGACACGCTTCTGAGAGCTCTGACATGTCTGACATAGTACAACGTAGGTGCTGCTATAAAGCTGTCACCGTTGTTGCTGTGAATGTTGCGTTACAGTGATTTCCTCAGTGGTGTATGAAATTCAAAAGCACCAGGAAAGGTCTCCGTGTTCATTTCCATAAATATGCTTGAGAAGGAAACGTGTAGCAGAGAATGACTTTTCTCAGCAATCTTCAGAGAGCAAAAGTCTTCATACTCTTCAGTAGGTAGTGCTACGTCGGAATTCAGAAGGCTTCAATGCTTCAGACGGATTGAGACTTCAGAAAGATTGAAACTTCAGACAGCTTCACCACTTCAGACGGGTTGATGCTTCAGACTGCTTCAATACTTCAGACGGGTTGCGTCCTTCAGACAACTTCAATCCTTCAGACAAGTTGCGCACTTCAGATGACTTCAACTCTTCGGACTGGTTGAAACTTCAGAAGGCTTCTTCCTTATGATAAGAGGATTGTAGCTTCATTCTTCTTTGTATCTTCTTCTTCTTCTTCTTCTTCTTCTTCTTCTTCTTCTTCTTCTTCTTCTTCTTGTATCTTCTTCTTCTGAGATAAAGATGTTGAATTGTATGTACTTTATTCAACCATCTTTCTTGCTTGCTTTTGTTTAGTCTTCTAACCCATTCTGGACAGCAGCAGGTGTAGATGCAGTAGGTCTGCGCACGCAAGTCTTTTGTTGCATGTGCAGCAGGCGTTGCAGAAAGTCTTTGCTATATTTCCTTATTTGTGTAAGACTTTGATCGAGGTAGAAAAGCATGTCTAGCTTTATCTACTGAGATGAGTGTACTCCATTTGATGGAATGTGCTTTACGCTTTGCAATGTCTCCAAGAGATCATTTCTTGATTCTGACATCTTCATCTTTCATTTTCAAGACTACTTTAAATCATCTTCAAATCTTCAAGTCTTCGTAGCCTTCAATTCTTCAGATGATAGTTTTACTTCAGATAGGTGCATCTTTGAGTCTTCACTTCTTCGAGTCTTACAGATATACCGAATTTCTTCAAAATTGCTTCAACTTAGTTGTGGATTACTCTTCTTAGGATTCTGCATTTTGTTCTTCTGATCCTGATCTTCTGAATGCGATTTTGATTATCTTCTTCTTCAGATAATTATTCTGACCTGAAACACAATCAACAAACCAATACCTTTCTCAATAGAATCTGTTTACATAACCTTATAAGGTTCTTATATAAACTTATTTGTTAATCATTAATATAATCTTATTTGTTAATTATTAATATAATCTTATTTGTTAATCATTAAAACTTAAGGATGCTAAGTCTTATAATCATGTTTAAATACTTAAACTGATTTATAGACTTCACACCGCTATGGCTAATTACTTGAATTTTGATATCTATGATTTGGAGCTCACCGAGTTACGGTGAAATTATGATCTTAGGAGATTTCTCATTGCCATGAGTAATAGGTCCATTCTTGTCGTTGAGGATATTGATTGCAGCATTTTGCTCTGTATTTGTCCTTTTTGATAACTTAAAGCTTTCTTGGAGGAGGTCGAAGAGTTTAAACTTTAGTGTATGTGCCTGAATCCCCATATGCTTAAAAACATAGAACAAGCTCGAAGGGTTAAACTTTTGTGTACCTTTTTATTTTTTTGTATTGAGAATGTTATGCGTGTGTGTGTGTGTGTTTGTATCTATGTTTGACTACATGAACATGTCTTTTGTAGAGACATGACCTTAGTGGATTATTGCTTTGTATGACTATCAAAATTATCCTTAGATTTACTTGACTCTCGTAGTACATCGGCTGTGAATTGCACCAGAATTAAGTATTTCATTTGAAAAAAACCTCAACCTTGCACCAGAACTGGTGTTATTCCTCTTGTGATTAAAGGAACCTTGAAGTAACTGAAAGTTATGGGAATTATGTAGAGGTTCAATTCCTTAGTTAATTCAGGACTCATAATCACAAGTATAACATATGTTTGGGTAAGCTATTACATCAAGTGAAGTTGAGTAATTATGATAATAATAAATAACTTGTTATTGGCCTTCATGAGATTAATCAGTAGCTTTGTTTTGACATTGTCCCAAATCAGTTGAACTTTTTTTGAGCCAAATAAATTTCTTCTTTACCTTCAGTGTTTTGCTCTTGGGAGGTTATTTTCTCCAAGCTGATTTTTACCTGAGGCTTCAACCCTTTTGTGCCATGGGGTTGAGTCATCAATCAATTATACTAAACAAGGATTTATCATTGTTAGAATCCCAATGAAATCTTCAGATTTTCATTGCTACTGATACTAATTCAGAACCACACTAGGACATAAGATTTTGCAGGTATGGTCCTTAAAAGATCAGGCTATATTTATTTTCCAACATTTGTCCAATACTTGATCATAAAGGACAATGGGAATGATTTTCACAATAATCTTGATCAAAACATAACTAGTCTTCCTCAAATCTTTGAACAAATTACTGATTGTTGCATAGCAAGCAGCAATAAATGAATGTTCCTTCTCACTTTGTTGTTGCTGCTCAGGAAACTGAGCTTCTTAACTCTATTGGTTCTGTCTTTAATGGTTTGCTCTATTTTTGTGAACCTTTTCTGCATGAACAAGCTGATTACAGGCATTGGATTGGACTCCTGGCCATGAACTAGCATTAATTCTCTTCTTGCAATAAGAGCAAGGTAGGTATCCCTATTTCTTTCCTTTCTCCATGTTTCTTCTCTCCTCCATAAATTGTAGCTAGTTATTTGTCCTTTTACTTAGAAAAAATGCACCTTTGGATGTGTCTTTAAGTCTTATGGCTCTTCTTTGTTTAGTATCATGCAAGACATTTATTAGCTCTAAAATTCTAATCTTGGATAGATATATCTTTGAAGTCATTTTTGTATATATTGTTGAATTTGGTTGGGAGGTGGGTGCTTAACTGTCATTTTTCACCATATCCCACATATTAAAAGTCCTAAAAAATATAGTTCCTCATATTGGATGCCTGGATTGGAGATGTCACGGCCTCACAGTCTAGTCTCATCATCTTAGCGTTAGAGTTACATTGAAAAGGTAACCTGAAATACCTTGTATATTATTTGGATAAATTCCTACTTTAAATGTTTGTAAAAATGTTACAGTAGATGAACATGCACGAATGTAAGATTTTTTTATTATTTCTCTTTTGAATCCTACAACTTGGAGTTCGAGCAGAGCATCCCTGTTTTGTATTTATCATTTATTTTATCATTTTTGTTAAAGTTAGTTTAGTTTTTCAATTGTTTTTTTCTAATTGGATTCTGTTTGCATCAGTTTTTAAGCCTTTTGTTTGTAGGGATGCCATATATCTTATTCATATAAATTTTTTGTATTTTCCTTTTCATGTCCAACAACCACAGCTTAATATTTGGATTTTGGACTAAACTTTTGTTTGTAGGGATGCCATATCCTCAAAATTTGGAAACTGCAAAAGAGGTGGAAGGTATTGTGAGAGAGATGATGCAGTTCCTGCAACTATTGCAATTTTAAATGGCACGCCTTGTATAGGTATTTATTATCATCTTTCTCTAGTCCGTGCATTCAATTACTATATCATATTTAACAGATGCCTTTTCATTCTTATATGTGTGTGTGGCAAGAACAGATCATGCTGGAAACTTCACCTGTTGAACAGATCATGACTGGGTTGATAAAACATTCGTGTAACTATTATATTTGAAATTATTAGAAAACAAAATTTAAACGTGTTATAAATGAAGTTTGCTGAACGTCTCTAGAAGGGGGGGTTGAATAGAGACTTGAAAATATTATTCCTGAAAATTCACACTTAAATACACGTTGAGACGTGATCTCAAGTTTGACACTTGGAGTCTCAAGTAGGTTAGATGAGATGTTGTCTCAACAATAAATTTGTAATCAAGTAATGATGATTTGTTGATAAATGAAGCTTGATTATTCTTGAATAGATTTGATTTAGTTTAATAAACAGATTTGAGATGTAAGATTAATTAGCTCATCAAATGTTAAGACCTTAAAAGAGAATGAGTGAGACTATTGACTGATCTCAGGTTGAGATAGGGTCTGAGATGAGATGGGCATGAGATGTAAGATGAGATGCATGGACAGACCTTAGTTATTACGACTTGATTTTCTCTGAACAGATTTAATTTATTTTAACAAACAGATTTTAGATATGAGATGTGCAATATAAATAAAGAGATAGGGAGAAGAGATGCACACAGAGATTTATACCGGTTCACCCACAACCTTGGGCTACGTCCAGTCCTCACAACTCGTGAGATTTCCACTATTGACAAACCCGTCAATACAAGTATTCTTTGTTTTCAACTGCCTCTTCAGGCAACTCATGCAGTATTCTTTTGCAAGCAGCCTCTCCAGGCGCAACGAGTATTCTTTCATTTTCAACTGCCTCTCCAGGCAACTCATGCAGTATTCTTTTGCAAGCAGCCTCTCCAGGCGCAACAAGTATTCTTTTATTTTCAACTGCCTCTCCAGGCAACTCAGTGAGTATTCTCTTTACAGTGCCTCTCCAGGCTTTACAAACGCTCACACTAAGCTCAGGCACCTTCTGACTTAGTTGAGAATTGATGGTATGAGATGAGATGTGATTGATCTAGCTTAGATTACATACAAAGTATGGATAAACCGTGAGCTCAGCTAGATGGCAGCTCTCTAAATCACTCAAAGAGTGTATACAAATCAGTACAAAACAAGAGCTAAGCCTACCACAAGATATTAGCTAAGATAGCATAGGTAGGTAGGTTGAGATTCACTTGAGACTTGGATTTTTCTGGTTGTGCAGCAGCATCTCTGCTGAGTCTCACTGTGTCTCTCTACACATCTCATCATAATGAGACCTCCTTTATTAGTCTTCAGAAAACTAGCCGTTAATAGAGCCGTTAAACTAGCCGTTAGAAGAGAGAGAAGTTGTTTTTCACTTTTCTGACGTGAGACAGGTGCTTTTCTGATGTTGTCTTTGCTGTGACAGTGTACTTGCGTTGACTTGCTTTTTGCTGCTGAGACTCTGTCTGCATCTCATGTATGCGTCTCAAGTCTGAGTCTCATGCTTGCATCTGATCTTTGCGTCTCATGCTTGCATCTGATCTCTGCGTCTCATCTTGAGACTGCATCTGATTTGAGACCGTCTCATGTCTGCATCTGATCTTTGTGTCTGGTCTTGAGACTGCATCTGATCTGAGACTGTCTTATGTCTGCATCTGAACTTAAGACTACATCTGATCTGAGACCATCTCATGTCTGATTCTGCATCTTTGTTGAGACTGCATCTCAAGTCTGATTCTGCATCTCTGTTGAGACTGCATCTCAAGTCTGATTCTGCATCTCTGTTGAGATCTCATCTTGCTACGTCTGTTCTTGAGACAACGTCTCAAGCTGTCCTTGCATCTCAATCTGAACTATCATCTGTTCATGGCTTGCATCTCAAGATGTTCTTGAGTCTCTTTTGGATTCATGCTGAGATCACTTCTTTGAGCATTGGTCTTAAGCTGATTTTTAGACTGAGCTTGCATCTGAACATGAGATAGCATCTTATGCTTGAGTCCGCGTCTCATCTTAACTTGACTTGATGATTGGCATTACTAGTAGAGATCCTTTCTGATTGTAGCTAAGACTTCACTTTGATGTGCACCTCTCTCAACTTAGGCTAACTTCATATTAAACCATTCTAAGCTTCTTGAAGAGTTTCTGATAAAGGATATGTATTGAGGCCTTCTTCTGAAATTACCTTCAGCATATAGAACTTCTAAGCTCTGCCTGTACTCCATAAATGATTCTGAAGTCTGATGCTTCTTATCATTAGGATTCTGATCTTTCTGAATCTCAGGAAAGACTTGCATTGATTACTTAATCTCAGGCTGATCTTTATCTTCAACTTAAGTCTGAGGAATACTACTAAGACTACTTGTCTCAGCTTGTGGCTGCCTCTCAATCTCAGTCTGAGCTTGTGGTTCTTCTAATCTTTCTGAGTTCTTTGCTAAGCATACGAATCCTGTCTTTCTAAGATCACACACAAAACATCAGTAACTTCAAGAACAGAAAACATTAATTTTGATCAACAGGTTTGTTGTCATTAAAACCAATATCTCAGAGGGTTTTTGCGCTAACAATCTCCCCCTTTTTGATGATGACAAACGTATTTGAACAAAATTAAGTTTTCATGTGTAATAGCATATAAGGGATGATGAGAGTCTATATATTTTTCATAATATGATCCACTCAATTGAACTCCCCCTGAATTCATGCCTAACAATGCAAACAATAATATCATAGCATGATTCAGAATTATGCTATTATGCACATGGCAATAATTACTTTCCTATTTCTCCCCATTTTGGCATCAACAAAAAGATGGAAGGAGAAATATATCAAATACATAACATCAGAAAAATCTACCAAATAATCACCTCCTATTGATTTTCAATTATACTAATGGCATTAAAGACATGATTTTTACTTATCAAACATATGGATGATCTCAATAGAGGGTTTTGAGTAAGAGATATATGCAATAATATTCTCAATTTCCCAAGAGTAATAAGATAAAACAATAGATCACACATATGGTTATAACAATGATCCCAAGAATTTTAGATGAAGCAATATGATATAGACAGGCATAAATGCTCCAACAATAATAGTTAGAACAGAATAATCAAAGACTAAGGTAAGAAGAAGAGCTTTTAGAGTCTAGATTCCAGAAATTTCGTAGTAACTTGATATCCATATTTTTCAGAATCTTCTTAAACTTCTTTCTTACAATTTTCTCTTTGATCATCTTTCTCAATTCAAATCTCAAGAGAGCTATTTTCCCATTCTCTTTTCATTTTAACATTTCCTCACAAATAAAGAGTGATTTCTAGAGTTGTAAAGGAAAGAGGTATATGCATTCATCAAAATCCATAATCACACCCCAACTGAGTCAACATACATGGTAAACACATTAGAAATCAATTTGGCTGACTCCCCCTCAAAATGAGATGGTTCTGCTGATATTTTCAATGTTGCTGGTTTAGCAACTCTTTAATAACTGATGCAGAAAATTCAACTTTTAGAATGATCATTATTTAGTCCAACATTGAGTAGGGGATGCAGTTAGGATAGATCATTAGAAAACAGAACTCAATCTTAAACCAGAACAATAACTTATTCTGTTTGCATTCTTGATTTGATGGTAATAATTTTATTTGATGCATAATCAAGTAGCAGGAATACATTCAGCACAAAGATTGGTTCAGCTACTCCCCCTAAGTATGTTACTCACCTTGAATTTTATGCCTATAGTGAGTTAAATTTATAGAGCATGGATAGAGGCATAAAAGGTCAAGATTACAGGTTTGGACAGCGGGGGAACAGAACAGAAACTCATCAATATGACTCATAATCATTTCATATTTTTCAGCATTGAAAAACTGTTCTGATAACATTTCAAAGATTGAGATATTCCATGTCAAGTTCTTTCTTCATATTCATTTATTTACCCAATATTCCAAATCATAATGTGCATATCAATTTGATACAACAATTTACTTTTGATATGCCAAAGTTTATCACAGATTTGGGAATCAAGGGAACATTGTCAAAGGTATGACTCTCAAGAGATCAAGTTTTACTATTTTTCAATCACATAGCCATAACCTTTGAACAAGTACTGCTCCTTGTTGAGTCTCAAAAATATCATAAAGAGGTTTATGATGTTTTAAAGACTGAAATTTCTCTAAGATTTAATGATCAACAAATTCAACTTAAGTTATTTCTCATAAGATACAATTGTCTAATTGTTTATCTATGATTTTCAGCAAGAAGCCTACTATATAAGACTAAGTGTTGGATTCGTCTGAAGAAGTTGATGCTGTCTAAAGATGATCAACCCGTCTGAAGCATCAAAGCCGTCTGAAAGCTTTTGATGACGTGGCATCTCTTGTCTGAAGCTGTGACAATCCATGTACCTCTGCACGTTTTTCACACATGATCTCTGCTACAAACAGCTGGCACCTGTGCAATGCAATTCAAGCATGTTCTCTGTCACAACGTGTCCTCTGCTACGCAGCAATTGCATCAGCAACAAAGAGCACCTTTTTGGCAGGAGCAAACCTTGTAAAAATGTCAGAAATTGTCAGGGAATATCATAATATGTCAGAGAATATTCTGTACTGCAGCAGCTGTCTCACAACGGCTAGCATTGATTTCACAAACCTGAGAGTCTTCAATGATTCAAATCATTTGGTTATAAATACCCCCCCCCTCATTTGAAGACCAATAGATAGACAGAGAAGCATAGCAAAAGAACAAAAACTCTGCAAGTTTTTCGCTGTAACACTCTGATAGATTTTTATCATCTTTGTACACACATATTGTATTATCCTGAGCATACCTCAGTTATCTTTGTACATCTGTAATTGTTTAAGTTTCAAAACTGATACAGTTTGTGAGCTTAATCATTTCACTTCTCTGTAATCGTTGTTGAGCCTGGAGAGGCTTGTCTGAAAAAGAATACTTGTGTTGTTGAGCCTGGAGAGGCTTGTCTGAAAAAGAATACTTGATTGTAGAGCCTGAAGAGGCTTGATAGAAAAGAATACTTGTAATCTTGCAAGATTAAGAGAAAATCCAAGTGCTAGTTGGTATTGGGACTGGACGTAGCTCACAAGTGGTAGTGAGTGAACCAGGATAAATTTTGTGGCTAAGTTTCTCTTCCCTTATCCTTGTCATTTCAGTTTTAAACTAATTAAGGGAACTGAATATTTTATTTAATATTTTAAAAGGAAGAAACTTCGTTTAGAACCTTTTTTAAGCAGTCTGAAACCAACTTCAGACAGCTATCTAAAAACTTCAGACAACCCACTAGTAACCTGTCTGAAAATCTGTTTTTGAAAAGCTTCTTAAAATATTTAGAAACACTATTCAACCACCCCTTTTAGTGTTTCCCTGTGTTCCTACAGTTGGTACCAGAGCTCTACTCAGGGTTGATACACCTAACAAGTGTCTGAGCACTGAAAGATCCACATGGAAGCTTCAAACAGTAACAGACAATACATCACAGAAGGAGCCTCTATCACAAGACCTCCAGCTTTCAATGGAGAAGATTATCACTACTGGAGAGATAGAATGAAGCTGTTCATTGAAAGCACAAACATTGATGTTTGGGATGTGGTCACTGATGGAGACTATGTGCCTATGCTAAATGATGTGCCTATACCTAAGACTGAATGGACTTTGGAGCAAAAGGCTAGAGTCTAGATGAATGCTAAGGCCAAACTCTATCTGATATGTTCTTTGAACAAATCAGAATATGAGAAGGTTCATGGATGCACCTCTGCCAAGGAGATTTGGGATACTCTTGCAGCAACCCATGAAGGTACTGAGACTGTCAAGCAATCCAAGATAAGTATGCTCATACATCAGTATGAGATGTTCAAGATGGAAGAATCTGAAACCATTGACCAAATGTTTGGAAGGTTTCAGACCATAACAAATGGACTCAGGTCCTTAGGCAGAACATACAACTCTGGAGATAATAACAGAAAAATCCTAAGGAGCTTGCCTAAGTCCTGGAGACCCAAAGTTACTGCCATTCAAGAGGCAAGAGATTTGAACTCTCTTAGAGTGGAAGAATTGTTGGGATCTCTTAAGGTCCATGAGCTTGAGCTTGGAGAAGATGACAACAAGAGAAAATCTCTAGCCCTAAACTCCAAGACCAAACAGTCTAGGCATGGCAACATCAAGGCTATGCAAGCTGAGGCAGCTTCAGAGGGAGATGAAGACTCTGAAGATAGCTCAGAAGATGATGATGATCTTGCTCTTCTAAGTAGGAAGATCAAGAGAATGCTACAGAACAGAGGAAGATTCAGAAAGAATCAACCCTCAACCTCAAAAGGAGGTAAGTCAGGTAAAGACATACAAACTGACAAAAGTATTTGTTTTGAGTGTAAGCAACCAGGGCACATGAAGGCTGAGTGTCCAAAACTAAAGAAAAACAACTTCAAGAAGAAGAAGTTTTTCAAGAAAAAGAAAGGTCTCATGGCAACATGGGAGAATCTGGATGAATCAACTTCAGAAGAGGAGGAAGACACCTCAGAAGAGGCAAATCTGTGTTTCATGGCAAGCCTACCATCTTCAGACGGTTCTGAAGCTGAGGTATTCACTCTTACCTTGCAAGAAATGTATGATGATCTGGTGGAAAGTTCCAAGGAACTGATCCTAGAGTATAAGAATCTATCCAAGGCTCACACAGAAATGTGTAACAAATATGAGTCTCTGGAAATAGAACATATTATGCTCAAGGAAAAGGTCTTTGAGACTGAAAACCATAGTTCACAAACTGTGTCTGAAGCAAATAAAAAACTTCAGAAACAGATTGTAGAACTGACAAATGATCTAGCCAAGTTTGTCAAAGGAACAAAAAATTTAAACATAATGCTTGGAAATCAAAGACATTCCTCTGACAAAAGTGGACTAGGTTTTTTTGATCATAACATGTCTGAACCTCCTACTGTCTTAAATTTTTCTAAAAGCAAAAAGAAGGTCACTGGGTGTTCTCACTGTGGTAAGCCTGGACACAATGTGATTCAGTGCAAGTACAAGAGAAAAGCAAGACCCAAAGCTAACAAAACAGGACCCAAAAGAACTTGGGTACCTAAAAACTTGATCATTCCTGTTGCAGATGTGTTTAACAGGACAAAGGAGACCCCACAAATGGTACCTGGACAGTGGGTGCTCGCGACACATGACAAGAGAAAGGTCTTTATTCCAAAACCTTAGACCTAAGGAAGGAGGAGTGGTCACCTTTGGTGGAAATCAGCAAGGGAAGATCACTGGCATAGGGACTATAGGTATAATTCCTTCATCCCTCATTAAAAATGTTCTTCTTGTGGAAGGACTACAACACAATTTACTGAGCATAAGTCAATTATGTGACAGTGGTTATGTAGTATCCTTTACCAAGGAAGGATGCATAGTCAAAGACTCCTCTGATCAAACACTTTTTACTGCTAAGAGACACAGCAATGTGTATAAAATTGATCTAGAGGATCTAGCAAGTCAAAATGTAAAATGCTTCATTTCTGTTGAAGATGAAACAGATTTGGCATCAAAGACTTGGGCATGCCAGCTTGAGATTAATCTCAAGATTAGCAAAACACAACCTTGTTAAAGGATTGCCCAAGCTCTCATACAAATCTGACATTTTATGTGATAGCTGTCTGAAAGGGAAACAAACAAGACACTTCTTCAAGAGTAAAGATGTTGTTTCAACTAGCAGACCACTAGAACTTTTACACATTGACTTGTTTGGTCCTATTAGAACAGAAAGTCTTAGTGGAAAGAAATATGGCTTGGTCATCGTTGATGACTATTCTAGATTCACATGGGTGATATTCCTTAGAAACAAGGATGAGACTTTTAAGAATTTCACAATATTTTGTAAGAAGGTACAGAATGAAAAGGGATTCTGTATTTCTGTCATAAGAAGTGATCATGGTGGGGAATTTGAGAATGCAAATTTCAAGTTGTTCTGTGATGAGAATGGGATCTCACACAATTTCTCTGTGGCAAGAACACCTCAACAGAATGGGGTTGTTGAGAGAAAGAACAGAAGTTTGCAAGAGATGGCAAGGACCATGCTCAACTCAAGCAACTTACCTAGAACCTTCTGGGCAGAAGCTGTTAACACAGCTTGTTACCTTCAAAACAGAATATTGGTAAGACCAATTCTGAAAAAGACTCCATATGAATTGTGGAAAGGAAGAAAACCCAACATATCATATTTCCACATCTTTGGATGTGAATGTTTTATACTGAACACCAAAGATGATCTTGGAAAATTTGATGCAAAGTCTGATAATGGATTTTTCATTGGATATTCTGAAACATCTAAAGCATATAGAGTGTATAACTCTAGAACTTTAACTGTTGAAGAAACCATACATGTAAAATTCAATGATAACAAAGAGACTGATAGGGAACTATCAGATCTAGAGGATGATTTTGCAGGAATGGAGCTGAATGATCACAACAATTTGAAGGATGAGCACCTGTCTGAAGCTCCTGCTGTTTCTGAACCTCTTCAGACAAATGTTGAGTCTCAGACAGATGTGATACCTCCTCATAAATCTGATTGGAGATACAAGTCACATCATCCTAAAGAGCAAATCATTGGCAGCACTTCAGAAGGAGTTAAGACAAGATCAAAATTCAGACATTTGAATTCTCTTGCTCTCCTGTCTGAAATTGAGCCAAAGAGCATTGATGAAGCTCTGCATGATGAAGGGTGGATCCTAGCCATGCAAGAGGAGCTAAATCAATTTGCTAGGAGTGATGTCTGGACCCTTGTTCCTAAACCCCATGGGAAAACAATTATTGGAACCAAATGGGTGTTCAGAAACAAGCTGTCTGAAGAAGGCAAAGTTATCAGAAATAAGGCAAGGCTAGTAGCTCAAGGTTATAACCAGCAAGAAGGTATTGACTTCACTGAAACCTTTTCCTCAGTGGCCAGGTTAGAAGCAATTAGAATTCTTTTATCTTATGCTGTAAATAATGGCATCAAACTATATCAAATGGATGTCAAAAGTGCCTTCCTCAATGGTTTCATTGAAGAAGAGGTTTTTGTTAGACAACCCCCTGGTTTTGAAGATGTAATTTTTCCTGAACATGTTTTTAAACTCAAGAAAGCTCTCTATGGTCTGAAACAAGCCCCAAGAGCTTGGTATGAAAGACTGAGCAGTTTTCTTGCAACTAATGGTTTTGAAAGAGGAAAAGTTGACACAACTCTTTTTAGAAAACAGACTAACAAGGATCTTATACTTGTCCAAATATATGTTGATGACATTATTTTTGGTTCAACTAATTCTTCATTGTGCAAAGAGTTTTCTGAGTTAATGCAATCTGAATTTGAAATGAGCCTAATGGGTGAACTAAAGTTTTTCCTTGGACTTCAGATTAAGCAAGATTCTGATTGTATATGGATCCATCAAGAGAAATATACAAAGGAAATGCTTAAAAAGTTCAACCTAAGTGATTGCAAACCCATGACAACTCCAATGCACCCTTCTGCATCTTTAAATAAAGATGAGAATGAAGAACCAGTGAATCAAACTTTGCATAAAGGAATGATAGGTTCATTATTGTATCTAACAGCAAGCAGGCCTGACATCATGTTCAGTGTGTGCCTGTGTGCTAGATTTCAATCTGATCCAAGAATCAATCACTCACTACAAAGCTGTAAAAAGAATTTTCAGATATCTTAAAGGTACTACTAATCTTGGTCTGTGCTATAAGAAAAGTAAGGATTGCAGGTTAGTAGGATACTGTGATGCTGATTTTGCTGGAGATAGAGTTGAAAGAAAAAGCACCAGTGGTGGATGTCACTTCTTTGGAGAAAATATGATCAGCTGGTCAAGCAAAAGGCAAAGCACAATTGCATTATCAACAGCTGAAGCAGAATACATCTCAGCAGCCAGCTGTTGCTCACAACTATTATGGGTGAAGTATCAACTTGAAGATTTTAATATTGCAATATCTGTTATACCTGTGTTATGTGATAATACCAGTGCCATTAATTTATCTAAAAATCCCATTCAACATTCTAGGGCTAAACATATAGAAATCAAACATCATTTCATTAGAGACTATGTTCAGAAAGGTGTTTTTGATATTCAGTTTATTGATACAGAGCATCAATGGGCTGATATATTCACAAAACCTCTAACTGAAGATAGGTTTAAGTTCATCAGAGATAAACTGAACATTCATGCATTGTGAGTGTGTATGAAAAATAATGTGTCTGAAACTTCATCCTGTCTGAAACATGTGACCTGTCTGAAGTTTTGGTCGTCTGAAATTAACTGGATGTCTGAAATCTTGCACTTGTCTGAAATGAACAAATGACGTGGCAATAAAGGAACGGTTTAAATCCACTTTGCACGTTACCCTATGTCTGCGCAGCCAGTTTCTGTCATCATTGCCTCAGAGGTCTATAAGTACTGTAAGGCAGTGAGTCCTTGGTACGTTACAGCTCACTACCCTCTCAGAACCTTTGCTATTCTTCATCTTCAAGAAAGCATTTTCTCTCTCAAGTTCTTTCCATCCTTCAACAATGGCACCAAAGAAGTCTGGAGTTGATAATATTGTGAAGACCAAGGGTGTCTTTCTGGAAGAACTTGAAGCACTAGGAATGGATCTTCATGCAGAATTTCAAGCTGCTGGGTGGCTTGAATACTTCAACAAAAATCGTTCACATTGGCATGAGCAGAGTATACTTGATTTCTGGGCCACAGCCAGAGTAATCCCTAACCCTCAAGGCATCTACACCACCATCAAGGCTAATGTGCTTGGTACATCTATCTTTATTGATGAATACATCCTGGCCATTGTCTGTGGTGTCAAGACTGAAGGTGTTGTCTTCTCTCCTGGCTGGGAATCAAGAAATGGAGGTCAGAAGCATTTTACTGAGTTTTTATATGGAACTCCCTCTCTTGCTAGTCTGGATGCAAAGAATATGTCAGATAAGGCTAGGGTTCTGCATGCTATCTTGGGGAACTCTGTAATCCCTAAAAGTGGCAGCAGAAACCATGTGTCTGAACTGGAAAGATTCTGCCTCATTCATCTTCTGAAGAAGCAGAAGATAAATCTTCCAAATATCATCATGTACCACCTTCAGAAGAGGCTGAGAGACTCTGCTGGAAGTTTTCCTCACAACACCATCATCACCAAGGTGTTGTTGCATTTTAAAGTTCCAGTTCACCAGCTCTTTGATCACCACTCAATTCCTATGTTTGGTGAATCAAATCTGAAGAGCATGAAGACTAAGCTGACTCCAAGGCCTCCCTCGCCAACCATGAAAGAAAGTTTGCTGATGGAGAAAGCTCAGAGGAGAAGGTCCACTGTGCAGATTCTGGAAAATGAACTAAAAGGAGATATCAGAAGACATGAGTTCAAGCCCTCAAAGGCGTCACCTCAACCTAATTTGAAGAAGCTACCTGTAAGAAGCTCAGCTAAGATAGCTTCTGCATCTGTACAGATTCAAGCATCTGAACCTGTTCAGAAACCTTCTCAAAGGTTGTCTGAAATTGTGGGTCAGGTGTCTAAACCTGCACAATCTTCAAAGCCTACTTCTATAATGGAAGGACAGGCTGTGGATATTGATGCAGTTGTTGCTCAACCTCTTGCTGCATGCTCCTCTGACCCTGAACTGATTCAGGTTGCTGCTTTGGCTACTGCCATTGAACAAGAAGAGTTAGAACTAAAAGAAGAGCAAGAGAGAACTGACAGAGCTCTTGCAATTGCCTCACAACTTGCTTATGCTGAGGATGACAAGCAAGCAGCCATTGCTGAAGCCTCAAAGAAAAGAAAGATGTCAAGTGCACCTCAGAGGAAAAAGAAGAAGGGTAAACTACTTCAGACAGTGTTTGAAGTTAGGATTACCAGAAGTATTGCTTCTCACCTAGACGAAGCAGACATTGCTGGAAGGTATCAAAAATTTGTAAAGGCTAATCAATACTTCAAGAGAAGAAGGGCTCTTTCCTCTGAAGAAAGAGAAAGGGAGGATAAGGAAGCCAAGGAAAGGGAAGAAAAAGAAAGAGCTGCTAAAGCTCAAGATTGTTGTTGCTCCCAAACCTTACAAAAGGATCAAGGTGAGATTTGATAATGTAACTCCCTCACCTCCTTCATCACCTGAAAAGCAACCTTCTCCACCTATCTCCCAACCTCTACCAACTTTACAGCTAATTTCATTACCCTCTGAACCTTTCATACCATCTGAACCCTCATCACCTACACCCATCATACCATCAGACAACCTGTTGTCTGAACCCCCTGCACCTCAAGAAAACCAAGTTCTTGAACCCACATCTTCACCATCCAAACCCCCCTCACCTCTGTACATACAGCTATCTGATAGCTCATTATCTTCACCTTCATCACCTTCCTCACCATCATCATCTCCACCTCACACACCTTTACCTCCTTCACCTTCATCTGTTCATCAATTCAACCTTTCAGCTGAGATTGCAGCCTTATGCAAGAGACTGACAAGAACCTCCTTTGGCTCTTGTCCTTTGCCAAAATTCCAGCATCTGTCTGAAGAGCTGCATCACTTTAGAACAGCCCCTGTTGTCTCACTTCATCAGGGTCTCACTAAGAAGACTGTGTCTGATGAAATGGCTTTGTACTCCAACAATGCTGATGGTTTGGAGAAGATAAGGAAGGGTGTTGTCCCTCCTAATCATACATGGGATCTTATCAATCCATTCTCTGAAGACTCATGGAAGCTGAACAATGAAGAATGGCTAATGGTAAGAATGCTGAACACAGAAGCTAAATTGTTCCAAAGAGACTTGGCTAGAGGAGTTGGAATGATAGGCTACAGGCCTCCTAGAACCAGTTCAATTAGGGCTTCAACCAAAATCTTGGTGAAACCTGATAGGATTGTTCCTAGGTATCCCCTCAAAGAAGGTCAAGATGAAAAATTGAAGGGTCCTAAGGTCTATTCTGTATCAGCACCCCTGTCTGAAGCCATGACTGCTTCAGAATGGGAAGGTCTTCCTGAGTTTATCATATCAGAAGGAGGAGGCTTGAATCACCTGCTTGAAAACTGGATGTGGGAATCTTACTGGAAGATCAGAGAAGCTGTTGGGTCTTCTTCTGGGTGTAGTGATCCTGATGCTGAATCTGCAATGGGTGTTGGACACTTCACAAATGTTCAGTACCATTTCTTAAGAGATCACTTTCCCCCACAGGCAGATTCATTCAACCAAGCTTGGGTGCTTCTGAAGTATGTTGGGACCTTTTTCTGTCCAGTCTACAATCCTTCAGAATATGGCTTACAGCCTGGTTTTGGAGTTTTGAGATTTGTTTGTCCCTACCTTCAGCTCATCCTAGTTGAGTCTGAACCTGACCTGTTTGAAGAAAACCAGAAGCTGAAATCCAAGGTCAAGGCCCTTGAGAAGAGATGTGAAGAATCTGAGAGGAGATGTGAAGTCTCAGAAAAGAAAGCACAAAAGGTTATTCAGAATCAGCAAGAAATTCTTCATGAGCAACAGCTGATAAGAAGTGGTCAACAAGAGTTGAAGTCTTCTATTGAAGCTGCCATAGACAAGGCCAAGGAAGAACTGATCTCCTTTCTGTCTGAAGCCCTGCTGAAGAAGAAGGACTAATTTATTTCCATTGTCTTATGTTCATATTTCTCTTTCAAGTGCTGATTGTCTGTTTAATCCTTACATCATTTTAATACAATCAGTGTTTTTATTCCATCTCATGTGCTCATGATCCTTGCTCTGATACTTGTTTTTACTTTATCTGTAGTTCATAATCCTGTTTGTTTTATTGCTCTGTTACTGTTATTGCTCTATGATTCCCTTTTGATTGATGACAAAAGGGGGAGTATTAAATCTAACAAAATCTGGAGTGATTACAGGATTCAGGGGGAGTACATGAAAAAGTTCAAGATTGTCTGTACTTCTGAGAAAATCATATATAAAAGCATCTAAAAGGATATATTTGTCCCAGGGGGAGCTAAATCTTAATCTCTCAATTTTGCATAATTTAAGTTAAATTTGTCATCATTAAAAAGGGGGAGAATGTTGAGTCTCAAAAATATCATAAAGAGGTTTATGATGTTTTAAAGACTGAAATTTCTCTAAGTTTTAATGATCAACAAATTCAACTTAAGTTATTTCTCATAAGATACAATTGTCTAATTGTTTATCTATGATTTTCAGCAAGAAGCCTACTATATAAGACTAAGTGTTGGATCCGTCTGAAGAAGCTGATGCTGTCTGAAGATGATCAACCCGTCTGAAGCATCAAAGCCGTCTGAAAGCTTTTGATGACGTGGCATCTCTTGTCTGAAGCTGTGACAATCCATGTACCTCTGCACGTTTTTCACGCATGATCTCTGCTACAAACAGCTGGCACCTGTGCAATGCAATTCAAGCACGTTCTCTGTCACAACGTGTCCTCTGCTACGCAGCAATTGCAGCAGCAACAAAGAGCACCTTTTTGGCAGGAGCAAACCTTGTAAAAATGTCAGAAATTGTCAGGGAATATCAGAATATGTCAGAGAATATTCTGTACTGCAGCAGCTGTCTCACAACGGCTAGCATTGATTTCACAAACCTGAGAGTCTTCAATGATTCAAATCATTTGGTTATAAATACCCCCCCTCATTTGAAGACCAATAGATAGACAGAGAAGCATAGCAAAAGAACAAAAACTCTGCAAGTTTTTCGCTGTAACACTCTGATAGATTTTTATCATCTTTGTACACACATATTGTATTATCCTGAGCATACCTCAGTTATCTTTGTACATCTGTAATTGTTTAAGTTTCAAAACTGATACAGTTTGTGAGCTTAAGCATTTCACTTCTCTGTAATCGTTGTTGAGCCTGGAGAGGCTTGTCTGAAAAAGAATACTTGTGTTGTTGAGCCTGGAGAGGCTCGTCTGAAAAAGAATACTTGATTGTAGAGCCTGAAGAGGCTTGATAGAAAAGAATACTTGTAATCTTGCAAGATTAAGAGAAAATCCAAGTGCTAGTTGGCATCGGGACTGGACGTAGCTCACAAGTGGTAGTGAGTGAACCAGGATAAATTATGTGGCTAAGTTTCTCTTCCCTTATCCTTGTCATTTCAGTTTTAAACTAATTAAGGGGACTGAATATTTTATTTAATATTTTAAAAGGAAGAAACTTCGTTTAGAACCTTTTTTAAGCAGTCTGAAACCAACTTCAGACAGCTATCTAAAAACTTCAGACAGCCCACTAGTAACCTGTCTGAAAATCTGTTTTCGAAAAGCTTCTTAAAATATTTAGAAACACTATTCAACCCCCCCCTCCCTTTTAGTGTTTCCCTGTGTTCCTACACTCCTATCATAGATTGATCCAGAAATTTATATTCTATCACAATAAACCACATCATGACAACTTTCCAATGCCACAAAAATAAACTCATTTGGATTGGTACAATTAAAGATATTTTAACTTGAAGTTTCATCACCAAATCAGAAAACATCCATTGACTTTAGCTACTTTAATTTGAACTTGTGAGTTATTTCCAGTTCATAAAAATATGAGATTTCAACACAAGAAACTAGACATCACAAGCTTTCTAATGGTATAAAAGTCATTTCATTTGGAGTTTTCTGTCATAAGATATGAGTGATTAAAGTTGGCAGTTCTATAATAGAGTGCTTATTGTGACAGGTCTGGTTTTTCATTCACTGTGATCAATCTATGCATCCAAAAATAGTGAAAACTAATACTGTTAAACCATTGAACAACATCTTTCAAATCCCACTGGTTTCATTTGAAAAGGATTTTCCTAGCTCCAGATATAAGTATTCAAAACAGATGTGTTCAAATTTGATTAGATGAGAGATCAGTCAACTTGAAGTATTTGCTGGGAATTATTCAGATGATGAAAAATTCTAAAGCTTTCCAGTCAAATACTTATGTGAGCTAGCTTTCATACAAAACTGGTTTCACTCAAAAATCATTTATGTAGCTCTAGTTATGATCTATTTAAGTGAACATGTTTATATCAGACTTTGTATCAGTAAAGCTGTGTTCACAAATTTACTGGAACTTTTGTGATTAGCATTATAATCTCAAATTTTCCAGTTTGATTCTATTTTAAGTTGTCTTTCCAATGAAATTGGTCTCACCGAAAAATAATATCTACAACTCTAGTTATGATGATTTTAAGTAAACAGGTTTCTGTGAGCATCTGTAAAACTGCAGCTGTGTTAACAAATTTTCTGGCACTTCTGTGCTTAGTATAACAGCTTCAAATTTTCCAGTTATGCACTCTTATGAGTTAGCTTTACAAAAAAAATGGTTTTACTCAAAAATCAATTTTTTAACTCAAGTTATGATCATTTTAGTTAGGCCATATCAGAAACATTTCTGCATATAGTGCAATAACCTCTTTGCCTTCAACTTTCACTTATTTCAAAATCCTTTTATGAGCCTTTCAATCTCAGAATTTCTTTTTCATATCAATTACTTAGAATATTGACTTGATTATAGATTTGGAGAGCATATAGGCTTGGCTTGTAGAAATGTTTCTCCTAAACAATTCAATCCTTCCAAGTTTAATCTTTTCTCTTTTATCATGAAATTGACTCAAGGATATCTTTTCATATGATCAGCTCATGTTTCATCATTCATAGATTTCAAACTCAAATTCTCACATGATGCAAGATCATAACTTAAGCATATGTTGCATTACAGCATACTCACAATAGTTGTGATTCAAAACTATTTTGAAGGTTAAGACAAAACATCATTCAGAATTCTAATTATCCAAAAAAAAAGAATCATTCAAGTAAGCATGTTTGTCATTGAAAACTGATTTCTAAATTCTGCATAGCATCAATATACTTGAATCCTATCTTCAGAATGAGAATAGTAAGATTTATCACATATGCATCATCATGGAAGATTAGAATTTCAGAGTACCTCATGAAGTAATCCTCAAGTTATCATCTGATCCTTATGATTTAAGAATTTTCAGCTTGATATATGTAGAGATGAGCTCAGCTTTTGCATATTTTCTTTTCAAACTGAGTCATTTCTTTGTGCTTTCTTCTCTTAGAAGCCTCTATCTCTTCCTCATATTGTGGGAAATCACTTGCCTTCTTGTGCAGTAGCCATTATCTAAGCTAACTGTGATTCATGGATTTCCTTTTGTACTGTCAGAATTTATAGCTGCAGCAGGAGTCTCTCTTGGCTGTTCTATCTCATATATTTTCATCTAAGTCTCATTCTTAGTCTCAACCTGAGACTTCAGATGTGACTTCTTCAAGTGCAGCCACTCCTTCTGTCTTCTTTTATTTTCATCATTTCTGAACATCCTTTTGACTTGGATATGTTCTTTTTTGAGGATTTTCTCATATATTTCTTGTTCAGATCCAAGCCATTCCAGTTTATCCACAAATCTGCAAGCTTTCTCATCTCAAGTGTAGGATTAGTCTTATCAAATTGTCATGCATGCTTTCTTTTACACATTGTGTAATGAGACTGCAGACTCTATAGTTACTTTATAACATGTTCAGAAAATTTTCAGATTTCAAGGATATGAATATATTAGGCACTTTCCAACAAGAAGATATCTATTATTTGATACTCTAAACTTTAGGTAAGCATATGAGACATTCAAATATATAATTTTTCTGCTGTTTGAAATTTCAAATAAGAATAGTGATGATCAAACAAATTTTCATGCCTTTTGCAAACATGGTCTCTACAAGTCTATCATGCTTATATATTAAAACACTTATAGCCATGATGCCATTAAAATAAGTAAAGAGATATAACAGAAATTCTCAATGATTTGATCAAGTATGTTTTAGTCCAAGTGCAAGGAGGGATAAGAGATTGATATTACCAATGGGCGTTCCTTGTATGTGTATAAGCAACTTCAACCTCCAATCTTAATGGCAGTAATGACTTTAATAAAGTGATCAATTCCAAGAATTTGCAAGATCTTCAAACCACCCATAAGGAGGACCCAGCTGATTCGTACTTGAATCTTTTATGACATTTCATTTTGGGCTAGAAACTTTTTGGTGGTCTTCTTTATTCTTTTGGATTAGCACAAGTTTTCCAAGCTGTAGACTCACTGCATCTTCAGACTATTTTGGAGGTTCTCTGCCGATGGTGACAACTTTTCACAGTTTTCAACACTACTAAGGGGTCTCTTTATGAAGACAAAAACCACATAGCTAAGAAATGCTTCAGTTTTGAATCTAATATTGTCTTCTTCTAGGTCCTTTGTTATTTCAAGGTACTTAGCAGCACATCTTAGCCCAAAGATATTTCCAGATGTTAAATCAATAGTAATTCCATAGAAGAATTTTGCTGCAAGTTCAAAAGCCTTAGGTCCACTAGGAAGATCATCCATAACTGGCTTATTCAAGTCAGAGACATGAAAATCATATATGATTCATTGATTCTGTTCAGCTTCCCATTTCGAGACAGCAAATGACACTTGTGCAAGTGGAAGTTAGCTTCTCCAATTTGAACAAGAAGACCACTTTGGAATATCAGTTGAAACATATCAAGAGTTGCTTCTGTGTTGAAATCCTTCTATCTTAATACCATGATTAGTTGAGGTGAGAAGTTCATCCCATATTTCCTTCCTCCTCCTTGACTAGATCAATGTGACAATTTTCTGCATAATCAAATCACTAGGGGAACATTTTGGTACCCATTTAACTTTGGGTCCAAGTGGGTTAGTAATCAAACATTTATATTTTAACAAATTTAGCAAATGCATGATGTTAATATCAACATAAAATACTCAATCATTTCATTGCATTTCTCAACTAAAATATCCAACCATTTCAAAATGCATATTTGTATTTATTATCACTGTAACATAACAAGGAATTGGTAAACGTTTTCCTTCCCTTTTTGATTTAAACGTACTCCAATTTTGGCTTAAAATTTTGGCGCTGTTCACCTCCTTTTTTTTAAAAAAGACTATCTATCTTGTTTCAATCAAAAGGTGAAGAAGGAAAGGTTGTCTAACTTACCTTTTGATGATAAATATCCTGCTTCAAATAATGAACAGATAGGCCAGTACTTAAAAAGAAAGGAGTTCAAACATATACTTACAGCAACTTTCCTCTGTGTGTCATTACCGTCCAGGCCGGTCACTTCCACCCTTTAAAGTCCACTCCTTTTATTAATTTTTTTAAAAGAAAATCGCTGTTGAGATCGTGATTTAATATCCGAAATTCTTCTTTGTGTATTTTCCTATGTAGTCCCATTTGGTCCTTATCCATGTATGAAAACTGATTTTTAATATTATGCATGACTTTCTTTCAGCATCATCTGTAGAGAATTTGTAACCAACTAGAACTTTACATCCAGCCCTCCTGAGTGGAATTGAGCATTGTTTTGAAGTTGATCTTTTAGCACATCTTCTTTTCACTCTTGCTGAAACTACTGCAGCAAAAGCGTCAATTTTTTGCAATTCAGGCAGAACTTTACAGGGAAACAACTTTGCTCTTAGCATCTTATCAAGAAGAGTACTGCTGGTCTTTTAGTTATAGGCCGTTGTTCCTGTCTTTTATTGCAGAGTACATTTCGTGGCAGCCTTTGTTTTCTAACTGACTTTTGTTTCATGCCACCGTTGCAAGCTCCGTTGTTGTTCCTTTAGTTTCTCTAAGTCTTTGATGTGAGCCATTTTCTATTGGCCTCAAAGTCATCTTAAGCCATGTAGGATGTTATCTCAGTTTTCTGCATGATTGGCACATCCTTGAAATTACCTTTATGATTCCAAGAGCAACCTCCTTCATGAGTGAACAACATGGAACTAATTTCAGCCATCTTTCTTTCTTGGATCTTTCTCCTCTTCACACGTTGGTGTGCTCAACCCCAAGAGGCCAAGCTCTGATACCAACTGAAGTTGGCTGAACGTCTCTAGAAGGGGGGGTTGAATAGAGACTTGAAAATATTATTCCTGAAAATTCACACTTAAATACACGTTGAGACGTGATCTCAAGTTTGACACTTGGAGTCTAAAGTAGGTTAGATGAGATGTTGTCTCAACAATAAATTTGTAATCAAGTAATGATGATTTGTTGATAAATGAAGCTTGATTATTCTTGAATAGATTTGATTTAGTTTAATAAACAGATTTGAGATGTAAGATTAATTAGCTCATCAAATGTTAAGACCTTAAAAGAGAATGAGTGAGACTATTGACTGATCTTAGATTGAGATAGGGTCTGAGATGAGATGGGCCTGAGATGTAAGATGAGATGCATGGACAGACCTTAGTTATTACAACTTGATTTTCTCTGAACAGATTTAATTTATTTTAACAAACAGATTTTAGATATGAGATGTGCAATATAAATAAAGAGATAGGGAGAAGAGATGCACACAGAAATTTATACTGGTTCACCCACAACCTTGGGCTACGTCCAGTCCTCACAACTCGTGAGATTTCCACTATTGACAAACCTGTCAATACAAGTATTCTTTGTTTTCAACTGCCTCTTCAGGCAACTCATGCAGTATTCTTTTGCAAGCAGCCTCTCCAGGCGCAACGAGTATTCTTTCATTTTCAACTGCCTCTCCAGGCAACTCATGCAGTATTCTTTTGCAAGCAGCCTCTCCAGGCGCAACAAGTATTCTTTTATTTTCAACGGCCTCTCCAGATAACTTAGTGAGTATTCTATTTATAGTGCCTCTCCAGGCTTTACAAACGCTCACACTAAGCTCAGGCACCTTCTGACTTAGTTGAGAATTGATGGTATGAGATGAGATGTGATTGATCTAGCTTAGATTACATACAAAGTATGGATAAACCGTGAGATCAGCTAGATGGTAGCTCTCTAAATCACTCAAAGAGTGTATACAAATCAATACAAAACAAGAGTTAAGCCTACCACAAGATATTAGCTAAGATAGCATAGGTAGGTAGGTTGAGATTCACTTGAGACTTGGATTTTTCTAGTTGTGCAGCAGTATCTCTGCTGAGTCTCACTGTGTCTCTCTACACATCTCATCATAATGAGACCTACTTTATTAGTCTTCAGAAAACTAGCCGTTAATAGAGTCGTTAAACTAGCCGTTAGAAGAGAGAGAAGCTGTTTTTCATTTTTCTGACGTGAGACAGGTGCTTTTCTGATGTTGTCTCTGTTGTGACAGTGTACTTGCGTTGACTTGCTTTTTGCTGCTGAGACTCTGTATGCATCTCATGTATGCGTCTCACGTCTGCGTCTCAAGTCTGAGTCTCATGCTTGCATCTGATCTCTGCGTCTCATGGTTGCGTCTCATGCTTGCATCTGATCTCTGCGTCTCATCTTGAGACTGCATCTGATTTGAGACCGTCTCATGTATGCATCTGATCTCTGTGTCTGGTCTTGAGACTGCATCTGATCAGAGACTGTCTTATGTCTGCATCTGAACTTGAGACTACATCTGATCTGAGACCATCTCATGTCCGATTCTGCATCTCTGTTGAGACTGCATCTCAAGTCTGATTCTGCATCTCTGTTGAGATCTCATCTTGCTACGTTTGTTCTTGAGACGACATCTCAAGCTGTCCTTTCATCTCAAGCTGAACTATCATCTGTTCATGGCTTGCATATCAAGATGTTCTTGAGTCTCTTTTGGCTTCATGCTGAGATCTCTTCTTTGAGCATTGGTCTTAAGCTGATTTTTAGACTGAGCTTGCATCTGAACATGAGATAGCATCTTATGCTTGAGTCCGCATCTCATCTTAACTTGACTTGATGATTGGCATTACTAGTAGAGATCCTTTCTGATTGTAGCTAAGACTTCACTTTGATGTGCACCTCTCTCAACTTAGGCTAACTTCATATTAAACCATTCTAAGCTTCTTGAAGACTTTCTGATAAAGGATATGTATTGAGGCCTTCTTCTGAAATTACCTTCAGCATATAGAACTTCTAAGCTCTGCCTGTACTCCATAAATGATTCTGAAGTCCGATGCTTCTTATCATTAGGATTCTGATCTTTCTGAATCTCAGGAAAGACTTGCATTGATTACTTAATCTCAGGCTGATCTTTATCTTCAACTTAATTCTGAGGAATACTACTAAGACTACTTGTCTCAGTCTGTGGCTGGCTCTCAATCTCAGTCTGAGCTTGTGGTTCTTCTGATCTTTCTGAGTTCTTTGCTAAGCATACGAATCCTGTCTTTCTAAGATCTCACACAAAACATCGGTAACTTCAAGAACAGAAAACATTAATTTTGATCAACAGGTTTGTTGTTATTAAAACCAATATCTCAGAGGGTTTTTGCGCTAACAATAAAGATTTTAAAGAAATATGTTGTTGGCCTATTGCTAGCTATACAAGTTGTCATATTATTTTTTATGGAATTGTATTTAAAAATGATGTCAGCATTGCATACATAGATCTATAATTAGATTTCACGTGATACAGGGAAATAGTTAGCCTTTTTTTGTAATCAAGTTTTATATTGATATTTATATTGAAAATTTGTATATGATCTAAATTTTGTAATCATGTTTTACATCAGTTCAAAATTGGATCTGTTTCAATATCTGAATTAATCAAAACCATCCATTAGAATTAGAACTATACTCAATGACAATGTGCTTAATTTATTTGATTCATTGTTCTTCTTATAATCAAATTTTCTTTTTCATGTGATTTTTAAAGAGGCTTTGTGAGAAATTTTGATGTTTTAAAACTAGTAACTTGTTATTTGGTAAAATTTAGAATTGTGAGATATTGGAGGTATTTATAACAAAACATCACCTTATAATATTATGTTATAATAGACAAAGACTTGCTTATCATTGTTATAATATTTTATTACCCTCATTATATGCTTATCATCTTTTGGGTGCCGTCAAGTGAATTATGTGCCATTTTATTTGGTGGTTTGCTTGTCATTTCTATACTCATCTTTTGATAATTATGTTGTGTGAAAATGTGTCCAGTTGCTAATGAGTTAGTCGACAACATGGTTGAGACATATCTATATGCTTAATTCTTAATCTTAACTAACCAATCAGCAGTGCTTTATTCATTATTTTAATTTTAATTAATATTTTCATGCTTGTAATGTTAATGTTAATTTGTAATAAATAATTTATTGCAAGGGTAGCAAAACAGGTAGGATAAAAGAAGTACCATATCACCCATCGTAAGTACATATTGATATTGATACTTTGATTGCATTATTGAATCAATTGTATTTTGATTGCATTTTGGTCTAATCAGTAGGTTATAGTTGCAGGGGGATGTGGATTCTGATATTATTTCACTAATTTATGATTTTTTTACAGCTTGAATAAATTCGAGAAAGGTAAAAGCATTGGAGTGGTTTCTAAACTCATTGAGAGCCTACTGGAGGTATTTTACTTACAAAGTTTCATTTAATTTCTTGTATATATTCATTTATGCTTGGCTAGAAGGCACTATCAAATAAAAATACGTATTATAGTTATCAATTGTATTAAAAATTGATTAAAGTGTGTTTATTAGAATTTCTAATTTTATTTTTTATTGAAGTTATTAATCTTTATATTTTATTTTTATTTATCATTATGAATAAATAGTTTTTATTATATAGGAAATACATTAAAAAGTGAATTTAAAACTAAAATTATCAGAATATTTACTAATTAATGGGTCAACGAATGGGCCATGGGTATGGCAGGAAGTATATAATATTGACTTGTACCTACGGACGGAAGCTGTAGGCAGAACCTATACTTTAGAAACTTAAGACACATACAACGACGGTTAAAGTTGGAACCGTCGTTGTATGTCCAGGAAACAACGACAGTTGCTGTGTGAACCGTCATTGTTTCCTGGACATACAACGACGGTTTCAATTTTAACCGTCGTTGTTTCTGACTTACAACGACGGTTCCAACTTTAACCGTCGTTGTTTCTAACTTATAACGACAGTTGACAAACGTCGTTGAAAATCCAATTTTTTACGACGCCTGGATCAACAACGGTTGTACAACCGTCGTAAAAAGCCCAATTTAACCGTTGTAAAAGGGTCTTTTTGCACTAGTGATGGCAGAGCACAGATAGCAACACTTCTCAGCTGTGACCCAAACTAATCCAAAGGAACAATGCAACTTAGTTGCTACTGATGGCAACAAGTCAGAGGAGGAGGAACCTGATGAGGAAGAAGAAATCATCTTCGAAGAACAATTGCTTCAAGAGGAAGTTGTTCATCAAGATGAAGAAAAAGCAGCCCCACAAAAAGAAGAACATCATGAAGAGAAGGTCTTGGTTACAAGTAAGTCACTTGACCCAGGTAAGTTTACTATACCCATCTCTATTAGTAATCTACCTACTACTCATGCTTTATTAGATCTTGGAGCGAGCATCAATTTGATGCCGCTATCGTATTTTAACAAGTTGAGTAATGTGAAGGTCAAGCCTGCTAATGTGAGATTGCTTCTTGCGAATAAATCTGCTCAAAGCCTACATGGAATAGTAGAGGATATTGAAATTAGAGTAGATAAATTTGCATATGTTGTAGATTTCTACATTGCAGAGACAGAGGAGGAGGATACTGAAGTCCCCCTCATTTTAGGAAGACCATTCATGAAGGCTGCTAAAATGATCATTGATGTTGATCGGGGGAAATATGAATTGAGCTCAAAGGATGAAACCATTATGTTTCATATTGACAGGGGTGTACCCAAGTTACAACAAGCTGATGCTATTTCCAAAAACTCTTCAAAGCTGCCAAGCTCCGGATTTCTGAGGAAGCCTAGGGTGAGGGTAAAGCATCCAGAGTCAACTTGGGAATTCCACTTTAAAAGAAAAAAGAGATCAACATCTGATACTGAGGAAGATAGTGACAATGAGGGAAGAGTCACAAATTGGCATGGAGGATGGGAAATCAAAGGTAGAACTGGTATGGAGTCAAACATCATCCTCCACTTGAGGCCACCATAAAAAGGTTACATAACCAGGCGTCGAGCTAAAAGACGTTAAACAAGCGCTTCCTGGGAGGCAACCCAGTGTTTGTGAGTTTTTTTTCTTTTTGTTAATTTTTCATTTTTAGGATTTACCTGGGTAATTAGGACATTGTTAAAATGGGGATATAAATTTAAAAGGAATGCTTGGAATCAATTAGAAGTAGCAGAAACAGAGAGAATACTGCACATCTGCGTTTCAGCCTGCTCTACGACGCATGTGAAGCACAGAATTAAACTGGAAATCCAAACTCTCTGGATTTTGCGCTTCACTCTGCGCTGTAGCGCGGGGTGAAGCGCAGTGGCACACTTCATCTTCTGAAGCAGTGCACGCTCCACGCTGCGCTATAGCGCAGGGTGTAGCGCAGGGAACGCTGTTTAAATTTCGAATTTGGAACAGGGAGTTCATTTCGAACTTCCCTCCGTTCTTTCCCTCGCTTTTTCTCTGAGATTCTTGACCCTTGCTTTGCCTTTTTCTCACTCACACAGCCCCGTTTTTAGTTTCTGAGCTTATATCATGTATGTTTTTATAGTTTTCTTTCTTTTTAACCGATTAGAATTTTGAATTTTTTATTTTATTTGAGCATAGCCTTAGGATAGAAAGTTTAGGATTCTAGGACCCTTTAGGAAAGAAATAATTGTTTATAAATGTTCAAAAATAGTTTGCATGTGGTTAGGATTTTTTGTGAGCTATTCTTGTTTGCTTAGGTGGTAGTTTTTAAAGTGATCAATAATTTCTGCAGATTATTTTTGTTGGTGCATGTGTGCTTGATTAATTGCTCTGATATTTTTGCATGTCCTTACAAAAATAATTATGCCCTATTGCATGTTACTGATGACATGATTTTTGAGCATGAGTTCAATTCTCACTTTTGCCTGATTAGGATTGTTTTAACTGATCACTCTAGTTTGTCTTAATTAATTAATTGGCATTTATTGGGTAATGATTAAAATCAAAATTTTTATGCACAATTGTTTGATTAATTGATTGCTCTAATTATTGAAATTGATTGGCCATTTATTTCATAATTATGAGTAATTAAATATTATGATCCATAAATAATTTTGATTTGCTTATCTTTTGCAGATGGTTCGAACAAAGAATGTCAGTGATCCTAGTTCCTCTAGGAAGGGAACAGGGGGTGCCAAGAGGAAGGCCCCCCAGAGGGCACCTGATTTTGACCCCCAGCGCTTCAAGGACCTAAAGTCCTTTGAAGTGTATACTGACATATCTGACTGCAAGTTCATCCTGGAGAGGCCAGTCCAGCTCGAGGAAGGCGAGTATGAGGACTTTGCTGCTGAGATCCATAGGAGAGGATGGGATCGCCTTAGTCGCCCTGATGACTATTTCGATCCAGATATTGTGAGGGAGTTCTACGCCAACGCTATAGGAGAGCACGGTTTTAACCCCAGGAGGGAGTCCTACGTTTGAGGACAAGTTATCAGGTTTGATTGTGATGCAATCAACGCATGCCTAGGACATCCCATTGAGGAGGATCGAGACCTCGTGGAGTGCGAGTTCCACGAGAGGACAGCTGCTGTTGGGCTACAGGGTAATGACCCCTTTGACCTTGAGACTGCTCAGCTCTTATGCTTACCAGGGCGTTCCTTTGAGAGAAATGCACAGGGGGAGGTTGCCCGGATACACAGGCATAACATGAGGAGTATTACTAGGATGTGGACAGTACTGACGTTGGCCAACATACATCCCACTGGGCATGTTTCTGACATCATTCTGCTAGTGGCCCACCTCATATATTGCATCCTCACTGGCGCCACAGTAGATATCTCGCGGGTCATCACCCGCAGAATAGTATACTTTGCATCTGTTGTGTCAAACAGGACCCCTAACTCAAAGATCAGACTTGGCTTCCCCTCTCTAATCACCTCCCTCTGTAGATCTAGGGGTGTGGAGGTGAACCCCAGGGTTCGCATCCTACCACCTATGACCAGAGCATACATTGACGCCTACTGCATCCCACCTGAGGAGTTAGAGGGTGGAGGGCAGCCAACACCACCACCACCAGCAGACCAGGATGCTCCAGTCTGGGATCAGAGACTTGAGGCCCAGAACACTCACATAATGGCTCATATGTCCACTCTCCACAGAGCCGCTGTTCACTTTCAGAGTACTCATTACCAGGCTGGTGTGGACCCCATGCTCCCTGCATACTTTCATGACTATTTACAGTGGCCTGGGGACAGGCCTCTTTTCCCAGGGGGAATGGAGCAACCGGAGCTGAGGATGGAGCAGCTCACATGGATCAGGACCACGAGGACTGATTTTTCTTTCCTATTTGGTGTTTTTCCTTCTTTTTCTTTTTCTTTTCCTTTTCATTTTTCTTATATTTTTCTTTTATTTTCTTATTTTCTTTTTCTTTTCTTTTGCTTTGTACTGTATCTAATTCTCACTGATACTTATATATTATGCAGTACTTATCCAGTTATTTTTTGTGTTTTTCTGAAATTTTTAAAATTTTTAGGATTTTTATTAAATTAGGACCTTAGGAAATTAGGAATCAAGGTAACTTTTTCAAATTCTCTATAAATAAGTAGTTTAACTAATCATTCTAGGTAAGATGATAGGGTCTTATGATTAAATTCTATAATTAATTAGGATTAGGGTACATCTCAAGAGAACCTATCAAGATAGTTAATTAAATCCATTAAGTGCTTTATCAAGGAATTTTAGCCATAACCAGTGAGTTGAGATCCCAAACACTGATATTGAGAGCTTTTCACCGCTGCTTGTCAACTGTTATTGCTTGAGTTTTAAATTTTTGCTTGCTTGAAGAGATATGGAAGTGACAAAGGCATATTTTGTGATTATAATATTTTGCTCAGTGCCAAAAAGCCAACCCTGATTTAATATTTCCATTTATTGATTGTCCATTTGAGCTTGAATATTTCCTTTGATGCACCCTAACCATATTCATTGAACATCACCTGTCCCTTAACACTTGGGATAGAGAGCAAGGTGCACCACAACAAAATGGGATAAGAGGTTGGTCACAAGAGATTCAAGAGAAGGCACAAGAAATCACAAAAGAAGGATCCTCCCCCACAAACTAAATTTCAATGTTATTCTTTCTGTATAAAAAAAATTTGCACAAAAGTGTGGAATTGAATAAGTTGGGGGGAGTATTACTTCAAACAATGAGGCCAAGCTGAAAAAGGGTACCATTCAAGAATGACCAGGTGAATTGAGAGAAGTCCCAAGCACAATCACAAGATGCTCTCTATTCAAAGTGTTCCTTGAATATCCAGAAAAACCATAATTTCTTGATAACCTTGCCTCATTACAACCTAATAAAGACCTCTTGATCCATATTAACTGCTTGCAGGTTCAGATCTTGGAAACGACTATCAATTCTAGTTGTTCAACAGTGGTGACAAAGATTGAGGGAAACACTTACCCGTGAGAATGAGAGATTTCCTTGGTTTATCACTTACTGCTTTAATTGCTGTTTTTGAGAATGTTTAATTGACGTTTGTATTTCTATCCTGATTGATGATTGGTAACATCCCTTGATCCTGAGTTTTTCTTATGTTTGGAAAGTGACTGTTACTTAGGAAAGAGTTGAGGGATAGTTCCTTGAATTTGTTTTTAATTATTAGGAATACACTAGGAATAGAATTGATTTTTTATTGCAAAGAGGTCTCTTGCTTGAGGACAAGCAAGAAGTTAAGTTGGGGGGATTTTGATAAGTGAAAATTAGTTGATAAATTAGAGCACTTTTTATTTCACTTATCAAGGATAAAATGATAATTTTGCCCCAATTTAATCCCTTTTTATTAAATATTAGAGAAATTGTATTTATTAATCTGAGATTTGAATTTGATGCTATTTTGATAGAAATATTGCTGATTTTTGCAAGATATTGCAAAGATTTGATTTGAATGATAGATAGCATTAAATGAGGGAGACATCTGCAAGATTTGTATTTTAGCATCATGGTTTAGTTGAAATTTTTCAGTTTAAATATCACCCAAAGGTGAACTTAAATGCATGACTAGTATAGTTGTCTTGTTTGAATCCATTAATTGTTTTTCAAAGCATTAATGCATGAGCCTGTATATTGTTTCCAGCTTCCATGAATTTATTTGGTTTGGGCAATGGTGTGGTCAAGTTTATCGGGCTAAACTATGTTGATTGGTCTGAACAGATTCAGTTTCAACTAGGTATATTTGACCTGGATCTAGTAATAGTTATGGATGAAATGCCCCCAGCCATTACTGAGACCAGTACGGATGCTGACAAGTCTCTTTATGAGGCCTGGCAGAGGTCTAACAGGCTGTCACTGAACTTGATGCGCATGACCATGGCTGAAAATGTTAAGCCATCTATGCCCACAACAGAAAATGCAAGGGAATTCATGAAAATGATTAGAGAGTACTCACAATCAGACATAACTGAAAAGTCCATTGTGGGAACTCTTATGGGTGAGTTGACGAATAAAAAGTTTGATTGGTCACAGCCCATTCATGATCATGTGACTAGAATGGCTAATTTAGCAGCAAAGTTGAAGTCAATGGGAATGGAAGTGAATGAGTCCTTTCTAGTACAGTTTATCATGATCTCTTTTCCTCCTGAATTTGGCCAGTTCCAAGTGAATTATAACACCCTTAAGGATAAATGGAACTTTCAAGAAATTAAGGCCATGTTGGTTCAAGAGGAAGGGAGGCTAAAGAAAGTGAAGGATCTTTCTATTCATCTCATAACTCATGATGGTGCTAGCAGCAGCAAGACCAAACCAGTAAAGAAGAACAAGAAGGACAAAGCCCCAATGAAAGTGAATGAGGGCAGAATCCAGAAGGACCATAAATGCTACTTCTGCAAGAAGGTTGGTCACTTCAAGAAAGATTGTCCGAAAAGAAAATCTTGGTTCGAAAAGAAAGGTACATTTTATGTTTCTGTAAGTTTTGAAAAAAATCTTATTGAAGTACCTAGTAATACCTGGTGGTTAGATTCTGGTGCTACCACTCATGTGTCTAATATTATGCAGGGATTCCTTTCAATCCAGCTCATAAAAGGAACTGAAAAGTATTTGTATATGGGGAACATAATGAAGGCACGGATAGAAGGAATTGGGACTTACGGATTGATTCTAGACACTGGTTGTTGTCTAGATCTTGAAAAGTGTCTTTATGTTCTTGGTTGTGCTAGGAATTTAGTTTCTGTTGCAAAGTTGGATTGTTTAGACTTTAATTTTAGGATTGGAAACAGTATTTTTCATTTGTATAAACTTGAGTACTGTTATGTTCTGGTACCTTAGTGGATGGTTTATATCGTTTCAATCTTGATGTTAATTTTTCTGAATCCTTGTTTAATGTTGAGCATGTTGTTGGTAGTAAACGTAGTGCAAGAAATGAATGTTCTGCTTTCTTATGGCATCAAAGATTGGGTCACATATCCAAAGAACAACAATTATGGATCTAGGTTAGTATCTTTGTCACTCTCTTGTATGAGCAATGTGAGAACCATGAAATTCAAGATCCTGTAGTTTCCATAATTGAACCCTAGGAAATTACCATGATAGAAAGTATTTCACTTTATCTCTGAACCTTTTAACTATAAACATAAAATTATCATATCCCTATCACCAAAACCATTAAATTAAAAGAAATCTCTATCTCTGAAAAGATTAAATCTCTACCCATTAAATCATACAATATGAAATCTTTATCCTTAAAACTATCAATTAAAAATTAAATCTTTATATCTAACCCATAAAAACAAGCTTAACAGTTTTCCTCAAATAAAAGATCACTTAAACTTTGTGCAGGACTATATCCAACTTCTTAGGTTCTAATATTTTATCATCACTCTAGAAAGATTTCTATATTTGAAAGTAATTTAATCTCTTATAATATTTTCCTCATATCTTTCATCAATTGAATACAACTCCAGACCATTATAATCTTAACTTAAGATCTAAAGATCCACTTACAATTCTCCTTTCATCTATTCCCAGTCTTAATTAGCCGTGAAGATTTGTATACTTAAATTGTTTTTCTTTCTAAGGGTTTCTTTCTTTTATTTTCTTGTTAACTAATATAATTCTTATTCAACATTCTATATTTTACGATAGTACTTATACTATGCTTATTAACTAATAAAATACTTATTTAATTTAATTTTTTTTGTACTCATTCTAACACTTTTAGAAAACTAATCTTAACAAAAAATATATATATATATATATTCTAAATTTAGACAATGTTATAATTTCAAATAAATCTGAATGATATAGGGATTCTGATAGTAAATTCCTAATATTTAATTATATAACTTTGTAAAATTTATCCTTAATTTTCTAGTTTCATATCGTCATTATTTTTACTTTTTAACAATCTTTATTTACCATCACAATATTTGATGGGGTAAGATATATTTTAAAATACTATGATATCTCTCTAATAATTATTTACCTTGTGTTATCCTAAAATTCCTATTTTCCTCTAACAATCCCTAAAATTATGTAGGGAATAATAGATACTACTTCCTTATGAAGGCATTATTACAATCACATATGCATATATCAATTCTAGTCACAAGGAGTCTACTATTAACAAATAAAATTAGTCACAATAATCTACATGATCCATAAAAACTAAATAACATTTATCTTAATAATATAATTTATGCTATCATGAATAAAAAAAATTATTGTTAATATATCACCATACAAATAGTATCTAATTTCATCTTACCTATATGTCCTCTTTCCTTCCCGACTTTATCTACTCCCAACAAATCTTATTTTATTTTACATTTTTTTTATCTTACAACTTCTATTTCATCTCAATCTTCTAATACTATAAAGTAATTTATTAGTTTCTATTATCACTACCTTTATCGAAATCTTAGTTATACTTCATAAATTTTTAGCTCCCTCTAAAAATTAAACTCATAAGATAATCTAATCTCAAAATCCTCCAATTTAAATCTAATTAAATCCTAACAATTATATATATATATATAAGAAATTCCATCCCTGAAAACATTTTAATTGAAATCAAAATAAGACCTTATCTGGGAATCTAAATTCAAAATTAAACAATAATATATATATATATATATCCTAATTTAAATTCAACATAAACTAATCCCAATTTTCAAAAATCTAAATTCACCATCAACCAAAACCTTCTCATTCTTTTAACTCATCTTGTAACTACAGATAGAATATAAACTGATATAAATCCAAATTAAGTTGATCATTTAATCCAAATCTAACTAAATCCTAACAAAATTTCAAAAATCAAATCCTAATCTTAAAACTCAACATCAAGAAGATACATATTTTCCATATTGCATAACCTAATGAAATTCTAATCCTCGGTTTCAAATTCAATTTATGCAAATTATTCAAATCCTAATTTAGATAAATCTTAATCCAAGAAATTCAAATTCAGTTAGGTAAATCAAACACTCCATCCTACTCAAGTAAATTACGTCACCAAGGTGCAACTACCAACAACCATCAACATCAACATACATTAACAGGGATTTAAAGAAAGGAAACAAGAATGTGAGATTAAAGGTCCTAATTCAATTCCTCGAATTATCTTTAAGATTACACCTACCCCATGGTAAACAACCTAACCAAGAGCTAGTATTACTCCCCCTTCACTAATGGCATTAGGTTTCTCTAACCTCCCATGAGTCTCACGCTTCCCTTCTAACCTCTATCTGCCACTGAAAAACCCATTCCTAGGTACCTACAATCAATCTCTTCATACAAGACAGTCAAACAACGCAAACAAACAGACATGTCACTCAATCATTCAAGCAAAAACAAGTACCATGATCAATCAAACAATTCGCACCACTAAGGTGTAAACACAAGCAAACAATGCTCTCCTCCCCCACTAGGGAGTCTACTCAATATATTCCCTCCAAGCCTCCTTCTTGTTCTCACGTTCTAAAACCAATTATGCATTCTCTCTCAAATTTATACTTTACCTTTCCTTTTAAGTGTGCCTCATAACCACTGAGAATTAAGGGTAACATTCTATAAGGTCCCTAAGGTGTAGGCCTTATTCTTTGAAGTGAACCTATGTCATTCTCTCTATCTACAAGTGGGTGGCTCTAACCTTGTTAGAGAAGTGTCCCAACTCCCTTAACAAGGTATCCTGTTCACGTCACTAACCATAATCCCGTGTACAATGCATCCAATAGAGGGGTGATCAGTCCCTATACTGATTACGGGGTACGGTAGGATCATAGTGAGTCACAGGCAACTAACTTAACCACAGTCCAATTGGATTGAACTGCTCTGATACCAAAATGTAACGTCCTAATTTCTAAATTCAGAAATATTGTCTGTTGGGAGCACTATTTCCAAACTCGTGAAATCATTTCGTTCATTTCGTGTATCAATATACAACACAATCGCTTGAGTAACCCAACAATTACTAAAGCTCCAAACATTACATACATAAATCAAAGAATGCCAATACAAGTTTGCCATCAAGGCTCCAATTCGATGCATTAAGGTAGCTTTATAAAATCCTAAGAACATCCTAATTAATATCAATAATGGTTCTACGCAACGTTAGATACATCAGACAAAACCAAACATTAAGCTATCATCATCCATGAGTCTCCTACTGCTCATCATAATTCTGAGGAGTATCCTGCACAACTGAAATATTGTCCCACGGAGTGGGGTGAGACCAACGTCCCAGTGAGCGTGACAAGTGTGTGCAATGTGGGGAGACAACCAAGAACCACCACACATATACATATTTATTCAGAGCATCACAAACAGAGGCAATTAAGCACGATTCATCATTTTTAAATCAATGCTTATGATGCAATGCATGACTGTGACTGTGAGGTGTTGTTACCCGACACCCGGGGTCTTTACACTGTAACGTGACTGTGATTGAGCGCTCATCCATGTAACCAAGAACCGTTGTCCAGGGCTACCTATGATTAAGTCTTAAATAATATTTCAATCATAATTCATTCTATGATTGGGGACCCCATCTCCCTCTTGGCCAGGAGTTTGATGTGGTTACCCCGTCTTCCTTAAATAGATTGCCCGAAGGCCTATGATGGTCAACGACCCTATGATAGCCCGGAGGCTTTGTGATGGCTATAAGTCCTGTGATATCTTAACTCATAATTCATGACTATGATGGCCAAAGGTGTTGAGTCTCAAAAATTATAAAATTAATTACCTTGAGTCTCATTCCCTTAAAATTTTTTAATGAACAACAAATATAAATATTCAGATGGATTTATGGCAATATTCTTTCACAAATAATCTGTCTTGTTTCAGATCATGAAAAGTGTGAAACATCATCTGAAGCTTCAGATCGTCTGAAGATCTAACTCCGTCTGAAGAGTGTTATCCTCTGAAAGAAAGAAGTCCATCTGAAGCATCCTTTGCATCTGAAAGATAAAGCCTTCAGGGAAATAGTTTGACCTTGGGAGACGTTGCTAAGTACGAGGAACGTTCAAATCAAGAACTTACCTATTTCAGCATAAGAGTTAGAAATGCTTTCTCTCCTCGTTCAAACGTTTAGCATTTTTTAAGGAAAGTCTGCAACGTGGTTGCTCCTGCCAGAGTGCTTTTTGTGTGCAAACCTGTTGTACCAAGGTTTCTCAGAACGCTTTGAGCAGAGCTGTGTCAAACGTATTCTGAGAGCATTAAATGCTATTTGACAACGGGCATTTATTCCCTCGAAGCTATATATATGTCCCTTGAAGAATTGGAGAAGCATTATTCAAAGAAACTACACGCTGCAAAAATCATATTCTGAGAAAATCTCAGCTAATTGTACTTCATAGTTCATAGCTATCATCTGAAGATAGTGAACTACATTCCCTTTCTTGTTTAAACTTAGAACAGTTTGGATTGTTAAGCCTGGAGAGGCTTTCTATCTGAAAGAATACTTGGGTTACACTTGGATAAGTGTCTGAGAACCTGAAGAGGCCTGGTGAAAGAAACAATACTTGGTGTAGAGCCTGAAGAGGCTTGAAAGAAAAGAATACTTGTATTCTTGCAAGAATAGTGGAAATCCAGGTGCTGGTTTTTGCCCTGGGACTGGACGTAGCTCACGGTGATTGTGAGTGAACCAGGATAAATTCTTGGCTAAGTTTTCTCTATCCTTTAAGCTATTTAAATTCTGTTTTTATTCTAACAAGGGGATTGAAAACTTATTTAAGTGAAAACTTCGTATCTGAATCAAATTAAGTTTTTAACCTTTTTAATTTGAAAGTATTTCAAAGGGTAACCAAAACCTTCAGACTGGTACTCATCATCTGAAGATTTTCAGAAGCTAATTTTTCAAATTATTTGAAACAGAAAAAGTTTCCATTGAAACACTATTCAACCCCCTTCTAGTGTTTCCCTTTATTTCCAACAGTTGGTATCAGAGCTTATCCTCGGGGTTAGCACCTAATCAGTGTAGAGGTCAAAGAACCAATGGAAACTTCTACCAGCAACAGATAGTACATCACTGAAAGAGCCTCCATCACGAGACCCCCAGCATTCAATGGACTGGATTACCACTATTGGAGGGATCGTATGAAGTTGTTTATTGAAAGCAACAACATTGATGTCTGGGATGTGGTCACTGATAGAGACTATGTTCCCATGCATGTTGGATTGCCCATACCAAAAGCTAAATGGACCTTGGAGCAGAAGGCTCGAGTTCAGTTAAATGCCAAGGCCAAACTCTATCTGATATGTTCCTTGAACAAGTCAGAATATGAGAAGGTTCATGGTTGCTCATCTGCCAAGGAGATCTGGGATACTCTCGCAGCAGCACATGAAGGAACTGAGACTGTAAAGCAATCCAAGATCAGTATGCTTGTACATCAGTATGAGATGTTCAAGATGGAAGAATCTGAAACCATAGACCAAATGTTTGGAAGGTTTCAGACGATAACCAATGGACTTAGGTCCTTGGGAAGAACCTTTGAATCTGGAGATAACAATCGAAAGATTCTAAGGAGCTTACCAAAGTCCTGGAGACCCAAGGTTACTGCCATTCAAGAAGCTAAAGACTTAAACTCTCTTAGAATGGAGGAACTACTGGGTTCTCTCAAAGTTCATGAGTTAGAACTTGGAGAAGATGACACCAAGAAGAAATCACTGGCATTGAACTCCAAGGCCAGACAGCTTAGGCATGGTAACATGAAAGCAATGCAAGCAAAGGACACTTCAGATGGTGATACTGAATCTGAAGGTTGTTCAAAAGATGAAGATCTTGCTCTTCTCAGCAAGAAGATTAAGAAGATGCTGCAAAGAAAAGGGAGATTCAGAAGATCTCAACCTTCTAGTTCCAAACAAGGAAAGTCAGGAAAAGAATCTTTTAACACTGACAAAATTACCTGTTTTGAATGCAAACAACCATGTCACATGAAGGCTGACTGTTTCAAACTAAGAAAGCCAACCTTTCAGAAGAAAACGTTCTTCAAGAAAAAGAAAGGATTGATGGCAACATGGGAAGACTTGGATGATTCCACTTCAGTAGAAGAGGATGACACTTTAGAAGAAGCGAATCTGTGTCTGATGGCAAGCCTACCATCTTCAGACAGTTCAGATTCTGAGGTAATTCCTCAAACTCTACAAGATCAGTATGATGACCTTGTTGAAAATAGCAGAGAGCTCTTTAATGAGTTTAAAGAACTTTCAAGAGCTTTTACACAAGCTTCTTTAGAAAATGAAAATTTGCAAAAAGAAAACCTTGCTCTCAAAGAAAAGCAACTTCAGCAAGATGCTAGTGATTCTGATAATCTTGTAAAAGAGAATAAAAAGCTCAAGAACAAGGTTAGAGAATTAACTCTGGATCTAGCCAGATTTGTCAAAGGAACTGATAATCTGAACAAATTATTGGGCTCTCAGAGGCATTCCTTAGACAGAAGTGGTTTAGGTTATTCAGAAACATCCTCTTCTGAATCCTTAAATTTTAAAGTACCTAATAAAGGACCCAAGAAAGGTAATGGGTGTTCCAACTGTGGCAAACCTGGACATGTGGAGTCTCAATGTAGACACAGAGGAAAAATAAGACCCAAAACTAACAAGAAAGGACCCAAGAAAATATGGGTCCCTAAAAGTTTAATTTTTCCTGTTGCAAATGTGTTTAACAGGACAAAAGAAACACCACAAGTGGTACCTAGACAATGGGTGCTCGCGACATATGACGGAAGAAAGGTGTTTGTTCCAAAGCCTTAGACCCAAGGCAGGTGGAGTGGTCACCTTTGGTGGAAATCAGCAAGGGAAGATCACTGGTATTGGGACAGTAGGTATGACCCCTCTTTCCCTGATTAAGAATGTACTTCTAGTAGAAGGATTGCAACACAATCTTCTGAGCATAAGTCAATTATGTGACAGTGGATATGTTGTATCTTTCACTAAAGAAGGCTGCATAGTCAAAGATGTTTCAGACCATATCCTCTTTTCTGCTAAGAGACGATATAATGTGTACAAAATTGATCTAGAGGAACTTACAAGTCAAAATGTGAAGTGCTTTGTTTCAATTGAAGATGAAAAACAGATTTGGCATTAGAAACTTGGGCATGCCAGCTTGAGATTGATCTCAAAGCTAACCAAACACAATCTGGTTAAAGGTTTACCCAAGCTCTCATTCAAATCTGATATTTTATGTGAAAATTGTCTGAAAGGGAAACAAACTAGAAACTCTTTTAAGAGTAAGAATGTTGTTTCAACCAACAGACCTTTAGAACTACTTCACATGGATTTGTTTGGCCCTAATAGAACAGAGAGTCTTAGCAAAAAGAAATATGGATTGGTCATTGTTGATGACTATACAAGATTTACATGGGTTATATTCCTAAGAAGCAAAGAGGAAACCTTTGAGAATTTCACAAAATTCTGTAAGAAGGTGCAGAATGAAAAAGGAATCTGCATATCTGCTATCAGAAGTGATCATGGTGGAGAGTTTGAAAACTCAAGCTTCAGACTGTTCTGTGATGAGAATGGGATCTCACACAATTTATCTGTGGCTAGAACACCTCAGCGAAATGGGGTTGTTGAGAGAAAAAAATAGAAGCTTGCAAGAGATGGGGAGAACCATGCTCATTTCAAGCAACCTACCTAGATCCTTTTAGGCAGAAGCTGTTCACACAACTTGTTACATTCAAAACAGAATTTTGGTAAGACCAATTCTCAAAAGGACTCCATATGAATTGTGGAAAGGAAGAAAACCCAACATATCCTACTTCAATATCTTTAGATGCGAGTGTTTTATACTTAACACTAAAGATGATTTAGGAAAATTTGATGCTAAGTCTGATAAAGGTTTCTTTATTGGATATTCTGAAACCTCTAAGGCTTACAAAATATATAACTCAAGAACCTTAGCTGTGGAAGAATCTATCCATGTAAGATTCAATGACTTTAAAGAGACTGATAGGGAACTATCAGATCTTGAAGAGGAATTTTCAAGTACGCAGATAAATCCAGAAGTTAAATCTGAAGGATCATCTTAAGGACATGTTGAGCAAAAGACTGAACCTGTGTCTGAAGCTGGACCTTCTCAGACCAACATTGTTGAGTCTCAGACAGAGTGTGTATTCCCTCACAATCGTGACTGGAGATACACAACTCATCATCCAAGAGAGCAAATAATAGGTGACACTTCAGAAGGAGTAAGAACAAGATCAAGGATCAGAAGCTTGAACAATCTTGCCCTTCTCTCTGAAATTGAACCTAAGAACATTGAGGAAGCTCTGAATGATGAAGGGTGGATCCTGGCCATGCAAGAAGAGCTTAACCAATTTGCTAGGAGTGATGTTTGGACACTTGTACCTAAACCCCATGGGAAAACTATAATAGGAACCAAATGGGTGTTCAGAAACAAGCTGTCAGAAGAAGGAAAGGTAGTCAGAAATAAGGCAAGGTTTGTTGCTCAGGGCTACAATCAGCAAGAAGGTATTGACTTCACTGAAACTTTTTCTCCTGTAGCTAGGCTTGAAGCCATTAGGATTTTACTCTCTTATGCTGTAAACAATGGCATCACCTCATATCAGATGGATGTAAAGAGTGCCTTTCTCAATGGTCTTATTGAGGAAGAGGTCTATGTTAGACAACCCCCTGGTTTTGAAGATACTGCTTTTTCGGAACATGTTTTCAGACTGAAAAAGGCTCTTTATGGTCTGAAACAAGCCCCAAGAGCTTGGTATGACAGATTGAGCAATTTTTTTATCAAAAATGGTTTTCAAAGAAGAAAAATAGATACAACTCTTTTCAGAAAAATGTCTAACAAAGATTTCATTTTGGTTAAGATATATGTGGATGACATTATTTTTGGTTCTACTAATTCTTCATTATGCAAGGAATTTTCTGAGCTTATGCAATCTGAGTTTGAGATGAGCATGATGGGGGAACTTAAGTTCTTCCTAGGACTTCAGATAAAGCAATAACCTGATTGTATATGGATCCATCAAGAAAAATATACAAAAGAAATGCTTAAGAAGTTCAACATGAGTGATTGCAGGCTCATGCCAACTCCTATGCATCCTTTTGTTTCTCTCAGCAAAGATGAAGGGGAAGAACCAGTAAATCAAACCTTGTACAGAGGAATGATTGGAACATTACTGTATCTAACAGCAAGCAGACCTGGCATAATGTTCAGTGTGTGCCTCTGTGCTAGATTTCAATCTGATCCAAGAACTACTCAATACAAGGCTGTAAAGAGAATTTTCAGATATCTAAATGGCACTACTAATCTTGGTCTTTGCTATAAGAAAAGTAAGGATTGTAGGTTAGTGGGATTCTGTGATGCAGATTTTGCTGGAGATAGATTTTAGAGAAAATCAACCAGTGGAGGTTGTCATTTCATTGGAGACAACATGATCAGTTGGTCCAGCAAAAGGCAAAGCACAATTGCTCTCTCTACAGCTGAAGCTGAATATATTATTGCAGCCAGTTGTTGTTCACAACTGCTATGGGTAAAATATCAGTTAGAAGATTTTAATATTGATGTTCATTCTATTCCTGTTATGTGTGATAATACAAGTGCAATTAGCTTATCTAAAAATCCTATTCAACACTCTAGGGCAAAGCATATAGAAATCAAGCATCATTTCATTAGAGACTATGTTCAGAAAGGAGTTTTTTATATAAAGTTCATTGATACTGAACATCAATGGGAAGATATATTCACAAAGCCTCTGACTGAAGATAGATTTAAGTTCATAAAAGTCAATTTGAATATCTTGGCTTTGTCTGAAAAATGATTGGTTGCATCTGAACATGCATCATCTGAAAATATGCTTGCATCTGAACATGAATCATCTGAATATATGTTGCATCTGAACATGCACATCATCTGAAACTTTTTGTGCATCTGAAGTAACTAAGTCTGATGACGTGGCAAGCTTTGGTCTCCTTCTCTGAGTAACTGCTCTTATCATGATTGCACGTTCTCCGAGACTGCAACTGCCATCATTACTGTTGTGACGACTATTTAAAGACGTGTTGTCAACAGTTACAAGCTCTACTCCCACTCTCTCTTCTGCTAGACTTTGCTTTCCTTGTGCCCTAAGCTCTCTGTCTCTTCAAGTTCTCATTCTCTCAAGCTTTCATCAATGGCATCAAAGAAGTCTGTAGGTGGTCAAGTTGTGCCTTCCAGGACTGTGAACCTGGACGAACTTCAAGCTGGTGCCATCTACCTCTCTGAGATTTTCGAAGCATGTGGATGGACCAACTTCTTCTCTGCCATTGACTGTGCATGGCATGAGCAAAGTGTGATTGATTTCTGGAAGAATGCTGAGGATATTTCGACTCAGGATGGCAAGTATCAAGGCTTAAAGACCACTATGCTGGGTGTAAAAATCATCGTGGATGCTGACACCATTGCCCAAGTAACTGGTGTTCCCAACTCTGGGGAAATGTTCACTCCAGAATGGGAGGTGAGAAATGGTGGGATCAAGAAGTTTACCAGGAAGCTGTACGGGATTGAAGATCCCATGGAGCTTAAGAGCTCTCTCATGCATCCTAAGGCAAGGATTCTCCATGCTATCTTGGGTTGCTGCATTTTGCCCAAGTATGGAAGCAAGAATCATGTTTCTGAACTGGAGAGGTACTGTGTGATTAATCTCCTGGACAAGAAACGTCTGAACCTTCCAGGATCATCCTCTACAACATGCTGAAGAGGGTGAATGACTCAGCAGCAAGCTTCACTCACAACACTCTCATTACAAAGATTTTGCTGAAATACAATGTTCCCATTGAGAGACTATATGATCATTAAGGTCCTGCTCTATTCCCTCTGGTGAACATTAAGAGGATGGGCATTGCTGTGAAGAAGCCCTCACCTGAGAAAACCCTGATAGAAGACAAGGCTAGAAGAACTGGGAAAAGCCCTAAGAAGATCTTGGAGATTTTGGAGGATGAGCTGCAGGGAGATCCTCATAAAGACAAGTTTGTATCATCACAAACTCCCACCATAATTTTCAAGAAGAAGAGAGCCAAATTGCTTCAGAAGGAAGTGTTTATTCATAACGTAATTCCTTTTCAAAAGGAAGTACCTACTGAAAAAGAAGTTCAATTCAGTCTGTCTGAACCTGCTCAGAATGTGGTTGCACAAACCTCTGAGATTGTGGGTCAGGCTACTGAGCTTTCTACTGTTGCTACTCAGCCTACTCTCACTCTGGGAGGTCAGGAAGAGGACAGTGACAAGTTAGAATTTGAACACCTTGGTGTTGAAGCTTTGTATGTATCTCAGCCTATCCAGGTTGTTCCTCTTACTACCAGTCTACCCGAGGCTGACATCAGGAAGGTAGTAGAGGAAATTGAAGAAGAAGAAACAAAGCAAAAGGAAGATCAAGAAAAGCAAGACTATGCACTTGTTGTTACTGCTCAACAAGCTGTGCTGGAGGAAGAAAGGATTGAGTAAGAAAATAGGCTTAAGAGGAGAAGAGCCAGTGCTCAAGCCAGAAGACAAAAGAGAAGATTATTTGATCCTGTTAATGAGACTCCTCAGAGAGTCACAAGAAGCAAGAGCATCCAGCAAGAAGATGCTATTGAGTTTCAGAAAGTGGCTGAAGATCAAAGGAAGAAAATACTGGAGGAACTAAAGCAGAAAAAGGAAGCTGATGAAAAAGCTCTAAGGCCCCTGCAAAAAGGCCTAGAGTTATCTTTGGAAATGTCTCTACTTCAGAGGATGAAGCCCCTCCTCCACCTAAGGTGATAAGCATAACAGAAGATGTACCCCCACCTTCACCTTCATCATCTTCTTCATCTTCATCACTTTCAGGATACTCTGAACTCAACACTGATAATGATGAGTCAAGCTGTGTATGGTTTGGAGGAAATTTAACCTTGACTAGAGCTGAATTGCTGAAAGAGAAGCCTAGAGATCTCACAAGAAAACCAACATATGATCTGAGCTTGATTGTTCAGAATGATCAGCAAATGATGTGGGCAGGAGAAGTGCCACATAGATTCTATAATGTCCTTCTTGAAGATAGGCCCAGACTACCTCAGTTTTCCAACCTTTATGAAGAGTTGTTGTTCTTCAAGGAAGCTCCACCACTAATTTGTCGTCCTCCTTCAACACTTACTCTAGAAACTGCTTCAGAAGCTAGGCAAAGGAGGCTTGGCAGTTCAGGGGGAGGAAGTATTTCAGATGCTTTGGAGAAGATAAGACATGGAGTAATCAACCCTTGTCACAGATGGAGGGTACTAGATCCTTTCTCTCAGGATAAGCACTCATTATCCTATGAAGAATGGATTGCTGTGAGGATGATGTGCCTTGTGTCTGAACTGGGTGATAAGTACTCAAGTTCCTTTGGGAAGAAAGACTTCAGACTACTCAGAATAGTGCACACCAAACTTTCCACATCTATTCTGGTGCAACCTAATAGGATAATTCCAAGGTTTCCTTTTGCTGAGACTTCTCCTTGGAAAGGCAAAGGTGTTATGATAGAGGAAGATGTTGTGGAACCTAGAATTCTTTCAGATTGGGTTGTCTGATCTCATTGCTGAACAAAAAGGCATAGATCATTCTCTGTCTGAAGCCATGTAGGACTATCATTGGAAACTAGTTGAGAAGGAAGGTAGCTCATCTGAAGCTAAGTGGAATGATGTTGACTTTAAGGTAATAGCTAGGAAGAATTCTACTCTAGAAACTCCTACTTTCTTCAGAGGAAGATTTCCTATGTCAGATTTCTCTGAAAGGGAATTTCATCCTAAATGGAGAGTTAGTTTTCATTTCAAAAGACCAGAGTTTATCTATCAAGTCCAGGACCCTCCGAAGCTCAATCTCCTTTATGGATTTCAGTACTACCGTTTCACCAACAAGCATATATCCTTGGTTTACTACGAAGAGAACCTTGAAGCTGAATTGGTTGCTCTTTCCAGAGACCACTATGCTCTAAGCACTCAGAATGAAGCATTCTTACAGAGGTCAGATTAGCTTATCACTGCACATACTCAGATCAAGACTAGTCACAATGAGCTGAAGGAAGCAGTTGTTGCTGAACTGGAAAGTCAGAAGCAAGCCATGCAAGAGATCTTTGAGCAGGCTCTGAAAAGGCTTTCCAAGTAGTTATTGATGTTGTCTTGTCATAGCTACTTCAGTTGCACTTTTTATCTTTTATGTTTTGATTGAAACATTCTGAACCAGTTTTAATGCATGAGATGTTTGTTGCATTTATTCGTGTTGATGTTTGTCTTAACTTCTTTTATTGCTCTGTCTGTTGCTTACCCTTTTTCATTGATGGCAAAAGAGGGAGTATTAATATGTTATTGTTTAAGACTAACAAATCTCTGAGCAAAGTGAAAATAGAATGAATACTTCAGAGAATGCTTCAGAACGATCATTTCAGAAGGAATATATGTACCTCAGAAGGAACATCTGGTTAAGGGGGAGAATTTTCTAAACTTAAAATCTTTTTAACCCTTTTTCAGATTTCAGAATATTTTATATTTGTCATCATTAAAAAGGGGGAGATTGTTGAGTCTCAAAAATTATAAAATTAATTACCTTGAGTCTCATTCCCTTAAAATGTTTTAATGAACAACAAATATAAATATTCAGATGGATTTATGGCAATATTCTTTCACAAATAATTTGTCTTGTTTCAGATCATGAAAAGTGTGAAACATCATCTGAAGCTTCAGATCGTCTGAAGATCTAACTTCGTCTAAAGAGTGTTATCCTCTGAAAGAAAGAAGTCCATCTGAAGCATCCCTTGCATCTGAAAGATAAAGTCTTCTGGGAAATAGTTTGACCTTGGGAGACGTTGTTGAGTACAAGGAACGTTCAAATCAAGATCTTACCTATTTCAGCATAAGAGTCGAAATGCTTTCTCTCCTCGTTCAAATGTTTAGCATTTTTTAAGGAAAGTTCGCAACGCTGCTGCTCCTGCCAGAGTGCTTTTTGTGTGCAGACCTGTTGTACCAAGGTTTCTCAGAACACTTTGAGCAAATCTGTGTCAAACGTATTCTGAGAGCATTAAATGCTATTTGACAACAGGCATTTATTTCCTAGAAGCTATATATATGTCCCTTGAAGAATTGAAGAAATGGAGAAGCATTATTCAAAGAAACTACACGCTGCAAAAATCATACTCTGATATTCTTTGTACAATTATTCATCTTCATATTCTGAGAAAATCTCAGCTAATTGTACTTCATAGTTCATAGCTATCATCTGAAGATAGTGAACTACATTCCCTTTCTTGTTTAAACTTAGAACAGTTTGGATTGTTGAGCCTGGAGAGGCTTTCTGTCTGAAAGAATACTTGGGTTACACTTGGATAAGTGTCTGAGAGCCTGAAGAGGCCTGGTGAAAGAAACAATACTTGGTGTAGAGCCTGAAGAGGCTTGAAAGAAAAGAATACTTGTATTCTTGCAAGAAAGTGGAAATCCAGGTGTTGGTTTTTGCCCTGGGACTGGACGTAGCTCACGATGATTGTGAGTGAAGCAGGATAAATTCTTGGCTAAGTTTTCTCTATCCTTTAAGCTATTTCAATTCTGTTTTTATTCTAACAAGGGGATTGAAAAAGTATTTAAGTGAAAACTTCGTATCTGAATCAAATTAAGTTTATAACCTTTTTATTTTGAAAGTATTTCAAAGGGTAACCAAAACCTTCAGACTGATACTCATCATCTGAAGATTTTCATAAGCTAATTTTTCAAATTATTTGAAACAGAAAAAGTTTCCATTGAAACACTATTCAACCCCCCTTCTAGTGTTTCCTTGTATTTCCAACAAAAGGCCCATGATTTCATAATAATATGCTCATACTCATAACACTTATAGTCAATCAAATCTTCTACCCTATGGTTTGTAAAAACATCACACTCATCCATCAACACATTAACATTCCCTAGGTTCATATGAACACATTCATCATAATTCAGTGAAGGAAGGGGATAGTAAGATGGGGGATCATGCTTGGACTGCAACAATAGCAAACAAGTGAGAATCACACCCACCTGAGGGTCGAGAAAATGAAGAACGAACGGAAAATAGGAAGTGTTGGAGGTCAGTAGATTGATGGGGGACTCGATCTTGGAGAGTTGAAATCGTTCTTGATCCTTGTTGGGGCGTTCTCTCACTAAAACCTCTCTTTCTCTCTCTGGAAGAATGAAGAAGGGAAAAGAAACTAAGTGGGAAACTGCTTGCTGTCGTGTTTTAAAAATGTTGTAACCGTCTTCTCGCTCAAGCGAGATTTTAGCTTGAGCGAGATGGTCATTTTAGCTCAAGCGAGTCATTTAGCTTGAGCGAGATCCTTCTCGCTCAAGCGAGATATGCATAATCTCAAATCCTTATTTTTGCCTCCTAAGCTTTTCCTTATCCATCTACATTCAAATTTAAATTCAAATCTTATAGTTAAACATTATCCTAAAATTGATATTACTTTCCTATCTCTACTTCTTGTGATGTCATCATTCTTATTTTGAAATATGATCTTAAATTAAAATGCTGAAACAGATCTCTTACCTAAGGTAATCCCAATCGATTCTAATATGATTATTATATTAATATTAATAATATAATAATTACTATATTTATAACCATTACGGTTAATTGAAATCTTAATAATATGATTTATTTTCTAATAATTTTATTATTATTTTGTTATATTAATAACAATTATTATATCTTCTAAAATCCAATCTTATATTATACCTCACTCTTAGTATCCATATTATCGTATCATTATTATATTGTTAATATTATACTATTATTTTATTAATAGTTACTGTTATTATTATAAAAATTCTCTTTTTATAACCAATATTATCGTAATACCGTTATAAGTATTTTTATTTTATTATTATTATTTTTATTATAATTCTAGATTTCTAAATTCCTGGGATGTTACACAACCCGATGTGGAAGAGGACTTTTGCATACTGGACTATAAAGGTTGAGAGTTCTTCAAACTTTTAAAATAAATACCTGAACCCTACATTTTTATGGCTTTAGGGGACGGGGTTGTAGGTATTTTTGCGGGTTTTGCAACAGAATTTATCAAACCAGGTTAAAAAGACCTCGTAGTTATTCAAGCTTATAAAATAATTATTAGGTTTAATCACTACATTTTTACGGATTTTTACGAACAGACCTGACTAGTCAAACCCATTTTGCATGTTCTTAACACTTATCGTTTCACATTTTTATATTTTTTTATTATTTCCATAATCATAAATATTATCCAAATGTTTTATTAAAAAAAATTATATTACTTTTTGTTAAACAATTGCTATAACATATTAATAATATTTTTTTGTACATAAATATATGATACGAACCCGACTACAGACAATAATCAAATAATACAATTCAGGGAATCGTTTGAATGGACCGTCTTGAAATCAAGATGGATTTAGGAGTTTGACACTATCAATGACCTGCTGGAAGCACCAAAACTATCAAGAAAAGGTACTTGACACAATCCACGACCTGTTGGAAGCATCAAAGTTATCAAGATTATAGCAAATTGACCCTAACCACGACCTGTTGGTAGAACCAAAGTTATCAAGTTTAGTTTTTTAATCTAAGAACAAAGGATAAACTCTCATGATGTGAAAACTCATTATTTCATTAATAAAAAATATGTGTTAATTTCCTAAGAATACAATTCAATCCCTATTTGTAGAACTAAGTGGCTATCCATATTGTAACTCCTAAAAATGAACTAAGACCCACTATCATGCAATTACCATGTATGGTTAATTGCAAGTTACAATAATGCCTATTAAAAGAACGTAACATCAATGAAAACGATACGGAATTGAAAAGTTCACAGTATCGAATCGATTTTGGAATCTCGTTGTTTCGTCTAGCCGGTTGGAATAAATGACAGGTCTGGCTAGGTGTAGGTGGCCGATTGGCGCTTCACTGGTCGACTGGAATTAAAGAGCGGGCCGGGTAGGTTTGTATATGGCTGATTGATGAAGATTTGCTTCCCGGTTGACCGACTACATACTTCTGAAACGAGATCGTCTAGTAAGAAACTTGGTCGGCTGAATAATGCATCTCATTCGGCTAAGTTTGCATGGTTGAATATTGGATGTCATCTGGCTGACAATCAAGAATTGGCCGCCTAGGAGATAGTTTAGCCGGATTATGTAGAAATGGGCCGGTTGATTATTGTCTGTAGCCGAGTTCGTATCAATATATATTTTTACTTATTGATTAACAGACATGATATGTTAGTTAATATACCAATATTTCTTTCATCTTTAAAATGTTAAATAAAATTACCAATGTGTATAGGGAAGTTAATCAAAGTGCGGACATCTTAATTGACTAGACTTTCACTCACTTATAATTTTGGAATTTATGTATTAGATGACCCTCCTATGGGTATTAGAAATTTTCTAATTCAGCATATAGTTGGAGCCTCTTTTATCGCATACTTGCTCTGTAATTTTGGGCTTTAGCCCTCCTTCAAATAAAAAATATTTAATATATTTATATTATTTATATTTATAATTTAAAAATTGTTTACTTAAAATATTTTAATTTGTAGTTTATGATATACATTTAATATTTATGTATCATCAAATGAAAAATTTAAATAAAAATATTTTCATCTCTTTATCTAAGATAATATCTTTACAATGAATTTACTATAACATTTTAATTTTATATAAATTACATTAAAAAATTAAAAATAATAAATACCCACTCAAGTTGAATTGAAAATGATCACCTTAAAAAATGATATAAAAAATGTTAACTATAATTAGAAAATAGAATTATATGAAGTGTCGTGAATATATATTGATGGTATAAAAAATATTTGTGTTAAATATGTTTTTAGACCCTTAAATATAGTCGAGATTTGGTTTTAATCCTGTAATTTAAAATCAGTGATTTTGGTCCTTCGAAAATTGAAAATACATCAATTCAATCATTATCGATTAAAATTCGTAGTTAATCCGTAGTAAAATTTGTAGCAAAACTATGCAATAATGACTAAATTGGTGTATTTCCAATTTTTAAATGATCAAAACCACCGGTTTAAAATTACAGGGACTAAAACCAAATCTCGACTATATTTAAGGGACTAAAAACATATTTAACCCAAAATATTTATACCACCATAGAATGATGTGTTGTCTCATTATTTAATAAATTTAATAACATATTATTGGATAACAATGTAAAACATTTTCCTTCAATAATGTATATAATAAAAATTATATATCATTAATTATGTATATAAATGATTTAAATAATTTACCTACCCATAACTATCCGGTATGAATTCACGGTTACCTGCTAGTTTTCTTACTAAGAGTGTGTTTGGTAAAACTAGCTTAAAAGCTAGCTGAAAGCTTAAAGTTAGCTGAAAGCTGAAAAGCTCGCTGAAAGCTTAAAGCTAGCTGAAAGCTGAAAAACTATTGAATGTATTTGGTAAAACTAGCTGAAAATAGTGAAATGACATTTAAAGACAACATTAATTATTAAACAATGATAAGTGAGGGTGGTTGAGGGTTAAACTTGTAATTAATTTTCAGCTAGTAGCTGAAAATTGGAGCTTTTTTAAAAAGCTACTCCAAGTAGCTTTTCTTAGCTACCTTAAAAAGCTACCTTCCAAACGCTGCTGAAATAGTTCCAGCTACTATTTTCTACTTTCAACTAGCTGAAATGACAAGCTAAACACAATCTAAATAACAGTGATGAGGTCACTATAATATGCGTAGATTACCAAGTTGACCAGACATTCTTAGAACTACTAATTTAATCTAACTGTATTATCTCACATATCTTTACGTTCTTGGATTTCAATACTTCAGAAAAGTTTAACATTTTTGTTTGGAGTAATGTAATTTGTATATGTTGTACATGTACAATAAGGAGAGAGAAAGAGAGAAAAGAGAAAAAGAGAGAGAGGAATGTGGGATGTGATAAGTGATAAGTGATGTGATGAAAAGAGATAAAGAGCAAAATGTGTTGTATGAGTTCTTGTATATTTTTATGTTGTATGAATTTAATATCTGTTTTATTTCACATCTTTTTTAGAAAAGAATTGAAAATCTTCTCATAATATTATCACAACTTGGCTCTCTTTGCCACAATAAATTATTCTTTTGGTGCGAACGGCCCAAGCATTAAATTAAACCATTAAAAAATATCTTTTCTACTTTGCAGTCACTCCCCCCTTCCAACATCCCCACATCACAAATTACACTGCAATTAATCCAAGCCGCAATAAAACACCAATTCATTGACTCATCAAAAATGTGTTTTTATTGGTTGGTAAGTGAGGGAGTCTTGGTCTACTTAGTCATGCGCTGGCTTAAGAGCCAACCCCACCTAACTCCAATTTTATTTTCCCTCAGCCGGTCAGTAGTATAGTATAGTGCATTTGTTTATTCAAAGCATGTGAGCTGATCCTCCATCTACCCATTCTCTCTACCACTTTGCCTTCTGCAACTGCAAGTATATATATATCCACACCACTTTGCCACACACCACAATACTACGTGGCCAGCAATATCAACATTTCCTTCATCCTAATCTTTGCAACTACTTTAGAGAATTAAGAAGATGGTGAGTGTTGATGAGATCCGCAAGGCACAGAGGGCAGAAGGCCCTGCAACAGTCTTGGCAATTGGCACTGCAACTCCTCCAAACTGTGTCGAACAGAGCACCTACCCTGACTACTATTTCCGCATCACAAACAGTGAGCACAAAACAGAGCTCAAAGAAAAATTCAAGCGCATGTGTAAGATATATACATATCTCATATCTTCATTTCATCATATATATTTAATTTGTGTGCATGTATTTAGTTTTGTTTTGCTCCTTTAATCTCTCATTCTCTGACTGAACCGTATATCATTTTTCAGGCGACAAGTCAATGATTAAAAAGAGATACATGCACTTGACTGAAGAAATTCTAAAGGAGAATCCGAGTATATGTGAGTATATGGCACCTTCATTGGATGCAAGGCAAGATATGGTGGTTGTGGAAGTGCCAAGGCTAGGAAAAGAGGCAGCAACAAAAGCCATTAAGGAATGGGGCCAACCTAAGTCCAAGATCACCCATCTCATCTTTTGCACCACTAGTGGTGTGGACATGCCTGGTGCTGATTACCAACTCACGAAGCTCTTAGGCCTTCGCCCATATGTGAAGCGATACATGATGTACCAACAAGGGTGTTTTGCTGGTGGCACGGTGCTTCGTTTGGCTAAAGACTTGGCTGAAAACAACAAAGGTGCTCGTGTGTTAGTGGTTTGTTCAGAGATAACTGCAGTTACTTTTCGTGGCCCGAGTGACACTCATCTTGATAGTCTTGTGGGGCAAGCATTGTTTGGAGATGGTGCAGCAGCTGTTATTGTTGGTTCAGACCCAGTGCCAGAAATTGAGAAGCCTTTGTTTGAGCTAGTATGGACTGCACAAACCATTCTCCCAGATAGTGAAGGAGCCATTGATGGTCATCTTCGTGAAGTTGGGCTGACATTCCATCTCCTCAAGGACGTTCCTGGACTTATCTCAAAGAACATTGAGAAAGCATTGGTTGAAGCCTTTCAACCTTTGGGTGTCTCTGATTACAACTCCATCTTTTGGACACCCTGGTGGACCAGCAATTCTTGACCAAGTTGAAGACAAATTAGGCTTAAAACCAGAAAAAATGCGAGCCACCAAACAAGTGCTCAGCGAGTATGGTAACATGTCAAGTGCATGTGTGTTATTCATCTTGGATGAAATGAGGAGAAAATCGAAAGAAGATGGGCTTACCACCACAGGTGAAGGGCTTGAATGGGGTGTGTTATTCGGTTTTGGGCCTGGACTCACCGTTGAGACCGTTGTTCTCCATAGTGTGTCTGTCTAAATCATCATACTTCACTAAAAGGGACGAATCTTGAATCCTATTTGTAGCTAATCTTATTTTCTTTTTCAGCTAGAAGAAAATGTATTAATTATTTCTTTCTTTGGGTTTTTTCCTCATTGATCACTTATCACATGTTTCTTATGGTATACCATATAATAACGTTCATATGTAATAAGACCCTTATGACTTAAGTTGTAATTTGAAGGCAAATTTGTATAAGAATCAAGTACTAGTTACGATTCCACATGGATATAAGACTTCTATTATTAATCTATTTCATTTAGGTGTTATCTAAACCATTTTTGGAGTGGAGTAGGAACCCATTTTGAGGAGCGAAAGCCCAATTAAATAATCACCCATTTCCAACCACTCTATTTAATGAATCATGTGCCAATAGAAAGAGAGTATGTCCACTTGAAACAATTTTCAATAAAATTGAATATAGGGTAATTTAGGCAATGAAAATACTTTTTACATGATATCAAAAAAATTTAATGAGTTTAACCAACTTTCTTAATACATGTGAATTTAGTTATTTATGCTTATATTCAAGTCCGGAATAACAGTAACTCTTCCCTTATTTCCACAAATCATTTATGACCATTAATGAATGCTTTTACTATAAATGACTACATTTAATTGAAAACCATATTTGACTTTTTCTCCTCCCCTTCTCTCTCTCTCTTAAATTCAATTAATATCCTTGCTAAAATCTCACCGACTATGAGGGAATTACAATTTCAGTTTTTCTATCATTTGCAACATTGCGCAAGATAATAAATAAAAAATAAAGATTTTATTGGAAGATGTACGTTTCATATTACTAATGCATTGAATGTTGTGATAGTTGTAATTTCGAATAAAACCTTTCCACTTTTGATTTATTATCTTGTACAATATTACACATGTTAAAAAAATCGTTATATTTATGCCTACACAAGGTAGGTCCCAAATTTGATTTTAAATAAATAGTAATGAGTATCTTTTAATTAAAAGTATTTATTATTCCCTCAGTTCCTTTTTAAATTTCATTTAAGGTGATTATACATGGATTAAGGAATAAATTTAATGACCTAAATTAAATTAGCATCCTTGTTGAAAAAACTACAAATTATGAGGAAATTTTAATTTATGCCCAAACAATGTAGGCCCTAAAGTTAATTGTAGAAAAAATGAAAAGTATTTATTACTTTTTAGTGTTTTTTTTAAATGTCATTTAAGCTAATTAAATACTCTCTCCAGTTCAAAATAATAGCCCATTTAAAAATTTTCATTTTTTCAAATTATTTTTTCCATTTACCTTTTTAGTGTAGAATTAATTTTTTTATCAATGAGAGAAATTAGTGATTAAATGAGTTGTTAATGGACAATTAAAAATGAGAGAAATTAGTGATTAAAATACAAAGGGTATAATAATAAATTAAATAATATTTTTTATAAAATTAAGACTATTAATAATATTACTAAATCCTTGTGCCAAAACCTTAACGGACTATTATTTGAACCAGAGGGAGTACATATTAAAAAATATTATTAATACCCTAATTTTTATCAAAATTATTGTTTAAAGTTCTAATACTCTCTTTATCTCTTGATGAATAAGTTATTTGTATACAATTCTATTTTATATTATTTAATTAGGTGAAGATAAAGATATACTTAAGTAACAAAATCTTCCGTAAAATATATATATATATATATATAAATAAAAGTGACAAAATGGTAATTACCATTCCATCCATCTTATAATATTTGTCAGTATACAATGATATTAAAGTATTAAGTTTTTCAATAATACCCTTATTAATATTTTAACTTACTTATTTGTCATATAGTACTAATTAGTCATTATCTAATCGCTTTTAATAATTGTACAAAATCTGCTTTTAATAAGGGTATTTTAGTAAATGAGTTATTTTATTATTATAATTAGTACAATTAATAATTTTCTTAAATTGTGTGCATATTAATCCTATAAGAACTAATAATATGAGATAGATGAAACATTATATTGGAATTCTAAAATAACATATATAAATATAAACAAAATTTTTTAACATGGGAGTATTCATTCTCTAATACAATTAAGAACCTTAGAAATGAATGTATTAATAATACTAATTATGAGGATGAAATAAAAAAAATATTTATAAAAATATAATATTTAATTTAATAAATTAATAATTCAAAAAGTATATCCTACTAACATGTGCCCTTTAAAAACTAATAAATAAGAAGTTTTTATTAAAAATTACAATATTTAATGCATTAGTAATATTAATGCTATACTTTTCAGCAAAATATCATTTTTGTCTATAAAAAATTATACTCCCAATGTTTCTAGTCTCTCAATATAGTCGAGATTTGATTTTCATCCCCATGGATTTAATCCGTTAATAAATTAAATACCTCTTTTAAGTCCTTATCGATAAAAATATGTAACTAATTCTTAGTAAAATCTGTAGCAAAACTATGCAATAAGGACTAAATTGGTGTGATTTCAATTTTCGAAGATCAAAATCACTAGTTTTAAGTTGTAGGGATTAAAACCAAATCTTAACTATATTTTAGAGACTAAAAGCACATATATTTAACCCTATTTTTATTGTCATTTAAGGTAGTTGAACATTAGAGGTGTCAATATGTATTGTGGTCTATAAATCAACCTAAATCACCAATAGATTGGATTGCAAAAATTTGTGTCAGTTATTTTTGCTATTTAATCATGAAGATTAGACTAAATTCAACCCACATTTTTACTTTCTTTTAATTTTATATTTTGTTTGTATTTTTGTAAATATTTTAATTTCTTTTGCATTTCTTCAATTTCATATTTTTAGAGAATCCCCCACCCCTAATTTAAGTGAGCAACCTATTTAAGCCCACATGAGATGTATTAATCTACATTATCTATTTTTTAACACACCCCTAATGTGAGTCAAATTGTGTTGACTTCTTTTATCCAATTCATGGTGGGTTAACCTAGGTGAGAGTTGCGTTTGTTTAACTTTTACATCTTTAAACAAAAATTAAAAAAGTAATTAATATCCTTTTTCTTTATTACAATTATTTTTAACTTTCTATATGTCATTTATGCATATCTCTCTCATCATTGATAACAATATGCATATCTCTCTCTTCATTGATAACAATATCTATTGATGGGCCCTACCTATTTAATGGATATGGAATGGGAAGTAAATACTAAAAAAATTCAAGTGAAAAGTCACGTGATATTTTAACATGAAAATATAATTTCAAATTGTATTGTATGATTATTTGCATCTATATAACTCCTTGACCTTACTCATGAGACTTCGTACAAGAGAGAAAAGTCGAGCAAAAGCACTATGGCTAAAATTGTTAGCGCATTTCTTCTCATGCTTGCCATGGCTTATGTGATCCAGGTTGCCTATGTGAGTGAATCTTTCTCTCCCCTTCTATTCTCTCACACATACACTCTACCCCTATACATATACATATAATTGAAAATTTTGCTCTTTCTAATAGTGATTAGTGTTAAATGAAAGGGAATTTCTTTTAAATTAATATCCCAAAAAATTATGTATGTTATTTGTTATCCCTTTGTATTCATCTTGATATCTAACTTCTTCTTTTTTTTTATATTAAATAAAAAAAATCTATAGGCTGGTGGTGAAGGATCACTTCGTCCCCAAGGTATTAATTCTAGGCTTCTAGCTAATATTTTTGAAAAAATACTTTCAAACATGCACAAATGAAAAAGACATGGAAAAAGTTTAGTTTAATTTGTTAACAACTCAATTCTTGGTTGTGTTTTATCTTTCCAGATTGCCCTGGCGCTTGTGATTATCGTTGTTCTAAGACTCAATACAGGAAGGCGTGTTTGACCTATTGCAACATTTGTTGTGCAAAGTGCTTGTGTGTCCCATCAGGAACCTATGGTCACAAGGAAGAATGTCCATGCTATAACAATTGGAAGACCAAGAGAGGGACACCCAAGTGCCCTTAATTTGATTTATCTCATGCTCACATGAATTGTTGGTCATGCAAATTATAATGTAATGCTCTGTTACTTTTTAAATAAAGTTTATATTGTTATATATGGTGGAGATAATACACATTAATAAAAAAGATGTTATGGAAGTGACATTCTCCTATGCTTGTGATTTTAGTAGTTTATTGGGAGTGTTTTGGCCAACGTTAGAGTTATAAGTTACTTTAAAATTAAAGTTAAAACTAAGAGTGTTTTGAGATTTGATTTAATTTAAAAAGTATTTTTAAGTCAAAAAAGGCCGTTGAAAATAGGTTTTAAGAAAACTACATTTTTAAAAATTTTCTTATATCAATTATATAACAATTCCAATGGACTAAAACTTGAAATAATATTTTTGGATTAAAAAGTTTTTATAACTTGTTTTCCCTTCTGACACACTTTGCAAAAAAAGTAAGTTTTAAAAGCAATGTTAGACAAACATTTAACAAGATGATACTTGTTAAGTTCTGAAATCAATTTCATGCTTACATGTCCATACGTTTTACACCAAATCCATTTTTCACCGTGAACAGGAATGAACCACATGTTACATAATAGTATCTCCAAATCAATCTCATATCGTTTTTGTATCAACTATAGCTAGTTGTAAAGAGAGTATTCTCATCTTTGTCTTTGACTATGTTCGAGTCTTTCTTGAAGGAAACAAAAAATCTAGTATCACAGTTGACTTATTCTAAATAGATTATAATTTAACCCTTCAACTAAAAGATAATTACCAATTTTTGTTCTCATTTATAATATGATAAATTATTTATCATTTTGCAAATTATAAAAGAGATGATTTTAGAGATATATAATATATGAATGAGATAAAGGATATATCAAAAATTAAAAATAAATAAATATAAAGAAGGATGTTAATTACTTTTATTAAGTAGCAATTGGCACGTGCATAAAATGGAATCAAACATATTACTTTGTTTTTTTTTCTTTTTAGTTCTATCATTCTACAAGAACTAATTTTTTTTTTTTTAGTTTTATGTTACATCTTTGTCTATTTTTTTAGTACACCAAATATAATAGAACACACATGTTATTTTCTCTATCAAATATGAATATAACTCTTCTAAAGTGAGGGAAGGACACTTTAGAAAATGATTAAAAACAATTTCATTATTTATTATACATATGCATATTTTTAATTATCACAATCTGAACTGTTGATTTGTCATTCAACGATTATGCTTACTATTACGTACCTGCTAAACTCGGCTAGGGTAAGCTCGGCCAGGTAGACCTGACACACCATAGCAGGATCATTGGCTTGACTAAAGGAGGGAATCAAACAAATAAGAAAATGGCTGATGTTAAGCAGCCTGACAGCATAATCAACGCATGTTGTCTCCCAATCAGCAAATCATGCCATATATAGAAGATACCCCCAACACCTATAAAAGGAGGGGCGTAGGCAACATCAAGACACACACTAGCTTCTTCACTTGGCCTAGTTGTACCATCCGAGTAGAATTTAGGCTTTGTAAGAACATTTGGCGCCCACCGTGGGGCTCTGGTAAAACTCTCCCAGAGAACCACAAATATTCCAAAAAATGGTTAGAACGAGGTCAAGCAACAACGATGAAGGACCAACATTGCAAGAGCTCGTTCAACAACTCGAGCAACTCAGACAAGAAAACCAGAGGGTTTTGGAGGAAAACCGGGCAATGCGAGAATGTATGAAAAATACACGGAACTCATAGGAGGACGATACGCACTCCTCTGAAACCCGGGCTCCTTCAGAACACTCAGAATCACATATCGAATTGAATAATCACACATATACGCATTTTCATCCTTTTTCTGGCTACGTATATGATAACGTTATTTCAAGTTCCAAATATATCATGATTATTCTATGATTATTTTAAAATCATTCTTGATTGTATTATGATGGCATTAATATGTTTATGCGTTTAGCATATTTCCTGACAAATTAATCGATATGAAAAATAACCCCTTTCAATATTCATTACAATTGTCAAAATTACATTCAAAATCTTTCTAAACAATTTTGGAATCTGTGTTTATTATATTCACAATATTTTAGCTATGGAAATTAGAAACTACGGGACTTTTGCTCTAAACATTGTACTTTATCATGCTTTCCGCTTTTGTTTGGCTCCATCATGAATATAAATTTTTCATATCAATGACCAGTTAATGAATTTGAAAATCTGTTTAATTATCCATCAATTGCACAATAATTAGAAATAATCATCTCAATTGTTATTATTAAATATCATTATCAATGTTCCAACATCCATGGGATCCATATAATTTTGTTTTGAATAAGCAAATTATCAGAGCTTTAAATTCAGATTTATTTTCATTCTCTACATCAAGTTAAACACGTTTCAGTCCAAAGGATCAGACTGATATGCATTTTCAGTACAAAGTATCAGGCCGACCCGTTTCAGGTTAATAAGACCGACCAACCTCATCAGACCGACCTACTTCAGCCCAAAGGATCAGCCGACCTACTTCAGATTAAACATGCTTATCAGACCAACCTACTTCAGATTAAACACATTTTAAGTCCAAAGGAACTGGCCGACCTCATCAAACCGACTACTTCAGTCCAAATGACCAGGCTGACCTACTTAACGTTAAATACATTTCAGTCCAAAGGATCAGTCGACCTACTTCAGGTTAAACATACATTTTCAGTACAAATGACCAGGCCGACCTACTTCAGTCCAAATGACCAGGCCGACCTACTTCAGGCTATAAACATACATTTTCAGTCCAAATGACTAGGCCGACCTACTTCAGTCCAAATGACCAGGCCGACATGCTTCAGTCCAAATGACCAGGCCGACCTACTTCAGTCCAAATGACCAGGCCGACCTACTTCAGGTTAAACATACATTTTAAGTACAAAGGACCATATCGACGTACTTCATATTAAACATGCTTTTCAGTACAAAGTATCAAGCCGACCTACTTCAGGTTAATTGGCCGACCGACTTCATCAACTTAAATACATTTCAGTCCAAAGGACCACACCAACCTACTTCGGGTTAAACATACATTTCAGCACAAAGGACCATACCGACCTACTTCAGATTAAACATGCTTTTCAGTACAAAGGACCAGACCGACCTACTTCAGGTTAGACACATTTTAATAGGACACTAGGTACTTTGCTTAGGACAATTTTGAACAAAAACATTAAATCTTGGGGGGATTTTTTGCCTCATATTGAATTTGCTTATAATAGGGTTGTTCATAGTACTACCAATTGCTCACCTTTTGAGGTAGTGTATGAATTTAACCCTTTAACTCCTCTTGATATATTACCTTTGCCTAATATTTCTATGTTTAAGCATAAGGAAGCGCAGGCTAAGGCTGATTATGTCAAGAAGATGCATGAGAAGGTTAAGGCTCAAATTGAAAAGAAAAATGAGAGCTATGCCAAGCAAGCAAACAAGGGAAGGAAGAAAATGGTGTTCCAACCAGGGGATTGGGTATGGATACACATGAGAAAAGAAAGGTTCCCAGAACAAAGGAAGTCAAAGCTTCAACCAAGGGGAGATGGACCTTTCCAAGTGCTTGAAAGGATCAATGATAACGCCTACAAAATAGACTTCCCTGGTGAGTATAATGTTAGTGCAACCTTTAATGTTGTTGACTTAACTCTTTTTGATGCAGGTGAGGACCCTTCAGATTTGAGGAAAAATCCTTTTCAAGAAGGGGGGCGTGATGTGGACATCAGTCAAGCAGTCAACAGGATAGGTGGGCCCATGACAAGGGCGCAGGCTAGGAAGGCTAAGGAGGCACTACAACTTGTCATCAAAGAAGTCCAATCTCAAAGTATGCAAAGCATTAATGAAAGTCTTCAGTTCATTAATTGCACTCAGGTTGAAGAGGATGGAGCCATTGATGAAGAGACAATTACATTTAATGCAACTACCAGTTGAAGCACCTTCAAGGCAAATGATGTGGCATAGTGGGCGGCCACATGTGGCAATTGTGGGCGGCCACTTTCTCTTATTTTGCTGAATTATTAGTTTAATTTGCTTTCAATAAAATTAGGGAGTTACAAAGACAAGGAAATAATGTTTCTGGTGGTTACAAACAAGGATTTAATGCTTTGTCTACTAGCCGTTGGGAATGGTTTGATAGGTGCGCATGAACCTAGCCACTTTTTGAAGCAACATGGGAACCTAATTAGTCATCATAGGGAGCGGCCAACATGTGTGCACATGGCTGAATAAAGAGTCTTCAAAGTGGTGCCAACAAGGAAGTAAATGGAGGAATGAAGAGCTTTCAAGGTGGCGGCCATCATCATGAATTGGGAGGTTACAAAATGAATGAAAACTTGATGAATTTGGGTTGTTACAAGCGGCCACTTATTGGCTAATTCATGAGCCATTTTACTCCATGTTTGATGGTTACATTTCAAAGAATAATGCAGCCACATGTGCCTAAAAATCTGGTTAGAAAATGCGGCCAAATAAGCCTAGTTAGGTTGAGTTTTTTTAGCTTAATTTATTTAATTCCTAGTAATGTGTTTAGGGTTGCATGGGAAATGTGTAAGGGGCATTTTGGGGATGATTTTGGGCGTGTAATGCAGCCGATTGCATAGCCCTAACTTACCTTGTAAACTCCTATAAATTCATGCTTCATGCATGCAAGAAAGGTTAGATTGTTTTATGCAGAAAAATTTTTCTTACTTTGAGAGTGTTTCTCTAAGTTTCTTGCTAGTCAAGAGTGAAGATTATCAAAGGTTCTTACCTTTGTGTGTGTATCTTCAAGGACTTATCTTTCAAGTCCTGAAAGTGTGACGCCCAACCTTTATCTCTTCTTCTTCCTCTACGTTTTCTTATTTTTTATCAAAACCTATTTTCCTATACGTTATACTTGATTTATATGTGAATTATTCTTCAAGTTTTCCAAAAGGGTGAATATTGTTTTGGCAAGGTTCCAATTTGTTATTCGTCTATCTTATTTCATCATTCTCATTTTATTTGGGTATTAGAAAATCAAAGAAAAAGAAAGAAAAAAGAAAAGAACGTGACAAAAGAAAAGAAAAGAAAAATATTGAAAATAGTAGAAAAGTTGTTTGAAAAGAAAGGTGACTTTTATTCAGAATTTTCTAAGGTCCATGCAAAATAGAACCTCAAGGTTCATATCAAGAGATAAGAGTAGAGAAGACTTAGCCAAGACATTTATCCTGGTTCACTCACATCCACCGTGAGCTACCTCCAATCCCAATGCCAAACCAGCAAAGGATTTTCCACTATCTGGACAGATACAAGTATTATTTTTCAGTCAAGCATCTTCAAGCTCTATACAACAAGTATTCTTTTACATTCAAGCCTCTCCAGGCTCTCTAAAACAAGTATTCTTTAAACAGCAAGCCTCTCCAGGCTCAAACAGAAACAGTGTATGAAATGATATTGCTTAAGCTTTGAAACTACACAAGTTTAAAGCCTAAACTGGGTAAGATGAACAAATAACTAAGTATAACTTAGGATTTAAAAGATTTGTGTAAAAATGAAGTGAAATGAAATAAATATCAGAGAATTCTTTGAACAACACTTCAACAAGTATTTTCACGTAGTCTCTTCTTTTTGCTCCATTGCATGAATCTCATATATATAGAGAGAAGGGATCTGTAGACCGATTAGAAATCCTCAGAGTCTTGTTGTCTAATAGCTTTATTTTCGTTGTGAGACAAAGCAGAGGTAGCTTGTAGCAGCAGCGCTGACTCTACTTTTCTGATAAAGTGTACTTTCTGTAGAGACAATTTCCTTTTGGTGAACATGATTTGAAACACGTACAAAAGCTTCTGTTTAGTCTTTCCAGAAGGAGGATTGTGCAGATAGTATTACAAAAAGTTGTACGAGACTTGAGTCTTCAAAATAATCAAAGAAACTTGATTTTATGTAGAAATATGACTCGTCGTTTCTTGATATCAGAGGGTTCAAGAGCTTCAGCAGGTCTGGATCCTTCAGCAAGTTCTTCCTCTTCAGAAGGTTGCATTATTTCGGAGAGTTGGTCCTTTAGAGGGTTGACATGTTTCAGTAGGTTTAGATTTATCAGCATGAACAGCTTCCTTTACAGAATTGTTGAAACACAGAAGAATACCTATAAGCAGAATCTTTCTATTTGAAACAAATTTGTTGCTCATTAAAACTCAGGTTATAGAGACTTAAACCATTATTAATCACTTAATAATATTTTGAGACTCAACATTCTCCCCCTTTTTAATGATGACAAATTTTCTTAAACTATTCAAATATCTGAAGGGAAATAAGGAATATTAAGTTTAGAACTTTCTCCCCTTATTTCAGATACTTAGGCAGAATGCCTTGCTCCCCCTGAATCAGTGAATTTTTCTGAAAAACACTAAACTTCAAATTTTGTTAGTTTTACATTACTCCCCCTTTCGTCATCAATCAAAAAGGTAGCCAGAGCAAACCGAAGAAGTGAATGGACATCAAAAAGAGATTCAGGTTAACAGATTTGCAAAAATAACATTTTCAGTTAAAAATATATCAATAAGTTCAATTTTTCAGAAAGTGTGAGAATGTGCAGATTTTCTCTGATAAACTTAAACCTATCTTCAGCAAGGGGTTTTGTGAATATATCAACCCATTGATGCTCTGTGTAAATGAACCTTATATTAAAAACACCTTTTTGAACATAGTCTCTAATAAAATGATGTTTTATTTCAATATGTTTTGCTCTTGAGTGCTAAATTGGATTTTTAGAAAGATTAATTACACTGGTATTATCACAGAAAACAGGAATAGATTTAACAGAAATGTTAAAGTCTTCCAGTTGATACTTTACCCAGAGCAGCTGTGAACAACAACATGCAGCATCAATGTATTCAGCTTTAGCAGTTGAGAGGGCTATTGTGCTTTGTCTTTTACTTGCCCAACTGATTAAGTTGTTTCCAATGAAGTGGCAACCTCCACTTGTTGATTTTCTTTAAACTCTATCTCCAGCAAAATCAACATCACAGTAACCTACTAACCTGCAATCCTTACTCTTCTTATAGCACAGACCAAGATTAGTAGTACCTTTTAGATATCTGAATATTCTCTTTACAGCTTTGTAATGAGTTACTGTTGGATCTGATTGAAATCTTGCACACAGGCATACACTGAACATAATGTCAGGTCTACTAGCTGTAAGATACAATAGAGATCCAACCATGCCTCTATACATGGTTGAATTAACGCATTCATCCCCTTCATATTTTCTTAAGATGGCAGAGGGATGCATTGGAGTTGCCATAGGCTTGCAATCATTCATATTGAACTTCTTAAGCATTTCTTTAGTATACTTCTCCTGACGGATCCATATACAATCAGAATCTTGCTTGATTTGAAGTCCAAAGAAAAATTTTAGTTCTCCCATTAAACTCATTTCAAACTCAGATTGAATTAGCCTTGAAAACTCAATGCATAGAGAAGAATTTGTTGATCCAAAGATAATGTCATCAACATATATCTGAACTAGAATCAGGTCTTTGTTAGACATTTTTCTAAAAAGAGTAATATCAACCTTTCCTCTTTCAAAACCATTTTTCAGTAAGAAATTGCTCAATTTGTCATACCAAGATCTAGGAGCTTGTTTAAGACCATATAGATCCTTTTTCAGTTTAAAAACATGATCTGGAAAGGTTAAGTTCTCCAAACCAGGGGGTTGTCTAACAAACACCTCTTCCTCAATAAATCCATTTAGGAAGGCACTCTTTAAATCCATGTGATATAGTTTGATTCCATTATTGGCTGCATAGGAAAGTAAAATCCTAATGGCTTCAAGCCTTGCTACTGGTGCAAAAGTTTCAGTAAAGTCAATACCTTCTTGTTGATTGTAGCCTTATGCAACCAATCTAGCCTTGCTTCTGACTACTTGACCATCTTCAGAGAGTTTGTTTCTACACACCCACTTGGTTCCAATAATAGTTTTCCCATGGGATTTAGGAACAAGAGTCTAGACATCACTTGTGGCAAATTGATTTAGCTCTTTCTGCATGGCTAGGATCCACCCTTCATCATGCAGAGCTTCATCAATATTCTTTGGCTCAATGACAGAGAGGAAGGCAAGATTATTGACTTCTCTAAGTCTTGATCTTGTTCTTACTCCTTCTGAAGTATCACCAATGATTTTCTCTCGAGGATGATTAGTCCTTTATCTCCACTCACGCCTGCAAGGGAACACATGCTCATTCTGAGACTCAACATTAACTCTATGAAGAGGATCAGTTTCAGTAGGTTGATTGGGAGTCTGTTCAGCAGGTACTCTAGAGGGTCCTTCAGCAGGTACTTCATTTTTTACCCTTATAGTCTCTGAAGTAGGATTCAGCTCAATTCCTGCAAAATCATCTTCTAGATCTGATAGTTCCCTATCAGTCTCTTTAGCATCATTAAATCTGACATGAACAGATTCTTCTACTGTCAAGGTTCTAGAGTTATAAACTCTATAAGCCTTGGATGTTTCTGAATAATCAATAATAAATTCTTTATCAGATTTAGAGTCAAATTTACCCAGATCATCTTTGGTGTTGAGTATGAAACACTCACAACCAAAAATATGAAAATAAGAAATGTTGGGTTTTCTTCCTCTCCACAATTCATAGGGAGTTCTCTTGAGAATTGGTCTTACCAAAACTCTATTTTGAATGTAGCAAGCTGTGTGAATAGCCTCTGCCCAGAATGATCTTTGTAGATTGCTTGAAATGAGCATGGTTCTACCCATCTCCTGCAAGCTTCTGTTTTTTCTCTCAACAACCCCATTTTGTTGAGGTGTTCTAGCCACAGAGAAATTGTGTGAGATCCCATTCTCATCACAAAACATTTTGAAGATTGAGTTTTCAAACTCACCACCATGGTCACTTCTGATTGCAGATATACAAAAGCCTTTTTCATTTTTCACGTTCTTACAGAATTTTGTGAAATTCTCAAAAGTCTCATCCTTGCTTTTAAGGAATATAACCCATGTGTATCTAGAGTAGTCATCAACAATGACTAAACTATACTTTTTACCAGCCATGCTTTCAGTTCTTGCAGGACCAAACAAATCAATGTGAAGCAGTTCTAAAGGTCTTGAGGTAGACACAACATTTTTACTCTTGAAAGAGCTTCTTGTTTGTTTACATTTAAGACATTTTACACATAAAATGTCATATTTGAAAGAGAGTTTGGGCAGTCCTTTTACAAGATTGTGTTTTGTTAACTTTGAGATTAATCTCAAGCTGGCATACCCAAGTTTTTGATGCCAAATCTGTTTTTCATCTTTAATAGAAAGAAGACAAGTCACATTTTGATATGCAAGTTCCTCAAGATATATTTTATACACATTAATGTGTCTTTTGGTAGTAAAAATGACTTGGTCAGAAGCACTTTTGACTACACATCCATCCCTAGTGAAGGATACAACATATCCATTGTCACATAATTGACTTATGTTTAGCAGGTTGTGTTGAAGACCTTCAACAAGGAGAACATTTTGAATAACAGAAATAGGGGATATACCTACTGAATCAATACCAGTGATTCTACCTTTCTGGTTTCCTCCAAAGGTGACCACCCCTCCATCTTTAGGTGTAAGGTTTTGGAACAAAGACCTTTCTCTTGTCATGTGTCGCGAGCAACCACTGCCCAGATACCATTTGTGGTGTCTCCTTTGTCCTATTAAACACATCTGCAATAGGAATAATCAGAGACTTAGGTACCCACATCCTTTTAGGTCCTTTTTCTGTTAGCAGCAGGTTTGTCCTTTCTCTTGTGTTTGCACTGAGACACACTGTGCCCAGGATTCCCACAATGAGAGCATCCCCTACCCTTTCCTTTGAAGCATCCTCTTGATCTTTCTGCTCAAAAGAGCTAGATCATCATCATCATCAGAGATGCCCTCTGAATCTTCAGAATCTTCTGAAGACTCCTCAGCTTTCATGGCCTTTTGTGGTCCAGACTTCAGCAGCTTGGACTTCGCATTCAGGGCAAGTGACTTCTTTTTAGGAGCATCTTCACCAAGTTCCAACTCATGGACCTTAAAGGATCCCAAAAGTTCCTCCATTCTCAAAGTATTGAGGACTTTTGCCTTTTGAATGGAAGTAACTTTGGGCCTCCATATCTTTGGTAAGCTCTTAAGAGTTTGTTTGGGTGGAACTTCTACAAAAGTACTTTTAGGTGAAGAAAATAACATGAATCAAAAAAGTCAAATGCATTTAACTTCTCCCCATAAGTTAAAATTAGTTACTTTTGGAGAAGTTAAATGGGAGAGCTTTTGGAGTAAATGGTCTATAAAGATTAATTTTAACTTATGGAGAAGCTAAATGCATTTGACCTCTTTGATTCATACTATTTTTTCACCTAGAAGTACTTCTGCAGAAGTTTCACCCAAACAGGCTCTAAGAATCTTGCGATTATTATCACCAGAATCATAGGATCTGCCTAAAGATTTGAGTCCATTGGTTATGGTCTGAAACCTACCAAACATTTGGTCTATGGTTTCTGACTCATGCATCTTGAACATCTCATACTGATGAACAAGCATGTTGATCTTACATTGTTTGACATTATCAGTCTCTTCATGGGCTGATGCCAAAGTATCCCAGATCTCCTTGGCTGAAGTGCATCCGTGCACCTTCTTATACTCTGATTTACTCAGGGAGTAAACCAAGTAGAGTTTTGCTTTGGCAATAAGTTGTACACAAGCCTTCTGTTCACTGGCCCATTCTGCTTTGGGAATGGGCACACCATTATTGGTGGGAATATAATCACCATATGTGATTACATCCTAGAGATCTATGTTGCTGCTCTCAATGAACAACTTCATACGATCTCTCCTGTAATGGTAATCTATACCATTAAAAGTTGGGGACCTTGAGACTGAGGCACCTTTTTCAATGTAGTGAGGATTGCTGGTTGAGGTTTCCATCTGGATCTACTTCCTCAGCACTTGTTAGATGCTCAACCCGAGGTTGAGCTCTGATACCAACTATAGAAACCACAGGAAACACTAGAAGGAGGGTTGAATAGTCTCTCCTTTTTGCTCCATTGCATGAATCTCATATATATAGAGAGAAGGGATCTGTAGACCGATTAGAAATCCTTAAAGTCCCATTGTCTAACAGCTTTATTTCTGTTGTGAGACAAAGCAAAGGTAGCTTATAGCAGCAGGTACAACAGAGGTTGGTAGCAGCAGCGCTGACTCTACTTTTTTGATAAAGTGTACTTTCTGCAGAGACAATTTCCTTTTTGGTGAACTTGATTTGAAACACGTACAAAAGCTTCTGTCTAGTCTTTCCAGAAGGAGGATTGTGCAAATAGTATTACAAAAAGTTGTACGAGACTTGAGTCTTCAAAGGAATCAAAGAAACTTGATTTTATGCAGAAATATGACTCGTCATTTCTTGATATCAGAAGGTTCAAGAGCTTCAGCAGGTCTTGATCCTTCAGCAATTTCCTCCTCTTCAGAAGGTTGCATTATTTCAGAGAGTTGGTCCTTTAGAGGGTTGACATGCTTCATTAGGTTCAGATTTATCAGCATATTCGGCTTCCTTTATAGACTTGCTGAAACACAAAAGAATACCTATAAGCAGAATATTTCTATTTGAAACAAATTTGTTGCTCATTAAAACTTAGGTTATAGAGACTTAAAACATTATTAATCACTTAATAATATTTTGATACCCAACATGAAGTGCAACAATATTATGTGAATCAGAGTGTTGTGAGGGAAACTGTTTGCAGAGTCATTCACTCTCTTCAGCATGTGAGTGAACAGTAGCCTTGGAAGGTCAACTTTTTGTTTCTTCAGAAGATGAATCATGCAGAATCTCTCCAGCTTAGAGATGTCATCCTTGCTACCTATTTTGGGAATGATGGTACTTCCCAGAATGGCATGCAAAATCTTGGCTTTAGGAATCATGTAAACAACTTCCTTGTCTTCAGGATTTTCATTACCATACAGAAGTTTTTATAAGCCCTAGAGCCTTCATGCTTCTCTTCCCGATCCTGATAGAAGATACTTCCAGCTGACTTTACCCTAGTCACAAGACTCAGGATTTCAGCATCCACGAACACTGAGACACCAAGAACTTTGGACACAATGGATCGTTGTCCAGGAGTGAACTCAACATTCATCCATAAATCCTTGACACTTTGCTCGTGCCAATCACAGTTTATAGCTCCGAAGAATGAACTCCACCCAGCACCATCAAATTCTTCTACGAGATCAACTCCTTCATCTCTGAGATTTTCAAGGTCCAATGCCTTGCTTTTAACAATCTTTCCACCACAGATTTCTTAGAGGCCATTGCAGAACGAGAGATGCAGAGAGAAAGGCTTGGAGACGAAGAAACTCTGGTAACAAGAGCGAGTTATGAGCAAGAGAGTGAAGTTGAGAGACATAACCATTCAAGTCCCTTCACCGCTCTCTATATATAGTCTCCTAGAGCAGTAATGATGACAGTTGCAGAGGCAACGCATACATAGGTAACCGTGCATCAAGCTAGGGTTTTTTTGAAAATTGGATGACCAAACGTCTCAGATAGCCATGTCACTCAAAGAGTTAAAGTTTGAGACAAGTGACATTTCAGACAATTCATGTTTCGGACAAAACATATATTTCAGATAGATATGCATTTTAGATAATCAAGCATTTCAGATAAAATTCATTTTTCAGAGATTGCATATATGTTTAGATTATCGCTTATGAACCTAAACCTATCTTCATCTAAGGGTTTTGTGAATAAGTCTGCCCATTGATGCTTTGTGTCAATGAACTTAATATCAAAAACACCTTTCTGAACATAGTCTCTAATGAAAATGATGTTTGATTTCAATATGTTTTGCTCTAGAATGTTGAATATGATTTTTAGAAATATTAATTGCACTTGTATTATCACACATCACAGGTATACAATTCAGAGAGATATTAAAATCTTCTAACTGATATTTTACCCAAAGAAGCTGTGAACAGCAGCTTGCTGCTACAATGTATTAATCTTCTGCAGTAGATAATGCAATTGTGCTTTGTCTCTTGCTTGACCAGTTGATCCTGTTATTTCTAAAGAAATGACATCCTCCACTGGTACTCCTTCTTTCTATTCTATCTCCAGCAAAATCAGCATCACAATATCCTGTTAACCTGCATTCCTTACTCTTCCTATAGCACAAACCAAGAATAGTAGTACCATTTAGGTATCTAAAAATTCTCTTTACAGCCTTGTAATGAGTTATTCTTGGATCTGATTGAAATCTTGCACACAAGCATACACTAAACATAATGTCAGGTCTACTTGCTGTAAGATACAACAGTGAACCAATCATACCTCTATACAATGTTTGGTCAACTGGTTCTTCTCCTTCATCTTTACTTAAGATGGTAGAGGGATGCATAGGAGTTGTCATGGGCTTACAGTCATTCATATTGAACTTCTTAAGCATTTCTTTTGTATATTTCTCTTGATGGATCCATATACAATCAGATTCTTGCTTAATCTGAAGTCCCAAAATGGATTTTAATTCTCCCATCATACTCATTTCAAATTCAGACTGCATAAGCTTAGAAAACTTTTTTGCCTTTTGTTTTATGCTTCTAATCTCTTAACAAATTCTTGAATTTTTCTCCTAATCTCTTGATGTTTAGGTTTGAATCTAAAAATTGAATTCCATGCTTAGTGTAAATCGAATTCTATCTTGAATTAAACTCACATTTTAGGTTGCTTGATCTGAAATGAATTCACGGTTTACTTAATTCCAAGGATTAGAGATTAGGTTTCATGCTAGTTTCCTTAATTCTAGTGTGAAAATTATTGAGGATGCTTAATCCAAATTGGTTTCTGTCAAGGATTTGAGGAATTTGGTATGAACCAATGATAGATCAAATTGGGAATGAGGTAGAGAATCAATCCGTTTTTCTTGAAATGTTTTTTGAAATTTTAATTTAGTTTGGAAATTGGGAAATTAGCATGAACAACAAACAAAACCCCCTTGAGTGTGTGAGTTTTTTGTTAATTTGAAACATTGATTTTGTAATTGAATTCCTTGAGAGACGACTTTGGGTTATCAAACCCTCACTACACTTTAATCCTTCTTATTTGGTTGAGTACGGCCTCGACCAGCCATCATTGAACATGTTATAAGGGTCCTTGGACTATCATAGAGCCTTTAGGCTATCATAGGGTCTTCGGACCATCACAGGCCCTCGGGCAATTAATTGTAATAACAACGGGGTAACCACATCAAATTCATGGCCAAGAGGGAGATGGGGTCCCCAATCTAAAAATGAGTACTCATGCATGAATATTCATTGTTAATAAGCTTTAATCATAGGTGGCCTTGGACGACAGTCCTTGGTCACATGGCCGAGTGCTCAATCATAGTCACAGTTAGTGAAAAGACCCCGGGTGTCGGGTAACAACACCTCACAGTCATGCCTTACTTGCCTACATGTATTTATGAGTATATTGGTATTCTGGATGAAGTTGTGAATTGTTTAGTGTGTTTCACATCATTTGCTTGAATCCCCACACCTCATGCTTTATCACACTCACCGGGATGTTAGTCTCACCCCACAATGTGGGAATTATGTTCAGATGTGCAGGGTAAACGTCCAGCTGCTTGATGGAGAGTTTGGAGCTTGAAGTTGGGCTTTTAGTTCCCAACTTCTTTCTTTTGAATTTTTAGAATATTTTGTATAGGCATTGACTATTATTCTTTTGATGGGATAGGGATGTACATGTGGGGCCCTCAGGGATGTTTGATATTTCCAGGACATATGTATTTCCATATCTTGTTATGCCTATTTATTTGATGTATAGATTATAAGCCTATGTGGAAAACTTGACTATATTATTTGAATGGTATTTTTTCGCTTAAGTAAATGTTGGAGTTACCTAAGCAATGCAATGTTTGTATGCCGGTATCATTAATGCGCGAAATAATTTCACGAATTCGGGAATAGTTCTTCCAACAGGCATTATTTTCGAATTTAGAAATTAGGACGCTACACAACGCCTTTCGAATTTAGAAATTTGACCGATCAATTCAAAAAGTGCTGGTATAAAGCGCCTTATATACCCTAAATTGGCCATTAGTTGTTGCATCTCTTTGATATTGGTGGGTGGTTTCATCTTCTTAATGGCTTCAACTTTGTCATTTTCTGCAAAAACACCCCCTATATGTAGAAACCACAGGAAACACTAGAAAGTGGGTTGAATAATGTTTTATAAAACTTAAGCAGTTTTTGGAAAACCTTTCACAAGAAGCACCTTTTCGCAAAGAGATTTTTATAACTTGCTGAAACTAGGGTTTTTGTACTTGCTGAAGTTGCTTCAGCAGGTTCAATAAAACAGTTCAAAAATTGTTTTTCAGCTTATTATTATAAAACAGTAATTTCAGAGCCCTCCACGTTAGTATAAACTAATTTTAAATGGAGTTTAGAGATGAGAGAACTTAGCCAAAGATTTATACTGGTCCACCCACCACCATTGTGAGCTACCTCCAGTCCCGAAGCCAACCAGTTAAGGATTTTCACTAATCTCAGAGATTACAAGTATTCTTTTTTGTCAAGCATCTTCAGGCTTTACAACAACAAGTATTCTTTTCTATCAAGCCTCTTCAGGTTCTACACCAAGTATTATTTAAACAACAAGCCTCTCTAGGCTCAACAACAAGTATTCTTTCTTCCACCAAGCCTCTCCTGGCTCTCAAACACTTGAAAGTGTTTACAATGAGAAATATTTAAGTTACTGAACTAGACAGAGTTCCACACTTAAACTTAAATGATATTGTACAAGATAACTGAGTACTACTCAGGATGTGTAAATTTTATGTACAATAACCAGAGAGTAATTGCATCGTAAATTTGGCAGAGTATTGGCTTGTATTGTTCTCACTTCCCCCACTTGAAGTCTATCACGAAGATATTTATAAGGATGAGGTTTATGTCCATTGAAGATTGTTGTATTCACCATTAGGAGATAGCATTGAATGCTATAGAATCCGTTGTGAGACAATCTTCTGATAGCTTCTGATACTGTACAAAGTAGGTGAGCAGTGATGACTCTGTTTTGACACACTTCAAGTACTATGAAACAGATATTTCCTTTTTTGGTACGATGATTCAAAAAGTGTGCAAAGGTCTCTGTATTTCTTTCCTTAAGAAGACGTGTTGCAGAAGACGTTGAGAAAGCTTTTGGGTCTTGAGCAGAAATCCTCAAAGAGCTTCACTCTATTTGATTTATGACAACAGATAATATGCCACGTTGGAAGTCTTCAGCAGGTCTTCACATTTCAGATAGATCTTCTCTTTAGAGAGTTGATTACTTCAACAGGTCCTGTCTCTTTAGAGGGTTCATCTCCTTCAGAAGGTTGCACCACTTCAGAGGGTTGCATAACTTCAGAGAGTTGCTCTTTCAGAGGGTTGCTGAAACACAGAAAATACCTTTAAGAGAATTTGCACTATCTTTTAGAATACTTTAACCAAATTTGTTATTCATTAAAACATAGGATTATGAGACTGAAAACATTATTAATTACTTAATAATATTTTTGAGACTCAACATTCTCCCCCTTTTTATTGATGACAAATTTGCTTAAACTTACAAATATCTGAAGGGAAAAATATAGAATTAAGTTAAGAGAATTCTCCCCCTTAGTCAGATACTTAGGTAAGATATTTGCTCCCCTGAACTGAAGCTTCCTTGTCTGAAACACTTAAACTTCAGATTTTGTTAGTTTATATTACTCCCCCTTTTGTCATCAATCAAAAGGGTATTCAGAGCTTTCTAAAGCAATAAATGCATATACAGAGCAATAAATTGAGGGTAAATCAAAGCAATCAACTATTTCAGAATATTCAATACTTGCAGAACATTAAATACTCCAGTCAATGATATAAACAAGCACATATAGTAGTACTGACGAAAGTAATTAACTACGTGGTCACATCAAGGAATATGAAACAGAAACTCATTCATTAAAAACTTAAGAAAGTTTCAAGAAATTATGAACACAAGATGCTTTCTGAAATAAATGGCTAAGCCATCACAGACTACAACTCCTCTTATGCTTAGCAAGTCTTGATACTTGAGGTGCTTGAGGTTGCAGTTGAGCTTGAGCAGCTTGCACTGGTTCATCATTCTTAGCAGTTTCTCATTCTTTTCTCTCAGCCTTTTGATTTCTCTTTCTTCTAAAGCCTCAGTGAGATCAGCTTCATGGAAAATGATAGTAAGATATAGGCAAGTGAACTCAATCCTTCCAAATCTAATCGGTAACCCAAAGTCAGCAGGTTTGACCACTGGACAGGAGTAGATTTGCAGGAACTAGGGGTGGGAATAGGCCAGCCGGCCTGTCAGGGGCCTACGGCCTGGCCTGTTTATGGCCTGGCTCGTTTATTAAAAAGGCCAGGTGATGAACACATTTTTATTCACACTTTGCATAATTAATCTTAGCTTGCTTGGACTATAATTGTTATTAAATCCACTGTATTAATTGGAATTTACCAAATTGGGCTTAATTGGGCTTTAATTGTGAATGTTGTTTAAATTCGGATTTTTAAGCCTACTGACCTACATGTCTTGTTTTGATGATATCTGGAGCTATAGGTGTCCGATTTGAGAGATTCCAGTGGCATTGGAAAGCTAACGTCCGGGGCTTTAATTTGATATCCAATATGACCATATTACCATGAAGCAATTAGGAGAAGTTGCTGTTTGAAAATCGCCTACTGTTGCTGTCTGACACAAGTCCGAATTTGATTAGTTTTGTAATTAGTTTGTGGGCCTGTTTTAATTAATTTCGGCCCAATTAAGGCCTAATCAGATTGTTAGTGATTTAGGCTCTATAAATAGGTGTGTTGCTGAGTAGTTTGAACACTTTACATTCATTTTTCAGATTTTAGAAAAAAAGACTCTCCACTTTCCCTCTCTTTTCTCTCTTCTTGCAATTTTCGAATTTGGTTCCTCTTCTTCATCTTCTTCAATTTTCGAGTTTCTCCTCCATGGAAATGGAAGGCTAAGCTTCAAGGATTGTTTCTCTACTGAATTCAAAAAGGAAATTGAGGTTATAATTTCGTTTTTCATGTCTTGAATTCTTGGACAGATTCTTCACTTTCCTTCTCCTAGTTTCTTGATGTTTAGGTTTGAATTTGAAATTGAGTTACATGCTTTATGGAATTCGAATTCTAATCTGAATCTAACTCACATTTTAGGTTGCTTAATCTGAAATGAATTCTAGGTTTGCTTAATTCCAAGGATTAGAAATTAGGATTCATGCTAGTTTGCTTTATTCTAGTGTGAAAATTAATGAGGATGCTTAATCCGAATTTGAATCTGTCAAGGAATTGAGGAATTTTGTATAAACCAATGATTGATCCAATTTGTGAATGAGGTAGAGAACCAATTCGTTTTTCTGAAATTGTTTTCTGCAAATTTAAATTCTGTTTTGGAAATTAGGAAATTAGTATGAACAACAATCAAAATCCTCTTGTTTGTGTGAGTTGCTATGGGATTGAAATTCTGAAATTGTAATTGGATTCCTTGAGAGAGACGACTTTGGGTTAATCAACCTACTGCACTTTAATTCATTTTATTTGGTTGAGTACGGCCTCGACCAAATTTGGCGCCGTTGCCGGGGAATTCAATTCAAATTCTGTTTCAATTCCAATTCTGTTTTGTGTAAAATTCTGTTTTGTTTTCAATTCTGTTTTGTAAATTCGTGTACTGTTCTGTGTTTAGGAAGTAGAGTCATAATTCATATTGTGTTTTGGTATACTAACCTTGGTTGTGCAGATTTAGTTTGATCAATTTTGGTTCACAGCTTTGAGGTAAGTAGCCTAATTTGTCATAGTTACTGTTACATTGCTTTTAGTGAGGTTCAATTTGTGTTTTGAGTTGTGTGATGTGTTGAGTCATTGTAATTAGTGTGTTTAGTCATGTTTTGATGTTTAGAAATTGTTTAGATGAAATTAGGATTGATTTGGATTGAATTGCATAAGTTGATCAAGTTGTTGCTGACTTTTCTGCTGTTGACTTTTGCAGTTGAATCTGATCTTTTTGTTTAACATAGTTAGAGGTTGAATTTTTGTGCCAATTTTTGTGTCCACATTTCTTTAGGTTAATAATGAATTTTAGATACCCCAGTTGCTGTTAGATTAGTCCTGATTGTGAGATTACACTTTGCACTGGCTTATTTTGACCTGTTGACTTCAATTGGACATAACTTGAGCTAGGAGTATCAGAATTTCACAAATTTTATATGCTTTTGGGGTAGAAAAAGCTAGTTAGAGCAGCCCCTCCCAGCTTGCGCCAGGAGGTCGGCCAGTAAATTTGCCAAAAAAGGTCGTTTTCTATTTTTAAAGGATTTTTTAAGTTTTTTTTGGTGTATTTTCCCCTTCTTACCTTAGGTAGTTTTGGTACTTAGGCTTTGAATTTTGTTCTGAAAATTTTTGTGGTTGTTTCCTATGTTAATATAGTGTTTTCCATGTATCCATTTCATTGGTTTCTGCTCATTTGATATAGGCTGCCTTTATAAGCTGACATGCTGTTGTATGCTTCATTTTGTGCATTTCTGTGTGCATTTGGTGTATGACTAGAGCAAACCCAGGTACCCTACATTCATTTGATCCAGAAATTGATAAGACATATCATAGGTTAGTTAGAGAGTCTAGGATTCCATTTGTGCATAATTCTGTTAGTGATAGTGAGTTGTCTGATAGTGTGTATTCTGCTGTTAGTGTAAGTGATAGTGAGTCTGTTTCTGTGTTTTCTTCTTCTTCTTTCCTTGAGTCTGATTTTAATTGTGATACCATGGCTGAGAGAACTTTGAGAGAGCTTGCAGCACCTGATGTTAATATTCAGACTTTATGCATTCAATATCCTGATATAGATGTGCCTTGTGAGCTTAAGTCTGGATTGATTCATTTGTTGCCCAAGTTCCATGGTCTTGCAGGTGAGGATCCACATAAACACCTCAAGGAATTCCATATTGTCTGCACCACTATGAGACCACCTGGAGTTCCTGAGGATCATATTAAGCTGAAGGCATTTCCATTCTCCCTGCAAGATACAGCAAAAGACTGGTTGTACTACCTTCCACCTGGATCCATTACTGGCTGGGATAATTTGAAGAGGATGTTTCTGGAAAAATTCTTCCCAGCATCTAGAGTGACTTCAATCAGGAAGGAGATTTGTGGTATAAGGCAGATGGATGGAGAGAGTTTGTATGAGTACTGGGAGAGATTTAAGAGGCTTTGTGCAAGCTGTCCACATCATCAGATTCATGAGCAGTTACTCATCCAGTATTTCTATGAGGGCCTATTGAACAATGACAGACAGATGATAGATGCAGCCAGTGGAGGAGCTCTTGTAGATAAAACTCCAGTTGCAGCAAGGCAGTTAATTGAGAATATGGCTTCTAATAACCAACAGTTCAGTACCAGAAGCAATTCAATAGCCTTGACCAGAGGAGTTCATGAGATGGAGACCACTTATGCTGCTGATCATAGGAAGTTGGAGAGCAAGCTAGATGATTTGGCTTCCTTGGTTAAGCAGATGGCAGTGTCTCAACAAGTTGCTAAGCTATGTGGGATTTGTACTTCTGCAGATCATCCCACTGATGCATGTCCCACCTTACATGAGCCTGCAGGAGATGGTGCTTTTCCTCCTCAGGCTTATGCAGCAAATATCTATGGTTCTGGCAGACCCCCTCAGCAGCAACAGTATAATCAGGATCTTTCTTCCAACAGGTACAATCCGGGTTGGAGGAATCATCCAAATTTGAGATGGGGGAATTCTCAGCAGCAGCCACAGCAGCCTTATGTGCCTTATCAGTCTCATGCTGCTGGGCCTAGTAGACCTTACCAGCCTCCACATGTACAGCAGCAACAGCAGCCTACACCGCCTGCTGCTGCACCTTCCAAGAGTGAGCCTTCCTTGGAAGAATTAATGAGGCAGATGGCGGTCAATAATATGAATTTTCAGCAGAGGACAGAGGCAACTATTCAGAGCCTAGAGAATCAGATAGGCCAGATGGCTACCACTCTTAATCAGTTGCAGTCTCAGGGTTCAGATAAGCTTCCTGCTCAAACAGTTGTCAACCCGAAGAATGTTAGTGCAATCACTTTGAGGTCGGGTAAGAGTGTGCAAGCACTTGATAGGCAACAGTCTGAGCAAGAAGATGAGATTCATACAGTTGTAGACCCTGTGCAGGAGAGAGCTAGTCCTAGTCCTTTGAGTAGCCCCAGTTCTTCAAGCAGTGAGCAGCCTTCTATTCCTCTTCCATTCCCTCAGAGAGTTGTGCAGAAGAGTAAAAAAATGGAAGAGGCTGACAAGGAGATCTTGGAGACTTTCAGGAAAGTAGAGGTGAATATACCTCTACTTGAGGCCATAAAGCAAATTCCGAGATATGCCAAGTTCTTGAAGGATCTGTGCACCCATAGGAGGCGGCTGAAGGGCAATGAGAGGATTAGTATGGGAAGGAATGTCTCTGCACTCATTGAGAGACCTATGACTCCCATTCCAGAAAAATGCAAAGACCCAGGGACATTTACTATTCCTTGTGTTATAGGCAGTAACCAGTTTGATAATGCTATGCTTGATTTAGGAGCATCTATTAATGTTATGCCTTTATCTGTTTTCACCTCTTTGTCTCTTGGTCCTTTGCAGGCTACAGGTGTTGTCATTCAGTTGGCAAACAGGAGCACTGCCCACCCTGCAGGCCTTATTGAGGATGTGTTGGTTCGAGTGAATGACCTCATCTTCCCTGCTGACTTCTACATATTGGATATGGAGGGAGGAGATTCACTCACTGGTGCAGCCCCCATCATCTTGGGCAGGCCCTTCCTGAAGACAGCTCGGACTAAGATTGATGTTCATGCAGGCACACTTACCATGGAGTTTGGAGACAGTGTGGTTCGGTTTAATATTTTAGATGCCATGAGGCATCCTGTTGAGGATCATTCTGTATTCCATATTGATATGCTTGCTGAACTTGTAGATGATAGTTTGTCTGAGTTTGTAGGACATTTGGACTTTCCGGACTTTTCTGATTTCATTGATGTCTACACTTGTGATTTATGTTCTGATTCATCTGTGTGTAGTATGTGTGCTGAGATAGATGAGTTCATATCTGTTGATTGTGTTGATTGTTCTGATTGTCCTACAGGTTCTGGTATTGATGCACCAGTTGTGTCAATTGAGTCAGAATGCAGTGGCTTGATTACAGCAATTATAGATACATCTGACTTGATTGATTTGCAGGTTGCAGAGGTTTCTACCAGTACCAGATCGTTACCTTCTATTGTTCAGCCCCCATCACTGGAGCTGAAGCCACTTCCCACTCACCTCAAGTATGCATATTTGGAGGATGAGCAGAAGCTTCCAGTGATCATCTCTACTGCTCTCTCAGCTGATCAGGAGCAGAGGTTGTTGCACGTGATTAGAGAGCACAGGAGAGCTCTAGGTTGGACTTTGGCAGATATTCCGGGTATTAGCCCCTCCTTGTGTATGCATCGGATTCTGTTGGAGGATGGGGTTAAACCTGTGAGGCAGCCTCAGAGAAGGCTGAATCCCCAGATTCTTGACGTGGTCAAGAAGGAGGTCACCAAGCTGCTACAGGCGGGTATCATATATCCCATATCAGATAGCACTTGGGTGAGCCCGGTACAGGTGGTACCGAAGAAATCTGGGATTACAGTTGTGAAGAATGAGAAGGATGAGCTGATTCCTACTAGGGTGCAGAACAGCTGGAGAGTCTGCATCGACTACAGGAGGCTCAACCAGGCGACCAGGAAGGATCACTTCCCACTTCCTTTCATTGATCAGATGCTGGAGCGCCTGGCAGGTAAATCCCATTACTGTTTCTTAGATGGTTTCTCTGGTTATTTTCAGATTTGTATTGCACCAGAGGACCAACATAAGACTACATTTACCTGTCCTTTTGGTACCTTTGCATATAGGAGGATGCCTTTTGGTCTATGCAATGCTCCTGGTACTTTCCAGAGATGCATGATGAGTATATTTGCTGATTTACTTGAGCATTGCATAGAGGTTTTCATGGATGATTTTAGTGTATATGGCTCCTCATTTGATGCATGTTTGGATAGCTTGACTAGAGTGCTTGATAGGTGCATAGAGACTAACCTTGTTCTTAATTATGAAAAGTGTCATTTTATGGTAGAGCATGGTACAGTCTTAGGCCATATTATCTCTAGGAAGGGTATAGAGGTAGATCCTGCAAAATTAGATGTTATTTCACACTTGCCTTACCCCTCTTGCGTGCGAGAGGTTCGATCTTTTCTTGGACATGCAGGTTTCTATCGCAGGTTCATTCAGGACTTCAGTCGGATAGCCCTTCCGCTGTCCAACTTGCTACAGAAGGATGTCAGCTTTGAGTTTGGAGAGCGGTGCAGAGAGGCATTTGATCGCCTCAAGAGAGCTCTCACCACCACTCCCATTATTCAGCCACCGGATTGGACGCTTCCGTTCGAGTTGATGTGTGATGCATCAAACTACGCCTTGGGAGCTGTTTTGGCACAGAGGGTTGGTAAGCTGTCTCATGTGATATATTATGCATCTAGGACTTTGGATGCAGCACAGGTAAATTACACTACCACTGAGAAAGAGCTGTTAGCAATTGTTTTTGCATTGGATAAGTTTAGATCATATTTGCTAGGCTCTAGGGTAGTGGTTTTTACTGATCATGCTGCTCTTAAGTTCCTTTTGAAAAAGACAGATTCCAAACCCAGGTTGATCAGGTGGATGCTACTGCTTCAGGAGTTTGATTTGGACATCCAGGATAGGAGTGGTGCGCATAATCTGGTAGCAGACCATTTGAGCCGCATTGAGAGAGCGGAGGATGTGTTTCCTATTCGGGATGACTTCCCGGATGAGCAGCTTATGGCTTTGCTTGATTCCCATTCCCCTCCCCTTACCCCTTGGTTTGCTGATATTGTTAATTATCTTGTTGCATCTGTTTTTCCACCCTTGGCATCTAGGGCTCAGAGAGATAGACTTAAGAGTGATGCCAAGTATTATGTATGGGATGACCCTTATTTATGGCGTTTTTGCAGTGACCAGGTTATCCGTAGGTGCATTCCAGATCAGGAGATCCAGTCTGTACTTCAGTTCTGTCATTCCTCACCTGTTGGAGGACATCTTGGACCCCAGAGGACAGGACGAAAGGTGCTGGATTGTGGATTTTATTGGCCTACGATTTTCAGAGACGCCTGGAGAGTCTCCTCTACATGCGAGCAGTGTCAGAGAGCAGGAGCGGCCATTTCTAGCAGGCAGCAGATGCCCCAGCAGCCTATGTTGTTTTGTGAGATTTTTGATGTGTGGGGTATTGATTTTATGGGTCCATTTCCTGTTTCTTTTGGTTTTATATATATATTGCTTGCTGTGGACTATGTCTCCAAGTGGGTGGAGGCTATAGCCACAAGGACTAATGATGCTCGAGTTGTTGTGGATTTTGTCAGGTCTCACATCTTTTGCAGGTTTGGAGTGCCTCGAGCCATTGTTAGTGATCAGGGGACCCACTTCTGTAACCGGTCCATGGAGGCTTTGCTGAAAAAGTATGGGGTGGTGCATAGAGTTTCTACACCATACCACCCCCAGACTAATGGACAGGCTGAGATCTCCAACAGAGAGATCAAGAGGATTCTGGAGAAGATGGTGCAGCCTAACAGGAAGGATTGGAGCTGCCGCCTTCATGATGCTCTCTGGGCTCATAGGACCGCCTACAAAGCACCTCTTGGGATGTCTCCCTTTAGAGTTGTTTTTGGTAAGGCGTGCCACTTACCTGTGGAGATTGAGCATCGGGCATACTGGGCAGTTAGGGCTTGCAATTTGGATTGTGACCAGGCAGGAGAGCAGAGGAAGCTTCAGCTGCAGGAGCTTGATGAGATCCGCCTGGAGGCCTATGAGAACTCTAAGTTCTACAAGGAGAAGACTAAGAAATTTCATGATCAATGTATTGCTAGAAAAGAGTTTGTAGTAGGCCAAAAGGTGTTGTTGTTTAATTCTAGACTTAAGCTCATGCCTGGTAAGCTTCGTTCTCGTTGGATTGGACCTTTTATTGTCACTCATGTTTATCCTTATGGTGTTGTAGAGTTGAAGAGTGAGTCCACCAACAAGACCTTCAAGGTCAATGGCCACCGTCTCAAGCTATTTCATGAGAGTCCCGCTTTGGTTGAGGAGACGGTTGAGGAGATGAGCTTGGAGCTTCCCACATTCCCTCAAGTGCAAATTTTTCCACCTTGATGAGGGAGTCTCTTTCCCCACTATTTTATTGCATTATGTCCTTTTTTCTATAATTTGATTATTTTTCCATTGAGGACAATGTGTGATTTAAGTGTGGGGGAGGAGATTTGTAGTTTTAGGACTTTAGGATTGATTTTAGGAATTAGTATGTGGTTAGGATTATACTGTTTGTGTGTTAGTAATTTTTAGGATTGTTAAAAAAAAATTGTTTGCTGTTTTACTGTTCAAAAAAAGAAAAAAAAAAGAAAAAAATGTTGTTTTACTGTATTTTTGGTGTTTTCCATAGGAAATTTGCTGTTTTTGAGTTGCTGTCAGCATTTTCATAGCTATTCTGTAGCTACTGCTGTTACTGTTTTGCTGTCTGAAATTATTGTAATCTGTCTGTTTTGCTGTTTTGCTGTTGCTGTTGCTGTTTTTGCATTACTGTAGCTGCTGTACGTTTTTATTGATGTTGTTTACAAGCAGAATTTTTTTTACAGCAGTTTTGTTACAGTAGAATTTCATTTTACAGCAGAATTTTGACAGTTATCTGAATTTTACAGCAAAAAACAGAATTTTTGACAGTAGGAAAAATAATACATTTGGCATGTTTTTCATTGGATTTTTAGGATTTGTGTTGGTAGTGGCATTTTCATCATATTTGGACAATTGGTTTCTTGATTTATGTTGTTTGGATTCCTTATAATTTAGTGAATAAGTTGGTTTTGATGATTATTGGGTTGAATATTTTGTGATAGAGTTGTCCTTGGTGAGATTTTGAGCCTTATTGATGGATGGACCATTCTATGCTATGCCATTCTCTCTTTTTCTTGTGTGATTTCACTCTTGTTTGCTTGTGCTCTAGAACTTGGCTTGACTCTTTGATTTTCAACTTTGTTCACATGCATGTATTGAGATGATTGAGGCATTTTTGTTGATAATTGAGCTACTAGCCATATTAGCTTACCTTGATGATTTTCCACTTGCTAGCCCCTTTGAGCCTATGGATCCCATTTCTTGTTTTTGAAAGCTCATTACAAGCCTTGAAAGTGAAAAACCATGATTGTCCTTGCCTTAGAGGATAAAGGAGCTTTGGAATTGTTTTGGGAATAGGCTCTTGAATGAGTGTGGGGGTGTGCTTGAATTTCTTATCTAATCTCCTCTTGTGGATATCATATTGTTAACCTTTGGCTAGTTACAAAGAAAAAAAAATGAAAAAGGAAAAATATAGAAAAGTAAAAAAAAAATAAAGAATAAAAAAAAAAGCTCAAAAGAAAAGTGTTAAAAAAAAGAGCAAAGAAATAAAGTGTTCTTGAAATAGCAAAAATGGGTCAAAAGGTAGAAAAGAGGAGTTTAATTGTATTCTTGAGATGTATGCTACTTGCATTTCTTCTTGGATTTATTCCCCATTGCTCCTCTATTCTCTTTGGTTTTTAACTTCTTATCCTTCATTTTCCCTACCTTTACCTTGGCCCCATTACATCCTATTTGAAGTCCTCTTGATCTTTGCTTGCATGTGTTTCAATTGTTGTGGATATTAGAGTCTTGCCAAGCCTATGGTAGTGCTTGCTTTCATGAGTGCTTTGAGTGTATATACACAAGCCTAAACACTTGAGAGTTGGAGAGTTTGTCTTGTGAGGATTCTATCACTTTTGATTCACCCCTTTGATTTGATTCACCCTCTTGTTTGCTAAATTGTAGGGAATTCCATTCATAATTTTCTTGACTCCATGACTCCTTTGATGATGTATTATGCCTACTCCTATGCATTCCTTGGATCTCTTGTTAATAATGCCACTTGTATTTGCATTGTGCTCCCTAATTGATTTTTAGCTTCATGTGGTGTTTTGCCCGGAGTGCAAAAGGGCAAGTGTGGGGGAATTTGATGAACACATTTTTATTCACACTTTGCATAATTAATCTTAGCTTGCTTGGACTATAATTGTTATTAAATCCACTGTTTTAATTGGAATTTACCAAATTGGGCTTAATTGGGCTTTAATTGTGAATGTTGTTTAAATTCGGATTTTTAAGCCTACTGACCTACCTGTCTTGTTTTGATGATATCTGGAGCTATAGGTGTCCGATTTGAGAGATTCCAGTGGCATTGGAAAGCTAACTTCCGGGGCTTTAATTTGATATCCAATATGACCATATTACCATGAAGCAATTAGGAGCAGTTGCTGTTTGAAAATCGCCTACTGTTGCTGTCTGACACAAGTCCGAATTTGATTAGTTTTGTAATTAGTTTGTGGGCCTGTTTTAATTAATTTCGGCCCAATTAAGGCCTAATCAGATTGTTAGTGATTTAGGCTCTATAAATAGGTGTGTTGCTGAGTAGTTTGAACACTTTACATTCATTTTTCAGATTTTAGAAAAAAAGACTCTCCACTTTCCCTCTCTTTTCTCTCTTCTTGCAATTTTCGAATTTGGTTCCTCTTCTTCATCTTCTTCAATTTTCGAGTTTCTCCTCCATGGAAATGGAAGGCTAAGCTTCAAGGATTGTTTCTCTACTGAATTCACAAAGGAAATTGAGGTTATAATTTCGTTTTTCATGTCTTGAATTCTTGGACAGATTCTTCACTTTCCTTCTCCTAGTTTCTTGATGTTTAGGTTTGAATTTGAAATTGAGTTACATGCTTTATGGAATTCGAATTCTAATCTGAATCTAACTCACATTTTAGGTTGCTTAATCTGAAATGAATTCTAGGTTTGCTTAATTCCAAGGATTAGAAATTAGGATTCATGCTAGTTTGCTTTATTCTAGTGTGAAAATTAATGAGGATGCTTAATCCGAATTTGAATCTGTCAAGGAATTGAGGAATTTTGTATAAACCAATGATTGATCCAATTTGTGAATGAGGTAGAGAACCAATTCATTTTTCTGAAATTGTTTTCTGCAAATTTAAATTCTGTTTTGGAAATTAGGAAATTAGTATGAACAACAATCAAAATCCTCTTGTGTGTGTGAGTTGCTATGGGATTGAAATTCTGAAATTGTAATTGGATTCCTTGAGAGAGACGACTTTGGGTTAATCAACCTACTGCACTTTAATTCATTTTATTTGGTTGAGTACGGCCTCGACCACCAGGCCAAAGCTTGTTAAAAGGCCTATTTAGTTAAATAGGCCAGGCTTCAGGCCTATGAAAAAGCCTATTGGGCTTAACAGGCCGGCCTGTTTAATATAATAATATATAATATATTAAATTAATTATATAAATAACTATAAATATAATTAAAAAATTTATAATATAGTAAAAAATTAGAATATATTAAATTAATTATATAAAAAATTGCTTAAAAGGCCTGCTGGCCTGCATAGGCTTATAGGCCTATTGGCCTGTTTGTAGGCCTTGTTATAAAACAGGCTTCTAAACAGGCTTACAGGCTAGGCCAGGCTTTTTCGCAGGCCAGGTCAAGGCCTTACAAAAAACCTGTAACAGGTAACAGGCCAGGCTCAGGCTTAAGAATTAGGAGTCAGGTCAGGCTCAGGCCTGCCAAAGCCTGGCCTGGCCTGTTTCCACCCCTAGCAGGAACCTTGTTCTGCATTACCCAATCTTCATGAAAATCACGATCTGAGCAAGGAAGTCTTCCAGGAAACCAAGTCCTCTATTCTTGAATAGATAAAGAGCTCTTAGTAGTGGAGTCAGCAAAATCAAACTTGGTACCTGAGCATGAGCCTTCTTTTTCTCTTTCGTGCCAATATGAATTCCACAACCAGTCTCTGTAGCTGTGATCCAATTCAACATACATTTCTACATCAGCAGGAGCCTTTTCCCATTTTTCTTGAGTCATAGGCTCCATGTCATTCAGATAGGCAGAATAAAACTTTGGTTCCTTCTTCTTGTCATTAGGCCCTTCAGCAAATGGTAGCCTTGGAACAATTCTATCTGGTTTCCAGAAGATCTTGGTGGATGGTTTGACAGAGAGAGGCCTTAGAGGCTTGAAACCTTTAAGTCCAGCAGAAGAGAAAATGTGCCTTTGAAAGAGTTTTGTTTCCAAGTTCAAGCGCCTTATTGTGATCCAATCTTCAGTAGGTATCTTCATGTTGTCAGGAGAGACAATATCAGTCTTTTTCCAATAATGCTTAAGAGGTTGAACCCCTGCCTAATCCTCTCAAGTTGATCAGACAGCAGCTCTCCTCCTATCTCCTTCTGTGCAGATCTCATTTTCTCCCTTGCAGCATCAAGAAAATCTACATACAAACTAGAATGCTTATGCAACGGTGGATGCCCTCTAAAGAACATCAATTCTTCATACAGATTGGGAAACTTGGGCACTGTAATCATGTGTCCATATGGAATTGAATAGAACTTGTGGCGAAATTGAGCAGCTTTCAGAAGATCATCTCAGTTGATAATAGGAACAACCCTATCAAAAGATGGTTTTCTTGGCAAGTCCCTCGACTTGGGCTTCAGCAAGTTGTCTTTTGGAGGGTGGTTGCCTTCCCAAACAAATTTTCCTTCTCCTTTCCAAACATAACTTCCTTCTTTTTGCCAGTTAATTCTCCTTGGAACAGCAAGAACAATAGATACATCTTTCTGAACAGGAGAATTAGATACTTCTTCTTCAGAATGAGATGAGGATGAAGATGATGATGAATGAGATGGAGGTGGTGAAGGTGCAATAGCTATTATTTCAGCAGCAGTAGGTTCAATAACCTTAACTGGTACAGCAATAGGTTCAATAACCTTTACTGGAACATCTGAATGACTAAGATCATCTTCTAAATCTGTGGGATCTAGATTCCCAAAGTGGACTTTGATCTTCTTGTAAGGAATAGCCTTAGCAGGAGGTTCAACAGCTGTCCTTTTTAGCTTTAAGAGCTTAAGCTCCAAGATTTTCTTTGATCTTATTTCCTCAGCTGTTTGCTAGAATTTCACATCATCTTGCTTCTGAATTGATCTTATTTCCTTTTCTTGTATGATGACTCAAAAAGTGTTCAAATGTCTCTGTATTTCTTTCCTTAAGAAGACGTGTTGTAGAAGACGTTGAGAAGAACTTTTGGGTCTTGATCAGAAATCCTCAGAGAGCTTCACTCTATTTGATTTCTGACTACAGACAGTATGCCATGTTGTAAGTCTTCACCAGGTCTTCACATTTCAGATAGCTCTTCTCTTCAGAGAGTTGATTACTTCAGCAGGTCCTGTCTCTTCAAAGGGTTCATCTCCTTCAGAAGATTGCACCACTTCAGAGGGTTGCATAACTTCAAAGAGTTGCTCATTCAGAGGGTTGTTGACACACAGAAAATACCTTTAAGAGATTTTGAACTATCTTTTAGAGTACTTTAACCAAATTTGTTATTCATTAAAACTTAGGATTATGAGACTTAAAACATTATTAATTACTTAAGAATATTTTTGAGACTCAACACTATGCACCCTGAACCCTAAAAACTTCCCAAAGGGCACAGGGAAAGCACATTTCTTTGGATTCATTCTAAAGTGGAACCTCCTACATCTCTCAAACACTTTTCTTAAGTGTACCTCATGTTCCTCCTTGCATTTGGACTTTATTACCAGGTTATTTTTGTAATCTTTAACGGTGTTGTGCATCATATCGTGAAAGATTGTGGCGTGGCCCTTTTTGAAGACAAAAACCTAAATACAAAGACATTTCCTAGTAAAATATTTCCAAATAAAATATCTTAATAAGAAAACTACAAATAATGTTGTGAGTGTACTTACAACTCCCATATATGAATGACTGCGATGTTCAGATCTTCCTCACCATAGAAAATCTCTAATACACCTGCAATGTGTATATACAGTGGGATAGCACACTGCTTACCAAAAACAATCGTGTCCCATGGCACCTCCAAAGGGTTGTGACGAATGGCCATGGCAACCTCCCTCATTCCTTCAATCGGATCATCGATTGATATATGTGTTTTTTTTCTCTTTCTGAAGTTGGTCCTGCACATAAACAATAATGGGTACATTGTTAGATATAAAATACATCCATTTAAATGTGAAATGTAAAAATATAAGTGTCAAATATACCATGGTGTTTGGAATCTGCCTAACTAGATGTGTGGGATAGGCAATAAAGGTCCGATATCCCTATGCCATAATAACAACCTCTAATGTTTGGATAGGAACCCGAGCATCACCATCTATAACCTTGTCCACCATTACCTTGACCTTTTCTGGTGATAGAGGCATATTATGAACCATGGTGACCCCTACGAAGACCTTCCATTAGCCACCAACCCGGGGGTTGGTGTGTCCTCTACATACAACTCACATGGGATTATGGATCCCATGTCATCTCCTAGACCCACATCAAGTGAACAACTACCCTTTGTGCTGATTCTAATTGTAGGAGGCATAAATTCAGGTGGAGCACCAGTCTGCTGTTAGTTCCCTAAGGACTGCCTCATCTGCTCAAATTGGTGCATAAGTCTCCGTGTCACCTCCTCTGTGATCTCCTCTCTAAGCTTCGGAGCCAACTCGTCTCTAACCTTCTGGGTTAGTTGTTCCATGACCTCATTGTTAGGGGAGGACGCAGATGATGAGGATTCGCGTGGTGGTGGACCAAAATATGACCGAATCCCCACACCTGCTCTAGCAGCACGAACTCAACCAGGGTGCTCGGGTCGTCCAAGAGCAGTAGCAAGTATATCCTGACGACCATGTGGCCTAAAGGTACCTTCCCAAATACCACACTAATGTCTTTCACCTTTTCAAAAATCTCCACACCAGTTAACGGAGTTGGTGCAATCCCATCCTCCGGATATCCATTAAAAGCCTTCCTTAATCTTCGATATGGGTGATACCTTTTAAAGAATCTCCAATGCCCAATATACACTGTCTTCCTTCGATGTTTCAATTGCTGACAGAAGGTGCCTTCTTCACACAGAGGACAAGCTTTATGACCCTTAACACTATAACCCGACAAGTTCCCATATGCAAGAAATTCGTTGATAGTACAAAATAGCATCGCATGCATCTTGAAAGATTCGTTGGCAAACCCATCAAACACTTCAACCCCCTCATTCCATAACAATCTATGATCTTCTATCAATGGGTTGAGATAAACATCAATGTCATTTCCAGACTGACGTGGACCAGAGATCATCATAAACAACATCATGTATTTGCGCTTCATGCACAGGCCAGGAGGTCATTTGTAAATAACTAGCAAAACAGGCCATGAACTATAATTAGTACTTAAATTTCCAAACGGATTCATTCCATCTGAAGCTAGTCCAAGCCTGAGATTCATCGGCTCATTTCTGAATTGTGGAAACTCATTATTAAGGTCCTTCCATTGTAAAGAATTAGCCGGATGGCGAAGCATTCCATCACATATCCTCCCATCTGCATGTCAGCTGAGGTTCTTAGCATCATTTGGATTGGCAAATTGACGCTTCAACCTTGGAATTATTGCAAGATACCACACAACCTTTGCAGGGGACCCTCCTTTGTGACCACATCATTACTGTCTTCACCATTGTCTTTCACCTTGTAGCGTGATAACCCACACTTGGACATTTCTTCAACCCTTCATAGTCTTTTCTGTATGAAATGCAATCATTAGGGCATGCATGTATTTTTTAATACTCCATACCCATCGGACACAGTATCTTCTTTGCCTCATAATTACGATTGGGTAGTGTATTTCCTTCAAGAAGCATGTCAGCAAGCAACTGAAGCAATCCCGTGAAGCTTTTATCAAACCACCCATTTAATGCCTTCAAATTCATCAACCTTAACACCGCTGACAATCGGGTGAATTTAGTTGACCCATGAAACAACGGAGTCTCAGTATCACTATACATATATTCATACACATGGGCTTCTGCAAATCTGTCTACATCGACATCACGAATCATGTCCTTCAATCGGTCCTCCATGGTTGAATGAGAATTCTCTTCGTGAGGGTTGTCGCATGGCATATCAAGCAATTCACCATGTCATGTCCATGTTGTATAATTCTTTAAAAAACCATCACACAAAAGATGCTCCCTGATTTCTTTCTCATCTAGTCTTCTTCCATTCAAACAGTTAACGCATAGACACCTAAACCCTGCTCTATCGGCACTAACAGTAGCATTATGTCGTGCAAATTGTATAAATTCTTCCACTCCTCTCTCATACTCATCAGTAATGTGTCGTGCATTAATCCAACTTCGATCCATATCTGCTTTCTGTACGTTCGTGATGGACACTCCATTTTGTCAACATTATACATGTATATCTCACTTTTTTATTCAAAGGTGTGGCCCTATCCCATTCAGGAAGATTCACTTTCCATAGTTCATTATTGTGTAAATTTTAATGCTCATTTCTTAAATTTCACAAAATTTCAGCAGCATTTCGCATAGGTCTTCAAGTGGCACGAAAAGAAAGTGGTGAACCACAATCAAATATGCACCCGAAGAACAACACAAAATGCAACGAACTGAAATTTCATGAAATGTATGAAATGATGATTAAAATATACGTATTAATGAACTATAAAAAAGTGATTAATCTTCCCAAACTGTCCATCCGGACAATTCAAGATTCAATAAATTGACTATAGTACTCCCTCCTTTTGTTATTATAAAAAGATGTATGACAAGGACAATTAAGATTAGAGGGAGTTCTTTAATCTTCATATTGAATCTCAAACGGGAAACTAAGGTTCACTCCAGTAATGCATCAATCAATTATTAAAAACCAACAATAAAATAAGGCAAAACATATAATTAAATTAAATGAATAAACATAAATAAAGGCAAAATATACATACATAAGCAACTACCAAATTAATTACTTATTTCTAAATTTAAGCTTATATATATACCTAAGCATATATATACCTAAGCAATTCCATATAATTCCTAAATCTACTAGTTTAACCCAACTAATCAAACTCATATTAATTCATAAAATCTAATTAAGGAAGGCTTATATTTCTAAATTAAATTAAATTTAGGCCTAAAAATTTCTAATTAAACTAAACAATTCAAATCAAACTCAATAACTTAATTCAATAAGACTAACTTACTACCCTCAATAACCTAACAATTCAACAAACTAACTCAATAACCTAACTCGATTCAACAACCTAACTAAACAAATTCCAATTCAAATAAGCCAATTGCAATTCAATTCCAATTCTAACAAGCCAACTTGTATTCCAATTCAACCTAACTCATGAAATAAATTACAAAACGAGTAAAAAATATCAACACATATTGTCACTAACCATATGAGGGGGAAGAGGAACAACAAGCCAACGGAGGAGGAAGAGGAACGGTGGGGAGGAAAGGTGGGAGAGGGACGGTGAAGGTAGGAAAGGGATGATGCAAAGCTTAACAGCTGCAGTTGAAAGGTACGGTGGGGAGGAAAGGGACGCTGGGAGGGTTTAGAGAGAGAATTGGGGAAAGGGGCGGTGGGAAGAGGGACGGTGAAGGGTAAGAGAGAGGCAGAGGTTTAGACAGAGAGCGATGCGCAACAAGTGAGGAAGGTAACCTGCGTGTAGGGTTTAAAGGACAAACAACGACGGTTATTAAGGGAACCGTCGTTGTTTGTTTTTTTACTTTCTGCACCCCCCACACCTGTAATAGACAAACACGACGGTTTATGCAGGGAACCGTCGTTGTTTCTTTACTTTCTGCAACCCCCTTCTTTTTTGGTTTTTCTAGAGCTTTCTATGACAGTTCATCACTAACCGTCGTAGAAAAGCCCTTCATTTTTCTTTTTTTCGTTTTATATAATACTTTTTAACGGCGGGTCTGATGGACCCGTCGTGAATTATAATTTTAACGATGGTCCATAAGGAACCGTCGTGAAAAAATCTCTTTTTTTTTCTTTTTTTGTTTCCTTATACTTTTAACGACGGTCCATCAGGAACCGTCGTGAAAGATCTTCTTTTTTTCTTTTTTTTTTGTTTCATCATACTTTTAACGATGGGTTAGTTTTTTACCGTTGTAGTTTCTTGCAAAGAAACTGCAAAAAATGTCACCGCATCCTTTCTACGACGGTTGCTTTATAACTGTCGTCATTTAGGCGTCGTAAAATGCAATTTTGCATTAGTGAAAGCTGGAAATAAGTCCATTTTAAAATGTCATGTTCTCATGAAAAATATAAACGGTCTAACATGTTACATGTGCAATTGCACGGAATAATAAATCAAAAGTGGAAAATTTTATTTGAAAATGTAACATTTAATATTACTAGTACATTCAATGTTATGATAGTTACATTTCTTATTAAAACATTTTCACTTTAGGATTTATTATCTATGTAATATTGCACAGATAAAAAAATGAAATTATAAAGTGTCGTATTGGGGTGGGGAAAAAATTCACCACAAAATAATAAGTGGTATGATTTAGACATATTTAATATGATATAGATTATGAGCATATCACTGCAGGTATAGATCACGCTCTTTGGAAGAATATATACCCATTTCTCGGTTATAATTTGTACTTGTGGTGAAAATCATACCACTTTTCATTTTACTTAACAGAATTTAATTTTACATTAATCACTATTATCTTTTTTATTTCATAGTGTTTTTTTTTTCACCTAATAGATAAAAATCCACGTAATAATTTTTTGTTTTCAAATACACACGAATTATTAGCGTACAAATATATCCTGAATCATATATATTACTAAAAGATTTGAACATTTTTCACTCACACCAACCATTCAGTTGTTTTACAAATTAATCTTTAGTAATTAATTTGTGTGAAAATAAACACACTTCAAAATATTTCAACAGTTTAACGTAAGGAATCAGATGCACTTCCAATGAGGACTAAAACAAATAATAAATAGTCAAACGAAGTTAAAGAAGCTTAAGGGATGTATCAATTTTCTATGATTTTTTTATCTTTTCTTTTTTAAAATTTTAAAGTTTGTTGTTAGTCTCAACCTAACCACTAGAGATAATGCAATGACCAAGCCCAATATACTTCGTCCCTTTCCATCAGTTGGCCAGCCTTATTTTAATACCAAATAAAGCTGCCAACATATTGACCGTTCAAAACATATTGATACATAGTTTGGTAAGTAACATAGTCATACTCTAGTCATGCAGTCATTCGGAGGTTGCGATATCTAGTGGAAGATAACTCACCTACCACCAACTTTAATTTTCAAAAGGTCCAATAAGTCATATTTTCAGTTTATAACAATTTGGATTTGGTTCAGATAAGCATGTTCTTCATCTGCCGATTCCCCCCTTCCCTGCTAATATATATATCCACTCTCTTTGGGACCAGTTTGTAACACATACACACCCTTTCAAATCTTTTAATTCATTACATTGCTAGCTTAGTACAACGTGCTGAGCACCAACGATTCCATTCCCCTCAACACCTTCTCGATCTTCTTGTATCTTTGTTGCAACCACTTTAAAAAATTAAGAAGATGGTGAGTGTTGATGAGATCCGCAAAGCACAAAGGGCAGAAGGCCCTGCAACAGTCTTGGCAATTGGCACTGCAACTCCTCCGAACTGTGTGGAACAGAGCACCTACCCTGACTACTATTTTCGTATCACAAACAGTGAGCACAAGACAGAGCTCAAAGAAAAATTCAAGCGCATGTGTAAGTTATATATATCTCTCATATCTCCATTTCATCATATATATTTAATTTGTGTGCTTGTATTTAGTTTGTTTAACTTCTTTATTCTCATACTCTATCTGACTAAACACTGCGTATCATTTTTCAGGCGACAAGTCAATGATTAAAAAGAGATATATGCACTTGACTGAAGAGATTCTAAAGGAGAATCCTAGTATTTGTGAGTATATGGCACCTTCATTGGATGCAAGGCAAGACATGGTGGTTGTGGAAGTGCCAAGGCTAGGAAAAGAGGCAGCAACAAAAGCCATTAAGGAATGGGGTCAACCTAAGTCCAAGATTACCCATCTCATCTTTTGCACCACTAGTGGTGTCGACATGCCTGGTGCTGACTACCAGCTCACAAAACTCTTAGGTCTTCGCCCATATGTGAAACGTTACATGATGTATCAACAAGGGTGTTTTGCTGGTGGCACGGTGCTTCGTTTGGCTAAAGACTTGGCTGAAAACAACAAAGGTGCTCGTGTGTTAGTGGTTTGTTCTGAGATCACTGCTGTTACTTTCCGTGGCCCAAGTGACACTCATCTTGACAGTCTTGTGGGGCAAGCATTGTTTGGAGATGGTGCAGCCGCTGTAATTGTTGGTTCAGACCCAGTACCAGAGATTGAGAAGCCTTTGTTTGAATTGGTATGGACTGCACAACAATCCTCCCAGATAGTGAAGGAGCCATTGATGGTCACCTTCGTGAAGTTGGGTTGACATTCCATCTCCTCAAGGATGTTCCTGGACTTATCTCAAAGAACATTGAGAAAGCTTTGGTTGAAGCCTTTCAACCTTTGGGTATCTCTGATTACAACTCCATCTTTTGGATTGCACACCCCGGTGGTCCTGCAATTCTTGACCAAGTTGAAGACAAACTAGGCTTAAAACCAGAAAAAATGCAACCCACTAGACATGTACTCAGCGAGTATGGTAACATGTCAAGTGCCTGTGTATTCATCTTGGATGAAATGAGGAGGAAGTCAAAAGAAAATGGACTTGCCACAACGGGAGAAGGGCTTGAATGGGGTGTACTGTTCGGTTTGGACCTGGACTCACGGTTGAAACTGTTGTGCTCCACAGTGTAGCCGTCTAAATCCCCATACTTCAATATGCACAAATCCTCAATCCTATTAATTTCTAGCTAATCTTCTTTTCTTTTTCAGTAAGAAGAAAATGTATTATTTCTTTCTTTGAATCTTCTCCCTATTGATCACTCTTTACACGTTTCTTATGTTATACTCGATAATTATATGTTCATTATGTTCCAAGGAAAATTTATAACCGAATCTAGTATTGGTTTTGATTTCATTATGAATAGCAACCTTCTATTCTTCATCTTCTTCATTATAGGTGTTATTGGAACCATCTGCTTCTATACTCTACTTTATGTGATTTTGAATTTTGGTACTTTAAGAACAAAGCCACCCCAAAATGGAAAACGAATGCATTACGAAAATATAAATACAATAGAGAGCTAGAGTCAAGGCTAGATCAGTTCATTCAAGTTCAAATTAGAAAAAGATCGAGCACGAAATGAAACCCGTAATATAATTTTCATGCTGCAGCTTACAATAGCTTTTTGCATCCATAAGAAGAAGGAAGGAGCGAGAGTTAATTGCTTTCCATTTTGCTCTCAATGTTCTCTCAATGCCTAGGCTAATATGAGGAAATAAAAAAAATCTGATTAAGAAATGAAAAAATTGAAAGTGAACTAACGTTTTTTTATACTCGTTAACATTTTCCTAAAATAAAAATATGTTCTGGGCAAAATAAACAGTTATATAATTTCATTAATTGCATATTAACAAAATAATAAACAATTAAGGATTTAATAACTATATTTGAGATTAATTTGATATGATTGATATGTGAAAAGGAATATATAGCAAGTATCATTTTTATCAGTTGGTCTCATTAAATTTTGAATATATATTTTCTCAAATTTCCCATCAATTTTTTTAAAAAATTATATATTTAAATTTCTATACAAATATATTAAAAATTGTCCAACATGACAGCGCATAATATCATCAGGTATTCCTTAAAACATTGTTTTCCAAGTTAATCTATTACTTCATTGTATATTAAATATGTATACTTAGTTATTTTTTAAAATGAGATACTTTTAGATCAGTACATCCGTCAAGCTCACTTTTAGATAAAGAGGAGCGCTAGGAACACACTCTTTTGAACACTCTCTCAAACACACTCCATGTGATTGGTTAAAATTCAGATGGGTCCCACATAAATGGAATTTTCAGATTAATCCACATGACTTTTTATTTTATTTAAAAAATTGTAAAAATTTAAAAAATTTCTTATCATTATAAAAATTGACATAATTTTCTTATTTTATTTTAAATTATGATAAACAATCAGTTAATAAATTAAAAAAAAAATGATCAGAGGAGTTTGAATTTCAACTTTAGATTTGGATCTTTTCATTTAAATTTAGAATATACTTGATAATTTTCACAATTTCCTTATATTTTGGACTTTTTTTTTAAATTTTAGAACATATCACCTTTTATATTTAGTTTATCGGTTAAATATGTTTTTAATCCCTTAAGTTTGACTCGAATTTAGTTTTAGCCCCCTAAACTTTAAAACCGTTGATTTGGGTCCCACGTGTTTTGAAATCACGTAACTTTAATCCCTCATATTTTCAAATCGCGTACTTTAGTTTCTCCTCTTAACACCGTTAACTTTGACGCTGACGTGATATAAATGAATTTTTGTGTCAGTTTGTCCAATATGTTATAATGACCATATTGTGACAATTGAATTTTACCTCAACTCATCCAATCAGATTATATTTAGTGACTTTAGTGTTTTTAGTCCCTCAAAATATGATAAAATTTGGTTTTGGTCCCTCATTTATTTTTTCGTCGGTTTAGGTCCTTCATTTTTTAAAATCACATGCTTTTTGTCATTCTTATTAAATGTACTTTATTAAGTCATTTTCGCAGCTCTACTACAACTTTTTCCGGTAAAAATTTACAGGAAATTTCTTGCAACTTTTTCTCTTGAAAATTTATGTGTAGAATTTCCAAAATCAAATAAAAATATTTTAAATAAAAATGTTGCTATAAATTTTTTTAAGGAAAAATATGTTTTTCGTCCCTATAGTTTCGGTCAACTTTGGGCTCCGTCCCTGTACTTTAAAACCTTTGTTTTTTGTCCTTGAACTTTCTAAACCCCCAAACCGTGGTCCCTGCCCGTCAGTGAGTTTTGTTAACCTGATGAGTTGACGAACAAAAGTTACATGTCAATCTCAATAGTGAGTCCCAAATAACTTACTGATCATCTAATTAACTTTTTTTATTAATTTTTAATTACTAAAATAACCCCAAGGTAATACCTAAGTCATGCATGCAAAATTTCACGTCAAAATTCATTCGTCAGCCATGCAAGTCCCCCACTATCCATGGAAAGTGTACTTAGGGTTAGGGTTTGTATACTACAACCATCCACTCACCACGGTCAACTAACCAAACACTTCGTTTCACCTCAACCTTCCACCACATACTTCAACATGCTCAATGAGACACAAAATATTTTTCCAGAATTTTTTCTCATTACCCAATATTAATTTTTAATTTAATTATCTTCTTTTAAATTTAATTAATTCACAGTAATTACCACAAATATAAAAAAACACGAAAATTTACCACGTGAGCCAAGGGTAACACCCAAGTCATGCATGCAAAGTTTCACGTCAAATTCATCCTCAACCATGCAAGCCCCCCCACTATCCATGGAAAGTGTACTTAGGGTTTGGGTTTGTATACTACAATATCTACTCCCTAGTGTCAACTAACCAAACCACTTTGTTTCACCTCAACCCTTCCACCACATACTTCAACATGCTCAATGGTACACCAACAATACTTTTTCCAGAATTTTTTTTCTCATTACCCGATATTTTTAATTTCATTATCTTCTTTTAAATGTAATTAATTCATAGTAAATAGCACAAATATAAAAAAAACACGAAAATTCACCACGTGAGCCAAGGTAACACCCAAGTCATGCATGCGAAATTTGACGTCAAAATTTATCCGTCAGTCATTGCAAGCCCCCCACTCTCCATGGAAAGTGTACTTAGGGTTTAGGTTTGTATACTACCACCATCTACTCACTAGGGTCAACTAACAAAACACTTTGTTTCACCTCAACCTTCCACCACATACTTAAACATGCTCAATAGGATAGCAACAATATTTTCGAGAATTTTTTCTCATTACCCGATATTTTTAATTTAATTATCTTCTTTTAAATGTAATTAATTCATAGTAAATAGCACAAATATAAAAAAAATACGAAAATTCACCACGTGAGCCAAGGTAACACCCAAGTCATGCATGCGAAATTGGACGTCAAAATTCATCTGTCAGCCATGCAAGCCCCCCACTATCCAAGGAAAGTGTACTTAGGGTTTAGGTTTGTATACTACTACCACCATCTACTCACTAGGGTCAACTAACCAAACACTTCGTTTCACCTCAACCTTCCACCACATACTTCAACATGCTCAATGGGACACCAAACAATATTTTTCCAGAATTTTTTCTCATTACCCCGATATTTTTAATTAATTATCTTCTTTTAAATGTAATTAAATCATAGTAAATAGCACAAATATAAAAAAAACACGAAAATTTACCACGTGAGCCAAGGTTAACACCCCAAGTCATGCATGCGAAATTTCAAGACAAAATTCATCCGTCAACCATGCAAGCCCCCCACTATCCATGGAATGTGTAGTTAGGATTACGGTTTGTATACTACCACCATCTACTCACTAGGGTCAACTAACCAAACACTTCGTTTCACCTCAACCTTCCGCCACATACTTCAATATGCTCAATGGGACACCAACAATATTTTTCCAGATTTTTTTTTCATTACGCGATATTTTTAATTTAATTATCTTCTTTTAAATGTAACTAATTCATAAAAAAGCAAAAATATAAAAAAACACGAAAATTCACCACGTGAGCCAAGATAACACCCAAGTCATGCATGCAAAATTGGACGTCAAAATTCATCCGTCAGCCATGCAAGCCCCCCACTATCCAAGGAAAGTGTACTTAGGGTTTAGGTTTGTATACTACCACCATCTACTCACTAGGGTCAACTAACCAAACACTTCGTTTCACCTCAACCTTCCACCACACACTTCAACATGCTCAATGGGACACCAACAATATTTTTCCAGAATTTTTTCTCATTACCCGATATTTTTAATTTAATTATCTTCTTTTTAATGTAATTAATTCATAGTAATTACCACAAATATAAAAAACACAAAAATTCACCATGGGAGCCAAGGTAACACCCAAGTCATACATGTAAAATTTCACCTTAAAATTCATTTGTCAACCATGCAAGCCCCCCACTATCCAAAAAGTGTACTTAGGGTTAGGGTTTGTATACCACAACCATCTACTCACCAAATGACCTCCATTGGCCAAGACATTATTAACATTTGACCACCATCCCAAATGGACCGTGAATGATGATTTTTCTGGAATTTTTGGGAACTAACAACTATATTTTGTGATTTTCTCTATTTTTCCACCAAATAATTCACAATAAATACGTTATAAGTTGAAAAATCACCGAAATTGGGTACACGGTGCCTCACCCCCTTTAGGATGTCCCAAATGAAATATTGGCTTTTTTTGTGGTGATTTGGTGATTTTTGTTCTTAAATTAGAATTATTATAAACTTTTTCCTACGGAAAATCCATTAAAAAAGTATGAAAAATTTATTTTATGAGATTAAAAAATGGCACCAAATTAAAGAAATCAATGTATATAGGACACATTAAATGTTAATTAAAATATAAAAATTTACAAAAGAATAGTCTATTTTATAATTATAATAGTTAAATGGCTTATTTGCAAAATATAAATTTTCATGGAAACCCGCTGCAGCAGGTCACCTAACTTGTGTACCTTAACCTCACCCTATATCTATAATTTGTAAATTGCTTTTATTTTTATTTGTTTGTATTGGTTTGAGTTAAGGATTTTGCAGGCCCAATATCATGTATTTTAGTATTGAGTATTGACTAAGATGTTAGATGAGAAAAATAAGGATACATGCAGTTTTTGGGCTTAGAAATCGATTTATTGTCCCTTTTCATATAAAGACAGGCTAACAGGTCTGGCCAAGTTTTTAAAAAGGCGCCTAAAAAAAAGCCTATCATAGGTAATAGGCCAGACTTGGACCTTGAAGTTATAAAATAGGCCAGGCCTATTTAATCAAAGCCTAGTCTACCATAGCCTATTCCCACTAAGTTCTGTTTTATGGTCAGATCATCTAGGATAGTTGGAGTGCTTTTATAGTTGCTTTCTCAGCCAAGCTTGAACATTATAGTATCATGGAGATTGCACGGTGGGGTATTTTCTTTGGTGTGAAAATAGGAGCAGCGCTTCTAATGCCTGGAGGGGAATAGTGAGTACTTGGCAATTTATTCTTCGAGGTATGCGCTGGATCATAGGCAATGGATTGGAAGCTCGTTTTTGGGAAGACTCGTGGTTACCCTCTGGTCAAAGACTCATAGACCTCACATTGTCTCCTGTCCCTCCCGAATTGCAGGGGCAGTCCTTCTCATTTTTCGTACATAATGGTGCTTGGGATTTATCCAGTTTGCGGGGCCTGCTTCCCAACTGTGTCTTGACTGATATATGCTCGCATCCAGTACCACATTCGTACTTGGGGAATGATCATCCCAGTTGGCGTTTCTCTCCGGATGGATCATTCTCCACGAAATCTGCGTATCTACTACTTACGAATGCACAACTTGCTCCTTCTAAGTAACTCTGGGACCATGTGCGGCGCTGGGAGGGATCGCAAAGGGTGTGTTGTTTTATTTGGACTCTTCTTAGAGGAGGTCTTAAGACCAACGTGAAGCGTAGAAGGTGTTGCTTGGCTGGTGACGCTCTCTGCCCTCTCTGCCAACAAGGTGATGAAACGAAATGCATATCCTAAGGGATTGTGTTTCATGCTCAGAATATTTGGAGAAGTTTGGGTCTTCCACAACCGAGTCTGGGGGAGGTCTTGGCTCAGGGGAGTTGGAGGCTTGGGTTGGCTAAGAACATTGTTCCCAATGTTGGCGGGAAGATCATATTACTTTATGGGATGGCAATATGGTCTATTTATAAAGGCTAGAAATATTATGTTTTAATCAAAACAGTGTTTGATCCTACAGCTATTAACCGGAGAATCCAGTTTTCTTGTTATGGAACATGGTTTTAAATTGCGGTCGCGGATAGCGGTCAGCGGTTGCGGGCATTGTGGTTGTCGCAACGTGCATTGCGTCGTTGCGGTGTGAAATTATTTTATTCTTGCAACAAATGTGATATTTTACGAATCATGTTTATAATCTTACATCTCTTATTCCCATCTCCTAAATTTCATTTTTCATTTACCATCACTTTACCATCATCTTTAAATCTCTCTAACCCTTCAAATTTTCTTCTAATCTACTAAATAAATAAAGAAAAGAATAAAAAAATAATTTTTATTCAAAATTGCGGCCTGAGCGGCTGTTACAGTCGTTGCGTTGCGGCGTTGCGGTGTTACGTTGCGGATTTTACTGTGTAATTTCAATCACAACCGCAATTGCGATCTGATGCGGTTGCGGACACTACCAGCAACGGCAATATTATGTGCGGCCGTAACAGGTGTGCGGTCCGCAATTTTAAAACAATGTATGGAACATACTCGGGCGCTCACTTCTCTTCCTCAAGTGTCAGCGCACTTACCGTGTTCAAGAGTTGTGGTTGGAATTTTCCCAAAGCATCATGGATAAAATGCAATATTGATGGCTCTTTTAAGGAAGGAGGGTCGGTAAGGTTGGTTGTGGTGGTGTTTTTTAGAGATGACAATGGTAGGTGGGTTTGTGGGTTTAGCCGAAATTTGGGAACAGGTGCTGTTATGTCAGCTGAACTCAATGGTATTTATTTTGCTTTGGGTTTGGATCAAGATATGAGTCCTCAAGAAGCTTTGGATTGAGAGTGACTCTCTATCAGCTGTTCAGCTCCTTACTACAGGGTATCCTCCTTCACATATGTATGCAGCTCTTCTCAATCAGAAAAATCCGTTCGTTGTGTGCTTTAGATTGGGAGATAAAGATTACTCATGGGTTTCAAGAAGGTATTAGAGTAGCATATTGGTTGGCTAATCACGGGCATGATCTTCCCATAGGCTTTCATGTTTTGAACTCTCCCCCAGCTAGTTGTTTTCTTTTGCTTTGGTATGATTTTGTGGGAACTAGATTTTCCCGTAGTGTTTTAGTGTAATTTGATCGAGGTCATACCCAATCAAATAATATGAATTAAAGTATAGTAAGAGTTAGATAACCCAAGTCGTCTCTCAAGGAATTCATGCTAATTTCAGATAACAGATTTCATAAAGTAGTTTGATACTGCAGAACTTCAGAAGGTAAGACTTCATAAAGTATACTTCAGCAAGTACACTTCATAAGGTTCTCAACATGCAAAGTTTCAGAGACTTTCTGAAAAGTGCAGAAACGTAACAAAAAATCAAGGGGTTCTTTGGTTGTTAGAGGACAGAGTTTCGCAAGTAAAGAAAAAGGAATAAAACGATGTAAGAAAACAGATTGATTCTATTGTTCATTTACAATTGGATTCTTCATCAGTAAAATGCATCGCTCTCAATTTCCAGAACAGATTCTGAATTAACTAAACAAGCATCAATTAATTCATCAATTTTCTCAATCAAGAACTAAGCGAACTTGCCAGAACTAAGCAAACTGGTTACGAAATTTCTACTCCTTTACCTCCTGAATTAAGCAAATAATTGGTTGTTTAGAATTAAGCAAACTAACCAGAATTCTAAGTGAAGAACAGAATTGAATCATCAACAAGCGTTCAAATTCAATTCAAGATTCAAAACCAGAATTCTAAAGGAGAAGATGAAATTGAATCTATTGCAGAAATTGAAATACGAATTTGAATTGAAATAAACCTCAGAATCCAATGTAAAATCACTCAAGAATCAATCCTCAGAAGTTTAGCCTTCCATGAGAGGAAAAACAGAAATGAAATTACAGAAAGAAGAAAAGAAGAAACCAGACCAGAACCAGAAATGCAGAGAGAAGAAGAGAGAACCAAGCGTCCCCAAGAATCTTCAATCTATCCAAAATGAAAAAGTGAAAATGACCTCCTCAACAGAATCGTAACTGCCTCTATTTATACTATTCTCCTAAACCACAAGATTAATCTAATGACAGAGGTAAAATGGGCCCAAACTATCAGGTTTCAGGCCCAAAAATCTAAAACTACTTCAGAAACTACTTGAGAAACTTGTTGTTCCCGCTCAGCTTCATGCAACATTCTGAACGTCAACTTCAAATTGAAAACTGCATTCGTCTCTCAGTGGAATATAGCCATATAGCATATCAAATTAAAGCCCCGGATCTTAGCTTTCCAATGCCACTTGAATCACTCAAATCGGACACCTATAGCTCCAGATATCAAGCAAACAAGATAGGTAGATCAGTAGACTTAAAAATCCGAATTTAAAACAACATTTCTAGTTAAAGCCCAATTAAGTCCAATTTGATAAATTATAATTAAAACAGTGGATATAATCACAATTAGAGTCCAAAAAAACTAAGATTAATTATGCAAAGTGTGAATAAAAATGTGTTCATCATACTTCTATTCGCCTTTTGGCCTCATTATTATCGAAAAAAAGAGGTTACAGGTAAATCATATATAATGGAGTCCTACTCCATGTACGTAATACGATTCCTCCAACTAGGTTGTTCTGCTACTCATAAATCGGCTTCTCTGTTGGTTGCATCCAAGACTTAGACAAGACATTTGGTAGTGGTTACCTAGACTTGTGTGTATCTAGAGGGAAATGTTTGTTGTTAACTCGTTCGTGAAACATGGCCTCTCGTTAGATATTCTATTCAAACTACTTCAGAATCATCCTAGTTTTCCTACCATTTCATTTTGTAGCAGATACTTCACCTACTTTCTTTGATAGTGGTTTGTGGAAAATCATACTTTCACATTTAAATTTTGGGGTTGTAATAATGGAGGCAAGAGAGAGATAAACAGGAAAAAAAAAATGAAGAAAGGGTGAAATTAAACATATGTTAATTGATGTACATAGGAAAGGAAAAAAAAGATAGAAAAAAAATGAGGTGTGAAGTGGAGAGTAAAAAAAGTAGTATGGAAAAATCATAAATCAAGGTTTATCTTTGTAATTTATTTGTTTTGTTGGCCTCTTGACACCTCTTTTTATAAAAAAAAAAGGGGGTAAAATATGTTTTTGTCCTTATAAAATTAGTGAGTTTTGTTTTAATTCCTATAATTTTTTTATTAAAAGCGTTATCCCAATTTTTTTTGCAATTAGTCCCTTCCTTCAATTGGTGTATGTCATGTGCTGATGTGACACGTTCTCTCTCCTAAGTGTCCATTATTGTATTTCTAGTGGTTTTAAACCGTCATAAATTACTTGTTTGACCCCATCATTCTATGAAGAAAAATTCACCCTCCCTCACTCCCCACTCCCTTTTCTCCCCTCCCCCTAAAACCACCCTACCCACCATTTCCTCCACCCCTGGAACCCAAACCACCCACTAAAACGGTAACACCTCACACACACGAGATTGGATCTTAGTCCCTAAAATATAGACGGGATTTTATTTAGTCTTTGTAATTTAAAATAAGAGGATTTGGTCCCTCAAAAAGTGAAATAACCCTTTTCAGTCCTTATCGATAAAATTCATAGCTAATTCCGAAGCCAAATTTGTAGCAAAACTGTGCAATAAGGACTAAATTGGTGTATTTTCAATTTTTGAAGGATCAAAACCACCAGTTTTAATTTATAAGGACTAAACCAAATTTTGACTAAATTTAGGGATTAAAACATATTTAAACTGAAATTTAAAATTATGACATTATTAATTACAATTAACTAGTTATAAGTTTTTCTTTGGTCTTGGTGACTTAGTCATATGTTTCTTATAAATAGGACCAGAGATAATAATAACATACTAATCTTTTATTTGTTTAATACTCAATTCATTACTCTCTTAATTAAAAATTTGCAATCCCCTTCCTTTCCCTCTAAAATCATAGTTGTTAAAACCGGATCAGACTAGTCGATTCAACTAGGAACCTCTGGTCCATTTAACTAAAAAACCAGCCGATTTTAAAAAATGGTCATAACGAGTAGAAAATTGATTGAAACAGTTAGAAATTGGTGAAAATCTGTTAAAAACTTGTGCTAGAAATCGGTTTAAATCGGTCATTTTCAGAATTATTTTTTAAAAAATTATTTAATTTAAATATTTTTAAATAAATAGAAATAATTTTTAATGATTAAAAAATATTATTTAATCAATTATTATTAATTTTTATTTTATAACACATATAATAATTTTTTTTATATTCATTTATAATCTTATATGTCTTTATTTCTTATGATTTTATGTTATTATTTTATTAAAAAAATTATATAATATAAAAATATTTATTTATTTATTACGGTTTGACACGGTACAATTATGGTTGAACCAGTAGTAATTAATTTTTTTTAATATTATATAATATTTTTAATTAATAAATCTCAAGAAATTAAGATATATAAAATTAAAAATTAATATATATATATATATATATGTTATAAAATAAAAATTAATAATGAATGACTAAATAATAGATATGTATGTGTAGTTTTTGAAATTTTATCTTATTTATGTAAAAAATATTTAAATTACATAAAAATTAAAAAAAAAATATTTCTTTTTAAATGGCCAATTCAAACCGGTTCTTTACACTAGTTTTTATCCAATTTTCACCGGTTTGAATGATTTTTCCACCGGTTCTTAATAGTTCTGAAACCAATCGATTTTTTACTTAAATTGATCAAATCACAGATCGGTTTCGATCGGACCGGTTGAACCGAATGATCTAGTCTAGTTTTCTAAACATAGTTAAAAATATTGTCCGAAACCCCGGATACAAACGTATCTTATCAATTTTCTATTAATTTATCTTTTCTTTTTTAAAAATTTATAGTTTATATAGTCTCATCTAACGCTAGTCTCATTCGAATCAAAGTCCACATAGAAATTATGCATGATGACCAAGCCAAATACATTTCGTTGTCTCCATTTAGTTTCCTAGATGCCTTATTTCGATACCAAATTAAAGCGGCAACTATTGACCGTTCCAATTTCTAAATATATAATTTTCCACATAAATTATATAGTTTGGTGAGTAACAAGTCATCAGTCCAAGCAGTCAGGCGAAGGTTACAAGTGGAAGATAACTCACCTACCTCAAAATATTCAATTATTACACAATTTGCCGAAGTTTTGGTCAGAAATTAGAACGTGCTTCATCTACCCATTCCCCCCCTTCCCTGCCATTATATATATCCACTCTCTCTGGGACCAGTTTGTAACACATACACACCCTCTCAAATCTTTTAATTCATTTCTTTGCTAGCTTAGCTACAACGTGCTAAGCATCAACCATTCCATTCCAGACAACACCTTTTCTTCTCGTTTCTTCGTTGCAACTACTTTAGAAAATTAAGAAGATGGTGAGTGTTGATGAGATCCGCAAGGCACAGAGGGCAGAAGGCCCTGCAACGGTCTTGGCAATTGGCACTGCAAACTCCTCCAAACTGTGTCGAACAAAGCACCTACCCTAACTACTATTTCCGAATCACAAACAGTGAGCACAAGACAGAGCTCAAAGAAAAATTCAAGCGCATGTGTAAGATATATATACCTCATATCTTCATTTCATCATATTTAATTTGTGTGCTTGTTTTTAGTTCTGCTTTTGCTCCCTTATTCATTCACTCACAAACTGAACTGCGCCATATCACTTTTCAGGTGACAAGTCAATGATTAAGAAGAGATATATGCACTTGACGGAAGAGATTTTAAAGGAGAATCCGAGCATTTGTGAGTATATGGCACCTTCATTGGACGCAAGACAAGATATGGTGGTTGTAGAAGTACCAAAACTAGGAAAAGAGGCAGCAACAAAGGCCATTAAGGAATGGGGTCAACCTAAGTCCAAGATTACCCATCTCATCTTTTGCACCACCAGCGGTGTGGATATGCCCGGTGCTGACTACCAGCTCACAAAACTCTTAGGCCTTCGCCCATACGTGAAGCGTTACATGATGTACCAGCAAGGGTGTTTTGCTGGTGGCATGGTGCTTCGTTTGGCTAAAGACTTGGCTGAAAACAACAAAGGTGCTCGTGTACTAGTAGTTTGTTCAGAGATCACAGCAGTTACTTTCCGTGGCCCAAGTGACACTCATCTTGATAGTCTTGTGGGGCAGGCATTGTTTGGAGATGGTGCTGCAGCAGTAATTGTTGGTTCAGACCCAGTACTAGAAATTGAGAAGCCTTTATTTGAACTGGTATGGACAGCACAACAATCCTCCCAGATAGTGAAGGAGCCATTGATGGTCACCTCCGTGAAGTTGGGTTGACATTCCATCTCCTTAAGGATGTTCCCGGACTTATCTCAAAGAACATCGAGAAAGCTTTGGTTGAAGCCTTTCAACCTTTGGGTATATCTGATTACAACTCTATCTTTTGGATTGCACACCCAGGAGGACCAGCAATTCTTGACCAAGTTGAAGACAAATTAGGCTTAAAGCCAGAAAAAATGCAAGCCACCCGACATGTGCTTAGCGAGTATGGTAACATGTCAAGTGCATGTGTGTTATTCATTTTGGACGAAATGAGGAGGAAATCAAAAGAAGATGGTCTTGCCACTACAGGTGAAGGGCTTGACTGGGGTGTGCTATTCGGTTTTGGACCTGGACTTACCGTTGAGACTGTTGTACTCCATAGTGTTGCCGTCTAAATCCTTATACTTCACCAAGGGCACAAATCATGAATTTCATTTGCAGCTAATCTTCTTTTTTCTACCAAAAGAAAATGTATTAATTCTTTCTTTTTTGAGTTTTTCCCCTTTCACATGTTTTTTATATTATAACCTATAATTATGTTCACCTTGTAATAAGACTCTTATACTTTAGGCTATAATTCCAAGGTAAATTTGTAAGTGGGATCAAGTACTGGTTATGGTTCCATATGAATTTACCAAACTTCTATTGTTCTTCTTCTTCAATGCTTTATGCAATTTGGAATTTTGGTATATATGCCAAAGCCACCCTAAAGAGGAAGATCAATGCGTTTCGAAAACCTTGGCTACTATATCCTTAAACTCACCTATTGTTCTTCTACAGTGTTAAATCTAGCTACTATATCATTAAACTCACCTCTGATTTAGCCTCATCCTCCCCCTCAACCTCTCACCAGACCCCTTCACCTTTATGGCAAACCTTTGGCTTCTACCTATCTCCTAAAAAATAAAAAATCTTTTTGTGGAAGGCCTATCATAATATACTCCCTACCAAAGCTACCTTGCACAGAAAACACCTAGCCTAGTCCCCTACCTACTCTATCTGTAATTTTGAACCTGAATCAATAGAACACGTGTTCTTTGAGTGCCAGTGGACTAGACCAATTTGTTTTGTCCTGCAACCTGTATTATATACCCTAGGGACCCCAATTGGCAACTTCCATGACAGGATGGTGGAGGCAATCTCAAGGAAAAGTAATACAGTACCACATGAGTGATGAGCATAATTTTACATACACTTTGCATCTTTAATCTTAGCTATTTTGGATTGTATTCGTGATTAAATCCACTGTTTTAATTGGAATTTACCGAATTGGATTTAACTGGGCTTTATCGTAATTGTTATTTAATTTTGGATTTTAAACCTACTAACCTACCTGTCTTGCTTTGATGATATCTGGAGCTATAGGTGGACGATTTGGGTGATTCCAGTTGCGTTGGAAAGCTAGGATATGGGGCTTTAATTTGATATGCTATACGTTGGTATTTTGATGAGGGAATTAGGAGCAGTTTAAATTTGAAGTTGGGCTACGAAAACTGACACGGGAACAACATTGTTTTAAGACTTGTATTAGTGTATTGGGCCTGATACTTGTTAATTAAGGCCCAACCATCATTTAGCTATGATTAATCATGTGGTTAGGAGTAGATGTATAAATAAGGGCAGTTACTCTTTTGGAGGGAACTCTCTCTCATTTTCTAAAAATTCAGATTTGAAGTCTCTTCTTCTTCTTCTTCTTCTTCTTCTTCTTCTTCTTCTTCTTCTTCTTCTTCTTCTTCTTCTTCTTCCATTTTTGTTTTTCCTCTTCAACCTCCATGAAAGGTTGAACATTCAAGGTTGATTCTCAAGTGTTCTTTGCATTGGATCTTGAGGTTTCATCTATGCAATTTCATTTTTTCAATTTTTTGTACATTTTGCTTTTCCTAATTCTAGGATTTTGAATCTTGAATTGGAATGCATGCTTCATGGTTCTTCTTCTCCTCTTAACCCTAAACTCGAATTTTAGTTTGCTTAATTCTATGATGAATCCACTGTTTGCTTAATTCAGTAGGTTAGGGATTAGATTCTCACACAAGTTTGCTTAATCCTTGTATGAGATAACTGATGAATTGATTGATGCTTAATTGGTTAATTCAAATTTGTGTAGGAATTGATAATTTTCTGTAAACCAATGATAGATTCTATGTGAATGACCTTCAGAGATCATCCATTTTCTTGCATATTTTCTAAATTTTGAATTTTAATTTTCTGTTCTTGAATTCTAAAAAAAACAACAACCAAACAAAACCCCCTTGCTTGCTTGAATCAACAATTCTTGTGAGTAAATTCGGATTTGCTATTGAATTCCTTGAGAGACGACTTTGGTTAATTTTCCACTAACTACATTTTCTGAATATTAATATTTGGTTGAGTATGGCCTTGATCAAATTTGGCGCTGTTGCCGGGAAATTCAATTCATTTTCGGATTCATTCACATTGTGTTGCAATTTTGTTTCTGTAGTTGTGTTCCTGTTTGTGTTTTTAATTGTTGTTTTCGTTTTTGTTTTTGTGTAGGATAATTGAGTCATTGTTCTTGTAAGAAATCTGTTTGTGTAGTCTTAATATGTGTTGAAATAGTTAGGTGAATTCAGTTAGGTGATTCTATTAATGAAGTAGAGAGTATAAAGTGAATTTCTATAATTTTGAGTTTGTGTTGATTCTGTATTTGTATTTCAGTTGTGTTTCTGAGTTTAGAGTCATTTTTTTCATATTGTGTTTTTGTTCAACTAACATTCAGTTTTTTCAGATTTGAGAAAGGTTCCACAATTTAGTTCTTTGGTAAGAATTTTGTTACCAATTGTTCTATTGAAATTGAGTTTATGAGCCTTGATCTATAATCTGTGTTTGAGTCTTTGTAAGTAGTGCGTTTAGTCATATATTAGTGTTCCAAAATCATTGTAATTAAGTTTGAATTGATTCAGTAAGAATTGGATTGAATTGCATATGCTGAGATTATTTGCTAAACAATTATGTTGACTTTTTCTATGGTTGACTTTTGCAATTGAATTTGACTTTTTGGTTAGCCTAGTTGTAGGTGAAATTTTTGCATCACTTTTGTATCCACACTTCTTTTATTTAATTATGAATTTTGGATACCCTGGATGCACTTAGATAGGTCCAGATTGTGAGATTACATATTGTACTGGCTTATTTTGACCAGTTGACTTCCAATGATCATAACTTGAGCTAGGAAAGTCAGAATTGGACATATTTTATATGCTTTTGGGGTAGAAGAAGCCACTTAGGACGCCTATCCTCGCTAGGCTAGGAGGGGGACCCTAAAATTCCAAAAAAAATCGTTTTCTATTTTTTTATGGAATTTTTAAGTTTTTTTTGTGTATTTTAGCTTTCTTACCTTAGGTAGTTTGTGTAGTTAGGCTTTGAATTTTGTTTTGAAATTTTTTATGGTTAATTTTTATGATATTATAGTGTTTTTCATGTATCCATCTCATTGGTTTCTGCTCAAATGATATAGGCTACCTTTATATGCTACCTTGTTGTATGCTTCATTGTGTGCATTTAGTGTATGACAAGAGCAAATTTAAGTTCCCTATATCCATTTAATCCGAAAATTGATCATACATATCATAGGCATGTTAGGTAACCTAGGATTACATATGTTAATAATTATGCTAGTGATAATGAGTTTTTGTCTAGTAGTGTCTAGTTTGTTGATTGTGTTTCTGTTTGTGTTTTTGCTTCTGTTTTTGTTTCTTACTTTTCTTTTCATTCTGATTTTATTTCTAACATTATGTCTGAGTTGATTTTGAGAGAACTCATTGTGTACATGGCTTCAAGTAATAAGGGACTATATTCATGATCAAATACACTATTTTAATTGGAATTTACCGAAATGGGCTTAACTGGACTTTTATTGTAATTGTTGTTTAATTTCGGATTTTAAGCTTACTGACCTACCTATCTTGTTTTGATGATATCTGGAGTTGTAGGTGGACGATTTGGGTGATCCCAATTGCGTTGGAAGCTAGGATCCAAAGCTTTAATTTGATATGTTATACGATGGTATTTCAAAATTAAGAACTAGCATTTAATAACATAAAAAAAATCAAATAGGAAGAGGGAGTAGAGACAGAAGGTTAACATTCAACAATGAGTAGAAGAATCTCGTTCTTACAAATTGTTTGTGGAGTTCATCGTGAATTGAAGGAAGAGGCAGAAACGTTAAAAGTTATTAAGAGGAGTAGTGGGGTGAATGAGTGCTCACTTTATAAAGTGAAGTCTCAAATTTATAAAAAATCAATTATATATTAAAAATTATTTTGGCTCTCTCATGCATTTTGTTTAAGATCCTCCATTGATTGTGTTTCAATTTAATTAAATTGCTATGTTGATGATATTTAATAATTATGTTCGAATGATTTTGGAGTAACCTTTCAATTGAGTTATAATTTTATTAAATTAATATTTTTATTGGGTTACTATTTTTTCACTTAATTAAAGTGGGGGTAACACTACTGCAAATTGAGCTTTTAACGACGGTTAAAAAAGCCTATTAACGACATTTGTTGACCCGTCGTTGACCTAAGCATCGTTAAAAGTGGGTTTTCAACGACGTATGTCAGTCGTTGTTATAAGTTAGAAACAACGACAATTAAATTTGGAGTCGTCATTGTATGTCCTAGAAACAACGACGATTCACATAGGAACCGTCGTTGTTTGTGCAATCAGAATGGGATATGCAGGACATACAACGAGGGTTCCAACTTTAACCATCGTTGTATGTCCTCCATATTCCATTATGGTTGCACAAACAACGATGGTTAAATCCATAACCACCGTTGTTTCTACTTTCAACGATGGTTAAGGCCATAATCTTCGTTGTTTGTCCAGTTATTTTTAGGTACGTTATGTTTTTAGGGTTTCCCAAACCTGCAAACAACTAGAACAATCAAGAAATTGTACAGAACACAATAACATCAAGATTTGCATCAATTTGCATCCATTAACATCAATTAACATCGAAATGCAAAATTTGCATTAATTATAGTCTAACCAACATATATAAAAGTTTCTGACATGAAAAAAACTAATTAACTAAAGGTAAAACGATACAAAAAGTAGTCAAACTAATCAAACTATCGGCAACTACCCTATAGTTTTGTTATAAAACTCAATAAAGTATTTTGCCCATGTTGTTCTAGTGTAATCTATTGCTTCAGAATCAAATGGGTTGATCTCCATGAAATACTGCAAAATGTAATAACTTGACATTAGTGGATAGACCAATTATGAATGTGGATTTATTAAAGAATTGATCTAACCTACTGAATTACCTAGTCCCAACTTCCTTGAATTCCACCTTGCACAATGGAAGACATCCTTTGCATTACATAATAGCCGCACTCATAGCCTCTGGTTTGTTTGTTACACTGCAATTCAAAATGAAGATTAGTCAAACAATTAAAAATATACATAAGTGTTCAATCAAATATTGTATTCAATGCATTTAAATACCCTGAGGTGCATCCATACTAGCTTATGAGATCTAGACATAGGTTTACCCATCAACATGTGATATCTTGTGTAGGAAAACCCATCAAACACTTCTACCCCCTCATCCCATAACAATCTCAGATCTTCTATCAACGGGATGAGGTAAACAACAATGTCATTTCCAGGCTGACATAGACCAGAGATCATTATAGACAACATCATGTATTTGTGCTTTATGCACAATCCGGGAGTTAAGTTGTAAATAAGTAGAAAAATAGGCCATGAACTATGATTAGTACTTAAATTACTAAACGGATTCATTCCATCTGAAGCTAGTCCAAGCTTGAGATTCCTCGGCTATTTTCCGAATTGCGGAAACTCATTATCAAGGTTCTTCCATTATAAAGTATCAGCCGGATGGTGAAGCATTCCATCACATATCCTCTAATTTGCATGCTATCTGAGGTTCTTAGTGTCATTTGGATTGGCAAACTGATAAGTGAAAAATATATGATAATTTAGTGTTTAATTACTACACTTATCAAGGGTAAAATAGTACATTTATGCCCCAAATTACCTCTTTTTATTAATAAATGCATAATTTGTGAATATTTGATTTGAATTTGAATATGATGCTATTTTGATAGAAAATCTGTTGATTTTCAGATAAAAGGGAAGAATTTAAATGAAGAAACAAGATAGCATTTATTTGAATAGAGAATTTGCAAGATAAGGATTTTAATGGTAGCTGATTAGAATAAGATCAGCAATTATTTCATAAGGATTCTGCAGATTTAATTCTAAAGTCAAATTGAAGATCAAATCAGCACAAGATCAAGCTAAAAAGAGGGAAATAAGGAAAGCATATCAAACAAGGATAGGATCAGGAAGAGATCAAGCTGAAAATGAGAGAATCAAGGAAAGCTGGATCGTAACTCACGCTCCACTTGTGTTGAGCGTAGGTGGAGCGCAACATTAAAGATTTCATTCTGGAACCTGCGCTTCAAACGCGCTGAACGCAGGATGAAGCGCAAGAATACGGATCAGTTTTTCATTTCAAATCAGATTTCTTCCAGATTTTAGATGGCTTTCCAACTTCTATAAATAGAACCTTTTTCAAAGATCAAAGGAGCTTTTGGAGAGACGGCAGAGCAGAGCTAGGATTGGAGAAAAGCGTGACAGTTTCTTCGTTGGGTTGTAATGGCTACCATGCGTAGCTAAACTCTCCGATAGGATTGAACATTGTTGATTCAATCCCTGATTGTATGCGAATTCTCTTTAATATTTATGAATCCCTATTTTATGATATCGGTATTTTTATTCTTTGCTTAATGCGTAGCTTCCGCTTGTGTGCCAGAGTTATAGGATGATTTTATAAGATGCATTGGTAAATGGTTTTGTGAAATCAATAGTGAGTTTGGGGGAGCCTAGGAATAGGGAACTTGAACTCTGATTGGAAAAAGTACTCAAAGTAGTCACTATGGGATCGAGCTATAGGGCGAACTGATAGTGTTAACGAACAGAAAATCAGATCATTAAAGTTGGGGTAATTTGTTTCTTGGGAGAACCCGCATGAATTATTTCTGAGTATCTCGTGATATGGGGAACCAGCAAGGGATAATATAGTTTGGCTAAGGTATCATAATTATATATTCATAAATATTATTAGGGTTCACATACGAAAGGGGTGCGATGAAACGAAGTTCAATCCTAGTCCAAGTAATTGTGTCTATCTCTCTCATTTAAGTTCAGTTTTATTTACTTGCATAATTCTCAACAAACAACCATACGCTACTACTTGATAGTTGTGATAACTAACCTTTATAAATTGAACCGTATCCTGTGGATACGACACTCTTACTTACTATTATACTGCTGGGGTTTTGGTACGCTGCTAGAATTTCAACAAGTATTTTTGGCGCCGTTGCCGGGGATGGTATATCAATTTTTAAAGACTTGAGAGGTCAATTCTATCAAGCTGTATATATTTATCTTTTATTTTTTAGGATTTTTAGGAAAGTTTTAATTTTTAATTTTTAAATTTTAAATTTTAAAAATTCTCTTCCACACTTACCCTTTTTCGAGTTTCTTGATTTATGCTTTTGCGAGGTCAGGTGTCCCCAAATCAGTTACAATTTGATCCAGAAATAGAAAGGACATCTAGAAAAAACAGAAGCAGAAACAAGAGAAGAAGACATAGGAGAGGTGAAGAAGAAAACAAAAATATGGATGAAGAAGAACCAAGGAAAAGAGTCTTAGGAGACTATATAATGCACCAAGGACCTCGTCATTACTCAAGCATCATGCTACTAGTTACAACGAAGTCCTTGGAGATGAAGGCTGCACACTTGAACCTCATTAGTGTCCACCAATTCGCAGGATTGGATCATGAAGATCCTCATACTCATCTTTCTACTTTCTATGAGTTGATTGGCACTATCGGATTTGAGGAAGGTGATTTGGAATCTGTATACTTACGGTTGTTTCCTTTTTCTCTAATAGGTAAAGTAAAGGAGTGGCTGAAATCGCATCCGAATCAGAGTCTGAACAGTTGGGGCGTGGTAGAAGATAAATTTCTAAAGAGATTCTTTCCACCAGGCCGATATATTCAAGCCAAGTCAGACATCTCCACATTCAGGCAAGGAGCAGATGAACTATTATGTGATTCCCGGGAGAGATTCAAGTCTTTTTTGCGAAAGTGCCCAAATCATGGTTTTGACAACATTGCCCAATTAAACATTCTGCAATGGACTCAAACCTGATTCAAAATCATTCATAGATATTGCAGCAGGAGGGAAAATTTGGGCAGTGGATGCAGAGCGTGCTATCACTATCATAGACAATTTTGCACAGAATGACCAGTAGGCTCAATATGGGAGACAACCAATCCAAGTTCAGAAAAAAGAGAGTGCTTGAATTAAACAGCAATGATGCACTTCTAGTAGAACAAAAGCTTCTCAAGCGACAGTTAGAGGCACTCACCAAGCAATTGGAAGCACTTCCTCAACAACTGAAAGCACTACAGTCTCAACCAAGCCAAGCCCAATCGTTGATCTGTGACTTTTGCGGAGACGACCATCCCAATGGTAATTGCTCCTCTTAGGACGTTCAAGCAGAACAGGTCAGCTACATGGGGAATCAGGGAAGGCAAGGTAATTTCTCCAACAACAATCAAGGATGGAGAAATAACCAAAATAATAACTCTGGTTAGAGACAAGAAGGATGAAACAGACAGATGCCTTATCAACAACAGCAGAATTATCCTTCAACAAATGATAGACACTCACGATTAAAAGAAAAGATAGATGCTTTTATGCAAGGTTTTGAAGGATTCAAAAAGAATACAGAAGCATCAATCAAGTTCTTGGAGAATCAAGTGGGCCAACTAGCAACTGAAATGGCAGAACACAAGAGAGGCCACTTCACTGCAAACACTCAGACCAATCCAAACGAGCACTGTAATGTGATTACTACTGATGGTAACACAACAGAGGGGAGTGATTTAGAAGATAATATCATATTTGAAGAGAAAGTGAGCACAGAGGAGATTGTGCAAACGAGTGTTCAAGTAGAAGAGAAGGCCAAAACTGTTCCAGAAAAAGAAGAAGAGGCAAAAAAGGTCTTCAGCACAGGTAAGTCACTTGACCCAGATAAGTTTACTGTACCAATCTCCATTGGTAATCAGCCAGTTACAAATGCTTTATTAGATCTTGGGGCGAGCATCAATTTGATGCCGCTATCATTCTTTAACAAACTAGGAATTTTGAAGGTCAAGCCTGCAAAGTTGAAGTTACAGCTTGCAAATAAAACCACTCAACGCCCATATGGGATAATTGAAGACTTACCAATAAGAGTGGATAAGTTTGTGTACGCTATTGACTTCTACATTGCTGAGATGGAAGAGGAGGATACTGATGTCTCCATAATTCTGGGAAGACCGTTTATGAAAGCTTCCAAGGCAATAGTAGATGTTGATCGGGGAAAATATCAAATCAGCTTTAAAGATGAGAGCATTTTTTTCACCTAGACAGAGGAATTCCCCAAATAATTGAAACTCCAGAAAAATTGAAGATAGATCCTACTGATGGGATCTACAATTTTTAATCTAAACCCAAGTTGCACTAAGAAAGGAAGAAGGAAGCTACTCAAAGTGTCCTTGAGCACAAGAAGAAAAAGGTGTCCAAATTTATGAGGAAACCAAGAATGAGAGTGAAGCAGCAAGAATCCATCATGGAGTTCAAATTCAAAAAGAGAAAAAGATCAATATCAGATGAAGAGGAAGATCATGAGGACAGTGAGGACAACGATGACAATACAAGAAGTTGGCTTGGAGGATGGGAAATTAAAGGAAGGACAGGAGCTGAGTCAACCATAATCCTCCAATTGAGGCCACCATGAGTGAAACAGGCGTCGAGCTAGAAGACGTTAAACAAGCGCTTCCTGGGAGACAACCCAGTGATTTTGTGTTTTCATTTTTGATTGTTTTTGTTTTTGTTTTGATTTTTGTTTTGATTTTAGTGTCTTAGATAGAGTCAATGCATGTTTAGTGTGGAAAATTGTTAGGAAAAGGATCAATTAAAATAAGGAAAGGGGTTAGAAAACACATAGAATTAGGAAGCAGCAGAAAATAGAACTGAAATTAACATTTTGTTTTTTGGGCTTTAGCGCAAGTGAAGCGCAGAATCACTAATTTGTTTCTATTTTTCACGCTTCAACCTACGCTGAGCGTAGGTGAAGTGTAGCGCCACGCTTCAAATTCTGATGCAGTATGCGCTCCACTTACGCTGAGCGCTTGTGGAGCGCGTGTGGCCGCTTCAGTTTAAAATTCAAAAATTGAAGCGGGGGAAGGTCATTTTCACCTTCCCCCCACTTTCTAAAGATTTTTCCTCTGAGACTCTTACTCTTCCTTGACCTTTTCAGCTTCCAAACCTTTTCCTTTCTACTTTCTACACTATCCCAGGTATGTTTTACTGTTTTTATTAGTTTTTCACCGATTAAAATTTTTAGTTCTCTATTTTATTGAGCAATACCTTAGGATAGAAGACTTAGGCTCTTAGGACCCCATAAATTAGGAATATTTGTCAATAGAGTCTTAGTTTAGTATGTTGCTTATGATTGTATGCATGTGGTGTGTTTTGGCATGTTTGGTTGTAGTTTTTGACGTGCTTAGTTAATTTTTTCAAATTATTCTAAATGGTAATATGAATGCTTAATTAGCTAATATTTTTACATGACCATTGCATGAATAATTGTGCACTATTGCATGTTTGAAAAGCATGATTTTTTAGCATAATTTTGTTTGCTCTTTAATGCCCTGTTTAGAAATTTATTAGGACTTGGTTTAACTAATCACTTTAGCATGCTCTTAATAAATCAATAAAGTGGCATTGGGTAAATTAATAATCAAGATTTTTATGCACAAGTTTCTGTTAAATGATTGCTCTAATTTTTGAATTAAATTGGCCACTTATTTCATTAATTATGAGTTAATCTATTATTTGCTTGCATGAAATAATCTTGATTTGATTTTATTTTGCAGATGGCTCGTGCCAAAGTAGTTGATGTTGCTGGCACTTCCAGGAGAGGAAGTAAGGGTGGTGCCAAGAGAACCAGAGAGGCATCACCAGAGTTCGATCCATCTAGATTCAAGGACGCCAAGGCATTTGAGGCTTACAGTTTATTGATGAACTGTAACTTTATTGAGGAGAGGCCAGTTGCTTTACAGCCTAGCGAATATGATGTGTTCCTGGATGAGATCATCAGGAGGAACTAGAGGCGCGTTGCTGAGCCAGCCATGTTCTATGACACGGAGATAGTGAGAGAGTTCTATTCCAACGCCCTTGGAGACCATGGTGTTGATGTACAACGAAGATCTTTTGTGAGGGGTCAGTGGGTATCATATGGTCGCGACGCGATCAACACATTATTGGGATACCCAACACTTGAGGATCGAGATGAGATAGTTTGCCAGTTTCATGCACTAGTAAACGAGGTTGGCATCCATGGCAATGACCCACTGAATATTAGGACCGCATAGTACCTATGCCTACAGGCGGACCTTTGAGAGGAACGCTTATAGGGAGGCTGCTAGGATCTACAGGCGCGACATGAAGGATATTACACGGATGTGGACAGTGTTGGTGTTGGCTAACATCCAGCCCACCAACCATGTCTCAGATGTCACCATGCCAGTCGCTCATCTTCTCTATAGCATCCTGGTTGGGTTTGACATTGACATTGCTAGAGTGATATCTCACAAGATATCAGATTTTGCTTCCTCTGTGGGGAGACGGAGCACCCAGTCCAGGATCAGTTTGGGTTTCCCCTCCCTCATCACTGCCCTTTGTTGGGCTAGGGGGATTGAGGTTTCGGCCACTACACGCATCAAGAACCCCATGAACAAGGGATACAGAGTGGCCAACTGCATTCCTGAGGAGGATGAGGACGAAGAGCAGCAACAACAGCAGCAGCCACGGGCACCACCACCACCACCACCAGCAGACTCTTCTATTCCTTTCTGGGCTCAGCACATGATAGCCCAGTTGACTTCACTCCATAGGTCAGATGTCCACCTTCAAGAGTATCTTTACTTGACTCGACCGGACCCGTACCCAGGCATGACACCTGCGCAGTTCAGAGATTACATACAGTGGATGAGGACAGGACTATTCCTCCAGGAGAGGGTGGATCAGCTAATGGAGCTGATGCTGATGATATGGATGACCATGATTGAGATTTTACTTGGTGTTTTTCTTTTCTTTTCACTTCTTATTTTCTTTTCTTTTTGGACCTGTACTGTATATATAACTCCACTGACACATCATCTTATGTAGTGCATTTTCTGGGTCATATTTTTTTGCATTTTTGTTTTTTTAGGATTTTTTTTAATTTTTTAGGATTTTAGGAAAAAGGGAATTAAGGAATTAATTGTTAAATCTCAAAGCTAGGCAGTCTAACTAACCAAATTAGGAAAGAAATAGGAGTTTTGTGATTAAAGTCATAACCAATTAGGATTAGGATATTGTGCAGGAAAATATATCAGGGTAGTTAATTAATTTTAGTAAGTGCTTTATCAAGGAATTTAGCCAAAAGCCGGTGAGTTGTGAGACCAAACACTGATATGAGAGTTTTCACTGCTGCTTGCCAACTGTTATTGATTGAGTTTCTAGATTTTATTCTGCATGTGGAAAATATGGAAGTGATAATGGCAAATATTGTTGATTATAATTTGCTCAATGCCAAAAAGCCAACCCTTGAAAAAATTTTCCAATTATTTTTGGTAACCCATTTGAGCTTCAATGTTTCTTCTTATGCACCCCATCCAAATTAAATGATTAAATCATGTCCCTTATACTTGAGAAAGAGAGCAAAGGTGCAATCTGATAAAATGGGGAGAATTGGTTGATTTCTTGAAAGTACAAAGAGCAGGCACACGAAAGCAAAAGAAGATCACTCCCTCAAAAATCAAAAATAAAAAGTGAATGAAAGTGAATAAGTTGGGGGGAGTGAATCATCAAACAAGGAAAGTTGGGGAGAGTGAATCATCAAACAAGTCAAGAAAATTCAAAGATGCTCTCTATTCCAGTGTTCTCTTTGCATATCCAGAAAAACCATGATTTCTTGATAAGCCCAGCCTCATTACAACCAAGAAAAGACCTTTTGATCCATTTTGACCATGTGCATGTCTAGAAACCAGAAACAACTATCAATTCTAGTTGTTCAACTGCTGTGAAAAATTGAGGGAAGCACTTACCCGTGAGCATGAGAGAATTCCTTGATTTATCACTTATTATTTTGATTGCTATTTCTGAAAAAGTTTGATTGTGTTTTATCCTGTTCTAATTGAATTATGAAAATATCACTTGACTCTGATTTTCAATCTGACTTTTGGAAAGTGACAGCTGCCTAGCAAGAGGTGATGAAATTATTTCCTTACTTTTTAAGAATGATAACAAGGGGATTGAATCCATTTTGATTGAAAAAGGTTTTCTTGCTTGAGGACAAGCAAGGAGCTAAGTTGGGGGGGAATTTGATAAGTGAAAAATATATGATAATTTAGTGTATAATTACTGCACTTATCAAGGGTAAAATAGTAAATTTATACTCCAAATTACCTCTTTTTAGTAATAAATGCATAATTTATGAATATTTGATTTGAATTTGAATATGATGCTATTTTGATAGAAAATCTGTTGATTTTGCAAATAAAAGGGAAGAATTTAAATGAAGAAACAAGATAGCATTTATTTGAATAGAGAATATGCAAGATGAGGATTTAAATGGCAGCTGATTAGGATAAGATCAGCAATTATTTGATAAGGATTCTGCAGACTTAATTCTAAATTCAAATTGAAGATCAAATCAACACAAGATCAAACTAAAAAGAGGGAAATAAGGAAAGCAGATCAAACAAGGATAAGATCAGGAAGAGATCAAGCTGAAAAGGAGAGAATCAAGGAAAGCTGGATTGTATCTCACGCTCCACCTGCGCTAAGCATAGGTGGAGCGCAGCATTAAAGATTTCATTCTGGAACCTGCGCTTCAAACGCGCTGAGCGCAGGATGAAGCGCAGGAATACAGATCAGTTTTTCAAAGGATTTCAAATTAGATTTCTTCCAGATTTTAGATCACTTTCCACTTCTATAAATAGAATATTTTGAAAACATCAAAGGAGCTTTTGGAGAGACGGCAGAGCAGAGCTAGGATTGGAGAAAAGCGTGTCAGTTTCTCCGTTGGGTTGTAATGGCTACCATGTGTAGCTAAACTCTTCGATAGGATTGAACGTAGTTGATTCAATCCCTGATTTCATGTGAATTCTCTTCAATATTTATGAATCCCTATTTTTATGATATCGGTATTTTTATTCTTTGCTTAATGCGTAGCTTCCGCCTGTGTGCCGGAGTTATAGGTTGATTTTATAAGATGCATTGGTAAATGGTTTTGTGAAATCAATAGCGAGTTTGGGGGAGCCTAGGAATAGGGAACTTGAACTCTGATTGGTAAAAGTACTCAAAGTAGTCACTATGGGATCGAGCTATAGGGCGAACTGATAGTGTTAACGAACGGAAAATCAGATCATTAAAGCCGGGGTAATTTATCGCTTGGGAGAACCCGCATGAATTATTTCTGAGTATCTCGTGATATGGGGAACCGACATGGGATAATATAGTTTGGCTAAGGTATCATAATTATATATTCATAAATATTATTGGGGTTCACATACGAAAGGGGTGCGATGAAACGAAGTTGAATCCTAGTCCAAGTAACTATCTATATCTCTCTCATTTAAGTTCAATTTTATTTACTTGCATAATTCTCAACAAACAACCATACGCTATTACTTGATAGTTGTGATTACTAACCTTTATAAATTGAACTAATTCCTGTGGATATGATACTCTTACTTACTATTATATTGCTTGGGTTTTGGTACGCTTGCCAGAATTTCAACACAAACACACGCTTAAACCTTGAAATTATTGCAAGATACTGTACAACCTTCGCAGGGGGACCCTCCTTTGTAACCACATAATTATTGTCTTCATCATTGTTTTTCACATAACCCACACTTGGGACGTTTCTTCAACCTTTTATAGTCTTTTTTGTATAAAATGCAATCATTAGGGCATGTGTGTATCTTTTTATACTCCCTACCCATCAGACACAATATCTTCTTCACCTCATAATTACGATTGGGTAGTGTACTTCCTTTAGGAAGCATGTCAGTTAGAAACCGAAACAATTCCATGAAGATTTTATCAGACCACCCATTCAATGCCTTCAAATTCATCAACCTTAACACCGCTGAAAATCATGTGAACTTAGTTGACCTAGGAAACAATGGAGTCTCTTCATCACTAGATATATCTTCATACACATGGGCTTCTGCAAACCTGTCCACACTGACATCACGAATCATGTCCTCCAATCAGTCCTCCATGATTGAATGAGAATACTCTTCGGTTGGGTAGTCAAATGGCACATCAAGCAATTCACCATGCCATGTCCATGTTGTATAATTCTTCAAATAACTATCACACAGAAGATGCTCCCTGATTTCTTTCTCATCCAGTCTTCTTCCATTCAAACAATTTACGCATGGAAACCTGAACCTTCCTCCATCGGCACTACTAGCAACATTACGCCGCGCAAATTGTAGAAATTCTCCCACTTCTCTCTCATACTCAATAGTAATTGTGTCATGCATTAATCCAACTTTGACCCATATTTACTTTCTGTACGTTCGTAATGGACACTTCATTTTGTCAACATTATGCATGTATATCTCACTTTTTTATTCAGAGGTGTTGCCCTATCCCATTCAAGAAGATTCAATTTCCCATAATTCATTATTGTGTAAATTTTAATTATCATTTCGTAGATTTCACGAAATTTCGGCAACATTTCGCATTGGTCTTCAGGTGGCATGAAATGAAAATGGTGAAATACAACAAAATATGCACCCGAAGAACAACACAAAATGCAATCAACCGAAATTTCATGAAATGTATGAAATGATAATTAAAATATATGTTTGAATGAAGTATAAAAAAGTGATTAATCTTCCCAAACTGTCCAACCGGACAATTCAACATTCAATACATTGACTATCAATACGCCCACCTTTTGTTATTATAAAAAAGATATCACAGGGACATTTCAAATTAGAGGTAGTACTTTAATCTCTACATTGAATCTCAAACGAGATACTAAGGTTCACTCAATGCATCAAACTTGAGTATTAAAAACCAACAATAAATACAAAACATATAATTAAATCAATAAAGGTAAAACATATAATTAGAAGAATAAACATATATAATTATTGAATACCTTTACTCATAAAGGCAAAACAAATATAATAATAAAACACTTATACTCATTAAGGCTTATATATGTACCTAAGCCTTTCCGAATTAATTCCTTATTAATTCTAAATTAAGTCTTAATTATTACCTAAACAAATCCATATTAATTCCTAAATCTATTATTAAACAAAACTAAGCAATTCCATATTAATTCCTTATTTCTGAATTAATTAAGGCTTATATATATACCTAAATAATTCCATATTAATTCCTAAATCTACTATTAAACCAAACTAAGCAATTCCATATCAATTCATTATTTCTAAATTAATTAAGGGTTATATATGCCAACACACAATTCATATATTGAAGTATATATCTATCTAGATAAAGGAACCCATCATTTAATTCCTTCCACGATATTTTCCTAACACATAGTAACTTTGATGTATACCATTCACTAATAATTAACCAACATATAAATTGAAATAACAAGAAGCCAATTAATATTCAAGTATATATCTATCAACATAATTGAGATGCAATGGAGAAATAAGGGAAACTCACCTTCTTGAAGAATCAAATCTCTCAATACAATGTCAGGGAAGCTCCAGTGTCTGCGACGGTGGGACGGAGCACCACGAGGGACGTAGCACAACCAGCTGTGAACGGAGTGAGAAAGGCGAAGGGCAGAGCACCACAAGCTGAGAACGGAGGACGAATGACGGCGGGAGACCACTACCGAACGGAGAAAATGGCACAGGGGCGAGCGGTGATGACGATGAAGGGATAAAGAATAGAGAGGGACGAATGGAGAAAGAATGGAGAGGAACGAACAGAGAGGGATGAACGGAGAGAGAAAAGATTGGGAACGACGTTGCAGCAAAGTGGAAAATAACGAATAGGTTTTTTAAGGAGAAACGACGACAGTTAGAGGGGGGCCAGCCCGCCTAACCCGCCAAAAATGGCGGGGTGGATTAGGTCACTCCAGCCCGCCAACCCACTCAGCCCGCCCCGCCCGCCCCGCCCGCCCCGCCAAAATACATCGGTGTAAGTTACACCAAGTATTACACCGATGAATAATTTTTTAATGGATCAGTGTATTGAGTAATCCACCATTGGATTGAAAGTTACTATCATATAGATTATACACATAAAATTTTACATTAATTTGAAATTATTTGATATGTCATTGAGATGTCTTAAGATTAACGTTATATATACATTTGAAATATATGAAAAAACCCAACCGTTTGATTATCAAGTTATTAGTGTCAAAATTTTACGAAATTTGCACATATAATCATCATGATAAATAAACATAAGTCAACGGTTGGATTACTAAAAAACACATTCGATTTGTACTTATCAGCGGTGTAATACTTGGTGTAACTTACACTGGTGTAATTTGAACATTAGTAAAAAACACATTCGATTTGTACTTATCAGCGGTGTAATACTTGGTGTAACTTACACTGATGTAACTTGAACCCTCCTATATATATATATATGTATATGTATATATAGTCACGATCTGTTGACACCAGGTGTCAAACTTCAAGACTTACACCAATTAATAACTTTTTGTAGAATGTGAAATTGACCAATCCAACCGTTGAATTGAAAGTTCTCATAAATTAGATCAAGTTTATAAAATTTCATAAAAATCGAAAACTAATTGATACTTCATCAAACTAATTAATTTTAACGTATAATACGCTTTTAAATTTTAAGTAAAAGTCCACTATTAGATAACATACCTACGAATGTCCAAATTATCTTAAATTTGATATGCATGATCATGAAAGTAATATAATATCATTCAACAGTTAGATTGGTCAATTTCACATTTTATAAAAAAATTATTAATCGGTGTAAGTCTTGAAGTTTGACACTTGGTGTCAACGGATCCTAACTCTCTCTCTCTATATATATATATATATAATTGTGGGTGATGAATAAGGGTGGAAGTAGGCCAAGCCATCCGACAGGGGCCTATGGCCTGGCCTGTTTAATAAAAAAGCCAGGTTCAAGCCTTTACAAAAGCCTATTTAAATAAACAAGCCAGGCTTAGGCTTTTAAAAAAGCCCACTTAGCCTGTTAGGCCGGCCTGTTTAAGTGGCCTATTATGATTTATAATATATATTCATAATTTCACATATATATATACAATAAATTATTTTCATTTTAATTATTCATTTATTCTATTATGATTATTTTATTCAGTAAAATTAAAAACCTCCTTTTAGAATTTAGATCACATACTCTCAGAATCAGAACTCACATAACCATTAGGAAAGGAACCCTGGCAGCCGTCGTGCACCCTATCTCTGCTAACTCCATCATCGTTCACAGTCGCAGAGCCACCGTTCGCACCATTCGTAGTCGCAGTCTCGCAGAGCCACCGTTCGCACCGTTCGCAGCCTCCTCAGTCGGGGTGAGTTACTGATTCCGTCATTTACTCCTACTTATTCTATGTTCTAGCTCTAATTCCATGCTTATGTATTGTAATATAGATTGATCTGTTCTGTATTGTGAATTTGTGATATAGATCTGTTCTGTGCATTCTATTTTGTCCTTGGCTAAATCTGCCATGGCACTACCAAGTATCATTGCTATTATCTCTATAATTCTCTAGTTTCTAGTTTGCTTTGATTTAATTTATTAACTAATTAGTGGTGGTGCCTGAGTACTCTTCCCACTTTTAATTGGGATTTTGCATTTTTCTGAGTACAAATGCTTCAATAGAATGCTTCATTCAACTACTCCTTTAACCCATACATGGGAACAATTGACAAGTTTTTGTTTCTTTTTAAAGTATCCCTTTTAAACGAAGAATTAACACTTCTGTTTCATGATGTCTATTTAGAAAACAATTTATAAAGGGAAATACTAACCATATAAGGGTAGGTGCCAGTATTATAATGGAAGTAATATCACTAATATGTACTTCAACAAACTGTTTTATTTAATTTGTTGTTTCTAACTTGCTATACTTTAGACTTGCTATTTATAAATTTGACAAACAAGTTCTAAATTGTTTTATTTTTAATTTGTTGTTTCTTAATTTTATATTTTCTCAATGTATAAACTGTTTTATGTAGAAAATGTCTGATCATTCTCAATTTCAAAGTAATGAAATAGTATCACCTACTCCTCCTGTTCCTGTCAATGTGACCACTGAACATGTACCAACTGATTCTAGTCAACTAGAAGATAATCGAACGGAGGGTGAACAAAATAAAGAACAAGCTAGCGAGGATGTTATCGTTAAGAGGAAGAGAAAAAAGACATCACTTGTGTGGAATGATTTTGATGAAATTGAGGTTACTGGAGGTCAAAAGAAAGTTGTTTGCAAATACTGCAAACTTAATTTTTCTACCAGTGGGAAAGGGGCTAGCACTAGCAATTTGAAGAGACATACAGCTAATTGCTTGCAAAGGAGGTTGCAGATGGCTACAGAAAAGAAACAAGCTGCCATTCCATTTCAACCATCGAGTGGAGGTAGTCCAGTTGCAAACCAAGGCGGTGGTGTTAGATATTCTAATGAGAAGATGAGGGAAATACTTTCATCGGCCATTATGATAGAAGAACTCCCCTTCAATGTTTTTTATTGTGATATTATGGTATGGGCCTTCCAATATGCAAATCCAGAATTTCAAAGATATGGCCGAAAAACAGCAAGAAGTGATTGTCTAGCCATCTATGAGGAAGAGAAGAAGAGGTTGAAGACTTTGTTGAAAAGTGTTAGCAAGGTTAGTTTAACTATTGATATGTGGAAGTCAAGTCACCAAGTAGCAGAGTATATGGTTATAATTGGCCACTTCATTGATGCGGGGTGGAAATTTCAAAAGAGAGTTTTGAGCTTTGTGAAAGTTCCTGCTCCAAGGCGTGAAATTGATGTGGCTGATGCAATTTTCAAGTGTTTGAAGGCTTGGGGCATTGAAAACAAGGTATTTTTCGTTTCAGTAGATAATGCTTCATATAATGATTCGCGCCTTAGAAATTTGAAGGATAACATATCATTGAATAATAAGTTATTCCTTGGTGGTGCCTTGTTCCATGTTAGATATTGTGCACACATACTGAATTTGTTGGTGCAGGATGGTCTTAGTAGGATTAAGAAGATCATTTACAATATTAGGGAAAGTGTGAAATATATTAACTTTAATGATGCAAGGTTGAAGGCATTTTTTTGCGATGTTGTTGAACAGAAGGGTTTGAAAGAAAGAAAGCTCATAATTGATTGTCCAACAAGATGGAACTCCACATTTCATATGTTGTCGACAACTTTAAAATTTAAGATTGCATTTCCAGCTTACAAGGAAAGAGGGCCACACTATGATTATGCACCTGCACTTGAGGATTGGGAGAAAGTTGAGAAAGTTTGTCAAGTTATTGAGGTATTTGATCTAGCAACTAATATAATCTCAATATCCAACTGCCAATTTGTATCTTGCAGAAGTTTGTGCAGTGAAACAAGTGATTGATAATGCGGCAGAGGATACCGATCAATTTATGAGAGAAATGGCAGCTGCGATGAAATTGAAGTTTGATAAATATTGGGGGGAATGTAACCTTCTAATGGCTATAGCTAGTGTTTTGGATCCTAGGTGCAAGTTCCGTATCATTGATGTATGTTTCCCCAGGATATATAAAACTGAAGAAGTTTCCCAAGAGAATATAAAGAATGTAAGGTATGCATTGGAAGAACTTTATGATGAGTATGTGTCTCTTAGTTTGGAAGAGACGTCTACGAAAGTAAATAATAGCGGCAACAATTCATCGACTTCCACCCAACCTCAATCTTCAAAGGTCTCCCAATTTACTAAAATTATGAGTATTGTGCTTCAAGGGGAAGCCGTTCCTCCAATGAAATCAGAATTGCAATGTTATCTTAATGAAGGTCTTTATATTCCAGATGGAGATTATAACTCTTTTATTGGATTGGTGGAGGAACAATAGTTTAAAATATAAGATCTTGTCCAAGATGGATGCTGATATACTTGGCATTCCAGTCTACACTGTGGCATCAGAGTCTACATTTAGTGCTCGAGGCAGAGTTGTTGATGACTTTCGCTCCAAGTTGAATGAGGAATCAATTGAAGCACTGATATGTGGTGGGGATTGGCTTCGTCATAAATACAATTTGCAAGCAAGGACAAAGGTTAATACTTTTTATTTTAAAAAATTTTCCTATATTTATGAATCGATCATAATTCAGTCCACTAATATAGTTTTTTATTTTTTGAAGGTGGATGAACAAACTAGTATGGTCTACTTGAAGATTTGAAGTGTCTTTGGCTGTTGTTATTTTGTTATGTTTTAATCTTAGTTATGTTGGTTAATTTGAGAGTTGAGACTAAGACATGTTGTTATTATGTTATGTTTGTTATCTTGGTTATGTACTAATGTTGGTTAATTTGAGACTAAGACTGGTTGTTAATTTTGTGGCCAGCATGGCAGCATTGAGCTGTTGTTACCCTGGTCATGCTTTGGTGTGTTTTAATGCAAATTTGTGAATTTTTACTTGAATCGGACCTTTGGGCAATGTATTAATACTGTGGTGGTTCCAAATGATTCCAACAGGTTTTATGAATTATGCACAATTGTTTTTTATGTTAAATAGACCAACATCAATGAATAAATGATTATACAGGTTTTAAAACAGTGTTGTTGTCTTGCTGAAAATAAATTTTAGGTTGTTACAATGGCCTATTTAGAAGTATAAGCCTATTAGCTCGTGACCTATTTAAGAATCGGCCCATTGGCCTATTTAAAGGCCTCTTTGAGTGGCCTAGTTACTAGGGGTGTTCAAGACCCGCTCTGTCCCTTTGACCCGTCCTAACCCGTCCTACTCGGGCCGGGTCTGTTCCTGTCCTACAAGAAAGAATAGAACCATATCGGGTGTCATCGGGTCTCATTTTTTGACCCGGCATCGGGTTGAGGACAGGTTCGGGTTCACCTTCGAGTTACCCGGCCCGTCCTTCATATACAAATATAGTATTTATTACTTATGATTTTCTATTATGTAAAGTTCTAACTTTTTTTTTCATTTTAGAAAGGGTTTTTGAGTCTAAGTTTCCTTTATTTACCTTTAAAAATACATTATATACATAAAATTATATAGTGATATAATGATATTTTTGGTTTAATAATGTCTCAAACTTTAAAAAGTAAAAAATATTGCATACATTAAAAGATATTCTATTGTATGCAATATATTTATTAATTGTATGAACTATTTTCTTTTGAACATTGTTATATGATCTTTTCATGATTATATTTAGCTTATATATCGGGCCAACCTCGGTCTTGTCCTACTCAGACTCGGTCTTACTTAGACCTGCATATCATCGGGTCTATGGACGGGTTCAGGTCCATAGAATTGGCCCGGTAAAAAAATAGGTTCAGGTAAAACCCATCCCAACCCATCCCACGAACACCCCTACTAGTTACTTGGTTATTTGGTAGGCCTATTGGCCTACAAGCCTATATTGGTCTGCTAAACGATAGGCCTATTAGCCTATTTAAAGGCTTGGACATAAAGTAGACTTTTAAATAGGCTAATAGGCCAGGTCAGACCTACAAAATTGGCCTTTGACAGATCATAGGCCAAGCTTAAGCCGCAACATTAACAGGTAGGCTAGTCTCAAGGCCTTACAAAGTCTGGCCTGACCTACTTCCACACCCCCTAGTGATGAAGACAAATAGCATTGATTTTTTTTCTTTATCCTAATTAACTTTTTTCTTTTTACGAATTCATCCTAGTTAACCTTATTACACAACTATGGTTTGTTAACTTATTATATTCTTTAAGAGCATATCACCGCAAAATCGTGGATCACGCTCTTTGGGAAGAATATATACCTACTTTTCGGTTATAATTTGTATGTTTTTGTGAAATTATACCACTTTCATTGTATTTAACCAAATTTAATTTTACATTAATAACTATTTAATTACCTTTTTACTTCATATAGTATCTTTAATTTTCATCTAATAGATAAGAAAATAAAAATCCTTCCTAGTAATATTTTTTTTAAAATACACACGAATTATTAGGTCAAATCCTGAATCACACATATTTAAAAATCTGATCATTTTTTAAAATTTTACAGTTTGTGTAGTCTCACCTAACACTACAGCCATTAGTAGCAAAGCACTCATAGAAATAATCCATGACTATGCCCAATGTACTTCGTCCCTTTCCATTCAGTTTCCTTGCAGCCTTATTTTAATACCAAATTAAAGCTGCTATATATTGACCGTTCAAATTTCCAAAAATAATTATTGCCATGCACATACTTATTATATAGTTTGGTAAGTAATAGAGTCTACTCTAGTCCATGCAGTCATGCGGAGGATGCGAGTGGAAGATAACTCACCTACCTCCAAATATACTTGTCCAACTGTCCAATAAGTCATATTTTCAATTATTACAATTTGCAAAAGTTTTGGTCAGATAGCATGTGCTTCATCTACCCATTCCCCCTCTTTCTCTACTAATATATATATCCATTCTCTTTAGGACCATGTAACACACACACGCCCTTTCAAATCTTTTAACCCTTTGAAATTGCGATTCCATTCCCTTGACAACACCTTCTCTTCTCGTTTCTTCGCTGCAACCACTTTCGAGAATTAAGAAGATGGTGAGTGTTGAAGAGATCCGCAAGGCACAGAGGGCAGAAGGCCCTGCAACAGTCTTGGCAATTGGCACTGCAACTCCTCCAAACTGTGTGGAACAGAGTACCTACCCTGACTACTATTTCCGTATCACAAACAGTGAGCACAAGACAGAGCTCAAAGAAAAATTCAAGCGCATGTGTAAGTTATATATATCTCATATCTTCATTTCATCATATTTAGCTTGTGTGCTTGTATTTAGTTTTGCTTTGCTCCTTTGATCTCTCATTCTCTTACTGAACTACATATCATTTTTCAGGCGACAAGTCAATGATTAAAAAGAGATATATGCACTTGACTGAAGAGATTCTAAAGGAGAATCCCAGTATCTGTGAGTATATGGCACCTTCATTGGATGCAAGGCAAGATATGGTGGTTGTGGAAGTGCCAAGGCTAGGAAAAGAGGCGGCAACAAAAGCCATTAAGGAATGGGGTCAACCTAAATCCAAGATTACCCATCTCATCTTTTGCACAACTAGTGGTGTGGACATGCCTGGTGCTGACTACCAGCTCACAAAGCTCTTGGGCCTTCGCCCATATGTCAAGCGTTACATGATGTACCAACAAGGTTGTTTTGCCGGTGGCACGGTGCTTCGTTTGGCTAAAGACTTAGCTGAAAATAACAAAGGTGCTCGTGTGTTAGTGGTCTGTTCAGAGATCACTGCTGTTACTTTTCGTGGCCCAAGTGACACTCATCTTGATAGTCTTGTGGGACAAGCATTATTTGGAGATGGTGCCGCAGCTGTAATTGTTGGTTCAGACCCAGTACCAGAGGTTGAGAAGCCTTTGTTTGAATTGGTATGGACTGCACAAACAATCCTCCCAGATAGTGAAGGAGCCATTGATGGCCACCTCCGTGAAGTTGGGTTGACATTCCATCTCCTCAAGGATGTTCCCGGACTTATCTCAAAGAACATTGAGAAAGCTTTGGTTGAAGCCTTTCAACCTTTGGGTATCTCTGATTACAACTCCATCTTTTGGATCGCACACCCCGGTGGACCTGCAATTCTGGATCAAGTTGAAGACAAATTAGGCTTAAAGCCGGAAAAAATGCAAGCCACTAGACATATACTCAGCGAGTATGGTAACATGTCAAGTGCCTGTGTGTTATTTATCTTGGACGAAATGAGGAGGAAATCTAAAGAAGATGGACTTGCCACAACAGGTGAAGGGCTTGAATGGGGTGTATTATTTGGTTTTGGACCTGGACTCACTGTTGAGACTGTTGTGCTCCACAGTGTAGCTGTCTAAACCCTCATACTTCACTAAGGACACAAATCCTAAATGTTATTTGCAGCTAATCTTCTTTTCTTTTTAAGCCAAAAGAAAATGTATTCTTTCTTTCTTTGTGTTTTTTTCGTTGATCACTTTTCATATGTTTCTTATATTATATATGTTCACTATCTTCCAAGGAAGTTTGTAACCGAGTCAAGTACAGGTTACGATTCCATATGAACAACATACTTCTATTATTCATGTTCTTCGTTTAGGTGTTATCTCAATCTTTTTTTTATAGTTTGTTTTATGCAATTTAGAATTGTGGTCCTTTAAGGACTTATGCGAAAGACCCAAATAGAGGAGACTAAAAATGTGTTTAATTTAGTTTTATTTTTTAGTTTTTAAAAAATATTTTGTAAAACTATTTTTAAGAACTATTTTTTGTAAAGGAAATGATTCATTTATAGTATTTTCAATACAAAAACAAAAAAAAATCAGTTTTCCAAAATATCTCAAAGTTATTTTAGAATTTTAGTTTTTATGAACTAAAAAATAGTTACACTATTAAAAACTATTTTTTAAAACTTTCTATCAAACAAGTTTTTTCAGTTTTCTAATTTTAAAAAATTGTACACAAACAGACCCTAATACATTATGAAAATATAAATACACTAGAGATAGAGCTGAAGCTAGATGAGTTCATTAATTCAAGTTTGAGATAACGAATTACAACAAAAACATACAAGACACTTTTTCTCTAAAGATCTCTCTATCACGTCACCTATCATGTCCCACAATTTCTCTCTATTTGTCTTTCTTTGTTGTATGTTGTATGATTGTATAAGTATAAACTCTCTTAATAGTTGGTTTCTTACAGTCTAATATTGGACCAGAAAACCCATAAGAATCATAGTATATTGCGGAATTAAAGATGAAAATAGGTGAAAAATTTTAAGAATTAAAATAGAAAATGGAAAGATAGAAGATGATTGAGACGCCATTGGTGAAGGCAACCCCTTCAGCAGATAAGTCTTCATGCAGAATCGCCACTAGCTCCTAGAGCCAGATAAGATCCACCATAGTGTAAGCAAGAACCACCAAGTCTTCTTAACTCACCACAGGAGGAAAATAAAGCTAAGCTTTGTATTAGAAATGCTAATTAGCCTTTACAAGTGATGGAAGCCTCCTTTATATAAAGGAAGGGGGAGGCCACCTTGAAGAGGAAAATAAAGAGGAATTAAAACTAGCCTAGGTGGGACTTGAACCCATGACTCCCAACACATGTAGTATAAAAGCCACCTAACCACTAAACCCACTAAAAGTAGCGCCTATTTACTCCTAATATGTGAGGAAAATTACAACAAAATAAAATACACATGAAATCCTATCAAACTAAGGTTTAGAGACCATGATCCTATTTTAAGATGGTACAGAGGGTCATGTGTCCTAGGATATGGTCTTTAGTATCCTTCGGTAGGTCAATATCCCTAAAAATGTAGAACAATAATTTAGTCAACCCTTGCTTCATCTTTTTGACCTCTAATCATAGGGCCACTCAGTCCGTCCAAAGCTGCATTGGTAGGTGAATCCTTAGCCTTGACACTATCATTCTCTCCTCTTGCGAAGGATTTGTCCTCAAATATGGAATGCCATCACTTACATCAAACAAAGATAGATTAGAAACATTGAATATGGCACTAATACCATACTCACCGGGTAGATCTATCTTGTAGGCATTATCCCCAATGCACTCCTATATTTGAAAGGGACCATCCCCTCGTGGAGAGAGTTTGGATTCATGTTAGGATGGGAACCTTTCTTTACGGAAATGTACCCATAATCAATCTCCAAGTTCAAAAACCACTATCCTTCTGCCACGATTGGTAATTTTAGCTTGACTTCCCACCTTGCACTCAATGTTTTGTTTAACTTGTGCATGGATTTTCTTGAGAACCACCAAGCCTTCTCAACTCTCACAAGAGGAGGGAAACAGTCATAAGCTTTGATTGATAAAGATTGATTAACCATACAAAGTGAGTGAGTCTTCCCTTTTATAGGAAAAAGGGCGGCCACTTAAGGAGAAAAATAGAAGGAAAATAATTCCTACTCACTTGGGTGTTGAACCCATGACTCCTATGCTAAATATCTTAACTTCTACTTAGCAAATAAAGTCAAGGAAATTAGCGCCCCTATCATGTAAGTAAGAGGAGAATTACAATTAAAATCAAATACAAGGGAAACCCTTTCAAACTATAGTTAGAGGTCGTGACTAGTTGGTCCTCTATTTTAGGGAATTAAAATATACATCTAACAAAAATCAATAAGAAGCTTTGACACATGAGTGGTATGGTCAAGGTTGACCAAGAGAGTCAACTCTCCTTGATTGGGCCTTGCGCCCCTTTGCCGACCCAAGTTGCAAAAATTCCAGTCTTCTCCTCAAGTAGCTTACCATCACTACTCAAAATCAAATCGAAGCAAAGGACATAGCCAGTAATGAGTACTTGAAAATGAAGTATTTTACAAGTTCTCTCATGAAACATTCTTTCACTTGGTTCAAAACGCTTCCTCCAAATGTGATTCACACTTGGAATCAATTAGAGAGGAACTTTCACGAACAGTTCTTTTGGGGTGAAATGAAAGTTAGTTTTATGGATCTAGTTAATATGAAGAGACTTTAAACAGAGTCCATAGATGATTAACTAGAGAGATTTGAGCAAATGAAAGCAAGATGCTTTACTCAGATCCCTGAATATGAGTTAGTTCATATGGCTTCAGGAGGCCTTGACAACTTAGGGATATGAACCAACTGGATGCTAGAGTAAGACAAATCAAACACCTTAAGAAAGAAAAGGAAAAGTTTAAGAAACCTAATAGAGTTATCCGGAAAGATAAGGGCCTATTTAGTTTGCATTTTGATTTCCTGTTTCCTGTTTTCTGAAATTTAACAAAGGAAAAGATGGAAATGTTGGAAATAAAAATTTGTTGTTTCTAGCATTTCCAGTTTTTCCTTTGTAAAATTTCAGAAAATAGGAAACAGAACGAAAACAGGAAATGGAAACAGGAAACGATAATGGAAACCAAACAGGCCCTAAAATTGCATATCTAGAAGTTTCTGAAAACAGTGACAAATACATTGATATTGAAGAAAATGATGTTCATGTTGTAAAACTTAAGCCTAGACCTCCTTGTGTTTGTTCTTTCCTAAAACCATATGATAACAACAATAATAACTCCGGAAGTAGTTCGAAAAATAAGTTTGTTAGAAAGAATTATAGTTTTGATATTTCGAAAGCTTACCAGATTTTTTATATATTGTTGAGAGACAAACAAATAACTCTAAGTGATAATCATAAGATTCCTTCTCCTGGACAAAGGAGAGGTCGAAAATATAGTAGGTATCATCATTTGTTTGGTCACTACACTAATAGTTGTGAGCGTTTTAGGGATATTATCCAAGACAGTGTCAAATAGAGAAGGCTAAAATTCGAAGAGAAACCTACCACCACAATGAAGATCGATTCTGATCCTCTTCAGTTGAATGCAAATTATGCTAAAACTTTTGACATCAACATGGTCGAAGTGCATGATCCGAATTCAGTGTGAAGTGGCCACTGATATTACCATTTATGAATTCAAGAAAGAAGTCGGGGATGTTTATCCTAAGGGAGGTGAGTCCCTTATTGAGTTCCTGACCAGAAAGAAGCATGAAGATGCTTCAATTGAACTTTGTTTGAGACGTCAAACAGTATTCGATAAGTCTGCTGTGAAGATGTATCAGGATTTTGATATGAAGAAAAAAGACTGAAAAAGTACTAAGGCAGTTGGTAAGCAGCCTATGATCACTCCTACTACTGAAGGCAGGAAGAGACCAATTTCAAGTATTACTATGGAAGGAAAGAAGCTATAAGTGGTAGCTACTATTGAAAAGGAGCAAAGGATGATGCAAGGAGATAACCCGAATGTCGAGAAGCCACGGACCTTTGTACCTCCTTCGAGAATCCTTTCTAATAAATGAGTTCGAGTTGTGAATACTAAGACCCAAGGTGTAGAATCCTCAGGGCTTCAAAGAGAGACCTTATTACATGAACAAGGTGTTGATGACAAAGACCCAATGAAGGAGGGTTCAGAGGATTCGAAAAGCAACCTTCAAAGAAAGACAAAACAAGAATGGTCCACCTAGGAATGTGCAACCTGAAAATGCACAAGTGCTGAAGAAGGGGCATGCTCCGATACAAGGTAGTTAGATAGAAGATGAAGATTACCTTCTTACAGAGAATTTCGAGTCTAGTTTTGCAGATAGTCTGGATGATATGTGTGTGATTGTTTCCATTATGCCTGCTGAATATGTAGAAGAACTTGAAAAAGGTTAGACAATGAGGTATACGAAGAGTCTAGAGTGGGTGATGACCCTTTATATTATTCCTATATTGAGAAGCATTTATATCAAAATGATTCTGCAAGTTTTTAGAGACCAACTAAGGAGATGCAGGCACATAAGAAGCCTCTGTTTGAAAGATCTTTCATTGATGAAGTTAATATCTGCAAAGTATTAGTCGACAGTGGTGCCGCTATCAATCTGATGCCAAAGTTTATGATGAAAAGGTTAGGAAAGACCAAGAATGATTTAATGCCTCACCAAATTATAATAACTAGTCTTAGCGGAAAGGGTTTGAAATCTGAAGGAGTGTTGTGCTTAGAGTTGATAGTAAGCACGATAATTAAGCCAACCATGTTTGTCGTGGTGGATACGAAAGTGAACTACAACCTTCTGTTGGAAATAGAATAGATCCACGGGGTTGGGGTCGCTCAATGCATCAAAACTTGTGTATTTAGAGTAAAGAATGTGTTCCTATCTATGTGGATGATTGATCGAGGTCGTACTCAATCAAATAAAAGGAATTAAAGTGCAGTGAGGGTTGGCTAACCCAAAGTCGTCTCTCTCAAGGAATCCAATTACAAATTCAGAATTTCAATCTCACAGCAACTCACACGCTCAAGGGGTTTTGATTGTTGTTCATGCTAATTTCTCAATTTCCAAAATAGAATTAAAATTTCAGAAAACAATTCAAGAAAAATGGATTGATTCTATACCTCATTCACAATTGCATCTATCTTTGGTTCATATGAAATTCCTCAAATCCTTGACAGAGACCAATTCGGATTAAGCATCCTTAGTAATTTTCACACTAGAATTAAGCAAACTAGCATGAATCCTAATCTCTAGTCCTTGAAATTAAGCAAACCTTGAATTCGTTTCAGATTAAGCAACCTAAAATGTGAGTTTAGATTCAAATTAGAATTCGAATTTCATTAAGCATGCAATTTAATTTTCAGATTCAAACCCAAACATCAAAAAATTAGGAAAGAATTCATGATTCTGTCAAGAAAATAGAAGATTAAAACAGAATATAAAACCTCAATTTCCATTGTGAATTCAGTAGAGAAACAATCCTTGGAGCTTAGCCTTCCATTTCCATGGAGGAAGGATTCAAAAATGAAAGAAGAGGAAGAAGAAGAGCCAAAACCGTCCAAGGCAAGAAGAGAGAAAAAGAGAGGGAAAATGAAGAGTCAAATTCTAAATTCTGAAAAATGAGGGAGAAAGTCCTAAACTATTTAGCAGCACAACTATTTATAGTACCTAAATCACTAACAATCTGATTAGGCCTTAATTGGGCCGGAATTAATTAATACAGGCCCAAAAACTAATTACAAAACTATGTAACTCGGATTTGCAACAGACAACATCAGTAGGCAATTTTCAAACTGCAATTGCTCCTAATTTCTTCATGGGAATACCATCTTATAGTATATCTTATTAAAGCTTCGGATCTTAGCTTTCCAATACCACTAGAATCACCCAAAAGTCCACCTACAACTCCAGATATCACCAAAACAAGACTGGTAGGTCAGTAGGCTTAAAAATCCGATTTTAAACAACGTTTACATTTAAACCCCAAATAAGCCCAATTAGGTAATTTCCAATTAAAACAGTGGATTTAATCACAATTATAGTCCAAGAAAGCTAAGATTTAATATGTAAAGTGTGAATGAAAATGTGCTCATCAAATTCCCCCACACTTGCCCTTTTGCACTCCGGGCAAAATACCACACGAAGCCAAAATCAACTAGGGAGCACAATGCAATTACAAATGAAATAATTATCCAGAGATCCAAGGAATGCATAGGAGTAGGCAAAATACAACATCCAAGGAATCATGGAATCAAGAAAAATATGAATGGAGTTCCCTACAATTTAGAAAACAAGAGGGTAAATCAAATCAAAGGGGTGAATCAAGAGTGATGGAATCCTCACAAGACAAACTCTCCAACTCTCAAGTGTTTAAGCATGTGTATTTACACTCAAAGCATTCATGTAAGCAAGCACTACCATAAGCTTGGCAAGACTCTAATATCCACAACATATTAAACATTTGCAAGCAAAGATCAAGAGACTTCATATAGGATGTAATGGGGTCAATGTAAAGGTAGGGAAAATGAAGGATAAGAAGCTAAAAACCAAAGAGAATAGAGGAGCAATGGGGAATAAAACCAAGAATAAATGCAAGTAGCATATATCTCGAGATTACAATTAAACTCCTTTTTTCTACCTTTTGACCCTTTTTTTCATTTCAAAAACACTTTATTTCCATGCTTTTTTTTATAAACTTTTCATTTGAGCTTTTCTTTATTTTTTTTCTTTTCCATTTTTTCTTTTTTTTCTTTTTGTAACTAGCCAAAGGTCAACAATATGATATCCACATGAGGAGATAAGATAAGAAATTGAAGTACACCCCTGCACTTATTCAAGAACCTATTCCCAAAACAATTCCAAAGCTCTTTTATCCTCTAAGGCAAGGACAATCATGGTTTTTCACTTTTAAGGCTTGTAATGAGCTTTTAAAAACGAGAAATGGGATCCATAGGCTCAAAGGGGTTAACAGGTGGAAAATCATCAAGGTAGGCTAATATGGCTAGTAACTCAATTATCAACAAAAATGCCTCAATCATCTCAATACAAGCATGTGAACAAAGTTACAAATCAAAGAGTCAAGCCAAGTTCTAGAGCACAAGCAAACTTGAGTGAAATCACACTAGAAAAAGAGAGAATGCATAGAATGATTCATCCACAATAAGGCTCAAAATCTCACCAAGGACAACTCTATCACAAAAGATTCAACCAAATAATTATGAAAACCAACTTATTCACCAAATTATAAGGAATCCAATCAACATAAGTCATGAAACCAATTATCCAAGAATGATAAAAAATGCTAACCATTGACACAAATCCTAAAAATCCAATTTTTTGCAAAATCTTCAATACACAGACCTAAGATAATTCTGAACTTACGTGGATTGATCATCTCCATGTATTGCTACAAGCTTGTTTTTGGACAATTGTCCCTCATCCGTCATTTGATTAATGCAAGTATATTGTGCCGAAATAAAAAAAAAAAAAAAAGATGACATCAATTTTCTATGCATTTTATCTTTTCTTTAAAAAAATATAAAGTTTCTGTAGTCGCACGGTCTCACCTAACGCTAGAGCCATTCGTAGCAAAGCCCTCGTTGAAATTATCCATGATAACCAAGACAAATATATTTCATGGTTTCCATTTAGTTTCCTAGCTGTCTTATTTTAATACCAAATTAAAGCTGCAACATGTTGACCGTTCCAATTTCCAAAAATAAAATTTTCCGCATATGTTGTATAGTTGGGTAAGTACTACCTCCAAATAAAATTTTCCACGGTCACCAGTCCATGTAGTCATGCGAAGGTTGCGAGTTGAAGATAACTCACCTACCTCCAAATATAATTGTCCAATAAGTCATATTTTCAATTATTCCAATTTGTAGAAGTTTTGGTCAGATGAGCACGTGCTTCATCTACGCATTCCCTCTTCCCTGCTAATATATATATCCACTCTCCTTGGGACCAGTTTGTAACACATACTCACCCTTTCAAATCATTTTACACATTGCTTTGCTAGCTTAGCTACAACGTGCTAAGCATCAAAGATTCCAATATTCATCTGACAACACCTCTTCGATCTCTTGTTTCTTAGTTGCAACCACTTTAAAAAATTAAGAAGATGGTGAGTGTTGAAGAGATCCGCAAAGCACAGAGGGCAGAAGGCCCTGCAACGGTCTTGGCAATTGGCACTGCAACTCCTCCAAACTGTGTGGAACAGAGTACTTACCCTGACTACTATTTTCGTATCACAAACAGTGAGCACAAGACACAACTCAAAGAAACATTGAGAAAGCTTTGGTTGAAGCATTTCAACCTTTGGGTATCTCCGATTACAACTCCATCTTCTGGATTGCACACCCAGGTGGACCAGCAATTCTAGACCAAGTTGAGGATAAATTAGGTTTGAAACCTGAGAAAATGAGAGCCACTCGTCATGTGCTTAGTGAATATGGTAACATGTAAAATGCATGTGTATTATTTATCTTGGATGAAATGAGAAGGAGGTCAAAGGAAGATGGACTTGGAACAACAGGTGAGGGACTCCATTGGGGTGTGTTGTTCGGTTTTGGACCGGGGCTCACTGTTGAGACCGTTGTGCTCCATAGTGTAACAAACTAGCAATTTAATTGCCTGAATATGCTATACTGGTATGTTCCATAACAATAATCCATTGTTATTTATCACTTTATTTTTTTAGGGGGATTAAATCCTCACTTGCTTCGTTGAGCACCTGAATAAAGTTCATTTTTGTAATCAAGTACCTTTCCATATCAAATCTGTGAACCAATATTGAACCGTTAGCAATTTCATATTTATTTGTAAGTTGCAAAGTAAAATAGACATTTTAGTTGTGAAACATTCTACTTTTTTATTTAATTAGTATATGGATTTGAGGGATTATTTAAAAAAAAACATTTATTCTGTTAAGACTCGTACAAGACATGACTATATGGATTTGAGGGATTATTTAAAAAAAACATTTATTCTGTTAAGACTCGTACAAAACATGACTACAACTGGAGTGTTACTTCCATCTTATCTTTTCAACTTTGTAATATTGAACCGCAACATTTTTTAAATAACTAAACATACTTGTTAATTTACTTGACTTGTTTTATTTAGTTTAAAAAATCATTTAGAAAGAAAATAAATAAAAATAGCCACTTCTGTCATAGCTTTCAAATTTATAATACATGATAAACAGACAAACGGCAAAATACCAAAACCAGGCCTTAAGATAACATTGTTATATAAAACAGGTATGCATAATATCAAATTCACCCATTCCAAACAAATACCGTTGTGATTTAAAATTTCTTCAAAAACAATTATGATTTAAAATTAAAACAATTATATCAATTTCGAAATTATAGATGCAGTCTTTATAACTAACAAATACAATATCAAGAAATTAAGCAAGCACCATGCAGGCCATCATGAGCGCACACAAAGTGGAAAGTGATATAGGCCTTTCAAATTTCAATCATTGACACATTTCATCACTCTATAACTATGAACTTCTCCAAGTTTATTACCATCTTGAGGATCGCTCATGTAAAATTTTCAATTCCATCATAATATCTGATCAACTGATCCAAATCATTTAAACGTCAGATATAAGGTATGTCAGCTTCCTGTCTAAAATGCAGTAAATCATCTTTACAAGAAATTTATAATATTTGCTTCACCAAGTAGAAAATGAGTATGACCACGTGATACAGAATTTTAATCACATACAGATTCTAGAGGTATCTACAATCAGCATCACAGATATGAGAATATCCTTAGCCAGAGCCATCACCGGCTCCAGGATCAAGCTGCAACTGTTCTACAAGTACTTTTTCAACTGCATCAACGAATCTTGATATGTTTTGCCGAATATGAGTATCTAAAGAGTTAGCCAACTTCTGAAAAATCAATCCCCAAAGAAAACAAAAAAAAGTCAGCATGTACGGAAATCTTCCAATCACTTATAGTCAATCAGGTCAGGATCAGAATAACACTTCAACGCAAAATAAAGACATTGGATTAGGAGAAAATGTTTCACTTCAGTGCCAATTGCCAAATCTCTGCAATTTTTGTGTCATAAGTGATTAAGTGCATCATCATTATAATAAAGAAGGTAAGGCATCACCAAACAATGATACGTCAAAGATCTGTCGGGTGCAGGGGAAAGACCATCTATGAAGTATCTAAGTTCAAGAACATGTCCCCTAACATGAAATTAGAATTCTTTCATTCTATAATTTTCAGATTGTAATAACCAAACACAACTTAAATACAAGAATCTTAGGACCTAGGCCACAGAAGATAAAGAATAAACCACGCAACTACACCAAATTCAGCAAGTAGTAAAGGTCCTTTAAGTACAGATAAGAATTTGACACTGATTTAAGTACAATCGTGTAAACTCCTCGGAGTAAACTGATTCTAGTTTGTAGCTTTGTTTTATTTTTAAAGGATAGTGAATACTTTGTAGCTATCTTGTTCAACCAATTATCATATTTTTGACACACTGTTGACTTAAAAAAAATTGCACTATGTCAGAACAGGACCTCATAAAATTGCAGGTTTCTATCCCCGAATGTACTAGACATGATTGCACTACAGATACTTGTGTGTAGGTGACAGTCACCCATTTAGGTTTTTACCCCTTTTACTAATAAGGAAAACATCAATGGCAGTCAGCCAATCACCATAAGAACAGGCTGACTGACCGAGTACATTCCAAGGTTCCTATTTTAACATGCCAAAAAAGGCTCCTATTTCACCAATTTCCATTTATTTTACTGTTTAGAACACAACGCACCAAATATGACTTCAGAACATGCAATTAGTAGCCAACTATAACTTGCTAATTTCTTAAGAGTCCATAGGTTATTCTGGCCCGAGGAATGTATCCTTTGAACTATCCTCATTCTTCCACCCGTTTGCATCACTAGTGCTAAGTGAAAGGAATGAAAAGATAGTATTGGTACAAGGAATATTTGGTACATGTAATTTGGTACAAGGAATAAAAATATGGTCAAATATAAATCTACCAATATGATGCAATTGAAAGGAATGAAAAGATAGTAACAATACAAAAAATTGGAGGAAATTTACTGCTTCTCCATGAACCTATTTTGAGCTCATTTCTTTACTCCAGAACTTGCATTAAGGTTTACATAGTTTCAAACAAGTGGATCTGAACCTAGGTGGGTTGTATTGAAGTTCAGGTTTAAACCCCTTTATAATTTGATAAACTCTATCCCCACCCCGGTCCATATAGTAATAGTAAATTTAACATACCTTGTATCTATCATACAGACACTTTTCAGTACAAAAAACAGCATATAGACTAACATATTGGCTAAGTCACTGAATTAATTTTCTAGTAATTATCTAAAGAAACAAAAAAAAAAATATGTAGGACTAAGCAACTCTGGAATTTAGTACATAATTAAGTAGGAGAATTTCAAGACGAAAACTTCGAAAGCACATTGAGAATACTTGTATGCATCCATAGACGACCACAAGGAAGAATAATGTCAGAAATTTCATAGCTAATACAGAGTGAAATTCCCTCACCTCAACTTTGCAAGGAAAACTTAGAGAACTCTTCAAAACATCTGATCCCTTGATAGACACCAGCTTCAATGGAGAACCATATATTGGCCAACCATGAGACAACTTTATGAATGCATCAGTGCCTCTAACCATATGAGCTACTATAGTCTCATCTTTGTCCAAGTATTCAAGAGAATATCTACATTGAGAAATAAAATAGTGAAGAGAATACTAATTCATAATCCAAATTTAATAGCATGAAATCCAAAGGATTTCATAACAGGCTCACCTTGATTTATTCACATCCTTTACCACAAGACGCCTGAGTGTGCTTAGTATAATTCTGTCTTGCACTTTTTGTATAAACCACTGCAATGAGAACTTACTGCATGGTAAATGATAGTCAAAAAGTATGAGTATGAGTTATAACCGTAAGGAATTTTGGAGGGGGGGAGGGGACTGAGCCTAACTGGATAAAAGAGAACATGGCACACCTGACAGATTTTGCAGCATCAACAATGTCATTCACATATATATCATTTGGAAAAACCTAAATAACAAAACCAAAAAAAGCAATAAATCATCAAGAGATCACAAGGATTATAAATTACAAAATTAAAGTGATGAGTAACTTAATGTCTTTTACATGCTGTTCTTAAAGCACAACCAAACAGCAGCATATCAAAAGCATCCAACAATCCCCTCCTAAAGGAGGAGATTAAGAAAGGAATAGGTAAATATGTTGATGTGTTATGCCAGGATCACGTGTGAAGTATGAAGCAATAGTACTAATGAATAGAAATGAATTCCTAAAGCACCTAATCCTATAATTACCCTCTCGTAAGTCTTCTATAAGAAATTTAAAGTTCACAGCAAAATGTGATACTAGGGATTGAAGAAATTTCTGGAGTAATGACATTGAAAAAGGAAAAAAAAAAGGAATACCTTCCATCACACTATGGTCTTTAGGAATCATTGGGATGGGAATCTTTAGAAAATAACTCCATGACTGTTAACATTTCTAAATTTATTATCTAATATCTCAAGTGCAAAACAACATCCATAGTACTAATCACCTACAACAAAGGAGCTAAAACTAAAAATAGCAATAATTAGAATAGAGAAATAAAAGCAACCCCACTGATGTAACACTTGAAATAGAAATACTGAAAAGTGTATTTGGATTTTTTAAGAATAACAGATACAACACACATATATATACATGCTATGACAGAATCAAATCCCTAGAATTTTGGGATTAGGATCAACCTAAATAAGGAAACTATACAATAAATCAAGGGAGAATAAACTGTTATATCTAACAGAATATACAGAATATCTCTACATATCTCAACACTCCCCCTCAAGCTGGAGCATACATATCATAGGCATCCAGCTTGTCACATATATAGGTTATCCTAGGACCCCGCAAAGATTTAGTAAAGATATCTGCAAGTTGATCCTTGGAGCAAACTGAGAAAGTCTTGATGACACCGGAGAGAATCTTTTCTCTGATAAAATGACAATCAATCTCTATATGCTTTGTCCTCTCATGAAAAACCGGATTAGAGGAGAGGTATAAGGCTGACTGGTTATCACACATTAGTTCCATAGGACCAACCTTGCAAAACTGCAACTCTTGAATTAAAGACTTTAGCCACAAAAGCTCACATGTGGTGTGAGCCATTGCACGATACTCTGCTTCTGTGCTCGATCTGGCAACAACACTTTGCTTTTTACTCTTCCATGAAACAAGATTACCTCCTAAGAAAACACAATAACCTGTTGTTGACCGTCTATCACTTGCATCACATGCCCAATCTGCATCGGAATACCCAACAATATCTGTATGTCCTCTATCACTGTAAACAATTCCCTTTCCAGGTGATCCTTTGATATATCTGAGGATCCGCACAACTGCATGCCAATGGCTCTCACAAGGGGAGTTAAGGAACTGACTTACAACACTGACAGGAAAGGATATATCAGGTCTGGTCATGGTGAGATAATTCAACTTGCCCACTAGTCTTCGATACCTCCCCGGGTCAGAATAGGGCTCCCCCTGGTTAGGTAGAAGCTTCACATTGGGATCCATTGGGGTGTCAACTGGCTTACAATCTGTGAGTCATGTCTCCTCCAGAATGTCAAGAGCATATTTTCTTTGAGAAATAGCAACACCGGACTTTGACTGAGCAACCTCAATCCCAAGGAAATAGCGCAGGGGACCTAAATCCTTAGTTTGAAAGTTCTCAAACAAGTGTTGCTTTAGAGCCTTGATGCCCTCCTGATCATCACCTGTAATTACATTATCATCCACATAAACCACAAGATAAATAAATTTATGTGTCAGTGAGCGTTTAAAGAAAACAGAGTGGTCTGCCTCGCAGCGGATCATTCCAAACTCCTGTATGATTTTGCTAAACCGACCAAACCAAGCTCGAGGTGATTGTTTAAGGCCATACAAGGACTTCCGTAATTTACACACAAGGCCAGACTCCCCCTGAGCAACAAACCCGGGGGGTTGCTCCATATAGATCTCCTCCTCCAAGTCACCATGTAAGAAAGCATTTTTGATATCCAATTGAAATAAGGGCCAATGTCTCACAGCAGCCATGGCCAAGAAGAGGCGAACTGAGGCCATCTTCGCAACTGGTGAGAAAGTGTCACTGTAATCCAAACCATATACTTGTGTATATCCCTTAGCCACAAGACGAGCTTTCAATCGATCCACCTGTCCATCAGGACCCACTTTAACATTAAAGACTCACCGACATCCAACAACGGATTTTCCAGACGAAGGTGGAACAAGTGCCCAAGTATGGTTAGATTCTAAAGCTGTCATCTCATCAATCATAGCTTGTCGCCATCCTGGATGGGTTAAGGCTTCCTGTACTGTCTTGGGAATGGTAATAGAGGAAAGAGCAGAGACAAAAGCATAATAGGTAGGAGACAAACGATGATATGAGAGAAAGTTATAAATGGGATGAGGATTAGAAGTAGAACGTTTACCGTTACGAATAGCAATGGGCAAGTCAACTGAGACAGGTGGAGCCGGAGTAGGTGAAGAGACTGGAGCCGAAGCGGAATCACACGGTGCACTGGTAGGGGGAACAAGAGTATGTGACCAACGCTCATAAGTTACCCTAAATCGGTGTGGGGGACAGTTAAACCCTGGGAGAGGTGGAGGACTCTCTGGAGAAGGCAGTGGTGGAGGACTCTCTGGAGAAGGCTCAGGTGCCTCTAAAGTAGCATGTGTAGACTTAACAGAATTAAGATGGGGAATAGGCAATACCTGAGAATAGAGGTCTGAATCAACTGGAGAGACATCTGAGGCAGTGAAATATGGTGTGTCCTCAAAGAAAGTGACATCTGCACTGGTGTAGAATCGATGTGTAGTGGGAGAGTAACAATGGTACCCCTTTTGGACACGAGAGTATCCCAAGAACACACATTTGATAGCACGAGCAGACAACTTGTCACGTCCTGGAGAAAGATCATGGACAAAACAAGTACAACCAAAAACACGAGGGGGAACAGAGAAAAGAGGGTCCGACGGGTATAATAGGGAATGAGGAACCTGATCATTCAAAACAGAGGATGGCATCCTATTTATTAAGTATCCTGCAATAAGGACAGCAGGCCCCCACAACTTTGGAGGTGCGTTGGCATTCAATAAAAGAGTGCGAGCAGTGTCCACAATATGTCTATGTTTTCGTTCGGCTACACCATTTTGTTGAGGTGTATGAGGACAACTAGTTTGATGTTGAATGCCATGCGAAATCATAAATGAATTGAAGCAATCAGAGAAATATTCTTTAGCATTGTCACTTCGTAGAATACGAATTCCTTTGCCAAACTGAGTTTTTATTTCTGAATAGAAACTTTGAAAAATATTGAATAACTCTGAACGATTTTTCATTAAAAATATCCAAGTGCATCTAGAAAAATCATCAATAAAGGTGACATAATACCTATGCCCTAAAATAGAGGGAACACGACTAGGACCCCAAACATCAGAATGAATGACATCAAAAGGAGAGACAACTCGATTATTAATACTACTAGGAAAAGAAGCTCTAACATGCTTACCTAATTGACACGACTCACACTCGAAGGACTCCAATCTTGAGAGATGAGGTACCATTTTCTTTAATTTATTCAAGCTGGGATGACCAAGACGACGATGGAGTAAACCAGGAGACTCAATGGATGCACATATGGTAGAAGTAGAAGGTTGAAGGTAGTAGAGGCCATGTGATTCAGATCTGGTTCCAATCGTCCGTCCCGTACTCCGGTCCTGTATCATGAATGAATCAGAAGTGAAGGTTATGGAACAGTTTAGTGATCGAGTCAACTTGCTTATAGAAATTAAATTGAAGGGACATCCAGGAACTAGTAAAACTGATTTCAATGATAACGAGGAAAGAGGTGAAACTTGCCCAATACCAGTGGCTTGGACTTTTGACCCATCTGCAAGGGTGATATGATGTGGAGTTTCGGGTGATGATAAATTAGAGAAAAAGGAGACATTACCAGTTAAGTGATCAGAAGCACCGGAATCCAAAACCCATGATTCAGTAGGCGTAGAGTGTGAGAGACAGATTGTAGAATTACCAGTGTGAGCAACAGTGACTGAGGAAGAAGGCTGTTGAGTTGCTTTCAGTTGAAGGTACTCTTTATAATCATCAGCAGATATAACCACCTTGGGAACATCCGCCATGAGAACAGCTACTGAACAACCAGAAACACCACAAAAGACCAATAGAAAGCAACAAAAACGACCAAACAGCCACCAAAAACAATAGGCAGCAACGAGAACCAAACAGCCACCAAAACCAGTATGGCAGCAACAAAAAAACAACCAAACAACAACAAGAACACCAGAAAACTGTCTTGCAGAAACGGAAACACCAAACAGCAACCAAAAGACGATCTTGCAGCGACCGAAACCACCAAACAGCAACAAGAATGACCGAACAGCCACCAAAAAAGAGTGACCCACAGCCTGAAGGGGGTCAAAACAGAAAGAGGAAGCGCCGACGAGCAGAACCGAACAAACGGCGTCGCGAACGGAGGCCGGGAGGGCGGCGCGTGGACCTCACGCGCCGGCGAGCGAACCGGAGAAAGGCAGCACGTGAGAGCGCGTGACGGAGGCGGCGCGCTGTGGAGAAGCAGATCGGCGACCTCCGAACACTCTGGCGGCGTCCACACAGGCGGTCGCTGACAAAAGACGGTGACCCAGGTAGACAACGGGGTTAAAACAGGGTTCCTGGACCAGAAGATTGGATCCGCGGTGGTCGGCGGCGGACTGTGGCGGCTGGCGGCTTACGGTGCTGGAAAAGGACGCTATTCTGGAGAAAAAACGAGACTGAACAAAAAAATGATGTGCAGCAATGAAGGTTGCCTAGAAGACGCGGAAGCAGAGCCCCCTGGATCGGGAGCTCTGATACCAACTTGAAATAGAAATACTGAAAAGTGTATTTGGATTTTTTAAGAATAACAGATACAATACACATATATATACATGCTATGACAGAATCAAATCCCTAGAGTTTTTGGGATTAGGATCAACCTAAATAAGGAAACTATACAATAAATCAAGGGAGAATAAACTGTTATATCTAACAGAATATACAGAATATCTCTACATATCTCAACAGTAACCACATGATATATCCAGAAAATTCTGAGATATACAGCTACAACCCCATCCCCCAAAAGATGTGGTATAAGTATAAAAATTGAAGGCACTAACAACAGAGTCACCATCTAAACTTTCAACAAGATATTAATAATAACTATAAAGCCAACTGAATATTAGAATAAAGTTCACTATCAAAATTAAACCACAATTATTATTTCTGTAGTCATTGAACCTGAGTTTCCTGGTTAATGTCTGCTTCAATACACGGAAGCAGAGCCACTTTTAAGTAACACAAGAAACAACTTCAAAGCAGACATTATTTGATGACATAAAACTATAAAAGCCTCTCATAATTTCTAAGGAGTCTATCTAAACGGTGACATTCAAACTGTTACTTTTGCCTAACAGAGTAGTTGGTTCATACCAGTATTTTTCCACATCAGTGCTGAACCCAATTGTTAAATCAATTGAACAATGACCCTCACTAACAAGTCAAATTAAGAAATAATGATCTATTTTGATACCTGAACATTCTTTAACTTCATAGTCCCCTCAAAAACTTCAATTAATAACTCATGATTCAGTTCAGATACATCAATGGCATCTTCTACTCTCTCTAGGTATGAAATGCCCTCTAATTTTGGCAAATAAGTCTGCATAGATAACCTAATGCAGTTCTCATCAAATGCAAGTACTTTAAGACCCATCAATGCATCCTCAATTTGCTCTACAGCATCAAACCTGAACAAGGGAACAAGATGAGTAAGCCACAGTACAGAGAAATATTTGAGGTGTAAGTGAGAGTAGCTGAGCTTACCATATGACCTTAGACTGAAGATCCTCCAAAGACTTTAGAATTGACTTCATTTCATCAATCTTATTTTCGAGTTCTAATTTCTGCAACATACAAAGAAAAAATAACAAAAAAAACTATAAAAGTATACTCTCCATATCAAAGTTGCAGTAAAGAAATACCAAAATGATTTGCTGTAAAACAATCCGTGAAAATGATCATGGAATAATCAGTCTCCATGTGTTTGAAAATAATTCAATGCCCAAAAAGAAAATAAATAGCAAGTAGCGTGGCTTAGTCAACAACACCTCTAAATTCTCTTCTAGATTCACTACGGTCAAATTTGAACAATCATCTACCAGCATGGGGGAATCAATGCCTTCAGTAGCTTCTGCTATCTTCTGATCCTATAATTATTAAAAGCTATGATCAAAATATAATTGCTACATGGAAAATCCCCTACACCTCATTAATACTTAACTAACACCAGAACTCCGTAAGAATGAGCGAAGGAATCAACTAAAGTATAGAACACAATCAGTTTCTTCTTAGTAGAGAACCTAGTAGCAAGTAAGTACCAAGTACCAACCTTTGATGTGACATAATCTAAAGAACATTCCATTTCTTCAAGTTTGGCCTTCAAGAGAATAGAATCTGGAGAAAGGAGAATAATAATAACTTTATGAAATGATCCATGACCATGATATTGGTGTAATTAATACTAATAGACAATACAAAAAATGAAAAAAAAAAAAAAATGAGTGAGACTCACCATCCTTATGAGTTGTGGCGAGAAGCTCAATCTCGTTTGCTACATTGGCGGTTTCAACCTCCACCTTGTTAAGTTCCTCTTTCAAATGCTCTAGGTAAGCATCTGAAGCAATAAAAGTTAAAATTCTCAATTTCTCATAACATAAATTGCATAAGAAAAAGGAAAAGGAAGAGTTAAGCTACCGATATCTTCAATTCCTAAAAGAGTGGGATCAGAGAACTCGGATACAATCTGCTGCACTCTGTTCTGTAAGATTGAAATTTGAAAGTGAAATCATTGATTGGGGGAGAATGAGAGTGAGAGTGAGAAGACAATTTAACTATTCGTAACTTGAACATCAAGAGCACAGTCGTTGAGTAAATTGTCGTTGCCATCCGAAGAGTATGAATCGTCGTCGTTGCAAATCTTCTGCATCTCTGCGATTCGACTGAAACACACAACGAAACGGCGTCAAACACACTGAGACGGGATCACAATAAGAAGAAAGTGGGAAAGTGAATACCTGCGGAGCTGACTTGCTTCAACCATCTCTGTTGCCTTATGAAAAATGAAAAATGGTACCAAATTCAAATCTTTATGTTCCCCCCGATTTTCCTTTTCTTTTTTCTTTTTCTTTTTCCAAACTTTTCATTTCTACTAGAGTGTACGTCCCACAAATTTACCATATCAGCCATTTTTTTTTCCTCAACCCCCGTTCTTTTTTTTTTTTAAGATTTTGCTTTTTTGAAATCGCCCATTTTTTAAGTTTTTTTAAACTCTTTTTAAAAAATAGTTTTATATTTTTATTTATTTATCTCATCAAATAAAAATATAAATCAAGGAATATAATAAATGATCACATAAAATTTGTATTAATCATTCATGTTAACACGAGGTTAATTATGTGTCTCGAAACGGTGAACATATTAAAAAATGAGGTTAATGGTGTTTCTGTTTTTGGTTAATAGAAAAATGATTTTGGTTAATTGATTTTGTGAGGTGAACTGCAACCCATGTTAACACGAGGTTAATTATGTGACCAGAAACGGTGAACATATTTAAAAATGAGGTTAATGGTGTATCCATTTGTGGTTAACAGAATAAGATTTTTGGTTAATTGATTTTTTGAGGTTAATTACAACTCTCGCTAACACGAGGTTAATTATGTGTCCATAAACGGTGAATATATTAAAAAATGAGGTTAATGATTTATCCATGTGTGGTTAACCGAGTGAGATTTTTGGTTAATTGAATTTGTGAGGTTAATTACAACTCCTGTTAACACGGGGTTAATTATGTGACCAGAAAATGTGAAAATATTTAAAAATGGGGTTAATGGTGTATCCATTTGTGGTTAACAGAATAAGATTTTTGGTTAATTGATTTTATGAGGTTAATTGCAACTCCTGTTAACACGAGGTTAATTATGTGTCTAGAAACGGTGAACATATTTAACCTTAAAAATGAGGTTAGTGGTGTATCCATTTGTGGTTAAAAGAGTGAAATTTTTGGTTAATTGAATTTTTGAGGTTAATTGCAACTCCTGCTAATACGGGGTTAATTCTGTGTCCAGAAGCGGTGAATATATTTTTAAATGAGGTTAATGGTGTATACATTGATGGTTAACAGAGTGAGATATTTGATTAATTGATTTTATGCGGTTAACTGTGTGTACAGAAACGGTGAATAAAGTAGTACACTTGGTTAATAACATCAAAATAAAATAATGATGATAAAAAACTTATGTTAACCTTTCAAAAACACACATTTATTGTATTTCTTAATCTATATTATTATTTATTAAAATAAATAAATAATATATTAATAAATTAAAAAAATAAAAAACTATTTAAAAATGAAAAAGAAAAAAAGTAAAAAAAATTGAAAAAGATAAAAAGGGGGAGGGGTGCTAAAAGAAAAAAACGTGTGGGAAGGGCTACTCAATAAAAAGGGAAGGGGTGCTGAAAGAAAAAATGATGTGTGGTAAAAAAATTGTAATGCTGGGTTTATGTACATTTATCGGAAATGTTTCTACTAATCAATCTTCCCATTTTCTTTTATATTTTTGGTTTGACCTTCTATCTTCAAATAAAAAAATAGAAACTCTCTGGGAGAGTTAGCCCCACCATGATGTGGATGTTTCCGGCTTGAACAGGATTACCTCCCATGGAGGATTCATGTGGTTAAATCAAAAATTAAAAAACATTAAAAAAATAAATTTTTAAAAAAATAAAAACAGTGACTATGTTTAGATTTTTTTTAAGTAAATTGATACTTTAGTCCCTCCTTTTAATAGGATCGTGTAATTTAATTCCTAACTTTATGAAATTGATATGTTAGTACCCAATGTTATTATCCGTCTTGCATGTAAGTCCAAAGTGTTAACTTTCGTTAAATGGGTGATGAATGTGTTATGTTAATTGACACATGGGATGCAAGATTAGGTAGAACGATGTCGTTTAGGGGCGTTTTTTAATAGGTTAAGACTTCAGCCTTCTTCTTCCTCCTCTTCTTCGCCATGCTTGTTACTTCTTCAACGTTATTGCTGCTTTTGACTCTTCTCTCTTCTTTGTTTTTGATCTCCATTACTTTCTTTTGTGAAAGTTAGATATCATCCATGAATAGTGATGGGTAAAGGTCATCGTAGAGGTTACGAAGGGGGTGAAGTCGACATAGAACAAAACAGAGCACACATGCAAATAACATACCAAATAGTAATCAAGCACCACCCTACCAGAAGCCGGGACCCATCAAAAACAGAAAACTGGAAGCAATAAAGAGGTCAAACCAACCTACCCCACCCATCACAACTTGACACACTACCCACAACCGTTACTCGTAGCCTTGTTCCTAAAATAGAAATTCAACACTACTTTTTCTATGGTTAATTTGATGAGGAGGAATGAAATTGTTCTATTTTTGGGGAGACATTTTCATGATGTTATATGCTTGACAATTTTATTTTTTAATTCATTAAAAAAGCCTAATATTAGAATAATCACGAGGTAGTATATTTTGGTAAGCCATTTTGCAGTGTGCATTTTTTTTTGTTTTTTCCTATAAATATTTTATTTCATTGGAAACTTCTAAAAGCAACTTAATTTATATTTGCTAGGTGGTCTCAAATAGCACAACAATTTTCATGAAGGACTCACAATGAGATAAAAAAATACCGGCATTCAAATTCGAAAAAGAAAGTTGTCAAAGCTAAGGAAACCGATTCTCATAAATAAATTCAGTAGTATGCAAGCTCAAGCTCATATAAAATGGACTCTTCACTCTCTTCCCCTAAACACATGAAACTCAATATCCTAATTATGGATTGTTAGAAAACGTGGACAAATCTGCAGCACACTCTAATCACTCTCTTAGGACGTTACAATGTCAGTCAAGATCTGTCTCATTTTATTACCTACAAAAACATAGATCCTATTAAGGTGAAGCTTCCTAATGGAACCATTGCCCAAGCCAAAGTTGCTGGGACCGTTGCCTTTTCTAACAAATTTTATCTTCATGATGTTCTTTTAATACCTGAATTTAACTGCAACCTTATTTCCATCAAAAGATTAACTGATTCCCTAGATTGTAAGCTTACTTTTGATAAATTTTCATGTCTTATACAGGACCTCAATACTCAGGAGATGATTGGTCTTGCTAAGACTCAAGGCAACCTCTACATTCTCTACAAACCAAGCCTTTCAAGGACCCAAGCCATTGATATAAATGTTCCTCTTGTTAATTCTTCCAAGAACCTTGTTCATTCTTTTGATCTTTGGCATTTCAGATTAGGACAACCCTTCTAGTACTGTTTTTGATCAAATAAATAGTCATTTTCCTTATGTGAAATCTCATTCTAATAATGTTTGTGAACATTGTCATTTTGCCAAGCAATCCAGATTACCTTATCCTGTTAGCTTGACTAATTCAGATTCTTGTTTTGATCTAGTCCACATGGACATTTGGGAACCTATCCCTATTACATCTATACATGGACATAGATATTTTCTTACTGTTGTTGATGATTTTAGTAGATATACTTGGACTTTTCTTATGAAGTCTAAGGCTGAAACTAGGACCCTAATCCAAAATTTTTATGCTATGGTCTGCACTCAGTTTAATAAAAGTGTTAAAGTCATTAAAAGTGATAATGGATTAGAATTTTCCATGACAGAATTTTATAACACAAATGGAATTTTACATCAAACTTCATGCATTGAAACACCACAACAAAATGCTATTGTTGAAAGAAAGCACATGCATATTCTAAATGTTGCTAGGTCTTTACTTTTCCATTCTTATCTACCTAAAATCTACTGGACATATGCCATTAATCATGTTGTTCATCTCATAAATAAGATGCCGACTAAAGTTTTAAAAGGAAAATCCCCTTTTGAAATCATGAATAATAAGCCACCAACATATTTAGAATTGAGAGTCTTTGGCTGCCTCTGCTTTGCTCCTACCCTTGTTCATAATAGAAATAAGTTTGATCCTAGGGCAAGGAAATGTGTGTTTTTAGGAGTTAAGCCAGGAACCAAAGGATATGTTGTTCTTGACTTATGCACTAGAGAGATTTTCACATCCAGGAATGTTGTGTTTTTAATGAGCATGTTTTTTTCTATCTGTCTAATAACAATGACAAAGAAAATCAAACTACTCAAGATACCCTTGAAAATGTTGATTTTCTCACTTATGATGATAACAATCCTTCTAACAGACTTACCCCTGACAGTTCCAACACTACTGAAACAGCAGTTGATCCTACACATGCCATACCAGATTCTGCCTCTCATCCACAATCCTCTTCATCACCAGCTGCTTTACCTGCAGAATCTGATTCTTGCCTCAAGATTCTTCTACTCAAATTCAACTCAGAAGGTCCACTAGAGAAAAGCATCTCCCAACTTATCTCACTGACTACCATTGCAATCTACTAGCTCAACACCATTCTGTTACTTCACCTACTGTTAGATACCCTTTATCTTATACTTTATCATATCATTCTTTATCTCCTGATTATCTTCATTTCACTCTCTCTATCACTAACTAACACCGAACCCAAAAATTATGCTCAAGCTGTTAAATCCCCCCATTGGGTGAAAGCTATACAGAATGAATTACATGCTTTGCAATCTAATAATACTTGGACTCTTGTTGAACTTCCACATGGTAAAACAACTATTGGATCAAAATGGGTATATAAGATAAAATATAATTCTGATGGTTCCTTAGAAAGATACAAAAGCCAGACTTGTGGCAAAAAGGTATAATCAAATTGAAGGATTAGATTTTTTTGATACTTTTGCTCCAGTTGCAAAATTGACAACGGTTAGACTTTTACTTGTTGTTGCTTCTAGTCAAAACTGGTTTCTTTCACCATTAGACATTAATAATGCCTTTTTGCATGGAGATTTGATGGAGGAAGTCTATATGCAACCTCCACAGGGCCTTATCTGTCCTAAACCCAACCTTGTTTGTAAACTTCATAAGTCTATTTATGGTCTTAAACAAGCTGGTAGGCAATGATTTGCTAAACTTTCTGGTTTTCTCTTAACTCTTGTTTACAAACAATCTGCTCATGACCATTCCCTTTTTCTTAAACATTCTCAGTCTAAACTAACTGTCCTTTTAGTTTATGTTGATGACATTATCCTAGCAGGTACTAATCAAGATGAAATTGCCTCGGTCAAGCAACACCTCCACCATCATTTTACAATCAAGGACTTGGGTCATTTAAGATATTTTCTTGGCTTGGAAATTGCCAGATCCCATCTTGGCATAACTCTATCTCAAAGAAACTATACACTAGATCTGCTTTCTGATTTTGGTCTTCTTGCAGGTAAACCTGCCCCTACACCAATGATTCGATCTTGTCAACTCTATCGGGAAGACAGTGCTCCTTACCATGATGCTGCTAGCTATAGAAGATTGGTTGGCAGACTCTTATATCTCACAACCACCAGACCAGACATTTCCTATGTTTTCAACAACTCATCCAATTCATGGCTTGCCCAACTGTTCTACACTACAAAGCTGCCACCCGTGTCTTGAGATACCTTAAGGGTTCTCCTGGTCAAGGAATTTTCTACCCTTGCACCTCCAGTCTTCAACTAAAGGGATTCAATGACTCTGATTAGGGCAGCTGTCGCGACACCAGAAAGTCCATCACTAGTTATTACATTTATTTGGAGATTCCCTAATTAGTTGGAAATCAAAGAAACAAAATACTGTTTCCAGGTCTTCTTCTGAGGCTGAATATCGTGCCTTAGCCATGACTGTTTGTGAGCTACAATGGCTCACATATTTGTTACATGATCTCTACCTTCCCTTTGTTACTTCTGCTTTGCTCTATTGTGACAGTGAATCCGCGCGCCACATTGCAGCCAATGTTGTCTTCCATGAAAGGACCAAGCATTTGGAAATTGATTGTCACCTTGTTAGGGAAAAATTATAAGCTAAATTGTTTCATCTTCTTCCCATCTCTAGCAAAGAACAACATGCTGACCTTTTTACCAAGCCTTTGGATCCAACTCCTTTTCTGCATCTTTTGTCCAAGTTGGGAGTTTTTAACATTTACTCTCCAGCTTGAGGGGGGTATTAGAGTATTAGTTAATTCTATTAATCTGTATCAACATTTAGCTTTGTATCGGTTAGCAGTTAGTTTTAGCTTTCTGTTTAGTTTGTTGTTTGTTTTCTGTTTTTAGTTAATCTGTTTTAGCAGTTAGTTGGTTTGTTTGTTGTAAGCTTTTTAGGTGTTATATATATCTTTGTATCAATCTCTCTTTCAATATACAGAAGCATATTCAAAAAACTATAGTTCATATTCTCTTCTCTTCTCTTCTCTCTCTTTCTTTTCCGTTTTAGTCACTTAATGTGACACATCGTCATCCATTTAACGAAAGTTAATAATTAGGACTGAAGTGCAAGACAGATAGTAACGTTGGGACTAACATATGGGTTTCGTAAAGTCAGGGACTAAACTACAAGACTCTATAAAAATCAGGGACTAAAGTGACAATTTACTCAATTTTTTGTTTAAATGACAGGTATATTCCACAGAGAGGCAATATTGCTAGAACATGTACCACTTGAACCATCCCCATTGGTAGGTGAGTATATTTGAGTAAACCCTTAATTTCGTCCTTGAAGTATTACCTCTCTCCTAAATAGTCTCTAAAGTACCTAATTTGTATAGATAGTTCTTGCTGAAGTATGAAATATTTGTCACATTATAGTCCCTAGGACTTTTTCCAATACCTTGAGGACTTCGCATGATTTCTAATTCTTTAAGGACTACTTATACAATTTAGATACTTTAAGGACTACTCAAGAGAGAGAAAGTAATACTTTAGGGAAGAAATTGACAGTTTACTCGAGTATATTTAGATAAATTTATTTTAAAGTTGAGTAAAATATGTTTTTTTATTAGAATGTCTTTTGAAAAATAAGTTTAATTTTTTTACGGAATGATTTGCACTTGGAAATGATAATATAAAAGTAAATTTAAAAGTTTTATTTTATTTAAATAGTATGATAGAATTATTTTTGAAATATATATATATATATAATATATATATATATATATATTGTGAGTCTCACACTGATAAAAATTTCTCAATAAAAAAGTAAGAAAATTTCACTTCTTACAAACTGGGATTTGACCATTACAAACATTTTTCACCAAACAAACTGAAACCAAACAAGATATAATATTGCAAACTATTATAAGGGGTCAATGCAATTCACTCCATGATAAAAAAATTGTTGAGTCTCAAAAATATCATAAGTAAATTATGATGTTTCAAGACAATATAATTTCCAAGTTTTAATGACTAACAAATTTGGGTTAAAATAATTTATCATAGACACACATATGTTTTTAATGATTTATCTATGATTTCAGCAAGCCACCATGATCCTACAAAAAGACTTTGAAGTATTTCAACCTATCTGAGGGATCAAAGCCTTATGGAGGTTCAACCCGTCTGAAGTGTTGAAGCCGTATGAAGTGCCCAACCCGTCTAAAGTGTTGAAGCTGTCTGAAGTCTCGTTAATGATGTGGCACCTGTTAGAACCACATGCAACACTAGAAGGGGGGTTGAATAGTGTTTTAGACATTTTAAGACAATTTTGGAAATCTTTAAAATAATCAATCACGTAAGTGATCATTGTACAAAACTAATCTTAAGATCAGAGTTATTTTAAATACATGCGGCATATATGAAAGATTTAGATTAAAAACTTTCTCTTACACTTAAGATTGTTTGATTTTAAACAAACTTCTCTTAGTGTCTTCTGAGGAATATTACTAAGAGTACCTTCAGAACTGTTTCTGAAATACTTTAGATGATCAGAGACCATTTATATCATGTGTCTGAACTGAGTTCCTGTTGGGCTCACTTCAGACAGATATTTCAGACATCCCTCTGAATATATTCTTCTATAATACTTCAACCTACACTAGAGACGTTTTAATGTTATGTTTGTATGAAAACTTGTTTTATTGAAATCGTTGTGTTAAGATTATTATGAAAGATACTTTTCAATCCCCATCGTAAATGTAAAGACTGTAAATAAAAGAGATTAAGGGAAAGAAAACTTAGACACAGAATTTATCCTGGTTCACCCACAAACCCCGTGAGCTACATCCAGTCCTAGTGGCAAACCACCACTAGCCTTTAATCACAACAACAATAACAACAACACATATGTGCCACTCCGAATCCCCCAGACCCTTGCAGCCACATATGTGTTCCACTATCTGAAACCACAGATACACATGTTAACCTCTCCAGGCCAACACAACAAGTATTCTTTTCTATCAAGCCTCTCCAGGCTCTACCACGAGTATTCTTTCTTCCATCAAGCCTCTCCAGGCTCTCGGACACTTAACTAAGTGTTGAGTATTACTACTCAATCTAAGCTAGATGTTCGCTAGAACCTCTCAACTCAGATTCTTCTTGTACATAGAGATTACTGAGTACATACTCAGGATACAGTCATTACAAACTAAATACAAGGATAGACAGTGATACAAGTGTTTGAATTTAAGTACAATCCCTGTTTTTTCTATGAGGAATACATCCTCTGAGAGTAGGCTAACTAAGATATGAATTAAGCTCCAGCCTTATTCTCCAACCATTGGTTTCCATGGGCTACATTCTCACCCGTATCATTGGAATACCAAGGTATCTTCAAAGCTTCAAACCGTACCCGGTTTGATAGTCATTTGTACAGCATGATTGCCTTCCCGACAACCAACTTACTTGATCAACAGACCAACTGTGCAATCTAACTAACTGACCAGCTGATCAGTAGCTCGATTGAGAATTAACTCTCTGATCAATTGTTGTTGACTTTTTCATATGTATTTAAGCTCGAGTCAACTCTTGTTAACTGTAAGACACTCAGCCTAGTTAACAATTTTCATCCTGATTGATTTCAAGAACCTTCTTGAAAAATAATCCCAATTGATCTAACTTGGTTGATCATTCTGACCACTTGGTTGCAACAGCAGCTGCAGGTCGGCAGCATGGTTAATATGCTCAGCATGCCAACCTCAGTAACAGGTTGGCCCGACCAACTTGGTTGTACACCACAACAACATCTTCAACTTCTTTCTTGAGGCTATTTATATGTTCTTCTTGAATATAGTCGTTGAAGATAATTCATAATACCGTTGAGCTTCTGATGATGTGGCTCATATAGCCGTTGTGTAATAGCTTCTCAAACGGTTGCTTCTCCTTAAGCATATTGAGTGTTCAGAATACTCCCGTTCTGACACTTCTATTGATGAGCTCTGTTTTGAGAGATGTGATGATTATGTGTATTCTCTCTCTTGAATTCTTCTGCTTTCTTGCATCTGTTTATCCAGCTTGCATCTGCTTACTCCAGCTTGCATTATCTTGCATCTGCTTGCATCTGCTTTATCCAGCTTGCATTATCTTGCATCTGCTTGCATCTGCCTTTATCTGTTTTGTCCGGCTTGCATCTGCTTTCTTCAGATTTCCTCTGATTTTCTTGAGAGTGTGTATCCGTTGAATTTTCCCTTTTTGCTTATTCTACATATACTCCTTTTTCATTTGCTCTTGACACCATTACTTCTTTGAATGAGATGTCTTGACCAATAGTCGTTGTTTGCAGATTCCTCTTTTGAGATTTAGATAAGGATGTTGAATTGAATTTATTTTATTCAAACATCTTCCTTGTTGCTTTTGCTTAGTCTCCTGAGCTTTTCTTTTGCTTTCTTTCAGATTGCACAATGAAGAAATGTCTCGTTGAAATGCTATCGTTTAGAGACAGCAAATAGTCTTCTTTTAATCCGTTATGAGACACGCTTCTTGAAAGTTCTGACATAGTACAACGTTGGTGCTGCAGTAAAGCTGCTACTGTGTTGCTGCGAATGCTGCGTTGCAGAGATTTCCTCAGTGGTGTATGAACTTTAAATGCACCAGGAAAGGTCTCTGTGTTTGTTGCCATAAATGTGTTTCAAAACGTACGAGCAGCAGAGACTTAGAAAGTCTTCACGCAAGGTTTCAGCAAGATGTCACGTCATTACTAAAGCATCAGACGGGCTTCCAAACTTCATACGGGTTCCAGTCTTCAGACTGGTTCCAGTCTTCAGACGGGTTAGAGTCTTCAGACGGGCTTGGCTCTTCAGACAGCTTCAAACACTTAAGACAGGTTGATGACTTCAGACAGCTCAAGTCTTTCAGATAGCTTCGTTGCTTCAGACAGCTTCAATACTTCAGACAGGTTGCGTCCTTCAGACAACTTCAATTTTTCATACTGGTTGAACCTTCAGAAGCCTTCTTCCTTATGATAATAGAATTGTAGCTTCATTCTTCTTTGTATCCTCTTCTTCTTGTATTCATTCTTCTTCAATTCATTGTTGTTCTTCAGACAGATGTATATTTGAATCTGTACTTCTTCATATATCTTCTGCCTTCAGTTCTTCAGATAGTCTTCTTAGTCTTCAGTTCTTCAGATAGTCTTCACAGTCTTCAGTTCTTCAGATAGTCTTCTTAGTCTTCAATTCTTCAGATAGTGTTCTAAGTATTTACTCCTTCAGACAGTCTTCAAGTCTTTAATTCTTCAGATAGTCTTCTAGTCTTCAATTCTTCAGATAGTCTTCTAAGTCTTTACTCCTTCAGACAGTCTTCAAGTCTTTAATTCTTCAGATAGTCTTCTAGTCTTCAATTCTATTCTTCAGTTGCTTCAACTCTGTAAGGATTATTCTTCTTCAGATTCTGCACTCTTGTTCTTCTGATTCTGATCTCCTGATTCTGATTCTGTTCACAAAATCTCTTCTTCTTCTAAAGAGTATTCTATCCTGAAACATAATTAACAAACAAATACCTTTCTCAGTAGAACTTGTTTATATAATCTAATTGGTTCTTTATATAATCTTATTTGTTCTTTATATAATCTTATTTGTTAATCATTAAAACTAAAGGATGTTATGTCATATAATCATGTTAATTACTTAAACAGATTTATAGACTTCACAATCTCCCCCTTTTTAATGATGACAAATAAATTATATATTACTGACAAAATGGGTATAAAAAGAAATGAGAGATAATAAAATAAGATAATTAATTTTATTACTCCCCCTATCTATATTACTCCCCCTGAGACAAGCATTGATTCTTTTAGATATCTTCTGAAACAATTAAGTCCTTAATTAATCAATTCCAATTGTTAAATCTTTTATTAACAACTGTTACAATTTATTGTTAATATTTCAGATATTTTAGATAAAACGATTGTTAAAATTTTTCTTGTTAAGATTTCAGATACCTATTGTTATTAGAACCTTCAAATACCTATTTTTATGACTTATTGTTATTCTTACTTATTATTAGAACTCTTAGTTGTTATCTTCTTTTATATTTCTTTGCTATTATTCTTCTTCCTATAATCTCCATATATATTTCCCTTTTTGTTACATTCTTTTTAGTATTTTGTTAGTTTATATTTCTCCCCCTTTGTCATTAATTAAAAATGTTTATATTATAGTTTAATGTAACCCTATACCAAATGTTAAATAATGTATCGTTTTGACAGATATATTTCTCCTGTTAAGTTTGTTACACTTAAAGATCTACTTCTTAATACTGAGGTTTCTCCCCCTAAGTTGATTAGTTTCCTACAATCTTTTAAGAATTTCTTGTTACAGTTAAAATTTTGTTAAGCAATCATCAAGAGGTTATGAAGCATAAAAGAAACTAGACAAAGAAGATTTTGAAATTAAAAGAGAACAACTAAATTCACAGAAGAAAACACATTAGATAATGGAGACAGAGGAACAGAGACACTTAAGCTGTCATCAGATGAGTTCTAAAGATGATAGAGGGAACTAATTTCCATAAGATTGCTCGTTAGACACTAGATATTATTAGAGATCTTGAGCACATTCTTCCTTATCTTCTTATCTTGCGACGCAGTTGAGCATTCTCCATCCTTAGTCTTTGAATCTCAGGAATGTCATCGGTTTCCTCTGTGTTCCGATGATTTACCTTAAGTAGACCAGGATGTCTATGATCGTACATGTGGCTAATGAACACATTGTTTACCATAAGAATCTTCATGATCACAGTATTGTGAGGGTAGGATAGTAGAGTCTTCCAGTTTTCTTCTTGCCATATCGAAAAGAATGATCCACGGAAGATTAATCTTCTTCTTTTGCAAAAGATTGATAACACAGAACCTTTCCATTTCAAGGTTATGGTTATCCTTAATCCGTGGGATCACACAATATTTCAGAATATTGAAGAGAACTTTGGGAATGACTTTCATTCCTCGCCTATTGAAGATTAGATGGTTAAACTGTTCCTCAAACAGATCTTTCCAAGCTGTGGAGAACAATTCTCCTTCAGCTTTTACTCCTAGAGCTTTTTCAAGGATATTGGTAGTTACAACCACCTTTTGATTCATAACTTGGGCTTTGAGGCAGGTCTCTTCCCCTGAGTTTTCCAGACAAAGCGTGTTCCAGAATTGGTACACACTTTCTTCATGCCATTGACTGTCAATGGCTTCAAAGAAAGGTAACCATCCGGCAGCTTCGAAAAAGGCAGTTACATTATAACCAACCTTAGAGAGATTCTGAAAGTCTACAATTTGAGTTTGAAAGATAGAGGAAGACATCTCGAGAGATGGAAGTGAGAAATCTTTTGGAGGTTTCCTAGAGAGATTTGGAGGTTGAGATGAAGAGAGCAAATAGAAGTTTGAGAATATATACGCAAGAGCAATTAATTATGACACTGACAGCGCGTTCTTGGGAAGAGTGCGTTGATTTATAGACAAGTGAAACGCCGCGACCTTTAAAAGATATTATACGTTATGGTTCCAAGAGACCCCTTTATTAAAACAACACGTCTTTTCAGAGGACAATGCATTTAATATAGGATCATGAAAGTTTAGATTAGGTAATGGATAGATGTTACCACATAATCCGTTTATTGTTATCTGGGTGAAGCGGTGTTAACTGACATTGCTTCTTGCCTTGAAGACTTTTTCTTCATCTGAGGTTGCTTGATGTCTACACGTTTTAGTATGCTCTTGTCTTTTGTGTTCCCAGAGAATCTTTGAACAGTCATCTTAACCTACCCTTTTACAATTGAGTTGGATTCTAATGACTTGAGTAACTATCCCTAACATTTTAGACCCACGATTTCAGACAGTCCATAAGGAGCCTTCTGAACGGGTTAGATGAATAGAGATATTACTAAGTTAGTATAATCCACTCAGAGATTGAGTTAGGTTTGGTGCATAGAGTGTTAACCATCTTAACATTGTTGGTCCATAGTTTCAGTGAGTTCATTTTGAACTTCTGAACAGGTTCAGACAATGGAGATGTTATCACACTAGCCATCCTTTTAGATTATGTTGCTTTGATTTATCTTTTCACACGGTATTTCCATTCTGATGGTCTTCTTGAGATTATCTTCATAACCTATTTTCTGAAACATACATAAACTAGGAGTACCTTTCAGTAGCACCTGGTTGTAATTTTGTTTAATTATTTAAATTAAGTATTTTAAAATTACAGATAACATTTTATCAAATTTAGAAATATCTTATTAGGTTAATTAAATTTATCTTTCAGAAATACAATTTGTTAATCAATTAAGGATAGAGTTATGTTATTGATAGACTTAAATGTGCACAAAAGGAAACACTAATAAACAAATAGAACACATAGAATGTTCATATTAAGAGAAACACATAAACAGAGATAGAAAGTGAAATGGACTCAAAACAGAAGACATAGATACAGAGACTTAAAAAAAATCAGAACACAAGTGTATCATTGATCTTCAAACAGGTTGTTCTCATTGGCACAGACTTCCCCTTTTTTGTTTTCAAGCATCTGCAGTTCTCGTTGATAGAATCTGAGTGTTTCTTCCAGATGTTCAATATGTTCGTCCAACTTTTATCTTACTTCTTCTGAATATTCTCTTAAATTTCCATGAACACTTAGATAGTCAGAAGATTCTATTTCGCTTTGGTTTGACGACGAAAGGCTTTGGGCTTCATTTTCCTCTGCTGATGTTCCCTTGATATGCTCATATTCTTTTAATGTGAGGGAAGGGGATAATTTTTGGTCGAAGAATCTTTCGATAGGAATCCTCTGAACTGCAGGATTTCATAAGTAGTGTGGTGTGAGGAAAGTTCTTGACTTCTTCTAATTTTCTTCTCATCATATGATAGAGGATGATTCTTGGAAGATTTAATCTTTTCCTTTGAAGAAGATGTATCAGCACGAATCTTTCCATATCAGAGATGATGATTGTATTCTTCCTTTTGGTAGAATACAACAATTAATGATTGCCAGCAGAATTCTAGGAATTTCCAGTAAGTTTGAGCAAACTGGTGTTTCACAGAGTTTGTGACCAAATAACATTTGATCATGCATCTCTTTCTCTCTATCATTGATTTCCCAATCTGAAGAGAATTGTTTTCCCGGTTGCTTCAACCCCAATGATTTCCTTCAGAACCTTGAAGTCCACTCTGATAGGCATTCCCATTACTGAAGTGTTTATATACCACTTGTCTCTTCAGAAACACTTCTGAGTTGTTCCGGAAATCTAGAACACTCTGCTCATGCCAGGGGAACGATGCCTCTTCAAGATAGGAAATCACCAGCATCCTTGAAATACTCAGAGATTTTTAGTCCTTCTTTGTCAAAGTCGCTTAATTTTACTCCCCTTGTGGGAATAATTCTTTCATCATACTTGAGTAGACTTTGAGCACATGAGATTGCTGATCTTGATGCCATTGAGATAGATTAAGATGAATTGGAAGGAAGTAAACTGTGAGGTTCTTCTGATGATCTTCCAATCCTTTAAATAGGCAATCAAGCGTCGCTTCATTTCATGAAAGGAGCGGTTCTATCCTCTAAGCAGTTATGGAGAGATGTGCATCGTGTCCATTGAGAGAAATCGGTTGATGATTCAGTGATTCACATCGTGTCCGTTTCATATTTTCAAAAACCGTTATGACTAACACACACGACTCTTCATTACTTAATTTAAAAATACAGTTATTACTTTACTAAGCATGTGTGACTCTTCAACACATATATTTAAAATAAGTAAGCATACATAAAAGAATCATAAATTTCACACAGTAAACTAGTAAAACACATAGCATGCAGTGATTTAATTTTAAACACAATTTAGAACATACATTCATGAAACAAGTATAGCATGCAAACATTTATTTACATAATTTCAATTAAAACAAATCCTGCAACAGATTAATAACTATAAAAATTATAACTTAAATATAGATAGGAAAGGTGTTACCCGTTTGTGATCAAGAGATAGATTCACTTTCCTTTCCTGTTGCTCCTGTGCTTTATCCTTATGAATAATGAGTAGTTGAAAAGTGATTTTCCTCTTCTCATTATCATTCTTCAGAGTTGCTTCAGCCTGGTGGAGATTTCCATCTTCTGAGGATCTACTCCTTCTGCATTTGTTAGATGCTCAACCTGAAGGTGAGCTCTGATACCAATTGGTTAGAACCACAGGCAACACTAGAAGGGGGGTTCAATAGTGTTTTAGACCATTTTAAGACAATTTTGGAAATCTTTAAAATAATCATCACGTAAGTGATCATTGTACAAAACCAATCTTAAGATCAGAGTTATTTTAAATACATGTGGCATATATGAAAGATTTAGATTAAAAAACTTTCTCTTACACTTAAGATTGTTTTGATTTAAACAACTTCTCTAGTGTCTTCTGAGGAATATTACTAAGAGTACCTTCAGAACTGTTTCTGAAATACTTTAGATGATCAGAGACCATCTATATCATGTGTCTGAACTGAGTTCCTGTTGGGCTCACTTCAGACAGATATTTCAGACATCCCTCTGAATATATTCTTCTATAATACTTCAAACCTACACTAGAGACGTTTAATGTTATGTTTGTATGAAAACTTGTTTTATTGAAATCGTTGTGTTAAGATTATTATGAAAGTAGCTTTCAATCCCCATCGTAAATGTAAAGACTGTAAATAAAAGAGATTAAGGGAAAGAAAACTTAGACACAGAATTTATCCTGGTTCACCCACAAACCCCGTGAGCTACATCCAGTCCTAGTGGCAAACCACCACTAGCCTTTAATCACAACAACAATAACAACAACACATATGTGCCACTCCGAATCCCCCAGACCCTTGCAGCCACATATGTGTTCCACTATCTGAAACCACAGATACACATGTTAACCTCTCCAGGCCAACACAACAAGTATTCTTTTCTATCAAGCCTCTCCAGGCTCTACCACGAGTATTCTTTCTTCCATCAAGCCTCTCCAGGCTCTCGGACACTTAACTAAGTGTTGAGTATTACTACTCAATCTAAGCTAGATGTTCGCTAGAACCTCTCAACTCAGATTCTTCTTGTACATAGAGATTACTGAGTACATACTCAGGATACAGTCATTACAAACTAAATACAAGGATAGACAGTGATACAAGTGTTTGAATTTAAGTACAATCCTGTTTTTTCTATGAGGAATACATCCTCTGAGAGTAGGCTAACTAAGATATGAAATTAAGCTCCAGCCTATTCTCCAACCATTGGTTTCCATGGGCTACATTCTCACCCGTATCATTGGAATACCAGGTATCTTCAAAGCTTCAAACCGTACCCGGTTGATAGTCATTTGTACAGCATGATTGCCTTCCCGACAACCAACTTACTTGATCAACAGACAACTGTGCAATCTAACTAACTGACCAGCTGATCAGTAGCTCGATTGAGAATTAACTCTCTGATCAATTGTTGTTGACTTTTTCATGATGTATTTAAGCTCGAGTCAACTCTTGTTAACTGTAAGACACTCAGCCTAGTTAACAATTTTCATCCTGATTGATTTCAAGAACCTCTTGAAAAATAATCCCAATTGATCTAACTTGGTTGATCATTCTGACCAACTTGGTTGCAACAGCAGCTGCAGGTCGGCAGCATGGTTAATATGCTCAGCATGCCAACCTCAGTAACAGGTTGGCCCGACCAACTTGGTTGTACACCACAACAACATCTTCAACTTCTTTCTTGAGGCTATTTATATGTTCTTCTTGAATATAGTCGTTGAAGATAATTCATAATACCGTTGAGCTTCTGATGATGTGGCTCATATAGCCGTTGTGTAATAGCTTCTCAAACGGTTTGCTTCTCCTTAAGCATATTGAGTGTTCAGAATACTCCCGTTCTGACACTTCTGTTGATGAGCTCTGTTTTGAGAGATGTGATGATTATGTGTATTCTCTCTCTTGAATTCTTCTGCTTTCTTGCATCTGTTTATCCAGCTTGCATCTGCTTGCTCCAGCTTGCATTATTCTTGCATCTGCTTGCATCTGCTATGCATCTGCTTTATCCAGCTTGCATTATCTTGCATCTGCTGTGCATCTGTCTTTATCTGTTTTGTCCGGCTTGCATCTGCTTTCTTCAGATTTCCTCTGATTTTCTTGAGAGTGTGTATCCGTTGAATTTTCCCTTTTTGCTTATTTTGCATATACTCTTTTTCATTTGCTCCTGACACCATTACTTCTTTGAATGAGATGTCTTGACCAATAGTCGTTGTTTGCAGATTCCTCTTTTGAGATTTAGATAAAGATGTTGAATTGAATTTATTTTATTCAAACATCTTCCTTGTTGATTTTGCTTAGTCTCCTGAGCTTTCTTCTGCTTTCTTTTCGGATTGCACAAATGAAGAATGTCTCGTTGAAATGCTATCGTTTAGAGACAACAAATAGTCTTCTTTTAATCCGTTGTGAGACACGCTTCTTGAAAGTTCTGACATAGTACAACGTTGGTGCTGCAGTAAAGCTGCTACTGTTATTGCTGCGAATGCTGCGTTGCAGAGATTTCCTCAGTGGTGTATGAACTTTAAAATGCACCAGGAAAGGTCTCTGTGTTTGTTGCCATAAATGTGTTTCAAAACGTACGAGCAGCAGAGACTTAGAAAAGTCTTCACGCAAGGTTTCAAGCAAAGATTGCCACGTCATTACTAAAGCTTCAGACGGCTTCCAAACTTCAGACGGGTTCCAGTCTTTAGACAGGTTCCAGTCTTCAGACGGGTTCGAGTCTTCAGACGGGCTTGGCTCTTCAGACAGCTTCAACACTTAAGACAGGTTGATGACTTCAGACAGCTCAAGTCTTTCAGACAGCTTCGTTGCTTCAGATAGCTTCAATACTTCAGACGGGTTGCGTCCTTCAGACGACTTCAATTTTTCATACCGGTTGAACCTTCAGAAGCCTTCTTCCTTATGATAATAGAATTGTAGCTTCATTCTTCTTTGTATCCTCTTCTTCTTGTATTCATTTCTTCAATTCATTGTTTTCTTCAGACAGATGTATATTTGAATCTGTACTTCTTCATATATCTTCTGCCTTCAGTTCTTCAGATAGTCTTCTTAGTCTTCAGTTCTTCAGATAGTCTTCTCAGTCTTCAGTTCTTCAGATAGTCTTCTTAGTCTTCAATTCTTCAGATAGTCTTCTAAGTCTTTACTCCTTCAGACAGTCTTCAAGTCTTTAATTCTTCAGATAGTCTTCTAGTCTTCAATTCTATTCTTCAGTTGCTTCAACTCTGTTAAGGATTATTCTTCTTCAGATTCTGCACTCCTGTTCTTCTGATTCTGATCTTCTGATTCTGATTCTGTTCACAAAATCTTCTTCTTCTTCTAAAGAGTATTCCATCCTGAAACATAATTAACAAACAAATACCTTTCTCAGTAGAACCTGTTTATATAATCTAATTGGTTCTTTATATAATCTTATTGTTCTTTATATAATCTTATTTGTTAATCATTAAAACTAAAGGATGTTATGTCATATAATCATGTTTAATTACTTAAACAGATTTATAGGACTTCACAGCACCTTTGCTGAAGTTTTGTGAAGACGTTTTCTGAGTCTCTGCTGCACGTACCTTTTCAAGCATATTTATGGCAAGGAACACAGAGGTCTTTCCTGGTGTTTTTGAAATTCATACACCACTGAGGAAATTCTTGCAACGCAGCCTCTGCAACAAAATTTGAAGCAGCTTTTGGCAGATGCAACCCTGTTCTGTGTCAGAAAAGTCAGGACACTCAGAAGCATGTCTCACAACGGATTAAATAGCATTTAATGCTATCTCTAAATGGTGGTTTTTCAACGGACTGAAGTCTAGGTATAAATACCCCTCATAAAGACCATCACAAAAAAAAACAAGAACATAGAGAAGGATTTCATATTCAAGAAAATAAAAGAGAAACAAATCGCTGCTAGTTTTTACTCTATAAAAACTCTCTGATAATATTCTTTGTACACACATTTGTATATCCTGAGTATACCTCAGTTATCTTTGTACAATTGTATTTGTTTGAGCTTAAAACTGGTTTAGTTTAAAATCTTAAACTTATCCTTCATTGTAAAACTGTTCTAGAGCCGGAAGAGGCTTGGCTGTAAAGAATACTTGGTTGTAGAGCCTGAAGAGGCTTGACTGTAAAAGAATACTTGTAATCTTTGTGAAAGATTAAGAGAAAATCCAAGTGCTAGTTGGCATTGGGACTGGACGTAGCTCACAGTGGTAGTGAGTGAACCAGGATAAATTCCTTGGCTAAGTTTTCTAACCCTTAACTCTTGTCATTTCGTTTATACTAATTTAAGGGAGTTGATAAGCAATTCTAAATATTTTAAAAGCTAAGAAACCTTTTAAAAATATATTTCCAGAAGTTGTCTTAAAAACTTCAGAAAGTCCTTAAAACCTGTTTGAAACTGTTTTATACTTGTTGTTTTGAAAAAAGCTTTCAAAAATATTAAGAAACACTATTCAACCCCCCTTCTAGTGTTTCCTTGTGTTTCTACAGTTGGTATCAGAGCTCAACTCAGGGTTGAACACCTAACCAGTGTTGAGGAATAAAGATCTAGATGGAAGTTTCCAACAACAACAGGCAATATATCACTGAAGGAGCCTCTATCATAAGACCCCCAGCATTCAATGGTGTGGATTACCACTATTGGAGGGATCGTATGAAGTTGTTCATTGAGAGCAACAACATTTATGTTTGGGATGTAGTCACTGATGGAGACTAGTGCCTATGCACACTGGCTTGCCTATACCTAAGGCTGAATGGACCCTGGAGCAGAAGGCTAGAGTCCAGATGAATGCCAAAGCCAAGCTCTATCTGATATGTTCTTTGAATAAATCATAATATGAGAAGGTTCATGGTTGTACATCTGCCAAGGAAATCTGGGATACACTTGCAGCAGCCCATGAAGGGACTGAGACTGTCAAGCAATCCAAGATCAGTATGCTTATACCATCAATATGAGATGTTTAAGATGGAAGAAACTGAACCATTGATCAAATGTTTGGAAGGTTCAGACCATACCAATGGACTCAGGTCTTTTGGTAGAACTTATGAATCTGGAGATAATAACAGAAAGATTCTAAGAAGTTTGCCTAAGTCCTGGAGACCCAAAGTTACTGCCATTCAAGAGGCAAGAGATTTGAACTCTCTTAGAATGGAAGAACTGTTGGGATCTCTTAAGGTTCATGAGCTTGAGCTTGGTGAAGATGACAACAAGAAGAAGTCTCTAGCACTAAACTCCAAGGCCAGTCAGCCTAGGCATGGCAAGATGAAGGCTATGCAGCTGAAGAAACTTCAGAAGCAGATGAAGATTCTGGAGATAGCTCAGAAGATGATGATCTTGCTCTGTTAAGTAGAAAGATCAAAAGAATGCTGCAAAATAGAGGGAAGTTCAGAAGGAACCAACCTTCAACCTCTAAAGGAGGTAAGTCAGGTAAAGACTCTCAAAATGACAAGGTTATTTGTTTTGAATGTAAACAACCAGGTCACATGAAGGCAGAATGCCCAAAGCTGAAGAAGAATACCTTCAAAAAGAAGAAGTTCTTCAAGAAAAAGAAAGGTCTGATGGCTACATGGGAGGATCTTGATGAGTCCACTTCAGAAGAAGAGGAGGACACTTCAGAAGAGGCCAACCTATGTCTCATGGCCAGCCTGCCCTCATCAGACAGCTCTGAAGAAGAGGTATTTCCCTTAACTCTTCAAGAGATGTATGATGACCTGATGGAAAGTTCCAAGGAGCTCTTCCAAGAGTATAAGAATCTATCCAAAGCTCACACAGAAATGTGTAGTAAATATGAAGCTATTGAGATAGAAAATATTATGCTCAAGGAAAAGATTCTTGTGTCTGAAGTCAGCAGTTCACAATCTGTGTCTGAAGAAAATAAAAAACTTCAGAAACAAGTTGAGGAACTGACAAAAGACTTGGCTAAATTTGTCAAAGGAACTGATAATCTTAACAGATTACTTGGCAATCAAAGGCATTCCCTTGACAAAAGTGGTTTAGGCTTTTGTGATCGATGTCTCTGAACCTCATATTTTCAATGTTGCTAAAGGCAAAAAGAAAGTTATTGGGTGTTCTCACTGTGGCAAAGCTGGACACAATGTGGCTCAGTGCAAACACAAAGGGAGACCTAAACCCAAGTCTAACAAGAAAGGACCCAAAAGAATATGGGTACCTAAGAACTTGATTATTCCTGTTGCAGATGTGTTTAACAGGACAAAGGAAACCCCACAAATGGTACCTGGACAGTGGCTGCTCGCGACACATGACAGGAGAAAGGTCTTTGTTCCAAAACCTTAGACCCAGAGCAGGAGGAGTGGTCACCTTTGGTGGAAATCAGCAAGGGAAGATCACTGGTATAGGGACTGTAGGTATGACTCCTCTATCCCTTATTAAGAATGTTCTCCTAGTAGAAGGACTTCAACACAATCTATTGAGCATAAGTCAATTGTGTGACAGTGGATATGTGGTTTCCTTCACTAAGGAAGGATGTATAGTCAAAGACTCTCATGATCAAATCCTTTTTACTGCTAAGAGGCACAATAATGTGTACAAAATTGATCTAGAGGAGTTAGCAAGTCAAAATGTAAAATGTTTTATCTCTGTTGAAGATGAAAAACAGATTTGGCATCAAAGACTAGGGCATGCCAGCTTGAGATTAATCTCAAGGTTAGCAAAACACAACCTTGTTAAAGGTTTGCCCAAGCTTTCATACAAATCTGATATTTTATGTGAAAGCTGTCTGAAAGGGAAACAAACAAGACACTCATTAAGAGTAAGGATGTTGTTTCTACTAGCAGACCATTAGAACTTTTACACATTGACTTGTTTGGTCCTATTAGAACAGAAAGCATTAGTGGTAAGAAATATGGTTTGGTCATTGTTGATGACTATTCTAGATATACATGGGTAATATTCCTTAGAAGCAAGGATGAGACCTTTAAGAATTTCACAATATTCTGCAAGAAGGTACAGAATGAAAAAGGATTCTGTATATCTGTCATTAGAAGTGATCATGGTGGAGAGTTTGAGAATGCAAACTTTCAGCTGTTCTGTGATGAGAATGGGATCTCACACAATTTCTCTGTGGCTAGAACACCTCAACAAAATGGGGTTGTTGAGAGAAAGAACAGAAGTTTGCAAGAGATGGGAAGAACCATGCTCAACTCATGCAGTCTACCAAGGACCTTCTGGGCAGAGGCTATTAACAAGCCTGCTACCTTCAAAACAGAATATTGGTAAGACCAATTCTGAAAAGGACTCCCTATGATTGTGGAAAGGAAGAAAACCCAACATATCATATTTCCATCCCTTTGGCTGTGAGTGTTTTATACTTAACACAAAGGATGATCTTGGAAAATTTGATGCAAAGTCTGATAAAGGATTTTTCATAGGTTATTCTGAAACATCAAAAGCCTATAGAGTTTATAACTCTAGAACTTTAATCGTAGAAGAATCAATCCATGTTAAATTCAATGACATGAAAGAGACTGATAGGGAACTATCAGATCTAGAAGATGATTTTGCAGGAATGGAGCTAAACACACACAACAGCACCAAGGATGAACAGGTGTCTGAAGATCTATCAGAACTCTTCAGACAAATGTTGAGTCTCAGACTGACTTAGTATCACCTCTCAAACCTGACTGGAGATACAAGTCACATCATCCTAAAGAGCAAATCATTGGCAGTACTTCAGAAGGAGTTAAGACAAGATCAAAATTCAAGAATCTGAATTCTCTTGCTCTCTTGTCTGAAATCGAGCCAAAGAACATTGATGAAGCTCTGCATGATGAAGGGTGGATCCTAGCCATGCAAGAGGAGCTGAATCAATTTGCTAGGAGTGATGTCTGGACCCTTGTTCCTAAACCCCATGGGAAAACAATTATTGGAACCAAATGGGTGTTCAGAAACAAGTTGTCTGAAGAAGGAAAAGTGGTCAGAAACAAGGCAAGATTGGTGGCTCAAGGGTACAATCAACAAGAAGGCATTGACTTTACTGAAACTTTGCCCCTGTTGCCAGGTTAGAAGCAATTAGAATTCTTTTTCTTATGCTATAAATAATGACATCAAACTATATCAAATGGATGTCAAAAGTGCTTTTCTCAATGGATTCATTGAAGAAGAAGTTTTTGTTAGACAACCCCCTGGTTTTGAGGATGTTGCTTTTCCTGATCATGTTTTCAAACTGAAAAAGGCTCTTTATGGTCTGAAACAAGCCCCAAGAGCGTATGACAGATTGAGCAGTTTTCTTATCAAAAATGGTTTTGAAAGAGGAAAAGTAGATACAACCCTTTTTAGAAAACAGTCTAACAAAAATCTGATGCTTGTCCAGATATATGTTGATGACATTATATTTGGTTCAACTGATTCTTCACTATGCAAAGAGTTTTCTGAGTTAATGCAATCAGAGTTTGAAATGAGTTTAATGGGTGAACTAAAATTTTTCTTAGGACTTCAGATTAAGCAAGATTCTGATTGTATATGGATCCATCAAGAGAAATATACAAAAGAAATGCTTAAGAAGTTCAATTTAAGTGATTGCAAACCCATGTCAACTCCTATGCATCCTCTTCATCTTTAAGTAAGGATGAAAATGAAGAACCAGTTAATCAAACTTTGTATAGAGGAATGATTGGCTCTTTATTGTATCTAACAGCAAGCACCGACATTATGTTCAGTGTATGTCTTTGTGCTAGATTTCAATCAGATCCAAGAACTACTCATTACAAAGCTGTCAAGAGAATTTTTAGATATCTTAAAGGTACTACTAATCTTGGTCTATGCTATAAGAAAGACAAGGATTGCAGGTTAATAGGATACTGTGATGCTGACTTTGCTGGAGATAAAATAGAAAGAAAAGAGTACCAGTGGAGGATGTCTTCTTTGGAAGCAACATGATCAGCTGGTCAAGCAAAAGGCAAAGCACCATTGCATTATCAACAGCAGAAGCAGAATACATCTCAGCAGCCAGTTGTTGTTCACAACTGCTATGGGTGAAGTATCAGCTTGAGGATTTTAACATTCCTATATTTGTTATACCTGTGTTGCATAATCTGTTTTAGCAGTTAGTTGGTTTGTTTGTTGTAGCTTTTTAGGTGTTATATATATCTTTGTATCAATCTCTCTTTCAATATACAGAAGCATATTAAAAAAACTATAGTTCATATTCTTCTCTTCTTTCTCTTTCTTTTCCGTTTTAGTCACTTAATGTGACACATCGTCATCCATTTAACGAAAGTTAATACTTAGAACTTAAGTGCAAGACAGATAGTAACGTTGGGACTAACATATGGGTTTCGTAAAGTCAGGGACTAAACTACAAGACTCTATAAAAATCAGGGACTAAAGTGACAATTTACTCAATTTTTTGTTTAAATGACAGGTGTATTCCACAGAGAGGCAATATTGCTAGAACATGTACCACTTGAACCATCCCCATTGGTAAGTGAGTATATTTGAGTAAACCCTTAATTTCGTCCCTGAAGTATTACCCTCTCTCCTAAATAGTCTCTAAAGTACCTAATTTGTATAGATAGTTCCTGCTGAAGTATGAAATATTTGTCACATTATAGTCCCTAGGACTTTTTCCAATACCTTGAGGACTTCGCATGATTTCTAATTCTTTAAGGACTACTTATACAATTTAGATACTTTAAGGACTACTCAAGAGAGAGAAAGTAATACTTTAGGGAAGAAATTGACAGTTTACTCGAGTATATTTAGATAAATTTATTTTAAAGTTGAGTAAAATGTGTTTTTTTATTAGAATGTCTTTTGAAAAAAAAGTTTAATTTTTTACGGAATGATTTGCACTTGGAAATGATGCTATAAAAGTAAATTTAAAAGTTTTATTTTATTTAAATAGTATGATAGAATTATTTTTAGAATATATATATATATATATTGTGAGTCTCACACTGATAAAAATTTCTCAATAAAAAGTAAGAAAATTTCACTTCTTACAAACTGGGATTTGACCATTACAAACATTTTCACCAAACAAACTGAAACCAAACAAGATATAATATTGCAAACTATATAAGGGGTCAATGCAATTCACTCCATGATAAAAAATTTGTTGAGTCTCAAAAGTATCATAAGTAAATTATGATGTTTCAAGACAATATAATTTCCAAGTTTTAATGACTAACAAATTGGGTTTAAAATAATTTATCATAGACACACATATGTTTTTAATGATTTTATCTATGATTTCAGCAAGCCACCATGATCCCACAAAAAGACTTTGAAGTATTTCCAACCTATCTGAGGGAATCAAAGCCTTCTGGAGGTTCAACCCGTCTGAAGTGTTGAAGCCGTCTGAAGTGGCCCAACCCATCTGAAGTGTTATGAAGCTGTCTGAAGTCTCATTAATGACGTGGCACCTTTGCTGAAGTTTTGTGAAGACGTTTTATGAGTCTCTGCTGCACGTACCTTTTGAAGCATATTTATGGCAAGGAACACAGAGGTCTTTCCTGGTGTTTTTGAAATTCATACACCACTGAGGAAATTCCTACAACGCAAGCCTCTGCCAACAGCATTTGAAGCAGCTTTTTGGCAGATGCAACCTTGTTCTGTGTCAGGAAAGGTCAGGACACTCAGAAGCATGTCTCACAACGGATTAAATAACATTTATGCTATCTCTAAACGGTGGTTTTTCAACGGACTGAAGTCTGGGTATAAATACCCCTCATAAAGGGCCATCACACAAAAAAAAACAAGAACATAGAGAAGGATTTCATATTCAAGAAATAAAAGAGAAACAAATCGCTGCTAGTTTTACTCTGTAAAAAACTCTATGATAATATTCTTTGTACACACATTTGTATATCCTAAGTATACCTCAGTTATCTTTGTACAATTGTATTTGTTTGAGCTTAAAAAACTGGTTTAGTTTAAAATCTTAAACTTATCCTCATTGTAAAACTGTTCTAGAGCTGAAGAGGCTTGGCTGTAAAGAATACTTGGTTGTTGTAGAGCCTCTTCAGGCTTGGCTGTAAAGATACTTGGTTCTAGAGCCTGAAGAGGCTTGACGTAAAAGAATACTTGTAATCTTTGTGAAAGATTAAGAGAAAATCCCAAGTGCTAGTTGGCATTGGGACTGGACGTAGCTCACAGTGGTAGTGAGTGAACCAGGATAAATTCCTTGGCTAAGTTTTCTAACCCTTAACTCTTGTCATTTCGTTTATTACTAATTTAAGGGAGTTGATAAGAAATTCTAAATATTTTAAAAGCTAAGAAACCTTTTAAATATATTTCCAGAAGTTGTCTTAAAAACTTCAGACAGTCCTTAAAAACCTGTCTGAAACTGTTTTATACTTGTTATTTTGAAAAAGCTTTTCAAAATATTAAGAAACACTATTCAACCCCCCTTCTATTGTTTCCCTGTGTTTCTACAAAATTTACGTAAAAAATTAAATATTATTGCACTTTTATGTAAAAATTTATTCCCCTATCGTGTATAAAAAATTATTATAAGAAAATTTAAAGAGAAAATTTCTATCAATAAAATCATAATTTAATTTAAAAAACTTATTTTTTAATTAATTAATTTTAAAAATATATATTTTACAACTAAAAACAAAAAACAACATAGGTAAAATATTTATAATCAATACAAATTTCTACTAAAAATTAATTGAAGTATAATTTTTAACCTGTTAATTTATATATTAATGAGTTTTCATCTGAAATGTTATTTTTGTGTGATATATTCTTATTTATAATTTAAATATTATAAAATATTATTTACCCCTTTTGATGTAAATTTAAACATTTATACAAATATGAATTTTTTCCATTCTGAAGTGATTATATTGAAACGTATAGTATTAAATTCATATTTAATTAATATTAACCAACTTTTATGTAAAGATTTATTTTTCTTTGGAGAAAAATATTATAACAAAACTTCAAAGGAGCTTTGTCAATATAATCACAATTCAATTAAAATTTCATTATTTTATTAATTATTTTTTAAATATTATTACTACTTAAAACAAAATAAAATATTCTAATCAACAAAGTTTACATTGGGTTCGTTAAGCTTAACTCTGATGGTGCGGTGAGTTGTGGTCGAGCTGCTTGCGGGGGTGTGTTCGAGATTATTGGGGCAGATTTCTCTGTGGTTTTTCTAGCAATTTGGGAGAAACCTCTTTTATCCAGGCGGAGCTCTGGGGTTTATATCGTGGTATCAAGCTTGCCTGCAGAGAAAATTTGAAACGAGTTATAGCTGAATCTTACTCTCTCCTTGCCATTAATTTGGTTAAAGAAGGTTGTAGACACTCACCCCTCTTTTTCCTTGGTCCAGAGAATTCGAAATTTGAGCAGGAATCTTGAGCACATCTCTTGGGTTCATGTTTACAGGGAATCCAATTCCTTGGCTGATAGCTTTGCAAAAAATGGTCTTGACCTTTCTGTGCAGTATAGGTCTTTGAGGAGGTGCCCTCATTTTGCTGTTTTGCCCTTTATTTTTATAGCTCTGGAACCAGTATCCAGATAGGGTTGTAGTCTCCTTTTTCTTTTGTTTTTGGTCTTTTAGGTCCCTAATTCGTAAAAAAAAAAAACAAAGTTTTACATTAAAAATAATTAAAATGTAATTTTTACCATATAATTTAGATATTAATGAGACTTTGACCGAAATGTTTATCCTTGTTTGATAATTATTATATTGTATTTTAAATATTAATAAATTTTATTTATAAATAATCAATATAGTTTAATATTTATTTTTTACTTTAATATTATATCATTCACCGAGTAACTTAACATTAATGCATTTTTGGTAAATATTTATTCCTTATTGTTAACCTATAATTCAAATATTAAAAGTTTTGTTTTGTAACAAAAAAAAAGTTTTGTTTTGTAAATTTTCATTACCGTGTAATTTAGTTTTATCCCACAATTTAATTTTACACCATTTTCTGTAAATTTTTAATCCCCGAGTGAATTGCATTTACCTCTTGTACTCTATACATTAAATTAACAATTAATATTAATAATTTTAATTAAAGATTACTACGTTGTGATGTATGCTTATAAACATAAGTATTCATCAAATTATTATAAGTCGAGTACTATTATTTTAATATAAAATAATTATTATCGTGTGGTAGATTTTTAATCTTAAATTATTATGTCTTCCAATATATTAAACTTTTAATCCATATATTATGTATTTTCATGCAAAAATTTAATTCCTTTATATTATAAGTACTTACCGCTATCATATAAATTTAAATTTAAATATTAATAGATTTTATATAAATACTTAATATCTGAGACACTGTGTGTTCTAATAATGTATAACCGAAAGATCAATTTCAATCGACATATGCAATAATTCATACAATTAACTTATAAAAATTACAAAATATGTCTCAACAGGAAGCAAGTACAATCTTCTAAAAATGTATAACAGAAAAAATAAGAAATTTCCAATTTGGGATATAATTGAAAAAAATAGTATTGAAGATAGAAATGACTGAAATAATACCACCACTGGGCTAATTGTAGTACAATCAAGTGGACGATGTCGATATTAATAGCTTGAAGTGTTAACCAATTGTCATGAAACACAAAAGGTATTAATAGAATTAGCAAAATCATTTTAACATAAGAAGATACCCTTAGTTGGAAAATAGCTACAAATCTAAATAGGCAAAAAAAATTAGTTTTTATAGGCTTAGTTGGAAAATAAAAAAGGGTGAATTGATTAGAACAATTAAAGGATATAACAAAAAATTATATAACCCCAAAAATAGCTATCAATGACATATACATCGTACAATTAAGAAAATAAATCATAGGCTATAAGAAAGATCAATTTCAATCAACCTATACAATAATTCATACAATAAATTATAAAATTTACAAAAATATCTCTTAAAAGGAAGCAAGTACAACCTCCTAGAAATAGAAAACAAAAATCTCAAATTCTTTACATTTTTAAAGTACTTATGTAGCTCCAAGTTAAATTACGTAATTTGATTTAATAAAAATAAAATAATAGCATTAGTTTGAAAAGATAGCCATAGTTGACAAATATATAATGAGATTGCCTAGTTGGAAAGATGGCCGACAAATCCAATTACATCAAGATGTTTATTATAATAAAAGAAAGGAAGTTGAGATTCTTTTTTCCGTTTGAAAATAAGGGTATAATTGTTCCGGACCTTCTGTCTATAAATTAGTCACGTTTAGTAAATTTTTGAAATTTGAAAATTTCAAATGCTAAACATTAATGTAGGTATTATTGTGGAGAGAAAGTCTGCTAATTTGAATTTAATTCACGAGCTATTAATGAGAGCCTTAAATGCATTCGCAATTGTTACTACCTCCATTCCAAAATTCTTGTTGTTTAAGGTTATGCGCACAGACCAAGAAAATGATTGATGTTGTCTTAATTTAATACTAATTTTACTAAAATAACCTCATTTAATATCCACCCATATCATTTAACTGCCTTGAAAATATAAAGACTTATATAATTAAGAGAGAGATAATGAGAGTAGGTGTTAGTTGATGTAAGTAATTAAATAAGGGCATACTTGAAAAATCTTAATTAATTTTCTTGGATATCTAAAACAAACAAGAGTTTGGATGGAGGAAGTACATCCCAATTTCTCTCTCTTCCTTATTATGAAACGTTTTAACTCCCATCCTCTCCTCACTTCTCTCTCCCTCACAAGTTCAATAACACCTGAATTTTTCCATTTTTGTCTCTGATCTCGCTTCTCTCTTCTTCTCCCTGAAATGGTCCCTTCTTTCTCGCTGTTCTTTCACTTACATTTTTGTTTATTAGACTCATTCCTAACGCTATTTCCATTTCAATCTCATGAATTGACACTTTTTTTACTCTGTTTTTTCATGTGTTAGAACTCAAATATCCTACATAAATATTTCAGTGAGTATAATAGGTATGTTCTCTTCCTAAATCTTTCTCACATGAATTGTGCCTCTTCCTTTGACTATCTTTCTTAAATATGTGTTTCTTAATTTTATATGTTGAAGTTGTGTATGTGCCTTTTGTTTTTTAACTTAAAATGTTCTCTTTTAGATGTTGTTATTATATGGATTGGTCTTTTTATTTCATACTGTATCTTTGATTTTTGAACTGATATTTTGCCTATGATTGTTTTCTTAAACATGTGCCTTTGACCCTTCTTAAGATGTTCTGCTATTGAAGAATTTCACATGCTCTCTTTGTAACATAATAAATCTTTTAATTTTTTGTAGTTAAATGATTTTACATTTGATTATTTTTTGTGTGAATATCATGTCTTATTTCGTGCTTTTGATTAGGGATGACAATGAGTAGGGTTTGGGTAGGGTACCATAGTACCCTTCCCCATACCCGCGTTTTAAAAAAATACCTGGACCCAGACCCATACCCGCGTGGGTAGTGATTCTAGTACCCGTACCCTACCCGCTGGGTACTCAAGTACCCTTACCCGTACCCATTACCCGTACTTTTGTTAACTATAAGAAAATAAATTGATTAGAAAATAAAAAATAATTAAAATTAAATGAAAAATAATCCATAGATCATCCAAGTTTAACATATAAAACAATTATCATATGTGGAAGTGGATGGGAGATTAAAAACTTGGAGGGGAAATGAAAATCAGTTCATGTTTTGCTATTTTTAGTGTGTAGGACAAAATTATAACATTTAAATTAATTAAATTAATAATGTATACTTAATGTTTTTTGGTGACTATCATATAGATTAACCATTAATTATTTTTTTTTTACATATTAATTAATAATATCAACATATATATATTTATTAATTAATTATATGTATATAAATTACATTAATTATATCTACTATATACGTGCGGTACTGGGTAGGGTAGGTTACCATAGTACCCGTACCCGCACCCGTACCCATTAAAAAGTGCGGGTAATTACCCATACCCGCACCCGTACCCATTTGATGGGTAATTACCCTACCCATTATGGGTAATTTTGCGGGGTACCCACTGGGTCTGGTCCAATTGTCATCCTACTTTTGATCAAATAAATAGTACATCCTATTACAATATGGAGTGCAACGGTCGGTAAGTTCATCTTTGAATTGACACTTTTTCTACTTGCCTTTCATTTTGATTCCAATCTCTTTTAGATCATGTTTGTTCGACCATGACAGAATCCTTATGTTCTTTTCCTTACCTTATGTGCTGCAATTGGTGGTCTCCTCTTTTCACAATGATAACGGTAAGTAACAAAAATCTATATTATTATACTCCATTTTCTTCACCTTATTCTCTTAACTTTCTTCATTTAAATATTTTATGTGCATCTTTGGATGGGAAGTCTCAATTAGTAGTTTGGGATAATTTGAAATAGTAGTTTGGATTTCAAAAATCTAATTACATCTTCTAAGATTTTTCAAATACATTTCTTCCTTACTTCCTCCTCCTAAATTTGCTAGGAATTGTGGTTTCTTTCTAAACTATTCAAAGGTGAGAGAACTTCTTTCATAAGGATTCTTGGGGAGTTTCCTATCACTTTTTGCTTCTATGTCCAACCAATATGTGTTTTGGACCCCTTGGTGAATTTATACCTTCAACTTTCTTTCCTTTGATTTTTTTAAAGTTAATTATCGTTCTTTCTCTAAATGGATCATGATTGGTTTATGGTTTGCTTTTCTATGCTTACTTCAGTTTGTGCCTTTAACTTTTAGTAGTAAATAAATGTCGTCCCTCTTCCAGTAAATGCTTCCTCCTTGCAATTCTCATGTTGTTGGTCGATGGGTGTGAGTAGGGAGATTTATTAGTTCTTTTTTTAGTCCTTTTTTGCTTCATAAATACTTAGTTCCTTTTTTTTCCTTCTTTTGTAGTTACATACATATATCAGGGTGTGAGCAAGGATATTGATTTAGAAGTCATTTTTTATTGTAGTTAAGCTAAATGGTATGATTTCGATAAACATGCTAGGTTTTAAAGTCCTTTATGTCCTTTTAGTCACTGTTAATATTTCAAAAAACAAATCAAGAGTGAATCATTGTTTGCTTTTCAAATTTCAGAACCTCTTCCAAGGGTACTATAACTTAATGGTTATGTTACATTGCATGTTAATTGAATTTAATTTTAATGCTATAACTTAATAAATTTCGTTTCGAATGATGTTGCAATTGTATTTGCAGTGCCTATAAATTATGGCTCAGACCCATCAAAAGGTGAAGTGTCACTTGAACAGGTTGAGCATCATATAGATCAGTTATATAACAAAACCAACATGTTCTAATGGGACCAACAAAAAAAAAAATGCATGCATACAAGTAAAATGTCATAAAACTTTTGTTTATTAATTTGGAATGGGTTGTTGTACATGAACATTAAGATTTACTGAAGCATTGGCAACAACTTTGTTTTATTCCGGATTAGTATTAGGCTTCAAACAGAGTGTATAATGCTAGAGGATTACAATTGAATTTTTTTTTCTCCATTATTTTTTAATCTATGGAATTGATGTAATTGTTTAATGTTACTTTCATATTTAATTAGTAAACCCACAAAGGATTTCTCTAAATGGTTGTGGCATCTTCTTACTATTCATGATTACGAAGTTTTAGGACTTATTTTCAATCATTTATGGGGTTATATGGGAGAGACGAAATGTTTGTGGTTTATGACCACAGAAGAGTGGACTCGAGCGCTCTCCTCAATCTCATGAACAGGTGTTGGTATGCACCTTTGAATTGTACAAATTCCATTTACGTGAACTCATTCTTTAACCTTCCTTAGCTACTTTCTTTGGTCACTACAAAGGGGTCAAGGGATTAAGTTAAGCTAACATGGTTTAATATAAATTAAGTGATAAAACGACTATTTATATCATAAATGGCTTGAGATGTGCCTTTAAGTAACATTGACCAAGATGTTAATTGATATTTACTTTTGAAGCCAAAACTACTATGGCTATGCACTGTAGAAACAGGAGAGGATGGAACTTTTCATTTATATACATGTTATATATACAATATTAAGCAAATAAGATAATTTATTCATTCAAATTAAGTCTTCAAAACTAAAGAAACATCATTATAAACAACAAAATGAAATGTGTTATAGAGCCAACAACATTATGGCCAAAAGTATTGTATTCTGCCACTTTTTATTATTAAATTAACCATTGTGCTAAAATCATTGTATTCTGCCACTTAAAAAAATGAATTAACTTCAGCAAAAATTCATTGAGATTTAAATATTTTGTCAAGTGTAAACCTTTTTCATTTGGGATCTTGCAAAGCAGCCTATGGTGGTAATTGTCAATTTATGTTATTTATACCGACAAACAAACATATTGATTATTGAACTTCGTGCCAATTTTTTACTCTTCAATATTAATAATCTTAAAAAAAATATATGTTATACAACAATTTTTTAGTTATAAATAAAATTAAACTAGCACTCCATAACTTGAAACTGACTTTCATATATACTTCTATAAAATGTAAAAAAATAAATTAAAAGATACAAACAAAATGGAGATGGCGTTTATTTTTTAAAAGTTTAATTTAATAATAATTTATAAATATTTCATTTTATTTAATTTTAATTGAAGAAAAATAAATGTTTATTAGAAAATATTAGTTTATAAAAAATTATAAACATTTTATTTTATTTAAATTTAATTGAAGAACTTTAAGTAATTATTTTAATTTAAATGTTTATCTTTTACTCCTTGCATATGTAGATTTCATAACATTTTAATATTAGACTTCTTATAGGCAATTTACAATCTCTTAAATGTCAACTTATGTACAATATTAGGATTTTATGCTTAATATTAGAATATTTTAATTTGTATTCTATTATCATTTATTCACCCACACATATATATTATTTATTAAATATATATTTAATGAATAAAATAACACGAAATTATAAGAAATTAAGATATATGAAATTATAAATTTCTTTAAATAATCTTATTATAAAGTTTATAAAATAAAAAATAAAATAATTGATAAAATAATAAATATCTATGTGCAATTCTCAAACATATGTTTTTATTTATCATAAACGTATTTTAAATTAAATAAAAAATAAAAGAATTGATTTTTCTTAAAAAACCGGTTCAACCGGTTTTTGACCGATTTTACTTGTTTCTGACCAATTTATTGAGGTTTTGACCAGTTTTTGGAGCACGGTTCTCATGTTTGTTTAAAACCAGACACATGACCGATTTATCGATTGGACGGGTTTAATCCGGTTTTCAAAACACAACTTTTTTCTTTGTCCTTTAGACCCTTTTAGGAGATGTAAATTCTTTTGAAACTGAGACACAATGCAATTACATATACTAATACTTAATATCCAGCATATTTTAATTTATCTTTATATTGTCATTTATTGGTAAACAAAGACATTTTCGTGATTAGTCACTGAGTTCACTGAATTTTCACATGTTTATATAATTATTTGTTAATATATATTTTATTTACTAGAATAAATCATTTTCCGTGCAATTCACGGGCACAGGTCTAGTTTAGGTAAAAAAATGCAGGTATAAGGAGACCAAAATCATAGCAAATGGCTAGAAATAGTAAATCATACCAAAATCATAATAATAAAATAAGAGCAAAAACAAACATTAATAAACAGACAGCTGGGATGCAAGAAGATGCAAAAACAAACATTAATAAAAAACATTAATAAACATATCCGTTCCTCTACTGCACTTTTATATATAGAGAGAGAGCTGAGAGGAGTATTTTATTGTGCGAGATGAAGAGTTAAAATATAGTCTTTAGATTAAATTGAATTAAATTAAATGGTTTGAGACTTAAATTAAGTAATAATATTTTGTTATCTCTGAATTAAATTAAAATAATGATTAAATTAAGTAATAATGATTTGTTATCTATGATCCATAGAATCATTTGATCCAGGATCCATTGTTATCTCTGATTAATCCTCCAAATTCAATCAGTCCTTGATCTTCAAAGAAGCTTGTCATCAACATTATTAAATCATTATTACTTATTTAATCTCAATCATTTAATAAATACAAAATTTCAAATATGCTAAAATAGTAACTTAACAAAAAAATACTTACAATTACAGTAATAGTAATTATAGTTATTATATCAATATTAAAGCTTTTTTTACATTTTAAATATTAAATTTATCAAGAAAAAAGCATATAATTTTTTTATAAATTTATAGTCAAATGACCAAAATTCGTTATTGATCTGAACTTATTAATTTTCATTTTTATTCCATTCTGAAATATAAAAAATTATGTCCTCTAATTTACCTAAATATGTATAACTTTTGCGTATTTTTATCTCATAAAAATTAATAATTTTATTTTTTAAGAAATTACAATATCAATACCTAAAATTAAATAAATTCTATCTTAAAAAAAATATTTTAAAATCATTTATATTTTATGAAATAAATAAGAAGATTAATAATATAATATGAAATTTAAATCATAAAAAAACTTAATTAAAACACTTTGTAACTATGGTAATAGATTGAATATAATTATATTAATTTAGTTATAGTTATTATTCAATATTAGACCATTTTAATAAATTTTAATATTAAATATGTTCGTGTAGAATTTCTCCATGGCGTTCTCCAGTTGAAGGTGTTGACTCCTTGCATCCACGGCGGAGCACGGCGGATCCACGGCAGGGCAGGGGTGTACTTGCAGGGACTCTGATGCTTAAGTAAGTAGGATTCTCATTGGAGTGTATGTAATATAGAGTAAATGTGTACCTGAAATGGGTCTCCCACAGTGTATTTATAGATGGAATTAGGCGGGAGGAAAATCTGTTAGTTGGTTGTAACCGCCTCGTTCAGACGTTATGACGCGCTAAGGTGAGATTGATGTACACGCGCTATATTTATGTCGGCTTGTAGTGTAATCCCATAATATCATCCCGGTAGCATGAGCCGAGATATAAAATATCTCCAGAACATATGCCCCCCAAGTCGGGTGCTTCGATAAAAAGTATCCGACTTGAAATAGTTTGGGGCCATTCAACCGCTTGATATATACAATAGTCAATCAGAGTCCCTTAATCGGAGTTGTGAATTTCATTAGAGTCGGCAACGTTGGTTAGGTGCAAATGACTACAGGTGCCATGTATGGCCGATCCAGATAATCTCCATTTTGGTAAAGATGGTTGATTCGGCGCAGCATGAGACCAAGCCCAGATTGTTGATAATAAACAATTCGTGATCTCAAAGAACTGGGTCTGAGATGATAATTCTGGGTGCCAAGGAATTAAGTTCGACATGGATATCGGGGGTCTCACAGAACCGAGACTGAGATGAGGAACATAATCCGAAGTAAATCGAGAAGACAAATACAAGAATCAAGGGACTGGGCCCAAAATGCTCGAGGGACTAAGCCCGAGATAGTCGAGGGACTACGCCCGAAATGCTCAATGGACAAGACCGAGATTGCTCGAGGAGCGTATCCGCGAAGCGTCGAGGGACTAAGCCCGAGGTGTCGAGGGATTAAGCCCGATATGCTCAAGGGAAAAGCCCGAGATTGCTCGAGGAGCGTATCATCAATGCGTTAAAGATAATCCGAGATGTCGAGGGACTAAGCCCGAGATTGCTCGAGGAGCGTATCCTCGATGCGTTAAAGATAATCTGAGATGTCGAGGGACTAAGCCCGAGATGCTCAAGGGAAAAGCCCGAGATTGCTCGAGGAGCGTATCCGCGAAGCGTCGAGGGACTAAGCCCGAGGTATCGAGGGACTAAGCCCGATATGCTCAAGGGACAAGCCCGAGATTGCTCGAGGAGCGTGTCCTCGATGCGTTAAAGATAATCCAAGATGTCGAGGGACTAAGCCCGAGATTGCTCGAGGAGCGTATCCTCGATGCAATTAAAGATAATCTGAGATGTCGAGGGACTAAGCCCGAGATGCTCAAGGCCAGGGACAAGCCCGAGATTGCTCGAGGAGCGTATCCGTGAAGTGTCGAGGGATTAAGCCCGAGGTGTCGAGGGACTAAGCCCGATATGCTCAAGGGACAAGCCCGAGATTGCTCGAGGAGCGTATCCTCGATGCGTTATAGATAATCCGAGATGTCGAGGGACTAAGCCCGAGATTGCTCGAGGAGCGTATCCTCGATGCGTTAAAGATAATCTGAGATGTCGAGGGACTAAGCCCGAGATGCTCAAGGGACAAGCCCAAGATTCAATATGAAGTCCGAGATGTAAAAGAGGCAATCTGACTTTCGAGATGTGAAGACTTGAGCACATTATAGTTCCGAGATGTCATATCGGATAACCATAAAGTTAGATTCAACAGATTTCATTTATTATACCGACGATAATGGAACCGATGACCGCGGCACATAAGATAGTTTCATTTATCCCAGTCTGAGCTGAAGAGTGGTCATAATATTCTCAAAATTATCTCAGAATTCGTAACCGTCTTAAGGCATCTCGGAATCATCTCGGATAAAATAATCTCATTCAAATGAAATACTTAATTTTGGCTTGTAGCTTCCACTTCTGTGAACCAATTAATCACGGACTTGGAATGATCTCGTAATTAATTCTCCCCGGTCAACTTATGTGTAAATTCTCCCTTGAGCCTCAGAAAGCAAACGGGCTTGGTTCAGTAATCATCTCGGAATTTAATTCATGTCTTGTATAGTCAACATTAAATGGCGCATCTCAGTGTAAGTCATTGCAGCCAGCTTTCAATATCATTTCATGATCGTACTGGGCTTCGTTTAACTCCATAATTAACATTTCAATTTGTCAAGATGGGGGCCTCAAAATCTAGAGGAACGGAGTCTCCTAAAGCCAAAACAAAGTAGGAAGAGGAGTGATAATGGAAGTGCGGGTTCTTCCTCTTCATGAAAGGGGGTGACTCGTTAATATGAAGACTGCAGAGTAGCATCTAGGAATTATTTGGGTTGTATCTCAGAAATGTTATCTAGTTGAGCTTCGGTCCCGAAAGACCGAAATTATGTCGGAGCGCATCACAAAATTAAAGCATTCCCGGACAAGGCACCTCGGAGAGCAAATTGAAAAGTACGCGGGGTATGGATGATTCTTTAATAGCATCGAAATTTCATACAGGACATTAACCAACACGACATTTTATGATGGTGATACATCCAACTAGTTCATTTGAACTCAAAACTTCATCACGGCACTGCTGTAGCTAACAGCCAAATTAAAAGCATTTCCATATGAAGCACCGTATCATCTCAAAAAAGAGCTCATCACGGTTGCATGGTTTCCTGTCATCTCGGAATGAATTTGCACTCAGATGATGATTGAAGTACTTGACAGCAACGGATAACCACTTGCACTTAGTGGAGCGTGTCTGTGGATACGACGATGGTATTCCCAGTTGATAACTTATGGTCAATCTCTCTCTTACAGAAGACACATCATATTGTCACACATACACCTTCCTTTTGATTTAAAGAACTAGAGGAGTGGGGGCCTGCGAAGTTTTGACTTGTTGTCCCTCACCATGTCTTTTTCCATCACTCCAGTAGTCAGCAAGTCCCCTTTCCACTTCGCCACATCAACCTCCTTCACTGCAAAAGGGATCTTGAGGTATCGGTGTTGGAGGGGTGAGGCTGAGATTGACGCGTGTCATGAGCCTGTTCCAATCACGAGTGATTCCTTGCAAGTTCGGCTTCACGATGCTTAAGTAAGTAAGGATTCTCATTGGAGTGTATGTAATATAGAGTAAATGTGTACCTGAAATGGGTCTCCCATAGCGTATTTATAGATGGAATTAGGCGGGAAAATTTGTTAGTTGGTTGTAACCGCCTTGTTCAAACGTTATGACGCGCTAAGGTGAGATTGATGCACACGCGCTATATTTATGTCGGCTTGTAGTGTAATCCCATAATATCATCCCGGGTAGTATGAGCCGAGATATAAAATATCTCCAGAACAAAATATATCTTGAAAAAGAGGAGGCTACGTGTTTAAAAATATAATATGAAATCACATATATTAATACCAAAAAAGAAATAAATATTTTAAAGTGTATAGTACAATCTTTTTAACATATTTTATGAAATATAAGAAGAATAAAAATATAATATGAAATTTAAAATATTCTTTGAGGACTCAACAAAAAACACCTTTACATATTGTAATTATTTAGTTATAGTCATTATATCAACATTAAAGCCCTTTTATATAAGATAAGCTCTTATTTAATAAGCATTTAATGAATAAGCTTATTTAAGTGCTTATAAGATAAGCTCTTATTTAATAAGCACTTAATAAATAAGCTCTTAAAAAATTGATGAAATTGAAGAGGGCGTAGTGTACTTAAATTCTCCATAAGCTATTCTATAAGCTATTCTCATGAGCTTATTAAAATAAGCTGAAAACAGCTTATGAGCATGTCATAAGCTATTTTCATAAGTTTATCCAAATAGTTACATAAGTGTTTATGTCATAAGATAAGCTCAAATAAGCTCTTCCAAACAACACCTAAAGATATCTAGGAAAAAAAAGAAGTCTAACCACTTTTGCTAATCTTTATCTTATAAAAAAAAGTTTAATTTACTCAATAAATTATAAATATTAATACTTAAAAAATTAAAAAATATTTTATAGCATTTATTTAAAAATATATTTTATTAAATTTTATGAAATATATAATAAGAATGAAAATATAATATCAAATTAAAATATGATAAAGCTCTAAATAAAAATTTTTACAATTATAATAAAGCGCTAAATTAATGTTGATGGCAACTTCTTCGAAGATCAAGCACTGGGTGGATTTGGAGGATTAATTAGAAATAACAATGGATCCTGGATCAAAGGATTCTATGAATTAAAGATAACAAATCATTATTACTTAATTTAATCTAAACCCTTTAATTTAATTCAATTTAAACGCGGGTACGATGTAACATCCCAAATTTTATTAAATAAAATAAAATAAAATTAATAGAGTAGAAGAAATAAATAAATAATAGGATTAATATTATGAGTAGTTTTATCCATAAAGTTATTTTAAATTAATAAGAGGATAAGTGGGTTGAGCGTGGGCCTGACTCAATTAAGTATTTATTTAAGGAGGGGTTCTCAGTTCACCCTAATCCTTATTCGTATAATCGTTAGAGAGCGAAACGCCAAAGAGGGGAGAAACCAAGTCTCAAGAGGAGGTTGCTGAGGAGTAATCATTGAGAGTCAAGAATTGTTACGATTCAATCTTCACTTCAAGGTACGGTGGGGGAGAGGGTGTTGCTTATATGTGCATGTGGGGGTGCTTGGGTAGTAACCTAAGACTTTAAATTCGTATTAATAATTGATATATTGAGTATGAATGATGAAAATTGTAGATTGATGATTGATTGTATGATTCTTGATGAATCTTGAGTGAATTGGATGAAATAATATAAATAGAGAAAGGGGTAAATACGGGTATGATGATTTAGGGTTTTGATGGGTTAACTGTATAATCTGTGTAAAGATTGTTGTTTTGCTGAGTATAATTGATATAAACGAATATGATTGAAGTATAAACGATGAGGATTGAGTAGAGATTGAAGAAAGGGAGAAAAAGGGGGCAAAACGCAGTATAGTCGCGTTCTGCGTAATCTGCGCTGCAGCGCAGGTTGAGGCGTAGTCCTCTGGAAGCTGCGTTGCAGGTTGCACTGCAGCGCAGGTTGAAGCGCAGCTCGCAGATTTCTGTTTTTGATGTGATTTTGATGAGTTCTTTTCGGAGTGAGGATGGTTTTTCCTTAATACATGGAATTGAGATTGATATGTATTTAATATAAATGTTATTTTGTGGATTTGATGATATTTAATGATGAAAATGATGATGTATAAAATGATACTTGACGATGTATGATGATGAGGTTTGATGATGAGTACGATGTTGATGATGTGTATATATATATATATATATTTCTTTATGATGATGATAATTATGATGATTGGTGATATTTATGATGATGATGACGATTGGTGATATTTATGATGAGAATGATTGATGATGTTGATGTTGTACCTGAGGCTAACTCAGGGAGGTGATGATGATGATGATGATATAACTAATCTTATGATGTTTATGATGTCTTGAGCATACATGATGTTGTACTTGAGATACACAAGCCCAGTAAGGGGTGGAGTGTAGCTCAGGGAGGTGAGTATTGTACCTGAGTCTAACTCGGGGAGGTGAGTATTGTACCTGGGTCTAACTCGGGGAGGTGATTCTGGTACCTGAGTATAACTCGGGGAGGCGAGCGATGATTATAATAATATGGATTGTGGTACTTGAGTATAACTTAGGGAGGTAAGCAATGAGTATGTTAATATTGATTATGGTACCTGAGTGTAACTCAGGGAGGTGAACGATGATTATGATGATATTGAATATGGTACCTGAGTGTAACTCAGGGAGGTGAACGATAATTATGATGATATTGAATATGGTACCTGAGTGTAACTCAGGGAGGTGAATGGTGATTATGATGATTATGATGATATTGGTGATTATGATGATTATGATGATATTGGTGATTATGATGATATTGATGATTATGATGATATTGATGAGTATGATGATTATGGTGATATTGATGAGTATGATGATTATGATGGTTATGGTGATATTGATAATGTTGTCTATATGAGGGTGAGGATAGGGTAGCCTCCTATGTGTATGTATGAGTAGTATTCTTTTCCTCACCGTTACACTGTGGTTATTTTACAGGTGATGATGGAGACACAACTGGTGTCGAGTTTTGAGTAAAGGGAGTGTTGCTCTGGTACATGTGACATCAGGGCATATCATTGGGGGTTCTTTCTTTATGTTTTAGTTATGAAGGATTTTACAACCTTTCTTTAAATGCCTTGCACGGCGAGTAGGATGTTTTGTTATTTATATTTTGGAGATTCCGCTGCTTAAGTGTTTTGAAAACTGTTTCTACTTTAAATTGGTTTACCGTGAAATACAGGACGTTTTATATGATGAGGATTTGTGAACCTTTTTACCCAGTGTGGGATATTATCTTCCAATATTTTGATTTATTTACTGTATAAGAGTTTGGGGTAGAACGGTGTCACATACGAGCTTTTTCTAAAGTGCGGGTATGGGGACAGACAGTATGGTACCCTGCCCAGAGGGTACCCATTGTCATCCCTATCCTACTCCATGTCCAAGCACATACAAGAACATACCAACCATCTCATGTATACCCATATGTTTAGTCCCTTTTAAACCATGCTCAACTAGTGCATTACAAGACAATGTAAATACATATGTATCCATCATAAATATTTCATGGCATCTTTCACTTAGTTCACTTGTCCTACATGGTTGTTTGCATAGATACTTCATACAATATTCTCCAACTAAAAGTGTTGAGAGACCTATCATAGGCACAAGCATATTGCTAATTGTTTCATTCAAGTCATTAGCTTCACTTGAATTGGGATCATTATCATTTGGTAATCTCGACATTTCAACTACAAATCTGTAAAAAAGACAATCCATAACACCAACATTTTCCAAGTCATAAACAAGATGTCAATCTGATAGTACAATTTTAAATAAGTGTCACAAATAATAATTTATAAAATATAAGTGTCATGGTCCATTTATATTATAAATAAGTCATACAACACCATATAAGTCATTAAACACATACAAACACAAATCACCTACTATTAAGTGCTAAATATTGTTTGTTCAAGGACGGTCGAGTTTATTTTCCATACGCTTAAGAAATATTAATTGGTTTCTAGGATTTGGAATTGCTAGAAACACCTGCCTTACACTAGGGTTTAGAAAAAACTTCACAACACTTCACATAAAAAAGTCCATCCTCTTCCATACCTGGTAAATTATGAAAGGCAGCCATTGCAGTTCCAATGTCAAAACCTTCTTACTGTGCCATAATTACAGAAGTGTGGGATGAAACTGCCGTTGCTACATAATCTAAGTGTTGTCCTAAATCCTCAGTACTCTTTCTTCCCTTTTTGGCCTTCCCCTTTCCTCCACCCCTCTTTCTTTTCTCCCCACTCTTTGATGTATTATTATTCTAGGAGGTGTTTAGATTTATGTTCCCTAAACCCATACTACTATCAGCGCCCATATTACCGTAGGAAACACCTATGATTGGATCCTCACTATCACCATAACCTTCACTATTATCCATTCCTAAATTTTGTACACTTGTAGCATATTCATCATTCCCTCCTTCATCATCTTGCCAATCCTCACAGAATGGTGTCAAATAATATTGAATTAAAATGTTTTTTTTATGTTGGAATACTTATGTTTCAACTTAGGACCTCATCCAAATTATCCAAACTCTTGACTCTAGTGGGTTAATCGAATTGTTTATTGACACAAACTAATGGCACTAATATTAATTAATTAATATCATGTTACATGAAAACTAGTATATCTATCTAAATGTAAGTAAATATATGCCCACAATTGGAGATGAAAGATTTGTAAAGCCAAGTGACAGGTGTGAAAGATTTGTAGTTCTTCTTTATATTTTAGAGTATTGTTATTCATACAACAATACAACCATATAACATAAAAAACAAAAATAGAAAAGAGAAAGAAGAGAGAGAAATGTGAGATGTGATAGGTAATATGATAAAGAGGGAAATTGAGAGAAAAATTGTATTGTATAAGTTGTTATATATTTTTAGAATTTAATAACTGTGCACTGTCAGTGTAAAAGAAGTTTTATACAGACATCCAATTGTGTGTTGCCATATCATTTAATGAATTTAATAGTAGATAATATGTCATATTCATTTAATGATGTGTCAACACACTATTGGATGTCTGTGTAAAAAAATTTTACACTGACAGTGCATATTAATTAAACTCATATTTTTATTGTACGAATTTATTTTCACTATATTTAATAACCTCAAATTTTCAATGATATGACAAACGAAATTAAAAGATTGAATGGGTCATAAACATAACAAAAGCTAAGCAAATGCACAACTTTTCTCGTGAGGGGAAGAAAAGGTGAGATTGAGAATATATAAATATCTTTAGCTAACAACACATTTAAAATTGAGCTTAAATATGTTTTAGATCCCTATAAATATGAGGTGTTTTGCGTTTAGTCCCTATAAATTTTTTGTGTTTTTTAGTCCCTATAAAATTTTTTGTTAGTCCAATTAGTCCCTGACGTTAAGTTTTTGTTAACTCTAAAAAAAATTGGTTGCTAACGGTAAAAAACTACACTTGCCCGGTTACCAAACAACCATTATCAAAAAGCACTTGCTCTTTTACCTGTTACCAAACAACCATTACCAAAAAACTGCACTTGCTATGTTACCTTAGACCAACTAACTTACCAATTTCTATTATCTATCTATCTTTTCGAGCTTGGAATTAGAAATTAGTATTATTAATGACTTTGCTATTTATTTTCTAATTAATCCCATCGGAACAGGTAAAAATTCATTTATGTGGCTTGGACCAAAACCACGGCTATTCATCATCGATCCAGACAAAATCAAAGAAATCGCTAATAAGGTGTATGTATAATTGTTTGTTTATTTATTTCAAATGGAATGTATGATCAAGAAGACACATGCTTAGATTAGATTCTTCGTCTATTTTACTTGAATCTACAATTGGGCATGTCTGAAACATGGATGTGCTTCGCTTTCGCTGAATCGGGTAAGTAAGGAAAAGGAAAAGTTCATTCATATGAAAAACGCAAACTAATAAAACAAAATTGGTAAGTTCGTTGGACTAAGGTAACAGGGCAAGTGTAGTTTTTTTGGTAATGGTTGTTTGGTAACCGGTAATATGGCAAGTGCTTCTTGATAATGGTTGTTTGGTAACAGGGCAAGGGCAGTTTTTTGTAGTTAGCAACCAGTTTTTTTTGCAGTTAACAAAATTTTAACGGCAGGGACTAACTGGATTAACAGAAAATTTTATAGAGACTAAAATACACAAAAAAAATTTACAGGACTAAACGCAAAACACCCCATATTTACAGGGACTTGAAACATATTTAAGCCTTAAAATTGAAAACATAGACATTGGGGAAAAATTGTATCTATGTTGTTTTGACTACTAAAACTTCCACCCTTGACGACGTGCCTTGCGTGCGAGTTGTTGCTGCACCACCAAAATAGATGCATGGCTCTTGAAATCTGGTGAAGAAAGAAAATCACCAATGACACCTAATTCTGGAAACTCACTCCAATGTGTAAGTCCATCAGTTTGAGGTGAGTTTATCCATGCCTTCTCCCAACTATGAAAAAATCATGATCATTCACTATGTCCCTCAGAAAAGCAACTGTGTCTGATCCATCCTTTGTAAATATTTCTTGATACCTTACATTATGTGCATGCTTCACATCTTGTAACACATCATGACCCACTACCATTAGGTCCTCCAATTCTGCTATGTAATCCTTACAAATAAGGTGGTAAATAACTATGTCAATCTCAGGGTTCCTTGTTGCTCTTTTTGTTAAGCACAAAACCTCTTCATCATCTTCTCCACCCAAATAAATTATGGCTAATCTAGTGGTTGAGCCTATTGTACTTGATTGGGAACCACGAGCTACAAGGATTCCAACAGAGCATGGAGCTATTTCTAGGACCTTACGATTTAGTGTCTTTATGTTCTTGTCATCAGATAAGACAGCACCATCACTAGACCATCTTTGATGAAAGGGAAGAATTATTATGGATGCAACTTTGTCCAATGCTAGATGGCAAACATCTTCATACATGAGGTGAGTTGGAGATATTGCTGTGTAAGTGTTTATTGTTGCTGCATGTTGATTGTCATGTTCAAAAATGTTGAAAGCAAGAATGACATCATCTGAGTATGATCTTTGAGAGCCTGATACTTGTCTGTGAAGGCAATGGGGAATGAAAAGGGGCAAGGTTCTTCCAACTAGCTCAATTAGATGCACTACATCCACAGTGATAGGGTGTTCTGTTGTTGGATAACAGAGGTCAAGGAAATCTATCATGGGACCAATATGGTTTGGTTTATGAATGGATACAAGTATTCTCAGCTCAGAGTGGGGTCTTAAACTCATAATGTTCCTTCTGTGGTAGCTAGCATATTTTCTTGAAGGATCATACAAAAACTTCACTGACCATTGCACAATGCATGCTATCACCACTACACTGATCATCATTAATCCATATAATTGGCCACTGATCAGCTGCATCCATGCATATATAATATTTTAATTAGACAGAGAATATATAAAACATTAATTAAAGACTTGTCACAACTAATCTTGACACATGTTATATTAGTCCCTACATTAATTAAAAGTCTTCAAAACCCATTCTCTGATCACCTTATAGCATGTTTGGATAACACCAAAAACACATTACAAACTTGGATCTGGTCTAATACTACTGAGTAGCGTTGGATTGGATCCACGTCATAAACGTGATTTTTGTGTTATCCAAACATGTGATTAGTATCTGGAAGAGGACTAACATGATCAACAAAAGCATGAGTCAAGGACTTAAATGACAAACAAAATCATAAAGTGAAGACTTTTATTTGTGTTTGGACTAATATGATGATTAATGTCAAGATCAAGGATGAAAATGAAGGTTTGGTAATTTAATTAAGGAGGAGGAGCTAAAAATAATACATTACTGTCGTACAAGGCACAGTAGAGGCCAATTTCCACTACTCCTTTGGTGTTCAAAATGAGGGCAACTGACAAAGCATCAGTGGTGGGCATGTTGCAAAAGAAGAGAGGTAGAAAGCATGCTATTATTTTGACCAAGTGAGTAAAAAGGACTATCAAAACAATGATCAAAACCATTGATGATGAATAAACCAGGGAAAAATCTGTCCTCAACACACATGTAGTCACATAGATTGGCAAAAAGAATGAGGTACCAAAGAACTGAAGCTTCTTAACCAATGCAGATCCTAATGGAGGTCCTTCTGGCACAGAAAGTCCCAAAATGAAAGCTCCCAAGACAAATTCTTGATTTATCTCAACTGCAACAAAGCCTAAACCAAAGACCATTGCTATGATAACATAAATGTAAACATCCTTCACAGGTCTTCCTTCTGGGGTGCGTTTGATGATCCAAAACATTGCTGGTCGACAGATTAATGGAATAAGGGCAGCGAAGGAAAACAATGAGAACAAGTTTCTTGTAATCACTTTCATGTCAACGCTCACTAAAGCAACACCAACGGATGCAACAAATGTGCTCAAAACATCACTCACCAATGCTGAGGACAATGCCAATCTCCCAAGCTCAGAGTTTTGGATGCAAAGCTCATTGAGGAGGGAAGCAATGACAGCAAATGAACTTATTGTGTGTGATACCAATGAAATATACATATCACTGACATGGTTTGTGTCTAATTTATCAGAGAGCAAGGCTGGTAGTGTAAAACCAATAAATATTGGTATTACCAATCCAATTATGGAAATAGCCCATGCCCTGTTTCCTGTTCTTGTTATCATGCTAAAATCCATTTGCACACCATTTATAAAAATGAAGAGTGTTAAACCAAGTGATGATATTGTTGAAATGATGTCTTGAGTTCCATAAGGGAACAACATCTTCATGTATGTGCCCAGTCCCTCTATCTCAAATGAAGTACCTATAATTAGGCCAGCCTGCAAATGTAACGAGAGTATTTCAGCACAAACATATATTAAGAGGTTGTTCTAACAATGAGAATAACTAGTTATGCTTTATTTGTTCCACGGAAGGCAATCATGCTCGAGGAACATCATCATCCTGGTGGGGCTAAGCTTTCACGGTGAGGTGGGGGTTTATTTCCATACACAAGACTCGAATCAGAGATATTGTTTAAGGGAAATCAAGCATATATCACTTGAACCAACCTCTGTTGGTATAACTAGTTATGCTTTGGCTTTATTATAACATAAAGACATGTAAATTTTAGGGGGGTACTTACCATCATTTGTGAAATAAATAGAGGGACTCTCAAGGGCTTGAGGATGAAACGGAAGATTTGGGTGATAGCAAAAATTATAAGGATCTGTAACTCAAATATGGGGAAGAATGATTTCATTGGAGTCCTGCCATTTTTATGGCCTCCCCATAAGCCATCTGAAACAATATGGGGTGGAGCAGCATAACAAACTTGGTAGCTGGTTGCATTCAATTTTGTAATTGAGTGGTACAAAGAGTCACTTGCATTTAAACTCATTTTGGTAGCAATGCTCCAACAAGGGAGCTGAGGAGGGAGAGGGAGATAGATATGAGAATGAAATTTCAATGGAGAGAAAGAAGATGGCTCTACAAAATATGTAAAACCACTTGAGTCATTGAATTTGAAAGAGGTAAGAAAGTATCATAACTTCTTTGTTTTTTTCTGTTGTTTTGAGCATGATTGTTTATGGTTGTGATGTACTGCTTCGGTGTAACTGACATGGTAGAAACTAATTGACTAAATTTTGATTTGATTGTTAAGGAGACAATAGCTTGCAATTCCATAAGTAACTAGTTTGCCAAGGTTGTTGACTTATTATCTCAATACATGTTTAACAGAACATGCTTAATTATTACAAGTTAAGATCATATAATATACTATATTTACATGTGCACAGAGTAGAAGCTTCATAACCATATGCTATAATTAGATAATTAGAGGGAAAAAGAAAAGGATGAAATCTCCTTTGACCGTGATAACTAAATTAGACACCTTTTAACTAACATGCGATAACACAATTAAATTGTTTGTATTCTCCCCCCAACCCCCCACCCCCATTTACTTGACTTTAGATGAATTAATTAGCTGTAGAGATTTTGAAGAAATATTCATTAACTGAGGTGAAATATATGTAACATTATTTGGAAGGTTACGACCTACACTACTTCGGATAAAACTGATGAGAGAGTAGCAAATGCTTAGACAGTTAGACAAGATAAAAGCAATTATTTTTCTCCTCTATGAATACGTGGGAAGGGTCAAATATAATGGGTAGGATGCACTATCAAATATAATTTGAGATTTGTTTAATTTAAAAATCGTTTAGAAGATGTGGAATCAGAATCTGAGCTGTGAAATATATACATCATGTCGCACTTTGAGAAAGAATAGGAATTTCCTTAAAAAGTAAAGGGAAAAAAATTCCGACCTGCCGGATTCGAACCAGCGACCTAAGGATCATCCGCGGGATATTTCCAACTACAGTCCTCCGCTCTACCAACTGAGCTAAGGTCGGATTTGTGATATCTAGGCATATTACACTTATTATTTAATAATATTTTATTAAAATAATGAGTGAACACGTACAAATTAAATGATTAATGGTCAATGGGATCCTGGACTTTGGGGGCACGACTTTGGTCTTCAGATCTGGGTGAACCCTCACCAATCACCATAATTCGTTCTTATGCTTCAAGGGATTCCATGCCCCACAGTTCTATGTAGTTGCATTGTTTTTCAGTATCGGACTAGTAGAAGTTGTTTAATTGTTTCTCCCATAAATAAGTTATACTTCCTAAGTAGTCATTGCTTATAGAATGTGAAAATGTTTTCCACTAATAATCTTTAAAAGAATATCCATTAAAAAATTTAAACGCAAATCCATTAAAAATTTAAACTTGAAGTAAATAATTACTTTTACTACTAGCATATATTGGACCGAGTGAAAGGGTCCCTTAAGCATATGATCCTCGATTCGATCCTTGGATCCATTTATATGGAAAGAATACTGTTAGAGGGGTTTCCGCTTTACACCTGACAGTATCCTGAGAGATTAATCTCTCACCTACCGGGTGGAAAGATACTCTCAGTAACAAAAAAAATAATTACAGTTACTAAGGCTCAAAAATTTATTGTACGGTCCATGCTTTGACAAGTTTGTGACTGTGTGGTTCCGCAATAACGAACGTTTCACAATCGCTCCCGCCTCCTTGGGAGATATCAAATGGAACTTGATATCGAAAAATACGAAAAGTATATCCATTTCAATTCATTTTTTTAATCTGCATATCTAATTTAGAATTGTAATTTATTTTCAGTCCCAACTATTCCAATGAAATCTATACTTGCCATGTTCTCACATATCCAATTTCATATCCTTGATATTATGTTCTACTAGGCATAGCCATAGAATGCAAAATATTTAAGAGAAAGTAAAAAGCGTAATCAAGTGAGTGAGATGCAGCCATAAATATTGAAAACCATCAATCAACAGTCAACAAGAATATAGGTCACAATTTAAAGCCTTAAAGTTACAATATATAGTCTCAATAAGAGGCCTCAACAACAATCTATTGTCCTTTGGAGGATACACGGGCCACACGTGGTGAACTGAATGAATACAGGCGATTTTTATCAAGATCACAAACAATAATGTAGGCTTACAATAAAAAAAAAATTGAAAAGAATAAAAAACAGAGTATACAAATATGCCAGTTTCTTCTCTGAACCAACATTTACAGAGTAATTCACAATCATAAAATTGGAAACACTACGTTAGAGAAAAAAACAAAATGCAAAATAAAAAAAAAAAAATCAACGGTGAAAACCATTAGATTGACTGTACACGTAACTTATTGGCAACGTGGAGCAAATGACTAATGTTTGTAGAGGGATAACTTTGCAGCAACTTGAGATTAGAAGTGAAATCACCAGCTAGGAGGCGCCTACGAACGAGAATTATCATTGCACAGCATATCCGGAGAAGTGTCTCCTACACATTAATCTGTGAGTTAGTTTTACCAGTTTTTCTATATCCACTACATAAAAGAACTACTAGGTACTTCGAGGCAGAGAAAATGAAACAGATAAATCCCATGCTTATTTGTCTTGTGGTGTTTTATGGGGGATTTTATTTTCCTTCAGCTTTGTGATTTCTTTTGTAAGATACCTTGTCCTTCACTAATGTATAATGAGTAAAGTATCCACTTTAGAGAAGCCAACTTAATTTGGGTGTGTTTGTATTGAGGGCTTTGGAGGGATGGGGAGGGAAGGGGAAATTTTTTATTTTTAAAATAAGAGAGTTATATAGTATTTATAAAAAAAAAAAAGATTAGAACATTAAGTTTATGTTAATCTATCATTTTATTTTTTAATTTTAAAAAATTATCAAAATAGAGAATATTAATTAGAAATGAAAAATTGACCCTCCCCACCCCTTCAAAACCCTCCATATTCCTTTATATTTGCTATCTAAAAGTAACTTTACAAGTTCAAATCTGACATCATCTCTTGTCATTGTCAATGGTCATCACTGAAAGCAGTGGTGGATCATAAGGTTAAATGTCAGACCGTTAATTTTTCTTTTCTATATGGTAGAGAAAGATTGGGGTAAGAGCAGTCCAATAATACAAGGTAAAATAGGAAGAGAAAATTGTACCAGTGTACCCTCTGGATCACTTAAAAGGGTGTCCCAAATATGAAGGATGTCAGCAAAACTGAATTCCTGAGTTAAGAGGAGAGTAATCCACCTAAATGCATAAAATTGGGGATTGACCTGACATATAGAACCAGAAATGTGAGATTTTTCTGATAAACTATTCAATAACCAAAGCACACACATTATCAAGACATATGGTAAATTTGCACTCAAAACAATGTGCTGAATGCTGATTAATTAAAGATCACGAGTTCACTTTACTGATTAGTGGAGGAACATTAAACAGTAGAAACAGACAATAGAAGTGTCCAAAAGAACAATTCTAACATAGAGAAGGTCACATCACTAAAACATAGAAGCAGGTAATAAACTAATAGAACTGGATCAAAATTGACATGAAAAAACAGGAATTTTATTCAAGACAAACCCCCAATCCCTAACTCAGTATCAGGAAGATACAAGAACTGAGATAGAGATGAAGAATCCAGAGAAAAGACAGTCACTCCCAAGTGTTCGAGAGACCTGCGCTCTCCTACCACCCAAATCCCAACCAAATCAGAAGTGTCTAACTAACTTTACCTCTCCCCCCTCTTTATTCCTGCCCCCAACTAACTTACAATTAACTGTCTGCTGGACAGTTATTGTTATTACTCTCTGTGGTTCTAATATTCTGTTACCTACCTTATTCTTCTTATTGTAAACCTTCTTATTAATGGGTGGTTTACTAACAGAAACACACTTTTTAGTTAATTTAATATTTATTTTTATTAATATTGGAGGAAAAAATAGTTTTATCTTAAAAAATTAATAAAACAGAGCAGATCAGCAGTGGACAATGTCCTCATTATTCATTCCTTAAATTCATGTGTCAACCAAATTGAGTTAATCACCAACATTCTAAGGATACGTTGTCCCTCTCAACCCTTTTCCTTTATAAACTTCTTAAAATGGTTCTGTTATTTTTAGGTAGAACATGTACTTAAAGCTGCATCTTACTTTAGTCGTGACCTCAAGATGACGCCACAGTTCTTCATCGTGTTCTTTCAAAAGTTGAGACAATCTTGTAATAGTGGAACGGATTCCGACAACACTGTTGTCAAGTTGTTGACAAAAATTATCTCGGAGTCCAATCAATAGTTCAACAAAACAAAAGAATGTGTCTGCTTCAGCACAGGCCTGAGTATAGTAATTGGCAACAGCAGAACAAAATTAAAATCATATAACATGAGTAACATGAATCAACATTATGCAATCACTGTTAACTGAGCAACATACTGGAAAAACAAAGCCTATCAACATTCCCATGGTCATATTAATCATTTGACATATTTTCATTTTTTTTATGTACATGGCAATGCTGTATTACATTTGGCAGTATTTCTTGTCCCAAGTCCCTCAGTAAGCAATAATACATTTTCAAACTTATAGAGAAAGAGGGGTGGGGGAGAGCTTTGCAAGGATATACTCACTGCATTTTCCTCATCAGGGTCATTTTTGAACACATAGAATAGAGGAGCCAATATCTCATTCATCCCTTGAACATATCTTATACCTGGGTTCAACTTTGCAAAAATAATTAATATGTTCTTTAAAGCCTCCTGAAAATGCCCCCAAAAAATGAAAATCAAATCAAAAGATTCATGACAGGAAAAAGGCTTGAGTTACTAGGTATGCATGAATTTCAAAAGAAATGAAGGAACAACCTGATTAGATTTTGCTAATTGAGAATCACCACAGAAGAAATTCATATCTGGATGAGTGCGTTTTACATCTCGGTCAATCTGTTCTATCATATCTGTGTCCTGAAACATGCCAAATGGAACATTTACTATCACGACAGCCTTTCAGACCGCAGAGTACAGCCCATAATATGAGGTTTATACGGCTGTGATATAATGAGGAGCATTAAAGTTCATTAAAGATTGAAATATTGATAACAGCAAGATCATTTGTGCGGTATGTGGTTAGGCACATGCAAAATTTAATCACCTCAAGACACAATGTAATTGTACAGATAAAATAACTCATGACAGGAGGAACTCACAGTATTTAATCTAACAATTAAGAAGCTTACATCTTCACAATACAGAATACTATAATTGTAATTAAGGCAAATGTGCCAACTGCCAAGCAACACAAACATAGTTCTACAGAACTTAAGTACATGTAGCTTTGTAACTTCTTATATGAAAAGTATCCATTAGAAACCTGGCATTTTATTAGAAAGAATCGGGAAAATCTCCCCAGAATAAAACTCGCATAACTCTGAGGGTCTGCACCTCCATAGCTAAAAGGCTCCAATTCTCGCTCAAGTCAAATGACAAGATGCTTCTCTCTCTTCCCCTCCTATTATTTATATACACTGCCATTCCCTATCTAACTGCCACCTAATGTCAACTAAGTAGCTGAGTAACTAACTAACTGGGGGTATTGGGGGTTGTTTACTAACAGCATGATATTGGCAGTATCCATCCTGATGATATTATCCTGTAAATTGTGTGTATATGTGTGTGTGTGTGTGTATTTATTAAGAAAAGTTTGCATAGTACCTGGAAGAACTGATTCCATATGCTGGTCTTGCCAAGACTCAAAGGGTGTTCTTCGTGAGTGATTTGTGATCTAGAAAGCATGCCCCTAGTCTCACATTTCCCGTCATCAGTGTCATAATTAGCTGAGTTGTACATCGTCCTCGTGATTTCTGACTAACTAGCCACAGAAACATTCAGAAAGGGGTCCAAGTAGATGACAAAGCAAATAGAATACAACATTTGTGTGTAACTAACTAACTAACTAACTAACAGGATTCATAAGAAGGTCCTCTTTGAAATGTCTGTACTGGGACCTCTTCTTTGCTAATTCAGACGCCCAAAGAGCACGATCAGGCGGAAGGTATCCAAGCAAAAGCTGCAAATTTTACGTTCATAAATTGCAACATTAATAGTATTGCTTGTGTTTTTGTTGGATTTGAATGAAAAGAAAAGAAAAAAGGTACCTTCCAGACGGTAGAACGTAAACCAGAAGCATCAGGTATACCTTGAGATGCGATTCTCCTCAATTCCCGCATATCTATGACCTTCCTAGATAACTAAAACCGAGTGACAAATTTAGTAACCAAAGAGTTGAAAATATCATAAACAACATTAACACTAAACTTCGATTCAAGATTGTGAAGTGAACCCTAACCTCGGCTAACAATTGAGCCTGTCCCTGGCGGGAGTGGGAGATTTCATCGGCGGAGGAAGAAGCAGAAGAACATGCAGAGGAAGAGGAGGGAGATGAGGTGCCGACAATGCCATTGTTATTAGTACGCGAATCGTGGATTCTAGGAGGATCTTCTCTGATAGGGGCAGTGGGAGGAGAGGGAGGAGAGGGAGGTTCAGGTGGTTCCGGTGCGGCGGAGAAGCGGTGGTGGTCGGAGGGGGTAGACCAGAGAGAACTGTTGAGCCATTCAGGCACGCGCTTCTTCGCCATTATTTTTTTAATTTAATTTTCTAGGGTTTCTTTCTATTCTTTGTTTTGTTTCTTTTCTGTTATCTAATTTACTAGGAGGAGACTAGATTTTTTTGTTTATACAAACAAACAAGTAAATGGTGAAAGGTTGAAGTGAGATTGAAGGGGCAAATGCTAATAGTGAAGACTAGATTAGAGGGTGATTGAGAATCGACAAGTCTAGCATGCATTTCCATTACAACTTCCCTTCTTCTCTTTCCCTATAGGAAATGGAAAGGGCCCTTGATGGAGATGGAGTGGGCCAGGGCCGTTGTGTACACATGGCCTGTTTAAATGACACCACAACACAACTCCTAACATCATCAACACCAAATATGTCAACTACCTATCTCATTCTCACCTTGTAATCTCCAACACAAATTCTTACTTACTCTTTCCATAATTTTATATAAAGTGGAGTTAGAATTATTGTTCAAGAGAGTATATATATGATCACAATCATGATTGGCTTGATTGGATCCAACGTTGTTACTCGATTCCTATAACAACTTATTCACTTCTTAGATTTTTTTCTTTTTACTTTTTTCAAATGATATTATAAACATTAAAAAAAATCAATAATATATAGACATCCATTTATTTCATACATTCATTTAACACCCCTCATATCTCTCTATTTCTCTTGTTGTCACATTACATCAACTATCATATTTATGTGTAAGGGTTCTCACTAGTGGTGCGGTCTCTGTAGCAAAATGTAGCTACGAAACGGCTACAAATTTTAATTACCCAGTGATTCCATAGCTAAACTTTACTGCAGATACAAGAGACACAGGAAAGGATCCAAATCCCATATTTATCACTTTTCTCTTTATTTCTATTTTTCTCTAGATATTTACGTCCCAATGGATATCCATCAAACATTTTCCTTAAAAAACATCATTAGTTGAGAACTAACTTTAGCCCTTAATTTTTCTTCTTTGCTAATGAAAGACCTAAGAGCATCTCCAATGGTGAGTGCTTAGCAAGGTCTTAGAAATAAGAACTTACAGAAGCAACTGGTTTACCAAATTGCCACTGAAGCACAGTGACATGGAGTGCTTAGTCTTATTTTTAAGAAGCCGGATGCTTATTTAAGCAACTATTCTTATTCGGTTCTTAGGTATAAAAAATGATAAAATACATAAAATAAACTTATTTGTACTTGTGTGTATACAGATGAATTATGAAAAATTTAGCTAAACAAATTTTGTCAATTCCAACAATATTGAAAAAAGTAACAATAAATTACAAAAATTGTAAAAAAATAAAATAAAATCAGGAAAATTATTTTTTTAAAAAAGATAATTTTATCTAGATTAATATTTTTTATGATCATTAATTTTTTAGTTGAATTAAAATTTAAAATAGTTAATGTAGGGTAGCATGTGAGGTCCATTTAAGAGTTATTGTAGAATTGCTCTATTGAAGTGTAAAGTTGCTTAAATTGTAAAAGTAACTTTAAAAGTAAAGAGATTATGTATACGTGTAAGATCCACATAAAAATTAATAAATAAATTTTAAGCACCTTGTATGAGATGCTCAACTGAAGATGGTCTTTAAGAGTGATCCGGAGTATTTGGTTTAATGGATGAGAGAGTAGAAATTTTAATGGAGAAAGGAGAGAATGGAAAGGATTTTAATGGAAAGGTCATTCCACTTTCTTTGCAAATATTTGAACCAAATAAATAAAGTAATTAAAATACCTCCCTTTTCTGTTTTATGATTCGAATCCCCCCAAATCAAACATACAAACTAAAAAGTACTAACTTTCCTTAATATTTTTTGTTGCTAATAATTGTTAGCATTTACTTGATTTTCTTAATAGGAGACAACAAACTAAATTTAACCAGTAAACTATTTGGAGGCTAACTAATGCAGAATTTAATACTTGTTATGATCTTTGCTCCAGCTATGTTTCGTTGTGCTTCAGTATGTTTCTGTCATGAGCATTGTTGTCAGGATCGCGATCTAGATCGTAAGATCGTACGATCTTGTTGTGCCTCTCCGAGTCAGATCACAGGTAAGATAGCAAATAGGTAGGATCGTGTAGGATCACTGAGTTAGATCGTGAGATCGTACGATCTTCTCGATCCCAGCTGCTCGAAAATCTAGGTTGGATTTTTGCGACCTGGTTCGAAAAAAATGGTTTGACCCTGTTTTTTAATGTCTTTGAGCCGTTTTCTGTGTTGGAACCCTACTGTGCGATCTATGTTCTTCTCCATCAAAATCTTTGCTCTCTTCCTCCTCATCCTCACTGCGTGATCTGTGTTCTCCTTCATCTGCACGGCGCACGTTTTGCTCCATTTTCCCGTCGTTCTGCAGCTTCTCCTTCGTCTTCCTGCTGCTATTATGCGCGCGTTCTGCAGCTTCTGCCTCGTCTTCTCCACCCTAGCTGCTGCTGCGCACACCCTAGCTGCTGTTGCGCGCTCCTCTGTTTTGAGTTGCTGTTGTGTTTTTGTTCCTCTGTTCTGGGCTATTTTCCTCCTGCTGTGTTTTTAAGACATGTTTTGTATGTTGAGTATGAAATTTCAGTTTTAAGTGTGTTTTAATGTTGTCATTTATGGGTTTTTTCCATAATTTCTATGCATATATTTATGTTTTGTTAAAATAGTGTAATTCAAATGTAATTGTGCAGTTGTGTTAGTTGGTAGTTAGTTTTACAAGTTAGCTTTAACAGTTGAGTTGATTAACTAACTGTGATTAAGCTTTGCTTGTATAAATACAACTTGTGAAACCAGGGTAAAGGGGGATGTGCAATTGAATTTTTCAGCTCCTATTTTCTCCTTAAGTGGTTGTTATTTTCTGTTATTCATCTACTTCATTCTTGGCTATTCAATCTTGCAATTACACCACAACAGAACTTGTCCTAATTCCAACAAATTGGCCTCAGAGCTTTACGATCCAAGGAGGTGTGCAACGGTAGACAATGGCGATGTTAAAGAACAACGACCAAATTCCAGCGAAACTACCAGTCTTTGATGGAACCAACTATGAGAGATGGACGACACAAATGAATGTGGTCTTCAGGTACCAAGGCGTGCTCGACATCTTACTCACTGGCATCACCCCATTAGAGACGAATCCCACAGATGATAAAGCGATCTTCTTAATTCATCAATGTGTAGATTCAAATGTCTTGGAGAAAATTATTCACTATGAGACGGCCAAAGAAGCATGGGATACATTGGCTACAACTTACGCTGGTGACAAACAAACCAAGAAGGTGAGATTGATGGCACTCCGGCGTCAATTGGGTTTGCTTCAGATGGAATCGAACGAGACGATGGCGCAATTCGTGAACAGGTTAGTGATTCTTGCAAACCAAATGAAGAGTTGTGGTGAAGAGGTGATTGATTCGATGAAGGTTGAAAAGATACTCACTGGTTTAACACCAGAATATGACCATGTTGTTTCTGCAATTGAACAATCAAAGGACCTGGATACATTAAAATTGGAGCAATTACTGGGTTCTTTGGAAGCACATGAGTTGAAGATAAAGAATAGAGAAGGTATCAAGAAAGAAGAAAAGAATTCTGAGAAAGCATTATTTGCTCAGAATCAAAAGAAAAGGGGGTGGTGATTCTTGGAAGAAGAAGAAAGGGAAAGGCAAGTGGAAGAATAACAAACAGGAAAGCAGTGGTTCTAAGAGTGAGAATCAAAAGAAAGAAAGAGAAAACAGTGGAAAGGGAAAGAAGAAGTCAAAGGAGCACATTCAGTGCTATAACTGTCAAAAGTATGGCATTATGCAGATGAGTGTAGTAATCCTAAAGTGCCTAGGAAGAAAAAGGAGGAAGCACAATTTGCGCATGACTCTGATGATGAAGAAGCAGTGATGTTAATGGCCATTATTAACAATGAAACAGGCATTGAGGAATGGTGGTATTTGGACACTGGCTGTTCAAATCATATGACAGGACATAAAGATTGGTTCTGTGAAATTGATGAAATAGTGAGAAGAAGCATTAAATTTGGTGATGGCAGGTCAGTGATGGCTAAAGGAATTCGCAAGGTGGCCATAAGAAGAGTAGATGGAAGCAAGGTGTCTATAGGTGATGTGCTATATGTCCCTGACATGGATAGCAATCTGCTCAGTTTGGGACAATTATTAGAGAAGGGATTCTCAATGCATATGGAAGGTGAACACATGGAAGTATCTGATTCCAATGGGAAATGCATCTTGAAATTTCCTGTGTCCAAGAACAGAACATTCAAGGTGGGAGTAAGCACCATTGAGCAGAAGTGCTTGAATGCTCAATTCAATGACAGTGTGTGGAATTGGCATAGAAGATTTGGACATCTGAACTTCAACAGCTTGAACAAGTTGCAGAAGAAGAACATGGTTGTGGGATTACCTTCAATTGAAGTACCAAGACAAGTGTGTGGTAGATGCTGTGAAGGAAAACAACCAAGGAAGGCATACAATGCTGCAGTTCCAACTAGAGCCAAAGAGAAGCTTGTTGTGATTCACTCTGATGTGTGTGGCCCATTTGAAATCAAATCCCATGGAGGTAATCTGTATTTTGTCTCCTTTATAGATGATTTTACAAAGAAAATGTGGGTCTACCTGTTAGAAAGAAAAAGTGAAGTACTTGCAACATTTAAATCCTTCAAGTTACTAGTTGAAAAACAATCTGGTTGTTCAATTAAGATGCTCAGAACTGATAGTGGAGGGGAATATACATCTCTTGAATTTAAGAATTTCTGTAAGGAGGAAGGTATAATACATGTGGTGATGGCTCCATACACTCCTCAACACAATGGAACTGCTGAGAGAAGAAACAAGACTGTTCTAAATATGGTGAGATGCATGCTGAGAGAGAAACATCTTCCACATGATTTCTGGGCAGAAGCAGTATTCAAAGCTACTCACATCCTGAATAGATGTCCTACAAAGAGACTTGAGAGTCTGACACCAGAAGAAGCTTGGAGTGGACTCAAGCCAAGTGTGAAACACTTCAAAGTGTTTGGCTCACTGTGTTACAGACATGTACCTGAACAAAACAGAAGAAAACTGGACTCAAGGGCTCAAACCATGATTCTGGTAGGTTATCACAGCACTGGTGCCTATAAACTTTTTGATCCCTTGAGCAAGAAAATTGTGATAAGTAATGATGTGATAGTGGATGAGACAAAGGAATGGGACTGGAACAATGGTGTGGAAAAACAAACCGAATCTGTTGAAATTGAACTGGGAGGTGAAGATATACAGGAAGATATGCAGATTGACAATGAGCAGAATATAAATGATGAGCCAATTATGAATGTTGCTGCACCTCTGAGAAGATCACTGAGACAGATAACTCCACCAGTGAGATTCCAAGACTATGATGTCTTTCCTGATACTGCTATTGATATTGATGGTAATCTGATGAATCTAGTATTCTTAGCAGAAGCAGAACCAATTTCACTAGAAGATGCACTAGCTAGTCCACATTGGAAGCAGGCCATGGAAGAAGAACTAAAATCAATTCAGAAGAACAATACCTGGGAAATGGTGAACTTACCAAGTAATAAGAAAGCCATAGAAGTGAAGTGGGTGTTCAAAACCAAAGTCAAGCCATCTGGTGAAATTGCCAAGTATAAGGCAAGGCTGGTTGCAAAAGGCTTCTTGCAAAAGTCTGGTCTTGATTTCAATGAAGTATATGCACCTGTAGCCAGAATTGAAACTGTAAGACTGATTGTTGCAATTGCTAGCATGAGAAAATGGACATTGAGTCAGCTAGATGTGAAATCTACCTTTCTCAATGGTCCATTAGAAGAAGAAGTATACATCAAGCAACCACCTGGCTATGTGAAGACCGGTATGGAAGACAGGGTAATGAAGCTGAACAAAGCTCTATATGGCTTGAAGCAAGCACCACGAGCATGGAATAAGAGAATTGATGGGTTTCTTCAGAAGTTAAAGTTTGTGAAATGCACCACTGAGCATGGAGTGTACATGAAGTATTGTGGAGCAGCTGGTGTGATGATTCTATGCTTGTATGTAGATGATCTTCTTGTCACTGGTGATAGTGAACAGGAGATTGGCAAGTTTAAGAAGAGAATGATGGATGAGTTTGAAATGTCTGACATTGGCAGGATAGCCTATTTTCTAGGCATAGAATTTGTGACAACCAAGAGTGGCATATTTCTTCACCAAAGGAAATATGCAACTGATATATTGAAAAGGTTCAATATGCTGGACTGAAATTCTGCTACTACCCCTTGTGAACCAGGAATCAAACTGTCTACTGGTGAAGACACAAAGTTAGTTGATCCAACACTGTACAGACAACTCATTGGCTCACTAAGATATCTGTGCAATTCTAGACCAGACATCACCTATGGAGTTGGCTTGGTAAGTAGATTCATGGAGAATCCTTGCAAGGATCATCTACTTGCAGCCAAGAGAATTCTCAGATATGTGAAGGGAACATTGGAGTGTGGAATCTTGTTTCCTGCAGTAAAAGAAGACTCAGAGATAGAAATTGTTGGCTACACAGATGCAGATTGGAGTGGTGATGTTGATGACAGAAAAAGCACATACGGATACATGTTCATGCTTGGAAATGCTCCCATATCATGGTGTTCAAAGAAACAAGAGGTGGTGGCACTATCTAGCTGTGAAGCTGAGTATATCTCAGCTGCTTTTGGTGCAAGCCAAGCTCTTTGGTTAGGAATGCTACTGGAAGAACTAAACATCAAGTGCAGTAATGTAATGAAGCTCAGGATTGACAACAAATCAGCTATAGATCTTGCTAAGCATCCCATAGCTCATGGACGTAGCAAGCATATAGAAGTCAAATATCACTTCCTTCGTGACCAAGTTAATAAACACAGACTTATGCTTGAGCATTGCAGAACTGAGGAGCAGCTTGCAGACATGCTAACCAAAGCCTTGAAGCCTAAGAGACTTGAGGATATGAAGAACAGAATTGGGATGCACAATTTGACAGATTTGAATTAAAGGGGTGTGTTAAAATAGTGTAATTCAAATGTAATTGTGCAGTTGTGTTAGTTGGTAGTTAGTTTTACAAGTTAGCTTTAACAGTTGAGTTGATTAACTAACTGTGATTAAGCTTTGCTTGTATAAATACAACTTGTGAAACCAGGGTAAAGGGGGATGTGCAATTGAATTTTTCAGCTCCTATTTTCTCCTTAAGTGGTTGTTATTTTCTGTTATTCATCTACTTCATTCTTGGCTATTCAATCTTGCAATTACACCACAGCAGAACTTGTCCTAATTCCAACATGTTTTAGTATAATTTTTCATTTTGATAGGATCTTACGATCCTTGTTACGATCCTACGTTTCTACGATCTTGCTATCCCTCCCGATCCTGCGTAGGATCTCGATCCTGACAACCTTGGTCATGAGTATGTTTCTATCAAGGCTTGGTTTGGCCTTAATTGGGTGGCTCTGTACTATTTATCATATTAGGCTGCAAGGTGTTCTGTCATGATATTAGGAGGAGATGAAGGGAATGTCATACAACTTGTTTCAATCTTTCATTATTGATTTACTTGGTTTGGTCTTAATTTGGTGCCTGTAACGATCTGGTTGATTGGAAGCATGGAGCGGCAACTTGGAATGGTTATGTAATTGGTTCTTATGTTTTTTTTTTACTTTAGCCTCTAACTCATATTATAACTGTAACTTGTTTGATTTTGTGGGGGGGTACTCTATTGGTGGGACATTTTCATGTGGGTTAATTTCTCTTATGTATTTTTGCACCTTTCTTTGTAAAGGGCTAATGTTCTTTGCAATGAATTGGAGTTCCTTTACTCCCTTTAATTAATTATTTTACGTATGAAAAAACTAGTAAACTGTTCAAAATTCCTTATTTTATTTGTTTGAATGTAGAGAGAAAACAAAGATGGAAAATGAATGAAAAGAAAATATTGAGGAGAATAAAAATTTATATATTATTTGGATAGAGATAAAAAAAGTTTTCTCCTCTTGTATAGTTATAAATGGAAAAAAAAAAGAAAAAAATATTTATATGAAACAACGTCTATATCATTTTAATATAATGATAAATAGATACAAAAATAAGTGAATTTATCACTTCATATATATTTTTCCTTTTCCTTTACTATGCGTCTATACTCATCTACTCCAGAACAGACTTTGCAGTTAACCTGGTTAGGAAACATTATGCTCCGTTAACTACCAGTCTACTACCATATTTTATAACCTGAATAATGTTTTAACCTTAGTTTACGGATTGTCCCTTAATCTACTGCGTGGTGAAGGCTATTATGTGTCTGAACAGCTGACAGCATCGTTCATGAAGGGATTCACCCCTTTATGATCCCTGGCACACATATTATCGCTTCCAATTTCAAACCAACAGAACCGTAACACTTGTTTATTTCAAAGTGAACATCATAAAGGAAAAAGATAAATTAAAGCAAAGAATCAGAGCTATCTTTCATTTGATAACACCAAGTGATATTTACAGTACAGGCAAGAAACTGGGGTATAATACAGTTTCAGGTCAGCTTAATAGTTAATAGTAACCATATGCAGTATGCTACATCTTCAAAACTAGTCTAACAAACAAAACCATATTCTAATCACACTAAAGAAATCAGATAATTTACAACTCGGAAGGGAATGAGGAAACACTATCTGCCGAAAAAATGAAACCTCTTCTTTGAAAACTACTTACAAGTTTTTAATTTTTTCATGTGACCATAATAAAAAGTATTAGCTTAATAAAATGAGCTTCTTTATCAGCCTTGCACTGCCAGTACTTGCAATTGATCTAGAAAAACTTGCAAGCTCAAGTCATCAGTAAAGATAATATCCGAACCATCCGTGTATGTTGAATTTTGAGTAACTGATGGATTCAACTTGGCAAGAAGAAACCTAGCCTGACTACTATACTGGTCACATCTTACAATCTTTGGCACTGGAACCCGTTCAGCAACCAATTGCTCCGCATCCAATTCTGGGGCTTCCAATAGCTTTCTAAAGTTCTCATGATTTGGGTCCCTTTCATAACCAAGCTTCTTCCACTGAGCAATCTTGGACCCATAATGAATCACCACATGGAAGAAAGAATCGAAGAGCAAGATAGAATCAGGACTGATGGAACGAATGTCTAGAAGTACAGGAACAGGTGGTCCATCAAACGAATATTGGAAAAGTGTAGGTTGAATCATTATAAGAGAGCCCACTACTCCCTCACGGTTCAGCATAAGCCGGAAATATGCAGTTTCATCAGGAGTAGTGTTACAGACATCAATGAATTGAGATCGCCTTAAGTGGAACATAAACTGGGGATAAAGGGAAAAGTTGGAAGATAGGCGGAATGAAGAAGGATCTTCAGGCACATAGTCCCCAAACTTGGATGTAAAACGGATAAGAGTGTCATCGAGCCATCTAATGACATCACGGGCATAGCATGTCTCTGCCCTGAGAATAGCTAGTCTTGCCATAACTGAAGCTGCTGCTTCTTGATCAAACCCAGCAGCAATATCTGTGGAATGGTTTGCAATCCATCGTCTTGCAGCAGTGGTGACTCTTTTCCGGAGACCCATGTCCCCCTGCCTGTATCGTGTTATAAACTGAATTAAAAATGCAGAGCCGGGTTGAATTTTCTGTTCATCATTCACTTGGAAGAAAAAAGCAATGCAAGTTCTGTCAGTTAGTGTATTCAACTTCCATATACAGGTACCACCTTGTCCAACCTCAGCATCACTCACTAAACTGTTCTTTTTTCTTAGAGACACACAAGGACCAAGTGCTCCACAGATTTTCACATCTTTAGTGGTCACAATTTCAATGGTTGCATCAAAATTCATTTTCAAATAGCCCTCATCATCACGTTTAAATAAGTGCCTGAGACATTTCCTGAATTGATCCGATTCAAAAGAATCAGCAAGAATCATAAATCCACCCGAGCGCTCAACAGGTTCTCGAAGCTCAGCTGCTCCAACTTGGTCAAGGGAGCAAGCAAACAGATCAAGAATAACAGATGCATCAGATAGCCTCTTGGAGATCTGTTTGTAGAAACTGCAAGATTTTGCATGGTGTCTTGCCTGCCCATTGAAAATGTCATGGTGGGTTCTGATGCTATGGCGGAGAGCAGAGTCTACAACAAGTCCTGGTCCCAGAGTAGCTGGTCCAGATGTGAAGAGCATGATCCTGGAGCCTGTATTTATAAGGCAACACTCCAAAAGTCCAAGGGCAACTGAAATTGCTGCCCCTGTCGACCTTGGTGGCCGGCTGCCAGACTTGATGTTGCAAGTAGAATGGATGTCTTCAATTGCAGCAGTGATACTGAACTCACAATCTGTAATTGGCAACAAAAATCCTTGCTTGGGGACAAGTGGTGTTTGTCCAAGATGCAGCTGGTGGGGGCGGCTGATGTTGAGGAACTGCCGGATCTGAGAAGAAGCCAAAAACTATAAAAATTACTTTGAGAAAACATTTTCTGTTTTAATTTCTTGTTTTCCATTATAAAAACATTTTCATTTTTCATTTCTATGCGCATCAAAGCCCTTCTTATTTTTCCACTTTAAAAAATTCTCATTTTGTTTTTAAAAAACCTCAAACAAATTCAACTTAAAATATAGAATGTTGCTCCTTCCTATGTTCATTCTTTTACTATCACACATGAATATACATAGAGGATGTTTCAAGTGAGAATGTAAGAGATCATGAGAGCTAAGCTTAACAATACCACCATTCATGGATGGTCAAGATTAATTCCTCTCAAATTCTTAACTAATTCTCTCTATATATGTCTGTCTGGAGTCAGTGCTTCATAGATCGACAGTTATCAACCAATTTGTGATAGCCTAACTTGTTTTGTTATTTGTCATTCTAAGAAGAGCTTAACCTAATTATCATACTCAACAGGAGGATTAATCCCACAGTTATTTCTGTGGGGACTCAAATGTAACATAACTAACTAACTAACTCTAAACTACCTAAAAAGCATTGAATGAGAAATGAAGAGTGGGTAAGGTAAAGACTAAAGAGTAATAGATACCTGATTGGAGGAGAATTGGCGTTCACCGTGGAAGGTGACAAGCCTAGAACAGTGAGAATATCGGAGATCATGGAGATAGACCATGGAATCGAAGGTAACCAAAGCGACGAAAGCGTTATCAGGCAAATGATGAAGGAGGAGCAAGAGCTCATTCTTAAGTAGACGGAGTTCATCCTCGGAAGTGGAGATATCGACGACGAATACAAAAGCGGGTCCAATTCCAGGGGGAAGGAAGGAGGAAGAAGAGGGAGAGTACTCGACGGTGGTGTAGGTAGGGAAGAGCTCGGCGGGGAGATTGGTATCAGCGATGGAACGAGGGAAAGGGTTTCTTTGGGAGCAGAAAGGGCAGTGCCAAATGCGGGACTGGTAGTCAAGGCGAGCGTAGGGGTTCAAAACGGCGCCGCATCGGGTGCAGAGGAGGGGATCGTAAGGAAGAAGGGGAAGTTCTGTGGCTTGGGCTTGCATCAAGGGAGTACACATGATGCTGAGAGGGATTATGAGTTCCGATTTGGAAGTTACCGGCCATGAATTCCACGACCAACGGAGGCCTTCAACCGCCTCCAATTCCACGAAATCCATTTCACGATCGAATCGATCGATCCACTTCTACTGAGTCAGTGAGTGAGGGGTTGGGTTTGGTTTAGTTTCAAAGGAAGAAGACAAGTTTCATTGCTAACGCCGGCAAGCAAAGGTGCCGCATATTCATTCCCTCACTACACACTCATCCGGGGAACCCTTAACTCAAGTAAAGTAAATTAAATATTTGGCTTAATTTTCATTTCCTTGATTATTTCTAAATTCATTAACCAATTGTGAAGTAGATCTAAAGTTGTATTTTTTTTTTCTTAATTAACCCAGATAGCATTTGAATAAATAATTCAATCAGTTTAATTTTCATTTTCACTTTTTATTTTAAATTTTATTATAAAATATTGTCTTTATTTTTTGTTTTTAAAGGGTTATATGGAAAATAATGAAAATAATATTTTCATTTTATTTTTTATTATTTTGTATACAGAAATTCAAGAAGAGGTGATGTGACACCCTTCTACCCCAAACCCTTATACATTCAGCAATTAGGAATATTTATGAAATATAACGGACCGCATTGGGTAAAAAGGTTCACATTCTCTCATTAAAACATCATTTATTTTGAAATCAACTTATTTAAAATAGAAATGGAAGTCAAAGGTTTCCGAAGTAAATAAAACATCAATACCTCAAAAGTTAACATTAAATTATCCCTCTTAGCCATGTAAGGCACTTAAAACTGTTTACATAATCTCTTCCTAAAAGAAAACCATAAAATAAAACCTCTAATACTAAGCTCTGATGTCACAAGTATCAGACTGACACTCCCTTCAATCGATATTCGAAACCAGTCGTGTCATCATTATCACATGTAAAATTAACCACAGTGTAACGGTGAGGAAAAGAATACCAACTCATACATACACACAGAAGGCTACCCTATCCTCACCCACATATAATCATCATTATCATCAAGTAATATCATACTCATATCATTTTACAACCTTTATTATCAATTATATTATCTCATCACCAGTTTATAAATCACACTCGCAAATCACCAAGAAAACACATTCACTATTCTCAACGCATAATACTCATATCATCAATAATACTCATATCATCATAATATAATTCAATTTCATCATCAAATGCAATGCATGTTCATCTATCATCATGCACACCAAACCTCATCAACCTCATCTCAAGGATCATGACACGGAACTCCGCACAATGGGCGCACCTCATCAATCTTCCCTAGTTGTTACCGATGATGACCCTACCGTTAATCACCACACAGGCCGATAGGTTGCACAACACCCCACTCTAGGCTTGTGCAAAGACATCCGCCCCGCAATAATAGCCCTACCGTTAATCACCACACAGGCCGATAGGTTGCACGACACCCCACTCTAGGCTCGTGCAAGAATGTCCCCCCATCATGGTCTCTGCACCCCCTCTATGGGTCCGTGCAGTTCACCTCCTGAGTTGCACCCTACCATTAATCACCACACAGGCCGATAGGTTGCACAACACCCCTCTCCTGGGTTCGTGCATCTCATGTACCACACCTCATATGCTCATGCATAATCATCATCATATCATAACTCATATGCTCAATGCATCTATATCATCATCATCATTTAGCTCATATGCTCAACACATCAATATATCATCATCATCATAACTAACATCGTATGCTCAATGCATCAATATATAATCATCATACACCCCATTCCTCATAAAGCTAATTACATCAATACGTTATCATCACACATCACATACCTCATACACTCAATACATCAATACATCATCATCACACATCACATACCTCATACACTCAATACATTAATACATCATCATACATCACATAATATAAACATCTATCATCAAAGGAGATAATCATATCATCATACTCACATCACAGTCAATGTATAACAATCGTCAACAAACACAAGGGTCATAAATCCACTCTGGTAATCGATTACAAGCCTCCTGTAATCGATTACCAGCCAATCACCTCTCTGGTAATCGATTACAGGCCCCCTGTAATCGATTACCTGCAAGCAAAACCTCTGGTAATCGATTACACACCCTCTATAATCGATTACCAACAAACAAACTCTCTGGTAATCGATTATATATCCTCTGTAATCGATTACCAGCAAACAAACTCTTTGGTAATCGATTACACACCCTCTGTAATCGATTACCAGCAAACAAACTCTCTGGTAATCGATTAGAGACCCCTGTAATCGATTACCAGCAAGCCAGAATCACTCCCTTGCTGCCCAGAACACTCTGTAATCGATTACAGACCCCTGTAATCGATTACCCGCGACACGAGATGACAGTTCTTGCGATTTTTACCCCTTTTAAACCCTCTTATTCATCCTCTAATCAATCCATAGTGTTAATACCCCAATCATATGCGTTTATATCAAACAAACTCAACAAAAACACCAATCTTTACACAGATTTGCACAGTTATTCCATCAAAATCCCCAATCATCAAACCCTTATTTATCCCTTTTCGCTATTCTCGCTACTCTCTTCTAATTCAATCAAGATTCACAAAGATTCACAGAATTAATCATCAAACGACAGATTTTCATCATACAATACTCAATATATATATATATATCAATTTCGAATTTAAAGCCTTAGAGGGTCTTATGGTTGCCCTCACTACCCAAGCACTCCCACATGCACATACAAGCAGCACCCTTTCCCCACCGTACCTTAGAGATGACAATCCCAAAAGCGAATGGTGGCTCCCTCTTACTGATCTATTCTGCAGCACCTTCTCCTTATGGAGTCGCTTCTCTCCTCCTAGGGTTTGATTATCTGACGTTTGAAAGCTAATGGGGTAAAATAGATAACCCTCCCCCTATTTAAATATCTAACTGAGTTGGGCCTACTCTTACACACCCATTACCCTTTTTAATTAAATAATATCTTTTTCTAAAACATAATAATATAATGATATTATTATTATTTTCTTCATAAATCTTATTTTATTTTATTTATTCATTAGGAATTATTAGGATATTATAGAGTCCTTATCCATCTACATTCAAATTTAAATTCAAATCTTAAAATTAAATCTTATCCTAAATTTGTATTGAATCTTACCCTTAATCCTTGTAATCTCAGTATTCATATTTTAAGATATGATCCTAATTTAAAACACTAATCATATCTCTCTCATAAGATTATCATTATTTAATTCTGATATTATTTTATTAATATAACAATTATTATATTTACAACAATTAATGTTAATTGAAATCTTATGATTTATCTCTTAATGATATCATCATTATATTCAATATAAATATATTTTATTAAGATCATAATAATCTGACGTCTCTCCTAATATTTATAATATTATATCATTATTATCTCATAAATACATGTATATAAATATTTGCTATTATTATGTAACTTCTATTTTTACAGCTAACGTCATCGAAATATAATTATACGTATTTAAATTTTATTTCTAAATTTCTAAATTTTGGGATGTTACATGTGACAAAATCAAAACGATATAAAATTTTATAATTAAAAGTGAAAACATGAAATGAGAATAGAAAATGAAAATGAAAATCAAACACAGATTGATAAATACAAATTATACACTTTAATCATCCCTCAAATTTAACCTTTTAATGCATTTTTTATGCTTAATTAACAAGTCATAAGCATATTATGCCAATTCAGGTTCATATTGGGCTCAATTACATTTTTCAGCATTAAACTGTTTTCGTATTTCAAGCATAACGTGAGTTCTAGACATCTAAAAATTATGTTCTTTATAGTGTAGGAAAGATAAAAGAAAGCCCTACAACTTTGATGAAGAACCCAAAAGCTGAATCGGATGGCTAGTGAGTCAAAATGGGCTTGGAAGACGGAATAGTCAGCATCATATGAAAACCTGACCAACACTCAATGATTGGGCCATAACTTGGGCTAGAAAACTCCTTTTGGGCTCAAACCAGCGGCATTTGAAAGCTAAGATCCAGAGCTTGATTTCATATGAAGACAACTCTCTTGGATTCTGCCAGATTGGGGATGATATGCTCGGTGAAAGTGGGAGACAAGTAGATGAATGATAGCTAGAGTAGGTGAATAATTCAAAGTAATGGACAAATGCATTAGGTAATTGATCAATAAGTTCATTTGTGGACAAAACATGCTTAGTCATGGCTGAGTGATCATGTTTGGAATGGCATCTTTTCCCCTCCTATAAATAGGAGGGCTTGCTAAGGAGAAGGGCATCCAAGTTGTAGTAGAAATTACTAAGAGTTTATTTACTTTTGTTCATCTTTTTGTAAAGTCTTCATGGAAGGCTAAGTTTTTATTCAATTCAAGGAGTCAAGCTTATTTTCATATTGGTTTTGAGGTTTGATCTTCATTTACATGTTGATTGAATTACATCTACCTTGCTTTTCTACTCCACTTGCTTCAATTCCATATTTCTTTTATCAAAGCTTGATTGGTTAACATGTTTTGGTTATGAAATTTGTTATTGATGTATGTTGTACTCTTGATTGGTTAATCATCATACAATGAATGAAAAGCATAGAGTGAGCAATTAAATTGAAGGTTTTCATTTAATTATTTACTTCAATTGGGTTCCGTTTACAAAATTGATTTGGATCTAACATAAGATTTCATGGTTATTTGATCTTGTTAATCTTAATCAATTGAATTCTGGAAATTATTTCAGTAGTGAATCCAGGATCATTGTAGGGGTTCCACATGATTCTAAGTTGATAGATTTAATCTCTTGAATGCATGTTATAATAACCAATGATTTACCATGAAAAATAGCCTCTGAATTCCTTGGATTGATAGTTGTCTTGAATTGATTCAACCTTTGCTTTTAACTTGATCTTTTATTTTCTTCAGTTTATTCCAATCAATCAAAACCCCCCAAAGAAGGATTAATTTGAGTGGATCTTCAGGGTTCGACCCGGTTTATACCATTCTACTACAAGTAGTTTGCAGATCGGATAATTATAATTATAATTTTGTGCAGGTTCGACAACTGTCAAAATTTTGGCGCCGTTGCCGGGGATCCACTTGATAGTATCCTTTTATTTAATTTTTTTTATTGTGATTTCTTGTGTCTCTTTTATTTTTCTTCTTGTGTGTTGCTAGTTTATGACTAGATCTTCTACTTCAAAATTAATTGAATTTGATCCAGAAATTGAAAGAACTTTACACAGATCTAAGAGAAAATTGTTTGCTCAAGTTAAACAACCTGTTGATATCAATCAATTTGAACAAATGGCTAACAATGTGCAGGATAGAACTTTGAGGGAGTTGGCTGCTCCTGATGTTACATACCAACCTTTGTGCATTCAATATCCAAACTTGGATGTTGATTTTGAACTTAAATCTGGTTTAATTCACTTGCTTCCTAAATTTCATGGTCTTGCAGGAGAAGATCCACACAAACATCTAAAAGAGTTTGAAGTGGTTTGCTCCTCCATGAAACCTCAAGGAGTTGCTGAAGAGCACATCAAATTAAGAGCTTTTCCTTTCTCACTTACAGATGTCGCTAAAGATTGGTTGTTTTATCTTCCTGCAGGTTCTGTAACATGTTGGAATGACATGAAGAAGATATTCTTGGAGAAATACTTCCCTGCTTCAAGATCTGGTGCTATCAGAAAGGAAATTTCCGGAATTAGGCAAATGACTGGAGAGACTCTGTACGAGTACTGGGAGAGATTTTTAAAGTTGTGTGCCAGCTGTCCACACCACCAAATAAGTGATCAACTTTTAATCCAATACTTTTATGAAGGATTATTGCCTATGGAAAGAACCATGATCGATGCAGCAAGTGGTGGTGCATTAATGAACAAAAGCATCCATGAAGCAAGAAGCCTTATCTCTACCATGGCTTCCAACACCCAACAATTTGGGACCAGGATCACGCCAACTCGGGCAGTGAACGAAATTCAAGTGTCACAGGCAGAACAACAAAGGCTGCAGAATAGACTTGATGAGCTAACATCCTTAGTGAGACAAGTGGCAGTAGCTCAGCAACAACCTTCTCAAACACAACTACTTTTGCAAGCACCGGAAAAGGTATGTGGTATCTGTAACTGCTCATCTCATCCAACTGATGCTTGCCCTAACATTCAAGCAGGTGAATCTGTTGCTGTAACTGGAGCTTTCCATGGGAGATCACAACAACAACAACGTTATGATCCTTACTCAAATACATATAATCCTGGATGGAGAGATCATCCAAATTTGAGATGGGGTAACAATACAAGACCACAACCCCAACAACAGTTTCAGCACAATGCAGGTACTAGTAGACCATCTTACCAGCAACCTGTGAGACATCAAATGTATCAACAAAATGGTGTAGCTCAACAGCCTCCACAACCTAACTCTGAACCTTCACTAGAAGATCTTGTGAAGCAAATGGCAGCAACAAACCTGCAATTCCAACAAAGGACGGAGTCTACCATTCAGAATTTAGAGATTCAAATTGGACAACTTGCCTCTTCACTAAATGAGATGCAATCTAAAGGTTCCGATAAGCTGCCTGCTCAACCAGTGGTGAACCCCAATGTCAATGCAATTTCCCTTCGATCTGGAAGGGTGATGGATGAGGCAAACATACAAAAAGTTGCTAAAAAACCAAGACTTCATTCAAACAATGCACCAGATGATACAAAAGTACAACCATTGGATCATGCAGAAGGAGCAAAGTCATCAGATGATGATGCATCTTTTCGAAATTCTGAGAAAAGTATGCAGCAGAATGTACCACTACCATTTCCTCAAAGAGCTGCAAAATCCAGGAAGGTAGACGAGATGGAGAAAGAGATCTTGGAAACCTTTAGGAAAGTGGAAGTCAATATTCCACTTCTGGAGGCAATCAAGCAGATTCCAAGATATGCTAAGTTTCTCAAAGACTTGTGCACACACAAAAGAAGGCTGAAGGGAGATGAAAAGATTAGTATGGGGCAAAACGTTTCAGCCATCATTCAACAAATGCCCACAAAGTGCAAAGATCCAGGGACGTTTACTATCCCTTGCATAATTGGCAATTGTAAATTTGAAAATGCTTTGTTAGATTTAGGTGCTTCAATTAATGTTATGCCTATGTCTATCTTTAACTCTCTTGCCATTGGACCTTTGCAGAGTACAGGTGTTGTCATCCAACTAGCTAATAGGAGTAATGCATATCCTTCTGGACTTATTGAGGATGTCCTTGTTAAAGTTAATGATTTGATTTTCCCTGCAGATTTCTACATTTTGGATATGGAGGGAGAGTCTAAATCCAATAAGGCTCCGATTATTCTAGGAAGACCATTCCTTAAGACAGCTAGAACAAAGATTGATGTCCATGCAGGAACTCTTTCCATGGAGTTTGGAGACGATATTGTCAGATTTAATATATTTGATGCTATGAAGCATCCCATGGAAGAGCACTCAATTTTTCATATTGAGTTACTAGATGATCTGGTTGATGATACCTATTCTGAGCTGTTTAATGAAGATTTCCCTTCTTTTGCTGATTTACATGATGTTTACACCTGTAACAATTGTGTAGATTCTCTATTATGTCATGTTTGTGCTGAGATTGATACTTACTTGCAGGAGGATTTTCATGATGCAGGTAGTATACATTCTGATGATGGTGTACTTGTTGATTCAACAGAGCTAGAAGGTAATGAATTGATTGAATTGGATGTTGTTGAGTTACATGTTGCAGATGCAATTCCATCCACCAGGACACTTCCCTCAATTGAGCAACCACCTACATTGGAGCTCAAACAACTCCCAAAGCATTTGAAGTATGCTTATTTAGAGGAGAATGAAAAGTTGCCTGTGATTATTTCAACAAGTCTTCAGGCTGAACAAGAAGAAATGTTGTTGCAAGTCTTAAGGAAGCATAAAAGGGCAATTGGATGGACCTTAGCTGACATTCCTGGTATTAGCCCTTCTATGTGCATGCATAGGATCTTACTTGAAGATGGAGCCAAACCAATAAGGCAGCCACAAAGACGTCTGAACCCTCTAATCTTGGATGTTGTGAAGAAGGAGGTGACCAAGCTTTTACAAGCCGGCATCATTTATCCTATATCTGACAGTCACTGGGTAAGTCCGGTCCAAGTGGTCCCAAAGAAGACTGGTCTCACAGTAGTGAAGAATGACAAGAATGAGCTTATTCCTACCAGAGTGCAAAACAGTTGGAGAGTTTGTATTGATTATAGGAAACTTAACCAAGCAACTAGAAAAGATCATTTCCCTTTGCCTTTATTGATCAAATGCTTGAGCGTTTAGCTGGGAAATCTCATTATTGTTTTCTTGATGGCTTTTCAGGTTATTTCCAGATTCACATTGCACCAGAGGACCAGGAAAAGACCACATTCACCTGCCCCTTTGGAACTTTTGCCTATAGGAGGATGCCATTCGGCCTATGCAATGCCCCTGGTACCTTCCAGCGGTGCATGGTCAGTATCTTTGCTGACTTCCTTGAAAAGTGCATGGAGGTGTTCATGGACGATTTCACTGTGTATGGTTCTTCGTTTGAAACCTGTTTAGATAGTTTAGATAAGGTTTTACATAGATGCATTGAAACTAACCTTGTTCTTAATTTTGAAAAATGTCACTTTATGGTTGACCAGGGCATAGTGTTAGGACATGTAATTTCAAAGAAGGGTATAGAAGTGGATCCTGCCAAGATTGATGTAATTTCTAGTTTACCTTACCCATCTTGCATTCGCGAGATTAGATCATTTCTTGGTCATGCAGGTTTCTACAGACGATTCATCAAAGACTTCAGCAAGATAGCCCTTCCACTTTCTAACTTGCTACAGAAAAGATGTTGATTTTAACTTTGATGACAGGTGTAAGGAGGCTTTTGATCAACTCAAGAAATCATTGACCACAACTCCAATTATCAAGCCACCAGATTGGACACTCCCTTTTGAGATCATGTGTGATGCATCCAATTATGCTGTGGGAGCTGTCCTTGCACAAAGAGTTGGAAAATTTCCTCATGTCATATATTATGCTTCTAGAACTTTAGATGCTGCACAAGCTAACTATACTACCACTGAGAAAGAATTGTTAGCTATTGTTTTTGCACTTGATAAATTTAGATCATATTTGCTTAATTCTAAGGTGGTTGTTTTTACTGACCATGCAGCATTAAAGTTCCTATTGAAGAAGCCAGATGCAAAACCAAGGTTGATTAGATGGATGTTGCTACTTCAAGAGTTTGATTTGGAGATTAGGGACAAGAGCGGTGCAGAAAACATGGTAGCTGATCATTTAAGCAGAATTGAGAGAGAACCTGACTCTCTCCCTATTCATGATTCTTTTCCTGATGAACAACTTTTGGAGTTACGTCACACCACCCCCTGGTTTGCTGATTTAGTTAATTACTTGGTTGCATCTGTTTTGCCTGCACATGCATCTAGGGCACAAATAGATAAACTTAAAAGTGATTCTAAATATTATGTGTGGGAAGATCCCTACCTGTGGAAATTTTGCAGCGATCAAGTCATTAGGCGTTGTGTTCCAGATCATGAGTTTAATTCCATTCTAGATTTTTGCCATACATTTGCATGTGGTGGGCACTTTGGACCTCAACGTACTGCTAGAAAGGTTTTGGACTCTGGTTTGTATTGGCCTACCTTGTTTCGTGATGCTTACAGGTATTGTAAGAATTGTGAACAATGCCAAAGAATGGGCAACATATCACGAAGAAATGAGATGCCTCAACAACCACTGTTGTTCTGTGAGGTGTTTGATGTCTGGGGCATTGACTTCATGGGACCTTTCCCTAACTCTTTTGGTTTCACTTATATATTACTGGCTGTGGATTATGTTTCTAAATGGGTAGAAGCAAAAGCCACCCGCACTGATGACTCTCATATTGTGATTGACTTTGTCAGGTCTAACATTTTTAGTAGGTTTGGAATTCCAAGGGCAATCATCAGTGATCAAGGATCTCATTTCTGCAATAGGAACATGGCATCCTTGTTGAAGAAATATGGGGTGATGCACAAGATGTCTACACCATATCATCCTCAAACAAATGGTCAAGCTGAAGTATCCAACAGGGAACTCAAACAAATTCTGGAAAAAACAGTCCAACCGAATAGGAAAGACTGGAGCAAAAGGCTTGATGATGCTTTATGGGCTTACAGAACAGCTTATAAAACTCCTATAGGGATGTCCCCTTACCGGATAGTCTTTGGCAAAACATGTCATCTACCGGTAGAGATTGAGCACAAAGCTTATTGGGCTGTTAAGCAATGCAATTTGAACTTGGATAAAGCTGGAGTGCATAGAAAGCTTCAATTGCAAGAACTTGAAGAAATTCGGTTAGAAGCATATGAGAATTCCAGAATTTACAAGGAAAAAACCAAAGCATTCCATGACAAGATGATAACAAGAAAAGAGTTCATTGTTGGACAAAAAGTGCTCTTATATAATTCTCGTCTTAAGCTGATGCCTGGTAAGTTACGTTCTAGATGGTTAGGTCCATTTTTGGTTACTAATGTTTTTCCTTATGGTGCAGTAGAGATCACAGATGAGACAACCAAAAAGGTCTTCAAAGTAAATGGACATCGGCTTAAGCCCTTCTATGAGGGTTTTCAAGAGCATACGGTGGAAGAGGTGCACCTGCACAATGCCACCTACTTGGCTTGACTTGAAGTAGAAATTTCTCTTCCCATTTTTTTTTTTTGCTATTTTTTCTTGAGTTATTATTGTTAATGATATGTGTTTTTCATTTTGTTGATTATGTTGGGAGAGTTTTCTTAAGTTTTCATTATTTTTATTTTATTGTTATTGTGTTTGTTGTGCAATGCTTCGATTTGTTCTCCTTAACCATTATATATACAGAACAATCCACCCTTGCACTAAACAAATTTGTTAGAGACAAAGAATGGAGGAAACCCTCGCCAAGCTCAGAGTTCGGTTCCCTACTCTCCCTCAAGACGATCTCAGGAAAATTTACAGATGTAGACTTGAAAGGCTAAGAGTACTGATGCGCTTAGGCCTTCCTGAGGATGTACGTTGGATCATCGAGGCCAAGGTACGCTTAGCAGGTGAATTTCAAGATTCATTTGCTAGACATTTGTCAGGAATGGGTAGGAGTTCTTTTTCTAAAAAAAGAAGAGCAAAAAGAATGCAAGTTTGTTATAAGTGTGCAAGATGGAATTGTAACTCGAGATGTAAGAATGTCGGAATGACTTCTATAAATCGAGAAGACAAAATTAAATTCATTAAGGATGGACTGAGTAAGGAGTCTTTGGATAACATTAGCCAGGCTCTTGAGACGCATCCTAGTGGACAGGTTCAAATGGTTCTTCTTGATTTAGCTGAATTATTCCGAAAGGAGAAGGAACAATATAGTCTTGGGAATCTGACTCTAAAAGACCCTGTTTGCCAGTTTATAAGAAAATTGGATGGGAAGCAAATCCCCGACTCATAGAAGGCGTTCAAGCCGTTACTGGACGAAAAACCAGAGGAAGATGTGAGCCAAAATCACAACTACTGTTCATATGCATGCACATTTTTTTTTCAGTTGTATCTTTTTGACTTTATAATTCACGCCTGTCTTTAATTTGTTTTGAGTTTTCTTTTCAGCTGATTATTTTTGACTTTATAATTCATGTGTATCTTTGTTTATCCTTACTTGTCTTTTCACCGACTAACACTTAATCAAAAAAAAAGAAGAAGAAAAAAAAATCTGACAATTTGATCTTTGTACCGGTTATTTCATCTTTATAAATTCTCACTCTCACAAATGATTGGTACAACAAAATGTCTTCCTTTAAAGAAACTGCAGGACCATCTACACGCAGATTCCACAGTATCTGTGTCTTTGGTGGAACTAATCTCGGAAAGGATGAAGCATTTCGGCATGCAGCTTATGACCTTGGTAAAGCATTGGCTGCTAGAAAGATCAATGTTGTGTATGGAGGGGGAATACAAGGCCTGAAGGGTTGTACAGCAGGAACTGCAATCACAAGAGGGAGCCAAGTTTTGGGTGTTGCTCTAATGGATGGTAATAACCAGAAAACCACAAACCTTATCCTAGGCACCGTACTGAGGGTTTCAACAATGCAGGAACGTATGGCACAAATGCTATACAAATCTGATGCATTCATTGCATTACCTGGTGGTCTCGGAACCTTAGAAGACATCTTCACCGTTGTGTCTTGGGCCAATTCTAACTTCCACCAAAAGCCATTAGGGTTCTTAAATGTTAATGGTTTTTATAATGGTTTGTTAAGTTTTCTAGAACAGGCTATGCATCAAGGATTCATACCTCAAGGACTGCAAAGAATCATGACATGCTCTTCAAATGCTAACGAACTTCTTGAACAAATGCAGAACCTTTCACTTGGACCTCATGCATCAGAAAAGCAGGTGGACAAGAATAACAAAGATGATGGAAGGAAGGAAGATCCTGATACCACTCTCCGGTTGTAACTTTCCTTCCTCTTAAAGTTGTGCTCGTATAGTTTTTTTTCATTTAAATATCAATTTTTTTTTAAAAAAAAATACCAATCTATTAAGACATTAGGGACAATGTCTTGATTAGGTTGGGGGGAGGGAAAAGATGGTCCGTTTTTATTTTCAAAAAAAAAATTAATAGGATGGCAGAGTAAGGAGTTATGTTTAACTCTTGATACGCATCCCGTTAGTTTAAAAAAAAAAAGAAATTGTGTTTTTGTTTTAAGCTTTCCAATAAAGTTAACAAGTGTAAAACAAAACATAGAAAAAGAGGTGATTTTAAGATTTTTATAACATGATTGAATTGATTCATAACATCTTGAAATTAATTGGTTTGGCAACAGAGATTTGAATTGAATGGATCAATTTTGATAGTTATTAGCTGTGAGGATTTGAGCCTTGTTGACATATTGAACTTTCTTTCTTGTGTGATTTTCACCCATGGAATTTGTTACTTCAGAACTTGCTTTGATTCTTTTTGAAACTACTCTTGCACGTGCATGAACAAAAATGATGGAGGCAAATTTTTCTTTCACCTGAATAAATTACCTAGTTAAATAGCCAACCTTACATTATTTTCCTTTGAATCACCCTTTTTAGCCTTATTTGTTGTCTCTTGTTCCATACTTAAGTATAAAACCAAACATTTACCTAACCTTATAGAATAGAAGAGTATTGGATTTATCATAAGAATGGATTCTTGAACAAGTGTGGGCGAATGTTAATTATGTGGGTTGCTACATACTTAGTGCTTCTTTGTTATGTAAAAAAAAAAACTATAAAAAAAAAGAAAAGAAAAGAAAAGAAAAGAAAAAAGAAGATATGCAAAAGAATGAAGAATCCAAATGATTGAATGATGTACTTAAACTTCAATGTTTGATTTCATATGTATCTATCACACTTGTTACTTGGATTCATTCTCCAAACCTCTTTTACTCTCTTTGGTTTAACTTGTCATATTTGTTTGTACCTCTCCATCATTTTCACTCCATTAGTACCCTAATAAAGACCTCTTGATTTGTGGATGTATGTGTAATTTGCAGTGAATAAGTAGAAGATAAGCAAGCTTATGATAGTACAATTTTCATGGGTCGAATTTGAGAGAAACACATACCTTTTAAACACTTGAGAGATTGAGAGTAATTCCTGCGAGGTTCTATCAATTTGAATCCACTATTTTCAATTGAAGTTGCCTTTCTATTTTCGGATGCATAAAGATAAGAATTCATGAATGTTCTGATGCCTTGTAATCACCTCTAGCTCATGTTTTCTTTACATTTCACTAATTTCATTGGAAAGCTCCTTTTTGAGTCAATAATTTATGTTTGTTTCCAATTTTGCCCGGGACGTGCAAAAGGTAAGTGTGGGGGAATTTGATAAATACAAATTATACACTTTAATCATCCCTCAAATTTAACCTTTTAATGCATTTTTTATGCTTAATTAACAAGTCATAAGCATATTATGCCAATTCAGGTTCATATTGGGCTCAATTACATTTTTCAGCATTAAACTGTTTTCGTATTTCAAGCATAACGTGAGTTCTAGACATCTAAAAATTATGTTCTTTATAGTGTAGGAAAGATAAAAGAAAGCCCTACAACTTTGATGAAGAACCCAAAAGCTGAATCGGATGGCTAGTGAGTCAAAATGGGCTTGGAAGACGGAATAGTCAGCATCATATGAAAACCTGACCAACACTCAATGATTGGGCCATAACTTGGGCTAGAAAACTCCTTTTGGGCTCAAACCAGCGGCATTTGAAAGCTAAGATCCAGAGCTTGATTTCATATGAAGACAACTCTCTTGGATTCTGCCAGATTGGGGATGATATGCTCGGTGAAAGTGGGAGACAAGTAGATGAATGATAGCTAGAGTAGGTGAATAATTCAAAGTAATGGACAAATGCATTAGGTAATTGATCAATAAGTTCATTTGTGGACAAAACATGCTTAGTCATGGCTGAGTGATCATGTTTGGAATGGCATCTTTTCCCCTCCTATAAATAGGAGGGCTTGCTAAGGAGAAGGGCATCCAAGTTGTAGTAGAAATTACTAAGAGTTTTATTTACTTTTGTTCATCTTTTTGTAAAGTCTTCATGGAAGGCTAAGTTTTTATTCAATTCAAGGAGTCAAGCTTATTTTCATATTGGTTTTGAGGTTTGATCTTCATTTACATGTTGATTGAATTACATCTACTTTGCTTTTCTACTCCACTTTGCTTCAATTCCATATTTCTTTTATCAAAGCTTGATTGGTTAACATGTTTTGGTTATGAAATTTGTTATTGATGTATGTTGTACTCTTGATTGGTTAATCATCATACAATGAATGAAAAGCATAGAGTGAGCAATTAAATTGAAGGTTTTCATTTAATTATTTACTTCAATTGGGTTCCGTTTACAAATTGATTTGGATCTAACATAAGATTTCATGGTTATTTGATCTTGTTAATCTTAATCAATTGAATTCTGGAAATTATTTCAGTAGTGAATCCAGGATCATTGTAGGGGTTCCACATGATTCTAAGTTGATAGATTTAATCTCTTGAATGCATGTTATAAATAACCAATGATTTACCATGAAAATAGCCTCTGAATTCCTTGGATTGATGTTGTCTTGAATTGATTCAACCTTTGCTTTTAACTTGATCTTTTATTTTCTTCAGTTTATTCCAATCAATCAAAACCCCCCAAAGAAGGATTAATTTGAGTGGATCTTCAGGGTTCGACCCGGTTTATACCATTCTACTACAAGTAGTTTGCAGATCGGATAATTATAATTATAATTTTGTGCAGGTTCGACAACTGTCACAGATCCCATTTAAATATTTATTTAATAAATATTCATCACATGAAAATTTATATTATAAAAACCTAAATATAAATTTTTATAAACTCATCTAAGCAATTTCTTAAAATAACTTCAAAAGAATTTATAAATAAGTTAAATTATTTTTTATAAATTAACCAAATATCTAATTATGTGCTTATATGGTAAGATGAACCCAATAAACTTCGGAAAAGTTCTTCTAAAAGCCTAATCTGTTATAAAATTAACGTTGACAATATATAAAAGTAGAGAGTAGAGAGAAAGAGTAGAGAGAAAGATAAGAGAAGAAGAGACCGAGAGTTGGTCGTGTCTTATTCCATTCACATAAGGGGTATTTATACAAGTAAATGGGATTTAATAATGGAAACTAAGTAACCTATAATTGAGGAAACTATGTAACCTACGATATACAATATCTTCTCAAGATCAATCCTACCTATTAAAGGAAATAGGTATAGTCATATCATATCAGAATAAATCTGATGGGCATCCACCATATCATAATTATTCATAACACTCCCCCTGGGATGTCCATTATTTCAGAATGTGCCTCATTAAAACCTTACTAGGAAAACCCTGTGGGACAAAAACCTAGTGAAAGAAAAAGAGTACACAATTCTTTAATACATTATTGGATACTGCCTCATTAAAAACCTTGTCAGGAAAACCCAGTGGGAAAAAACCATGACGAAGGAAAAAAGAGTGCAGAACGCATTTATGTCTCCCCCTCATTTGGATAATCATGTATAAGATAAAGGAGACCGATCTTCTGTACTAGCTGCTCAAAAACTTTAGTTGGCAATGACTTTATAAAAGATCTGTCAGATCCTTTCATGAACTTGCTAATGTATATATCGCAATTCTTTTTTAAGATCATGAGTTTGTTCTATCTCATTGAATATGTCATTCTTTCAACTAGAAAATACATGCGTTGTTATCTTCGCATAAGACCGTCAGAGTGAATTTTCTGGAAGATAAACCACAAGTTTCTTGCACATGTTGAATCACATATGTCAACCAAAAGCATTCTTGACTCGCCTCATGTAATGCTAAAATTTAGCATGATTAGATGATGTGGCAGCTATAGTTTGTTTCATGGATTGTCATGAAATGGTAGTGCCATCACTTGTAAACAAATATGAGGGTCGAAGAAATAACTTGCATTTGCATAACCAAGAAGGTTTGACTTTGGTCTATTTGAGAAGAATAAACTCATGTCCAATGTACCTTTAAGGTAGTGAATATATGCTTAATTCCATTCCAATACCTTGTAGACGAAGAAATATATAAATTAACAACATATTATATGTTGAGTCATGTATAAGTAGCAAGATACATTAGTGCCTCAATTGCACTAAGATATGATATTTCAAGACTACATTTAATTTCTTCATCATTCTGTTGAGGTCTAAAAGGATCTTTATACACATCAAGTGACCTTACAACCATTGGAATGCATAATGGATGTGATTTGTCCATATAGAATTCTTTCAACATATTTGTTGTATATGTTTATTGATGCATTATAATTGCATATTTTAAATATGAAAGCTGTAATCCAAGACAAAACTTTCTCTTTCCGAGATCCTTCATCTCAAATTGTTGCTTTAAACAATTTACAACTTTTGGAAGCTCTTTAGGAGTTCCAATAATATAAACAATAAGTATGCCATACTCTTTGCCATATATTTTTATAAAAATACATGGACAAATAAAATCATTCTTATATCTTTTTTCATCAAATATTCATTGAGACAATTATACCACATATGCCCATGTTACTTTAGTCCATAAAACGATTTATTCAATTTAATTGAATAACTTTCTCGAGAACTTGGACTATATGTTTCCAGCAAATTAAACCCTTCAGGGAGTTTGATATATATATATATATATCATTTTCAAGAAAGCCATACAAATGGGTCGTAATAATATTCATCGATATTTTCATGTACTGCAGAATAGAAAATTATCGAAAAGTGCTCGCATCCACCACAAGTGAATATATTTATTCAAAATCAATGTCAAGTCTTTTGTGAAAAGCCTTGGGCAACAAGTTGTGCTTTATACAACACGTTTTCACTTTTCGCATCTCATTTTTGTTCAAAAACCCATTTGTATCCAACTGGCTTTACACGTTCATGTGTGTGGGCTACAAGCCCAAAACTTTGCATTTTGCAAGTGAATTTCATCCATTCACATTTTGGCCAATTTTTTCTTTGTCAACAATCTTTAATCGATTTCGGTTCATGATCCTCACTATCATTTATAATATCAAGCGCTTATGCAAAAATGTTGTCAATGTTGACTTCATGTTGGTTCCATTGTATTTCATTCAGGACATAATGAGATCTCTTTATTTTCATGAATTTCAGGTACCTGAGTTTCTTTTGAAACTGAAATAATAATTATGTCCAAGGACTATTCTAGAGTCTCTATATCCTCAATCATGCCATCTAGATTATTAGCTCCTTTTCTTTTCTGAGGATATTATATATATATATACACACACACATTGGGAACCAACAGGTCTGCCACGCTTCATGCGTGCTTCAGAATCATTTGAAACTGTAGATTGTCCAACAGGGACATCTATTTTAATTGGAGCATTAGCAGTTGGTACATATTTTTGGGTTAGTGAATACATTCGATAATTGGTGGGCTAAACTTTGCTCGTGAATTATCCTTTGAACTTTCAGTTCACATTGTTTTGTTCGAGGATCAAGATGGATAAGGATAATTAATTCCAACCAATTTCTTTGTCCAACTGCTTATTTTCTCCCTCTAATATTGGGAAAACAAATTCATCAAAATGGCAATCGATAAATCGAGTTGTGAATAAATCCCTCGTCAATTGTTCAATATATTTTGTTATAGACGGGGATCGATAGCCAATATATATTCCCAACCTTCTTTGAGATCCTATCTTAGTGCATCGTGGTGGAGCGATAATAACATATAATGCACATCCAAAAATTCTTATATGGGAAGTATCAGGCTCCTGACCAAAAACCATCTGTAATGGGGAGGACTTATGATAATTTATTGGCTTGATGCGAATAAGTGTTGCAACATGCAAGATTGCATGTCTCCAAGTAAAAATTGGAAGTTTTGATCTCATTAGTAATTGTCTTGCAATTAATAACTGATTATGCAAGATCATGAACATACACTATAAGATGTTCAACATCAATTTTAATGGACATACATAAATTCACCTACATTATCAAGGTGTATTGTCTTGATTGAGCTCTTAAACAAATTTGTTGAGCAAATAATTTTGCAAACTCATGGTTGCAAGTTGACAATAAACAAACATGTGGTCATCTAGTTGGTGCATCAATTATAATAATAAAATATCTAAATGGCCCACATGATACAAGGTGAGAGATTCACTTCCAATCTTTGTTAGCGATAGTCAAATAATCATTTTTCATTGAGAATAAGCAACACATGAAAAATTGTTGGACTGAAGAATCTACTGGCTCTTCATAAGGTGTCCATGTGAATTTTCGCATCATAATTGAAACGGGATGGCTCAACCGTTCATGCCAATAACAATTTTATCATGCTTTATTATAACATTTGTTTCAATTGTACTAATATAAGTGTAGTACAACCTGAAGGAAAATGAAGACAAATTTTTCAATACACATTTTTTTTAGCATCATTCTCGTGATGTATAGACATTCAACATTGTCATCATTTGTTGTCTCTATTTGATATCCATTTTTGCGGATAGCCTTGAAACTTAATAAGTTTTCTATGAGACTTGCCACAATATAAGGCATAACGAATGTGTAATTTTGTTCCTCTGGGTAACAGAACATTTAGCTCTGTACGAGCCTTCATCTATATTTGTACCATAGATAACCAAAAAAACTTAGCTATGTGAGAGCCTTCAATTATATTTGTATTACCATATAGGTAACAAAATATTAGCTCTTGCTCAGACGCCCTCAAATATATAATCTTGGCGCGCACACCATTAATACATAAACTTGGGGCACACACCACATTTGGCGGAGCTGAGCTCTTGACATAGTCCTCAAACACAATCATGTTCACATGCCACATCTGGCGAAACTAATTAAGCTCTCGACCTACAGGTCCTCAAACACAATCATGTTCATACGCCACATCTGGCGGAGCTAAGCTCTCGACCTACAGGTCCTTAAACATAATCATGCTCACACGCCACATATGGCGGAGCTAACCTCTCGATCTATAGGTTCTCAAACAAATTCACAATCATGAAAAATTCATAAAAAACGTTTACGAAAATTTATACATCAACCTCTTACTTTCTTCGCATATCTCATGAACTATTATCCATGACAACGTCCATGACAACGGATAATAATAATTAACATAACATCATACAATTAGAACTTATTTCACATACCTCATACATTCTCTTATTAAATTCTAGTCAATTGGCATCCCCTAGGGTATGCAAAAAGGAATGTTATACATTGAGTGAAGAGCAATACAATACTAATAGGGGTATATCATTAGATCATTCACTTCCTCATTTTATGAGGAATCATCATACATTGTCCATAACTATCTAGAATTTCATAATAGCAATTTAGGACAATTAACCATCAAATTTTGCCAAAATGTAATATAATATCTCAAATTATTTAGAGCAAAGCATATTAATTTAACAAATCAGATATTATATAATGAATTGTACTCATTTTTATTGATAAATATTATGGTGTTATGTTAATTGATATGATAAATTATATAATAATGCGGTGTTATAATAACAACCATGAAAAAAAATATTATAATACTATTAATTAAATTCCTTAAAGGAAACCAAACATGTCCTTATATATCAATTTAATTTAAACATGTCACACGTGTAATATAATAATTTGAAATATTTCTAATAACAAAATATCAATGTAGTTAATCGTGCAATATATCCAAACCAACATTATATAGGATCATGTATTTTCCCATTTACTAATTTAACCATGTAAGAAATATCTCATAAATAAAAATCATATATCTTGAATAAATACATGAATCCACATATACATATCAAATATCTTTTTCCATTTAATTCGTCTAACAATTATAATAATAACAATGATTATAATTATCACTGATTCAAGATGATTAGAATATAATGTATGACACATATTTCTCATGCTAAAAAAAACATGAATATCAAAGAATTCAACACATCTTAAATATTCATGACAAGTATTTTTTTTCGAAACGTCAAGAGCAACAAATTTCAATTTTGCAATATTTGACATTTTTAAGTACTATAGAAAAAAAATTAGAGAATAACCAAATAATATATGATAATGTTTAGAAGAATATAAACATAATGATGTGAAACTCAACGTTTATCATTAGTTGTAATTGTACCCTTTTCTTGTAGGATGGTAGTACCTTCTCCAAAGGAATGTAAATCTTCTTGCTCAGTTGGTTATAACCTCGTGCTGATAACGTGTTATAAAATTAACGTTGACAATATATAAAAGTAGAGAGTAGAGAGAAAGAGTAGAGAGAAAGATAAGAGAAGAAGAGACCGAGAGTTGGTCGTGTCTTTTTCCATTCACATAAGAGGTATTTATACAAGTAAATGAGATTTAATAATGGAAACTAAGTAACCTATAATTGAGGAAACTATGTAACCTACGATATACAATATCTTCTCAAGATCAATCCTACCTATTAAAGGAAATATGTATAGTCATATCATATTAGAATAAATCTGATGGACATCCACCATATCATAATTATTCATAACATAATCCTCAATAATAATTATTGTTTTCAAATTAAAAATTCATTATTTGCTAAATTAATTATCTGTTAAGTTAAAGGTTAATTGACAAAGCTACTAGTGGTCTTTCATCTCCGCTGGTGGCTAAAGGCATCTCCCTTGCAGCAATTCACTTACGCACATTAGTTGTTAAATACATTATTTTATAATCTTTTACACCTCGTTATAATATTATACTTCCTCGAAATTTAAATATAAAAAAATAACTAAATTCACATTATTAAGAAAGTTAATTAAATTTATTTAATTTTATTAATATCATCTAAAAAGTAATTAAATTACCTAAATTATCCTATATTTAATTTTATTGAAACTTATTTAAGTAAACATACTCTATTTCTATTGACACATGATTCATTAAATAGAGTAATTGTAAAATAAAATCTGAATTAAAAAAAAGGCAATTTTGGATAATGTCATTTGATAGAGTGAAATTAGTTAAGTTTTGCTTATATTTCAGTCCACTATATGTGAATTTTTTTTTACTTATAATTAAGTCCGAAAGGAGGTATATTTTTTATATTTTAAGTAAGTCAAACAATTTTTTCTTCCAACCTAATAGTACTAAATATTTTTTTAAATAGATCCCGTGATCTACCGCACTCAATATTTTATTAAATATATAAAACTCATTGGCCCAACAAAAGATAAAAACATTGGTTGCCTTGTAAAGCAACAATGCATTTTCTAGCCACATATGAGAGTGTAAGGATCCTCTCAAGCCTCTCCATCCTCTCCAGCAAAAGTTAGCTACGGAATAACTATGGATTAACTATAGATTTTCCTTTCCTAGTTATTCCGTAGCTAAATTTTGCTGGAGAGGGCGGGAGAGGATGGCGGGCGGGAGAGGATCCAAATCCCATATGGGGTGCTCTCTAATGAGTGTTTTTCCTTCGCATGAGTTACATGATTTCTATCGCATGAGAAATTTCTGTTGGAGATGACTAGTGCATTTGGTATCACTCCCTAGAGCTTAATTTTTTTTTTGTTTTCTTTCTCATCCCTTTATCTATGGGAGGACAAATGATAACGACCCAACTCAACTTTAGTCAACCTGCTATCAAATTAATTAAGCCAAATAGTCGGGTTCATATGGGTTTTTGGGTTAAAATGGCTGAAAAATAGGAATAAAATGCTTTCTGACGATCAATTTTGGTTTTTTAAATTCTAAACCGCCAATTACCAATACCGATCGATTAATTTTTATTTTCAGAAACGAACCAGTTGTTCACGCGTGATCTTATGTGTCCCTCTTACTCACTTAAATTTCCATTTTCCAAATTATGCCACATCATCCATCAATGTCCTTTGTTTATTCTTAGTTGTCCATTTTCAATTTTGTGATTTCAAATTTTTTTAATGTTAACTTATTATTTATCGTGATTTGCGTTGTGACCCACTCCCACTTACTCTGAAACCCTAACCGCCCCTTCCTTTCAGTCTCTCACTCTCAACTCAGTCAGACTACCCCTTTCTCTCTCAGTTTCTCATGATTACCTATCTCCCCCCTCCCTATTCTCTCATCTTATCTTTCTGTCTTAGTATTTCAGAGACTCAATTGGTCCTCATCCTTCTTTTCTCTCTTGGTTCCCACTTTGTCTCTCTTTCTCTCGTCTCTTTATCATACTGATTCCAAGCGCGACGACATTGTACTCCTTCCTTCTTCATCGCGTCATCACGGCTAGAGTTTGGCAAAATGGGCTACCCGAAACCGGGCCGACTCGGAGTGAATAACAAGCTTTTGCAGGTGGGGCTAAAATAAACTGGCAAAATATTGGTCCTATAAAATTAAAGCCTGAGCCTGGCTGATGAGCACAATTTTATTCACACTTAGTACCTTTAATCTTAGTTTATTGGAGTGTAATTGTGATGAAATCCACTGATTTAATTGGGATTTACCGAATTGGGCTTAATTGGGCTTTAACTGTAAATGTTGTTTAATTTCAGATTTTAAGCCTCCTGACCTACCTGTCTTGTTTTGTAGATATCTGGAGCTATAGGTATCAGATTGAGTGATTCCAGTGGCATTGGAAAGCTAACTTCCGGGGCTTTAATTTGATACGCTATATGACTATATTCCCATGAGAAATTAGGAGAAGTTTCAGTTTGAAGTTGGGCTACGGAAATTGTCACAGAAACAACATTGTTTTAAGACTTGTATTAGTGTATTGGGCCTCATACTTGTTAATTCGGCCCAAACATCATTTAGATCTGATTAATTAGGAGTAGATCTATAAATAGGGGTAGTTACTCTTTTGGAGAAAAACTCTTTCTCATTTTCTAAAATTCAGATTTGAAGTCTCTCATTTTCTCTCTTTTTCTCTCTTATTCTTCTTCTTTCTTCTTCTTCTTCTTCCGTTTTCGTTTTTCCTCTTCAACCTCCATGGAAGGCTGAATTCAAGGTTGATTCTCAGTGTTCTAAGCATTGGATCTTGAGGTTTCATCTATGCAATTTCGTTTTACAATTTTCTGCACATTTTCTCTTCTCCTAATCTCTAGAATTCTAGGATTTTGAATCTTGAATTGGATGCATGCTCATGTTCTTCTTCTCCTCTTAATCCTAAATTTGAATCTTAGTTTGCTTAATTCTAAGATGAATCTACTGTTTGCTTATTCAGTAGGTTAGGGATTAGATTCTCACACAAGTTTGCTTAATCCTTGTATGAGATAATTGATGAATTGATTGATGCTTAATTGGTTAATTCGAATTTGTGTAGGAATTGATAATTTTTTGTAAATCAATGAAAGATCCTATGTGAATGACCTTGAGAATTCATCCATTTTCATACATATTTCTGAATTTCGAATTTTAGCTTTATGTCTTGAATTTTAAGAAACAACCAAACAAAACCCCCTTGCTTGCTTTTGAATCAACAATTCTTGTGAGTAAATTCGAATTTGCTATTGAATTCCTTGAGAGACGACTTTGGTTAATTTTCCATTAACTACATATTCTGAGTTTTAATATTTGGTTGAGTGCGACCTCAATCACTGGCCCTATGTGGGTAGTGGCTTACGCGAGTCAGCCTGTTTAAAAACCTAATTTATTAAAAAAAAATGTAGCTCATTAAAAGTTATAAAGAATTACACTTTTATAAAATTAAAAAAAATTATAATATAGTTATCAAAAATATTAAAAAAATTTATATATTGTACAATTAGAAAAATTAGATTTTATCTCCGGACAGTAATCCAAAAGCTAGAAAAGGTACGTACCTCTTGTATCTCTGTTTGATTTTGGTTTCTCCTTTTCTATGATTGATCTATTGTACAATGGAGAATAATACCATTGCCCGGTAAATTCTACAATACACATAAAAACAATATTAATTATGAAAAAATTGTTATACATGTAAGGAAAGGAATATGGAATAAACTTAACTAAATCAAAATGATCATGGAAGGATCACATTGTGACATGTGAGTAAAACTTCAAAAGAGAGTAAAACACAAACTGGAAATCATGTATTAGCTAGGAAAGAGAAAACGAAAAAAGAAGGGTTTATCCTAACGTGTGTGCGTCTAAGAGTTTTTTCACATATATATGGGTAGCCCGAAAACTCGTCGAGCTACCCGAAACCAAACCCGGAATCATTGCGAGCTCGTTTATTTCGGGCTAAAACACCCCTATAAAAATTCAGGCTTTAAAGTTCATTGCCAAGCCCTTAAAAATGTGGTTCGTGTGGGCCAGCTCGAGCCGGCTCTAGTCACGACGCACTGTGGAGCGAACCTTGCCCTTTTGACGCGGTGGCAGTGCCAAGGCATGTTAGCGAGGCTAGGTGGCGAGGTGCGACCTTCGTCTTTGTTCTTTCTCTACATGCAATCACTTTCCTCTCTCCTTTATCTTGCACGTTGAATTGCGGTGGAGTACTAGAGTGAATTGGTAGAGTTACAAAGAGGGGGGGTTTGAATCGTGACCTTGAAAACTTTTGGCTCAACTTGCAAAACAAGGATGCCTTAACTGATATTTTGCTCAAGATGTTTCTTGGCTATCAGAAGGTGCCTTTAGAAAATGGTGTAGAGTTGAATCAAATGTTAACTACCACAAATATACCTTCTAAAGAAACTTAAGAATACAAGAATTTATATTTCAAGTGTTATGACCTTGATAGAGTTTGGAAGGAATCACACTGTAACATCCTACAATTTTATTAAATAAAATAAAAATAATAAAAGTAGTGAAATAAATAAATAAATAAGATAAGAAGAATAAATAATAGAATTATAATATCTTATTAGGAATGATGTTATGTTATAAAAAGAGGATGAGTGGTTGAGGGTGGGCCTAGCCCCAATTAAGTATTTATTTAAGGAGGGGTTCTCAGTTCACCCTAATCCTTATTTCGTAAAATCATCAGAGAGCGAAACGCTAAGGAGGGGAGAAACCAAGTCTCAAGAGGAGGTTGGCTGGAAGAATAATCATCAAGAACAAGAAGAGTCTTCCTTGCTGTTGATCGATCTTTAATTAAGGTACGGTGGGGGAGAGGGTGCCGCTTGGTATGTGCACGTGAGGGGTGCTTGGGTAGTTCTAAGACTTTGAGTTCGGATTGATATATGTTTATATGAGTATGGATGATGAAAACATGTTGATTGTTGAATGTTTTATGAATCTTGATGAGTTCTTGAATGAGATTGAAGTGAGGATAGCGAAAATAGTGAAATGGGTAATATAAGGGGTTTGATGATTTGGGGTTTGATTGAATAACTGTATAATTGTGTTAAGATTGGTTATTTCATTGAATTGTTTGATAAAACGTGTTGGATCGAAGTATAAACAATGAGGATTGAGTAGGGATCGAAGAAGGAGCAAAATAGGGGCAAAACGCAGTACAGTCGCGTTCTACGACACTTGCGCTGCAACTTGCGTTTGTAGCGCAAGTTGAAGCGTGGCCCTCTGGAATCTGTGCTACAGGTTGCGCTGCAGCGCAGGTTGAAGCGCAGCTCGCATAATTTCTATTTTTGATGTGATTGTGATGAGTTCTTTCAGAGTGAGTATTGTTTTCCTTAACACATGAAATTGAGATTGATATGTATTTAATATAAGTGTTATTTTGCGGAATTGAGAGATTTAAATGGATGATTAAAGAGTATTGATTGTGGTTTGAGTATGATAATATTAATATCTCCCTTGATGTTAGATGTCCATATTTTAAGATGTATGATGACAATGTATTGATGTATTGAGTGTATGAGGTATGTGGTGTGGGATGATAATATATGATGTAATGAACATATGAGGAATGAGGGTATGATTATGATGATGATGATTAATGATGCTTATATGATTATGACTATGATGATGATAAATGATGCTTATATGATTATGACTATGATGATGATTATGATGCTTATGTGTTGATGATAATGATGATAATGATTAATGATGCTTATGTGATGATGATAATGATGATGATGAATATGATGTTATATAATGATGTTTAAACGATGATGATGAATATGATGTTATATAATGATGTTTAAACGATGATGATGATGATCGATGATGATGATAACGATGATTGATGATGTGTGTTATAATGATGATGATATATTAATGCGTTGAGAATAAGAGCTATGTGAAAGTGATGATGATTATGCATTGAGCATATGAGGTGTTGTACTTGAGATGCACAGGCCTAGAGAGGGGCGGAGTGCAACTCAGGGAGGTGTGGTACTTGAGATGCACAAGCCCAGTGAGGGGTGGAGTGTAACTCAGGGAGGTGATTGTACTTTATGATGATTTATGATGATGACGATTGATGATGATTTTGTAACGATGATGATGATAATGTTGTATTTAACTTCATGATGTTGACTATGCCGTGAGCATATGAGATGGGGTACTTGAGATGCACAAGCCCAGTGAGGGGTGGAGCGTAACTCAGGGAGGTGATTGTACTTGAGATGCACAAGCCCAGTGAGGGGTGGGGTTCAACTCAGGGAGGTGTTGTCCTTGAGATGCACGAGCCTAGAGTGGGGTGAAGTGCAACTCAGGGAGGTGAACTGTACAAGCCTAAATAGGGGCGGAGTGCAGAAACCATGGTGGGGGACATTCGTGCACAAACCTAGAGTGGGGTGGGGTGCAACTTACCGGCCTAAATAGGGGCGCAACGGTAGGGCTTAACACGTGGGGCAGATGTCTCTGTACAAGCCCAGAGGGGGGCGACGTACAACTTACCGGCCTGTGTGGTGTTTAACGGTAGGGCCATCATCGGTAACAACTAAGGGGATTGACGAGGTGCGCCATTGTGCGGAGTTCCAAGTCATGATCCTTGGGATGATGTTGATGATGTTTTGATGTGCAAGACGATATATGAATATATATTGTATTTAATGATGATGACGAATTATATTATGACGTTATGAGAATTATTGATGATATGATAGTATGTGTTGAGTAAAGAGAATGTGCTTGATGATTAGTAAAGTGAGATTAATATAACTATGATGAGGAAAATAACTTGATGAATAGGAATATAAGATGATATGAGTATGTGATTACTTGATGATAATGATGATTGTATGTGGGTGAGGATGGGGTAGCCTCTGCGTGTATGTATGAGTTGGTATTATTTTCCTCACCGTTACACTGTGGTTAATTTTACAGGTGATGATGATGACACGACTGGTGTCGAGTATTGATTAAAGGGAGAGTTGCTCTGATATATGTGACATCAGGGTTTACTGCTGGGGGTTTTTATTTCATGTTTTCTATTATAGGAAAGGGTTTTGTAAACTGTTAAGTGCCTTACATGGCCAGTAGGTTATTTTGATGTTGATTCCGCTGCTTAAAATATTTTGAAACACTTGACTTCTATTTTATCTCATATGAAGTTACTTATGAAATAATGACGTTTAATACGATGAGAAATGTGAACCTTTTTACCCGTTGTGGGACACTATTCTTTCTATATTTCGAATTATTAATTGTATAAGAGTATGGGGTATGCTTAGACCAATGGCCAGTCCGAGAGGACTATTCAGACCCTAGGGGATATTCTTAGAGCGTGTGTTTTGGAGGAGAGGGGTAGCTGGGATAGGTACCTTGCATTAATTGAGTTCTCCTATAATAACAGTTTTCGTAGTAGCATTGGCATGGCGCCATTTGAAGCTTTGTATGGTAGTGTATGCAAATCCCCTTTGCTTTGGTAGGTGGGAGAGAGGAACCTCTTGGGGTCGGATTTGGTCCAGGAGACCTCGGACAAGATCCAGGTCATAAGGGAAAAGCTTATGGCTGCTCAGAGTAGATAGAAGAGTTATACTGATAGGAGGAGAAAAGATCTAGAGTTTGAGGTAGGAGACCATGTTTTCCTCAAGGTCACCCCTGTCATAGGCATAGGAAAGGCCATCAGAGCCAAAAAGCTTAATCCCCGTTATACCGATCCTTTCCAAATCCTTCAGAAAGTTGGTCCTGTAGCCTACAGAGTAGCCTTACCTCCTCACTTGTCCAACCTTCACGATGTATTTCATGTCTCCCAACTCAGAAAGTATATTCACGACCCTTCACACATCATTATTCTGAGTCGGTACAACTAAGGGAGGATTTGAAGGTTTCAACCAAACCTGCACGGATTGTTTACTAGAGTGTTAAGACCCTGAGGAATAAGTCGATCCTGTTGGTGAAGGTGATTTGGGAGGGTCAGTCATCAGAGGAGGCCACGTGGGTAAAGAGGACGGTGTCCGAGCTCAGTATCACGAATTAGTCCTGTGAGATAATCCTTAAAGTTGAGGTTTTGGTATTTGTTGGAGATTAGCGCATATCAATCAGAATCTGTTGAAGATCAGCACATATCAATCAGAATCATCCAATTCTGATTTGTACAGCCCATAATAGGATTTATGTTAATAAGATCAGTTTTATTTCCTTATTTAGGTACAACATTTATAGGGAGAATTATTTCCTGATTTCAGGGATAGATTAGTGTACAGTTTATTCCCTTTATTTATTTGTACTTCTTTTGTATTTTTCCCAAATCAGAAAATATACATCATATTTTCCGCATGGTATCAGAGCACGATCTGAACCATCCCTAACCTAGCGCCGCCAACCATGGGAGAGAACAAGGCAGAAGGTTCGGCCACCAGTTTGGTCGAAGGGCCTGCTCTTCCTATCACTGGTCACAAATTGAATGGCCAGAACTACCCTCAGTGGGTGCGATCAGTTAAGATCTTTCTTCAAGGAAAAGGGAAGGAAGGTTACATCACAGGAGACTCCAAGAGTCCAAAAAAGGGTGACCCCAACCTCAACAAATGGCAACTGGAAAACAGTTTAGTCATGTCATGGTTGCTCAACACCATGACTAATGAAATTGGGGAAATTTCATGTACTATGACACTGCCAAGGAGATGTGGGATGCAGTGAAGGAAACCTACTCAAATGTGGACAATACGTCTGCAGTATTTGAGATCAAGAGCATACTCCATGACCTGCGACAAGGTGATTTCTCAGTCACTGAGTATTTTAATACACTCAGTCGACATTGGCAGCAACTGGACATATATGAAGACGTTCAATGGAGCTGTACAGAGGATAAGAAGAATATAAAGAATTGGTGGAGAAAGATAGGATCTACAAGTTTCTATTGGGGCTGAACACAGAACTTGATGAAGTCCGGGGAGAATCCTTGGAACCAAACCTCTTAAAACAATCCGGGAAGTATTTTCGGAAGTGAGAAGGGAGGAGAGCAGGAGGAAAGTGATGCTTGGAAAGTCAGTGCAGCCCCATCCATTGAAGGCTCAGCAATGGCAGCAAGGGGGAACCAGCCTCGTCCATCTCAAAAGAAAAATCGGCCCTGGTGCGATCACTGCAAGAAACTGGGTCACACTAAGGACACCTGCTGGATCATTCATGGCAGGCCTTCAGAGGAAACAGACCAAAAACCTGGACAGCAGAGGCAACACAGCTGAGGTAAATTCTAACCCATCTCCATTCAGCAAGGAGCAAATGGAAGCACTACAGAAAATTCTCCAGCAAACAATTAGTACAGCTGCAGTAGCACAAAAAGGTAATTTCTTGCATGCTCTAAATACTAGCAAAGGAAAACCAAAGTCATGGATCATTGATTCAGGAGCCTCAGATCACATGACTGGAGACTTAACTGTGTTTAAAAGCTATTCTCCATGCCTAAATAATTACACAGTTCGGATAGCTGATGGGACTCTTTCTAAGGTCATGGGTAAAGGTTCAGTTATTATCTCACAAAATATTACCCTGAATTCAGTCCTTTATGTGCCTAAACTTGACTGTAATTTGCTGTCCATTAGCAAACTGACAAGAGATTTGAAGTGTGTCACTAAATTCTTCCCTAACCTGTGTGAATTTCAGATTTTGGAGTCGGGGAAGACGATTGGCAATGCTGAAGAATGTGCTGGACTCTACCTCCTCCAAGCTGAAGCGTCAGAAGTGGAACCCAAGGCCAACTCTTGTGCAACGGTACCTCCAAATAGTAAAAATTCTGTAATGTTGTGGCACTATCGGCTAGGCCACCCAAATTTTATGTACTTGAAAAGAATGTTTCCCACATTATTCAATAAAAATCAGGAGTTGTTTCAATGTGAAATATGCCAATTGTCCAAACATACCCGCAGCTCCTACCCGCCTCAACCCTATAAACCCTCTCAACCTTCTCCCTAATTCACATGATGTATGGGGACCATCACGGTAAACAATGTCACTGGATCAAGATGGTTTGTCACCTTCATTGACGATCACACACGGGTCACTTGGGTTTTCCTCATGAAGGAGAAATCAGAAGTTGGCAGAATATTTGAACTGTTTCATACTATGGTGGAAACACAATTTCAAAGCAGAATTAAGGTGCTTAGGAGTGACAATGGCCGAGAGTACTATCACTCTGCACTAAATTCCTACCTTCAGAAACATGGAATCATACATCAGAGTTCATGTGTAGATACCCCTCAGCAGAACGGGGTCGCCGAGAGAAAGAATAGACATCTCCTAGAAGTGACCAGATCTCTCATGTTAGCTACAAATGTACCCAACCAATTTTGGGGAGAAGCTGTCCTCTCTGCAACCTACCTCATAAACAGAATGCCCTCCCGAATCCTCAACTTTAACACCCCTTACTCTACTCTCCAAACCTCATACCCTACCAGTCGTATCCTTACATCCATTCCCTTGAAAGTATTCGGATGTTCAGCCTTTATCCACAACCTCAATCCTCGTCGCAACAAACTTGACCCGAAATCCATCAAATGCATTTTCCTCGGCTACTCCCCCCACCAAAAGGGTTACAATGCTATTCACCTCAAACCAGGAAATTTTACCACACCATGGATGTCACTTTTTTTGAGAATCAGCCTTATTACCCCAAAGTTGGCATTCAGGGGGAGCAGACTTATCCAATTGAAGTGGTAGAATCCCAACTTTTGGGATTTGAGCTAGCCGAATCTGCCCCAAATGCAGAGCCAGCCGACTGCACCTGCAGCAAGGAAAGCTGCAGTAGAAATGCAGAGCCAGCCGAGACTGCACCTGCAGCAGAGGAAACTGCAGTAGCAAATGCAGAGCCAGCCGAGACTGCACCTGCAGCAGAGGAAACTGCAGTAGATGCAGTAGAAACTGCACCAACTGAAGCTAGAGAGAGGACTGCATCTCAGCAAAATCAAGGCCCTGCTACACAAGGAGACAATTGTAACACTTCAGGAAGAGAAGGAAGGGAGTAGAGTCCAGCACAGCTCCAAGGCAAAGCCATGAATCCAACCAGGCTCCAGAAAATGAGTTTTCCCTAGGTAATATCGTTTCTAATCCTGAACCTATTGATGACATTGACATTCCTATTGCCTTAAGAAAAGGGGTGAGATCTTGCACTCAACACCCCATTGAGAAATATGTGTCCTATGGAAAATTGTCACAGGGGTATAGGTCTTTTGTGGCAGCTCTTGACAGCACACATATCCCAAGGAATGTTCAAGAGGCACTCCAACAACCTGAATGGGCAGCAGCTGTAACAGAAGAAGTCCAGGCCTTGGTTAAAAATGGCACATGGGAAATCACCACTCTACCGGAAGGGAAGAAATCGATTGGATGCAAGTGGATATTCTCCATCAAATACAATGCTGATGGTAGTATAAACCGGTACAAAGCCCGACTGGTGGCAAAAGGGTTTACCCAATCGTATGGAGTGGACTACGAAGAGACTTTTGCACCGGTGGCCAAACTCAATTCAATCCGAGTCATACTCTCTTTAGCTGCAAATTTAGATTGGCCACTCTATCAACTAGACATCAAGAATGCCTTCCTAAACGGTGAACTAGAAGAAGAAGTCTATATGCAAATTCCCCCGGGACTTGAATCATCCAGAACCTCAAGCATGGTGTGCAGGCTCCGAAAATCTCTATATGGCCTTAAGCAATCTCCGAGAGCGTGGTTTGATAGATTGACTCGAGTTGTCAAGGAAGACGGGTTCAACCAATGCCAATCAGATCACACTATGTTTGTCAAACACTCCGTGGAAGGGAAGGTAGCCTTGTTCATTGTTTATGTTGATGATATCGTTATCACAGGAAACGATTATGATCAAATCAAGCACTGAAGGGACTTTTGGCCAAGGAATTTGAAGTCAAGGACTTGGGTCAGCTCAAATATTTTCTAGGGATGGAAGTTGCTCGGACAAAGAATGGTATTTATGTATCACAAAGGAAATACACACTGGACTTACTTCAAGAAACCGGCATGCTTGGGTGCAAGGCAGCCAATACTCCCATAGAACCGGAAAAGAGAGGTGAAGAAGAAAGTCCACCAGCTGATAAAGATAGATCAAAGCCTAGTTGGGAAGCTAATCTACCTAACTCACACTAGGCCCGACATTGGGTTTGCTGTGAGCTTGGCTAGTCGCTATACATCTAATCCAACTGAGGCCCACATGAAAATGGCGAACAGAATCCTCCAATACCTCAAAGGTACACCAGGCCAGGGCTCTACTTCAAGAAGAACTCAAACAGAGGCATTGAAGTCTATACTGACTCGGATTGGGCAGGATGCCCCTCTGACAGGAAATCAACTACAGGCTACTGCTCCTTTGTGTGGGGAAACTTGGTGACTTGGAGAAGCAAGAAGCAGCCTGTGGTGGCAAGGAGTAGTGCAGAAGCTGAATTCAGAGCTATGGCTCAAGGTATCTGTGAAGGAATCTGGCTTAAGAGGATGCTGGATGAAATCAGAATTCCTATCAATTACACTATGAGGATATTATGTGACAACAAAGCTGCTATAAGCATTGCAAAGAACCCAGTCCACCATGATAGGACAAAGCATGTGGAGATTGACCGACACTTTTAAAAGAAAAAATTGACCATGGTATTATAAGTGTTGACCATGTTCCATCATGCAGACAAACAGCAGACATCCTGACAAAGGCTCTTCCAAGGAACACATATGAAAACCTTAGATCCAATCTGGGTATGATAGACATCTACCACCCAGATTGAGGGGAGTGTTGGAGATCAGCGCATATCAATCAGAATCTGTTGGATCAGCACATATCAATCAGAATCATCCAATTCTGATTTGTACAGCCCATAATAGGATTTAATGTTAATAAGATCAGTTTTATTTCCTTATTTAGGTACAACATTTATAGGGAGAATTATTCCCTGATTTTCAGGGATAGATTAGTGTACAGGTTTATTCCCTTGTATTCTATTTATACTTTTTTGTATTTTTCCCAAATCAGAAAATATACATCATATTTTCCGCAATATTTTTTTAGTTTAATAACTAAACAATTTTGAGGAAAAAAATTCTTAAGGGTAGTAGAATTGTAACATTCTAAGAATAGGATCATAATGTATAAGGACATTAGTAAATGATTGGGTATTAAGAAAGAATTAGGGAAAGAAAGGTTTTAAGGTGAGAAACTATGATTTTAATCCTGGTGTTCTCGCTCAAGTGAGAGGTGCTCGCTTGAGCGAGAATATCAATAAAATGTGCTAAATTGAGTTCTGATAATCTGCCTGAGCGAGGAGGTCCTCGCTCAAGCAAGAATAGGGAGGATTGAGTGCTCTCTGGAAGATTTTCGCACAAGCGAGAATAATTTCGCTTGAGCAAGAATCGTCCAGAGAGGGGGTGCTCTCTGGAGTATTATCAGAACACGAAAGGAATCCCCCAGCTCTCTCGCTCAAGAGAAGAAATCCTCGCTTGAGCGAGAACGCGCAAGATCAGTTTTTTTAAACAGAAGCCCTAGGTTCTCTAAGTCATTTATTACCACATTTATTACTTTTAGATAGAGGAAGTAAAGAGAGAAGGTCCAAGGGCAAGGAAAGAAGAAGAAGAGTAGGAACTTTTGTCCACCATTCCTCCATCAAACCCCTTCCTTCTTCATTCTTGGTTGTTTTTAGGTGAGTAGAGCTCACCCACATCACTCCCTTTTTGCTTGATATTCTTGTATGTGCCCTAATCCTTCTTCCCCTTCTATTGTGTGTGTGTGGGTACTATTTTGCATGATTATCTCTTGAAAACACTTAAATGGTTTAGGAAATTCCCTTGATTGAGATTATGAATGAAAACCCTAGGTTAGGGAAACCAATAATAGTTCATGTTTTCATGTTTATATGGCTTCAAGTATACTTTACTATGTTGTAAGATTAAGTTAAGAAAAAGACTACTCTGTAATCAAGTCATTCATTGATTCAAGTAAGATATTCATGTTAGGCTTCAACCATCACGGGTCTTGGATCAATCATGTTCAGGACAAAACTAGGTTTAGGCCGTCAGGTAAAGATGGAAACTTATGTCGCCAAGGAGATCTCCCTGTAGTCTAAGCTCAGTCTAACTGCATGTCAAGTGAAAAGAGCCCTACTGTTGGGTTAGCAGTTCATGTTCATGTCATGTTGAAGTTACATGTGGTTAAGATTCATGTTTTCGTCATCTTTATCCTTTTTGTTTGATAATGTTAATTTACCTATATGCAACGCTTTGCTCACTGAGGCATTAGTCTCACGCCCTCGTGAGTTTTTTTAGATCCACAGGCAGGTCACTGAGGACTTATTGTTGTTCAGGGCATAGAGTTTTATCTGGCTGAAGGCTATTAATTTGAGTTATAATTTAGTTGGTGGATTGCATAGTTGATAGGATATAGTATTTTGATGGATATTTAGTACATGCATATCTTTATGTTTCCGCGTTTGTTAGGACACATGTATAAGTATCCATGACATAGTTATTGACTGATTCACAGGAAACTTATTTAATTATCATTGTTGGGATTTTTCTGTTATTGTTATTGTTAACGTCACGAAAAATAATTCCCTAAATTCGGGACCTTATGATTCCAAACGGGAATAATTCCTGAGTTCTGGGAATTAGGACGTTATAGTTGCTCTCTATTATGCTCTATTGTATGATTGGTTTGATTAGAAAAGTGACCTAGGGTTATTGTAAACTTAGGGATTTACTCAAAACGTTTTTAATGCATTTATTGCTTATGTTTTCAATGTGAGTAGCCTTATTAATGTTAAATACTTTTGGGCTCAACCCTAGTTATCTTGGAGAATGAATTTGGCCTCGACCTAGCAAACCCTAAGTAAATCAAGCTTGACTTCGGTCCAGAATAAGATGAAAATGAGTTTGGCTTCGGTCCAGAAACCGTTTCTTGAAATCTGCATAAATCAAATTTTGAATCTATCTAATACCTATGAATGTGCTTTTCTAAATCTATATTATATTTTCATAAGAGACCTTTCTAAGAAGAAAGGAAAATTATTTGAAAGCATATAGCATCAAATTATATTTCTTCTACATGAATTATTTGAAAAGCATTCAATTATTTATAAAATAAATACATATATTGTGAAGAATTATCTAACTATTGTTACAAGCTTCTAATTTAGCCGAGAATGAATTCTTGAACAGAACCATTTTTAGAAGCTTTTGCAAAATTTGGTAAAGTTTTAAATAGTTCACAACTCCTTCTTGTGACTACATCATTTACTTCAAAAATGTTTCATTGGGAAGATAAAATTATTTCGACATCTAGTCAAAATAATAATGGTGTTAACAGTAGTATAAAAAGATTTGTACTAAAAGAATTTAGGGATAGAAGAATTTTAGAGGATAGAAGTGAAAAGGTAAGAGGGACATTTTTTTTCGAATAACGGATATCCTTACTAGAGGCAATTTTGCTTAAACTTGGAAAATCCACATCAAAGTGGAGCTCGAACAAGGTTTATGTTCATACATAAGACTTGAATACACCTAATGGTTAGCAGGAGGGACATTTTGTATGCATACTTCTACCACTAAAACTGATTTACCTTTAAAACCAAGAAGGAGTACAAATTTATTGGATATTGCTTTGTTGTCACTATAACAACTTCTTTTGTACTTTTGAATTGAATCCTTCAACACTATTTAACCTTATTTCAAACCATTCTTCCATCTTCTCAAAGCGTCCAAAACACAATCTTGTTCATTTTGTAAAAATATTATTGATCATTTACAAAGTTGCTCATATAAGACCATAAGAAAGATTGCAATAATTTCAATCTATTAGATATATAACAACTCAAGTAAAAAAAGATTACCATGGTCACAACTCGCAAAATGTTGAGTGTTAGAAATAATAGTCCTATGTTGGTCACATCCTTCAACTTTAGTCCATGATGAATCCTACAAAGTTCAAAGACATTTTTCACAAAGTGTAATCCAACATTGGCCAATGATTGACCATGACTAAACACGTATTAGGAAAATATAATCCAACATTGGCCAATGATTGACCATGAGATTTATTAATAGACATAGCGTACGACATCATTATAGGAAATTGTCTCTTAATAAGTTTAAAAGGTCATGATGATTGGGATGGAGATATAAACAATCGGGAAATGTAAATCAGATCTTTGATGTTCTTTCTAGATATGATTTTTGTTTCAATAACATATTTTTTCAAACTTGTGACAATCAATCTAGTCCCATTTGTGAAGTCTATAAATCAGTTTAAGTATTTAAACATGATTATAAGACTTAACATCCTTTAGTTTTAATGATTAACAAATAAGATTATATAAAGAACAAATTAGATTATATAAACAGGTTCTACTGAGAAAGGTATTGGTTTGTTAATTACGTTTCAGGATGGAATACTCTTTAGAAGAAGAAGAAGATTTTGTGAACAGAATCAGAATCAGAAGATCAGAATAAGAAGAACAAGAGTGCAGAATCTGAAGAAGAATAATCCTTAACAGAGTTGAAGCAATTGAAGAATAGAAGTGAAGACTTGAAGACTGTCTGAAGAAGTAAAGACTTGAAGACTGTCTGAAGAAGTAAAGACTTGAAGACTGTCTGAAGAAGTGAAGACTAGAAGACTATCCAATAAACTGAAGAAATGAATACAAGATGAAGCGAACTGAAGTATTGAAGCTGTCTGAAGTATTGAAGCTGTCTGAAGTACGTAACATGTCTGAAGCAACGAAGCTGTCTGAAGAGCCAAGCCCGTCTGAAGACTCGAACCCGTCTGAAGACTGGAACCCATCTGAAGATTGGAAGCCGTCTGAAGCTTTAGTAATGATGTGGAATCTTTGCTGAAACCTTGCGTGAAGACTTTTCTGAGTCTCTGCTGCTCGTACGTTTTGGAACACATTTATGGCAACAAACACAAAGACCTTTCCTGGTGCCTTTAAAGTTCATACACCACTGAGGAAACCTCTGCAACAATTGCAGCAACAACGGTGGCAGCTTTACTGCAGCACCAACGTTGTACTATGTCAGAACTTTCAAGAAGCGTGTCTCACACGGATATCTCTAAACGGTGGTATCACAATGGATATTTCATCATCGCTAATCCGAAAGAAAGTAGAAGAAAAGCTCAGGAGACTAAGCAAAAGCAACAAGGAAGATGTTTGAATAAAATATATTCAATTCCACATCTTTATCTAAATCACAAAAGAGGAATCTGCAAACAACGACTATTGGTCAAGACATCTCATTCAAAGAAGTAATGGTGTCGGGAGCAAATGAAAAAGAAGTATATGTAGAATAAGCAAAAAGACAAATTCAACGGATACCTACTCCCAAGAAATAAGAGGAAATCTGAAGAAAGCAGATGAACGCAGAAGAAAGCAGAAGAAAATCAAGAGAGAGAGTTAGCAGAAGAATATCAAGAAAATCTCTTAAAAGGAACAGAGCAGAAGAAAGCAAGCAGATGCAAGCAGATGCAAGATAATGCAAGCTGGATAAAACAGATGCAAGAGAGCAAAAAGAATTCAAGAGAGAGAATACACATAATCATCACATCTCTCAAAATAGAGCTCATCAACAAAAGTGTCAGAACGGGAGTATTCTGAACACTCAATATGCTTAAGGAGAAGCAACCGTTTGAGAAGCTATTACACAACGGCTATATGAGCCACATCATCAAAAGCTCAACGGTATTATGAATTATCTTCAACGGCTATACTCAAGCAAAACATATAAATAGCCTCAAGAAAGAAGTTGAAGATGTTGGTTGGTTGGAAGATCAATCAAGCCATAGTTGTTGTCCTCAACAATCAATCAGGTTGTTGGAAACAACCATGCAGCTGCTGTTGCAACCAAGCTGGTCAGTTGGACCAACCATATTAGCTATGCTTGTCATTATTGTTCGGGTGAACAAATAGGCAGCTGCTATGCTGGCCAAAATGACAGTCAACCTAGAATAGGTTGAAGCCATGAACATACCTTGGTATTCCAACGATACGGGTGAGAATGTAGCCCATGGAAACCAATGGTTGGAGAATGAGGCTGGAGCTTAATTTCATATCTCACTTAGGCCAAACTAGTTGAGGGAGAAGTACCTCACTTATTAGAGACGAGATTGTACTTAACTTAAACACTTATGTCTCTGTCTTACCCTTGTACTTAGAATTCATTCATTGTATCCTGAGTAGTACTCAGTCAACCTCTAGTATAGGAAGAGATTAAGTTTATGTTTCATGGAAACTTAAACTTAGTTTAGTTTGTCTACACTTGGTTAAGTGTCTGAGAGCCTGGAGAGGCTTGGTGGAAGGAAGAATACTTGTGGTATAGCCTGGAGAGGCTTGGTGGAAGGAAGAATACTTGTGGTATAGCCTGGAGAGGCTTGATAGAAAAGAATACTTGTTGTTTAGCTGGAAGAGGCTTTAGTAAAAGAATACTTGTATCTGAGTTCAGATAGTGGAAAATCCAGTGGTGGTTTGCCTCTGGGACTGGATGTAGCTCACGGGTTTGTGAGTGAAACAGGATAAATTCTGTGTCTAAGTTTTCTTTCTCTTGATCTCTTTTACTTACAATTTTCATATTTATGTTGGGGATTGAAAAGTACTTTTCATAACAAGCTTAACTCAAGGATTTCAATAAAACAAGTTTTCAAAACATAACATTAAAACGTCTCTAGTGTAGGTTGAAGTATTATAGAAGAATATATTCAGAGGGATGTCTGAAATATCTGTCTGAAGTGAGCCCAACAGGAACTCAGTTCAGACACATAATATAGACGGTCTCTGATCATCTAAAGTATTTCAGAAATAGTTCTGAAGGTACTTAGTAATATTCTTCAGAAGACACTGAGAGAAGTTTCTTTTTTAAATCAAAACAATCTTAAGTATAAGAGAAAGTTTTTTAATCTAAATCTTTCATATATTCCGCATGTATTTAAAATAACTCTGATCTTAAGATTGGTTTTGCATAATGATCACTTACGTGATTGGTTTAATTAAAGATTTCTAAAATAGTTTTAAAATTGTATAAAACACTATTCAACCCCCCTTCTAGTGTTGCCTGTGGTTCTAACACCATTGTATAGTCCTTCATATTGATCTACATTACATATATATTTAAACATTAGTTTGCTAATATGTAAATATATATGGTGTAGGGTTTTTAAAATTATATTATTATTGTATGTATATTATGTTTTTAGTGAAGTTGGCTGAGGGTCTCTAGAAGGGGGGGTTGAATAGAGACTTTCCAAATCTGTTCCTGCAATTCCACACTAAAATTGATAGTTGAGATGTCCTCTCAAGTTTGTCAACTTGGAGTCTCTGTTAAGACATGATAAAGTTTATCAATTTTAGTGATGATCTTTATCTAGACCTTAATTCAAAGTCTTATCTTGATTATCAATTCAATTATCTTTAGTTATCAAGCTATATTAATTAATTCAAGATAAGCAGATATAAAGATAAGGTAAGAGACAAGAGACAGAGATCTTATCCTGGTTCACCCACTCCTTGGGCTACATCCAGTCCCCACAACCTGTGAGATTTTCTACTATTGACAAACCAGTCAATACAAGTATTCTTACAGCCTCTTCAGGACGTCTCACTCACACTAAGCCTAGGCACTCCTATCTTAGTTGAGCCACAAGTATTCTTACAGCCTCTCCAGGACGCAAACACCTCACTCTAAGACTAGGAACCTTTCTATCTTAGATGAGACAGGTTATAAATAGAAGTTTGTGATAAGTCTAGCCTAAGCTCATACAGTGTATGGATATAAAGGAAAATGAGCTAGACTAAGTCTCAACTCTGGTTACAGTATTGGAATGATATACACAGAGAAGAGATGAAAGAGACAAATGGATAATCTCAAGATGAGATGAGTCTGTGCTTCAGACAGCTGATGGATACACTTGAGATGTCTGTTGAGATGTGATAAGATGCTTAATAATTTCACAGAAGTGCAGGCAGTCTCTCTCACACCTCAGCTCTTGACAATGTCCCTTTTATATGAAGACCTGAGAAATTAGCCGTTATGTGGCCATTACAGTCCATTGGAGCCTACAGCAGCAGTCACAGTCTTTTTCAGTAGGCAGTCAGCAACTTTTCAGTCTAAGGTACTGTGTCAGTGTCCTTGCTTGCCTTTATGTTGACTTGACTTGTTGTCTCTTGACTTTGAGTATGCATTCTGTCTTTTGTCCAGATTCTGTTACACTCTTGTTGCATCTCTGATGAGATCTCATCTTGCTACGTCTGTTCTTGAGACGACGTCTCAAGCTATCCATGCATCTCAAGCTGAACTAGCATCTGTTCATTGCTTGCATCTCAAGCTTAACTTGAGTCTCTTTTGGCTTCATGCTGAAATCTCTTCTATTCTTAGAATGTCATTTGAACAAAGGGCTTTGCATATCATGCTGTGTTGATTTCTGAGATATTTCTCACAGTCTTTACTAAGAAGCCCGGTTGCACTACTTTTGTCTTGATCCTGATTGTGACTTATCTGCAAGGCTCTTTGTAATTTCTGATCTTGTGTTACTTTTGCTTGTATCCTTGTTTGCTCAAGTGGATTAAGGATCCTTTCTATCTTTATGTTTCCTGTAATGACTTTAGATGTAGAAAGTCTCTACCACACTTGAACACACAGTTAGTGACACAAGATGCATCTCATCTGGATATTTAAACTTACTCAGTTTGTCATATTAAAAACTTCTTTGGGGTGAGCTTGTCTCAACTATCTCCCCCTTTTTCGATGATGGCAAACTGTAAGTTATATATCTGATGAGATTAATGAAAAGGAGATGCATTTAAGATATGATTTTATTTTCTTAAGATGTGCAGTCTCTAATAAACAAAGGTAATATAAGGAGAAAAACTCCCCCTGAGTCATAGACTCTTTTTCTGTTAAGACTTATTGTTTTGAGTTTTGATTAATGTATTAAGTAATCTGAACAAAGATATACTGTAATCACAGAGAGTCACTTTCATTAATCAAAAAGATAAACATAGAGGATTACATAAACAGAAGATGCCATGCATCTCATCAGAAAACTGAGAAGATGCCAACTGCATCTCTAGCCATCAAGCTGATCTAAAATCCTCACAAACATCTAGCTGAAAATAAATCCTAACTAAGACTCTCATTAGATATCCTAACCTACTCTCCCCCTTTTGACATTATCAAAACAGAAAACTAGCCACGCTAGGATGAGTGGGAAGAGGATGAGTCAGAGCCAGGTCCAGATGGTCGCAGCACAGTCTGTGGGAATTCAGGCAATGGAGGCAGATGAGTAAGATGATTGTTGATCTGCTTGTGAAACTCATTTGTTGCATGCATGGCTTGAAGTATAGTATCAAATGCAGCAAACAGAGCATCTTGCCTCTTCTTTTGGTGCTTCAGCTTCTTCAATATTTTCTTTTGGTTTTCCTCCAATCTGGTGTTGAGATTCTGCTGGTATCGCTGTTGCTCCTCATGAAGTTGATTCAAAAAAGTGTTAATTGAATTGGAGAGATGTGTGGGGATGGATGGTTCAGATGAAGGTGGATCAGTTGGCTTAGGTCTTGCAGCAGATGGGGCAGACTGATCATATTTGGGAAGTGGTGAGTTGAGTAAGATAGTCTCAACAATGAACTTTCCAGGAGTGGGAAAAGAAGTTTGGAAAGAGTGAGTTGGTTTAGCTCTTTCTGGAGTTGCTTGTTGAGTGGTTGTGTTATCAGCAGACTCATTTCAGGTTGTTGCTGCTCTTGAGCTGTTTCATGGCTTGAGACAGTGGTATCCTTCTCCAAGCTTACCATGGTCTCAGCAACTATCTTGCTCGCAGGGAGACCTTTCTGTGATTATCTCAGCTGGAGGAGAGTGGAGGTGACTGATGCAGGGGTGAGTGGACCAAGGTCTCATCATCATCCAGATGTTCTTCTCCACCAACAGCTACTCCTTTCTCAGCATTGACCAAATCTCCTTCAACTCTAGCCACTTCTTCTTTATTTCTCATCACTTCTTCTTCTGCCACTTTTTCGAGTTGTGGCATATCTTCTACAGGAGTATGTTCTGTTTGAGTAGAAAGCTCAGTCTTGGACTTCTTTTCTTTTGTGTCTTCTTCTCAGTCTTTGTGGAGGTGGATGGTTGTTCTTTTCTCTTCTTCTCTTTGACAGGGATCTCTGATCCTTCTTGAGATCCCTCAACAGCTTCCTTTGAGACTTTTTCTTCTTTCTCTCTTTGGCCTCAGACAGATGGGATGAGGGGGAAGCCTGTGTTGTGGTAGGTACAGCGGGAGTGGAGTCAGTTAAAGGAAAAGTGGGGGAAGGAATGGACTTACCATCTAAGCCCAGAGACTTGAGATTCTTGCTGCCAATATATCCAGGTCTCTCTTCAGACTTCTCACAGCTGCTGAAGTGTACTTTGAAATGCTTCATGATGATGGTGGTGAGCATCCCAAAGGGAAGAGAGGCATTGATCTTGGAGTTGTGGAACGCATGCTCCATGTGCCTTAGAATGAGGAATGGAAGGTTGAGAGGAATTCCATGCTTGAGATTGTACATCACCATCAAATCTTGGTGGTAGACTTTGTTGAAAGTGCCAGCCCTTGGCATGATGCAGTTGGCAACCAAGTGGAATAGGAACTTTCCAAAGGGGTTAAGAGATGATGTAGCATCTGAGATGAGTCCACCTTTGAGAGAGTGAGGTACCAACATTGGCTGAGGGAATTCCAATGTTATCCCACCAATGCTCCTCATGGTACAACCTGTTTCCAGTCACAGGTGCTTGAATGATGGTTCCCAGGGTCTCTTCAGTCAGTTTAATGTGGATTCCTTTGATGTCAGAGATGAGTGGGGGGTTCTTGTGAAGATCCCTTAGCTTTGTAGCATGCAGCATAGAAGGCTCTAGTCATCTTAGGAAAGACGAATCTGTCATGGTCAGATAGTCTTGCCATCCTTGTTTCTTCAGATAAGGGCTCAAGTCCCACCCTTCATCTTTCAACTCTTGGGTAGAGATGACTCTTCCCACTATTATCGTCTTTTCAGAGAATCTCTTGGTGTATTTTTCTTCAACCTCACTACTTGAGAGAGGTCAGATTGGAACGAAATCTTCTTTCCCTTTGGAGCCTTCTCTTTTCCCTTCTTTGAAGATCCAGGATGTGTGAGGTCTATATGAACAGGGGATTTAGGTGCTGAAGTCTGGGTGACTTGGGAGGCTATTCTCTGGGATTTCATCCTAGGAGGCAAAGGTGTGCTCTTTTGGAGGAAGTGGATTTTGAGGATGGTGAAGGCTGTGTAGGTTGAGTGGACTGAGACGACTTTGTTTCAGTGTTGGGTTGTGGGATGGAGAACGAGACAAGGTCTCTTGGCTGGAGTGAACGCTCAAGGATTGTGATTTCTCAGAGGAAGACATTTTGTCTGGAGAAGAGGAGGATGATGATTTACCATAATATGGGAGTTTCAGGGCTGTGAACTTGATGCGCATTTGAGAGAAGAAAGTGAGAACTGAGTGCGAGAGAAGACTTAAGTAGTCTGAACACAGGGAAGAGAGAGGGCATAACTGCACGTAGTGGGAAGTTATTATGGAAGTTGTGGGTAGTTGGCTCTTCTTTTTATAGGATAACGACTAGTTTCCCAGATAATGGGCAGTTATAGCCGTTGAGTAACGACTCTATTTTCTCATAAAAACGTCTCAGTAATTTCATGAGACGTTGGTTGAGATGAGCCATGAGACGTGTCTGATAATAGACGCGTCTGAACCCACGTCTCTTCACAGATACTAGTTGAGTCTCATCTCTGGTGAGACCTTTAGACACATAGCTCATAGCAGAGCTGATCTCAACTAATAATTCTTATTCAAGACAACACATATTCAGTAATTTTAGGTTCTCATTGAATCTTTCTTCCACTAAAGGGTTTGTAAAGATGTCAGCTAGCTGATTTTTAGTATCTACAAAGATTAGTTCAACATTTCCTTTTGCACATGATCTCTTATAAAGTGATGTTTGATATCAATGTGCTTGGACCTAGAATGATGCACATGATTCTTAGCAAGATTTATGGCACTAGTATTGTCACAGGTAAATAGGAATTTTAGAGTACCTGACTGACTAATCTTGCAATTGAGATTTGATCCACAGAACTTGAGTACAACATGCAACTGCTGAGACATACTCAGCCTCTATTGTAGATAAGGCAATAGTGTTTGCTTTTTGCATGGACCAGGAGACAAGACAATTTTCCTAAGAATTGACAAGATCCACTGGTGATCTTTCTGTCCATCTTATCTCCAGCAAAGTCAGCATCACTATAACCTATGAGATCAAAACTTTTTCCTTTCTCATACCATAGGCCAAGATTAGTGGTTCTAATCAAGTATCTAATATTCTTTTTACAGCAGTGAGATGAGATTCTTTTGGATTGGATTGGTACCTTGCACATATTCCATACAGCAAACTGGCATATCTGGTCTGCTGGCAGTTAAATACATAAGGGAGCCAATAATACCTCTATAAAGTTGTCTGATACAACTTTTCAAGCTTCATCCTGATCAATCTGAGTTGAGGGTGCATAGTGTTTTCATTGGTCTAGCTCACTCATTTTGAATTTCTGAACAGATCTCTGTATATTTTTCTTGACTGATGAAGATTCCATTAGGACAATTGTTTGATTTTGAAGTCCCAAGAAAGAATCTCTAGCTCACCCATCATACTCAACTCAAATTCTCCCTGCAGAGACTTGAGAATTCTTGACACAAGGATCATTAGTGAACCAAAGATAATGTCATCAACATAGATTTGAACAATTAATAAGTCTTGACTAATCCCCTTTTTGAAACGTGTAGTGTCAATCTTACCTCTGATGAAGCCATTTTTAATTAGAAAAGAACTTAACCTGTCATACCAAGCTTCTTGGAAGCTTGCTTGAGACCCATACAGGAGTTTGGATAGTTGAGCACATATTCAGGATGATTAGGATCTTCAAATCCAGGGGTTGCCTTACATAAACTTCTTCTTCTATGACCCCATTTAGGAATGCACTTTTCAAATCCATTTGGTATAATTTGAAGTTTTTGAAGGCGGCAAAAAGCTAATAGGATCCTGATGGCTTCAAGTCTAGCTACAGGTGAAAAGGTCTCATCATAATCTATTCCTTCTTGCTGATTAAACCCTTGTGCAACCGTCTAGCTTTGTTCCTCATGACTTGACCCTTTTTCATTCAGCTTATTTCTGAGAACCATCTGGTTCCCAATTATCTGGTTTGATGAGATGGTGGAGGAACCAGATTCCAGACCTTACTTCTCTCAAACTGATTTAATTCATCTTCCATGGCCTTAATCCAGAATTCATCATTTAAGGCCTCATGTATATCTTTGTGGCTCTATGTCCGATAGAAGAGCCATTAGCTACTCTGTGTCTCTGAAAGAAGATTGGTTCTGCTCTATCTGATGTTTCTCCAAGTATCTGATCTCTTGGATGAGCTATACTAGTCTCCAGCTTCTGGGTAGTTGAGATGCATGTTCATTTTGTATATCAACATTTCTCTTGTCTTGTTTCTTGAGATCTGGTTTTGATTATCTGTTTTATCTCTTCTTGGAGATTTTGAGAAGGTTCAGATTGGTTGTTCTGAGAGGTACTTCCTTCAGACTGGGCCATCTCTTCTGTGTTCAGACAGAGGTGATCTCATCATCTTTTGTTCAGGTGAGAGTCCTCTACAGCTTCCTGAGTTGCGATCTTTAGATCTTTTATCAGTTCTTCTATCTCCTCATCACTTTCTTTCTGAGTATTCCCTGAACTTCATTGAACACTACAGCATAGATTCCTCAGTAGTTTTGGTTCTTAGATTATATACTCTGAAGCATTTGGAGGTTAATGAAACCCTAAGAAATTCCTTTATCTGATTTGGTGTTCAAATTTTCCCAGTGATCTTTTGTATTAGAATATAGCAATCACACCCCAAATACATGAAAATATGAAACTGAAGGTTTCCTACCTTTCCATAGCTCATAAGGAGTCTTATTTAAGATCTTTCTTATAGTGACTCTGTTCAAAATGTAGCAAGAAGTATTTACAGCTTCTGCCCAGAAGTACATTTCAATTCCAGAATCACATAACAAAGTTCTAGCCATTCTTGAAGACTTCTGTTTTTTCCTCTCAACTACTCCATTCTGTTGAGGAGTTCTTGGACAAGAGAAATTATGAGTTATGCCATTTTTTATCAAAGAATTTCTAAACTTAGCATTCTCAAATTCTCCTCCATGGTCACTCCTACACAGATCCAATTCTGTATCCTTTCTCAGATTGAATCTTTTTACAAAAGTTTTGAATGAGTCATATGATCATCTTTTCTGAGATAGGAACAGAACCCAGGTGAATCTTGAGAAATCATCCACAATGACAACCCATATTTTTTTTACCACTGAGGACTTACTGTCTTAGTTGGTGCAAATAGATCAATGTGGAGGATCTCAAGTGGCCTAGTAGTTGAGACACAGTTCTTGGGTTTGAAGCTTGTCTTGCTGTGTTTGCTTTTGATACAAGGATCACACTTCAAATCTTTGTCAAATTTTACCTTAGGTAATCCTTTAACAAGAGACTGACTAGCAAGTTGACTCATGTCATATGTCCAACCCTTTTGTGCCAAAGCCATCTCTCATGATCATGAGACATGACAGGTGAGATCTGATAGACTATCCAGTGAGACTGAGTAAAGATTTTTCTTTCTTGTTCCAGAGAAAATGATTTTTCCAGTTTTGGAGTCTATGATCTCACAAAAGGTAGGCTGGAAATTAACATGATAACCATTGTCACATAACTGACTGATACTCAGCAAGTTATGTTTCAAACCTTCAACAAAATATACATTTTCAATCTGAGCTGAATTGGCCTTACCAATCTTACCTATGCCCTTGATCTGGGCTTTACTGTTGTCCCCAAAAGAGACAACTCCAGCAGTTTTCCTCAAGTGACAGGAACTTGCTTTTGTCTCCTGTCATGTGTCTTGAACATCCACTGTCCAGCACCCATTCTTTCTTGATCTTTGCTGCTGCCAGGCACATCTGTTATAACAAGAGATTTAGCTTTAGGTACCCACTTATATCTGGGTCCTTCATGGTTAGTTGCCTTTCTCTTAGATGTTACTTGTCTCAAGTAACAATCTGTGGCTTTATGACCATATTTACTACAACAGGAGCATCTTTCCTTTTTCTTTTTTCTTGCAGGAATGAAAAAATCCTTGTACCAAACTTCATTTGAAGATCTCTCATAACCAAGTCCAGCTTTATCAAAAATGCCCTTTTGAGATCCAATGAGTCTCTCAAGGTTTTTTGTTCCATTTACAAACTTGGCTAGATCATTTATGAGAGTTCTGTTTTGTAGTTTGAGCTGCTGATTTTCATTTGATAGATTTTTTAGTTCCTGCCCATTGAGAGCTTGAGTCTTAACTTTCACTTGTTCAGATAGTCTCATGTGAGACAACATGAGCGCACTGTTTTTATGGTTCAAATCCTCATTTTTCTTTTTCAAGAAATTTGATTTTCTCAAGAGCTATATTCAAATCTGATTTAAGTAATGAGCTCTTTGAGGCAAGAAGATTTGAATCATACAAAAGATTTTCAAAGGCAGATTTAAGCTCATCAATGGAATATTCAGAGTCAGATTCAGTACCTCTTTCATCTAATGACTCTCCATTAGCCATGAGACATAAGCTTGGCTGATTGTCCATCTGACTTCCTCTTCTTCATCTGTGTCATCCCAGGTGGCCATCATTGCCTTCTTTCCAGGGCTTTTCTTGATTTCTCTTCTGAGCTGAGGACATTCAGATCTCATATGCCATGCTTTTTGCATTCAAAGCAAATGAATTGCCACCTTCTTGTCAAGATTTCATTTCTCTTCTTCTTGAGGGAAAATTTCTCCTTCCAGTTCCTCTAGCTTCTCCACATACGTCTGATCTTCCTTGAGATGTAGGCTAGCTCATCTCCATCCTCACTTTCATTCATCATCGTCCTTCCTCATCATCTTCTGTTTCTGAATCATGGGATGAGTTAAGAGAGATTTGTTGGGATGAGCTTGTCTTTTTACCTTTTGAGCTTGCTGGATGAAGCTTTCAGAGCTACAGTCTTGGGGTCGTCTGATAAGATCCTCTTCCATCAGCTCTTATTCATTGTACTTTCAGAGATCCAAGGAGCTCATCTAATCTGAGGATGCTCAAATCTTTAGCTTCCTGAATGGCTGTAAACCTTGGTCTCCAAGGCTTGGGTAAGCTTCTTAGGATCTTTCTTACCATATCTTGATTTGAGTAGGTTCTTCCCAAGGATTTTAGATCATTTGTTATGACAGTGAATCTCCTCACCATGTCTTCAATGCCTTCATCTTCATTCATCTTAAAAGCTCATACTGTCTAACCAGTATGTTGATCTTAGCTTCTTTAACTTGGTTGTTCCCTCATGTTCAATCTCAAGAGCATCCCATATTTCCTTTGCAGAGACCACATCCTGCTACCTTGTCATATTCACTTCTGCTTAGTGCACAAGTGAGCAGGTACTTAGCTCTTGAGTTAAGCACATATCTTGCTTTCTCAGCATCTGTCCATTGGTCTCTGGGTTTGGCTTCCCTGAGTCCAAGTTCATCTGTGATGTATGGCATATAAGGGCCCATCTCAATGATTTCCCATAGATCAACATGTTGAGATTCAATGAACAGTCTCATCCTGTCTTTCCAGTAATAATAATCAGTTCCATCAAAGGCAGGAGGTTTGTTTGTTGAAGCTCCTTCAGGAATGAACAGACTTGTGCTAGGACCAGCCATGGATCTTTATCATCTTCACACAGAGGTGTGCTCAACCCCAAGAGGCCGAGCTCTGATACCAACTGAAGTTGGGCTGAGTGTCTCTAGAAGGGGGGGTTGAATAGAGACTTTCCAAATCTGTTCCTGCAATTCCACACTAAAATTGATAGTTGAGATGTCCTCTCAAGTTTGTCAACTTGGAGTCTCCGTTAAGACAAGATAGAGTTTATCAATTTTAGTGATGATCTTTATCTAGACCTTAATTCAAAGTCTTATCTTGATTATCAATTCAATTATATCTTTAGTTATCAAGCTGTATTAATTAATTCAAGATAAGCAGATATAAAGATAAGGTAAGAGACAAGAGACAGAGATCTTATCCTGGTTCACCCCACTCCTTGGGCTACATCCAGTCCCCACAACCTGTGAGATTTTCTACTATTGACAAACCAGTCAATACAAGTATTCTTACAGCCTCTTCAGGACGTCTCACTCACACTAAGCCTAGGCACTCCTATCTTAGTTGAGCCACAAGTATTCTTACAGCCTCTTCAGGACGTAAACACCCTCACTCTAAGACTAGGAACCTTCCTATCTTAGATGAGACAGGTTACAAATAGAACTTTGTGATAAGTCTAGCCTAAGCTCAAACAGTGTATGGATATAAAGGAAAATGAGCTAGACTAAGTCTCAACTCTGGTTACAGTATTGGAATGATATACACAGAGAAGAGATGAAAGAGACAAATGGATAATCTCAAGATGAGATGAGTCTGTGCTTCAGACAGCTGATGGATACACTTGAGATGTCTGTTGAGATGTGATAAGATGCTGAATAATTTCACAGAAGTGCAGGCAGTCTCTCTCACACCTCAGCTCTTGACAATGTCCCTTTTATATGAAGACCTGAGAAATTAGCCGTTATGTGGCCGTTACAGTCCGTTGGAGCCTACAGCAGCAGTCACAGTCTTTTTCAGTAGGCAGTCAGCAGCTTTTCAGTCTAAGGTACTGTGTCAGTGTCCTTGCTTGCCTTTATGTTGACTTGACTTGCTGTCTCTTGACTTTGAGTATGCATTCTGTCTTTTGTCCAGATACTGTTACACTCTTGTTGCATCTCTGATGAGATCTCATCTTGCTACGTCTGTTCTTGAGACGACATCTCAAGCTATCCATGCATCTCAAGCTGAACTAGTATCTGTTCATTGCTTGCAATCTCAAGCTTAACTTGAGTCTCTTTTGGCTTCATGCTGAAATCTCTTCTATTCTTAGAATGTCATCTGAACAAAGGGCTTTTGCATCTCATGCCGTGTTGATTTCTGAGATGTATCTCACAGTCTTTACTAATAAGCCTGGTTGCACTACTTTTGTCTTGATCCTGATTGTGACTTATCTGCAAGGCTCTTTGTAATTTCTGATCTTGTGTTACTTTTGCTTGTATCCTTGTTTGCTCAAGTGGATTAAGGATCCTTTCTATCTTTATGTATTCCTGTAATGACTTTAGATGTAGAAAGTCTCTGCCACACTTGAACACACAGTTAGTGACACAAGATGCATCTCATCTGGATATTTAAACTTACTCAGTTTGTCATATTAAAAACTTCTTTGGGGTGAGCTTGTCTCATCATTTAGTTCATGTAATTAGTTATGAGTCTCCTATAACGTTGACTTATTTTTAAGTATCTATTTAAATGACGTTTTAAAAATAACTATAATTTATGTTAGATATAATTAATTTTATTAAAAAATATTATATATAATATTTGTAAAAAAATTACTAATATATAATTATTTAAATATATAACTAATATTTAAAATCAAATATATTATTTTTTATTTATTTACTATTATAACGATATATTCATTCAAATATATTAATTATTAGCCAAATTTTAAAATATATTCAATACGCTAATGATTACCAACGAGAGTTGTTTTCAAGTGATACATGATTGATTCTCCTGAAGTAAGGTCTCAGGTTCGAGTCTTATGGGTGGATGAAATCACCGCCGAGAGAGCTAGCCCCACCGTAATATGGATGTTCCTGATTCAAACAGAATTGCCTCCCGTAGAGGATACATCTATATATCTATATAAATGAACGAAGTCTAGGGGTATTTTTTTCCCGCCTAAATGAGGTTAATAATGTATGTAGCAATTGTTATAAATGTGGAGCCTATTATGGAGAAAAAGAAAGCCAATTAAAATTCAGATTTATGTCATCATTTATTCACCCACTTATTCTTTTTCCTGTAATTAGTCATTTTGTATATTATGAAGAGAGAGAATGTGTCATCCAACCTGTAACATCCCAAAAATTAGGGCCTAGAAACTGTAGTGAGAGCTTTAGGTTGTGGTTCCGACCAAGTAACAGAGAGTGGGAAGTGGTATGAGATGTTGAAGATTTGAATGCAAATTTAGATGGGAATTAGGTAAATGATAAAAGAAGATTACAACTATTTAAGAATGAGGAAAGGATATTAGAGGAAGAAGAACTAATTTGGAAAGGTATGATAGCAGCCAAGAAATTAGGGAATTGATTTATCAAGAATTAGAGTGGGGAGGGTTTGGATGAGAAGAAATAAGTTAGAATAAGGTTTTTTTGGAGAGGAATTAGGTTTGAGGAGGAGAAAAAACGAATTGGAACCAAGAGGGACACAACCGAGGTTATTGCTTAATTTTGGGAGTTAGGCCTAATGACCTTGGTACACTAATTCACAAAAATCTAGAGTCATGGGTGTCCAATTAAGGTGATTCCACTTTCATTAGAAATCTTATTTCCGGGGCTTCAGTTTGATATATTATTTGATAGTATTCTGAGTTCGTTTGCACCTCCAAACAGCACATTTACGCGCTACAGCATGCAGAGTGCGCTGGAGCGCGCATATGTGTGCTGAAGCGCGCGGGAGACAGCTTTGGAGTGCGCCCCAGCGCACTAAAACACGCTGAAGCGCGCGCGGCGCTGCAAACACCATTTAAAACGCGTTTCTCCTCCTTTCTCCTGGCTTTTCCTCCGTTCTTTTGGTCTTTAGAGAGAGGGGAGAGGATCTAGAGAGAGGGAGCTTGGGATGAGAGGAAGATGAAGATTGAAGGGGACCTCCTCCATTTTTGAAGCTTGGGTTCACCTCCACTCCTCTCCTTCACCTCCATTTCACCATTCCTCTTCCTCCATTGTTGCTCTTTTGAGGTGAGTGAAGCTCACACACCCTCACTACATCTTGTGTGTGTTTCTATTATGATCCCCACTCTTCTAATCCCTCTCTTTTAGTGTGTGGGTGTTGATTTATTGTTGAATAGATATTAGCTTGAAATGCTCAAACCCTAGGTTAACTTAAATCGGGAACTTTATGATTTTTAAGGAATGGTTGCTAAAGCATGTTTCCCTTGTTGATTCATTATATTTCTTGATGAGTTAATGGATTTAGGTGTGATTTTAGTGTGATTAGGTATAGGAACATGAATTTAGGGTTTTGGGTGCATGAATGGAATAAGGGTTCTAATGAGGGTTTATTGTTGGGTTAGAAAATAATTATTATCTTGTATGTCCAAACCCTAGATTGGTATAATTTGGGGATATTGGGATCTCTTGTGATTGGTTGTTATTGGGTGAACTTGTTGATGATTACTTACCTTCCATGATGATTCTATCAAGGTTTATGTGCAAAATTGCATGGCATGATATACATGAGCACATTTAATCTAAGAATGAGCTTTCATGAAGTTAGTTCACATGATAAGTTTTTAGAAAACAATCCTTATGCATTTATGCAAAAACATTTCTCATAAACAAATCAGAATTTGGCTTCGGTCCATAAATTTGAATTTGGCTTCGGCCCAGAAATGAGATTTTGGCTTCGGCCCAGAATAATTAATAACTAAGCCAGCTTCGGCCGTGAGAATAAATAAGCCGGCTTCGGCCGTGAGAAATTGCCTGAAAACTTGACTTCGGTCGAGAATAAGGGTGGGATATGTCCCTAGGGAAGACGTTCCCTGTAGTCTGAGCTCAATACTAACTCCAGAATCAGTGAAAAGAACCTTCCGACTGGGAGCAGCTGTGAGAAATGCATTCATGTGTTTGTGCATGCATGTAGAAGTATTATCATGTAAATTAGGTGACTCATGCATAGTCAATTCCATTGCAACATCATGCTCTTTACTGATTTAATGAATGATTGTAATTGTAAGAGTAATTTGAATGATCTAAGATGTGCATGTGGTTGTGTTCTATGTTGCTTCTCATGTGCCTGACTGCCCCACAGTCCCACACTGCTTGATGCATGCTTTGCTCACTGAGACCGTAGTCTCACCCCACGTTTCGGGGATATATTTTAGTTTATGCAGGATATTCTAGCCTTTGTCCAGAGATGAAGAGGAGCTTTTGGAGTAGATCTACACTTCTAAAGACCAGATAGAAATTATGAAGTGTTACCCATTGTAATTAATAGTTAATAATGTAATTAAATAGAGACTTCATCATATGGTTAAGTGTAGTCGTTAGTTAATTGGCTATTGATGTAGAAACCTTTAGATTGGCCACGGAGGCCTATTTCTCCTCTGGACTAGATTAGTACTCTTGTTATTATGAATTGTACTGGGATTTTTGCTGGTTTTCAGGTGATTCTGGAAATTGGGAAATGTCCAGTTTTCAGGGGAAACTCTGCCGGATTTCCGGTAGGAGTTTATGAGCTCTCACACTTGTGGGTGTTGGTTGCCCCACGTTCCAGTTTAGAATCTTGTGTTTAAAATGTGATGTAGGAATTATGTGGTAGTCTAAGCAAACGTTGGATTACTTAGGCATCTTTGTATTATGTGTGCCGATATCGAAAATGGCGCGAAATAATTTCAGAAATTCGGGAATAGTGTTTCCAACGGATATTATTCCTGGATTTAGAAATTAGGACGTTACCCAACCCACTTATTCTCTTTCTATAATTAATCATAGGAGCATATTGTGGAAAGAGAACATCAATTATAATTCAGAATTATGAGCCCCAAATTATCTCTTTTTAAAAATTGAACAGTATTATAACTCAAAAATATTTGATAAAAATGAGTTACTTTTTTTAAATTGAATTATATTTTTTATAGAAATGTAAATTTTAATTTTCCTTATAATTATTTTATATATTATCGGGATTAAATTTGGTTGATATACTGAATTATGATTTTTTTTAATGATAACTTTTTTAACACTAATCCTTATATTTACAATTCAAATTCAAATCTTGATTGATTCTATTTTTTCCTATTCTAATTTTAATCCCTATTTTTTAATTTAAATTTAAATTTAAAATATTAACCCTATTTCTTACTTTTCTTTAAATTGAATTATCATTTTCATAGAAATTTCATTTTTAATTTTTATTATAATATTTTATACATCACAAAGAATAAATATTTACATGAAATTTATTAATATATAAATTTTAATTTAGTAAATATATTATAGAAGGTAAATATAATTTTAGCATATATGTTTATTGTTGATTTCAATAAATAGTAATCGTGTGACTTTTTTTCTTTGGACTTTAACCCTTTTATAAGAAAAAAGCAAATATTATTTGCCCCGACAATGAAAATTTTACATAAAATTTATTAGTATTTAAATTTATATTATAGGAGTAAATATATATATATAGTCTTAGATTACCCCTTTTCCCACTTTTTTTAATGGCATTTTCAAAAATAATTTGAAAAGTTACTTTGATTATTACTTTATAAAACTATGCTCCTTAATTGGTCAATAGACATTTATGGTATTTTTCATTTACTTTAATTTATTTGAATTTCAAATCAGAGCAATCAATTGTAATAAATGTACACTACTAGAAATTTGCTTATTTCCTACGATATTTTTCTACAAATTTTTTTTATAGAAATTTCTTGCAAATTTTTCTACAAATTTAAAAATTTCCTTACGATTATGAAATTTCTTACAAAAATTGTAAGAAACGATGAATTTTATTGAGAATTTTCCTACGAAAATAATTTGTAGAAAATTTTTGTAGGAAAATCTCTAAAGAATAATAGGTGCAAAAGAAAATGGTATGAAAATCTGTAGGAAATTAGACTTATAAATTTACTTGCGAATTTTTCTTACAGATTTTCCTATAAGCTATTTTTCTTGTGGATTTTCCTACAATTTATTTCCTATGAATTTTCCTATAATTTTTTTCTTGGGGAAATTCCTACAAATTTATTTCCTGTGAATTTTCCTATAATATTTTGCTTAGGATTTTCCTGTGAATTAACTTCCTACAAATTTACCTGCCAATTATTTTTAAAAGATATTATTATAAGTTTTAATTGAATGAAAATCTATAAGAAAATTTACCTACAAATTAACTTGCAAAATTTTCCTACAAATTTTCCTATAAGCTATTTTCCTGTGAATTTTCCTACAATTTATTTCCTACGAACTTTCTTATAAAATTTTCTTGGGGAAATTCCTACAAATTTATTTCATTTGAATTTTCCTATAACGTTTTGCTTAGAATTTTCCTACGAATTAACTTCCTACAAATTTACTTGCCAATTACTTTTAAAAGATATTATTATAAGTTTTAATTGAATGAAAATCTATAAGAAAATTTACCTACAAATTAACTTGCAAAATTTTCCTACAGATTTTCCTATAAGCTATTTTCCTGTGAATTTTCCTACAATTTATTTCCTACGAACTTTCTTATAAATTTTTCTTGGGGAAATTCCTACAAATTTATTTCCTTTGAATTTTTCTATAACATTTTGCTTAGAATTTTCTTGTGAATTAACTTTCTACAAATTTACCTACCAACTACTTTAAAAGATATCATTGTCAGATTTTCATTTTTAATTGCATGAAAATCTGTGAGCAAATTTACCTACAAATTAACTTACAAATTTTTTCTACAAATTTTCCTATAAACTATTTTCTTATGGATTTTCCTATGATTTTTTTTAAAATTCTTGTTAGAAAAGTTCCTACAAATTTATTTCCTACAATTTTTTTCTATATTTCAGGTTTTTTATTTCTTTTTTTTTCACTACGAATTTTCCTATGAATTCTTCTTGCTGATTAACTTTTAAAAGTTTTTCTCTGTTCAATTTTTAGAGAGTGAACGTTCAATTACTTCATTGCTTTTTAACTTTTTAAACCAGGGGTGCTCTTCTTCGCGTGACACACACAAATACTGGGTTACTGACTAAACTTTCATTATTCATTTTGTGATTTTCCTTTTCTGCTTCTAAGCCCTAGCCTCCCTCTCTTCGCATACGCTCGTCGCTCGTCCTCTCACCCTTGCTCGCCGCAGTTGACAGCTTCCCCTCCCCTCTCGTCGACGCTTGTGGTCGTCGGAACCGTTCTCTTCCCCTTGGCAAGGATCGTTTTGGCACTATTCTCAGGTAAAGGTGTTTTGCCTTTCTAGATCTTTGCTCGCCATTCTTCTCATTTCTCTGCTAAAAATCTTACAATATGTTCCATTCTCTTCTCAGTTCTCAAATTCTCTTCTCAATTAATATGAAATGGCCATTAATTGAGGTGATGCATGGTGAACTTAGGGATATGGTATTGTTGCAAACCATTCATGTTATTGGGAAATGCTTGGATTGTGTTCTGATGTAGTTTTTAAATTCTTGAAATGCACGGTGTTTTTGCTTCTTGATTCTAAACCTTGAGACTTTGGATTATATATATATCCACGAATTGGCACTCCTTGAAATGCACAGTGTTTTTGCTTGAGTTTGAAGCTTAATTTTAGAATTCTAATGCTCTCGCCCTTGTGTGCTCTGTGCCTCTACAATGGCATCATTACGTGTGCTTCTTATGTTTAGGATGATTTTTTCTGGTGTACATTAATAACAATTGAGCTTTCTATTCGCACTTTATAGAAGCAATCTATATATGTAATGTGCGTGGGGACAAAGAAAGTGGTTGGATCAGTATCAAAGAAGAGTCCTTTTGTTCATATGTATGCCCATAGAGAGAGAAAGGTTTGATTTTGATATTGATAGGTGTTGAAGTCAGAGATAGGGAGATGCAATGGACTCGGCGACAAAAATGGCTTGGACTAAGACCAAATATTATGTGAGAATAAACATTACTTAATTAATTAATATTAATAAAGATTTGGGAAGTGAGCTAAGATTGTGCGTCACTGTGCACATGTGGCAGTTTCCCATAGGGCTAGTAGGAGAAAATCAAGTTAGAAGAGTTAGTGTTTGAGATAGTCTTATACTAATTAAGAACCATTAGAGAGAATCTGACTTGTAAATTATTCATCAATACCATCCAACATCAAAACACTGAAAACATTTTCACTAGCTAGCATGTGTTTTCATTTATGTTAAGTTTCAGAAGACTCTAATAGTAGTATTAGTTTCTAATTAATGGCCTCATTGAATTGACTTGCCTAAAACGGATATAAAGTATATATAAACCATCTCCTTGATGGACGCAGGCAACAGGTAGTAATTAACTTGCAAGTAATACTTGAATTTCTTGGGCACATCAATATCCATTTAACTCATATATGGACATATGTTTTCACTTTAATTTGTTTGCACTAAATCAAGGACTCTGTTCCAAGTCCTTTCTTAAGGTTTAGTAATTTGTATCCAACTGAGGCATTCCTTGGAACAATGTAAGGTTTAGTAAATTACTTGGAGTTCCTAACTAATGCTAGCTGTACAGAACGTATTTACGTAACAATTTCTTAACCAAGAAATATTAATTCCTGCGCTCAAAAATATTGTTTTATTTTTTTATTGTAGTAAGACTAGTAAGTAAAGTTGACTACCTTGCCAAGTAATTTACAACGTAATGATCCTCTGCAAGTATAAATCATTATATATATGTGGCACTCATCTATCCCCCTAAGCAAACAATGATAATGGGAATGTCTCTGCATTTTCATTTGGTATTGCTTGGGTTTTTACTATTGTGGTTCTCGTGCAAGCTCAGGATCAATCAGGTAAATTTGAATATTTGCTTAGAGTTTACACATTTATCTACTCAAAAACAATATATATATATATATAGTTGAACTTAAGTTCCTTAGTACATTCAGCAATTTTTTGCAAAATAGCCTTGAGTTCCTCTTCCTTCCTTTCACGGTCTTTATCAATGTTATCCAACACTTGATGAAGTTCCAAGTCTTTTGTCTTGAGCTCTTGCTCATGCTCTCTAATACTCAGTTGTGTTTCCTTTTCTCCAAGATCCTTGTTACATTCTTCAATTTTCCTCTGTGTTCTTTTGTGAACTTCATTAAGCTCATTGATCACCTTCTGCACCATTTCATGTTTCCTGTTGCATTCTTCCTCCTTTAACCTCAGTTGCCTCTCAGATTCACTAATCAGCCTCTGAACCGACTTGAGTTGTTCTCCCTTTGCTTCAAACTCTCTTTGACGTTCTTTAATGTTTCTTCTGATTGCATCATATTCTTTTTCTTTCATTTTGATGTCTTGGGAATACAAACTAAATTGTCCTTGAATGTAACCAATTTGCCTTTTCTTATTTTCAAGCTCCTTGGAGCACTTTTGAATATCTCTCTCTAGGGAGCGCAATCTCTGCTCTTTTACTTGTCTCCTCCTTTGATATTCCTCAATCGATTTTTCAACCAATGCAAGTTCTTTCTCTTTGAATTAATTAATATATCTAGCTATAACATGTAACAACTTGAAGGCCGAGTTAAGGAGTTTCAAATTATAATTTCTACTTTTCCGGTCTTTTTGCAGTTCGAGTTGGGTTGTTGTATCCGATATCTAGTTTTGGAGGAAGCTTTCTCTCTGCTCTATTCATACAAACAGGTATATCCGTTGGCTGTTGCATGAAACTGTGAATTTGACCAGCTCATCATCACATTTCCTATTCATTCCATTTAAATATATCATCTTTGGTTGTTGCATGAATTTGACCAACTCATCATCATGTAACTATTCTCATTTTTAGCATTATTGATATATCTTAATAATAGTACTTGTAGAAAATGGAAATGCCTGCACATCGGGCATGGATGTATAATAGGCTTCTTCCTGGTCGAAGGGGATATACAGATGAATTTTTAAAAGGTGTTGAAGAATTTCTTAATTTCGCTTGTCAGCAACCAAAATATTTAATTGAGGGTGTAATAAGGTGTCCATGTAAACTATGTAAGAATGAGAGGCACCTATCCCCAGATGAAGTCAATGTTCATATTCTTCAAAAGGGTTTTACACCGGGATATTGGTATTGGACATCACATGGAGAGGAAGTCCCTCAGAAAAATGTGGATATTGATATGCATTCAAGAGCCTCTAGTAGTCAACAACGGGGTTGCGGTGACAGGAATTTGGATGATTATGAGGTTGTTAATAGATATCAAAGCATGATCTTTGATGCTGCTGGTATTAATCACATGCAACATGATGAAGAGGAACCTCCAAATATAGAAGCTTCCAAATTTTACGACATGTTGAATGCAGCCCAACTACCATTATGGCCAGGATGTAAAAATGCAACAGAGTTGTCTGCTGCTATTACAATGTTGAGTTTAAAATCTAAACACAACATGTCACAAGCTTGTTTCAATGACGTGATGAAGTTTATGAAGGAGACAAGTTATCCTGAGAATTTAATAACTCCTAATTTTAGGAAAGCAAAGAAACTTGTAGCAGGGCTTGGTTTATCTAGCAAGAAAATTGATTGTTGCATTAATGGGTGTATGTTGTACTATAAAGATGATAGAACTTTGAAGGAGTGCAAATTTTGTAATGAACCCCGGTATAAACCACGTAGTTCATGCAAACGAAACTCTAAATGTATTCCTCGCAAGAGATTGCATTATTTGCCTCTCATCCCTAGACTGCAACGACTATATGCTTCTATGAAGTCTGCAGAGCATATGAGGTGGCACTATGAAAATCGGAGGAAAGAAGGTGTGTTGTGTCACCCTTCGGATGGAGAAGCCTGGAAACATTTTGACCGAGTGTATCCTGAATTTGCCTGAAAACCTCGAAATGTTAGACTTGGTTTGTGTGCTGATGGCTTCACACCTTATAGCCAATCTGCAACCCCGTATTCTTGTTGGCCAGTAATTGTCACTCCATACAATCTTCCTCCTGAGATATGTATGACAACCCCATATATGTTTCTCACCTTAATCATTCCCGGCCCACATAATCCAAAAAGTAAAATTGATGTGTATTTACAGCCCTTGATAGATGAGTTACAACAACTGTGGAATGATGGTGTGCTAACATATGATGCCTCAAAGAAGCAGAATTTTCGATTGAGAGCTGCATTGATGTGGACAATAAATGATTTTCCTGCCTATGGGATGTTATCTGGGTGGAGCACAGCTGGAAAACTAGCTTGTCCAATATGCATGGAAAAATCAAAAGCTTTCACCTTGAAGCATGGAAGAAAAAATTCATGGTTTGATTGTCATCGTCAATTTTTACCTTGTAATCATTCTTTCAGAAGAAATAAGGATGCATTTTACAAAAATAGAATTGAAAAATCCACACCTCCTCCTAGGTTAAATGGTGATGAAGTGTGGGAAAGGGTTTGTGTCATTCCAAAGGTAACTGAAACGAGGCAATGCAATGTTCCAGGATATGGAATTTCCCATAATTGGATCAAAAGAAGCATATTTTGGGATTTGCCGTATTGGAGACATAACCTTTTGAAGCATAATCTTGATGTTATGCATATTGAAAAAATGTGTTTGATAATGTATTTCATACTGTCATGGACAACCCAGAAAAAACAAAGGACAATGCAAATGCACGACTGGACTTAGTTGAGTATTGTCGTCGAATGGAATTATTGTTGAAAGAAAATCCTAATGGGAAGTATACGAAACCCAAAGCTAAATACAGTTTAACCAATGAGCAAAAGAATGATGTGTGTGAATGGGTGAAGGGGTTGAAGATGCCTGATGGTTATGCTTCCAACATTGCTAGATGTGTAGATTCAAAACACAAAAGATTGTTTGGGATGAAAAGTCATGATTGCCATATTTTTTGGCATTTAAGTGTTTGGACAGCTCCACATAATTGCATTTATTACTTGGTTTAATTGTTGTGAATTAGATCTAGACAGCCGTGGAAAATGCTTATCCTGACATAGTTTTCACTAGATCAAGACAGCTGTGAAATATCCTCTGTTCTGGTATGTTTCATGACCTTATCAGCTTTATATTTGTAATCCTTTGTTTTCATTATTATAACTATACTTACTATTATTATTATGAAATTTAAATTCCATGTAGCTGCGGTTTGCAAGTATATGTCAGATTTGGACCTCTTGATAAATCTATGAAGCCAATTAAAAAGTTGAAAAAGAAGAAGCGTACACAAGCTGCAGTGCACACTTCTCATGCATCACAAACTCATATACCATTAATTGTACCATCAAGTACCCTCCAAGCTCACACCAACCAACCTCAAACTGCACAATCCACTCAATCTCACCCTAGATCTCAACTTCAATCAACTCAAGCTATACCTCAACCTAGTGAACATCAACCCATCCCTACACAAGTAACCCAAACAGTTGCTTCCTCATCTAGTCATGTTAGTGGAAACAAAATTAAGATTCTCCCAGAAGAAGATGGGTGAGTTATTTTATTCTCTTCACATATGATATAAATTGTTAACGTTAAGCTTGTTTAATATTTCATTTGCTGTTTTTTTATACATAGGTTTGATAGACATAGATTGGTAGTTGGGGCCATTGCATCAATTATACGCAGCAAGTTTGAGGAGGCTAAACCATCATGGAAGAAGATCACTAAAACCCATCGGGATACATGGTATGATATATTCAAGGTAATCAAATCTCTATTATTTAATAAATTGATATTTTTATATTGTTTTGAATATACTATCTAATGTATTGATTTTTCTCATTTATTTCCAAAACCATTGAAGTCAAAGTTTGCATGGTCACCTCAATATGATGACATTGTCCGACGTAACTTTGAGAAACGAGGTGCAGCTAAAATGACTCAAATCATGCAAGAAGTTCGAAAAGATTTAGATAGGAAACCACATTGGATGGGAGAGCTAGAATGGGAACAGTTAAAGGCACATTGGGAGTCCTATAGTTACAAAGAAAGGTCACAAAAAAATAAAAGAAATCATGAGTCAATTGCGGGGGCATCTCTTCACACCGGTGGATCTATACCTCACCGTTTACATTGGAAGAGAATGGTAATGTTAATGTGCTATTAGTTTATCAATATATTTTAAAAAATTAGTGACACAATATTACTTTTTAATTTTAGAGGGAAGAAACTGGAGTAGATCCATCCTTGACTGATTTCTATTTTCGCACTCATCGAAAGAAAGACCAAAGTTGGGTGGGTCCTCATGCAAAATCTGCTTATGTAAGTAACATACTATATTACTGTACAAAATTTGTTATCTTTGTTTACAGTTGCTTGGTTGAGTGCACTTTTACAAATTAATGGTACTTGTACTGGTTGAGGTTGGTGAAAGGCACTGTCAACCTTTTCTCTTTTTTATTTTTCCTGTCAACCTTTTCTCTACTGGGTTTACATGAGTTAAGTAATAAAATCATGTCATCAGGACAGAGGATTAGTGTCACTTTGTCGTCTTAAATAATAATGTTTTTCCCTCTCAACTAATTAAGTTGCCTTGTCAAACACAGGGGTGGTAGCTTCCTTCCTTGTTGCCATGTAGCACTAGTTCATTTTCAGTTAAGGGAATAAGAAAAGGAGAATAGGAAGGAAAAATATGATACAAACATAAATAAAAGACTAACATTTTGGGTAAACTTGGGTCGGTTTCCCATCTCATATAGTATATATAATAATACTAATTAGCTTTTCATATATATGTTCAGTAGTTAGTGGAGAAAGTGACCCATAAAGTTGTGAGAATAGACTTGTGTCCGCAGCTTTCCCCTACTTCTAAGGCCATTTCCCAATCTCAAAGTTTGAGGCTAATATATATAATAATTAATATTTACTCTAGCGTATGAAGTTAGTGGGATTCACATATATATTATAGAAAGCCAGATATTATTCTTAAATTTGGACATTACAGGAAAGTATGGAGAACGATTTAATTTAATTAATTTAGTAAACTGGAGAACACAAAGTGATGATGCATCATGCATGTATAAAATTTAACAGTCATGGACACTTGTACACCTGTAAACCTATAACATATATTGCCTTATTTAATTCCATTACGTTTCATCTGCTTAAATTGCATGTCGATGATTTTGATATTGATAGGAATAGGAATTATGGTTCAGTTTATTTCTCTTACTTTTAAATAATAGTTTTTCAGTACATCACAATTTTCTAGGTATTGATTCATTAGTTTCTAATTTAGCATCTCAATCAAAATAATTGCTCTGTTTTCCTGGTTCAGTTTCAGTGCTTGATCTTGTTTTAAGTAACTCTAGTTTTTTATATTCCACTGGTGATGAAAGAATGTGAGCCTTTGTGGTGGGAGCTGTTCTAGTTATTAGAAATTTTTGGTGCTATAAAGTTGTTGTTACCCAAATTTATGCAGGAAAAATTTGAAATGAAGAAAGCTGAATTATCTTCCCAAAACTCAGAGAATATTGGAGATGGTAGTCAGCAGCCAATTATGCCATCTGATATTGATATATGGATAGATTCAGTTGGAGAGAAGAAAGGAAGGATCTTTGGATTTGGTTCTTTAAGCAAGAGGTTAATGGCATTCTCAAACCGAACAACATGTCTTTTCACTACTTCAGATGATGTTGATGCCATTAGAAACCAAGTTCAAGCCTTAAATGAGTCTTTGCAACAAGAGCTACGTGAAAAATTAGAGATGAGAAAAGAGAACTTAGAGATGAGAAAAGAGAATTTGGAGATGAAAAAGGAGCTACGTGAGACCAAACAACAACTAGAAGCATTAATGAAACACTTAGGATTTGTTGCTTCTTCTTCTCATTCATCCCAAAATTGCAATGAAGATGACAATGATGAGGATGATGAGGAGGAGGAAGATTATTAGGTCATACTAAAAAGATTGGATTTTATAGGATATTTGATAGTTTGTGATACTTTGTATATGTGACACTTTTTACAAAATTAGATACTGTTTATGGTACTTTTTACAGAATTAGATACTTTGTATGTGATACTTTTTATAGAATTAAATACTGTCTATGATACTTTTTACAGAATTAGATACTTTGTATATGATACTATATAATTAGATATTGTGATACTTTCCTGCAAATTATGAAAATTTCCTACGAATTTACTACAAAAACTTCCCTACAAATTTACCTTTGAATTTTCCTATAGATTTACCTACGAAAATTTCCTATGAATTTACCTATAAAAATTTTCCTACAAATTTTCCTTTGAATTTTCCTATGGATTCCTACAAATTTTCCTTTGAATTTTTCTATGGATTTACCTACGAAAATTTCCCACGAATTTACCTACAAAAATTTTCCTACAAATTTTCCTTTGAATTTTTCTATGGATTTACCTACAAAAAACTTCCTGTGAATTTACCTACAAAAATTTCCTATAAATTTATCTTTGAATATTTTCTATGGATTTACCTACAAAAAATTTCCTACGAATTTACCCGTGGATATTTCCTACGAATTTACATATGAAATGAATTACCCACGAGCATATTTCCTATGGAGGAAAATTTATAAGAAAATTTGTAGGAAATGCGTTTCCTACAAATTTTTGACGAAAATTTGTAGGAAAATCCGTAGGAAATGAGCAAAATTTTAGTAGTGGTAAGATTTAAGAGTCCAATGTGTATTACCTTCTCTCACACGGTCATATGACCATTCACATTCACGTACATCACTTTTTTATTTGTTCAGTTTCTCTACTTTTCATCAATCAGTTTCCTCTTCATTCTCTTCTTTTTTCTTTTTTCATCTCTGTTCTGAATCACTTTCCTCCTCTTTCTCTTTTCTTCTTTTGCACGTTGATTCTGATTTTTTATTTTTGTTCTTCTCCTTTGGTATGCTGTTATGGAGTATGGGTAAGTTTGTCTTCAAGAATTTTTCGAAAATTTGAATTAAAGTTCCAATTTCTACAGTAAATATTCTGACTTTTTACGTTTTTTCCTTTGCATGTGCTTACCAAGTAACATCTCTGGATTTATGTAGTGTAGGTATAGTAGAAATTTGGGATTTTTCTCTATTTTTTCCATTTTGATTTTTTTTTCCTATTTTTTCCTTTATTTCTGTCATTTTACACTAAGCCTGAAATTACCCTCTTACAGATCATGGAGGTGGCCGTGGTGCTCAGCATGCAGACTAGATAGAGACAGTGATTGAAGCTACCATTGTTATACTGCACTATTTATCTTCATTTTCCAGTCTCTTCTAATGATATTCTTCAATCTCATATTTTATTTTTTCTCCTATATTTTAGTAAAGCTTCAAGCAGAGTGTTGGAAAAGGCTTCAAAGTTCAACGTTTTTTATAGGTTTGTGTCTCATTCATGCTTTAATCAATTTCTATTTTTTAGTATCATAATATTTTTCTAGATGTTATGAATAATTATGATATGATGGATGCCCATCAGATTTAGTCTGATGTGATATTGACTATACCTGTTTTCTTTAATAGGTATGATTGATCTTGAGAAGATATTGTATATCATAGGTTACATAGTTTCCTCAATTATAGGTTATTTCATTTCCATTATTAACTTTTATTCACTTGTATAAATACCCCTTATGTGAATGAAATAAGACACGACCAACTCTCGGTCTCTTCTTCTCTTCTCTTTCTCTCTACTCTATACTTTTATATATTGTCAGCGTTGATTTTATAACACGTTATCAGCACGAGGCTATAACCAACTGAGCAAGAAGTCTTACATTCCTTTGGAGAATGTAGATACTACCATCCTACAAGAAAAGGGTACAATTACAACTAATGATAAACGTTGTGTTTTCATATCATTATGTTTATATTCTTCTAAACATTATCAGATATTATTTGGTTATTCTCTAATTTTTTTTCTATAGTACTTAAAATGTCAAATATTGCAAAACTGAAATTTGTTGCTCTTGACGTTTCGAAAAAAAAAAATTACTTGTCATGAATATTTAAGATGTGTTGAATTCTTTGATATTCATGTTTTCGTTATCATGAGAAATATGTGTCATACATTATATTCTAACCATTTTGAATCAGTGATAATTATAATCATTGTTATTATTATAATTGTTAGAGGAATTAAATGGAAAAAGATATTTGATATGTATATGTGGATCATGTATTTATTCAAGAGATATAATTTTTATTTTTGAGATATTTCTTACATGGTTAAATTAGTAAATGAGATAATACATGATCTATATAATGTTGGTTTGGATATATTGCACGATGAACTACATTGATATTTTGTTATTAGAAGTATTTCAAATTATTATATTACATGTGTGACATGTTTAAATTAAATTGATATATAAGGACATGTGTGGTTTCCTTTAAAAAAATTTAATTAGTAGTATTATAATATTATTTTTCATGGTTGTTATTATAACACCGCAATATCATATAATTTATCATATTAATTAACATAACACCGTAATATTTTATCAATAAAAATGAGTACAATTCATTATATAATATCTCATTTGTCAAATTAATATGCTTTGCTCTAAATAATTTGAGATATTATATTACATTTTGACAAAATTTTATGATAATTGTCCTAAATTGCTATTATGAAATTCTAGATAATTATGGACACTGTATGATGATTCCTCATAAAATGAGGAAGTGAATGATCTAATGATATACCCCTATTAGTATTGTTTTGCTCTTCACTCAATGTATAACATTCCTTTTTGCATACCCTTGGGGATGTCAATTGACTAGAATTTAATAAGAGAATGTATGAGGTATGTGAAATAAGTTCTAATTGTATGATGTTATGTTAATTATTATCCGTTGTCATGGATAATAGTCATGAGATATGCAAAGAAAGTAAGAGGGTTGATGTATAAATTTTCGTAAACGTTTTTATGATTTTTTCATGAATGTAAATTTGTTTGAGGACCTATAGATCGAGAGGTCAGCTCCGCCATATGTGGCGTGTGAGCATGATTGTGTTTGAGAACCTGTAGGTCGAGAGCTTAGCTCCGCCAGATGTGGCGTATGAACATGATTGTGTTTGAGGACCTGTAGGTCGAGAGCTTAATTAGTTTCGCCAGATGTGGCATGTGAACATGATTGTGTTTGAGGACTATGTCAAGAGCTCAGCTCCGCCAGATGTGGTGTGTGCCCCAAGTTTATGTATTTAATGTTGTGCGCGCCAAGATTATATATTTGAGGGCGTATGAGCAAGAGCTAATGTTTTGTTACCTATATGGTAATACAAATATAATTGAAGACTGTGACATAGCTATTGTTTTTTACCTATCTGGTACAAATATAGATGAAGGCTCGTGCAGAGCTAAATGTTATGTTACCCGGAGGAACAAAATTACACATTCATTATGCCTTATATTGTGGCAAGTCTCATAGAAACTTTTAAGTTTCAAGGCTATCCGCAAAAATGGATACCAAATAGAGACAACAAATGATGACAATGTTGAATGTCTATACATCACGAGAATGATGCTAAAAAAAAATGTGTATTGAAAAAGTTGTCTTCATTTTCCTCTGGGTTGTACTACACCTATATTAGTACAATTGAAACAAATGTTATAGTAAAGCATGATAAATTGTTATTGGCATGAACGGTTGAGTCATCCCGTTTCAATTATGATGCGAAAATTCATATGGACACCTTATGAAGAGCCAATAGATTCTTCAGTCCAACAATTTTTCATATGTTGCTTATTCTCAATGAAAAATGATTATTTGACTATCGCCAACAGAGATTGGAAGTGAATCTCTCACCTTTTTTTTGGAACGTATACAAGGTGATATTTGTGGACTAATACACTAATCATGTGGGTCATTTAGATATTTTATTATTATAATTGATGCATCAACTAGATGACCACATGTTTGTTTATTGTCAACTTGCAACCATGAGTTTGCAAGATTATTTGCTCAACAAATTTGTTTAAGAGCTCAATCAAGACAATACACCTTGATAATGTAGGTGAATTTATGTATGTCCATTAAAATTGATGTTGAACATCTTATAGCGTATGTTCATGATCTTGCATAATCAGTTATTAATTGCAAGACGGTTACTAATCAGATCAAAACTTCCAATTTTTACTTGGGGACATGCAATTTTGCATGTTGCAACACTTATTCGCATCAACCAATAAATTATCATAAGTCCTCTCCATTACAAATGGTTTTTGGTCAGGAACCTAATACTTCCCATATAAGAATTTTTTTATGTGCATTATATGTTATTATCGCTCCACCATGATGCACTAAGATAGGACCTCAAAGAAGGTTGGGAATATATATTGGCTATCGATCCCCGTCTATAATAAAATATATTGAACAATTGACGAGAGATTTATTCATGACTCGATTTATCGATTGCCATTTTGATGAATTTGTTTTCCCAATATTAGGGGGAGAAAATAAGCAGTTGGACGAAGAAATTGGTTGGAATGAATTATCATTATCCATCTTGATCCTCGAACAAAACAATGTGAACTGAAAGTTCAAAGGATAATTCACCAGCAAAGTTTAGCCAACCAATTATCGAATGTATTCACTGACCCAAAAATATGTACCAACTGCTAATGCTCCAATTAAAATAGGTGTCCCTGTTGGACAATCTACAGTTTCAAAGCACGCATGAAGCATGACAGACTTGTTGGTTCTTGGTTCCAAATATATAAAAAAAAAATATCCTCAGAAAAGAAAAGGAGCTAAGAATCTAGATGGCATGATCGAGGATATAGAGACTCTAGAAGAGTCCTTGGACATAATTATTATTTCAGTTTCAAAAGAAACTCAGGTACCTGAAATTCATGAAAATAAAGAGATCTCATTATGTCCTGAATGAAATACAATGGAACCAACATGAAGTCAACGTTGACAACATTTTTGCATTAGCGCTTGATATTATAAATGATAGTGAGGATCATGAACCGAAGTCGGTTAAAGAATGTCGACAAAGAAATGATTGGCCAATGTGAAAAGTTTTGGGCCTACAGCCCACACACTTGAATGTGTAAATCCAGTTGGATACAAATGGATTTTTGTACAAAACGAGATGTGAAAAATGAAAATGTGCAATATAAAGCACAACTTGTTGCCAAAGGTTTTTCGCAAAGACTTGGCATTGGTTTTGAATGAATATATTTACTTGTGGCGGATGCGAGTACTTTTCGATATTCTTCAGTCGTGCAGTACATGGAAATATCGATGGATATTATTACGACCCATTTGTATGGCTTTATTGAAAATGATATATATATCAAACTCCCTGAAGGGTTTAATTTGATGGAAACATATAGTCCAAGTTCTCGAGAAAGTTGTTCAGTTAAATTGGATAAATCCTTTTATGGACGAAAGTAATATGGACATATGTGGTATAATTGCCTCAATGAATATTTGCTGAAAAAGGGATTTAAGAATGATCATGTTTGTCCATGAATTTTATAAAATATATGGCAAAGAGTATGCCATATTTGTTGTTTATATTATTAGAACTCCTAAAGGGCTTTCAAAAGATGTAAATTGCTTAAAGCAAGAATCTGAGATAAAGGATCTTGGAAAGACAAAGTTTTGTCTTGAATTACAGCTTGCATATTTAAAAGATGCAATTATAATGCATCAAGAGGCATATACAACAAATATGTAAGAATTCTATATGGACAAATCACATCCATTATGCACTCCAATGGTTGTAAGGTCACTTGATGTGGATAAAGATTATTTAAGACCTCAAGAGAATGATGAAGAAATGCTTGGTCTTGAAATATCATATCTTTGTGCTATTCAAGCATTAATATATCTTGCTACTTATACATGACCCGACATATAATATGTTGTTAATATATTTGTAAGATATAGTTCTTCATCTACAAGGCATTGGAATGGAATTAAGCATGTGTTCTCTACCTTAAAGGTACATTGGATGTGAGTTTATTCTTCTCAAATAGACCAAAGTCAATCCTTCTTAGTTATGCAAATGCAAGTTATTTCCTTGACCCTCATAATGATCAATCACAAACAAAATATTTGTTTACAAGTAATGGTACTACCATTTCATGACAATCCATGAAACAACCTATAGCTGGCACATCATCTAATCATGCAAAATTTTAGCAATACATGAGGCGAGTCGAGAATACTTTTGGTTGACATACGTGATTCAACATGTGCAAGAAACTTCTGGTTTATCTTCCAGAAAATTTACTCTGACGATCTTATGTGAAGATAACAACACATGTATTTTCAGTTGAAAGAATGAGATATTCAATGAGATAGAATAAACTCATGACCTTCAAAAAGAATTGCGATATATACGTCAACAAGTTCATGAAAGGATCTGACAGCAGATCTTTTACAAAGTCGTTGCCAACTAAAGTTTTTGAGCAACTAGTACAGAAGATCAGTCTCCTTTATCTTATACATGATTATCCAAATGAGGGGGAGACATAAATGCGTTATGCACTCTTTTTCCCTTCATCATGGTTTTTTCCCACTGGGTTTTCCTGACAAGGTTTTTAATGAGGCAGTATCCAATAACGTATTAAAGAATGATGTACTCTTTTTCCTTCACTAGGTTTTTGTCCCACAGGGTTTTCCTAGTAAGGTTTTAATGAGGCACATTCTGAAATAATGGACATCCAAGGGGGAGTGTTATGAATAATTATGATATGATGGATGCCCATCAGATGTAGTCTGATATGATATGACTATACCTGTTTCCTTTAATAGGTATGATTGATCTTGAGAAGATATTGTATATCGTAGGTTACATAGTTTCCTCAATTATAGGTTATTTCATTTCCATTATTAACTCTTATTCACTTGTATAAATACCCTCTTATGTGAATGAAATAAGACACGACCAACTATCGGTCTCTTCTTCTCTTCTCTTATCTTTCTCTCTACTCTATACTTTTATATATTGTCAGCGTTGATTTTATAACACTAGATGGTTATTCTAATTATAATATTCTATTTAATTATTTGTTGATAAACAAATTAATGGTCTATTTTTCATATATTGATTTTATTATTATTTATAAAATTATTATTTTGATTTATTATTTTATGCAAGATGGATTAATGATATATTATTCAATTATATTTCATAAATTATATGTTATTGATTAATTAGAGTAATAGGAGAATATATTTTTTTTACTTCTAACACATTATTTTAGAAAAGGTCTTGCATTTTTTTAATTATGTAACTTGATTATTATGTTAAAGGAGAATATAATAACTGGCTTTCGCTCATTATGTATTATGTACAGTTGTTTGAATTTTTTTAATTGTTTTTATTTCTTCAATTTGTGGCCCTTGATTAATTAGTTTTACATATAAATTACAAAGTGAGGATGACGTAAGATTGTTTAAGTTATTGCAAATCCATAATTTTCAAATGATTTTATGAACTTTAGTAATGTTATATAGTTCTACTGTAATGTATAGCTTATCAAGTTTATATTTAACAAAAGTAATATTATATCTCTTTCTTATTTTTACCTAATCAGATATTAATTTTGCTTTTCTTTTATGTATTTGCTTTGTTTAATTCAGAAATGTCATTTATGTTCATATATATTATTGAGATTGATTTCAATAATTGCTAAATGTAAATTTATGTTTCTAATTTAAACTCATTTAATGTTGATATGATATTAGTTTCAAATTTCAAATGATTTATTGCTATAAATATTTAGTTATGGTTTCTGATGATTTACTTAAAAATTGCACGGGGATGACCAAACGGTTTATTCACAATTTGATTATAGTTTCTAATAATTTTAGAGCAAAAATATATCACACGAAAATGACTATTTTTTATGAAAATAACGATAATCAACTTTTAATTGAATATATAATTATTGAATATATTTTCAAATAGAGTGCTTTTGTTTAGACAATTATCATTTTTTTAAGAAATATATTGAAGGAAGTAATGTGATAAGCATTTTTAGAAAATTGAAAAAATGAAAAATAAAAAAATAAAAATAGTACAACAATTTTGTAATAAAGATTAAAAATAAAAGTTATGTAAAAAGAATCTTACACAAATAATAAGGGAAGAAAAGTTAGTGCAATAAATAATGAAATAAATAATTATATTTAATTATTCATAAATTGGGAAACAACATAATAAACAATTGAGATAAATTTACTAAATTTATAAATTAACCTACAAATAATAATTAAATATCGAACTGTAAAAATTCGCTAAATACTATAACACTATAATTATTAATTACTAATCAAATTAAATTTATTGAAAAAATATTTATTAAATATGAAAATTATAAAAAATTAAGTAAATTTTGATAAAATAAAATGAATGGTTTTTTAAAATTGAATTTTTAATTTATTGATAGTTTTTTTTAAAAAATTCTTATATTATTTTTAATACTTCGCACGAAAATAGATTTTTATATTAAATTTACTATTATTTAAAGGTTAATTTGCTTTATAGATGACAGTAGGTAAATATAATTCACCTGAGGATAATTTTTTACATAAAATATATTAGCATTTAAATTTAAAATCATAGTGGTAAATGTAACATCCCGGAAACTGGAATCTAGGAAACCTAAGAGAAGCCTTAGGCTTCTCTTAGGTGGTGAACCAAGCCAAGAGAGGGAAGTTAGATATAGAATGAGAATTCAGAGGTTAAGTGCGATTTCAGACAAAAAATTAGGGAATCCATTAGGAATCATGAGTTTTAAAAGAGTTTAGAAGAGGAAACAAGAGTTGAGCCAATCGACTGTAGGTCGAACCTAGAAGGAACCGCACCCTGTATCAGAGAGAAGTATAAAGGTTTAAGAATGAGGAAATTAGTTTGAGTAAAAAAGAATTAAGTTGAAAGGAAGGATTAGGAGAAAGAGTTAAGGAGAAGAGTTACACCCGAGATCTTAGCCATTAAATGTGGAAGAATAAGCTTTGTGGTCAAGAGAATGGATTCGCTAAGAATTAGAGTGGGGAATGGTCTGGATGAGAAGAACTAAGTTAGAAGAAGGTTTTCGTGGAGAAGAATTAGGTTTAAGAAGGAAAGAATTGAATTGGAATCAAAGAGGGGCAAAAACCAAGGTTGTTGTTTTAATTTCGGGCTTTAAGCCTAATGACCCTGGTGCACTAAATTGCAAATATCTAGAGTTGTAGATGTCCAATTGAGGTGATTCCACATGGAAAAGAAAGCTAAGATCCGAGGCTTCAGTTTGATATTCTATACGACAGGGTTCTTGTAACACTCGCGTTTTTATCGTTTTGTCGTATTGTGTGTTTTATTGAATTTTGAGTGATTAAAATTATTTTTAATCATCAAAATTTATATTTTTGAGTTTAGGAATGAATTTCCTATTTTTCTAGAATTTCTGGGGATTTTTGGAATTTTTCTGTGAAAAATGACCTTTTTGCTCCTACTGTCTTTTGAACCGGACTTGAATACTCTTGATCCGGGTAAGAAAAATTGCACAAACCTTCCCTTAGCTTCTCATGCAAGCCATGCATGTGGGAGAGCTTTGCATGAGAGGCACTTGTCTTTTTCTTTCTTTTTCTCCAAGACAAGTGCTAAGCATAAGTCTTTATGGCATTTAAACCACCAAAATTCACCTTTTCTTCTTTTCTTCCACACATGCAAGCTTCATTTTTTCTCTCATTTCTCTCTTTCTCTCCTTCCCTGGCCGTGAGCTCTCTCTCTTTTTCTCCCAAAAATTTCAATTCTCCATCAATCACTTTCAAGCCAAGGTTCCATTTTTGAACCAAAGCTTTAAACACCTAGCCTTCAAGCATTGTTAGCTCTTGTTTGGTGATCAAAGGAGTAATTTTTGGGGCTGTTCTTGGAGTTGTTGCTGCACCATATTCTTGAGGAATTTCCTTAGGTAAAGGGGGGGATAACTTGAACTCTAGTAGGATTGGTGACTAGAGTCAAGGATTACCCTTGATCCTTGTCTTTGATCTCTTTTTCCTTGAAAAAAATGAGTTATTGGAACCTATCTCTTGAGAGATTTGGTTCGGCTGTATGGTGTTGGCTTTGTGTGGTTGTTTTAAATTGTTGTTGTTGCTTGAAACATGCTTGGATGGTGTTTTAGAATACATGCAAATCAAGATTTTGATTGCAAAAAAATTCTCTCTTTTTCCCCTAAATGGTTCGGCTATTTTTAATCAAGGGGGCTGCATGTCTCAAAAATTTTATTTGATGGTGGAAATGTGTTTGGATGATTGATTTATGAACATGCATGAAGTTGTTTGAATTTATGAAATTGTTTGGATACTTGATTCTTGAAAAATGATGTTTATGAGCTTAAAGATAAAGATATGAACTTGAAAATGTCTATGGATGATTTTGGGTGAATTAGTATGATGTTGGTTGTTTAGAATGCTTGTTGGTGATTGTGTTAAAATTTGATGAAAGTTTGGAAGTTGTTGGAAATTTTGTGTTTTGATGAGCATTCAAAGTGTTCATCTTGTTCTTGAAGTTGTTCTTGAGAAAACTCATCAAGAATTCATTTTGATCTTGAAATGATCAAGTATAGTTGGGAAAAAATGTTTTTGGGCCTTAGTGGTCCAATAGGCCAAGAAACTAAATTAACTAAAAGGGTTTTAATTTAAATAGAAATAAATTTTGAAAAATATCAAAAGAGTTAAATTCGAATTTCAAGTTTAACCCAAATAAAAGTCATCATAAAAGTCAACATTTTGAGTTGTCATGTGTAAAAATGGACTCCTAAGAGTCATCCAACCTTTGGGCCCTTCGTTCAGGCCCAAAACCTTCAAAAAAAAGAGTCAAAGGACTCATCAAAAGTCAACCAAAAATAATTCATGGAATTGGGCTTAGACTAGAGTTGGACTTCAACTCTAATCCAACCTATCAAAACTAAAACTTAGAAATTAATTAGTGGACTTAGCTAATTCAATTATCTAAGTTAATTAATCTAATCTACTTAAGTTAATTAAGTGAAGAATAATTAATTAAGGCTAAAGTTAATTAACCTTAATGAAGATTAATCTTAATCTTAACCACTAATCACTAATGAGGTATTAATTAAGTAATTAAGCCTTAATGACGATTAAGAACTAATTAATTATGATTAACTTTAATCAAATATAATTAAAAGCTTAATCCAAGATTAAGGAAGAGATTAAGGGATAATTAGGAATTAATTAGGATCTTAAGTAAGAATTAAGATTAATTACAATTTAGTTAATGAAAGCTAATCATAGTTAAGGGTTAGACCCAATCTTAATTAGACATACAAGACGAATTAGGGTAGGTAATTCTATCCATAAGACACAATCATAAGTCTTAGTAAATTATAGGACTTAAGTGGAAATAATTATTGATTCAAAGAAGAACATTAGTACAAACTGCCTCAAAAGATTATAACCAACACACTCTTTCTACATAAGACTTGAGAAGCTTAGTGAGGGAGTGCGGTTCCAACCCAAGATGGGGTTCGGTTTTCCTTGAAGGGAAGACAATGAATCGGGCCGTACCACGGGTAAGTGGTGACGTAGAATGATTCAATGGGCTTTGCCTGTAAAGATGTGGATGCTAGTAAGCATTGTTGTGTGACATGCATCATAAAGCATTGATGATGTTCAAGGTTTAGAACCTTGCGACCTATATGGCAGTGACACTCGGTACAACGGGAAACTGGTTGGGACGGGTGCACTGGGTTTTGCAAAGAACGCCAGCGGGTCCTCAAGGGGGGATGCCAGCCCTGAGGATAGTCAGGTTCCAGAAGGCTCAGGTGACGTAGGCTCGCACCCTACTGTCGAGTACGAAGGAGATCAGGCTTGACTATCCTATCGTTCTCAAGGTTTCGGGGTCAGTTGAGATTGTCTGGAAGACGGATAAAATTGGCCAAAAGAAAAATATGAGTACCGCGCTAGTACAGACTCTAACTCCTGATACGTTGTACATATATGGTCAGGCAGTTGTTGTGTGCACTGTGGATGGTGATGTTTCCCTGGGCCCTCATGCATTAGTCTGTATGCATCATGATAATATAAATTGTATTCATTATTGATTGAATTGTGTGGAAATTCTGTGTGTGTGCTCTAGTTCATTATATCCTACATGTTATGAGTTCATATGATGTTCTCACCCTTCCTTTCTATCTTTTGTTGATGTATTCTTCTCGTCACGTCGATAGCCGGTATCGGAGACTTCCACTATGACATCAATGCGAGTGCAACTGCGGTGGATGCCGAGAGGAACTTGGAGGGTGACGGACATCCCTCGTAGATGCGAGTTTACTGCGGAGGTCCGCGTCATCATTACTCATCCCGGACTTCCTCTTGTACCAGAGTTAGATTTCATTGTACCTGTGACCCTCGAGTTTCCGACGCCACCTAACTTGGTGCGCTATACTACCTTCCGTCCTTCACGTCGTCGTCCTGCTTCTTCATCGTCATCGTGGTCATCGCGGATGGCGGATATGGTTGGACCAGACTCCCCTAGGTACTCACCTTCTTCCGAGGTATCTGATTCTCAGCCTATGCATCCTGGTGCGAAAGGCCGCTCTCTCTCAAGTGAGTTAGAGCTGATTGTGATTGACGACACTTCGGAGGAGGAGGAGGCCCCGGAGGAGGAGCCGGAGGAGGAGCCGGAGGAGGATTCTTCTAGTGACGAGTAGGACTAGTATGGTTTGAGTCTAGGTAGTAGCAGCTCTGATTTAGCGACCTCTTCTTTTGTATTTTGTTTGAGATCTTGTTTATTTTGGCTTACTACTAGAACTCATCTTTTGATGTAGATATTTGGGTGACTCGAGAGGTACACTACTGTTATGCTTGTATGTATATATTTTATGACGTTTCTATTTCCTTATGCCGATTTTATAACTGTGTGTATGTTGTGTGTGTGCGCGAGGAAATAACCATCTAGACGTTTTCGGAAAACAAGTTTCAAAATCAAGGAAAGGATATTTCATAAATACTTAAAATGAAATTAGAGATGTAATAGGTTGATGACGACTAAACCCTTTTCAAAAAAAGAAAAAAATAATTCCGCATTTTGACGTTTCTAAAAAGAGTAATTTCGTTGGTCACGTGTTATATATGTGATATTCTTAGTGGTAAAACTAAGGGTGTCGCGGTTCCGATCTGATTTGCACCTCCAAACAAGCATATTCTCGCTCAAGCGAGAAAGGTCTCGCTTGAGTGAATTATGCAGTAAAACGAGGGATTTGAGATTCTGCATATCTCGCTTGAGCGAGAATCTCGCTCAAGCGAGAATGTTCCAGAGAGGATTGTAAGGTCCAAGACCCTTTGAGCAAAGGTTTTAATGACAACAAACTTTCACAACAATATTCTAAGTGTTCTGAATACTTTAGTACTAATGTTTTCACTTGAGAAAGAATACAGGAAAAGTTACAGAAAGAAGGTGCAAAGATCATAAACATCATTTAACATCAGAATATGTGTCTAGAAGCATGTCACATAGAGCTTTCATGTCAAAAGTGATGAAACAAGTTCAAGAAGTAGCTTCTTAGCTTCAAGAAGATCAAGACAGTTCATCTAAGATCCCATGAATATTAAACTGAGTTGTATCAAGCTTTAGAAGGAAGATTCACTTTTATAAAATATGAAGAAGAAGCATTTCACTTGAGATTCATGACTTCCTCAGCTTCCCAAAGATACAGTCAGCAAAATTAAATTCAGGAGACCTCCACAATTTTCACGAGTCTATGAAAATTGTTTGCAGAAGATGAGAAAACAGTTCTGCAGAAGAAGCATGCTGTCAGACATGCTGCAGAAGAAGCAGAATCAATCCGATTTCATTTTTTCTCATCTCTGAGGCTGCAGCTGAGTCAAACACAATTTAAATAGTTTATATCAATCAATCTAAGTCTCCTAGTATGCTTACAGAAGAAAAAGCTACAGAATCTACAAGTTTCTCATTCTGCAGAAGATAGAGCTCCAGAAGGTATGACCAGTCAAACTGTACCAGTTGTACCTGCAAGGAGACAACTGTATCTTGAAAGGGACATGTCAAGAGACACAGCTGGAGAGCTCCAACAGCTATTTCCCCCATTCTCCTATAAAAAGAGGTGTTCCCCTCAAGATCAAAACACACCTCTCTCCAGAAGAAGCATCCGGGCTTAGATTTACAAATCCATCTTCTGGAGACTTTCTCTCTCTTCACATTTCTCAGATTCTGCTCTAAAAAGTTTAGTAAGAGAGAGATGGCTTAACCTTTTGCTACTGTGCTTAATTTGTAGAAGTTTTGAGCCTATTTTCTATATTCTCAGCAAATACATCTTTTGTAAACTCTCAAGAGTGCTTTGAAAGTGTTAGTGTCTCTTGAGAGAGTGTATAATTGCTGTTGTGAGCTGCTGCACTAGTGCAGTGAGCTGAAAAGAGGTGTAACTCATGCAGAAGGAAATCTGCAAGGTATTTTGAGTTTGTACTTTCTGCAGAAGAAGCTGCAGTAGGTGTGAAGCCTTGAGAGATAGTTAGTTTGGGTCTGCAATGATGAGGTGTGCCCTGCTATTTGCAGAAATCAGTTGTTTGAGCCTGAAGAGGCTGTAGAATAATACTAGTGGTGAGGTGCACCCAAGAAGTCATTGTATCAAGGTTGATATAGTGGAAAATCCTACAGGTGTAGGTACTGGACGTAGCCCAAGGATTATGAGGGTGAACCAGTATAAAAATCATGTGTGCAATATCTCTTACCCTTACTCTCTTTAATTTTCTGCACATACATCTATTGCTTGGTTAGTTATTGTTCATACTTCAAACATTTAGCAAGCTATAAACTAGATTTTGATAAACCTATTTTTGAACTAATATTTTCACATAAATTACATCCATATCAGTTAAATACTAGTCTGGAAAGTTTCATTAAATTATGAAACTGTTTGGTGCTTCAGAAGCACATTTCTTGAAATCTGTCCATTGTTCAACATTGAACATGGGGTCCAAACTACCAGATCTTTATAAACATGATTTTAATTCAATCTAACTTGACATTCTAATTGATTACTACTTAAATATCTGATTTGGAAAGTTTCATAAACTTTCAAGTTCATTTGACCCTTCAGAAGATAGGTTTAAAGTGACAGATTCAATGTATTGCTTCTGCACAACTGCAGAAACTTTATACTATTCTTCTGGACAGTTTTCCTCACATAATCTTATTAATTATTGGTTAAATAACTACTCTAGAAAGTTTTATTAAAACACAAACTAATTTTGATTGACAATTTTGATTGACAAACTTGGCCCGAAATTTAAATCATGAAACTCACGCCATATGGATTTAAAATTTCAAATACGTTAATCAATCCAAGTCAACTCAATTTAAAATTTACTTAGTTAATTTAGTCTAATGAATTCAAACTTGGAATATAACTGTTTAAAACCCAACATAAAAGGGCCTGCAATAATAGGTGACAGTATTAAAAAAATCAAATTTAAATACAACATGCCATCAAGTTTTTTTTTTATTGTGCAGCAGCATAGCTTCAATTCAATTGTGAAAGAGTTATGCTGGAAAAGATTGTATTTACTTCTCATTGGTATAATTTGCTGTTGAGCAATCACTGTTAACAAATTTATATTTATTTTAAATTTTTTACATGCAAACTGTAACAAATTTCTATTTAGGTACTAAATTTGAAGTTTGAATCTATGTTCCTTTAAGAAAAAAAATGTCTCACACTTTACATGAGGAGACCGGCTCCTTATATTAAATATACACATGTATCACCATTCACCATGACAATTAAATTCATGAAGTTTGACGGATACATTTGGCTTATCATTAGTGTATTTTTTTTTAAAACCACACTAGAATGGTGACCCGTGCGAACGCAAAAGAAAATTTTGGTCTTTTGGATTTATATAAAAAATAAATTGTATAATATTATAGTTGAAATATTGAAGAATCAATTTTATATTTACAATAACAGTTTAAAAAATGAGTACAAATTAGTGAAAATAAAGTCCATATTTACAAAAGTAAAAACCTCAAAATTGGAACCAACCAATTTATAATCATTCAAAATTTCATCATTGTCAACAAATACAATAATGCTTGAAATAAATTAAACATCACAAAAAATTTCTTTATAAACAACATTTTTTTGTAGAAGAGCAAGTATTTCCATCTTCATCTAGGATTAATATTTTCAGACTTTTTCTTGACCTCACTCTAGAGATTGCAAGATATAACTGCCCATGTGTAAATAGTGGTTTTGGAAGAAAAAGACCAGCATGTGACAAAGACTGTCCTTGACTTTTATTAATGGTCATTCCAAAATACAAAGATATTGGAAATTTCCTTCTTTCAAATCTGAATGGAAATTTTTTATCAGAAGGAACCATATTCATTCTTGGAATATATATTTTGTCTCCAATATTGGTTCCAGTGATAACTTTCACACCGATAATATTTTTTCCTAATTCATTAACTATTATCCTTGTACCATTACAAAAACACATGAAATGTGACATCCACGTATTACTTACTAAAAATCAATAGTCACAAACCGAGATTCTTACTCATATTTGAATTCCACCTTTTATGAAATCAACTATACTACCAACTTAGACCGGGATGATGAATAAGCACCAAACTCGTCACACCTGTGGACTCTCACCATAACCTTTGTACTTCCATTAGATTCACAATTTGAGAAATATCCTTTTATTAAATGAAATCAATTATAATTCTAAACTAAAGACTTTTCATATACCAACGGGATTAATTTAAGTGGTACACACTTGATTCCCCTTAAGAAAAGGCTCGGGTTCGAGCCTTGTGGATGGAAAAAAAATCCCCGTTGGGAGAGTTAGCCCCACCAGGCTCGAACAGGATTGTCCCTCATGGAGGATACCTATGGTTCACACACAAAAAATACTTTTCATACAATATTATTTTTTGATATGAATCTTGCTTCCAAAACATATGTATATTCATATGAGTTATTAAAAGTTGATTATCGTTATTTATATAAAGAATGGTCATCCCCGTATGATATATTTTTGCTCTTAAATTATTATATTTTCATACACACACACACACTTACTTTTAATATCTAGATATTAATGTGTTCTTGTTGCAAAATTTTTAGTCCTACATATTTTAAGTATTTACTGTAACGCCCTAATTTCTAAATTCAGAAATAATGTCTGTTGGGAGCACTATTTCTAAATTCGTGAAATCATTTCGTTCATTATGCATATCGGCATACAACAAGATCGCTTAAGTAATCCAACACTTACTAAAGCTCCAAACACTTCATACAAGAAACGAAGTAATAACCATAACATAGGTTCGCCACACGGGCTCCAATTTGATACAAATAACCAAATAACATAACAGACAGTTAAATATAGAAAACATAGTAAGGTGCTAAACTATCCATGTCATACAACTCCTACTGATCATCCCATCCTAAGGAGTATCCTGCACAACTGAAAATATTGTTCCCACAGAATGGGGTGAGATCAACGTCCTAGTGAGCATGAACAAAGACACACCAAAGGGGACATACAGGTAGTTAACATGCTTCTCAAACAACCATCATAATCAAACAACAATCTCACATCAATCAAGCACAACCCAATAATAATAAAGCTAATAAATGCATGTTTGTGAAGTGTTGTAACCCGACACCCGAGGTCTTTTCACTATAACATGACTGTGTTTGAGCGCTCGGCCTGAGAATCCAAGGACCGTCGTCCATGGAAACCTGAAATTAAGTCTTATCTGAATATGATGCGCACATAACTTGATTTATTTTCATGATTGAGGATCCCCCATCTTCCCCTTGGCCGAGAGGTCGATGAGTTCACCTCGTCTTTCTTAAACATGATTGCCTGAAGGCCTGAGTTAGCCCGGAGGCCCTGAAATGGCTATAAGCCATTGATAACTTAATACATGATTTCATAACTAGGATGGCCAAAGGCCCTTGATTTCGTAATGACATGGTCAAAGTGCATAATACAATACTCATTTAAGTCATTTATCCTATGGTTCACGTAAATCATATACCAAACAGCCATCGCATTTACACTACCTAGGTTTATCTCAACATACACATCATGATTCAATGAAAGAAAGGGAGAGACAGATAGGGGATCATGCTTGGAAATTCATACAGCAAATAGACAAACAATCACACCCACCTGAGGGTCAAGAAAATGAAGAACGAACGAAAGATAGCAGGCGTTGGAGGTGAGTAGATTGATGGGGGACTTGATCTTGGAGGTGAAAAACCTTCCTTGTTCTTCAATGGGACTTCCTCTCACTAAAAACCCCTCTTTCTCTCTCTGGAATATCGAAAACGAGGAGATAGAACTGAGTGGGAACCGTCTGCATTCGTATTTTAAATTCTGTAACCGTCATCCTCGCTTGAGCGAGAAGTATCGCTCAAGCGAGATGGTCATTTTTCGCTCAAGCGAACCATTTTAGCTTAAGCGAGAATGATCACGAAAATACATCCTTGAAGTAAATCAGAGAGTCACAAGAAGGGGGGGTTGAATTGTGACCCTTGAAAACTTTTGGTCCAACCTGCAAGTACTTTGAACAACTTGTTGATCTCTTCTCAAGGAATGCCTTGGCTATAAGAAGTTCCTTCTAGAAGATAGTGGTTAGTGTATAATGCCAACTAAGTAGATTAAAATTATATTCTTAAAGGCAAGCAAAATCATAGGGACTGATATCATCAAAATTTGTTCTTCCATATAATGTATTTAATGTACTTACAACTCAAAATAAGGTTCAAAAAAATAATATAATGTTTATGCAGTTACGTAGAAGCAAAACAATGAATCTGTCACTTTAAACCAATCTTCTGAAGGGTCAAATGATTTTGTATTTTAATAAAACTTTCCAGAGTATTTATTTAACCAATAACTAATAAGATTATGTGAGGAAAACTGTCCAGAAGAATAGTATAAAGTTTCTGCAGTTGTGTAGAAGCAATACATTGAATTTCTGAAATAATAAGATTATGTCAGACAAAAGATCGTGGCATAGGTGATCATTTCTGGGTGTTCCAGTGATGTAGCCCAACCTACGCCTGATTGCTTGTGTCAGTGGGTAAGTTGCTCAGTCTATGTGATGGGAAATGCCCTTTATTGGTGTCAGTCCGCGTGGGCATAGGCAAGTGGTAGGGTGAAGAGCTAGTTGGTGGCCCCCGGGTTGCACAGTTGTTAAGTGTCCATGCAGCCTAGATGGCTGTATGATAGGCCAGCCGAGATGGTTGATAGGCCTGCCGAGATGGTTGTATGATAGGCCAGCCAGGATGGTTGATATGCCAGCTGAGATGGTTGTATGATAGGCCAGCCGAGATGGTTGATATGCCAGCCGAGATGGTTGTACGATAGGCCAGCCTAGATGGCTGAGGTAGGCCAGCCGAGATGTTTGATATGCCAGCCGAGATGGCTGTATGATAGGCCAACCGAGATGGTTGGTATGCCAGCCGAGATGGCCGTGTGAAAAGTCTAAATCCGAGGTAGCGTGTAGGCCGCTAGGCCAGTCGAGCTAGTTCCGAGTTAACCTCTGGATTAGATGCCCCCCAGCTTGATGCCATATCTAAGTATATGGGGTCAAGATTTCGAATGCGATTTTAACGGCTGGTCGGGCCTTTTGCGAGGTTTAAATCCAAGGAGGTAAAATAGAGTGTGGGACATATAGGCCGAGAAGATTGGTCGGCTGGGATACCATCATAGCCGGTTAACTCAGTTAATGAGATCCTATCTTGAGATACTTATAAATCCGAGGTGTGAAAACCCGGATGACATGATTTCGAGGTATGAAAACCTAGATGGCATACCTCTAAATCCGAGGTGCGAAAACCCGGATAACATACATAAGAGGATGGAATATACATGAGTACGAGGTGTGAAAACCCGGATAGCGTACTTGCGAGGATGAGATGCTTCTAAATCCGAGGTGTGAAAACCCGGATAGCTTAAATCTAAATCTGAGGTATGAAAACCCGGATAGCTTACATGCGTGGATGAGATACTTCTAAATCCGAGGTTTGAAAACCCGGATAGCGTACATGCGAGTACGAGATGCTTCTAAATCCGAGGTGTGAAAACCCGGATAGTATACTTGCGAGGATGACATGCTTCTAAATCCGAGGTGTGAAAACTCGGATAGCGTACATGTGAGGACGATATGCTTCTAAATTCGAGGTGTGAAAACCCGGATAGCTTACATGCGTGGATGAGATACTTCTAAATCCGAGGTGTGAAAACCCGGATAGCATACATTCGAGGACGAGATGCTTCTAAATCCGAGGTGTGAAAACCCGGATAGCTTACATCTAAATCCGAGGTGTGAAAACCCGGATAGCGTACATGCGAGGACGATATGCTTCTAAATCCGAGGTGTGAAAACCCGGAACATGCTTCTAAATCCGAGGTGTGAAAACCTGGATAGCGTACATGCGAGGATGGCATGCTTCTAAATCCGAGGTGTGAAAACCCGGATAGCGTACATGCGAGGATGAGATGCTTCTAAATCCGAGGTGTGAAAACCCGGATTGCTTACATCTAAATCTGAGGTGTGAAAACTCAGATAGCTTACATGCACGGATGTTATACTTCTAAATCCGAGGTGTGAAAACCCGGATAGCGTACATGCGAGGACGAGATGCTTCTAAATCCGAGGTATGAAAATCCGGATAGCATACTTGCGAGTATGACATGCTTCTAAATCTGAGGTGTGAAAACCCGGATAGCGTACATGCGAGGACGAGATGCTTCTAAAATCCGAGGTGTGAAAACCCGGATAGCTTACATCTAAATCCGAGGTGTGAAAACCCGGATAGCTTACATGCGTGTATGAGATACTTCTAAATCCGAGGTGTGAAAACCCGGATAGCGTACATGCGAGGACGAGATTCTTCTAAATCCGAGGTGTGAAAACCCGGATAACTTACATCTAAATCCGAGGTGTGAAAACCCGGATAGTGTACATGCGAGGAATAGATGCTTCTAAATCCGAGGTGTGAAAACCCGGATAGCATACTTGCGAGGATGGCATGCTTCTAAATTCGAGGTGTGAAAACCCGGATAGCGTACATGCGAGGATGAGATGCTTCCAAATCCGAGGTGTGAAAACCCGGATGACATACTTCTAAATTCGAGGTGTGAAAACCCGAATGAGATACTTATAAATCCGAGGTGTGAAAACCTGGATGACATGATTCGAAATCCGAGGTATGAAAACCTAGATGGCATACCTCTAAATCCGAGGTGCGAAAACCCGGATAACATACATGAGAGGATGGAATATACATGAGTTCGAGGTGTGAAAACCCGTATAGCGTACTTGTGAGGATGAGATGCTTCTAAATCCAACGTGTGAAAACCTTGATAGCATACTTCTAAATCCGAGGTGTGAAAACCTAGATGACGTACATGTCAGAATGACATGCTTCTAAATCCGAGGTGTGAAAACCCGGATGGCATACTTTTAAATCCGAGGTGTGAAAACCCGGATAACATACATTAGAGGATGGCATGCTTCTAAGTCTGAGGTGTGAAAACCTAGATGACGTACATGTCAGGATGACATGCTTCTAAATCCGAGGTGTGAAAACCCGGATGGCATACTTTTAAATCCGAGGTGTGAAAACCCGGATAACATACATGCGAGGATGACATGCTTCTAAGTCCGAGGTGTGAAAACCCGTATGGCGCACATGGAAAAGTTATGAAGATGCAACGTGAAAGACGATGTTTAGAAACACAGGACAATAAAACGAGATGCTGGAGCTAATGTAAATGCACAGCCGAAACCAAGTCTAAAAACTTAGCAAAAATCGGGTTCATAAACTCGGATAAATAAATTCTTCATGTGTGAAGCGTGGAGTGTAACATCCCGCAAATTAGGAACTTTAATAATTCATTAGGTTACAAACAGAGAATTATGTGTTAGTAACTAAGGAAAGGTAAATTGAGGAATTAGGGGTTAAAACTTAGCTATAAAACCAAGTTTAGGACTTTGTCTAAGTAAAATTAGTAAGTTTGGGTTGCTGGTAATCGATTACAGAGAGTTTGTAATCGATTACCTGAGAGCAGTATTTGTGGTAATCGATTACTCACAGTTTGTAATCGATTACCCGAGAGCGAAGTTTTTGGTAATCGATTACCGAAGGGTGTAATCGATTACCAGATCCCCAGAAAAGTTTTTAGTGTATTTTTCACCTCTGGTAATCGATTACAACATATCTGTAATCGATTACCAGCTGTCCAATATATAAGGTCGAGAGCAGAATCAGTTTTGCATGCGATGGTTTTTCCTACCCAGAGAGGGAGAGAGAGGAAATTCTAGTGAGAGAAAGCTTGGATTAAGGCTTGGAGGAGGGGATTGAAGCTAGAAAACTTCAAGGGCACATCTCTATTCATCATTCCTCTCTTGATTCTCAAGAATTTGTGAGTAAAGTTCACACACGCACACTACCTGTGATTTTGAGTTTTTCCCCAATGTATGAACCCTACTCTCTAATCCCCTTTCTATTTGAGTATTGTGGTTAGAATAGTATTGCTTGCATGAGATTGAGTAGTTGTTGTTAGATTTCCATTGAAAACCTTAGGGTAGCGAGATTTACGAAACTAGCGAAATTGAAGAAAATGACGATATGCTCATTGTATGATCCCCACCCCTTTAATCCCCTTTCTATATGATTATGTTGATTGGAATTGTGATGTTTGCATTGAATGGAATAATTGAGGTTAGGAATTTCTTGAAAAGATTTGATTATTGCCTGTGGGCGTATGCTCCGATATCAGTTGTGGGAGTGTGCTCCGATATCAGTTGTGGGAGTATGCTCCGAATTCATTCAGTAGGGCGTGAGCACCACAGCCCGCCGGCTGGGTTATGCTGATTATGTGTCTTTATGTTTAAGTTTTCTACCTTGTCAAGTTACTAAGTGTTGAGCTAAATTTATATAATATGCCAATTAAGTTAATCAGGACATTATGATTCAAGTGATTAGAATAGTTAGGTATGCCTTATGAATTGCACTAGGTGTCGTATTGCTTATGACTGTTTACTCTCACTGCATGTTATATACTTTGCTCGCTGAGACTGTAGTCTCACCCCACGTTTCGGGGATATACTCCAGTTTGTGCAGGGAAATTCCGGGTTAAGATGAAGGAATGGATGGAACTTTAGAGAGGAGCTTTACTTTTAACGAGAAGAAATGCTTAGTAGGAGTAGTTTCTTTTATTTATAATAGTTAATTAATTTTCACTATATTCGAATCATGTTTAGCCACGGAGGCTTAGTCATAGATATTAATTGTATTTTAGATATTCATGTATGTAAGTAGTTCCATCTTAAGAAAATTGTTGGATAGCCTAAGCGATTGTTTGACGGTATCGAAATCAAAGCGAACTAATTTCAGAAATTCAGGAATAGTGTCTCCAACGGCCACTATTTATGAGTTTAGAAATTAGGACGTTACATTTTTGTATCAGAGCAGTTCAATCCAATTGGACTGTGGTTAGGATAGTTTCCCGTGACTTACTATGATCTTCTGATACGTGTACTCATTATAGGAACTGATCACTCTTATGATGTGTGATGTATATGGAAATCATGGTCATTTATGTGAGTAGGATACTTTGGTCCGGAGGTTAGGATACTTCCCTAACAAAGTTAGAGCCACCCATTCTTGTGTTAGAAAGAGAGTAACTTAAGTTTATTCCTAAGAACAGTGTCCTCACCGTAGAAGCTTTATAGAATGTGACCCTGAAGCTCTAAGTAGATATTAGGTACCCTGAGTAAGTTAGTTGAGATAGATTCATCATTTTCTAGAGGATGGTTGTTGATTGACTTATGATGTAGTTTCGATTGTGTAACTGTATGATTTGTATGTGCCGTGTAATTTGCTATCATTTTGTGACATTAGTTTGTATGAGTAATTTCATGACATTTTGTATTATAGTGTAAGTGCTTATTAGGTAGTAAATCATATAGTCAAAGTTTCATTTGATGCAAACACTTGTTAAGGTCACACTAGAGGGAATATGGGAATGTCAGTCTAGATTAGGATAGTTATCCTACTTAGAGTGAACCGGAGTTCACTTAGGCACGCGAAGGAATAAGGACTATTGGAAGGATGTTAGGGAGGGCCTGAAGCCTTAAGGGGGGTAGCCTTATAGTAAGGGCATGGGAAGCCACTGAGGGAACTCTTTTATTTCTTTCAGATACTAGTAGGTAAGTTTGCTAACCAAATTAGTTAAGTATATTAGAATGGAGTGAGTAGTGTGAGAACCTGTTAGAGAAACCAATCTATGATCTTGAGAGAGGTGTAGGTTTCCGAACATGTATTTCAAGGACAAAGGAGATAGGAGGTGAACTAATGTCGGAAGATGACTGGAGCGAATTTTGAGGACAAAATTTCTTTTAGGGGGGTAGAATGTAACATCCCGCAAATTAGGAACTTTAATAATTCATTAGGTTACAAACAGAGAATTATGTGTTAGTAACTAAGGAAAGGTAAGTTGAGGAATTAGGGGTTAAAACTTAACTATAAAACCAAGTTTAGGACTTTGTCTAAGTAAAATTAGTAAGTTTGGGTTGCTGGTAATCGATTACAGAGAGTTTGTAATCGATTACCTAAGAGCAGTATTTGTGGTAATCGATTACTCACAGTCTGTAATCGATTACCCGAGAGCGAAGTTTTTGGTAATCGATTACCGAGGGGTGTAATCGATTACCAGATTCCCAAAAAAGTTTTTAGTGTATTTTTCACCTCTGGTAATCGATTACAGCATATCTGTAATCGATTACCAGCTGTCCAATATATAAGGTCGAGAGCAGAATCAGTTTTGCATGCGATGGTTTTTCCAACCTAGAGAGAGAGGAAATTCTAGTGAGAGAAAGCTTGGATTAAGGCTTGGAGGAGGGGATTGAAGCTAGAAAACATCAAGGGCACATCTCTATTCATCATTCCTCTCTTGATTCTCAAGAATTTGTGAGTAAAGTTCACACACACACACACTACCTGTGATTTTGAGTTTTTCCCCAATGTATGAACCCTACTCTCTAATCCCCTTTCTATTTGAGTATTGTGGTTAGAATAGTATTGCTTGCATGAGATTGAGTAGTTGTTGTTAGATTTCCATTGAAAACCTTAGGGTAGCAAGATTTACGAAACTAACGAAGTTGAAGAAAATGACGAAATGCTCATTGTATGATCCCCACCCCTTTAATCCCCTTTCTATATGATTATGTTGATTGGAATTGTGATGTTTGCATTGAATGGAATAATTGATGTTAGGAATTTCTTGAAAAGATTTGATTATTGCCTGTGGGCGTATGCGTCGATATCAGTTGTGGGAGTATGCTCCGATATCAGTTGTGGGAGTATGCTCCGAATTCATTCAGTAGAGGGCGTAAGCGCCACAGCCCGCCGGCTGGGTTATGCCGATTATGTGTCTTTATGTTTAAGTTTTCTACCCTGTCAAGTTACTAAGTGTTGAGCTAAATTTATATAATATGCCAATTAAGTTAATCAGGACATTATGATTCAAGTGATTAGAATAGTTAGGTATGGCTTATGAATTGCACTAGGTGTCGTATTGCTTATGACTGTTTACTCTCACTACATGTTATATACTTTGTTCGCTGAGACTGTAGTCTCACCCCACGTTTCGGGGATATACTCCAGTTTGTGCAGGGAAATTCCAGGTTAAGATGAAGGAATGGGTGGAACTTTAGAGAGGAGCTTTACTTTTAACGAGAAGAAATGCTTAGTAGGAGTAGTTTCTTTTAATTATGATAGTTAATTAATTTTCACTGTATTCGAATCATGTTTAGCCACAGAGGCTTAGTCATAGATATTAATTGTATTTGAGATATTCATGTATGTAAGTAGTTCCAGCTTAAGCAAATCGTTGGATAGCCTAAGCGATTGTTTGACGGTATCGAAATCAAAGCGAAATAATTTCAGAAATTCAGGAATAGTGTCTCCAACGGGCACTATTTATGAGTTTAGAAATTAGGACGTTACATGGAGTACCTCTAAATCCGAGTTCATAAACTCGGATAAATAAATTCTTCATGTGCAAAACATGGAGTACCTCTAAATCCGAGTTCATAAACTCGGACAAATATATGTTTCATGTGCAGAACGTGGAGTACCTCTAAATCCGAGTTCATAAACTTGGATAAATAAAATTTTGGGAAAGAGTATGAAAAAGATGAGATGGGATCTCATTAACTGAGTTAACCGGCTATGATGGTATCCCAGCCGACCAATCTTCTCGGCCTATATGTCCCACACTCTATTTTACCTCCTTGGATTTAAACCCCGCAAAAGGCCCGACCAGCCGTTAAAATCGCATTCGACATCTTGATCCCATATACTTAGATATGGCATCAAGCTGGGGGGCCTAGCGGCATCTGATCCAGAGGTTAACTCGGAACTAGCTCGACTGGCCTAGCGGCCTACACGCTACCTCGGATTTAGACTTTTCACATAGCCATCTGGCTGGCATATCAAACATCTCAGCTGGCCTACCTCAGCCATCTAGGCTGGCCTATCATACAACCATCTCGGCTGACATATCAACCATCTCGGATGGCCTATCATACAACCATCTCGGCTGGCCTATCATACAGCCATCTCGGCTGGCATATCAACCATCCCAACTTGCCTATCATACAGCCATCTCGGTTGGCCTATCAACCATCTCGGCTGGCCTATCATACAACCATCTAGGCTGCATGGACACTTAACAACTGTGCAACCCGGGGACCACCAACTAGCTCTTCACCCTACCACTTGCATATGCCTACGCGGACTGACACCAATAAAGGGCACTTCCCATCACATAGACTGAGCAACTTACCCATTGACACAAGCAACTTACCACCATCTCGGATCCCTATCTCGAATCACACCCAGAACCACCCTGGAACACCCAGGAATGATCACCTATGCCACGATCTTTTGTCTGGCACGATCAGTCACCATTCAGACAATGAGATAACAACAATTGCCTTGCCTTTGCTCCATCACCATGTGAAGTAATGATCTAATTTGTTATTATTTCTTTCAATAGAGATTTATGTACATAAATAGTGCTCCTACGTGGGAGCACGTACTGTTCATTTTTTTTTCTTCTTCTTCTTCTATTTTGTTTTTCATTTTCATTTTTTTAAATAGTTTTTTACTTTTTAAATTATTAATATATTTATTATTTATTTATTTTTTTAATAAATAATAATATAAATAAAGAAATACAATAAATGTGTGTTTTTTTGAGGGGTTTACATAAGTTTTTTATCATCATTATTCTATTTTGATGTTATTAACCAAATGTACTACTTCATTCACCGTTTCTGTGCACACAATTAACCAAATATTTCAATCTGTTAACCGCCAATGTATACACCGTTAACCTTATTTAAAAATATGTTCACCGTTTCTAGACACAGAATTAACCTCGTGTTAACAAGAGTTGCAATTAACCTCACAAATTCAATTAACCAAAAATCCCACTCTGTTAACCAAAATGGATACACCATTAACCTTATTTTTAAATATGTTCACCGTTTTTGCACACATAATTAACCTCGTGTTAACATGAGTTGTAATTAACCCCACAACATCAATTAACTAAAAGTCGTATTCTGTTAACCACAAATGGATACACCATTAACCTCATTTTTAAATATGTTCACCGTTTCTGGTCACATGATTAACCTCGTGTTAACATGGATTGCAATTAACCTCACAAAACCAATTAACCAAAAATCCTTTTTTATTAACCATAAACGAAAACATCATTAACCTCATTTTTAAATCTGTTCACCGTTTCTAGTCACATGATTAACCTTGTGTTAACAGGGATTGCAAAATTAACCTCACAAAATCAATTAACCAGAAATCATTTTCTATTAACCACAAATGGAAACACAATTAACCTCATTTTTTAATATGTTCACCGTTTCGGGACACATAATCAACCTCGTGTTAACCTGAATGATTAACACAAATTTTATGTGATCATTTATTGTATTTCTTGATCTCTATTTTTATTTAGTTAGATAAATAAATAAAAATAAATATAATAAAAAAATAAAAAAATAATTTTTTTTTAAAAAAGAAAAAGGTAAAAAAGGGGTGGGGCTAAATAAAGCCTAAAAAATGGGGAGCGGACAGGGCAAAAAGAAAAAAACAAAAAAAAACACCTAAAAAAATTGTGGAGCGGGTGCAAAAAGAAAAAAATAATTATGGTAAAAATGTGGTGCGGATTTTTTATGTACGTTTAGTTTTATTGTCAATAGCTATTTACGTACATAAATAGTGCACGTACTGTTCTTTTTTTTTTCTTCTTTTTCTATTTTGTTTTTCATTTTCAGTTTTTTTAAATAGTTTTTTACTTTTTAAATTATTAATATATTATTTATTTATTTATTTATTTATTTATTTTAATAAATAATAATATAGATCAAGAAATACAATAAATGTGTGTTTTTTAAGGGGTTTACATAAGTTTTTTATCATCGTTATTCTATTTTGATGTTATTAACCAAATGTACTACTTTATTCACTGTTTCTGTGCACACAATTAACCGCACAAAATCAATTAACCAAATATCTGACTCTGTTAACCGCCAATGTATACACCATTAACCTCATTTAAAAATATGTTCACCGTTTCTAAACACATAATTAACCTCGTGTTAACAAGAGTTGCAATTAACCTCACAAATTCAATTAACTAAAAACCTTACTCTGTTAACCACAAATGGATACATCATTGACCTTATTTTTAAATATGTTCACCATTTTTTGCACACATAATTAACCCCGTTAAGTTGTAATTAATCTCACAACATCAATTAACAAAAAGTCGTATTCTATCCACCACAAATGGATACACCATTGATTTTTCTTTGTGTTCTTTTTTCAGCCAATTATAAAATAAAAAAAAACTCCTGATTTTCTCAATTCAATGACGCTCACCATTTTCTAATACTAATTTTCTTTCCTACAAAACCATCTCTATCAATTCAGTTTTCTCAACTCATCCATATGAATTCGTTGACCCTTATTCTTCATTCTCTTTCATCTTAAGCCTTATGGCTACGACTATTTATTTGCATGCCTTGCACCCAACACCATATTGAATTCTGAAAATGGGTTTGGTTTTGGTGCCTCCTATTGTTATATTGTCTCTGTTGTGGGATATTTTGTTTGTGTTAACCACAAATATCCTTTATTATTAAAGGAAAATTAATTTTTTATTTTTAGTATAACTATATGCTTTAACAAAATATAAAGATAATAATTAATTTAAACCTTTTTTACTATTGTAAATGAGACTTTCTATTTTTAGAAATTTTTTTGAAAGGAATTTACTATTATATCCAAACTTTAGATTCCAAATGCTGCTTTCACTACCTTACTTTTATATATAAAAATATAATATAATATAATATAATATAATATAATAAAATAAAGTAAAGGTAAAGATACACATTGTATGTATTAATTGTCGCACGAGAATTTTGTATGTGTGTGAACCATGCGTCCATGCCCCCACATATACATAATGTATGTATTACTAATTGTCACGCGAGGATTTTTTTCCGTAGACACGCGAGAATTTTGTATATGTGTGTGAACCATGCCCCCCACCCACATATTTAACTTTGAAAATTTATATTTATACAACAATATAAATATAATAAACGAGAGATGAAAAAATAGAAGAGAAAAAAATAGAGAAATGTGAGATGTGATAGAGAAAAATAAAAAAATAAGAGAAATACTAATAAATGTCAATAAATCCATTTGTGTTAATATGATTGTAAAAATGATATCAGTGTTAATATTTGTAGATTGTGTAGCAATATTATATTTTAGTTTTTTATTTAATTTTTCTTTATCCAATAAGATTTTGTGATGCTCTTTTTTAATGTTTCTTTTTTTAATGATATTTTTTTATTTTATAATTAATAAATGTCACACCAAATTTAACTTAAAATGGAGTCGAATTTATGACCACAATTAAAGATTGTTTATATACATATCAAACATAAAAATATGTTAGGTGATAAATTAATAACAAGGTTGCTTCATAATTAAACTTTTTATTTCACATCTATATGTATTATTAAATTTGTACTGAATAAAATTACATATAATATTAATATTACTATAAATTATTGACAATAAATAAAAAATTTTATGAAATAGAATAATAAGTTCCGTGCAGCTATTAGTTTTTAATAAAACTTTTATTTTATTAGCCAGTGTTTTATGTTACTCATTAACCAGACCCATAGAAAAATAGTACTCCCTCCGGTCCTATTTATAAGAACTTTTTCTAGGTGGGTCTTGGTCCTTTTTATAAGAACCTTTTCAGATTGTCCCATTCATTAATTATTTTTTGACAAAAATACCCCATTAGTGGAGGTAGGTGCGTAATTATTTAGTAAAGAGAGTATGACACAATTGAGTAGTTAAGTGGAAAGAGAAAAATAATGGGTATCAATAAATTCAAGGGTAGTTTAGGAAATATCATACACATTCTTGACAAATTTATTGCAATTAACTAAATTAACCAACTTCCTTAATCCGTGTGATATAGTTAAAAGATTCTTATAAATAGGATCAGAGGGAGTATGTTGTAATAGTTATTATATGATTTGGTTGTATCATATCGATTTTCAAATTTCTGGTCCAATCACAGGTTGAAAATACTGACGTTTATTAAAAACATGGAACTGACTACAAAGGTAACTTATGGAGAAACCTTGTCGGTATTAGCAACTGGCAAGTAGAAAAGATTGGTCCAAACAAAACAAAACAGTCTCCAATCCATTCAGACAATGAGATAACAACAATTGTCTTGCCTTTGCTCCATCACCATGTGAAGTAATGATCTAATTTGTTATTATTTCTTTAGGGTAGCAATTTGGTACCCTCCGATGAGAGAGAGTTTTGGTACATTTTTGTTATTTTTTTAATTGAATAAATGCATAAAGGCCAAAACTACATAGGAACAGGTCATGTACTCTGTCCTAAATTATTTTGAAGACATAAAGTAAATTTTAAATGAAACACATGTATATTGCAAATGAGAATGTGAAAAAATGGGGTAATACAATAAAAAATACATGATATGGTTATAGGGGGTCAAAAAGTCTTTTCAAAAATTAAAAGTACAAATTCTAATGGTTAAATATTATCCCGTAACTGTAAAAAATACTAAAATCATACAAAAAAAAATTGAAAAAAAAATGATTGAATGATCAAAAAAGGTACCAAAATACTCACTCAGAGGAGATACCATACAATTTGCCATTTCTTTATATAGAATCCAATTCTTTGTTGTCCTTTTCCAGCCAATTATAAAATTAAAAAAAAAAAAAAGAAACTCCTTGATTTTCTCAATTCAATCACGCTCACCATTTTCTATACTAATTTCCTTTCCTACAAAACCATCTCTATCATTTCAGTTTTCTCAACTCATCCATATGAATTCTTTGACCCTTATTCTTTATTATCTTTCATATTAGCCTTATGGCTACGACTATTTATTTACATGCCTTGCACCATATTGAATCCTGAAAATGGGTTTGGTTTTGGTGCCTCCTATTGTTATATTGTCTCTGTTGTTTTCACTAAGCTCATTCTTTGTTCATGGTGGAGTTCCCACCACTCTTGACGGACCCTTCAAGCCTGTGACCATTCCTCTTGACAAGAGCTTCCGTGGAAATGCGGTGGACCTGCCAGACACAGATCCTTTGGTTCAAAGAACCGTTGAAGGGTTTGAGCCAGAACAAATCTCTGTCTCCCTCTCTGCATCCCATGACTCTGTTTGGATTTCTTGGATTACAGGTACCACCTTTTTTATTCCACTTGCCTTTCATTTTTCATTACTTTCTAATCTTGTTCGGAACAATAGAGGGAGGAACAAGAGGTCACAAATGAATGGAACTATCGTAATTTACTTTTTTGTTTAGGTTTATTAGTTCACGTGAAGTTTACTTAGTTGTTGGCATTATAATATGCAAACAAGTGGCTTTGTATTTTTTTTTTTTCAAATGCAATTAATGTTGCTTTACAGTAGCACCGAATAGAAAAGTTGACTCTGTGGTGCTACAGGAAAGCACACTCACTCTAGGTGCTTTCACTCCACAATTAGCAAAATTCATCATTTTGAATACGTTAGACTACGTTTTGTTAACAGTTGGGTAGAATTGATTTTGATTGATTTATAGAATCAATGACTGTAAATGAATGATGCATGATTTATAAAGCATATTGGATGGAAGTGATTTAAAATCAATTCCAGCAGAATTAATTGATTCTCCGTGTTGCAAACTGGTAAGTGGTAACCAAACAAGCACTAAACTGTCAGCAATAATTATATAATGTGATGTTAAAGAATGAAGAAACCCCACCAATTTCATCATTCAAAGGTTAGGCTACCTCCCAATTGTAAGCTGATTTTTTTTTGTTTAATCCTAAGGCTATATTGTAGACATGCTTCAGCCAACTCTGTTAATTTCATGTCAATTCAAGTGAATATACATTTATTTTTGTCATATAATTATAAAATGATGTAGCTTTGAACTTAATACATCAGACAAAATTATGGCATTGGCTAATTCAAGTAGCTAGCTCCACTTAATGAGAAATTGCTTGGTTGTTGTTGTCAATAAAACATATTTGGCATAAAGGTAGGTATGATATTGTTGGATTATATTTGCAGGGGACTTCCAAATTGGGGACAATATAGAACCCTTAGATCCTAGCACAGTTTCTAGCATAGTTCAGTATGGAAGGTACGGAAGGTCCATGTCTCACCAAGCTGTGGGTTATTCCCTTGTTTACAGTCAACTTTATCCTTTTGAAGGCCTTCAGAACTACACTTCTGGAATTATACATCATGTTCGTCTCACAGGTATATATAGCACTTAGTACATGTCTTGAAATGGAAGGAAAGAATATGAAAAAGAACAACCATGTTTTAGAGACATTAAACTATTGCCTAGTGATTATAGGTCAAGTCATGCTTTTATTTACATGACATATGATTGGTTGTTACTGAAGAATCATTTTAGAATGGTGTTGTCTTTGCTGCAGGATTGAAACCCAACACACTATATCAATATCAATGTGGAGATCCTTCTTCGTCAGCAATGAGTGAAGTTCATTATTTCAGGACTATGCCAGCTTCAGGCCCCAAGAGCTACCCTAGCAGAATAGCAGTGGTTGGAGACCTGGGTCTTACATACAATACCACATCCACTGTCAATCATATGATCAGTAATCATCCTGATCTCATTCTATTGGTTGGAGATGTTAGCTATGCTAACCTGTATCTTACTAATGGTACTGGGGCAGACTGTTACTCTTGTTCATTTTCTAACACTCCCATCCATGAAACATATCAGCCTCGTTGGGATTATTGGGGAAGGTAGAATTTTTACTTTACCTTAATTTCTTTGGTTTATGTCCACAGTTTTCTCTGTACTTATGGACTTCTAGCCAAATGGAAATGAGTAAACTAGCACTTTCGTCCTCGACTTTTATAGCGTCTTGTAGTTTCGTCCCAAACTTTTCCAAAATAGCACTTTAGTCCTTAATTTTATTAAAAAAATGGTTTTAATAAAGTTGGGGACAAACATTCTATTTTAGAAAAGTCAGGGACAAAACTGCAAGACTCTGTAAAAGTCGAGGACGAAAGTGCTATTTACACAAATGGAAATTGTAGATGCCTATTTTTAACTATAGTTGTTATCCCACTGGTATACATGTTGATTGAATCTTGAATAGGATTTTGGAACATTAGAATAATGTTTGGCTAGGTTCCAAGAGCAACAAGAAGGGTCTAATCTCTAATTTTTAACAATAATTCAGCTTCACTAACTTTGTTATGTAGCTTTTTTTTATTGTCATTGCTTTAACAGATGGTGGAGTATTGCCATTGTCTTGAGATTTCTTGGCTGTAATTTAGCTTATGAAATCAATGTTAATTGATTGTTGATTCAGGTACATGCAACCTCTGATTTCTAATGTCCCAATAATGGTAGTTGAAGGGAATCATGAGATAGAACAACAAGCTGAGAACAAGACATTTGTTGCTTATAGTTCTCGATTTGCATTCCCATCAGAAGAGAGTGGATCATCATCCACTTTCTATTATTCTTTCAATGCTGGAGGAATACATTTTATAATGCTTGGGGCTTACATATCTTATAGCAAATCAGGTTAACTCTTGGTCCATCACTTTCTTCTGTTATCTTCTACTTGATGCATATTCTTAAAATCCCTAACATGATTTAGAAAGTATTGCTGTTTACTTACATGCATGATTGGGATAGAGAGAGAGAGTGCTAAAGTTTCTTCCTTATGAACTGTGTTGCAGGAGACCAATACAAGTGGTTGGAGAGTGACTTGGCTTCTGTTGACAGGGAAGTAACTCCATGGTTGGTAGCTACATGGCATCCACCTTGGTACAGCACCTACAAGGCACATTATAGAGAAGCAGAGTGTATGAGGGTGGAGATGGAAGACTTACTATATCAATATGGTGTTGACATTGTCTTCAACGGACATGTAAGCATATTGTTTGTTTCATTACAAATGAAAAGATCCCTAATTCTTCACTGGTCTCTATGGAACAAATAAATGTTGCTGAATTAATTATTTAGGCCCAGTTTGGATGCAGAAGAACTTCTAGAAAGCAAAAACAAAGAGTTCAAATGAATTTAACTTCTCGATAAGTTGAAATTGGTTACTTATGGAGAAGTTAAATGTAAGAGCTTTTGGAAAAGGTGGCTGCAAAACTAATTTCAACTTATAGAGAAGTTAAATTCATTTGACCTCTTTGATTCATTCTATTTTTTTCACCTAGAAGTTCTTATGCAGAAATGCATCCAAACTGGCCCTTAGAGTCCGTTTGGATAAACTTCTCAGCAAGCGCTTGAGAAGAAAATAAAATAAATTAAGAAGGTAAAATGAATTTAACTTCTTTCATAAGTTGAAACTGGTTTATGCCCTTCAACTTTTGCACAAGCTCTCTCATTTAACTTTTCTATAAACACCTATAAACTTATAAGGATATTATTAAGCTACTTATGTCTATTGAAAAACTCCTATAAGTTTGATGTTAATCCAAACTAGGCCTTACCTTAGTAGGAAAGGATATTTGTGCTTGCCTTTCCTTACAGTTTTTGTTTGTTTCCAATCATAGACTCTGCTTGAATTTTCATGATATCATCTTAGACTTTTTTTCTCCTTCACAAACAAATTAAAGAAAGGTCCATACCATTTACTACTTTCATAGAAAGATATAATTCTCAACATGCAATTTCTCATATGTGAACATTGAACAGGTTCATGCCTATGAGAGATCAAACCGAGTATATAACTACAAATTGGATCCCTGTGGTCCTGTTTATATCACAGTTGGTGATGGTGGGAACCGGGAAAAGATGGCAATTACACATGCTGATGAACCTGGAAACTGTCCAGAACCATCAACTACACCAGACAGCTTTATGGGTGGCTTCTGTGCCTTTAATTTCACATCTGGTCCAGCAGCAGGTAAGTTCTGCTGGGACCGACAGCCTGATTATAGTGCTTTCAGAGAAAGTAGCTTTGGTCATGGAATTCTAGAGGTGATCTTTCTTTCTCTACTCTCAACACTTTTTTACTTTTTTTATGGATGGTACTTGAAAACAATGTGAATTATTCAACCTGAAAACCATGTTTCTTCATTTCATGTACTCTCTTTTTTTGTGCTAATTGCATCTAGTAAGTGTCTGAGGCCTAGAGAATAGTAGAAGACCAACCAATTAAATTTTCATATTAACATGGGAAAACCTTACCAAGTATTAGTTTTTCGGTGTACAAAGGAAAGCAATGAGATTTGAACTTAGAACCTCATGTTAAACTACCCAAACCCCCAAGTATTAGTTGAAAAAGGTGCTCAAAATCCATGCTTTAAAAATAAGAAAAGGGTTTTCTCTATTGTATTATTTCATTTTGCCAACTCAGCATTTTTGTTGAATTGTTTTTGTGTGGATCAATCTCTTATTTTTCTTATTGTGACCTTTGATTGATTGAGATAAATAAATACTAAAAGTTACAAGTTTTAATTTAAATGGATTTATGACTAAATTATTGAATAGACACCAACCTTTTGTCTTCTTACAAGCAATGGGAAAAACATTATTTCCACCATTCCTAAGTTTTAACCTAAGTGGAAGAACTTAGGAATTCTAAGAACTTTGCATTTATACTATTTACTTTCTAAGAACTTAGGTTTTGTCATAGTTTGAACTCAAATATATCATATTTTTCAATCTATTAATATTATCATAATTTACTCATTTATTTGTGCAACGCACGGATCATAATATCCAGTATTTATTAAAAAGCATAATATTTAATTCATTAGTAACTTTAAAAGCTGCATTTTTTTTGTACTCTTGTTAACATTTGCTTTAAATAAAAGTCTTCTGATCTTGGAGAAATACAAAAACTACTAAAAGCTTGACTGATTAAGTCAATTTACCAAGTGAAGCCTACTGATAAAAGTTCATGCAGGTTGAGGTACATAAAACATTATTTGAGTAGGACTACAAACTAACTAGTAGAGTCATATGCAGGTGAAAAATGAAACCCATGCTTTGTGGATTTGGCATCGCAATCAAGACTTCTATGGTATTGCTGGAGATGAGATTTACATTGTTAGGCAGCCTGAAAGGTGTTCAGTTTAAACCAGAGGTACAAAAATAAACATGCATTTTGATCTTATATTGATCATTGTTTCATCATTCTTATATATTATAAGTAATCCATGAAATGTAATCTAATATCTTCAGAGTTTTGTATAAAAAACAAAGAAATAAAAATAAAGTTGTTTTCACTGTTTAACTTTAAATACAAAAAACAAAATAAAAATAGTGACATTTTTATAATCAAAATTAAAATTATTTTTTATAATTAAAATAAAAAATGAAAATAAAAAATGTTTTCTGAAATCAAATGACTTGTAAATGCAGCTTAGCAGCAAGGGATTTAGCTTCTTAGCTTAAATATGTTTTTGGTCCTTATAAAATACACCTAATTTGATTTTCGTACCTACAAAAATATTTATTTTTGTTTAGGTCCTTATAAAATAAGAAATTGTTAAGGTTAGTCCTTGATGTTCTTAACACTCATAAAATTACCAAAATTCATTTATTTTATGAGGGACTAAACTAGCACATCCGTCCCCGACTCTTGAGGGACCATGCAGTTTCGTCTCTTTCTTTTTTAAAATAGCACTTTAGTATGTGATTTTATTAAAAACATGCACTTTAATTAGTCCTTACTTACTTTATTAAAAAACATGCATTTTAGTCCTTCACTTTATTAAAAAAACATGCACTTTAGGGACTAAAGTGCATGCTTTTAATAAAATTAAGGACTAAAGTGTTATTTTAAAAAGTCAGAGACGAAACGGCATGGTCCCTAAACCCTAAACCCTAAACCCTGGGTTTAGGGTTTAGGGTTTAGGGTTTACGAGGACTGAAATAAAAAATATTTCTTTTACAAGGATTGAAATCAAAATGAATGTATTTTACAGGGATCAAAATTAATTACAGGGATCAAAATGTCACATTTTCTTATTTTTTAAGGATCAAAAATATTTTTTTTACAGCGACGAAAATTAAATTGGGTGTATTTACATTAACTAAAAACATATTTTTTAATCGGCTTCTTATTTGTGATGAGGAAAATGAACATTTCACCGGGATACTTTCTTTCATTTTGTAGGATAAAGCTCAAAACTTTAACTTAAAGAAACACTAAGCCTATCAATGATTTCAAGAAGTGGAGCTGGAGTTATCATATGGCGTCTGTGTCATTAATCATGTGCTGCCAATCGGAGGTATACTGTATATGTAATCTTAGAAAATACGAATGAGTTATAATGTAATCTTACTTTAAAATATATTGCACGGGTATTGGATACATGGTGGGTATATTCCTAACATAGGTCACATATTCTGTTTTGCTCACAGTATAAACAATATTGTATTGTATTGATAACCAAAAATATTGTATTGTATTGATATGATCGGGGTAAATTTTGTTACGATTTATTGAAATCCTGTAAGAATCTCCCTCCCTCAGTGTGTGCGAGCCGAGCATGTGCGTGCGGGAGACATGGGGCCCTCAGAGAATGCTAATAAATCGTAATATTTTACATATCATGGTGAATGTTAATACATGATATCCAAGTTTATAAAATAGTGTAATGTGAAATAATATTGTAATATTTAATAACAATTTTAAAAATTAGATTATTTGTTGTGTTTTAGAATATTAATGTATTGTGTTTCGATTTAATTAAATTGTTACGTCATTGATATTTAATAATTATCTTTGGATGATTTTGGAATAATTTTTCAATTGAGTTATAATTTTTTAATTAGTATTTTTTTAATAAGTTATTAATTTTTCACTTAAATAAATTGTGAGTAACGGGCACAGGTATGAGCATAGGTGCCCAGAGAGGACGAATATGGGCTTTTTTTGTAAATGCGAGTATGAGGATGGACACTATGGTACCCCTGCCTAGAGGATACTTATTGTCATACCTATGGAGAGAGACGCGTCTATTTAGGGTTGAAAATAATATTGTAATATTTAATAAAAAATTTGAAATTAGATCATGTGTTGTGCCTAAAAGCTCCTTGTATAGATGGTATACATGCTATCTTCTACCAGTCTCATTGGCATATGGTTGGTAAGAGTATTTGTAATTTAGTTAAAGGTATTTTTGATGACCCTAAACAAGTTGAGAAAATTAACGAAACCTCGATTACACTTATACCTAAAGTTGAAGGAGCTATTAAATTAAATCAATTTAGGCCTATTAGTTGGCGTAATGTATCTTGCAAAATTGTTACTAAACTAATAGCTCTAAGGCTTAGAAATATCATGAATCATGTTGTTGTCCTAATCAGAGTAGCTTTATTCCAGGACGTCAGAGTAGGGACAATATTATTATCACCCAAGAAATAATTCATTCCATGAGATTAAAAAGGTAAAAATAGTTGGATGGCTATTAAAATTGATTTAGAAAAGGCATACGATAACTTAATTGGAATTTTATCTATGACACTCTAAAGGAAGTTGGAATCCTTGATCAGTTAAGAGAAGTAATTATTTCTTATATATCTACTCCTAGGATGAGAGTATTATTCAACGGGGAGGCTCTAAATCAGTTTAATCCTTCTAGGGGAATTAGGCAAGGTGATCCTATATCTCCGTATATTTTTGTGCTTTGTATAGAGAGGTTATTTCATCTAATTAACCTGGTCGTTGAGAATAAATTTTGGAACCCAATCAAGATTGGGAGGAGGGGGCCTAGAATATCTCACCTTGCTTTTGCAGATGACCGAATCCTTTTTGCACATGCCAATCTTGATCAGATGGAAATTATCAATACTATTCTAGACCTGTTTTGCCCTAGCTCGGGGCAAAGGGTGAGTAAGGATAAAACCAGAGTCTATTTTTCTAATAATGTCTGCTTGCAGGTCACAGATCAAATATCTACTGCCCTGGGGTTTCAAAGAACTACTGACCTAGATAAATACCTAGGTGTTCCTATTGATCTACCTTCAGCTCAACTATATCCAGAGTTAAGGAGAGATTGTCAGGATGGAAAGCAAAAAATCTTTCATTTGTATTGTAGGCAGACTTACACTATCTAAGTCAGTGGTCAATGCAATTCCTTCCTACCTAATGCAAACAACTTACTTACCAACATCTACATGTGACTCTCTAGACAAAATGTGTAGAGACTTCTTGTGGGGTGACACGGAGGAGAAAAGAAAAATCCACTTAACTGGCTGGGGCAAGATATATGTAGCTTAAAATTGGTGGGAGGGCTTGGTCATAGAAAAAGCAGAGAAATAAATGCAGTTTATATGATGAAGGTGTGTTGGGATTTAATTCAAAATCCTCAAGATCTATGGGCACAGGTCATTCGTGCAAAATACAATTGTGGAAATTCCATAATTCCAGTTATCAAGACCAAGCCATTAGCCTTTAATCAATGGCATGGAATATGTGCAGTTTGGAATTTTTTTTTAGATAATTTCAGTTGGAAAGTTCAAGATGGTGCATCTACTTGTTTCTGGACACATGATTGGATCCAAGCTCTTGATGAAATTCTATGTTATCTTCCAGTGCAGCACTATTTAAAGAACTGAAGCAAGGAAGGGGACTTCAACTTCAATTATCAAGAACAAAAACCAAGAAAGGGCATGGCCTGAGTGTATTCTTGGCACCTCCTTGTTTTCATTATCTTTCATAGTTTTCTTCCTTGCCATGATGCCATCCCCTAAACTTCCCCATGAAAAAGTGCATCTTAATTTTATCCTAATGGTGCAATTTAAATTCTAGATTAACAATCTAGCTACCTCTAAATTCTTTGTCGTGATGCTTTGTAAGGCTAATTGTTCAAAGCCTTGCAAGAACAAATTGGCCGCAGAAAAGAACCTCGTTCCAAATTCCTAGTAAAAGGCCACATTGTTAAGTAGCTTCTTTTTGTTCTCTTAAGGATAAAAGAAATCAAATTCAATCACAAGCAACTGGAAGAAAGATTAACCTTTCTTTCCAATGATTAAAATCAACAACATATATAACATCTACACCATCTTTTGCAATTTTCTAAAAGTATGAAAAATCTATTTTTTCACCAGAAACTTCCTTCAGACCATGTTGGCCACCCAGCTCATAGTTTGAAAAATCTATTGTTTTCAATATGACATGCAAGGCATATACAATTTTTTTGAAGATCTTTGGCAACAATGAAGGATGAACACTATAAATCTGTTCATTTACCTTCAATCCTTGTGTAAGGGTGCAGTCCCCAGGTCCATGTGTCTTGAGCCATTGCTCTGCGATCACACCATCTCCAATGGCATTCTTGGTAAAAGTTACACCAGCATTAGATCCTGACCTGTAATTTTTCTACCAATCTGGTTAAAGATTTGGAAAGATCAAGGATTTAGGATTGAATTGTCATAAGCAGGAACTTGGTAGGTAGAGTTAATCATCAAACATTTGGATTCCAAATAAAATGCAAAAGGTAATGAGGATGAATAAAAACAAGAACTATAGGACTCAAATGTTGAAGTTAAAAAAAACCATTTGATATCTAATGATTTTAATTATACCATCTTCTTAGCACGTTCCAAAATATCTTCCCCAACACTTTTTCAAAATATCTTCTTCAACTTCATAGCTATCTCTTTATGAACCTTCTATAATAAATAATTCATAAAATCTGTAATGATATTCAGCACTTCAGAGACCAACAGTCATCTTTTTACACACTGCAAAACTGATTTGGACTATACTGTTTGAAGATCGGTAAACAAATTATTTAACCATTATAAATAAAATTGTAAGTATGAAAACAATGTCTAATTATCTATGGAAAATTCCATGATGCAGTTTAAATACTCCCAATAGCCATTCTATGTTGAAGTTTATTCTTTCAGCCATATTACAAGGGAGAATTCAACTCACATAAGTCCAACCCAGTTTCAGCTAGGCCTGAGCATGGTACAGTTTTTAAAAAAACCAAACCAAAACCAAATGCAAACCATTTATATGGATCAGTTTTATAGACCAAACCAGTTCTGCTAACCAAACCAGTTTTGAACCAAAACCGGTTTTGTTTTTAGCCATAACCAGTTTTGAACCGGTTTTTTGACTAGTTTTTAAACTCAAACCAGAAACCATTATCTTTTGCTCTTGATGTCTATTATATATGAATATCTGGACTGGTTTGTTAGCATCCGAATGCTGAACCAGTTTCGTGTCAATAGTAAATCTGACAAACACCCACACACACATAGGTGGAGAGAGTACGAGAGAATTTCTTTGGAGTTTAAAGTTAAACCAATGAAGAAAGAAAGCAGTAATTATCAAGTAACTACTATCCTGATTACAATCAACACCCACCTGTAAACCCATATGCAGAGGTGGTTTGATTTTAGTGATCATCATAATGAGATATTTTTTGTTAATTGAGTTTAATACCAACCAAAAAGAGATTATTGTCTGTTTTACAGAATGATTTGCATATCATCCTTACACTCACTCCGGCTATAACCAGGATCCTTACGGATCTGGTTATGACTCATCAGATCTCTAACAACCTCTACATCAACCCATCTTCCCAAAGAAGAATACATGTTGGCAAGAAGCACATAAGGAGCAGAATTTCGCGGGTCCAGTCGATAGAGTTCCTCAGCTGCTCTTTTTGCTAAGCTCAAGTTAGCATGAATTCTGCATGAGCTTAGCACAACCTCCCATACAACTGCATCATCTTTACATGCCAATGGCATACTATCTAGAATGACTTCTACTTCATGAAACCGCCCTGCTCGGCTCAGACAATCTATGATGCAAGTATAATGATCCAACTTTGGCACCACTCCAAACTTTTGCAGCATTGCATTGAATATTTCAACCCCTTCATCAACCAATGCCGAGTGGCTACAAGCAGTTAAAACAGCAACAAAAGTAATATCATCTGGTTTTTCACCAGATGAAATCATGTCCTTATAAAGGCATACAGCCTCATGACCATATCCATTCTGTGCATAACCGTGTATCATTTCATTCCATGTAACAATGTTTTTCCCAGGCATCATATCAAAAAAGCATCTGGCTCCACCTACATCCCCACATTTACAATACATTTCTATAAGAGAACTCCCTACAAATATGTCATCTATATAACCATCTTTTATGATCTGAGCATGAATCTGTTGCCCTTGAAATAAGGAAGAAAGTTTTGCACAAGAGCTCACTACGGTAGCAAAAGAAAACTCAGAAGGAAAGAAGCCACACTGTCGCATATGCTTAAAGAAAGACAAAGCATCTTGTTCAAGAGAATTGATTGAGAACCCTGCTATCATTGAGTTCCAACAGACAACATCTATTTCAGGCAGTTTACTGAAAACATGCTTAGACAACTCCATTTCCCCACATTTTGAGTACATATTAATAAGGCTACTGGCAACATACACATCATCATAAAATCCAAACTTTTGAGAAACTGCATGAACCTGTTTTCCAGCCTCAAGAAGTCCCAATTCTGCACATGAACTGAGAATAATGGCCAAAGTAGTCCGATCAGGATGTTGCCATTGAAACTGCATTTCTCTGAACAGTTTAAATGCCTCATTGTGATCTGCATTTTGGTTATAGGCTGAGAGTATAGCATTCCATGAAGTCAAACTCGGGCGTGGCATGCAATCAAATATTTGGCGCCCGGTTTTAACATCCCCAGACTTGACACACGCTGCCAGCATATTAATGTAAGTAACATCATCCGGCTCATATCCATAACACTGCATTTTCTGAAGATACTCTGCAGCTTTCTCGCTGTTGCATCTGTTCCCATACCCAGCTATCATTATATTCCAAGAAACAACACTGTGCTGATTCAAATTATCAAAAACTTTTTCAGCACTATCCATGTCCCCAATTTTTGCATACATATCAAGCAACGAGTTGCTCAAATGGAGGTCTCTTTCGAATCCCAGTTTAATTGAGAGACTGTGTATTTGTTTCCCTTGCACATTAGTTGAGAACCCATGACTGTGATCACAGAGAGCAAATTCCCTTTCCCCAGATCCTCCTTTTGCACAGACACCCAATATGCTGGACAATGAGACAGAATCAACATGAATCCCTTTTCTCAACATGAGTCTAAACAATTCTAAAGCTTCCTTGACTTGATTTGTTTGTGCCAACCCACCCATCATTGTAGTAAAAGTAACCTCATTAGGCTCAGGAATGTCCCTAAAAACACAAACTGCATCCACATTGAGTCTACATTTAGCATACATACATAAAAGAGCATTAACCACATATATATTACTGTCAAGACCAACCTTGAGCACAAGCCCATGATTCTTCCTACCACAATCGGCATCTAATAAAGCACCACAGGCACTAAAAACAGTAGCAAAAGTTATATGGGAGGGTTTAACTCCATCTAGCATTATTGCATCATAGGTATCCAGTGCCTGGCGTTCATACCCACTTCTTACCATGGTAGCAATTAAGGTATTCAAAGAGACGGTGTTCCTCTCAGGCATTTGGAGGAACAAACGACACGCGTTTTGCAAATTGCGGGTTTTGCAATAAGCAGCCAAGATGGCGTTCCAGGAGAAGATGTTTTTCTGAGGTATTTTAGCGAACACGTGATGTGCAGCGACAATGTCATCGCACTTGGAATAGAAGTCGATGAGGTGGTTAGAGAGAAAGGTGTCAGAGGAAAGACCAAGACGGAAGATTCGAGCATGAACCACTTTACCGGCTAACTGAGCTTTGTTGCTGATGCACAACTGCAATAGATTTGTCAACTTCAAACTCTTGCCTTCCATAAAAATCAAAGTACCATGCTACCACTTAGGATTACAAAACGCTTTGCTGTGAAGCTATGAAGTAAACTTGCTATGCCATATAGGTTATGTACCATCCAGAATTTATAACATTATTCCACTCATGGTCATACCTCTGAACCTTTTGCACCCATCCGGTAAAATCCAGAGTCCAGAATCTACAGATGAAAGAAAATGTCAGCAATGCCTTCCTTGCTAATGATCTTAAAAATTAATAAAGCATACACTTTGTTGGCAATTAAAATATTGCCTTACTAAAATTTAGACGGTATACCGTATAGATAAATATTGAGACTCAAAATATAAATTTATTTTTATGAAATATTTTTATTTAGAAACAAAAATATACTCAAGTATGACTTTGTTACAAGTCAATTACCCACTCAAAACAAACAATACAAACTAGTTGGAGTTTTGAAACTTTTCCCAAAACCTCATTATGCTAACACTAAATATGTACAAGTCACCTATTTATACTAATTATTGGAACTTGGTTGCAAGCTTCATATATCAAATAGGATTAACAAACATCAACTAGAGATTTGGACTTTTCTTCACAAAAGTTTCCAAGTGATAATGTTACAACTTGCAATCTTATCTACACAACTCATATAGAAAATAAAACTAGCCGCAAATCTTTGTTGGCTTGTGATGAGCACAATTTTATTCACACTTTGCATACTTAATCTTAGCTTTCTTGGACTCTAATTGTGATTATATCCACTGTTTTATATGGAATTTACCAAATTGGACTTAATTAAGCTTTAACTAGGAATGTTGTTTAAATTCAGATTTTTAAGCCTACTGACCTACCTGTCTTGTTTTGATAATATCTGGAGCTATAGGTGTCTGATTTGAGTGATTCCAATGGCATTGGAAAGCTAACTTCCGGGGCTTTAATTTGATATGCTATATGACTATATTCCACTGAGCTACGAGGTGCAGTTTTCAATTTGAAGTTGACGTTCAAAAGCTGTCTGAAGTTCAACAGAAACAACAACCTTCTTAAGTAGTTGTTGAAGTAGTTTTAGTCTTTTGGGCCTGAAACCTGTTAGTCTGGGCCCATTTTACCTCTGCAATTAGATTAATCTTGTGGTTTAAGAGAATAGTATAAATAGGTGCAGCTACAATTCTGTGAAGGAATTTTTACTCATTTTTACACAGATTGAAGTTAAAGAGACGCTTGCTCTCTCTTCTCTCTGTTTTTCTAGGTTTCGTTCTTCTTCTTCTTCTTCTTCTTCTTCTTCTTCTTCTTCTTCTTCTTCTTCTTCTGCATTTTCATTTTGTTGTTATTCCTCTCATGGAAGGTTAGTTTTCTTAGGGTTGATACTTGAGTGATTTCCAATCGGATTCTGAGGTTTATTTCAATTCCAATTCGTATTTCAATTTCTGCAGTAGGTTCAATTTTATCTTCTCCTTTAGAATTCTGGTTTTGAATCTTGAATTGTATTTGAACGCTTGTTGATGATTCAATTCTGTTCTTCACTAAGAATTCTTGTTTAGTTTGCTTAATTCTGAACAACCACTTGTTTGCTTAATTCAAGAGGTAAAGGATTAGAAATCTCACACCAGTACGCTTAGTCTGGTCTTGCAAGTTCGCTTAGTTCTTGAGTGAGATTATTGTTGAATTGATTGACGCTTGTTTGGTTAATTCAAATCTATACTAGAAATTGAGTTCGATGTATTTTTAACCGATGAAGAATCCAATTGTGAATTAACAAGAGAGTCAATCTATTTTCTTACATCGTTTTGTTTCTTCTTCTTTAATTGCAAAATTCTGTTCTTAAACAACAACCAAAAACCCCCTGTTTTCTGTTACGTTTCTACACTCTTCAGGAAGTTGCTGAAATTCTGCATCTTGAGAACCTTCTGAAGTTGAACTTGCTGAAGTTCAACTTGCTGAAATTTTGTACCTTTTGAAGTTTGAACTTGCTGAAATTCGAACTTTCTGAACTCGTTTTTGAATTCTGTTTTCTGAACTTGCTTTTGAATTCCTTGAGACACGACTTTGGGTTATATAACCCTTACTATACTTTAATTCATATTATTTGATTGGGTACGACCTCGATCAAATTTGGCGCCGTTGCCGGGGAGTTCAATTCAATTACGGTTTTCAGTTTTCAGACAGAGTTTTCAGACCTTCTGAACTTCTGTTTTTCTGAGTTTTTCAGAGTTTTTCAATTCTGTTTTGTGTAGCTTGTTTCTGTTTTGTGTCTGTCAAGTTAGAGTCATTTTTGTACTGTGTTTTTGTTCAGCTAACATTTGGTTTGTGCAGATTGTAGAGAATTTTCTTAACTCAGGTTCTGGTAATACACATCAACTTGCTCATTTACCATTTCTGTTGCTGAACAGTTTCTGTTTTTGAGTTGTGTTGTTTGAGTCATTGTTTTTAGCGTGTTTATTCATTGTATGATGTTTAGGTATTGTTTAGATGATGTTAGAATTGATTTGGTTCGATTCAGATTGAATTGCATAAGTTGCTGAACTTGCTGTTGACTTCTCTGCTGTTGACTTTTGTAATTGAATCTGACTTGTTTGTTTAACATAGTTAGAGGTTGAATTTTTATGCCAATTTGTCCACATTTCTTTAGGTTAATGATGAATTTTAGATACCCCAGTTGCTGTTAGATAGCTCCAGATTGTGAGATTACACTTTGCACTAGCTTATTTTGACCTGTTGACTTCAATTGAACATAACTTGAGCTAGGAGTGTCAGAATTTCACATATTTTATATGCTTTTGGGGTAGAAGAAGCTAGTTAGAGTGACTCTCGCAACTGCGCGGCGAGACCCCCCATAAAATTGCCTAAAAAGGTCATTTTCTATTTTTTTTCTAGAATTTTTAAGTTTTTATTGGTGTATTTTTCCTTTCTTACCTTAGGTAGTTTTGGTACTTAGGCTTTGAATTTTGTTCTGAAAATTTTTGTGGTTGTTTCTTATGTTAATATAGTGTTTTCCATGGACCCAGTTCATTGGTTTCTGCTCTTTTGATATAGGCTGCCTTTACATGCTAACATGTTATTGTATGCCTCTTTTTGTGCATTTTTGTGTGCATTTGGTGTATGACTAGAGCAAACCCAGGTATCCTACATTCATTTGATCCAGAAATTGATAAGACATATCATAGATTAGTTAAAGAGTCTAGGAATCCATCTGTGCATAATTCTGTTAGTGATAGTGAGTCATTATCTGATAGTGTGTATTTTGTTGTTTCTATTAGTGATACTGAGTCTGTTTCTGTTTCTTCTTCTACTTTTCTTGATTCTGATTTTAATTCTGATATCATGGCTGAGAGGGCCTTGAGAGAGCTTGCAGCACCTGATGTTAATATTAAGACTTTATGCATTCAATATCCTGATTTAGATGTGCCTTGTGAGCTAAAGTCTGGATTGATTCATTTGTTGCCCAAGTTTCATGGTCTTGCAGGTGAGGATCCACATAAACATCTCAAGGAATTCCATATTGTCTGTACCACCATGAGACCACCTGGAGTTCCTGAAGATCATATTAAGCTGAAGGCATTTCCATTCTCCCTGCAAGATACAACAAAGGACTGGCTGTACTATCTTCCACCTGGATCCATTACTAGCTGGGATAATCTGAAGAGGATGTTTCTTAAAAAAAATTTCCCTGCATCGAGAGTGACATCAATCAGAAAAGAAATCGGTGGTATAAGTCAAATGGACAGAGAAAGCTTATATGAGTACTGGGAGAGATTTAAGAGGCTTTGTGCTAGCTGTCCACATCATCAGATACATGAGCAGCTTCTCACCCAGTATTTCTATGAGGGCCTATTAAACAATGACAGAAAAATGATAGATGCATCCAGTGGAGGAGCTCTTGTAGATAAAACTCCAGTTGCAGCAAGGCAATTGATTGAGAATATGGCTTCTAATAACCAACAGTTCAGTACCAACAACTTCTAATAACCACTTATGCTGCTGATCATAGGAAGTTGGAAAGCAAGCTTGATGATTTGGCTTCCTTGGTTAAGCAGTTAGCAGTGTCTCAGAAGGTTGCTAAGCTGTGTGGGATTTGTACTTCTGCTGATCATCCCACTGATGCATGTCCCACTTTACAAGAGCCTGAAGAAGATGGTGTTGTTCCTCCTCAAGCTTATGCAGCAAATATTTATGGTTCTGGCATATCTCCTCAGCAGTAACAATATAATCAGGATCTTTCTTCCAACAGGTATAATCCAGGTTGGAGGAATCATCCAAACTTGAGATGGGGGAATTCTTCTCAGCAGCAGCAGCCACCATAGCAGTCTTATATACCCTATCAGCCACATGTTGTTGGTTCTAGTAGACCTTACCAGCCTCAACATTTGCAGCAGCAGCAACAACCTCCACCACCAGCTGTTGTACCTTCCAAGAGTGAGCCTTCATTGGAAGAATTAATGAGGCAGATGGCAGTCAACAATCTGAATTTTCAGCAGAGGACAGAGGCAACTATTCAGAGCCTGGAAAATCAGATTGGGCAGATGGCTACCACTATTAATCAGCTGCAATCCCAGGGTTTAGACAAGCTTCATACTCAGACAATTGTCAACCCTCAGCAGAATGTTAGTGCAATCACCTTTAGATTAGGTAAGAGTCTGCAAGTGTCTGAAAGGCAACAGTCTGAACAAGAAAATGTGATTATTACAGCTTCAGACAGTGCAGCTTCAGTAGGTCCTACTTCAGAAAGTACTGTTTCAGCAGGTACAGTTTCAAACAACCCTGTACATGAGAGAGCTTGTCCTAGTCCTTTGAGCAGCCCCAGTTCTTCAAGCAGTGTGCAACCTTCTATTCCTCTTCCATTCCCTCAAAGAGTTATGCAGAAGAGTAAAAAACTGGAAGAGGCTGACGAGGAAATCTTGGAAACTTTCAGAAAAGTGGAGGTTAATATACCTCTACTTGAGGCCATAAAGCAAATTACAAGATATGCCAAGTTTCTGAAGGATTTGTGCACCCATAGGAGGCGGTTGAAAGGCAATGAGAGGATCAGTATGGGAAGGAATGTCTCTACACTCATTAAGAGACCTATTACTCCTATTCCTGAAAAATGCAAAGACCCAGGGACATTTTCTATTCCTTGTGTTATAGGCAGTAACAAGTTTGATAATGCTATGCTTGACTTAGGGGTATCTATTAATGTTATGCCTTTATCTGTTTTCACCTCTTTATCCCTTGGTCCTTTGCAGGCTACAGGTGTTGTCATTCAGTTGGCAAATAGGAGCACTGCCCACCCTGCAGGTCTTATTGAGGATGTATTGGTTCGAGTGAATGACATCATCTTCCCTGCTGACTTTTACATATTGGATATGGAGGGAGGAGATTCACTCACTGGTGCCGCCCCTATCATCTTAGGCAGGCCCTTCCTGAAGACAGCTAGGACTAAGATTGATGTTCATGTAGGCACACTTACTATGGAGTTTGGAGATAGTTTGGTCCAATTTAACATTTTAGATGCCATGAAGCATCCCATTGAGGACCATTCTGTTTTCCACATTGATATGCTTGCTGAACTTGTAGATAATAGTTTATCTGAGTTTGTAGGAAACTTGGATTTTCCTGACTTGTCTGATTTTAGTGATGTCTACATTTGTGATTTATGTTCTAATTCTTCCAAGTGATGTACTGAGATAGTTGAGTTCTTTTCTGCTGATAGTACTGATTGTGTATATTATGTTGATATTTCAGCAGGTTCTGGTATTGATGCACTAGCAGAGCAAATTGAGTCAGAATGCACATGCTTAACTACAACAATTATAGATACATCTGACTTAATTGATTTCCAGGTTGCAGAGGTTTCCACCAGTACCAGATTGCTACCTTCCATTATCCAACCCCCATCAATGGAGTTGAAGCCACTTCCCTCTCACCTCAAGAATGCATATTTGGAGGATGATCAGAAGCTTTAAGTGATTATCTCTACTACTCTCTCAGAGGATCAGGAATAGAGATTATTGCATGTTATTAGAGAGCGCATGAGATCACTTGGCTGGACTTTGGCAGATATTCCGGGTATTAGCCCCTTCATGTGTATGCATCGTATTTTGTTGGAGGATGGGGTTAAACCTGTGAGACAGCCTCAGAGAAGGCTGAATCCCCAGATTCTTGATGTGGTCAAGAAGGAGGTCACCAAGCTGCTACAGGCTGGTATCATATATCCCATTTCAGATAGCACTTGGGTGAGCCCGGTACAGGTGGTACCAAAGAAGTCTGGGATTACTGTTGTGAAGAATGAGAAGGATGAGTTGATTCCTACTAGAGTGCAGAATAGCTGGAGAGTCTGCATTGACTATAGGAGGCTTAACCAGGCGACCAGGAAGGATCACTTCCCACTTCCTTTCATTGATCAGATGCTGGAGTGCCTGGAAGGTAAATCACATTACTGTTTCTTAGATGGTTTCTCTGGTTATTTTCAGATTTGTATTGCACCAGAGGACCAGGATAAGACTACATTTACTGTCCTTTTGGTACCTTTGCTTATAGGAGGATGCCTTTTGGTCTATGCAATGCTCCTGGTACTTTCCAGAGATGCATGATGAGTATATTTGTTGATTTACTTGAGCATTGCATAGAGGTTTTTATGGATGATTTTAGAGTGCTTGATAGGTGCATAGAGACTAACCTTGTTCTAAATTTTGAAAAGTGTCATTTTATGGTAGAGCATGGTACAGTCTTAGGCCATATTATCTCTAGGAAGGGGCATTGAGGTAGATCCTGCAAAATTAGATGTTATTTCACACACTCCTCACCCCTTTTGTGTGCGAGAGGTGCGATCTTTTCTTGGACATGCAGGTTTCTACCGCAGGTTTATTCAGGACTTCAGCAAGATAGCCCTTCCACTATCCAACTTTTTCAGAAGGATGTGAGATTTGACTTTGGAGAGCAGTGCAGAGAGGCATTTGATCGCCTCAAGAGAGCTCTCACCACCACTCTCATTATTCAGCCACCAGATTGGACTCTTCCATTCGAGTTGATGTGTGATGCATCAAACTATGCATTGGGAGCTGTTTTGGCTCAGAGGGTTGGTAAGTTGTCTCATGTGATTTACTATGAATCTAGGACTTTGGATGCAGCACAGGTAAATTACACTACCACTGAGAAAGAGCTGTTAGCAATAGTTTTTGCATTGGATAAGTTCAGATCTTATTTGCTTGGCTCTAGGGTATTTTTTTTTTACTGATCATGCTGCTCTGAAGTTCCTTCTTAAAAAGACAGATTCCAAACCCAGGTTGATTAGGTGGATGCTACTACTCCAGGAATTTGACTTGGATATCCAGGATAGGAGTGGTGCACATAATTTAGTAGCAGGCCATTTGAGCCGCATTGAGAGGACAGAGGATGCATTTCCTATTCGGGATGACTTCCCAGATGAGCAGCTATTGGTTTTACATGATTCTCATTCTCCTTCCCTTACCCCTTGGTTTGCTGATATCGTAAATTATCTTGTTGCATCTGTTTTTCCACCCTTGACATCTAGGGCTCAGAGAGATAGACTTAAGAGTGATGCCAAATATTATGTATGGGATGACCCTTATTTGTGGCGTTTTTTGCAGTGACCAGGTGATTCGTAGGTGCATTCCAGATCATGAGATCCAGTCTGTACTTCAGTTCTGTCATGCCTCACCTGTTGGAGGACACCTTGGACCTCAGAGGACAGGACGAAAGGTATTGGATTGTGGATTTTATTGGCCTACTATTTTTAGAGACGCCTGGAGAGTCTCGTCTACATGTGAGCAATGTCAGAGAGCAGGAGCGACCATTTCTAGCAGGCAGCAGATGCCCCAGCAGCCTATGCTGTTTTGTGAGATCTTTGATGAATGGGGTATTGATTTTATGGGCCCATTTCCTGTTTCTTTTGGTTTTATATATATCTTGCTTGTTGTGGACTATGTCTCCAAGTGGGTGGAGGCTATAGCCACAAGGACTAACGATGCTCGAGTTGTTGTTGATTTTGTCCAGTCTAATATTTTTTGCAGGTTTGGGGTGCCTCGAGCTATTGTTAGTGATCAGGGGACCCACTTCTGTAACCGGTCCATGGAGGCTTTACTGAAGAAGTACGGGGTGGTGCATAGAATTTCTACACCATACCACCCCCAAACTAATGGACAGGCTGAAATCTCCAATAGAGAGATCAAGAGGATTCTTGAGAAGATGGTGCAACCTAATAGGAAGGATTGGAACCGCCTCCTTGATGATGCTCTTTGGGCTCATAGGACTGCCTACAAAGCACCTCTTGGGATGTCTCCCTTCAGAGTTGTTTTTGGTAAGGCATGCCACTTACCCGTGGAGATAGAGCATCGAGCATATTGGGCAGTTTGAGCTTGCAACTTAGATTGTGATTAGGCAGGAGAACAAAGGAAGCTTCAGTTGCAGGAGCTTGATGAGATTCGCCTGGAGGCCTATGAAAACTCTAAGTTCTACAAGGAAAAGACTAAGAAGTTTCATGATCAGCGTATTGCTCGAAAAGAGTTTGTTGTAGGCCAAAAGGTGTTGTTGTTCAATTCTAGACTTAAGCTCATGCCTGGTAAGCTTCGTTCTCGTTGGGTTGGACCTTTTCTTATTACTCATGTTTATCCTTATGGTGTTGTAGAGCTGCAAAGTAAGTCCACCAACAAGACCTTCAAGGTCAATGGCCACCGTCTCAAGCTATTTCATGAGAGCCCCACTTTGGTTGGTGAGACGGTTGAGGAGCTTGGCTTGGAGCTTCCCACATTCCCTCAAGTGCAAATTTTTCCACCTTGATGAGGGAGTCTCTTTCCCCACTTTTTCATTATACTATGTCTCTTGTTCTCTAATTTCTCTATTTTTAACATTGAGGACAATGTGTGATTTAAGTGAGGGGGAGAAGAATTGTAGTTTTAGGACTTTAGAATTGATTTTCGGAATTAGTATGTGGTTAGGATTATATTGATTTGTGTTAGTAATTTTTAGGATTGTAAAAAAAAAATTGCTGTTACTGTTTGCTGTTTGTCTGAAATTTATTGTTTAATGTCTGAAACTACTTGCTGAAATTTGCTGTTTCTGAAAGCTGGTAGCTGATGCGTAGCTATTCTGTAGCTACTACTGTCTGAATTTTACTGTAGACTGTCTGAAATTGCTGTTTACTGTTACTGTATGTTGCTGTTACGTTTTTCTGTTGCTGTTTATAGCAGAATTTCAGACAGTACGTTTTCCTTGACAACAAAATTTATTTTGACAGCAAAACAGATTTTTGACAATAGAAAAATACATTTGACATGTTTTTCATTGGATTTTTAGGATTTGTGTTGGTAGTTTGCATTTTCATCATTCTTGGATAATTGGTTTCTTGATTTATGTTGATTGAATTCCTTATAATTTGGTGAATAAGTTAGTTTTGATAATTATTGGGTTGAATCTTTTGTGATAGAGTTGCCCTTGGTGAGATTTTGAGCCTTGATGTGGATGGACCATTCTATGTCATTCTCTCTTTTTCTTGTGTGATTTCACTCATGCTTGCTTGTGCTCTAGAACTTGGCTTGACTCTTTAATTTGCAACTTTGTTCACCTGCATGAATTGAGATGATTGAGGCATTTTTGTTGATAATTGAGCTACTAGCCATATTAGCCTACCTTGATGATTTTCCACTTGATAGCCCCTTTGAGCCTATGGATCCCATTTCTTGTTATAAAAGCTCATTACAAGCCTTTAAAGTGAAAAAGCATGATTGTCCTTGCCTTAAAGGATAAAGGAGCTTTGGAATTGTTTTGGGAATAGGTTCTTGAATAAGTGTGGGGGTGTGATTGAATTTCTTATCTTATCTCCTCATGTGGATATTAATTTGTTGACATTTGGCTAGATACAAAAAGAAAAAAAACAGAAAAAAGATAGAAAGAAAAGAAAAGAAAAAAAGAAAAGAAAAGTATATAAAAAAAAGCAAAGAAATAAAGTGTGCTTGAAATAAAAAAAAAATGAGTCAAAGGTGGAAAAGGGGAGTTAAAATGTAATCTTGAGATGTATGCTACTTGCATTCATGAGTTATTCCTCATCGCTCCTCTATTCTCTTTAGTTTATAGCTTCTTATCCTTCATTTTCCCTACCTTTACCTTGGCCCCATTTCATCCTATTTGAAGTCCTCTTGATCTTTTCTTGCATGTGCTTCAATTGTTGTGGATATTAGAGTCTTGTCAAGCCTATGGTAGTGTTTGCTTACATGAGTACTTTGAGTGTATATACACAAGCCTAAACACTTGAGAGTTAGAGAGTTTGTCTTGTGAGGATTCTATCATTCTTGATTCAACCCTTTGATTTGATCTACCCTCTTGTTTGCTAAATTATTGGGGAATTCCATTGATATATCTCTTGACTCCATGATTCCTTGGATGTTGTATTTTGCCTACTCCTATGCATTTCTTGGATCTCTTGATAATTATGCCATCTGTATTTGCATCTTGCCTCTAATTAATCTTTGGTTTCATGTGGTGTTTTGCCCGGAGTGCAAAAGGGCAAGTGTAGGGGAATTTGATGAGCACAATTTTATTCACACTTTGCATACTTAATCTTAGCTTTCTTGGACTCTAATTGTGATTATATCCACTGTTTTATATGGAATTTACCAAATTGGACTTAATTAGGCTATAACTAGAAATGTTGTTTAAATTCAGATTTTTAAGCCTACTGACCTACCTGTCTTGTTTTGATGATATCTGGAGCTGTAGGTGTCCGATTTGAGTGATTCCAGTGGCATTGGAAAGCTAACTTTCGGGGTTTTAATTTGATATGCTATATGACTATATTCCACTGAGCCACGAGGTGCCATTTTCAATTTGAAGTTGATGTTCAAAAAGCTGTCTCAAGTTCAGCAGAAAACAACAACCTTCTTAAGTAGTTGCTGAAGTAGTTTTAGTCTTTTGGGCTTGAAACCTGTTAGTCCGGGCCCATTTTACCTCTGTCGTAGATTAATCTTGTGGTTTAAGAGAATAGTATAAATAGGTGCAGCTACAATTCTGTGAAGGAGTTTTTACTCATTTTTACACAGATTGAAGTTAAAGAAACGCTTGCTCTCTCTTCTCTCTGTTTTTGTAGGTTTCGTTCTTCTTCTTCTTCTTCTTCTTCTTCTTCTTCATTTTCATTTTGTTGTTCTCCCTCTCATGGAAGGTTAGTTTTCTTAGGATTGATTCTTGAGTGATTTCCAATCGGATTCTGAGGTTTATTTCAATTCCAATTCGTATTTCAATTTCTGCAGTAGGTTCAATTTTATCTTCTCCTTTAGAATTCTGGTTTTGAATCTTGAATTGTATTTGAACGCTTGTTGATGATTCAATTTTGTTCTTCACTAAGAATTCTTGTTTAGTTTTCTTAATTCTGAACAACCACTTGTTTGCTTAATTCAAGAGGTAAAGGATTAGAAATCTCACACCAGTACGCTTAGTCTGGTCTCGCAAGTTCGCTTAGTTCTTGAGTGAGATTATTGTTGAATTGATTGACGCTTGTTTGGTTAATTCGAATCTATTCTGGAAATTGAGTTCGATGTATTTTTAACCGATGAAGAATCCAATTGTGAATTAACAAGAGAGTCAATCTATTTTCTTACATCGTTTGTTTCTCTTCTTTAATTGCAAAATTCTGTTCTTAAACAACAACCAAAAACCCCCTGTTTTCTGTTACGTTTCTACACTCTTCAGGAAGTTGCTGAAATTCTGCATCTTGAGAACCTTCTGAAGTTGAACTTGCTGAAGTTTGAACTTGCTGAAATTTTGTACCTTTTGAAGTTTGAACTTGCTGAAGTTCAACTTGCTGAAATCTCAACTTGCTGAAATTCGAACTTTCTGAACTCGTTTCTGAATTCTGTTTTCTGAACTTGCTTTTGAATTCCTTGAGAGACAACTTTGGGTTATATAACCCTTACTATCTTAATTCATATTATTTGATTGGGTACGACCTCGATCAAATTTGGCGCCGTTGCCGGGGAGTTCAATTCAATTACGGTTTTCAGTTTTCAGACAGAGTTTTCAGACCTTCTGAACTTCTGTTTTTCTGAGTTTTTCAGAGTTTTTCAATTCTGTTTTGTGTAGTTTGTTTTCTCTTTTGTGTCTGTCAAGTTAGAGTCATTTTTGTACTGTGTTTTTGTTCAGCTAACATTTGGTTTGTGCAGATTGTAGAGAATTTTCTTAACTCAGGTTCTGGTAATACACATCAACTTGCTCATTTACCATTTCTGTTGCTGAACAGTTTCTGTTTTTGAGTTGTGTTGTTTGAGTCATTGTTTTTAGCGTGTTTATTCATTGTATGATGTTTAGGTATTGTTTAGATGATGTTAGAATTGATTTGGTTCGATTCAGATTGAATTGCATAAGTTGCTGAACTTGCTGTTGACTTCTCTGCTGTTGACTTTTGTAATTGAATTTGACTTGTTTGTTTAACATAGTTAGAGGTTGAATTTTTATGCCAATTTTTGTGTCCATATTTCTTTAGGTTAATGATGAATTTTAGATACCCCAGTTGCTGTTGGATAGCTCCAGATTGTGAGATTACACTTTGCACTAGCTTATTTTGACCTGTTGACTTCAATTGAACATAACTTGAGCTAGGAGTGTCAGAATTTCACATATTTTATATGCTTTTGGGGTAGAAGAAGCTAGTTAGAGTGACTCTCGCAGCTGCGCGGTGAGACCCCTCATAAAATTGCCTAAAAAGGTCATTTTCTATTTTTTTTGGAATTTTTAAGTTTTTATTGGTGTATTTTTCCTTTCTTACCTTAGGTAGTTTTGGTACTTAGGCTTTAAATTTTGTTCTGAAAATTTTTGTGGTTGTTTCCTATGTTAATATAGTGTTTTCCATGTACCCAGTTCATTGGTTTCTGCTCTTTTGATATAGGCTGCCTTTACATGCTAACATGTTATTGTATGCCTCTTTTTGTGCATTTTTGTGTGCATTTGGTGTATGACTAGAGCAAACCCAGGTATCCTACATTCATTTGATCCAGAAATTGATAAGACATATCATAGATTAGTTAAAGAGTCTAGGAATCCATCTGTGCATAATTCTGTTAGTGATAGTGAGTCATTGTCTGATAGTGTGTATTTTGTTGTTTCTATTAGTGATAGTGAGTCTGTTTCTGTTTCTTCTTCTACTTTTCTTGATTCTGATTTTAATTCTGATATCATGGCTGAGAGGACCTTGAGAGAGCTTGCAGCACCTGATGTTAATATTAAGACTTTATGCATTCAATATCCTGATTTAGATGTGCCTTGTGAGCTAAAGTCTGGATTGATTCATTTGTTGCCCAAGTTTCATGGTCTTGCAGGTGAGGATCCACATAAACATCTCAAGGAATTCCATATTGTCTGTACCACCATGAGACCACCTGGAGTTCCTGAAGATCATATTAAGCTGAAGGCATTTCCATTCTCCCTGCAAGATACAGCAAAGGACTGGCTGTACTATCTTCCACCTGGATCCATTACTAGCTGCGATAATCTGAAGAGGATGTTTCTTAAAAAAATTTCCCTGCATCCAGAATGACATCAATCAGAAAAGAAATCGGTGGTATAAGTCAAATGGACAGAGAAAGCTTATATGAGTACTGGGAGAGATTTAAGAGGCTTTGTGCTAGCTGTCCACATCATCAGATACATGAGCAGCTTCTCACCCAGTATTTCTATGAGGGCCTATTAAACAATGACAGAAAAATGATAGATGCATCCAGTGGAGGAGCTCTTGTAGATAAAACTCCAGTTGCAGCAAGGCAATTGATTGAGAATATGGCTTCTAATAACCAACAGTTCAGTACCAGAAGCAATGTTACAGACAATGTTTGATGATATTTAAAACACATAATTCCTTATGTAGGAATCGTAGTGATTTCAGGTCAAATGACTTCATATAGTTGGATTACCTAAGCATTGTTATGTATATGTAAGACGATATCAATAATGCGTGAAATAATTTTACGAATTTGAAAATAGTGCTTCCAACAAGAATTATTTTTGAATTAAGAAATTAGGACGTTACACCTGCCATGTGACCCGCCTCAAAGCAGTAGAAACATTTCCTCTGACCCACTAAGCACTCACCCTTGTGGCCCTTGCCGCACTTCGGACAAGTAGGAGTAGTCGGGGTGGAGGGGAGAGTAACCTGTTTGCCCCTCTTTGAAACTGGGCTCGAGTGTGCCACTGGTTCCTCCTCCCTCTTCCTCTTGCCATCCACCCAAGCCTTCACTGCTGGCTTGGGCCCCTCCTGCACTAAGCTCTGTTCAACAACCAAGCATTTGGTAACCATAGCCAAGAAATACCTCAACTAAAAGGCATCTAGCCAGCTACTATCCTCTTGAGTTTGGCTTTAGTCCTGACTCCAGGTGAGAACACTTCCAACCCTCATTAGGATTGGCCTGGAGTAAAGTGTGGTATTTAGCTAGCTCCTCAAACTTGGTCAGAAATTGGCACACCGTCATGTTTCCCTGCTTTAGCTGTAGGATCTCTAATTCCTTCTACTTTCACATAGATTCCGGGAAGTACTTCTCAAGGAATGTTGCTTGGAAACCACCCCAAGTGAGCGAGACTCCTGGAGAAGTCAATCTGACCTTGGCTCTTTTCTGCAAGTTCTTCGTCTCTCCTTACAACATGTAGGTGGCAAATATCACCTTGAACTCACATCATACCATGACCTCAAATATCTTGTTCATGGCGTTGAGCCATGCATCCGCCGTCTCAGGATCATATGCTCCGGAAAAAAGGAGGGCGGTGTTTCCGGAATTCTGCTAGACCTTGGACAAAGGGGTCCATGACCACTACTGGTGGTGGTGGAGGCGTCTCCCTCAGACGCCCACAAAGCTCCTATAGAACCGCCGCATTGGTGGTAGCTTGCTCTCTAATAGTTTTGTTAGCATCTGAAGGGCAGACGTTATGGGATAGGGGTTCTGAACTGGTGGTAGAGTTCCACGGGGTCTACCACGCCTTCCACTAGCCATAATCCTATACACAACATTAATAAAAAATTTAGGTGATCAGTCTCCACATTTCATAATTACAGATAATTTCAGACAACTAAACTAACCACAATCCAATTGTATTGAAATGTTCTGATACCATAATGTAACATCCTAATTTTTGGATTCAAGAATACTGCCCGTTGAAAGCATTACTCCCAAATTTATGAAATTATTTCACACCATTATCGAAATCGACATACAATCACACATATCAATTTCTTAGGTATTCTAACGTTACTAAAAACTCAAATTAAAACCACATATTCATGAACCAAAGTAAATTGCCATCAAGTGGCTCAAGATATCATAATACATAAATATCTAGGCATGGTTGGGATACTATTATACATGTGTGTTGACAAAGTAGAATAAAACCCCTAAGGGCTACACATGTATCATAATATCCCACAAAAGAATACATCATAAGTGTTGCCTATACAAAAGATGCCAAAATGAATCAAAAGGAACTGGGGCCAATGGCATCGCCCACCTCATGAGCTCTCACGCTCTCCGATCAAGCGTCCGGTCGAGGACCCTACATATCTAAATAAAAGCCACAACGTGTGGTGAGACTAAAGTCCCAATGAGTGTGATGAAAACACGCAATGTGGGAATTCAAGCAAATGATATGCAACAGCATCAAATAATCTCAATCAAGTCATAATTCATTCATAAGGGACAATTTAAAGTAAAGTTAGTCCTCAAGTGTTTAACCCAATACCCCTAGGGGTCTTTCCACTTAACATGATGTTGTTGAGTCTCAAAATATTATTAAATAGTAAATAATGTTTAAGTCTCACAACCCTGAGTTTTAATGGATAACAAATTTGGCAAATATTCTTTAATAAGAAAGAACAGTGTTCTGCTAAAGGTAGTTTCTGTGTTTCAGAAGGTATCTGATACATCAACCCTCTGAAATCATGCAACCTTCTGATGTGGTGCAACCTACTGAAGAAGACGATGAACACATTTTTATTCACACTTTGCTTTCTTGGACTATAATTGTGATTAAATCCACTGTTTTAATTGGAATTTACCAAATTGGGCTTAATTGGGCTTTAATTGTAAATGTTGTTTAAATTCGGATTTTTAAGCCTACTGAACTACCTGTCTTGTTTTGATGATATCTGGAGTTGTAGGTGTCCAATTTGAGTGATTCCAGTGGAATTGGAAAGCTCACTTCCGGGGCTTTAATTTGATATGCTATATGACTATATTCCCATGAAGGAATTAGGAGCAGTTGCTGTTTCAAAATCGCCTACTGATGTTGTCTGTTGCAAATCCGAATTTGCTTAGTTTTGTAATTAGTTTGTGGGTCTGTTTTAATTAATTTCAGCCCAATTAAGGCTTAATCAGATTGTTAGTGATTTAGGATCTATAAATAGGTGTGTTGCTGAATAATTAAAACACTTTTCCCTCATTTTTCAGATTTTATATTTTGACTCTTCACTTTCCCTCTCTTTTTCTCTCTTCTTCCATTTTCGAATTTCGCTCTTCTTCTTCCTCTTCTTCAAATTTTGAATTCCTCCTCCATGGAAATGGAAGTCTAAGCTTCAGGGATTGTTTCTCCATTGAATTCACAAAGGAAATTGAGGTTCTAATTTCGGTTTTCATCTCTTAATTTCTTGGATAGATTCATGAATCTTCCTTCTCCTAGTTTCTTGATGAATTGTAAATGTTGTTTAATTCGGATTTTTAAGCCTACTGACCTACCTGTCTTGTTTTGATGATATCTGGAGCTATAGGTGTCCGATTTGAGTGATTCCAGTGGCATTGGAAAACTCACTTCCGGGGCTTTAATTTGATATGCTATATGACTATATTCCCATGAAGGAATTAGGAGCAGTTGCTGTTTCAAAATCGCCTACTGATGTTGTCTGTTGCAAATCCGAATTTGCTTAGTTTTGTAATTAGTTTGTGGGCATGTTTTAATTAATTTCAGCCCAATTAAGGCTTAATCAGATTGTTAATGATTTAGGATCTATAAATAGGTGTGTTGCTGAATAATTAAAACACTTTTGCCTCATTTTTCAGATTTTAGATTTGACTCTTCACTTTCCCTCTCTTTTTCTCTCTTCTTCCATTTTCGAATTTCGCTCTTCTTCTTCCTCTTCTTCAATTTTTGAATTCCTCCTCCATGGAAATGGAAGTCTAAGCTTCAGGGATTGTTTCTCCATTGAATTCACAAAGGAAATTGAGGTTCTAATTTCGGTTTTCATCTCTTAATTTCTTGGACAGATTCATGAATCTTCCTTTTCCTAGTTTCTTGATGTTAGGTTTGAATTTGAAATAGAGTTGCATGCTTTATGAAATTCGAATTCTAATATGAATCTAACTCACATTTTAGGTTGCTTAATCTGAAATGAATTCTAGGTTTGCTTAATTCCAAGGATTAGAAATTAGAATTCATGCTATTTTTCTTAATTCTAGTGTGAAAATTAATGAGGATGCTTAATCCGAATTTGATTCTGTCAAGGATTTGAGGAATTTTGTGTGAACCAATGATAGATCCAATTTGTGAATGAGGTAGAGAACCAATCTATTTTTTTCTTGAATTGTTTTTTGAATTTTAAATTCTGTTTTAGAAATTGAGAAATTAGCATGACAAACAATCAAAATCCCCTTGTGTGTGTGAGTTGTTTTGAATTTGAAATTCTGAATTTGTGATTGAATTCTTTGGGAAAAGACTTTGGGTTCACCAACCCTTACTGCACTTTAATTCTTTCTATTTGATTAAGTACGGCCTCGATCAAACCTGCTGAATGATTAAGACCTACTAAAGCCAGAGAACCTTCTGAAGAAGAGAGACATCATACTGAAGCTTGTACCTTTTTTGGGAAAGTGCTTCTCTGCTAATTCCCTTTGAAGACTCAAAGTCATTCGTAGCCTTTCTCAGTTGCTTATGCTTCTTCCAGAAGTCAGATCAGTTGCTTTTTGGCATATTTCAAATTTTCATACACCAAAGAAGCAAAGTCTGCTATGAAGTACACTATGCTCAGAAAAAGTGGAGTTTGTGCTGCTAACACCTACTACCTGTTGCACCTGCTACTGCAAGCTACCAAGGCTATGTGTCTCAATGGGAGCATTTGCATTAAATGCTATCTCTCAATGGGAATCATATTGAAGCTAAACGGATCTCCTTTCCAACCCTATAAATATGAAGTCTCATGCAGAAGAACATAAGAGGAGAACATACATACTTGCTGAAACGCTGCTCAAAAATTGTCTCTGATATTCATTCATTTGTTTAATTTGTACAACAATTTTTTATCCTAAGTTTTACTCAGTTATCTGTACACCTTACTCAGTTTAGGCTTTGAACTTCCATAGTTTAAAATCTTAAGCAATTTTTCTTTTTATACTCTAGTTGTGTGTGAACCTGAAGAGGCTTGTTGTTTAAACAATACTTGGGTTTGAGCCTGGAGAGGCTTATCTGTAAAACAATACTTGGGTTTTAGCCTGAAGAGGCTATGGATAAAACAATACTTGTAACTGTGATCAGTTAGTGGAAATCCTTTGCTGGTTTAGCATTGGGACTGGACGTAGCTCATGGTGGATGTGAGTGAACCAGGATAATTTCTTGGCTAAGTTTTCTCAAACCTTATCTCTTTATATTTATTCAACACTGTCTTTTTGACCTGTTGAAGCACTTCAACAAGTCTCTGAAAACTCCAGTTTCAGCAAGTTGCTCAAAACTTTTGTTTGTGAAAAGGTTTCCAAGAAAATCTGTTTGAATTTATAAAACACTATTCTATGTGTGTACAATGAGATGCTTCAACGAATGTGTGTGTTTCTCTTCCGGGTTCAATTTGTTGAGTTAAATTAGCATTTTAATTTATTAATTTTTAGCCTTTAATGTTTTTATTATTATTTTTCTAAATTTGTTAAATTTTTGGATGGGTCAACCCGTTTAAACCCATTCCATTTTAATTTCTAGTCTGTGATATAGGCTGGTCCATTCAGCCCGTCTAAATATGGGCTGGGCTGATATATTTTGTCCACTTTTTAAAATGGGCCAGAACGTGGGCTGGGACGGGTCGGGACGCTTTGCCATCCCTAATCGTCGCTAGCTTCCAGTTTCACTTAGCGACGACCAATCTGTTGCAAACATCCACGATGATTGTCGCTAAAGCCTATTTTCTACTTAGCAACGACCATGTCGTCGCTATTTTATTCACATCTCGCGACGGCCAAGTCGTCGCTATGGTTTTCTACGTAATAATTTTTTTTAATTATAAAACATCGTAGCGACAGTTAGGCAGTCGCTACTAGCGATGACTCTTTGCCGTCATTAACCTGTCATGTCTAAATACACACATTCTTGTAGTGCTGGGACAATTTTTGACATTTCCTTCTTTCGAGGACTAACTTGAAGTCGCCACTATCTTTCAGTGACTAATTAATTTAATGTTTTAGTGGCGAAAATATAAAAGTAACTCTTTGCTCATTTCCACAAATCATTTATAATCATTAATCTATGCTTTTACTATAAATGTCTACATTTAATTTAATTGAAAATCACATTTAACTTTTCCCTCCCTTTTCTCTCTCTCCCTTAAAATTAATTAACATCTTACTAAAAACAAAGCGAGTATGATGTAATTTCAATTCATGTCCCAAATTCAATGATAAATAAATGTCTTTGAACAAAAGAATATTAATTTATGCCTACACAAGGTAGGCCCTAAATTCAATTGTAAAATTATATTATTAAGTGTCTTTTAATGAAAAATATTTATTACTCCCTTAGTTCCTTTTTAAATCCATTAAGGTATCATTAAAATTAATGTATAAACATTTATTATGCTCTTTCTCTCTTGAATAAATTATTTCTATACATTTTTTCTCTTATTAGTTATGAATTTAATTAGTATACACTGTCAGTGTAAGTAAATTTTACACATACATCCAATGGTGTGCTGCCACATCATTTAATGAACGTGACACCTCATATGTTTATTAAATTCAATAAATGATGTGGCAGCACGTCATTAGATGTATGTGTAAAATTTCTTTACAGTGTATATATATTAAACTCATTAGTTATATATGCCATAATATTTAAACAAAACTTTTTTAATTTGTTTTTAAAAAGGCACGTGTTAGCAAGACTTTTTAAATTATTAATGTATTAAATTACAATTTTTTTACAAATATTGTTTTATTTTTACCTTCTTAATTAGTATGAGTAAACCACCACTTTAGTCCCTGAAAGTGTGGTCAATTGTCATTTTAGTCCCTGAATTGAAAAAACTATCAATTTAGTCCCTGAAAGTGTTAAACGTCGGTTAGATTAGTCCTTTTGTTACTGTGCGTTAGTTAACAAAATGTGAAACAAAAGTACTAAACTGACCGACGTTTAACACTTTCAAGGATTAATTGACAATTTTTTCAATTCAGGGAATAAATGACAGTTGACCACACTTTCAGGGACTAAAGTGGTGGTTTACTCTAATTAGTATTCTTAAGACAATCATTACCAAGTTACTTAATTAATTGTATTAGAGAATCAACACTCACCTATATCTCTTTCTTCATGTATATTACCAATATATATAGAGGAGGGTTATAATTACACCGGTGTAAGTTACACCAAGTGTTACACCGTTAATAACTACAAATCGAATATGTTTTTAGTAATCCAACCGTTGAATTATGTTTGTTCATCATCATGATTATATGTGCCAAAATTCGTAAAATTTTGACACTAATAACTTGATAATCAAATGGTTGGATTTTTCATATATTTCAAATGTATATATAACGTTAATCTTGAGACATCTCAATGACATATCAAATAATTTCGGATTAATGTAAAATTTTATATGTATGATCTATATGATAGTAACTTTCAATCCAACGGTAGACTATTTAATACAATGATCCGTTAAAAAAATTATTCAGCGGTGTAACATTTGGTGTAACTTACACCGGTGTAATTATAACCCTCCTCATATATATATATATATACTATCAGTGTAAATAAATTTTACACAGACATCCAATGATGTGTTGCCACATCATTTAATGAATTTAATAACATATGAGGTGTCACATTCATTAAATGATGTGGCAGTACACCATTGGATGCCCGTGTAAAATTTCTTTACACTGACGATGTATGTTAATTAAATCCATATATTTATGGGCCCCTACCTATTTAATGCACATGGAATAAGAACTAGACACTTAAATGATATTAATAAATGTCTTTTAATGAAAAATATTTATGGCAAGACAAGGTTTTCCCTAAATTTAATTGTAAAATGATATTACTTAGTGTTTTTTAATGAAAAATATTTATTACTCCCTTAGTTCATTTTCAAATGTCATTTAAGGCATCATTAAATTATTGTTTAAACATTATTATGCTTTTTATCTCTTGAATAAGTTATTTCTATACAATTCTTTCCCTTAATAATTAACTTGGTAAAGATAACTGTCTTAGTTTTAAAATTATTAATATATCAAATAAAGATAAATTTCATAATCTTTAAATAAAAACGTTTTTTAATTAATTTTGCAAAGGGCATTTGTTAATAAGAGTACATTTTAAAATTATTAATATATTAAATTACCTGTCATAGTTTCATAAATATTTTTTTTTATTTTTCAACTTCTTTTTAATTAATATTATTAACACATTCATTTCTAATATTCTTAATTGTATTATAATGAATACTCAACTTAAAATTTTACAAAAAAAAGATAATGGGAAATTTTTGCCTCTATATCTCTCTTCGGGGCATATGATCAATATCCATTGATGGGGGGGCCCTACTTATTTAATGTATATGGAATGAGAAATGGATACTAAAAATTTCAAATGACAAGATCACATGATATTTTAACATGGAAATATCATTTCTCGTTGTACTGTGTGATAATTTCATCTATATAACTCCATGAACTTATTAGCGAGTCTTTGAACAAGAGAGAATAAAAGACCGACAAAAACATTATGGCTAAAATTGTTTTTGCGTTGCTTCTCATGCTTGCCATGGCTTATGTGATGCAAGTTGCCTATGTGAGTGAATCTTTGTCTCCTATTTTCTCACACATACACTCTATTTCTACACATACACACATAATTGAAAATTACAGTTTTTATGATATAGTGACAAGTGTTAATTGAAAGACAATTCTTTCAAATTAATATCCCTAAAACTTGTGTATGTATTATTTGTTAATCCTTTGAATCCATCTTAATTAATCGATATCTGATTTCTTTCATTTTTTTTACTTTTTAATTTAAATAAAAAATCTACAGGCTGCAGGTGGTGAACTAAGTCTCCCTCCGCAAGGTACTAATATTTTTAAAAACTTTTTTAATTATACAAATTAAAGGGCGTGGAACAAACTAATTTAATTTACAAATATTGTTAATTAACAACTCAAATCTTGGTTGTGTTTTTTTTTTTTTCCAGATTGTGCGCATGCATGTGTACATCGTTGTTCAACATCTCCTTACCAAAAGGAGTGTCTAAGCTACTGCAACTTCTGTTGTACAAAATGTTTGTGTCCCTTTAAGAACCTATGATCACATTAAGATCATTCATGCCATAACAACGGGAGACGAAGAAGGAAACCCAAGTGCCGCTATGCTCACATTGTAGGTCAAACAAATTATGATGTATTGCCCTGTTAGTTATGAATAAAGTTTATATTGTTATATATGGTGAATTAAATTCATCTATTTGAATTCTTGCACCATGAAAGTGGCATTCCCCTAATTTCTTAAGTAAATATATCTGCATTTGTGTGATTTTGATAGTGTATTTGTCCAATTTTTTAAATTTAGAAGTAGGGGTGGAAATAGGTCAGACCGCTCGATAGGGGCCTACGGTTCAGCCTATTTAAGGCCTAGTTTGGCTCGGCTCGTTTAATAAAAAGATCAGGTATAAGCTTTTGAAAAAACCTTTTTAATTAAATAGGCAAGGCTTAGACTTTTTAAAAAACCTATTTGGCTTGACAGGCTTGCCTATTATAAATAATATTATTTTTAATAAATATATAAATATTTTATATATAATAAATAGTATAATAATATATAATTTTTTAAATTCTTCTGTTGGCCTATCTAGAGATAGGCTTATTGTCCTATCTAAACGTATATATTAATGACATATTTATATTATAAAAAAGTAAGTATTAATTTGTAAGCGCATTGACCTATTTAGAGATAGATTTATTGACTTGTTTAAAGGTCATAATATGAAATGAACTTTTAAACAGGCTAATAGGCCAAGCCAGGCTTTGAAACCGGCTAGACCTAAAAAATTGGCCTATAACAGGTAACATGCCAGGCTTGGGCCACAAAAATATAATGCAGGCAAGGCTTGGGGCCTGTAAAGCTTAGCTCGGCTCGGTCTACTTCCACCCCTATTTAGAAGTAACCTTAAATTTTAAGTTAAAATAAGACCTTTAAAAATAAAGTTATTTAGGCTTAAATATGTTTTTAGTCCCTATAAATATGAGTCATTTTGTTTTTAGTCCCTGTAAAATTTTTTTTTGGTTTTTCATCCCTACAAAATTTTCCGTTAGTCCTTTTGGTCCCTGTCGTTAACTTTAAGTTGATGTGGCTAACAAATGCCACATCAACTTGCCACATGTGTTTTTTTGCGTATCTTAAATTTGTATTTAGTCCCTATAAATATGGTCATGTTGTTTTTAGTCCCTATAATTTTTATTTTATTTTTCATCTCTATAATTTTTTTATTTTTCATATCTATCTCATCCCCATCCAACATCAGTGTCCTCCGGATTTCAATAAAATAAATTATTTATGTATTCAATTATTTGAAATTTTAATGCACTTGTATTCACTCTAGCTATAAATGGGGGAAAACATGTAACGACCTTTCTTTTTCTACTAATTTTTTGTCTATTGATTAACAAAATTTTCATCTAATTTATGTGTATTAACCTGTAACTTAATGAGATTTGTGCTGACGGGCAAAAAAAAACTTGTAATTGTAAATCAAATGAAAATTTATCAGTCAATAGACAGAAAAAAAAAATTGCAGAGAAAAAAATGTCATTACAGGTTTTTTTCCCTATATACAATAAATCCAAGTGTTTTGAAATTTCAAATAATTGAATACATAAAGAATTTATTTTTTAAAACCCACGAAAAGTTTCAGAATTTCAAGTGTAACAATGCAGTGAAAACAAAATGATACTATGTTGTTGAATGGGGATGAAATTGAGATCTAAGGACTAAAACCTAAAGAATTGTAGTTGTAGGTACTAAAAACGAATTTAAGTTTGGCAGAAATAACACATGTGGCATGTTGACGTGGCACTCTGTTTGCCACATCAGCTAAAAGTTAATGGTAGGGACTAAAAACGCTAACGGAAAATTTTTTAGGGATGAAAACCAAAAATATTTTTTATAGGGACTACAAATAAAATGACCAGTATTTATAGGGACTAAAAACATATTTAAGCTTTGATAAAATAGTAATTTGAGATTTTTAACATTAAAAACTAATTTGAAAACTTATATTAATGAGAGTAAAGAAAGCTACCTTTTTTTTCTTTATAAAAAATAACTTATTTTTTAAGAGTTTTAATTTTCTTAATGGTGTTTTCTCCAAATTCTCATTTTAAGGAGAAAAGAAGTTCAAATTTTTTTAAAAAAAATATTTATAAAAATAATAGAAAAATAATATTACTTAATGTTGAACAATAACGTTTTCAATATATTTTATGAATTTCTGCATATATATAATGAAAATATGAATTAAAATTATATACTTGAATTCTCGGAGATGAAATGGAAGTGACATTTTCCTGCGCTCTTGTGATTTTGGTAATTTATTGGGAGTTTTTTAGCCAACGGTAGAGTTAAAAACTAGTTTAAAACTAAAATTAAAAATAAGATTTTATAAATATAAAGTTTATTTGATAAGTAAATTAGTAGTTTGAGGCTTACCTTAATTTAAAAAGTACTTTTAAGTCAAAGCTAATGATAGTAGTTTTTAAGAAAATAAAATTTTTGAAAAAATTTCCTTATAAAATAAACTATATAACAACTCCTATGGTCTAAAACTTGAATTAATGTTGTTGGATTATAAAAGGTGTTTTTAACTCATTTTCCCTTGCCACAAACTTGAAAAAAAAATTCAAAGCACTGTTGGACAAACATTTAACAAGATGATGCTTTTCGAAGCAATGTTGGGGCAAAGGGTTGGCCCCTCAATTTTTTTTATTTAATTTTATACTATATATATATATATATTAATATTACTACTTTTGTTCTTATTTATCTGTCCCATTTGAAGAATTTTTTTATTTCTATTTAGCTGTCCTATTTAGAAATTTATGAGAGTATTAATGACATATTTTCCATATTTAGCTTGATAAGAGAGATAATAAGTGGAGAAAAATAAGGATTAAAATAGAGAGATAAAATGATGTATTTGGAAACAAAACAAACAATTTAATGTAAATCAACACATTTATTGCATTTCTCAATCTGTGTGTTTTCATGTAATGGGATGAATAAAAACAAATGGAGATAGTATTGGATAAATTTATATATTGGAGCTCATATAGAAGGAGATATAGACTATATTTGTATAGTAAAAGACATTTTTACATAAGTTATATTATATAAATTCTATATTTGTTTTACAGATAAAAATATAGTGCTAGGTAATTATAAGTTTATATTTTTTTATAAATTATAATTTTTAAATTTTTATTAATTATTTAGTGATAAAATATTTTATTAAAAAGTAAAATAAATAATTGTATAATTAAATTAAATATTATAATATAAAATAAATACTAAAAAGAGAATAATAATTAAAATAATTCATAAAAAATTTAAATTACTTACATTAAACTAATAATTACAAATAAATTAAATAAACTATTAATTACAAATAAACCTAATTCCTATATCACATTAATAAATTAATAAAACAAATAAACCTAAACACAAATAAATTAATTAAAACTATTAATTAAATATAAACTATTTACAAATAAACTATTAATTACAAATAAACCTAATTACAAAAAAATAAATTAATAAAAAAATTAACTACACATAAACTATTAATTACAAATAAACCTAATTGCTATATCACATTAATAAATTAATAAAACAAATAAACTATTAATTTCAAATAAATTGATTAAAGCTTTTTAAAAAACTTATTTGTTGCGACTCCAAAAGGGGAATAACTCTGGAACGAGCTCTAACGTCACCTACAAGCAACTATTTTGAAAACGGATCAGTTCAAAACGATCCTATGAAGGAGAGTAATGTTTTAATCGGTCAATTTTTCAGAATAAACGGGGTAAGGGGACAGAAATAGGGGGTGGTTGTACGAGAGAAAAAGGGAGTTTGGAGGAAGAGGGGAGGGGGATGGTCGTCGCTACGTTTTTTTTTAAAAAATGCGCGCACAAATTAAAAATTCATTTTAATATAGCGACGGCCTGTCGTCTCTTAAGTCGTCGTCACTATATTTAATTTTTATTTCTTTTCAGAAAAAATAAATAAATTATAATTATAGCGACGACCCAGCTGTCGTACTGTCAATTCCTAGCGACGCCTCAGGGCCGTCACAGAGAAGCCATCGCTAAAAACTGAATTTCTGTAGTGATGTATACACACACGAATTATGAGTTGTTATCTTAATTCACTTTTTTTATTTAATTTAGGAAAATATTTGTTTTATATTCAACATTTTAAGTGTAGAAAATATGGAGAAGGGAGAGATATAAAGAAAAAAGAAAATGAAGAGAGAAAGTGAAAGATGTGATAATTGATGTGATGAGAAAAGAAGAGAGAGATAGAAAGAAAAAATGAGTGTAAGAAAACCATGATTGTTTAATTTATATGTAATAACAAAATTGTATTTGGGATGAATTAATTGATTAGGAAAATTTATAATATTGCCCCCTTAGCATTAGTTTTGAAATCAATTTCAAGCCTAATTACATGTCCACAATTGTGATACCAAATTCATTCTTCATCTTTAACAGAAATGGACCATGATACATATTGATCAGATATTTCGTCCAAATCAAGCTCATAAAGATGGTTGTATCAACTAGTTATAAAAAGAGTCTCCTCATCTTTGTCTTTAACTATGTGTGAGTCTTTTTTGAAGGAAATAAAAAATTCAGTGTCACACACTTGACTTACGCTAAATAGATTATGATTTAGGCCTTCAACTAAAAGATAATTGTTGAGATATAATATAGGAATGGAGTAAAGGATATATTAAAAATTAAAAATAATTTTAGTGTTAAAAATTAAATTATATTTATAGTAAGAAGCGATTGACATGTTTACAAAATGGAAAGGAATAAGTTGCTCCGTTTTGTTCTCTTTAGTTCAACCTTTTTAGTAGAATAATGTAATGCCTTTTTTATGTTATGGTTCTTTTTTTCAATTTTTAAATACACCAAATAAAGAATAGAACACACATGTATTGTTCGTCCCTTTCTGGCTTCTCTATCAAATACGAATTTGAGACTTTTAAAGAAGAAGGAATGGTTATGGAAAAATAATGGTTGAGATTGAAAATTTCATTATTTGATATACAAATGCATATATTTTTATCAAAACATATATTATATCGCAATTGTAACATCCCAAACTTTGTAAATCATTTTTATAAGTAAAACTAGTAGAAAAGGTTTTCATCAAAGTAATTAGGTTAAAATGGGTTAAAAATTGTTTAAAAGGGAATAACACTGTCCCTTTTTTGCTCTAGTGAGAAATGGCTCGCTTGAGCGAGTGGAAATGGATATTTGGAGTTTCCGTTTTGTGAGACTTTCACTCAAGCAAGAGCATTTTCGCTTGAGCGAAAATATCAGACAAAATGGGTAAATTCTATTATGGTTTTCTCGCTTGAGCGAGAGCCTTCTTGCTTAAGCGAAAAAGCGAAAAAGAGGCAGAGAGTAGGGGGTTTTTCTGCCTGAATCTTGCTCAAGCGTGGAGGACCTTGCTCAGGCGAGAATTGTGTTCTCGCTTAAGTGTGGAGTGCTCACTTGAGCGAGAACGCAACATAGAGCCCATGTGTTATTCTTGCTTGAGCGAAAGACTTTTCGCTTAAGCGAGAATGCGCGAGTTTAGTTTTCTAAAACATTAAGTTAGGGTTTCAAAATAGATTTTTCTCATCATCCTTTATTCTAGAGAGATGAAGTAGAGAGAGAAAGTGCCCAAGCTTGATTTGTAGAAGGAGAAGAATAAGGAAACTTAACACCACACCTCAACCACCTCCTTCCCTTTCTCTTGGAGTTGATTTAGGTGAGTGTAACTCACACACTCACTCTCATCTTGGTTGCCAAAAGTCCTCTATGACCCCTTTTCTCTAATCCCTTTCTATTCTTGCTTGTGGTTTGATTATTGGATGAGGTTAAATGTTTGCTTTACGGTTTATTGTAATGTCCTAATTCCCAGAATTTAGAAATTATGCCCATTGGAAGCATAAGCCCCGAATTAAGGGAATTATTTTTTGCGACATTAACGATATCAACAACAAGGATACAAACATGCTTAACTAAATCCAACGTTTAATTAAACATGACCTGAGGATTCTTACATGCAACAACATCATGGATATTACAACACACATGTACTAATTATACATCCAAAGGAATACAAACACACATATGTGTGTGTGTGTATACATATTCAATTTAAAAAGAATACGAACAAAAGAGTGGCTCCATAGCCAGATAAACTCGGTGTTTCATCTACAACAAGAGCCACAATGACCTCCCTAGGAATCTAAAATGTAAACCCACAACGAGGTGAGACTAATGCCCCAGTGAGCAAAGCAGTGCATGTTAAGACAAACTCACTCCCTAGGGGTTTTAATGAGATAAACCATCAAAAGTGTGGAAGCAAAGAAGCATATCTAAGAGGTTATGTTAAACTAACTTTGTGCTCAAGTATTTGTTGAGTCTCAAAATCAATTTAAGTATTCAAATTGGATTCAAGACTCATTATCCTTGGTTTTAATGTTTAACAAATTTGATTGCGTAAAAACAGATTCTACTGAGAAAGGTAGTTTGTCTTTTTTATTTCAGCAACTCTGAATGAAGCAACTCTCTAAAATTGACCAACCTGTTGAAATAAAGAACTCTATGAAGAATTTGGATCTGCTGAAGACTATCCAACCTTCTGAAGATGTGTATCATCTGATATGCTGAGAAGTCTTACTGAAAGCGTTCAACGTAGCATCTGTCAAAGTCAGAAGTCTTTCAGCACAAAGACTTAAAGGTCTCTAAATGTCTTCTGCAAATGTATACAAAAAGGAAGTTTTACAGAGTTCTTTCTGCGTCCCTTGAAACATAGTACATGAAAAAGGAACCTTTGTACCTGTTGCGTGTCAGAACCGTACTATCTCTGCACACCTACTGACTTCAAGTCAAAAGCTATCAGAAGATTGTCTCTCAACGACTATATGCTATCTTCAACGGTTACTTTTCTGGATTCTATATATAGCTTCATGAAATACGTTGAAGGTGCAGAAGCCCAAGAGAAAAGGTCAAGAAAACGAGTGAAATGACCAAGTTAAGAGAAGATTTATACCAAGCCAAAACTCTGCCAAAATTTTGTTATAACACTTCGTTTATCTGTACTTAGGTCTTTATCATTTGTATCCTGAGTTATACTCAATTAATCCTTTGTACTAGATCTCCTGTGTTCATAGTTCTTCAGGAACTTGAACAATACATTCACTGTAAACACTATAAAGTGTCTGAGAGCCTGAAGAGGCTTGGAGAAACAAGAATACTTGCTGTTGTTAGCCTGAAGAGGTTGTGTCCAAAGAATACTTGTGCTTAGCCTGGAGAGGCTGTGTCCAAAGAATACTTGGTGTTTAGCCTGAAGAGGTTGGGATCAAATAATACTTGTATCGGATCTGAGTTAGTGGAAATCTAGTGGTGTGTTTTCCCTAGGACTGGACGTAGCTCACTGTGTTAGTGGGTGAACCAGGATAACTTGTTTGGCTAAGTTTTCTCAACCCTTATCTCTTTACTTTCAGTTTTAACAAACTAAGGAGGGTTCTGAAAAGTGATTTTATAAATCCACGCAGCAAAACAATCTCATCATCAAGAAAATATATCAAAATCAATTTTACTCAACCTGCTGAGTCATATCAACAAGTTGCTGAAAATACCAATTTCGGAAGGTTGCTCAAATCTTTTCACAAACTGTTTGCTTGTTTTATAAAGGTTTTCATAAAATCTGTAAAGAATTATAAAACACTATTCAACCCCCTTCTAGTGTTTCCTGTGGTTCTAACAGTATTTGTAGACATTAGATTCATATGTGCATGATAAATTCTTAATGAGTTGAAGCAAGCTGAGACGATGAACTAAGCTGCCCCAGAAAACCAAAAAACTTGAGATTCAAAGCTGCTATATGATAAAAAATCATAAGAATCAAGAGATGCAAAATGCTCACATACTGAGACAAGGTCAAGGACAAAAATAGTAGAGACTTCAAAGAGCAAAAAGGATTGAAGAGAAATAAAGACTTAAGACTCAGACTCAGACTCAGACACACAGCTAAGTTGAGACTCAGATGTTCAAGTAAGATTGTAAAGCAAGACTCAGACTAAGACTCAACTGCACACAAAAGATTGAGACTTAGATATAAAGATGAGACTGAGCCATGCAATTAAGGCAGAGACAGAGACTCAGTTTCAGACATGAGAACCAACAGTAAAAGAAAGGTCAAAACAAGTACACTACAACTGTTGTAATGTACATCAGAGCAAACCTGAGCCCGTGTCAGAAAATTGAAAAGCAATCTCTCTCTCTCTTGCAACGGCTAATAACGGTTAGTCTTCTTTGATATAATAGATGGAATTTAAGTCAAAGGAAAATGTGAGACATTACTGAATATTCTCCGACTTATCTGTCTCAACTCAGTCTCAAGTCAAGCTATACTCAATCTCAACTATCTTTGAGTGTATCTTAAGTCTGTATAATATATATTATATTTCACATTTATCATTTGCTTGTAACTCCTAGAAAGAGAAACACCTAGATAAGCTCACTGTATACTCGTACCTTGTACGTAGCCTAAGCTAGTCAAACATCATCTCAACTCCATCAAATCCTTTGCAATAGTCTCAACTACGTTAGGAGGTATCTAGACTCAGTGTGAGCAAAGTAAGAGCCTGAAGAGGAAAGGTAAAGAATACTTGGATCTCAGTCAAGTTAGGAGGTGCCTAAGCTTGGTGTGAGGGTGAGCCTGAAGAGGTAGGAAAGAATACTTGTAATTGACAAGGTTGTCATAGTGGAAATCTCACAAGTTTGTGGGGACTGAACGTAGCCCAAGGAGTGGGTGAACCAGAATAACTCTTTGTGCATCTCTTCTCTCTACCTTGCTCACTTACAATTATTTTACAAATAGTTGAAGCTAAGCTTAACTTATTCATTATACAGAATTGAACTTAATATCAACCATAACAAAATTGTTAAGCTTGACTCTAAGTCGTTCTGTTATATATAATCTGGGCTTCTCTAACTCGTACTCTCTAAGTTAATCTAAGATTCCAAGCTGTTGAGGTTGAGAACTAAGCTCAGCTTGATCTTAAGTTTTTTAGGAATCAATTTTTACAAGTCTCTATTCAACCCCCCTTCTAGAGACATCCAACCAACTTCAGTGCATACATGTACAACATATAATCAATGATGCATATCGTAGCAATGATGACATGAACTAGCAATTTAAATCCAATAAACAATGATAGTCAAGCATGGAAAACAATATGATACAATAATTGACTCCAATAACCATGATAGCTTGAATATTGATTTTAACATGACCTACTAACCCAACAGTAGGGGTCTTATCACTTTCCTGCATCTAGACTGAGCTCAGACTATAAGGGATATCTCCCTAGGGGACATAAAGTCACCGCCGTTACCTGACGGCCAAAGCCTAGTTTTCAATCAATTAACATGATGGTCCGGAAAGGCCTCATTGTGAATAACACTTCAACCCCGACTACAACCCTTACCTCTTTGCCCATGCCTGGATTTGGAGCATTGACTACTTGAGCTTCTTCATGTTGAGTCTTAAAAATTATATAATTAATTACCTTGAGTCTCATTCCCTTAAAATGTTTTAATGAACAACAAATATAAAAATTCAGATGGATTTATGGCACTACTCTTTCACAATATTCTGTTATGTTTCAGGTCATGAAAAGTGTAAAACATCATCTGAAGTTTCAGATCGTCTGAAGACTTAACATTGTCTGAAGAGTGTTTATCCTCTGAAAGAGAGAAGTTCATCTGAAGAATCCCTTTTATCTGATAAATGAAGACTTCAGGGAAATGGTTTGACCTTGAAAGACGTTGTTGAGTACGAGGAACATTCATATCAAGATCCTACCTATTTCAGCACAAGAATCAGAGCTGCTTTCTCTCCTCGTTCAAATGTTTAGCATTTTTAAGGAAAGTTTGCAACGCTGCTGCTCCTGCCAGAATGCTATGTGTGCGCAGACCTGCTGTACCTAGGTTGCTTAGAACGCTTTGAACAAAGATGTCAAACGTCTTCTGAGAGCATTAAATGCTATTTGGCAACGGGCATTTATTCCCTGGAAGCTATAAATATGTCCCATGAAGAATTGAAGATAGAGAGAAGCATTCAATCAAAGAAACTACACGCTGCAAAAATCATACTCTGATATTCTTGTACACTTATTCTTTTTCTATTCTGAGAGAATCTCAGTTGATTGTACTTTATAGTTCATAGCTATCATCTGAAGATAGTGAACTAAATCCCTTTCTTGTTTTAACTTAGAACAGTTTGGGTTGTTAAGCCTGGAGAGGCTTTCTATCTGAAAGAATACTTGGGTTACACTGGATAAGTGTCTGAGAGCCTGAAGAGGCTTGGTGAAAGATACAATACTTGGTGTAGAGCCTGAAGAGGCTTGAAAGAAAAGAATACTTGTATTCTTGAAAGAATAGTGGAAATCCAGGTGCTAGTTTTTGCCCTGGGACTGGACGGAGCTCACGGTGGTTGTGAGTGAACCAGGATAAATTCTTGGCTAAGTTTTCTTTATCCCTTAAGCTATTTAAATTCTGTTTTTATTCTAACAAGGGGATTGAAAAAGTATTTAAGTGAAAACTTCTTACCTGATTCAAATTAAGTTTATAACCTTTTTAATCTGAACGTATTTCAGAAGATAACCAAAACATCAGAATGATACTCATCATCTGAAGATTTTCAGAAGCAAATCTTTCAAAATATTTGAAACATAAAAAGTTTCCATTGAAACACTATTCAACACCCCTTCTAGTGTTTTCCTGTATTTCCAACACTTCACCCCCAAGGTGGATTATTCTCTAAAGAGAACCTTCCGTGACCGAACCCAATACCTTATGGGACTCGGTCTTAGATCCATAAGAACATGATCTTAATTACTTGAACATGATGGTCCGAAGACCCCGGATGGTCGAAACCTAACATGATTTTATTTTCACTTGAGTTACTTGATGACTTGAATACATGAGTAGTTTTCTTTCAACTTGAACATGATTTATGAGAACATATTTACTTAACAATGAACATGAACATAAACATCAGCCACTTGAACAATAAACCATAACCTAAGTTTCCAATCTTACAATGAAACAAAATAAAAGACAACCTCAATTTATACTTGAATCATGAGAAAACAAACTTACAACCATAAACATGAAAAAAGGTTCCCAACAAATTCCCTAACCTAGGGTTTTCCATTAATGAGTCTCAATCAAGATCAATCACCTAACAATCTAAGTATTCACAAGTGATAATCATACAAAACATCCCAAACACACAGAAATAGCAAGGGACAAGGAGGATTAGGGTACATAAAGGAGTTTCACACAAGAGAGAGTGAAATGGGTGAGCTCTACGCACCTAAAGGGAGCTCAAAGGGAAGAAGATGAAAGATGGGGAAGGTTAGGAGATGGAGTTCTTGACCTTGAAGCCCTTCTTCAAGCTTCAATGAAGGATCCTCTCTCTAGAATTCTCTCTCTCTAAAATAAAGGGGAAGGAAAATAAATGAGGAAGAAACCCTAAAAATGTGTTTTTATAGTGTTTTGCCCACTCAGGGTCGCTAGAGCGAGGCCTGAGCGGAATTTCTAGCATTCGCCTCTGTTTTCCTCGCTCAGGCTCGCCTGAGCAAGAAAACCATAACAACTTTTCTTGTTTGAGCGAGGTTGAGCGAGATTATCGGGATGTTTGGTGCTTAAATGAGACCAGAATACTATCGTATTATATATCAAACTGAAGCCCCGAATCTTAGCTTTCTAATGCAAGTGGAATCACCTCAATCGGGAACCTATAACTTTAGATACTATCGAATAAGTGCACCAAGGTCATTAGGCTTAAAACCCAAAATTAAGTAGCAACCTTGGTTGAAGCCCAACGGGGCACACTTCACATGAACCATGATTTAAATCATCAATTCACTTCAATAAGGATATGGTTAAAGGGTTCAAAGTGTTCACTAGAATATGCTCCTCTAATTCCTTGTTCTTTCCTATAAATCACCTTCCTACCCGGTTCCTTGAATATACTTCTCTCATCTTCCTTCTCGCCAATTCTTTTACGCTTAGCTTCTTCCGTCTCAATCTAATTCCATAGTTTCAATGTGTCTACTTCCTTGCTCACCTCCTCACCCTGCTATCCTTTCCACCATTGAGTGTGACTCCTCATAAGTTAACTCTACAGTCACTTGGGACTTGATACTTGGTTTCACTTCTAAATTTGCCTTAACACTCATGAACTCTCACTAAACCTCCTATCCTTCCTCTTAATTTATCCCCACACCCTCAAGTTCTCATTCCACTCCTAACTTTCCTCCCTTGGAGGAATTCCCCCACCTAAGACTTCCACTAGATTCTTCTTAGGTCCAATTTTTAGGATGTTACATTTCTACCCCCCTTAAATAAATTTTGTCCTCAAAATTTTAGGTTATCATGTTTTTCCTCGACTCATGGTCACGTTCTTGTCTTTAACTATGCTGGTATATTATGAGATTTTCTCTGATTAGAACCTGATCATCATTATCTCTACCCCCTCTGGTCATCTAGGTTTTCTAGCCTTTCCTATTCATCCTTTATTCACAGGTCAAGTCTTAGATCTCACCATCTCCTAAATTCATTCTAAGCATAACTTTTGACAACACCAACCATCCCATGACATATGCCAATTTCCCACGCTACCAAAAGGGTCGCAACATGAGCTGATCTCATAAAACAGTAGGCTTTCGTTCGTATCTAGATTCTTAGTTGTCCACACTCTTGATATTTAAAACTTAACCTGAAATTTTGTGTCGGCCTACACCATGGTCTTACCCTGGATACTTCTAATTGATTTCTAACTCATCCTATGGTTTTCTTGAAACTAATGTTGACAATCCACTCACATGCAATCACGTAATCCATGAATCATGAAACTTGCACCGGAGAGGTAATTCGACACTCGAGATGCATCCAAGGAACATATATCAACATAAGTAGCACATGCAACAATCAATGACTTGAAAGACAATGAAGCACACAGGCAAAGCTGAAGAAACACTAATGACCTGAACACGCAATACTTCTATCACTAGTACAAGTGCAATCCCTAAGGGTTATGGAATGACACACCCTGCATTGTTCCGTAATCTATTCTCATGAGTTTCCTTCCCAGGTCTATACCACAACTTATCCCCCTTAAAGAACGAGGCTCCCCCTGGCTTAGCTCTAGAGTCAACCAAATTCTAAAGGCTCAAGGCTCTAATTTTTTCCTCAGGGTGTCCCACTCAAGATCATGGAATCGTCACTTATGTGAAGTTAAGCCTCCCGTTTTTGGGCCATTGGGGTCACTAAGCAACCCAATTACTACCGAGCTTAGTTCGGGAAAATAATGGAAAATCTACGGTAGATTTCATCGTGATTTCAAACTAAGGGGCCATCAAATCAATTAATTAGGTGAGGATGATACACTAAATAACTGATATTAATACTAGGAGATTAGCTTATACTTAGGGGAACCAAAACCACGTGCTAGAATGTTCATCTTGGTTAAATGAGGCTCTAAGGTAACCCATTGTAGCACCTCTTACAAAACATCAAAGGATTACTTATAACTATCAAGGGTAAGAAACAAATGTGTAAGTGTAGGGATTTATGAACTAGGCATGGATTCTAAGAAGGCTTTTCTAATACCAAGCAGTAGAGACAAGGAATCTTGTTCCTTAAGTGCTAATAGCTAAGTTAGTAAACTTAGAACCTAAAAGAATCGACCATGATAACAACTTTCAAGGTAATTTTAACCATCCAAGTTTTTTAGATTCACTCACTATCTTTATATTACTAAATTTACTTTCTAACTCAAGCAAAACCGACTATGAGATTATCATCAAGTAGTAATGACCAGCCAAAGACCAAACATGAATAACATAATTGTATATAAGTATTTGAACCTATAAGTGACGAGAATCCAAGGGGGGGAGGATTCGTTTTACGGATCTATCTAGGTTGGAATGCTCATAAGTAGGAAATTTGGGAAATGGTTTAAATGAGAAAATGGAAAAAGGTAAGAAGATGGAACGGAATTTGATAGACGTCACACTTTCAAGGATGAAAGATAAGTCTTTGAGTTATACACACAAAGGGATGAAGGACCTTTGATAAAACTCAATTCTTGATTAACAAAAACACCAAGAGAATCAAACTCTCAATTTTATAAATTCTGAATTCCAAGTTGTTTTTTACATGAAATGTGCGCCCTATATATAACCTTCAACTATGCGCATGATGTGTGCCTTTTAGCATTCACCAAATCCCAAAATTAACTCCTATTAACAACCATAATAAAATTCTACTAATGGGCTATTAAACTAAAAGTGTAACTGCCTAATGGAATTTAAAACATGCAGCCTACACTTAACCAATCTGGTCGCCCTTATTAATCAAATTGTAACATCCAAATGATAAAATAAGTAGCATTACAATTCAGCCACTAATTGATAGCAATCTGGCCGCTCCTTTTAATAGAGAAAGTAATAGCCATATTAGTCATGATGTGGAGCATAACTCAGCCAATTGTAACAGCCACTTGCATTTTAATTTGAAGCAATAAATCAGCAACTTCCTCTTCAATTTTACCTGGTTGGATTCACATCATACCCTCCTTCTTCGAGAAGATTCGTCCCGAATCTTAAGGCTTTATTTGCCTACTAATTTTATTTGCTAATAAATTAAAATAAACAATCCCAACCTCCTGGATCAAACACAACTTGTAAAAATTCAGATTTGTTCCTATCTTCTTCATGCATCAAAGAAGTCTTCCTCTAGAGTGCACAAACCCAAAAACCGGATTCAAGAGAAATTCTTCTTTTATGTTGGACCTGCAAATTTGATTTTTCCAAACAGAAATATTGTAGTCCCAAAAGGCTTTTGAAAATGTGGTGTATGATTATTATATAACCAAGCAAACGTTTCCATGTTTTCGTTTGCAAAATCCTCTTGAAATTGGCTTCCAAAAGTGGGCTGGATGTACAATGATGCTTGAGGAACAATATTGAAAAACTTCCTCTTCAAACATGGAAGTTGTTGTGTGTTTCATTCAAAGATCCATCCTTTTGTTCCTGTAAAAAAACATAAAAAATAATAGAAGAAAAATCATTAACAAATAAAATTTCCTCGCTCCTTTTCTCTAGTTCTTTTTCTTTTTCTTCTCTCTTTCTCTGTTCTTCTTTTTCTTTCTCTTTTCTTTCTTTTTCTTCTGTTTCTCTTTTTTTCTTTCTCTCATTTTTTCTTCACTCTCTCTTGTTTCTTTTTCTCTCCTTTCTTTTTCTATTTTCTCCTTCAACTTACATTGATGCTCACTGACTCGACTTGGTGTCAGAAATTTCAACTTAATCTTACGTCCCTCATGCCTCAAAGAAAGCGAACGTTCATCAAGATTGAGTGTTTTAAAATGAAGCCATGACCATCCTAAAAGAAGATGACAAGAGTCAATGGGAGCGATATCACATAATACTTCTTTCTCACACTGCCCCATAGTGAATGTGATCCACGCTTGATTCGGATGAAAGCTCGTTGGTAGGTGGAGTTTCTCCACCAACTGTTGGCTTACAACATTGTTGTCACTTCCGTAATCGTATGCAACTAAACAGGGGTGGTTTTCGATTAAACACCTTGTATAGTAAATTTCCATCGTCATTCCAAACCCAGAGCCGAAGCTCTGATACCAAATGACGAGAATCCAAGGGGGGTGGATTCGTTTTACGGATCTATCTAGGTTGGAATGCTCATAAGTAGGAAATTCGGGAAATGGTTTAAACGAGAAAATGGAAAAAGGTAAGAAGATGGAATGGAATTTGATAGACGTCACACTTTCAAGGATGAAAGATAAGTATTTGAGTTATACACACAAAAGGGATGAAGGACCTTTGATAAAACTCAATTCTTGATTAACAAGAACACTAAGAGAATCAAACTCTCAATTTTATAAATTCTGAATTCCAAGTTGCTTTTTTACATGAAATGTGCGCCCTATATATAACCTTTAACTATGCGCATGATGTGTGCCTTTTAACATTCAACAACTCCCAAAATTAACTCCTATTAACAACCATAATAAAATTCTACTAATGGGCTATTAAACTAAAAAGTGTAACTGCCTAATGGAATTTAAAACATGCATCCTACACTTAACCAATATGGTCGCCCCTATTAATCAAATTGTAACATCCAAATGATAGAATAATTAGCATTACAATTCAGCCACTAATTGATAGCAATCTGGACGCTCCTTTTAATAGAGAAAGTAACAGCCATATTAGTCTTGACGTGGAGCATAACTCAGCCAATTGTAACAGCCACTTGCATTTTAATTTGAAGCAATAAATCAGCAACTTCCTGTTCAATTTTACCTGGTTGGATTCACATCAATAAGGGAAGCTTTAAGGTGGAATAAGATGGTTATTGAGTTGAGGTTATTAAGCTTAGATCTCCTCTACTTGTTCGTTATACTCTAAATCCTATCATTATCCTTAATAATTCAAAAATTATGGTCCAAGTTCACCTAATGTGGTCCACATCCTCCAGTTTCAAGGCAAGCTCCTATAGCTCATGGGTCACCCTAACCACTAATCCTAAAACCTCAAATGTGGGTACTCTTCAAATCCAAAATCAAAGGTTCTAATTCAACATCAATTCCTCCAATATCACTACACCAAGAGGAAATTTGGGAGGTGAAAGAATAAGAGGTTTACGGCCATGGTTTTATCTTCTTTATTATATTCAAGACTACTCTACTCCAATGATAAGCCAACTCAACCTAGGAGTTGGGGTCACTCTCCCCACAACAAGGATGCTAGTTCCCCTAACCTCCCACGAATTCCACACTTTATAATCTACCTAAGCATCTAATTCTAAATCTTGCCATATCCTAAATTTCAGGATCATTCAAATCATACCCAAAAGATACACAATCACTCACGTACATACCTTACAATCATGTAAGAACAAGTTTCCCTGTTTCTGCTAATATTCTCGCTTAAGCCCGCTCAAGCGAGGGTGAGCGGTATTATCGGGACATTTGGTGCTCAAATGAGATAGGAATACTATCATATTATATATCAAACCAAAGCCCCGGATCTTAGCTTTCAAATGCAAGTGGAACAACTGCAATAGGGCACCTATAACTTTAGATATTATCGAATTAGTGCACCAAGGTCATTAGGCTTAAAACCCAAAATTAAGCAACAACCTTGGTTGAAGCCCAACGGGGCACACTTCACATAAACCATGATGTGAATCATCAATTCACTTCAATAAGGCTAAGGTTAAAGGGTTCTAAGTGTTCATTAGAATATGCTCCTTTAATTCCTTGTTATTTCCTATAAATCACCTTCCTACCCGGTTCCTTGAATCTACGTCTCTCCTCTTCCTTCCCGCCAATTATTTTAAGCTTAGTTCCTTCCATCTCAATCTAATTCCCTAGTTTCAATGTGTCTACTTCCTTCCTCACCTCCTCACCCTGATATCCTTTGCACCATCGAGTGTGACTCCTGCTAAGTTAACTCTATAGTCACTTGGGACTTGATGCTTGGTTTCCCTTCTAAATTTCCCTTAACACTCATGAACTCTCACTAAACCTTCTATCCTTCCTCTTAATTTGTCCCCACACCCTCAAGTTCTCATTCCACTCCTAACTTTCCTCTCTTGGCGGAATTCCCCCACCAAAGACTTCCAATAGATTCTTCTTATGTCCAATTTTTGGGATGTTACATTTATCTTTTTAGTGAGGATAAATGTTGAAATTGTATTGCCTAGACCTAGGGTTTGTTTTCCATGGGGGTTGAATGGGGTTTTGGATTTCACATTATGTTGTGTAACGCCTCAGCCCTGATTACGACCCTTAGCCTTGGCCAATGACTGTGTCTGGAGCATTAACTACTTGAGCTTCGCCACCGCCTAAGGTGGATTACAAAGGTAGAAGAATGAGAAAAAGAGGTTATATGAGGATGAACTAAGTCGAGAAGTTATGTTATGGGAAAGGGTTAGGGAGAAGTGCATCATCCCATGTTCTAACCATTAGGTGTGTCAAAATAGTAATCGAATAGGCTTTAGAAACAAAGGAATTGTTTGGAAAACTTAGAGTGGGAAGATATTTGGATGAGTATATCTAAGTTAGAAAGAGGTTTTAGGGAAAGGAATTAGGTTTGAGTGGAAGAGAATTGAATTAGAATTAAAGAGGGAGAAAAACTAAGTTAGAAATAGGGGGAAAGATAAATCAGGGTGATTCTGTCTGGTAATTTCGCCCAGGCTCGCAGGAGCGCGCCTGGGTGAGGACATCAGTAGAAAAGGGGAAGGATCTCGCCCCTAACCTTCCTCAACTTCTTCCCTCTTTCATTTAAGCTTCCATGAGGTGAGTATAACTCACACTATCACCCATAATTGTATGAGTACTCCTCAATGAACCCTACACTTCCTCTCTTTTTTCTTGGGCTTGTATGTGGTTCCTTATTGGTTTGATTTTGTTTATGTGCAATGTATGAGTATTATGGTGATTGTATGCAAAGAATTCCAAGTTAGGGCTTGATTTGGGGGTTTTTATCTCGGGGTTCACATGTTGGGGTGTTATTATTACTATGAAAATGTTTAGATCTATCATGAGTTGTATGTTATCTGTTATATGTGATATATTTGCATTAAGGCCTTTGGCCCCAGTAAATTGGAAAAATGATTTTGAGCTTCGGCCTTAGAAAAATGGCTTCGGCCCCAGATTTTGGCTTCGACCCCATATACGGCTTCTGCCCCAGTTTTGGCTTCAGCCCCAGTAACCTTAATTAAACAAGATTGGACTTCGGTCCTTAGAATAATTGGACTTCGATCCCAGAGTAAAACGTGGGTTTCGGCCCTTAGAATAAGTGGTGGGATACGTCCCCAAGGAAGACGTTCCTTGTTGTCTGAGCTCAGGTCTAGCTTTAGAATCAGTGAAAAGACCCCGTTCTACCGAGCAATGCAGGTTATGCATATCATATCTAATTTGAGATGGTATTTATACTTTATTTAATTGGAGTGGAAATGTGATGTGATTTGAGTAGTTTATGTATGATTGCTGAACTATATGTTGCATCTCATATGTTTGCCTTCCCACACTATATGATTGCATGGTTATACTCGTTGGGACATTAGTATCACCCCATGTTGTGGGGTTCATTTTAGATGTGCAAGATTTTCTGGCTGGATGCTTGGATGGAGGGTTAGAAGCTCCTGTAGTGGATTCTCCCACTTCTAGCTTTTAGTTTATTTTCTTGAGGAATACAAATGTATTTGAGTTATATTGTGTTGTATTAGGTTAGAAATTATGTATTCATGGGGGAATGTTAATTTTGTCTCCAATGGACATCATTCTTGAATTAAAAAATTAGGACGTTACACTAAAGCACAGCAGCACTGGAGACGGCCTAATCCCGGTTAGAAGCCACCTAATCCCCCATAATGCATGTAAGCGTTTGGAGGGTTGCTGTCACCAGATTCGGATTGGTATTTGGTGGTGGTGAAGGAGGTTGTGGGAGAACCGGGGTTCTACCTCTCCTGCCTCCAGCCATAATCGTCTACACATCAATTACAAAACATGAAGGTGATCAGTCTCTATATTTCATAACAATGTATAAAGGACAATGACTAAATAGAAAGAAAACACTAATCCACAGTCTAGTTGATTAAACTGCTCTAATACCATAATGTAACATTCTAATTCCCAGAACTCATAAATTATGTCGTTGGAAGCATAAGTCTTGAATTTAGGGAATTATTTTTCGTGACATTAACGATATCAATAACAGTAACACAAATTTTCTTAACTAAATCCTACGCTTAATTAAACATAATCTGAGAGTTTACATATACAACTGTAACATGGATATTACAATACATGTGTCCAATCAAAGCAGAAACATCATGAGATACACATGTACTAAATATCCATCCAAAAGAATATACATCCATGAACATAACATAATACAATAAAAAAGATGGCTACAAATCCAAATAAACTCTAAGCTCCATCTGCATCATGGCCCTCAACGACCTGCTTGGGGATCTAAAATGTAAACCCACAACGAGGTGAGACTAATGCCTTAGTGAGCAAAGCAAAGCATGCATGTGTAGAATACAAAGAATGGCATGCAATGATGTAATAATGACATGAACCGGCAATTGATTCACATAAACAATGATAACTTGAAATTGAATTTAACATGACAGTAGAGATCTCTTTCCTGCAGCTAGACTTGAGCTCAGACTTCAAGGGATATCATAAAGTCATCTTCGTTACCTGACGGTCGAAGCCTCGTTTTAACATGAACATGATGGTCCTAAACCCGTGATGGCCAAAGCCTAGCATGATTTTCTTTCACTTGAGATACTTGATAACATGATTACATGAGTAATTTCACTTGATTTGTAAATGAATCATGAGAATGCATTTGCTTATCATTAAAATGAACATAAACTATCATAGAAAATAACCTAACCTAGGGTTTCTTCCCAAGGGGACCTAAGGAAGAACCATCACTAAGAAGTACAACCATCCACAAGTAATAATCATACAAACTAGTCAATACATAAGCAAATAGAAAGGGATAGATGGATTAGGGCACAAGAGAGGATATCACATAAGGGAAGGTGAAGTGTGAGCTCTACTCACCAAAGAGAATGGGGGATGGAAGGGTTGATGAGGGTGGGGTTGAGCCAAATCTTCTTTTCTTCTTCTCCTCCTAGTTGGGGCCTCCTTCTCGATCTCTCTATTCTATATCTCTAGAATCATTAAAGAGGGAAAATAAATGAGTTGGGGCTTAAGGCTTCTATTTTTAAAAACTAGGTTCGCGTGCTCTCGCTCAAGCGAGACTTTCTCGCTTGAGCGAGAGGGGATATTCCTTGAAAGATTCAGGTTCTGGCTCAAGCGAGAATGTGCTTGCTCGAGCGCAATTCACCCAGTAAAAACCCCAACCTCTCTGACTTTGTCTTGCTCAAGCGAAAGTCCTCTCGCTTGAGCGAGAACAAGTGAGAGAGCAAACCCCTAAATTCTGGCTAAATTTCGCTTAAGCAAGAACCTCTCGCTCAAGCGACCATATCAGTAACCAAATCTTCTGGATTTTTATTGATATGCTCGCTAAATCGAGAACTCCTTGCTTGAGCGAGAGTACCAGAATGTTGAACTCTCATTTTTCATTCTTAACTCTTTTTTCCCCAATTTCTTCTCTGAAAACCTTTTTTTTTCCCTTATTAATCTGATTTATGAAAATAGCTAAAATTTTGGATGTTACATGTACACTTATCTTCACCTAATTCATCAATAAAGGAGTTTATTATAAATGTAGTTATAACTTAATAAAGAAATAAATGATAAATTACATAATTAAATAATAATTTTAATAAAGAAAATAACATTATTATTTTTTAATTGGTGTGTGGAAATATTAAAGAGAGACAAACCTAGTTTAATCTAGGATGGCCCAGCATAAATAGGTTGAAAAAAGAACCATCCCATTTCAACTCATGTTTGTGGTGAGCCAAGAAATAGCTAATCTAGATTGACCTATCTTAAGTTTGTGGATTATACTTGTTGCCTCACCTAAACGTAGAAAATAATTCTCAAAAATGAGAAAAAGAAGAAATGTAAATGAAATAATAAATAAAAAGTACAACAAAATATAGAAAAACTAAAAAAATAAAAATAATAGTAAAAATATGGGTTGAATTTAGCTCAACCTTCAAGTTGAAATAACACAAATTAATAAATGTAAAACTAATATTTGTATTCCAATTTATTGGTGAGTCAAACTAACTTATAGTCCAAAATATATATTGATGCCTCTCATGTTCAGTTACCTTAACTGAAAATAAAAAATAAAATTAGGAGTTTTATTTTTTTTAAAGTCAAATGAAAGATATTGTTGAAAAAATATAGCATCAATATTACTAAATGCACTAAATATCTTTATTTTTTAAAAAAAATATTTGTTAATTTTTTAAAAGGTCACTCATTATAGTAACAATCTTTACCAAAGAGTGGTGGCTCAGTTGGCAACGCAGGCTGAGAATGTGGGAACAGTTCCCGGGTTCGATCCCCACTAAACACATTCTTCGGGAGGGATGAAGAGTCTTAACTGTGACTAAGCCCCGAATAGGATTGCCCTTAGTAATAGGGGATACCTATGGTTTATACCAAAAAAAATTATAGTAACAATCTTTTGAAACTATTAATGTATTAAATATTATATTTTTAAAAATATTTGTCATGTTTCCTTTCTTAATTAGTTTTCATTAGACATTCATTTCTAAGATTCTTAATTGTATTAGATAATGAATACTCTCATGTTAAAATTTGACAAGAAAGAAAGATATTTGTGTCTATCTCTCTATTAATGAATATCAATATATGTTGATGGGCCCTACATATTTAATGATATGGAAAGAGAATTAGGTGCTAAAAATTTCACGTGACAAGATCTCATGGTATTTTAACATTAAAATATAATTTCTCACTGTATTGTGCAATTATTTGCATCTATATAACTCCTTGACCATACTAGTGAGACTTTGTACAAGAGAGAGTAAAAATCAAGCAAAACATGGCTAAAATTGTTTAGCGCATTTTTTCTCATGCTTGCCATGGCTTATGTGATCCAAATTGCCTATGTGAGTGAATCTTTCTCATGCCCTTTATTATTTTACACATAAACTCTACCCTTATACAAATACAAAATTGAAATTTTTACCAATTTTTTATAATGATTAGTGTTTAATGAAAGACAATTCTTTCATACTTATATCCCAAAACAATTGTGCATATGTTATTTGTTTTCCCTTTTGTTTCATATCATGTCTAACTTCTTTTTTGTACTTTCTTAAATAAAAAAATCTACAGGCTGTTGGTGAAGGATCACTTCGTCCTGAAGGTACTAATTCTAGGCTTCTAACTAATATGTTTGAAAGTAATTTTCTAATTAGAAAAGATTTAAAGGACATGGAAAAAATTTATATAATTTATAGGTGTTGTTAACAACTCAAATCTTGGATTTGTTTTGTTTTTCAGAATGCCCAAATGCATGTGATTATCGTTGCTCAACGACTCAATACAGGAAGGCGTGTTTGACCTACTGCAACATTTGTTGTGCAAAGTGCTTGTGTGTCCCATCAGGAACCTATGGTCACAAGGAAGAATGTCCATGCAATAACAATTGGAAGACCAAGAGAGGGACACCCAAGTGCCCCTAATTTGATTTATCCCATGCTCACATAAATTGTTGGTCATGCAAATTATAATGTAATGCTCTGTAACCTTTTAAATAAAGTTTATATTGTTATATAGAAGTGAAATTTTCACAACAAGAAAAATGCAGATTAGCGAGGGAAGTTTTCCCTAACTTCCCTCGCTAATCCCTCGCGAGGTTGTGACAATAGGTCGCTATTTTTCAAAATAAAATTTTTGGATAAGCTTGATATTTTGTTAGCGAGGGAATGGCGGAGGATTGGCGAGGGATCATTAGCGGGAGAATTATTTCGTCGCTAAGGCCTCGCGGATAAAGGAATAAATGGTATGCTAGCTTAGCGAGGGAAGTTTTCCCTCGCAAAATCCTCGCTACTTTAAGGAAAATTTAAATGATTGATTAAATATTAAAAGTATAAATTTAACAAAAAAAAAATCACTCTCCAATTAAAGAACCCCAATTCTAATTTTTTCGATTACTCCAAATTTCCCTCTCTCCCAAAAATTTCCCACTTCAACCAAAAACAATCTTACTTCAAATGCAAAAACCCTAAGCCCCCTCTCTTCATTCAATTCAATTTTTCCCCTAACCCTGGTAGTCGGCACCGCTGCCCTTTTCCCCATTCCCCCAAATCCCTGGCCTACAACGCAAACATGAGACCGTCACTGCCACCGTACCATAACTACTCTCTGTCTCTGTCGTTGCCTCCAGGTTCCACCTCAGTCTCTCCACACTGTCTCGCATATATCACGGGGGAAGTTCATGTTATCACAACGCTACCATTGGTGCAAGGAGTTTACATCGTCAACCCCTTGACCGGGTTCCTTTCGCCACCATCGATTTTGATGAGTTTCGCCTCTTCGTTCCCTGCCTCCCCAAGTTCAAGTTCCGGTAACCTCCCTTTTTTTTTTTGTAATGTGTAGTTAGTTGAATCGTTACTGGCAGTGGAGCAAAATTCCAATTGTGCAAATTGTCTCTGCAAATATTCACTTTGTCTATGAAGATGAAGCAGGTCTCTCATGGTGGATCATTCAACCAAGTTCTTAGGACGTTGTCTTAGTTCTAATGGAGTCAACTCATGTCAACAACACTGACCCTCCCTCTATTTTATTTTTTTGGTTACTTGTAGATTAGTTGATGAATCGAGTTTATTTTTGCTCATTGGATTTTCTTTTTATAAAGGAGGGCACAATTTCTGATCCTTCATTTTCTGGTCGTCCTTATCAGGTTTGCTCCTTTTTATTTTATTTTTGGATGTGAAATTGTTAGTTTGGAATTTAACTTATTTTCTGTCTACCCATTACTGGCTTTTGCTTAGAGAGTTATGAATTAAGAATAAAGTATGCTTTGTTATTTGTCTATATTTGTAGAGTTAGACATTAAGCATTGATGCATCATTATACAATAAAATCAAGAAAGAAAAAAAAAACAAATGAAGAGGTGATTGTTTGTCTTTTGTATGTCAACGTTGGACTGAAGGTTACTTTCTCTTTGCTTGGATCATTTTGCAACTAGTTTTAGAGCATTATTCCGTTAAAACAAGTATAACTTCACTAGATATAGAGATTATGCAACAAAGCCACCTATTTATCCATTCATGTCTAATGTGTTTAATTATTGGAATTTATAGTGTGTTTTTTTTACTTGAGTTGATTATTGATCTGACAACAAAATAGGTGGCCCTGACAAATTAGCTTAATTTAATTATTCTTTCATCCTTTTATCAGTAGATTAGCTTAATAATTCCTTTTACCTAATGACAATGACTGTGATCTGTTATCTTTTAACTACCTTATTTCTGGGACCCTGTGTAACGCCCTAATTTCGTAACTCAGAAATAATATCTGTTGGAGACACTATTCCTGAAGTTCCTGAAATCATTACGTTAAATTTTCGATATCGTCATACATTCGCTTAAAACTATCCAACGATTAGTTTAAGCAATTACATTACAACATCAAAATCTTTAATAAGAGTGGATCTTACTAAAACTTAAGGAGAAATCCACACTTAGAGAAGTGTGATTCAATGAACTCATACCGGAAATCCGGCAGAGTCTCCCCTAAAAACTGGATGTTGCCAATTCCAAGGTCAACCTGAAACTCAGCAAAAACCAGTACAAACTAATAACATGAATATTCCAAATCTTATAATTAAGCTTCCATGGCTAAGAAACATATATATATATATATATGTCTATACATCAATAATCAACTAACCATAAATACAAATGAACTAATTTCTATTACAAGGAAATTCTAATGTGAAATAAAACTCAGCTCCACTATCGCCTTTCTTGCCATATCATTACCTGGAATTCCTACACAATTAAAATAAATCCCCGAAACGTGGGGTGAGATAATAATCTCAGCGAGTCCAACAAAACATGCACTAAGTGTGGGGAAAATAAACTTAACTACCTAATATGAAGCCAAATATCATACTAATATTCATATCAATTAAAGGTAATTAACATAACATATTCATAAACTTAATACTCAAATCATTATAATGCAATAATAATGCAACTCACTGCTGTGCCTAGCAGGCATGAACTTAATACTGAAACTGGAGTTAGACCTGAGCTCAGACTACGGGAAACGTCTTTCCCGGGGACGTATCCCACCCATTACTGGACCGAAATCAAGTTTTCACATAATTTCTTAGTTTTCTTATCTCACAGCGCAAAGGCCGGCTTGAATGAACTCACGGTCGAAACCGGTATAAATGAATCGATCGTCAAAACTAGAACTTCAAATATTTCGAGTGTTTCGAGACTTTCGTAAGTTTCGTAACTTTCATAACTTCGAAATTCAATATTTTTGCAATCGATTCCAAGCATAATATACTCAATTCCATTACATCCATCATAATTTCACTCAATTTAATCATACAGAAAGGGAATCAAGGGGTAGGGTTCATACATTGAGCATTTCATTAATTTCGTAATCTCGCTACTTTCATAAGTTTCGCTACCCTAAGGTTTTCAACGAAATTCACCGATCAAACTACTCAATCTTACATATCTATCATCAATTCAACCATAATATACAGATAGAAAGAGAATCAAAGAGTAGGGTTCATACAATGGGGAGAAATCAAAATAAGGGAAAAGTGTGAGTTTGTGAGTTATACTCACCAATTTCTTGAAATTCACAAGAGGAATTGATGAATTGAAGGTTCCCTTGATGAATCCTAGCGTCAAAATCCCTTCCTAAGCTTTCAATTGATGTTTCTCTCTCTAACTCACTCTCTCTCTCTAGGGTTCGAAAGGGAGAGAAAAAGAACAAAGTGAAATTCTGATTTGCATGCCTCGGACTTATATACTGGACAACTGGTAATTGATTACAGTAATGCTGTAATCGATTACCAGAGGTAAAATTATACTAGAAAACGTTTCTGGGAATCTGGTAATCGATTACAACCCTTGGTAATCGATTACCAAAAACTCAGCCCTCTGGTAATCGATTACACCCTGTGAGTAATCGATTACCTAAAAACTAGCTCTCTGGTAATCGATTACACCCTGTGGCTCTCTGGTAATCGATTACACCCTGTGAGTAATTGATTACCAGAACCCAATCTTCTCAAATTCACTTAAGTTAAAGCATAAACTTGGTTTTAACCTATAATTCCTCAATTACCTTTCTTGATTTACTAATACATAATTCTCTTGTTTGATCCCTAATGAAAATATTAAAGTTCCTAATTTGCGGGATGTTACATTCTACCCCCCTTAAGCAATTTTGACCTCAAAATTGTTCGAGAAACAGAATTCAGAACTACCTCAACTAAAAAGTTCCGGAATTTACTCCCGAAAGCCAGGTGAAGTGCATTCCAAAACCTGGAAGCGAATCTAGGATCCCTATCTGATATGATGTTAGAGGGAACACCATGAAGTTTGACAATCTCTCTAACATACAGATTGGCTAACTTACTACGGAAATAAGTGTTCTTAATTGGTGGAAAGTGGGCTGACTTGGTTAGTCGTTCCACAACCGCCCAGATAGCATCAAGACCAGCTTGAACTCGAGGCAAACCTACCACAAAGTCCATAGCTACACTCTCCCACTACCTCAGGGATCTCTAATGGTAAAAGGGTTCCTGATGTCCTATTTTGACCTGTTTGCATATTAAACACTTAGAAACATAATTAGCTATGTCTCTCTTCATACCATCCCACCAAAACATCCTCTTCAGATCCTGATACATCTTGGTAGATCTAGGATGTACAGAAAACTTACCCCTATGAGCTTCCTCTAACACCTGCTGTCTGAGGCTACCCCCCTTAGGGACACATACTCTCCCTTGGAAGAGAAGCATCCCATCTTCTGATTCATAAAACCCTAATTGTTGTCTACTCTCTTGGAGGCTTGAGTCCCAACTCTAAGCCTCCCTGATAAGAGCTCTTAGCTCATTATTGATCTCGTTTAAATGAAGTCTGACACTATGCCCTCCAATTGCTACACCTGAACTTAGGTTCCTGAACTTCTCTAACAAACTCCTTTCATGTATCATCAAGTAAGGCACATAAAGAGACTTTCTACTCTATTTGAGTATACTTGACTGGCTTGGTTAGACAACACCCTTGATAAAATCTAATCACAGGAAAAGATTTTACACAACAACTAAATAAGGATCCTAATTTCCATACCCAAACCCATCAACTACCAGTTGGTTTTAAGTTTTATGTTCTTAATGATCTAGCTAGGTTTGAGAGAAGTCCAAGTGATTTTCATGTTTACAATATAAGTTCTACTATATTACTAATAATAAGTCATGCACACATAATTACTCAATCCCTCGATTCACTAAGTTTGTGTTGGCGAAATAATCCAACACTCACGTCATGTTCGAGGAATTAAGTTCACATAATCACATAGACAAACACCACACCCGAAAGAGAGGAAAGTCACTCATTCTTCTAAGGAAACAATGGAATTCCTAACATCACTCATACCATAAACGTAGGTATAATACCTACCAGTTACAGCATGAACACGGTAACTCTCGTAGTCTCCTATCTTCCCATAATGGGATCTTTCTCTATCTCACCCTAGCGGTCAAGGCTTGTACCTAAGTTGGTTCTAGGTTTCATTGAAAAGGAGAGTGACATAATGTCATCCACACCCTACTCTTCCTATAAGTACGAATTTCTAAATGCTTTAAAGTTCTAACCTAGTGAGTGTGCCTAACAATATCTCAACCCTTACTAACACTCTGGCCAGGCCTAGCTATACACAATCAAATCTAATCTTCAGGTTGGGTGCAACTTAGTTGGGTTCAAGTACTGAGTGCCTTCTACGGATTCTCATGATCTAGCTATAAAACTACCCCCTTAAGGATTCAGGCTCTTCCTAATATCTCTCAACGTTTAAAATCTTGATTTCTATCTTAGAGTTATCAAACCTACATCCAGATGCCTAAACTAATTTGTTTTTCCTTCATGGAATTCATGGAGAAGGTTAAGTATTTGGGCGGCTGGGAGAACATCTATAGCTACTTGGTAAATCATTGGTTAACTCTAGAGTTGTCTACTAATCTACTTATTCTTTTCATTTCCCTTAGGACCTCAATTAAAATTTCTTTCCCTTCCTAATAAACTCTAAAAAGTCTATGTTCTTCTCACTACGTTGTTATCTTTAACTAAGATATTATATTCGCTTACTTTCTGTCTAACAATTTTCTCAGGTGATTTCTAATTTCTTTCTACAAGACTACCCCTAATATAACTTAATTGGAAACTTCCTATCCTCTTGAGTGGTGGGTAAATCTACACTACCTTATGCAATCTATACTAGAATTCTTAACTTTCTTGATTAAGGTTCCTCTCTCTTAAGAGAGTTATGGCTAAGGTTTCTCTTTACTGGTAGTAATAAGTCGATTTGGGTGATCTTGGATGGTAAAACTACTGAGTTGGATTTCTGAGAAAATTGGTCCATACTAACTATCCTGACTAAAAGCCTTTACGTAATTCTTCTCCCGAGTACTTCTCCGAGTCCTCGAGGTTAGAACCGATATGGTTAGACTGAAGGTATGGTTGAAGTGTCCTCATGTGATAATTTCTAGATTTTCAGGCTTATAAGGAATTACTTACTAATATCATTAAGTATTTTCTAAAAGTGAAAAGGAGAGTGAAGGTATGGTTCTTTCAAGACAACTTACTCAAATGCTAGAGTATAAGGATGTTACTAATTGTAACTCCTGAGAAAATGATAATATTAAATAACTGATAACTCACTATCTTTACTATGAATCTCTAACTTATTTATCTCCTAGATATGTCCCCAAATTCCTAGTGGTTAACAATTAGTGTTGTAGTCTTAAGGTATAAATATGGTGTCCTCTCCTAAGAGCTTATATGATATTAGAGTTGTAAGACTTGGTCTCTAGGGCCACTAAGTGTTCTCTAAATATGAGATGAAAAGGTGAGGAAATGATAGTCATCATGACTACCTACCCGTCTAGTAGAGTCTAAGGATTTTACCCATGAACCCATGGATAAGGCAAAAGGATTGGGCGGCGAGAAGAATCTCTACTTGCTGAGCAAGTCTCCCAACTACTCTCAAGGTGACCTAGGAAGTACTCTTATTCTTACCCTATTCTAAAGGAAATCTTAATTCCTAACATTCTAAGTTTAGGTCTAAATGTCTATCTGCCCATGCTAATTTGCTAACTTTAGGTAAAATCTTAGGCCTACTTAAGTTATTAATTTTCCATACGTCCCCCCCTAATGGGTCATAATCCCCCTTGGTGCCTAAGTGTGTTTTGGTTCACTCCGAGAAGGGTTTCTATCTTAATCTGGACTACAATCCCATATCCTGTTAATATAACCTCAACCAAGTGTTTGGATCAAATGAATCTTAACCCTATGCACTAATGTCTAATAAGCACAATTAGCACACATGTCATGCAATCACTTAGGCTAATCAAACATCACAATAAATCAAACAAGTCACGCAATACATTCAAATCAAGTAACTGCATAACCAGGACTCTAGGTCAAACAACAAGTCGTTCTCCACAGGTAAGGAGCCTACCCTAATTAACTTTCCCTAGGGATGTTTCATGTTCACTATGACTTTTGGGGGAAATATTCTATAAGGCTTCTAACGTGAAAGTTCTACTCTTGGAAATGGGCCTAAGATACTCTTCCTCCAATTAACAAGTGGGTGGCTCTATCCTTTCAAGAGAAATGTCCAAACGTCCCAAGCAAGGCGTCCTATATACGTCACTAACCATAATCCCGTGTACAACGCATCCAACATAGGGGTGATCAGGCCCTATATTGAATACGGAATACTACAGGATTATAGTAAGTCAAGGGCAACTAACCTAACCACAGTCCAATTGGATTGAACTGCTCTGATACCAAAATGTAACGCCCTAATTTCGTAACTCAGAAATAATATCCGTTGGAGACACTATTCCTGAAGTTCCTGAAATCATTACGTTAAATTTTCGATATCGTCATACATTCGCTTAAAACTATCCAACGATTAGTTTAAGCAATTACATTACAACATCAAAATCTCTAATAAGAGTGGATCTTACTAAAACTTAAGGAGAAATCCACACTTAGAGAAGTGTGATTCAATGAACTCATACCGGAAATCCGGCAGAGTCTCCCCTAAAAACTGGATGTTGCCAATTCCAAGGTCAACCTGAAACTCAGCAAAAACCAGTACAAACTAATAACATGAATATTCCAAATCTCATAATTAAGCCTCCATGGCTAAGAAACATATATATATATATATATATGTCTATACATCAATAATCAACTAATCATAAATACAAATGAACTAATTTCTATTACAAGGAAATTCTAATGTGAAATAAAACTCAGCTCCACTATCGCCTTTCTTGCCATATCATTATCTGGAATTCCTACACAATTAAAATAAATCCCCGAAACGTGGGGTGAGATAATAATCTCAGCGAGTCCAACAAAACATGCACTAAGTGTGGGGAAAATAAACTTAACTAACTAATATGAAGCCAAATATCATACTCATATTCATATCAATTAAAGGTAATTAACATAACATATTCATAAACTTAATACTCAAATCATTATAATGCAATAATAATGCAACTCACTGCTGTGCCCAGCAAGCATGAACTTAATACTGAAACTGGAGTTAGACCTGAGCTCAGACTACGGGAAACGTCTTTCCCAGGGACGTATCCCACCCATTACTGGACCGAAGTCAAGTTTTCACATAATTTCCTAGTTTTCTTATCTCACAGCGCAAAGGCCGGCTTGAATTAACTCACGGTCGAAACCGGTATAAATGAATCTATCGTCAAAACTAGAACTTCGAATATTTCTAGTGTTTCGAGACTTTCGTAAGTTTCGTAACTTCGAAATTCAATAGTTTTGCAATCGATTCCAAGCATAATATACTCAATTCCATTACATCCATCATAATTTCACTCAATTTAATCATACAGAAAGGGAATCAAGGGGTAGGGTTCATACATTGAGCATTTCGTTAATTTCGTAATCTCACTACTTTCGTAAGTTTCGCTACCCTAAGGTTTTCAACGAAATTCACCGATCAAACTACTCAATCTTACATATCTATCATCAATTCAACCACAATATACAGATAGAAAGAGAATCAAAGAGTAGGGTTCATACAATGGGGAGAAATCAAAATAAGGGAAAAGTGTGAGTGTGTGAGTTATACTCACCAATTTCTTGAAATTCACAAGAGGAATTGATGAATTGAAGGTTCCCTTAATGAATCCTAGCGTCAAAATCCCTTCCTAAGCTTTCAATTGATGTTTCTCTCTCTAACTCACTCTCTCTCTCTAGGGTTCGAAAGGGAGAGAAAAAGAACAAAGTGAAATTCTGATTTGCATGCCTCGGACTTATATAATGGACAACTGGTAATCGATTACAGTAATGTTGTAATTGATTACCAGAGGTAAAATTATACTAGAAAACGTTTCTGGGAATCTGGTAATCGATTACAACCCTTGGTAATCGATTACCAAAAACTCAGCCCTCTGGTAATCGATTACACCCTGTGAGTAATCGATTACCTAAAAACTAGCTCTCTGGTAATCGATTACATCCTGTGAGTAATCGATTACCTAAGAACTAGCTCTCTAGTAATCGATTACACCCTGTGAATAATCGATTACCATAACCCAATCTTCTCAAATTCACTTAAGTTAAAGCATAAACTTGGTTTTAACCTATAATTCCTCAATTACCTTTCTTGATTTACTAATACATAATTCTCTTGTTTGATCCCTAATGAAAATATTAAAGTTCCTAATTTGCGGGATGTTACACCCTGTAGGTCACTTCCAGTGTGCCACCTCAATTGTGTCAACCTTCAAGTCGCATCCTTTTCTTCTTTCTCCGAGTAAGTTATTTTTTCTCTCAACAACTTTTCTTTCTCTCATTATTATCTATCTTTTTCTGCTAACTTCATTCTAGTACCTCTGTTTAGTTTGTTTTTATTATGAAAAATATACCATCTAATTTGTTGTATTTTCATCTCAACAGTATCATGCTTTTAAATGTAGGCTTATTTTTTTAAAAATAACATAACTTAATTCAATTTATTTTTTTCATTAAAATCTATAAAATTATCATCTAATAAAAACTTAAGGGGATAACGTAGCTTATGCAAATCAATTGTATATTACTAACTTATTTTTTTCCTTTGAAAAAGGTTCACCGTTTTAAAAAGTTATATATATGTATATATGGCCGAGTTAGATAGAGTGTGCCAATCATTCTTTTTTTTCAATTACTTTCTTTAGTTTTTGTATCATACATATGGCATAAATAGCTAAATAATATTTTATTATATTGACAATTATTAAAACTAGTTTTTATGATATATTTGTGTCGTTATGCTTGTATGTATATATATATAGTATATCTTTATATAATTTCAATTAATTTATAAAAAATTAATTGCTTAAATACATTTTTGGTCCCTATACTTTTGTAGATGGGTGATTTTGGTCCCCCTAGTTTTAATTGCTCAATTTTGGTCCCTATACTTTTGTAGATGAGTGATTTTGGTCCCCTAGTTTTAATTGCTCAATTTTGATCCCTCTTCTTTAAAAATTGAACAAATCTAATCCTACCGTTAGCCTCCCATTAAATATTTAGCGGAGCTTACTGACATGGATTTAATTTTGTGACATATAAACTATCACATGACAAATATTATTATTTAATTTTATCTCTTAATTTTTTTAACGAAAAATCAAAGCTTGCAGAATTCAGTTCGCTTTCGATTTCATTTTAAATTTCATTTCATTCCCGAATGAGATTTCAGTTCGCTTAGTTGATGGCTTGAAGCAGACCTGCAATTGTTTTAGTTTTGGGATTTGTATTTGCTTTATTGTTTTTAAGGAAATTGGAGTGTAGTAGTGGGATTTTTTTTTTCTTATTGTATTAAATTATGCAGAATCTGATTTTATTTTCTGATTTTTCGCTTAAAAAAATTAAGAGATAAAATTAAATAATAATATTTGTCATGTGATAGTTTACACGTCACAAAGTTAAATTCATGTCAGCAAACTCTGCTAAATATTTAATGGGAAACTAACGGTAGGATTATATTTATTCAATTTTTAAGGAAGAGGGATCAAAATTGAGCAATTAAAACTAGAGGGGACCAAAATCACTCATTTACAAAAGTATAGGGACCAAAATTGAGCAATTAAACTAGGGGGACCAAAATCACTCATTTACAAAAGTATAGGGACCAAAAATGTATTTAAGCCAAAATTAATAATTTTTAAAGTATATCTTTATATAATTTCAATTAATTTATAAAAATTAATATTTTTAAAATTAATGTTTTGTTCGCAGTCTGTCTAAGTGAAATTCTTTATAACCTGTTTTGTTAATCTTTAGCACTTCAGTTACAATTAATTAATAAATAGGTTCTAATCTAATACTTTGAATGGAAAGTTACAGATACTAATTATCTTGAACATATCACCATATATACATAAAAGTTTTAATGTGTGTGAGAATCAGAATAGGATATATTATAACAATATTTTTTTTATCTCCTTCACCAAAGGTCTCATCGAGCTCAACATTGGAAAAGAGAAAAAGGTCAGTTTTCTTCTTCCTTTTCCTTTTTTATCTACTTTTTCAACTAATTTAATTTTGTTTATTATATATTATATATTTTACAAATAATAAATATAGGAGTCATGAGATATGATTGACGTTGGTTGTTACAAAGGAAGGATCCCTTTTGCCTTGTAAGTGAAGGATTTAATTTAGAAATTTTACATTACTAATGAATAAGAGTTATGCCATTGGAGTTTTGGTTGTTAAAGGCTTGACTTGTTTTATAAAACTCAATGATATTAGACTAATGAGTATTTTGATTTGTTACATGTGATTTATTAAATATATCTTTTTGGCTGTAATATCAATATTAAAGATTATAAATAAAATATTTTTTGCAAAAAAAAATATTGTAAATTTTAGCGAGGGAATTGCGAGAAGAATACAAGAATAAGCACTCATGCATTGCGACGGACTTGCTAGGGAATGGCGAGGGTTATTTGCGAGGGAATGGTGAGGGAATTGCTAGGATAGAGTATTGATTATTGTGCATAACATAGCGACAGATCTGCCAGGGATTAGCGAGGGTAAATTTGCGAGGGAATGGCAATGACTTGGTTGTCGCTAATTAGCGAGGGAATCAATAGGTATATTTGGATGAATTTAGCGAGGACATGGCGAGGGAATGGCGACAAATTTAGCGAGGAAGTAGCGATTGAAAGCGGAGGTCGCAAATTAACTACCTGAATTCAGCGACGGATATATTTCTCGCTAATCCGTCGCCACGCCCTCGCAATGATATGTAGCGAGGGATTTGCAACGGATTAGCGAGGGATTATTCCCTCGCTAAATTGTTTTTTTCTTGTAGTGTTTTCTGCGCTCTTGTGATTTTATTTGGTAGTTTATATGGAGTTTTTTTTACCAAAATTAGGGTTAAAAGCTTGTTTAAAACTAAAGTTAAAAACAGGAGTTTTTAAAAGTAAAGTTTATTTAATAAATTTGTAGTATGAGGTTTACTTTAATTTACAAAGTCCTTTTAAGTCAAAAGCAGATGATAGTAATTTTTAAGAAAAAAAAATTTTGAAAATTTTTCCTTGTAAAATCAACTATATATATAACAACTACAATGGTCTAAAACTTGAAATAATGTTGTTGGAATAAAAGGTGTTTTTAACTCGTTTTCCCTTGTGACAATCTTCGTAGAAAAACAATTTGAAAACACTATTGGGCAAACATTTAACAAGACGATGCTTGTTAAGTTTGAAATCAATTTCAAGTTTAATTACATATATACCCACAATTTTGATACCAAATCCATTCTTCAACTTTAATTAATAGAAATTAACCATGATACATATTGATCTAATAGTTCGTCCAAATAAATCTCATAAAGATTGTTGTATCAACTACTTGTAAACAGAGTCTCCTCAACTTTGTCTTTGACTATGCGTGAGACAATTTTGAAAGAAATAAAAAATCCAATATCACACACTTGACTTAACCTAAATAGATTACGATTCAGGCCTTCAATTAACCAAAAGATCATTGTTGGTATACAATATATGAATGAAATAAATAATATATTAAAATTAAAAATAATTTAAATATTAAGAACAAAGTTAATTATATTTATATTAAGAAGCGTTTGGCATGTGAACAAAATATATGGAATGGAACAAGTTGCTTTGTTTTGTTCTTTTTAGCTCAACATTTCTTGTAGAATCAATGTAATACTTTTTTTATGTTATGTTTTTTTTTTCTATTTACTAAATACACCAAATATAAAATAGAACACACATGGTATTATTTGTCCCTTTCTAGCTTCTGTATCAAATATGAAGTTGAGACTTCTAAAGAAGAGGGGAGAACACTTTCGAACATGGTTATGGAAAAATAATGGTTGAGGTTGACAATTTCATTATTTGATATGCATATCCATATATATTTTTTTCAAAACATATATTTTATCTCAATCGAACCGTTAGTTTGCCAATCAATGGTTACTTTTGCATGTTATCCTTTAAAGTCTACTTCTCACTTTTAAAAGGAGCCTAATCAATTTATTAAAATACTACTTTAATCTATATGTCATTATTCTGTACAAGAGGAATATTAGCGGCATACTTTTTATGATTGGTTTATTTTTCAAAAGTAAAATCATCTTTTAAAACTGAACATTTTACCAAGAAAGTATATTTACTTTGAATGCTAACATTCACCTTAAAAAAGAACTTAAAAAGAAACATGAGGAAATAAGTTGTAACATATTCTATATTAAATCTATCCAACTCTATATCAGATATTAATTTGTGGTTGTCTTTTTTTCTCTCCAAGATGTTATCTCTGCAATTTTTATTTTTTTAAGATTGGGCTATCACGTGTTTTCCATTTTCATGTAATGCACAAGCACACTAATTAATCAAGAAATATTAATAAATAAAAACAGAAGAATATGGAAGTAACTCTTGGTTCATTTACACAAGCCATTTATGGTCATTAATGAATTCTCTTACCATAAACGACTGCATTTAATTAAAAATCACATTTGACTTTACCTCTCCCCTATCTCACTCCTAAGTATGAAAAATTATATTTTTAAATTTATATAAATTATGTTTAAATATAAAGGATAAAATCAATATTAATTTATTAGAGTTTTAAAACTATATATGACTATTTATATAAAAAAAATATATTTAACAATTAATTTTATGAATTAATAATTTATAATTAAAATTGTAATTCATTAATATATACATTAAAATTAAGGGTCACAATTTGGTACCCTCCGTCCAAAGAGGGTTTTGGTACTTTCTTGTTTTTTTATTGAATGGAGGCATAAAGGTCAACATTACATTGGAACAAGTCATGTACTCCATCATAAATTATTTCGAACACATAAAGTAGATTTTAAATGAGACACATGTGTATTGCGAATGAGAATGTGAAAATGGGGGAATACAATAAAAAATACAGGATAATGGTTATAGAGGGTCAAAAAGTCTTTTCAAAAATTAAAAATACAAATTCTAATAATTAAATATTGTCCTGTAACTGTAAAAATACTAAGACCATTTAAGAAAGTAGAGAGAAATTGATTAAATGATCCAAGAAGGTACCAAAACCCTCTCTCACTAGAGGGTACCTTAGAATTTCCCTAAAATTAATTATCTCTTGAACCCCAAGGGGTTGGTCGAGTGGAGCATCACAAAGTCTCGTACCTGACAGGTCACGTTCAAACTCCCACTTGTCCCCTTAGAGTGAGGTAAATGTAAGTACCTTTGTAACTACTCTTTGAGCCCCGAGGCTTCCCCCGCCTTCAACTGAGGCACGAACCCCTCATCCTAAATTTTAATTAACCAAAAAAATTAATTATCTCTTAAATTCAACATATACCTCATATTTTAATATCTTTATTCAATATAATATATATTTAAATTATTAATTATATAAAAGTTTATATTTCTCATGTGTAGCACGGAGTAAAATTAGTTATATAATAACTTTTAAGAGGCCTTGAAATTGACCAAATGGTTAAAACGATTTTATGAAAGATTTTTTTAAAAAAAAAATTAAAATTAGAGACGAGTTCAGAGTTGGATTTTGTATTATAGACATATTTCTGTTTCTAAATTTCGTCTGTAACATTATAATTGATATTGATATTATTAGTTTGGGCATTAGAAACGAAATTTATGAGTCACGGATAATCTTTATTGCTATAATAGTTTTAACAACTTAGTGACGAAATATACCTAAGATGGAAAATTCCATCTCTGAAACAAAAAATAATTATTCCGTCTCAGTTTAAGATATTTCGTCTCTAATTATGTCACAAAGACAGACATGCCTCTAAATTTCGTCGATAAATACAAGAACAAAAAAAAGAGTTAAGTTATTTTTATGTTTTTGTTACGACATTTCCTTTGTGGCCAATGCCATAACTGGCCTTCAATTTAAAAAATATATATATGTGCTTAGGGCGTTTATTAAATTTCCAGCGCCCTAATCAACATATAACTTATAAAAAAATAACTGAGGGCGCTGCATACATGGTTAGCGCCCTAACCAGTCATCAATTAAAAAAATAATATTTAATGAGGGCGCTGACTGTGTGAAAAACGTCCTTACTTTTAAATTTCTTTTTTTTTAAAAAAATTATTATACTATAAGGGAGCTTTTAAAAGTATGAACACGGAAGCACCCTCATATGTACGCTCTTATTTCCACAAATTGGTGTAGTGAACTTTTCAGATATTGTTTTCAGTATTACCCTCATATAATGATATCTTAACTTAATTATTTATTACTCCCTATGGTCCAAAACAATTTAGACCAAATCACAAATATTAAGAAAATATGTTACAAGTAATTAATGAATTGATTTTTTAAAATTTCTCTACAACAATCTAAAATTACCCCTATTTTAAATTAAACTTCATTTTTATTGTAATTGTGTTAATTTAAAACCTTTAATGGTCAATAAGGATTAATATGGGAAAAATATTAAATGCTTCTAAATTTTTATAATTTATATTATAAATAAGACAATTAAAACATTTCTTACATTGTCTTATATAGGATCAGATGGAGTATACAAAACTAATTCATCATTATTAACCGCTTTAATAATTGTACAAAAAATTACTTTTAGTAAGGGCAGTGTAGTAAATAAGAGTTATTTTTATCATAATAAAAAGCTTAATTAATGATTTTCTTAAGATGAGTGTATTACCTTCAAAGATAAATAATATGAAACAAATGAGGTGTTATCCTGAAATTCTAAAATGAAAGATAAATAGAAATTTAACTTTTCCTTAAAAATGAGACTTTAAAAGAAATAGAGGGAGTAAAATGTAATTCAGGAATAAAACGATGGAAATACTTGTTTAAAAGTGCTATATAATGGATATTGCACTTTCCAATAGAGATATTTTATTTCTTGAATTCTTAATTATTGTTCATAAAGCAATGCTTAGCAAGGTGTGTGACACCCTTCTACCCCAATCTCTAATACAATCAATAAATCGAAATGTAAAGAAAAGTTGTATCCCACAGCGGGTAAAAAGGTTCACATGTCTCACTTTTAAAACACCATTTAACTCAAAGTCAATTCAATATAATAAAAGATAAAGTCAATGGTTTCAAAACAACTAAAACATCTAAATATTAAATGTCAACATCTAAAATATTCATCATGGCCATGCAAGGCACTTAAAATAGTTTTCTTCTATCTCTACTCAAAAACATAATAAAGGAAACCCTATTACTAATGCCCTGATGTCACAAGTATCAGAGCGGAACCCCTTCAATTCAATACTCGACACCTTGAGTGCCATCTTCGTCACCTATAAAATAACCACAGAAAGCATGGTGAGGAAAAGAACACATACTCATACATGCACGCAGAAGGCTACCCTATCCTCACCCAACACATAGTCATGATCATTAATTTCATCACATAATCATCATCAATCAAATCATCTCACACTCTTATAATTCAACATATTGACTCATCACAATTATATAATTCACATACTAATGCAATCATAAAATTACATGTATGCTCACTCTATGCTCATGCACAAAAACTCATCCTAAGGATCATGATTCGGAACTCCGCACAATGGGCGCACATCATCAATCCTCTTAGTTGTTACCAATGATGGCCCTATCGTTAATGCCCACTTGGCAGATAGGTTGCACAGTTATACACCCCCCTTGGGCCCGTGCAGAGACATTCGCCCCCTGTCATCATCACCCACCTCTATTGGGCTAGATGACTAGCATAAAAAACACTCCTCCTTGGAGCAATGCATTGAATATCCCCCATCATGGTCATCACCCTACTCGTCGTCCCCCCTTAGGACTAGGGCATATGCTAGCCACGTCTGGCTTATGCATTACACACATCTCATATCTCATATGTTATGCTCAATGTAATCATCATCGTACCTCCTAACTCTCACACAATTTCTATGCTCAATGCATCATTATCAATTCACATATATCTCATACAATCTTTATGCTCAATGCATCATCATCAATTCACATATATCTCATACAATCTCTATTATTATAATCACACCACATCACATAACAATTATTATAAACATAGGATATCACATAAGATATTCACATCACAATACTCATATCACAATTAATACACTCTATGCATCCAATTTAATTTCATTAATAAAAACCCCAAATATACAGCTACAGTGCGAACTAAATATCTTCCAACCCAGACTTCGTATCAACGATCCAACCGTTCAAAATGAAGAACCAGATGTTCCGAACCAGCTGTCAAAATTTCCGCTCGATCCAACGGTGAACGAATCTGCAGTCGCTGTTTTACAGTCGCAGCTCTGTGTAAAAACGAGAATGACTTTCATCTACCCTCTTCTTCAATCCCTACTCAAATCCTCAAGTTCCTAATTCAATTAAACTCGTTTTACCAATTAAATTCACTGAAAACATCAATTATTTTAACGTATTACAGTTAATTCAACAATCGTTCAATTATGAATGTCACCCCCCAAATCCTAATTTGACTCCTTTTTCGATAGTCTCGCTACCATCACTCAATTCATCAATAATATCACATTTATACATCAAATCAATCACATTCCAAACACACAATACATGATTCACAGATAAATTCTCCAATTTATAATTCTTAGAGGGTATTATGGTTGCCCATCACTACCCAAGCACCCTAACATACACATATAAGCAGCACCCTTTCCCCTCGTACCTTAGAGATGACGATAAAAAACGGATGACAGAACTCCCTTGATGATCTACTCTGCGGCACCTTCTCCATGTGGAGTCGCTTCTCTCCTCCTAGGGTTTGGTTATCTGACGTTCTAAAGATGGCTAGGGTGAAATAGATAACCCTCCCCCTATTTAAATATCTAACTGAATTGGGCCTACTCCAACCCACCCGTTACCCATTTTAATTAAATAATACCTTTTTCTGAAACATAATAATAATATAATAATATTATTATTATTATTTCTTCATAAATCTTATTTTATTTTATTTATTCCTTTATTTTAGGAATTATTAGGATGTTACAAAATCCTTATCTATCTACATTCAAATTTAAATTCAAATCTTATAATTAAACCTTATCCTAAATTTGTATTGATTCTTATCTTTAATCCTTGTGATCTCATTATTCCTATTTTAAAATCTTATCCTAATTTAAAATATTAAACCATGTCTCTCTCGTAAGATTATCCTTATTAATCTTGATATTATTATATTAATATAATAATTACTATACTTATAACCATTAATTTTAATTGCAATCTTAATAATCTGACATCTCTCCTAATATTTATAATATTATTTTATTATTATATCATAATTACGGTTATATATTAATATTTATTATTATTATTATTATTATAAAACTTCTATTTTTACAACTAACGTCATTGGAATATAATTATGCGTATTTTAATTATAATTCTAGATTTCTAAATTTTGGGATGTTACAAGATGTAATATCCCGGAAATTAGAATCTAGAAATACCGTGGAAGCCTTAGACTGTGAATCCCACCGCAAGAAGGGACGATTGAAGTGAGCTGAGAGCTTAGGGGTTGGAAGGGAAAATAAGATGAGAGTTAGGGAATCGATTAAGAGTTATGAGTTTTAAGTGAACCGAGAAGGGTAAAACTAAGTATTAAGCCAAACTTGACTGGAGAGTTAGCATAGGAGGAGTCACACCTGGTGGTAGAAAGGCTAGCATGGTGAAGAGGTGAGGAAGGAAGTAGAGACATTGGAACGAGGAAATTAGAAATATGGAAGGAACTAAGCTTAAACAAATTGATGGGAAGGAAGAGGAGAGGCGTGGACTCAGGGAACCGAGGTAGAAGGTGATTTGATGAAAAGGAAAAGGGGAATAGAGAAGCATAATCTCATGGACACTTAGAACCCTTAATGTAAGCCTTATTGGAGTGAATTGATCAGTTATAACATGATTCTTGTAAAGTGTGCCCCGTTGGGTTTCAACCAAGGTTGTTGTTTAATTTTGGGTTTTAAGCCCAATGACCTTGGTGCACTAATTCGCAAATATCTGGAGTTATAGGTGTCCAATTGAGGTGATTCCAGTTGGACTAGAAAGATAAGATCAGGGGCTTCAGTTTGATATACTATACGATAGTATTCCGAGCTCATTTGCACCTCCAAACAGGCATATTCTCACTTAAGCGAGAACGTTATTGCTTGAGCGAGAATATCAGCAGAAACAGGGACATTTTTCTGCTTTTGACACTCAGAGCTTGCCTGAGCGAGGCGTGAGCGTAGAATACAGAGAGCTTTGGGAAAAATTCAGCTCAGCATGCGCTCGAGCGAGAGCCGAGCGTGCCTAGCGGTAGAACACCATAAAAACACAATTTTAGGACTTTTTACGCATTGTCTTCCCTTCCTCTTCATTTTAGATGGAAAGAGGGAGAATCCTAGAGAGAGAAAGTGAGAGGAAGGAGGAAAAAAGCTAGCTTGGAGCCTTCCCCACCCCTTTGGAGCTTGGAGATCATCTTCATCTTCCCCCCCCATTTTCATTAGCTTCTTCCATTTGAGGTGAGTGTGATTCACCCACTCACTTTTCCTCTTCTCTTTTCCCCTTCCTATTTTACTTGCCTTGTAGTTGTTTGATGTATTGCTATTGATGTATGGTCATGATTTATTGAGATGCTATCAACATGTGCCCTAGAAATTGTTAGGGTTTGATGAACATGCTTAAAAGGATTGTACACTCATGTCTACCTTCATGAATCATGTGCTTATTTATTGTGACTTTATCACTAACCCTAATCATGATAATAAGAGGATTTTTGGGTCTTAGGGCCTCATGAAATTATTTTTGGGTCTCCGGACCTCATGAAAACACCTTGGGTCTTAAGGCCTCATGAAATTATTTTTGGGTCTTTAGACCTCATGCTAAATAATCAGATTTTGGTCCCTAGACTCATGTTCCAAGACTTTGTCTTTGGTCCTTGGACTCATGTTAAATAATTAGATTTTGGTTCCTGGAGTCATGTTCCCAAGACTTTGTCTTTGGTCCTTAGACTCATGTTAAAATAAGAAAAATCATGTTTGAATCTATCATGTTTAAGGGTAAGGTCTTATGGCCTTCAGGAACAATAGTTCCTGTTAGTCTGAGATCAGCCTAGCCTCATGTAGAATGGAAAGAACCCTTGGGTGTTGGGTAAAACACTTCATGACTAACCTTGCATATATGATTGTCATGGTGATGACTAACATTGCATGTATGATTTGTTGTTGGGAATGTTTTTATGAACTGATCAAGTTATTCTATACTTACTTCCTATCATGTGTTTGTCTCCCCACACTGCACACACCCTTATCGTACTCACTGGGATGTAGTCTCATCCCACGATGTGGGAATTATATTCAGTTGTGCAGGTTGCGGTCTAGAGGCTTGGCAAAAGAGTTGATGACTTATTTGAGTGGGAGGTTGTGGCCCTGTAATTGTAAATGAAGTTCTGGACTTGTAGGGATGTGCATAGATCATGATTATTAGGGGAAGGAATATTATGATGTTTGAGAAACTACATTGTACTATTATATATTGTATTGGCTGGATTTTCTGGGTTTCAGGTTGAGATGGGATTTTGGAAATATCCAATTTATAGGGGAGACTCCGCCGAATTTTCGGTAGGATTGTTATAAACTATAGCATCGCAAAGTGTAATTTAGTTTCCTAATTTGAGAATGAGGATTTGTACTGATTGTAATGGTATATGAATTTTGTGGAAGCTTAAGCAAACGATGGACTGCCTAGCAATTATGTGGTTTATTGAAGATATCGGTAATGGCGAA